>JAUMJM010000038.1:12710916-13954270 GCA_033558235.1 Neomorphus geoffroyi
TGGATATTAGGAAAAATTTCTTCACTGAAAGGGTTGTCAAGCACTGGAACAGTCTGCCCAGGGAGATGGTTTTGTCACCATCCCTGGAGGTGTTTAAAAGACGGGTAGTGTTAGGGACTTGGTTTAGTGGTGGACTTGGTAGTTTTAGGTTTACAGTTGGACTTGATGATTTTAGAGGTCTTTTTCCAACATAAACTAGTCTATGATTCTATGATTCTATAGCATTCAGCCTTCTTCTGGTGGCTGGATCACCTTGCCACTCCGGGTGCACAGAGATATGCCTTACCCACAAACTTTTCAAATAAGCAGCAGCAGTGGCTCTGTGCTTGCAGTTAGGACACACAGAGACTCACACAGGTGCAAATGGCTCCAGTTGCCAAGGCTAAGCTTAATTTGCTAGTTGCCATGGGGTTGGTCAGGTTAAATTTTGTGTTCTGCGCAACACAAGCAATATATGGTCGGCTGGCCTGCTAACATTTAGTGGCTGTATATATGTGAAAACTCATACCTACCATGTACAGATACAAGTTTCTTTTTTGATTATGTTGCTTTCCACTTGGATTTCAACACATTTCTGGTGGAAAACATACTTCTGAAGAGCTACCACAGGAGGGCTCCCATGTTTAAGCTTTCCAGATAAACACTCGTATTTTCCCCACTTCTCCCTTTAGCATTAGTGACGTTCTGCTCGCATAAGTTAAGGGACAAACAATCGTACTTCGAGCCACTCACAGTGTCTACCATGAGCAGTTAAAGTGCTAGGCTATGCTGAAGCTTGCCCTTCATATCTTCACTGTCCTGACCTACAGAATTTCTCAGCATTTCCAGACTTGAATTCTTGGGAGATAAGAAGTGCATGATGCAGACCAGAGAAATGAGTTTGCCTAATTCACTTTCTCTGGCCCAAGCAATTTCTCTGGCCCAGGCAAAGGGCAACAAAGGAATGCTATTCCTTTGTCCTCCTGTTCTCCCCATCGCATTGCAGTAACCATGCTGATCACTCCAAAGCAGCCAAATGAACCATAAAGGAGTTCCAGAAATGTTGCAGTGCACTTGTCTGTTCCATTTGTCCATAGGATAAGAGAGCTCAGCCAAGCAGAAGGCTCTGGGCCAGGGCTTGCATGCTAAAGGTTACCGCCACAGAATGATTTCATGAAACAATTTCTCCTCCAAAAATGTAAAATTAAATACTTATTTGGAAAAGATGCATGTGTTTGAAAATTGGAAGACAAAAAGCAGAAAAGAGAGAGATGGAAATGTGAACTTTTGCCTGTTTTTTTTTATCTTCATTTTTTAATTTTAGTTTTTCTTAATGAAAACTTCTAGCCCATCTTAAAGCTTCTAAAACAAGAGCTTTTTAATTTCTTTTTCACTAAGTCACTTTTTCTCTAGACTCAGCAAAACAAGCTCCCTTCATTAATGTGAGCTCATCCCAAGATTTGGTTTTGCCAAGACCTAAGCATTAAAAATCCCCTAAAAATCCTTTCCTTCTAATCCATCCTTCTCGCTTTCCTCTCCCACAACACACACAAGGCACTTCCTTCAGGTTGGCTCTGAGATCAGAGTTTCCTCAGGATGTTCAGCCTCAAAGCTTGAGAAACACTGCAACACATTAGTCAGTTCCGTCACCACAGCTCCCAAATATGCCAGCAAGCCAGACTTCCAGCTGATGCAATTCATCAGCATTATTTTGTCAAGTTTCACTGCAGACCTGATCCATGGTGCACACTGCATTGCAGCAAATGACTACGCCACAGCCACTCACCGACCTTGTTTTCTGGGCAACTTGAGAGACAGGAGGACCAAAACGAAAGTGTGGGAAACTCATCCCTTATGTTTAAGGTCGTCTGAATATTAAATTTTTGCTCAGAGTCAAATATAGATAAAAAGAAGGGAATATGTGTGCTTGTTATTGAGATTTGTGGAAATATAAGCAAAAGAGTATTATTCTATAGGAATATCCATTTGTCTCTTGCATTCTTCATTGCCCAGCAATAACATAAGCGTGTCCACAAAAAGCCAGCACAGAGAGAACATAGCAAATAATATGTAATTTATCATAACCATGTTTGAGAACTCTGCATTGCCTTAATTAACCCAAGAATAATTATTCTTTTTTTCATGTCTCCTCTGGATTTCCAGGCTTTTGATGACACTTGCAACTGGACAGTTCCTTCAGCAGATCTGTGATGTTGCGAAGCGGGGCAAGTTCTGCACCTCGCAGCACAGGCCAAAGGGTAGGGACTTGTACGTGTTGCCCAAGCAGCGATGATATTCACGATCCTCTAAACCTTGAAGTAACAACACATTTGCTTTCACAGTACCTGTCGAAAGATAGTTCTAGTGCTTTGGTAAAATAGTATCTAACTCCATTGTCTCCTAAATCAGTATAAGCAAACAGTGCAATCAGGAGAGATACATGAGGGTAAATCTGGTATGAGTGAAAGGGGAAACTTGTCCTTAAAAAATGCTAAATTTTAATCAGCTTCCTAATCAAAGAACAGCTGTGTTTTCTGCTCCCCTTTTCCCTTGCTGATGTGCAAGTTAACATATTTCTAAATAATTTTTACAGAGAAGTTTTGTTTTGTTTTCCACTTTCACAGAATGGTTGAATGGATTTTCCTCAGACTTTCTCCCAGAAGCCACTGGCTGAGCTCAGTGATGGAAAATTTCAGCCTAGAAAGGAGAACCTTTCAGGAACTCAGGAGCAAGGGAAAACACTGAACTTGGAGCAAAAACTGTTTTGCAGCCTTAACTACAATACTATGCTAGCTTCCACATCGATGCTGTGATACAAACATAGCGCTGACTTACACACACAATTTTTGAAGCTGAGGCAATCAGTGGTAGTTATTTTATTGACCAATAACTCAAGAAAAACAGAAGATATACACAGCTGGTATGTGCTGCTGGCCTGATTTGACTCGCTAGGCTTTCTCAGGAAATGCTTGAGCATGTTTCATTCAGTAGGTGTAGCTGGTGAGCCTGAACATAGCACAGCTCTTCTGCTTGATGTGGCCTTGTAGGGTTTGCACATCCTTTGTATCACATAGGCCTGTGGGTGCTCAGGGCAAAATAAATTTGCTGATGATTAAATGGCAAGCTTATCTAGTGGCACCCTTCAAAAGTCCTCTGATACTGTAAGAACATCCAAATCAAGGCCCCGCTGAGAAACTAATTTCTCACAGTTCTTAGCCCCCTGTAACCAGATGATGGCACAGAGGGTGAGAAAGAGCAAGTCCAAGGCAAGAAATTTCATAAACACTCTTGGAATTTATTTTGCTACAGGGACACCATAATTCATTCGCTATGTGAGAATCAAGAGATATCTCTCTTGTGGAAGAAGGCAGCAAAACAATTGGGAGACCTCCTACTTGTGTGACATAGCCTTTCTGTTTTGCTTTTCACCATCTGTGAAACATTTCTGTTGATATGTGAGGCGAGGCTTGCTAACATAGCCTTAGCAATTCGATTGCATATCACACTGAGCACCCGTGCTGGTTCATATGAAAGAACTCTTTAGACTAATTGTGCAAGAATAAGTACCCATAGAGTATAAATTACTGTTTCCTCCCATGCTGTGCACCAACTACTGCTTCCTTAGAGCACCAGCAGCAGCTCAGGAGAAGCCAATTTGCTGCTGAAGCAGTTTGCAGCAGGAAAAGTGGCTAACGTCAACAGAGCAACCTAAAGATGGGCATCTGACTGTGCCTCCTCAGTGGTCAGACAGCCTGCGCTCTCTTACAGCTGGGACCAGAAAATGCCAAAATGCTATTTAGCCTTTCAGGTTGGTGAAGTGGTTTTAGATTCTGAGTAGAAGGTGAGCTTTGATCTGCAGTGAAAAAAATGTCTTCTGCGTTTTACATTAAAAAGTGCTTTAACTTTTCCTCCGAGAAGAGGAGAGGAATTGATTCTTGCATAAAGTTTAGCATAAATTCTTAGGGAAGAAAAAAATCAGAGTTCCCTACTGTAGCTGCCTGTGGTTGCTCTTTCCTTCCCGTCTCCATTAGAGGGTGCTCTTGTTTCAGAAATTCACCAACCGGGAGTTTCTCCCGTCAAAGAGTTGCCTTTAAAGCAGGTCTTCAAGTTAGGTGGTCCAGTCCAGTTACTGAATGCCAAGCAAGGTAGGAGACAGCATGATTAAACAAGATAGCATTACTTATTTTCCCTTCTGTACAAGTCAGGAGCACTGCAGGTATTGAAGATCAAGAGATGGCAGCCGTGTAGAAACAGTTCTCCTCGGAGTCTCTCATTACGTAGACCCTGCACAGAGCCTCACCAACAGGCTGAAAACACTTCCCACAGTTTTGTTCTTTTAAGAGAGAAGAAGACAAAGGACTTTTTACGTTTGCGCTTCAAAGTCCATTTATACAAAAACTTTCCACTTTGTGCAGAAGATTGGAAAGAAGCCGAAGTTGATATTTGTAAGACTTTACAAATAGGTGCATTTTAAACAGTCCCAATAAAGCACGAGCAAGCACAGGAGGTTTTTCTGCTGTCACATGGCCAATCAGGGGTCTATGCAGGCTATTCTTTTCTGGAAGAGGAGATGCTTGATCTCTGCAGCTGTCCCTCTGATAACCCACGTACTATAGACTTTTTCTGCAGAACCTTCTATCCAGAAGGCAGTAGGAGATTACTTGGGGAGATGTTTGCACTTGTGCAAAAGGCACAACACAGCCACTCGGTACAAAATTCCTCTGGCGATTCTTTTCCATTCCTCCCTTCACTTCTATTCTTCCCTTTGCTGTTTGTTTAGATCATGAAAATTGCCCTCAACTGTCCTCAGTAGCTGGCTTTCCTCTTCACTCCATGCATGGTGCCATGAAGGCTGTAGTGTGGCTTCATCCTTACAGTCCATATGGATGCATTTTTAAGTGCTCAAACTTGACTGATTTTAAAAGAGGATAGCAACAACAACAACAGATTCCTGGAAGTATAGTATTAGCTAGGCACTGTCAATAGTTTAGATTCTTACAGCTCAGAGAAGAGGCAGTTGACCCTTCAGGCACTGAGGAAGGCTTGCTCCCCGCTAAGATCCAGCTGCAAACTAACAGGAAACAAAATTCTCCCACGGCTTCAGTTGCAGGCTGCTGCATTTACAACTGACACTCCTGGCTATGATTTCTACTAGTGTTTAGCAGCAGCCGTGCCCCCAGCTGGAAGCTTTCACTTTCTATTTTTAAAATCAGTGAAATCGGGAGCATATGTGGCCTATAATTTACCATGTATTTTTAATAATAAAATCCACTCAGCAGCATATCATACTGTGATTCTACCCTGGATATGCTTTACCCTCTAGGAGATCCTTTATCAAGGCTTAATTTACCTGAATATATTATATGTGACATTCTCCACAATTTGCGTTCAGTGTGTCACAATAAAGGCTGTGTCACACAGTGTTTGTTCCCCAGGACCGGGCTCAGAAGCAAATGCGTGACAATAACTTTCCACTTTGGTGCAGAATTGGAAATCATGCATGACATCCAGTTTCCTCTAAGATAACTTTTTGTTCCTGTGTTATTACAATTGTTAGTCAATAGTGCCAATCCGGTTTCACAGCACATTCGTGCATGTAAGTGGTTTATGCCATTTCAGTAGAAGTCTGAGCTAAGCGCCCTACAGCCCTACAGCCTGATCGATATGTCCATCAAAATTTGGCCTGCTCCTGACTTGGACTGCTCTAATCTTTGCGTTGAAAGATGTTGGGATTTATTTATTTATTTATTTTGTGGAAGTCAGGAGAGATATGCTGATGTATGGCTGGTGAGAAGTAATGGAATGGCAAATCACATGGGTCTTGGAAGAAACATGGCAGTTGCAAAAATGCATTTTTGAAACACTTTAAATAAGCAGGCAAGCAACTCACGATACGGCAACCCTTCTGGTGTTCCATGTGTATAAGGATTTAGGGGTTTTTGCCAAAGGAACTTTTTATGTCAATTGCTTTCCATGTGTGACCTTAAAAGACAACCCAGAGCTTTCTACATTCTGTCTCATGGGTGCTTTGAAGGCTTGGATAGGCTTACGACATTCTGTTTATGAATGACCTCTGACTTTCAGAGAGTATCCATTTCTCATTTGTTTTACCTTACTGTGATCGAGTGGAATCAGGTAATGCTTTAAGGTTCCGTTCAGGGACTGCCCATCCTCCTTTGAAGTGCCAGCATAGGCTTCCCTGACATTCTCTGTGTATTTGCTGCTGGACTAAGCCATCAGTTTAGTAACGGGTTTTCCTCTTCATGGAGACACTATGTAAATTAAGACTTGGTCAGGTCTCCATCAGAGATGTACCTGATGATTACCTTATTATCACTACTAAAATCAAACTCAGCTACATTTAGTGGTGATCTACATTAATGCCTAATGAAGTTTATAATAGTTTATTTCGTAGTGTTTATATTATGCTACTTTGCTGCTGACTATGGTGGGGAGTGGAGAAAGGGCGTAGGAAAATCCTGCCCACTACCTGTCTAGACGTTATTGCTTGTCATATCTCATTTATAATTTCAAATACTACATCACAGGTGACAAGAATAAACATTCAAAAGGATCATTTTAGGGCCTTAAAATCGAAAGATCTCTGACATGATTGCTTTGACATAGTGGCTTGAGAATGAATGAGATGAGCAACGATTCCTCTTCTCAAGACTAGGACATCCTGGCAGGGTGGCTGGGGAAGCTTGCTGAGCTGCTGCCTAGATCGTGGATATAAAGAGAAGCCAGCATCTAAGACAGAAAAACAAGCACCTTTCAACTGCTCTAAATTCAGGTGGAATAAAATTGTGTCAAATAGAAAAGCCTAGATCCTGTTGGTAAACACTGGGAATGGAACAAAACCAGTTAGAACAATGTGGACAAAGCTAGTGAGCTTAGAGCTTGGAGCCAGAATGGTTTTCTTAGTGCAATTTTCCTTGCTCTGAAGCTTCTATGAATGCAGTTGCTGACTGGCTTAACCCAAAGGTTAATTGGTGTGAAATAACCAAATCCTTCTAGTACCATATTTGGCTTCTGGTTGGTCATTAAGTTCTGTTGTGTCTTATTCACTTCTTCTCTTGAATGATTTCCGACTTCATTGTCTTGACTTTTTGTTAGTGATTTTACCTTTTATACTCAGCAAGTTACCTGTAAAACTCACTGCTAATAATGATCACTGTTTAGGGCAGCACGGATTTACAAGGAGAGTGCTCATTATTCACAGCTGTCTCATCAGCTGAACTTAGTAAACTAGAATTGGGAGAACGTAACAAATGCTTTAGCTCTTCGATCATTAGAATGTTTTCCTCTAACACCATCTGATGTAGATATAATCAACTCACTTAAAACACCAAACTGGAAACTTGAAAAGCAGATTGGCTAATAGTGTCCCATGGTAAAACCTGTTTTGGCAGTGGGATAGTGAAGGTTACTTTATAGAGCTTTTCCATCTCTGTTTTCTAAATTCCCCATTGATTTCAGAAAATAGTGAGTTAAAAAGTTAGTGGATACTTCTGTTTGTCTGTTTGGCTAGTCCCTTTCTTTACTCTATATCTCTTTGTTACTCTAGGAATAAAAGAAAACCTCCAAATATATGATGCAAGTAGGGAGACAGAGAGGTCAAAATCAAATTAGGTTACATGAAAATTTCTTATATCACAGTTCAGAAGGTAATGGCTTCTGAGTGGCTCTTTAGATTATCTGGGAGATCTGGCTCAAAAATAATTTCTTTTTCTTGAACCAGATGCATGACTCAGAAACAGAGCTTTCATCCATGCCAAATACCTCGCATATCAAGACAGCAAATTGAGTGGCTTTCAGACCACAAAGGCAGCATCCTGCCCATAGCTGGACATGCATGAGGATTGCCTGATTTTTATTAGTTAGGACAGGAAAGTGAAGGATTAGCAGTTGGAGTAAGAGTCAGTCAAAGTCCTGGGATGGTTTGTGTACAGAGATACACCCAACCTTGCCATTGCATGAAGAACTTTCTTGTGTTTGAAGCCTGAAGCTTTCCTACGTAGAGGTTACCAACTGGTTTAATTTCTCTGACAACACAAACCTTCTAGGAGCTGAGAAGAAAGGAACCTAGTTATTTTCACTGTTTGACCTGACGTAGAAGCTCAATTTTTGTTTGTGGCATTGAATCAATCTCAAAGCAACTGTCTTTTTAGTGATGTTCCAAGAATACGAAAAGACAAAAGAGCCCACCCACTTCGTAAAACATGACTTTGAGGTGATTAAACCCTCTGGTAAC
The DNA here is from genome assembly GCA_033558235.1 of Neomorphus geoffroyi. NCBI lineage: Eukaryota > Metazoa > Chordata > Aves > Cuculiformes > Neomorphidae > Neomorphus > Neomorphus geoffroyi. The sequence goes on from JAUMJM010000038.1 coordinate 12,719,150, forward strand.
ATAGGGAAAGATGAATTGAGGTTGACTATTGGGACAGAGGTTTCCGAATGTCAGATTTGCTGCTACAAAAGAGAGATACTGGACCAATGCACCCCTTTCTTATCTCCTACTACACCAAGAGAGGCTACCTCTCTGATAAAGTAGTGGAAGGACAGATGTGTTGAGGGAACGCCGAGCAAAACTGTGAGTGTGGGTGTCTTCAAGAGGCAAGGCAGCACATGGCAGAAGGTGCCAAGTCACTCCTGTGAAGCTGGCACATCCACATGGCACAAAGCCTTTCTGTGACCCTAGATCAGTTCCAGAAGTACAGCTCAGCAGCCCTACCACTCCTGCTCATTACATGGAGCCGTGAAAATAAACCCATTGTACCAGTGAGGCTGAAATGCTGTGCCATTATTTTTCTTTCATGATGTCTGTTTCCCGGCTGGCTAAGTTTCGTGCCAGCGATAATGTGGGCAAAATTCACTGTGAAACATTGGTAACAGATGGTCTTCTCTGCTCATTGGCAAGGAGAAAATGCCTCCTTCACACCACGATGCATGTCCTACCAGAGGAGCAAACAACAGAGCAGTACCTTCTCCAGCCCTGTCAGTCCTATAAAGGGCCTGCATGTCTCTGGGAGCAGGCAAAGCACTGCCTTGAACACTAAATGTATTTGCTTACAAGATGCGTACATACATGGATGCACAGTCCTCCTATGAAAGCTGTGTGCCTGCACCCTATTCTGAGCTCCTGCCCCAGGAGGAAACTGGTCCTGGTTCTGCATATCCAACAAAATCTCTGAACAACTCAACTGTGAAACTGGAAAACAACATCCCTCTTTCTCCACCTTACCACTTCCCACCCTGGGTTCTGACCATGGCATCGTCTGCTCAGAAACCTGTCAGGGGAGCTCTGTAAAACAGAGTTCTGCCTCTCACAACAGAGGCTGAGGAGGGAGGAAGATGCTCTGTATTAAGTCTGTTTAGAAAGAGTAGAGAGTAAGGAATATTCGGATATTTTGTTTTCTCCGTCCCTTTGTGTGAGGCCTGAAAGGCTCCTGAGGGGAGGCAGAACACCTTTAGTCTCTTTCTAGAAAGCAAGCAAGCCCCCCTACCCACTCCCCTCTCCAAGTCTGCTTGTTAATGTAAACTTTCAGGAATTATCCTTTTAAGAGATAAAGGGGAGAGAAAGCACAGAGAATATGATTGTTCCTTGCAGCCAATTTGAGAGGGGAGCTGAGCTGGGTTTGGCATAATGCCAATTTGCTAGTTCAAATTTCACCTGTAAAAGCCCTGTAGACATTAAAAAAGCATTCATTATCCATCCAGACACAAAAAACTCATTATGCTCTATTTTTCCAATCCTGCTAACTATGCATGAACTGTTCCTGCTGAAGGACAGTATTACCTGTTTCCCTCAGATTATTTGCTGATCACAGCCGCTCGTGGGGGTTTGTTTTTAATGAGATGGAGGTTCTTTGACGGGACTTATCCCAGATGACCATAGACCTACATGTATGGATTCCTTGTTTCTCTTTAAAGGGCTCATCTAGAAGCACGAGCCCAAGGCTTGCTCATCTCTCCCGCTCCTTGGGGCATTCACATGCAGCAGTCAAGAGAGTTGCTCCTTGTAGCCATATTAGTTCAACTAGAATCTGGTAGCCCCTGAGTGAGGCATTTTCCACCATGCCTGAGTATAACAAACCCTGTGCCGACTGTCAAAGGATACTAAATTTCTTCCATAATGGATTTAGGCATTTTTGTACAAATTTGCTTTCTGTATGGTACAGAAATGTCTATCTTGAATTGGATGGTGAATTTAGACATCCCTATTAAAAGGCTTGTATAAATAAATTTATAATTAGATTTATTTCAGTGCTACATATACTTTAATGAGCAGTTTGGCTTCAAGAGGACATGCATTGTAGCTACTCAAAACCATGACATCAGAGCTGCTAGTACAGCAATAACCACAGTTAACACTTTCTTCTAATACAATATAACTATTGTATCTGATGGTCAGATGCTAAGATAAACTTTGGCAGTGACTTATCAGGCTGCATCACACAGGTGCTATGCTGGGTGTGCTCCCCACCAGTTACTTACAGGCTGAGACTAGGATCCTTGTCATTTGAAGACAGAATATCCATCAGATTACACAAAGGAGTACGTGCACGGGACCTTATCTCAGCTAACACCTGGCTTTGTTTCACTCAGATGACTAGTAAGGAATTACCACTCAAGTTATACTGTTGCAAAATGCCACTAGTTGTTCTGTGGCTGCTATGCGAAACCGTTACAGCAGAGCCACACTAATAGAAGAAACTTGTGTGATATGCCGCAGTGAATTTGCTCCGGAGCTGGGGTTCCCAAGGAGGTGGCACTTTCTTAATCTGTGAGCTGCCAAATGCCTGCTCCTCCCAGTGCATATTTGTGACAGCTGCTGCCTGCTCTCTTACCAGAGCTAAGTGCTTCTGGGAACCCTTGCTCTAAAGCCCGCTACAGCTTTTCCCTCAAGACTCAAAGATAATTTATGACCCCATTTTTTTCCTAAGGAAGGTTACTTCAGCTTGCATACACTCGTCTGTGGAGCCCTGATTGCACAGCAGCCGGCACTGGCAGTGAGTAATGCTTAACAAAACACATCAACATTACCCAGGTTCCTGCAAAGTGAAAGCTCAACAGAAACAGAAGCGTAGGGCAGGGTTTTCTTCCATGGTTAAAGACATCCTCCACTACAGGGGGTTTTCTCCATGCGGATTTCTTGGAAAAGGCTAGGATGATAGAGTCAGAGGGAAACAGTCTCAGTAGATGAATCGCCTCTTATTTGGAAACAGGTCCCAAACTAGACTGCTGGCAGGCCAGTTGGCTCCGTCTGCTGTAAGAGGGTCTAAGATGAGAGAGAAGGTTTGGTGTGATATTAAGTGATGTGTCAGCCCTGCAATGAGGGTCTGTGTGACAGGAGACAGCCAAGTCAATTTTCAGCCAGAGACTATGACACTTGGCAGATACGGGATTGACACTGCAAAACTGTTGCAAAATTAGCTTGGGGTGGCAGCAGGGTGTATAATCTTGTCCTCCTCTGTACTTAGAAAGACTACAGAGAAACCACTTGCCCCAGGCTTTCTTTAGCATTGCAGTCACTTGAAAACTATAGAAAAGCTGTACTTTGAGGCAAAGACAAAAACTTAATAATGTGAATGGAGAGGATTTGATTGTTTCCCTGCAGCTCGTCATTTGTGTCTCTCCAACTAGCTGGCTGAATTCTTGTTAAAGAAATAGAACGGCAAATCATTGCACGCACAGGCACAAAATAAATGTTCTTTGATCCAAACAAGAATGGCAAGAGAATTCTTGAATAGTGAGAGGTATTCAGAGCTGGATGCCTTGCAGACACTTCCAAAGATTCTTTCCTTCCATAGCTGCTGCCTTCTTCCTCACTTGGCCTTTATCTGTTTTTCCTCTTGATTCCTACAAGGTTTTTTTTTTGCAGAAGTTCCCATTCTGTACATTTTTAATGCTACAGTTTAAGAGTAGAAGAGAATTCCTATTTTTATTTCTAGCATATAAAATGTTACCTAGGGATAGGTCATTTTTGTCCTAAGTGATCAAGCAGAAAAAGGATGTGAGAATAAATAAAACCTTGGAAAGGATATTCATGTGGTTAAGGCATTAGCCTGTTCATTCTGGGGATTGTCATTCTTCTTCTGGCTCTCCTACAGTCTCCTAAAGCACCCCATGTGTTAGTTTCTGTTCTTCCCTTTTCTTCCTGTAATATAGGGACAATGCTAACCTATCTTAACAGTTTGGTGTAATAAGGATAAATTAATTACTGTGGGACAGATTTTCAAACACATCAGTGCTTACTGCTATAACAAAGCCTTTTACGTAAACAAATACTTCCATGAAAACAAGAGGCTGAATTTCAAGGTTGCTTTTGATGTAAATTCCTATACCAGCACCCCCACCATGGGCACACACTCACACCAAAGGCAAAAATAAGACAAAAGTATAGTGTCATGCTTTAAAAATCTTGAAAATCAGCCAAATCTGTAAAATGCAAAGGAGACCTAATGCAATACTTGTACATCCTGGGGCTTATTTTCAGGAATGCTGAGTACACTCTGATCCCCACTGACTCCAAGCTGTGGGCACTCGGCAAATTCAGATGTGTAACAATCATCTAGTGAACAAAAGGCATTTGAATGAAGCCTTATTCCTCAGCCTGTATATTTTCACAGATGCAAACGTCCTTACTGTAAGAATTTCCACCAAGCTCAACTGCTGTAGCATCTGCAGGCTCTGTCCAAAACTTGAATATGTGCAGCTTAAAATACCAAAAAAATGTAGAAGTTATCTCTTTTCTCCCTATCTGATTGTTCCCCCAGCCCGTGAAAATGTCCTTGTGTGGCTCCCAAAAACGCAACTAGGAAGGAAAAAAAGGGTGAGGATGTTGACATTACTTTATGCAGTTTCTAGGATGGCCTTGGCTCTCCCTTTCCCTCTCAAATGCATCCCGGAGTCCCAAGAGCTTCAGCAGCATGTGAGTGCTCTAAAAACCACTGGAAGATAGGAATCCTTCTCCATTGCAGCAGTTTTTCTTCATAAGGTGCTGGGTGAAGAGCATTATTTTCCACCTGGTCAGACCCAATATGACAGCTTTGAGCGGGGCATGATTTTTGTCCTTTCTCAGAAAAGCAGCTGACTTATTTCTACGTGAAAATTGAGCTAAATTCCTCTCTGGGCTGAGACAGCTTTTAAAAATCAATTAACAATGACCCCTGGCTTTGGAGGATGTGATTGAACCAATACTTCCCTGGCTGAAAATTCTTAGACTTTGATTAAGTTAACATCCAGACCTGCGCTCAGCGTACAGCTGTGGTTCAAAGCTTCTTTTGAGGGTGCAAGGAAATTGCTTTTTATAGGTGCAGAAGAGGGTGCGATGGTGTGAACTGCTAACCAGGGAGGTGATGTGTGACTGGACTTGGCCCCACAGAGGCTGGTAAGCCAGAAGGCCACTGCGACACCACAGCAGAGTGCTCTGTGTCACGACTTCCCTTAGGGGCAAAGTGTCCGGCCAAGCCCAGAGGATCAAAACCTGAAAAACAAATCAAAGTAAATTCCACCCTGAAAGGAACACAAAGCTTGTGCCCAGTACGCGAGCCCCCATCCTTCATCCATGCATCATGGAACATTTACTTGTAGCGGCATGCTCTGAGCACGCAGCACACTGAAAGGGAAATACCGGAGGGGCAGTCAACACTGCGTTCCCTGTTTGCCAATCGGAGCACACTTCTTCAGGCTTGGCTGCATCACTGCTCCTCGCTGGTGACCAGCTTCGCCTCAGACCCACCTCAGAGTTCCCTGTTTTTTTTGGCGGGGCCTGCGACCCCAGGCAACCCAGCCCAGTGTTCGAGCCCTGCCTGGCACACGGCAGAACAGAGAACACATGTTTTTTTGTTTCAAAGATATTGCTTAAAATAACTCCATCTCTCAAAAGCTGAAGCTGGACAACCCCACTCCCCTTTTCCCCTCACTCTCCCCTCTTTGCACAGCCGTGGCTCCCACGAGGACCCAAGGACAGATGTGCCATGAAGATCTGCTTATCATTCTTCCTTCCCATCCCCCGCTAGCGAGTAAATGATTAAATAAATAAATAAATAAGTCTTTTTCTTTCTTTGGGCTTCTGGACAACAACAAGCGTTTGTGAGAAGAAGAGGGGAAGGAAAGTGTTGGCTGGAAGACATCCCCTGCCCCATCTCCCCCCCTCCCTGTCATCCTGTGCACTCTTCAAATGCGTTCTTAAACATACCAGTTTTGGTCTGGTTTCCTGGATGGCACATCTTCCTGTCTAGCTGGGCTCCTTCCATTAACTTGTGAGACAGGGTAGGACCAAGGTGAGAAGATTGATGAGATATTTTGAGTGAGGGGAATGGGTGAGGAAACCCTCCCAGGACAGCAGTGGAAATGGCGTTGAGGAGCCACTTTTATATTTTAAAGTCATTGAGCAAATCTGTTTCAGGAGGGAAAAGGCAATTTATATTCTAGAGAGATAATTTGGCATTCTGTCTTGTTTGTCCTACCAAAATGATGAACTGGCTTGTTTAATTTTATTTTATTTATTTTTTTATTTTAAAATTCAGTAACTGAATTTGTCCATGTTTCATTTTCTTTTGCGGTTTGGAGGGGGGTGACTTAAACTGTCTGCCTTACCTAGAGTTCAGAAGTAACCAAGTTACTTCCACTTCTGAAGGGTCCTATATTTTATTCCAATTTGGCACAAGATCTATTCAGTTATTCTTAGCCTTGCTGACACCTTTTTGCTTTTGTTACATTAATGCATGGATGTGAAAAAGGAAGGGACTCTGAGTATTGGATCCTGTTCCACTGAGCTGCTAATTCACATTAAGAAAGGTCAAGTCTAATAGAGCACTGCCTTATGCTGAGGCCAATAGGTAAAGGAATTCATTTGAAAGCTCACTTTCCAGGTGTATTAACCCCTTCAAGTGCTATTGAGCTACATATGTGTCACAACAGCAGCTCTTTTATGGAGCCAAAAGTAAAGAGACTCCTCTTCTCTAGGATATACAGTTTGTACATGTCTGTTTATATATCAGGTCACTCAGAGTGAAGAAAGGCAGCAAACCCAACTATACACGATCATTCAATTGAAACTTTTATATTTTTGTAGGCAAATACGAAGGTACCCTCACAGGTGAAGGGAAAAACTTTGCTCTTTGGGGAAGGCTGGAGAGGTGAGGAGTTACCATGTAGAGGGATGTGATCTTTGCTACTTGTACTCCAGCACGATGTGCAGTAAAGGACCTGAGTAGCCCAGAGGTACTGGCTTCTGGGGAGTGTCTGCCTGAAACTCACATACACTGCTGCCAAATATGAAGAGGAAAAAGAGAGGAAATCCAATGGCTGCTCAGAAGGTGCTCAGGGAAAAGTTTACCGTTTTCTAGTTGATGGGTGTGAACACTTCCCTTTATCTTGAGCAACGGTAAGAGGTATGGAAAGTGGAAGGGATTTTGCTTTTGTTAAAACAGAGAAATACGGGTTATGGTATTTGGCCACATCACAAAACCTGAAGCTCATTTGAACACTTAAAGAAAACAAAACTCTGGGCTCTGTCTCAAGCGGAAAACCAAACAATTTACTTTTCAGTCTATCTCAGTTCAGACCAAATTAACAAACCCTTTCCTCTGGGAAAGGAAGAACATAATGAACAAGATGAAGCAAAATCACCACTACCAGAGTCCAGGTGATTATACGCAGAGCTTGCTATTTATCTCACTTCTGCAAGGGGAGAGCCCTGGGCGTTCCAGTGAACACAGATGCACAGACTTCTGGCTTGCAGTCCTGAAATTAACTTGTTAAACTGCAAAAAGGCTTCAAAAGGAAATTAAAACAAAATGAGAGCTATCCCATCAGTGTACATTCTACTCTTTCAGGATGTCTCCTTCTACAGGGAATCTTTTCATTAACCTCAAAACAGTTCATTTTCAAGACTTCTTTGAAAAGGAGCTCCTTTAGTGTTGATTTTTCTTCTAAACATACAAAGTTTAATTTATGCCCTCAGTGAGACTGCATATGTGCATAGACCAAATTTTTAATGTATATTTCTACGCACACGGAAAGATCACAGCTCCTGAAACATTAAATGAAAGCCGTGTATGACCTCTTCTAAAGCTTCTCTGGACAGTGATCTCAAATAAAGCATAGAGCTAGCACTAGGGTGGACACAGTACACCAGAAAAGCTATGCCTTTATTCACAAGCAAAGATAGGAGAGAAGCCATAGTGACCCGGTGATAAGACAGGAGGCAGAGGTGAAGTTCTGGCGGTGTCATTGGAGAGCAAAAGGATGAATCCCCAGCTGGCAGCACAGGATGCTCTCAGTTGATGCTGCCCTTTTCCAGGCACTGTGACTCCCCATGAGGCTGGCAAGCACCCTCCCTCCAGGCATGGAACTCCCTCAATGTTGGCTGGGGGAAGAAGTTAAAGTCTTTGCCCTGTGTCCTTTGAGAAAACAAAAATCTCTTAGTTTGCATTTATGAGACGATTTCACATTTCATTCCAGCTGGAGGGAAAAAGAGAGACAAAACCCACACCTTTTTCTTAGCCAGGCTAGAGGTAGTCTGCGCACACAGACTGGGACTGTAGGTTATTCCACAACAGTTTGAGTATACTCCACCTCCTGGCCCTGCCAAGAAAGTCTCAGTCCCAGGGGAAAGTAGCGTATCCTACAGTGTAAAGGCCTCAGAGGTGGGCAAATCACCATGTCTAGCTGAGGCAGGATTACTGCTGCTCCATTTGGAACAGCTAGTGATAAGGCTCCTCTTTGGCTTACCAAGAGGGAGGGCCTTCAGAGTAGCTCAACTGGGATAATACACATATTGGGGAAGTCTGTTTGAGTTCTTCATCACAGGTTCTTAGATACACAAAGGCCAAGGCATTTTTGTGCAGAATGAGAAATCCTAGAGAGAGTCCCAAAGCACAAAGTTGTTCAAGCTCTGAACAATTTTGGGGGGAAGAGGCTAAGTTCAGGCCATTACAGACTGAGGATGCTGAGTCTGGGTCCAGGTGCAGCTTTCTGGGAAGGATGCTCAGGTCCAGGACTGTGATGTCCTTCCCAGAGGAAATAAAGGGGAGACATGCAGTGCAAATTTTGCCGCACCTTATATGTTCACAGATGTGAAGGTGAGACCTCTCTGCCTACATCAGCCATGGACTTCTCAAATGTAGGAACAGGACAAAAGCCAGTGGTCCAGCGTCCTTCAAAACCCTCTCTAGTTTTGAAGTGCAAGATCTGCTTTGGAGATGGGAACAAGATGTTAACTGAAATGAGCACTAACTGTGCAGGAGTGGAAGGAAGCAGGAGCCTTAGTTCTTCCTAATCGTCCTTAAGGTGCTACTGTGAGTAAAGTACCTGGAACATGGTATTTTGTGTCATCCCCTCCCTTCTTGCACAGCACCCCCTTCCATCCTTACATCCTCAAAAGAGAGCGTTGTCACAGCAGTCTGCTCTGCAGTAGTGGGTGGGTAAGTGGTTTCATGCAACTCTAGCTGTGGGCTCCAGCGTTCTTACGTGTAAACTCCTATATGCTCTGTTCTCTGCCTTCATTGTTATCCTGTATTCTGTTGGGGCCTGCGGCAAGGGTGGGGAGAAGGGCAGGACAATTGGATTCAGAGCAATAACGAACATGATAAGAAGAAGAACCGATGCTGAGTGCAATTCCCCTTTCTCATTACTGTGCTACTGTAGCTCTGGTTTGGCTTTCCTCCTGGCCTTGGCAGACGCGATCCACTTCATCCCCTGCTTCTCCTGCTGGCCAGGCTCCCACCCTCCTATTGGCTTCTGCAGCCGAACTCCTGGCTGGCTGCAGTAATCCCACATAATATTTCACGCAAATTTATATGAAGCCGGTTACAAAGCTCAGCAAGGAGACACTGTTTCTTTTTCTTGATACAATTAATCATTTGTAGCTTTGCTCCAAGGACCAGCCTGTCTCCCACGGAACTGCTCCTTCTGTCAAGGAGGCTGAGAAAGCACAGTACCCAGGGAGGGCAGGGTGAAATTCAGCTTTCTCTCCCTCTTCCACACAACCCCAGGTGAAATCATGCTGACTCTTGTAAAGTCCCCCCTGCCTCCCTCCTACCTGTCTCCCCCATCGTCTTGCTCCGGGTGGCACCAAAGCAAGTGCTCATGTGCAAACCCCCTCCCCACCCCTCAGCCCACCCCACGCTCCCTGCAGCCTTGGCTTGGTTGCCTGCGTTGCCCTCCTGTCTGCATGATGACTGGGTGAGCACGGTCCAGCTGCTCCTGTTTCTCATCCTGTTCCTTGGAGTACTGTATAGGATTGCTCTTTCTTCCTTTGGTTCCTGTTGCTTTGTACCATATAGTTAATCTTTTGGTACAACTCCCCCTCCCCCCTCCTCCTTTTTGAAGTATTTCTCGTGTTGTGGCTGTGTTTTCGGAAAAACAGAGCTAACCCACAGTATAAAGTTTCTTTGGCTAAACAGGAGACCCAAGTCTCTGGGGTTGTCAATCCAGGACCTCACACTACTACTGAAATTCAGAGAAACAGAAAAAGGGGATCTCTTTTCTGCTTGTAACCGTGGGTGTCCACCCCTTCACTCAGAGTTTCCTAGCTTGAGTCCATCTGGCGCATCACCCAATTTCTCCTCTTCCTCCTACTCTCAAATACAACATCAAGAAGACAATTAAGAAACATATACTTAACAAAAACCTATTTCCCCCCTTTTTTAGGGGACAGAAGGGCACAGAAAATGGCTGAATGCTCCAATCTGTTTTTTTCAGTATCTTTTCTCTGTTCTTCCTACCAAATTCATGGTAGTCTGGTTCAATAAGAGATAGTAAAGGAAAAAGTAGCTTAAGTGTATATGCTTAGTAATTTTTAAGACAAATGCTAGCAGAACTGGCTTTATTTTTTTTACAATAAGTACCCAGAAAGTCCCAGTTTCCCTCCCAGAGCAAACTCAGGCCATGTGTGGTCAAAGAAGGAAACTAAATAAGAAATTGTCCTTTTTCTGTTCTTTCCCACCCACAATTTCATTATGGGAGTGTGCTATATTTTCTGAAGCACAGCCACTGATTGCAGTTAAGTGAATTATTCTTGCCCAATAGCTGCAAGTCCTCTGTTCAAAGCATATTTCCCAGTCCCCAGGGACTCTGGAGAACAAATTTTGAATCTATTATACTCCAGAAACCTTTTCCTGTTGTCAGGGGCTTACCTACCAAGACAAGTATTTCTTGTCTATGGAGTTATCTTTCACTGGATCTTCAAGTTGATGCATTTCAAGATCCTTTTTGCAAGCAGAGATTAGAACTATAACCAAAACATTAGGAAGTGTGATTGCAGACATACCTTGAAAGTAAGCGCATTTCTGAAAGTCCAATTTGCATGTTGGCTTCCTAGCACTATTTTTATGATGCCCACAATTCCTCCTACACTGATTCAACACCTGAATGGCTGAACAGGCGGTGAAGGTTGGCAGCATTTCTTTACAAATTGTGGCATGTTTGATATAGGTTAGGGTGAACAGACCGTGGAAGAAAGCCCTGATATGAAGCTGATATTTAGTGTAATTTCATCTTCTGGTGAGGAAATCTTTGAAGTGTTGATTGCCAGAGCATGGGACAGTATGTGAAGGGAAAGGTTACACTTGGAAAAAACATGCATTTGTTATGCCTTTTGGCAACTAGATCCAACTGTCCTCTACCAGAGACAAGACACTGCAACTGAGGGACCCTTTTGGCCAGGGTCGTTTTCTTATTGTCAAAGTTACAAAATTGTTGGTGTGGTGGCGTTTCATCTTTTCTTTTGTGATAGGGTTTTTTAATTGTTTGGGGTTTTTGTTTGTTTGACTGGGGTTTTTTTCAGATCAGGAGTAACACACCTCTGCCAATTTCATTTTTTTTTTAGTTGTGAAGCATTTTCAAATTTTACAAATTAAAAAACTGATAACTGGTGTTCAACTTCTATTGAGTTTATAGAGCACTTTTTATCACTTTAAGGAATGACCTACACTAGAAACTTCTGTTGAAACAATTAAATTAGAGAAGGGATTTTTCAGGTCAGTTTTGATAAAAGGAGAGGCATTTAAACTAATATAGAGTTATATACAGTGCTATATATTTTCCCAAACATGTTTTTAAAGAATAGCAATTTCTTACCACTCTCTTAGTAAAAAATACTACAATCTTTTGCTTCAGACTTAGACCTAAACAAAGTTCAAACTAAACTGGTTATGGCAGAACCCTGAATCAGCCAGAAATTTGAGGGACACTTGCTTGTGTATTTTCCTTAAAGCAAGAATGCACCCAGAACTCCAGAAGGAATTTCAAAACTCTGCAGCTGGGATTTTTGAGAACCAAAACTAAAGAAGGGATCTTTTTACAATCTATATAAATAAGACCTTCAGGTTAACTTAAACAAAAATAAAGGAATTTGACAAGAATTCTCTAATTTTTTTGTTCTTTTAAACCAGTGCACTCTACGTAGAACCTAGTTTGGTGTCCCTTCCACCTTCCTCCAGCTTCTGACAAAAGTACTTGTTCTAAATCTTGAGATCTTCACAAGCTAACTGTCTGCTAACGGTTTCATTTATCAGGAAGTTCTTCAAGTGAGAAAACTGTACCAGTGTCTGTGTCCTCATGTCCAGTGTCAGATGAAAAACTGCAGTGATATGCTATGATATGCTTCCTTCCTTCTGGCCTGCCTCATATTCTCTTACGGGTCAATTATGAGAGAGCTGATCTTCATGACAGATTTTTAAAGATATTGTTACGGTATTTGACATCGTTTTCTTCTTGTGTGGTAAAGAGAAAGATAGCATTGCACACGAAGTTGATCGCTCAGCTAGGAAGGAGCAGTAACTGTCTTTGATCGCCATGGCTGAGGCTCCTTATTCCTGGAGAGTGAATGTTGCCAGATGTGCTTAACCTGGACGACGTATAGAAAAACTGAGGAGGGGCTCCTGAATGCAGACCAGCCAGTACAGCATGAGAGGAAGTAGTCAGCCTGGCCTCTATTTTTGAGCCAACTGTGTGTGATTCTAGGGCTACTTAATGTAAGTGCTGTCTTCCGTACATCAAAGGTCTGAATCCTGATTGGATAACATAGAGAGCCATTGCCTGCAATATGATATACACATACACGTCAGACATGCCAGGAAGCCCATCTGTTTATTCAACATTTTATGAAAGCAGTTGGGAGGAAGAGCTCCTCTTTGGCTGGGGGGTTATTTTATTTATTTATTTACTCATATTTATAAAAATAAGTGCAAATGATGTGATTAGAAGAAATCACTTTTCTGGTAACTGAAGTTATCAAAATAGTCTTTCAAAAAGCAATGTGTTGCAACAGATGTGGCAGTGACCCTGCTAAGACCTCACAGCAAACATGACCCATCCCCATTTGTTTTTAGGGAGTTACCTTTACCAACTGCACTTTCTCCTTCTTTTTCTCTCTTCCTTCTCTGCGACCAGAGTCACAGAATCACAGAATGGTTTGAGTTGGAAGGGACCTTAAAGTTCCATCACCCCTGCCATGGGCCGGGGCACCTACCACCAGATCAGGTTGCTCAAAGTCTCATCTAACCTTGCCTTGAACACCTCCAGGGATGGGACATCCGTAACTTCTCTTGACAACCTCTTCCAGTGTCTCACCACCCTCACAGGAAAAAAATTCTTCCCAGTATCTAAACTAGATCTCCCCTATTTCAGCTTAAAATCACTACCCCTCATCCTAACCCTACAATTCCTGATAAAGATCCCCTCCCCATCTTTCCTGTAGCCCCTTTTAAGTACTGGAAGGCTACTACAAGGTCTCCCCAACAATTCCAACTCAGCCGGTCCTTGTATGGAAGGTGCTTCAGTCTGTTGATCATCTCTGTGACCTCCTCTGGACTTGCTCCAACAGATCCATGTCCTTCCTGCGCTGGGGACTCCGGAACTGAGCTTCAGGTGAGCTCTCACAAGAGCATAGTAGAGGGGCAAAATTCCCTCCTTCAACCTGCTGGTCACACTTCTTTTGATGAGGCTCAGGACACGGTTGGCTTTCTGGGCTACAAGCACACATTGCTGGCTCATGTTGAGCTTCTCATCCACCATCACCCGCAAGTCCCTCTCTTCAGGGCTACCATGTTTTTTCTAAGACACAAGCTAAGCTGTACCAGACCTCCAGGATGCTCATAAACAAGATACTGGAGAAGACCGGAAGCGGGAATATGCATCATCTCTCCAAGCAGAGGGAAGTGCATCAGAAACTGTTTGTCACAGGCTGTATCTGATGTTGAGTCATTTGATGTTGAGGGACCATGATAGTTCAGAAGATAGAGGGGAGGTTCATGGGACAGTGGCAGCAAAGCAAACGTCTGGCAGGACATCTCAATACAAAGTACTTTCTAGAGCAGCACATCACAGTTTTTCAGTATTCTGGGTGCCATAAGCTGTTTGTTTGTGACTTTAGGCAGCTCTGTTAATGCTGTAGTGTTTTAACATCCCATCTGTCTCTGGATGCTGACAGAAAAGTCCCCTGGGCATAAGCTCTGGCAATTTGAGACACTACTTCTCCCATGGATGACCCATCCCAACAAGGGGCATTGCTGCTCTGTGGAAGAGGTAAAAGAATGGGCTGCCAGTTCTTGCCTCGTATCATCCTCATTAGTAATCTATTATACTGCAGGAGAAGGAAATCTCACACTGATATTTTGAACCCTGGAATGAGTAATCCGAGCCATGGACACATGTCCTATCCCACCACTCCCTCTACTTGGCAGCAAACTGCCAGATGGCCATGGCACGCTAAAGCCATCAGTGCATGTGAGCCTCTGCCTTAAATAACAAAGTGGTGGCAGATGGCAACTGCAATGAATAATAAAACTAGTCAAATAACATAGTTTTCTTTATATTAGAACCTTTTTGAATAGATTTTAGAGAAAAACAAAAAAAAAGTTATTGCCATCTTTCCAGTTAGAAAAAAGGGAGATCACTTGTTGGGATGTAACAGAATTTCAGCCAGAAAAGAGACTGTAGTTATTTGCACATTTTTACTTGTACAGACACCTAGGTACAGATGCTTTCATGGAAACTCTGGCTACCTAACAGTATTAATTTTGGCTGAATCCTGAGACTATTTTCAGAAGGTTTCAGAAATTTTCAGGAAGTATGTTTCCTTTTCATTTGTGTACGCTGTTATTGTTATTTTTATGTATTAAATGAACAAACAATGATAGTTTTACTCTGCTTATACTGTATTTTACACTAAGAAAGGAGGTGTGGTGCAGGGGATAAAAATCTTGGCATAACTAGATAAAACACAAGGCTCATGGCAACGCAAAAAGTTGAATGCTCTTTCTAGAAAATCTGGTCTTAAGAGCAGTGGTCTCCCCTGAGACCGCCTGGGCTACTGCCTGTGTTGTGGCAAACAAATAAACAAACAGAGTAAAGTAAAGATGAGGGAGTCCCCTGAGATTTTGGTCTTTCGCTGTGTCTTTCATGAATAATGAATGGAGTGACCGCACAGACTTGGAAAGCCCTGTAATGCTTGAATCCACTACTGACTTTCAAGCAGGCAGAGTGCAGGATTATATGGGATTCACTGGCAGTTTTAGGGAGTCAGTTAGAGGGGCTTCAAGGTAAACCAGGAGTTTTTATTACTCACACACAGGGGAAAAAAAATGTAACAGCTGCTCTTTGCTCTCACTGGTGGTATGTAAGCAGAAACTCGAATTATACAAGAGAGTCCTAAGAAATTCCAGGAAAGGGTGTCTCTCCAGCTTGGGTGTCCAGCTATGCTGTCTTGAGACCCTTTTATGAGTATGAATTCAATTCTTAGCAGCAGAAGGTAAACTCCTGCTCAAAAAGCCCACCTGGGGCGACCATATATCCCAAGGTACTTTCCCGTTCACCTGTGTGGTCTCAGCCCCCTGAAAGGAAGACTTTCTACTGACAGATGACACACAAGGTACATGGAACACACATTGGCCAGCGTAATAATATAAGATCTCCAAACATAAGCACACTATGTTACACTAATCATGGCTCATAGTTCCATTTTCTCCTTGAGTTCTCTAAGCCTGTTCTCAGAGCTCTCTAATTAAAGCCTTAAGGACTTACTGGAGCAAGAAAAATGAGAATTTTCTTCCAAGCTACAAACAGGTTAATGGCATGAGCTATTCACTAGGTAAATGACATTTAGTCCCCTCTTGTACCCCTACCACATAAGACAAGACAGATCTTTTTGACTGTGTTTTGTGGCTATGGCACCTGGTCCCCCCTTTACTGCTGGCAAATCACCTGGGCACGACCTCTGTTTCCCTATTTAAGTTTCTGCTTTTCTGCTTCATTGCACCCCCTGAGAGGGTGTCAGAAAAACTCTGAAGATCGTGCACATACTTTGGATGTTTCTTTGTAATTAATTAAGACTTTCACTCTGTTCTTGAAGGTAAAAGCTAGTCCCCTCTTCTTAGCATGTGGAGGATTATATTGTATTTGAGGTAGTAGTGAAGATGGAAAACTTTATAGAAGTACCTCATGCTGTCGAACTTGAATAGGTGCTCTGAGGATAGCAGAAAGAGAAGATTTCTGTCTCTAGTGCTGTCATGGTCTGGTACCTTCCATGAGCAGCAAATACATTTTTTCAAACCACTATAAAGAATAAAAAGTCAAAGATGATGAATGTTCTTAAAATATATGAAAGAAAGCCAGCGTTAGAAACGTACCATGAAAGCAATCCAATTCACTTTGAAGCAGGCAGCAGTATCATAAGGAGGGAAAAGTCTAAGAAAAATGAAGAAAACTAAACCAAGTAATTATAACTAAAAACCCCCAATCCTAGAGCTGAAACAAAAGGAGGCTGCATACTGAAAACTGTACATCTTAAAAGAGGAACTAAACCAAAACTAAAACAATAACTTTGCACTCTTCTCTGCTAGCACAGAGTTTGTCCTGACCACAGTACTCTGTGCCTGGTGGGAATGTAGAACAATGGAGGGCTTTGAAGATTAATGGGTTTTAAAGTCAGAAGGGGTTTGCTGGAATTTCCACAGAAAATAAATTATGGATCCTTAGCCAGTAAGAGGCCACAAAATGTCACTCAATATCAAACCTAAAATATAAAGACTGAGCCTTAGATTTGTTCTGTTTTCAACTAACCATAGGTTTCCTGCAGGAAACTAGATAGCTAGATATAGGAAATTTACAATAATCGGAACTGCTATTTATGAAGTGAATCATAATGACTAATCCTGAATCCATTAGGCTGGCCTTAGTCTTTTTTTCCCAATTGCAAATGGAAAGGATTTTGTTTTGTTTTGTTCCATTTTTTTTTTTGTGGTCAGAAATATTTGGCTTTCAGTGGAAAATCAAGGTTGCAGACGATCGTAAGTTTGAGACCAGATTTATTTGGTTGAAGACAACATTGTATTAGAAGTCAGTTTTTTTGAAGAGCTTCTTTCCCCCCAAACATCTTCGCCTCACTAACTGCTGAGCTTAGATGAATACCAACTAATTTTCTTGATAGCTTAGACATAGCTATTTATTCATGTCTTCTCTGAAAGTAATAAGGAGTAGTGGATCTTTGCATTACTCTTTCATGTTGCCAACGGGAATATGCTCTAGCTGTAGAACAAGGTGATGCAATTACATACATACTTTCAGGTCCCAAGGTCTTAGGAGAGAAAGAGAGTTTGCTCATCATAAATCTGAACAAAGACAGAAAAATAATCAGATTTCTCAGCTTGATCAAAGCCTGTTCCTCTGAGGGAGGTTAGCAGAAATGTTATATGAAACGCTGAGGGAAGTCTCAGCAATGTAGACACCATGGTGCAACTCTAAGCCATCGATTCTCCCGTTCTTGTGTCTTCTTTGTCCTGATAGAAACATGGGCTTTAGGGTGCTGGCAATGGAGATGGCCATGGTTAGGATTTGCAGAGCAGCAGCTTACACGCTACTGGTGGTAATGTGCAACAGTTAATCGTTGAGCACTCTGGAGACTGAGGAGCAGGCGTAACTGTGGCAGGCTTTGTTCCTTGAATGAGGGGCTGACATTCACCTTTAGTAAGAAGCTCAAAAGCTCTCATATCTGCCACCAATCATAGAATCATAGAATCATCAGGTTGTAAGATACCTCTAAGATCATTGAGTCCAACTGTACCTGTGCCCTGAGAAACTCATCTACTCGTCTTTTAAACACCTCCAGGGATGCCGATTTGATCACCTCCCTGGGCAGCTGTTCCAGGGCCTGACCACCCTCTCAGTAAAGAAATTCTTACTAATGTCTACTCTAAAATTCTTCCTAATGTCTAATCTAAAGGCACAGTAGACAGCATAGTCAATTTTCTGCAGTGCTTCTACAACTTTCTGCTCTCTGAACCAGCTGGATTTAGAAAAGAAGAATGTATTATCCTGTCTCACATACATCCATTGTCCACTTTCAAGAGATTATCTCAGGTGTGGAGGATTTTCTCTGAAAAATGGGATGTAAGTTTTATACTGAATCACAGGCACAAGGCTACTGCCCATAATACACAACATTACAGCAAACTGAAAGAAAACCAACTTTCATTTCTCAGAGCTTACTGACTGCCATAACATCTTGACTTGTTCCACACCTTCCCTATACTTGACACTGAGCCCTGAGTAACATGATGGAGTGTCACAAATTAAAATAAGAAGTACTGCTTTAATTATAACACTAGAGTTAATTTTTTCAATAATTAGCTGTTGCATTTGTTAGGGAGGTAGTAGGATCTACAGCGTATGTTCAAACAGGGACCACAGTTAACATATACATTATCTGCCCTGAGGGCATGAGGTAAATTGATTAAACAATGGTGCCACAGGTCATGCTAAGATTTATAGCCAAGGGCTCTAATGTGGTTTTTTTGAATGAAAGAGTAATAGCCCTATGGTTCTCACTTCAGAATTTTGGCAAGCTCCCTATTAACTCCACTCAAATGCAAGCATGGTGGGCAGTACTGGGAGGGTGCTTTATTATAAGGTACTAAAATCTGTGATTAGGCAATGATTTATGGCTTTCCTTAAACTCTGAAGTGACTTTTTTTAATAGGAATATTTTTGGCTGGGCTAATTGAAGTAAAAGTTGACTGATTTATGATTTAATTTACAAAACCTTTTGCCACACCTTTAATGATGAAACCTCCTTTTTTTTTTTTTTCCACTGAGACATATTTTCCATTACTACTGTGCAAGTATGGCACTAGAAAAGCAGTTAACATCTCAAACATTGCTGAAAAATCTCCATTTCTTCTTGCAAGCTTTTTATATTATGTATTTAAATTCTTTCCTCACATCCCTCTCCCCCCAAACTGTAAAGAAAAATAGAGCATTTTGAAAACTTACAAAAAGCCTCGCCTTGTTGCATAGAGAAATGTAGTGAGGTTAAGTCTTGGTTTAGTCTTTTCTTTATAGATTATGTGAACTTCTTACGCTTTGGTACATACACCCAAGAGAGTTAAATCTTGTGAGAAACCACTCAGTGGTTTAATAAACCACTTCAAGCTGCTATAAATGCATAACGAAACTCTTTTCCCCAAAGCCAGTTTAACAAGGCAGTGGCCTTGCTATTGTAACTCAGTGATTCTGGGTTGGTATTTCTGAAGTGAGAGCCAAGGCACAGGGATGACACCAGGCTGAAAATTGCCAGTTTCTTTGGTCTACAAATGAAGCTCTTGAAAGTCAGTCTTGAAGTGGCAAGTGCTCTACTGGAGAATGACAGTGACTCGTCCTTAACCATACCTTTTCCTGGAAGCTGGAGTGGAGGAGCATGACATGGAACAGAGGATGCCAAGATTAAAATCTCCTACTCCCTTATTGGAGTTGTGTCGGTCCATGACTTCTGAAAATCTACCCAAAACTTTTGGAAACCTAGGAAGTTTTAATTATGCTACAGGTGCTTCAGGCTCCGTGGAATGCAATACTACTGTTTTGCAAACTTTTCACAGTTCAGTTCCTACTGCTCATCAACATTCCTGGTATAGCCTTTAATATTCACCATTCTACCAAGCAACTGAAGGGATCTGCACGTTTCAGAGACTCTGACCTAAATTTGTTACCTCTATTTTATCCTAGTAAGCTAGCATTTGAAGCAGATTTCGGTGCTGAGTAATACATACTATCTGTAGTAAAATTAACTGAGTAATTGAAGAATGGAGCGACTCTCATCAAGTCAGACCCTCTCAGTTACATGCAAGACAACTGATAATATTTTGAATAAATCTTAGTCTATATCTGTAAACTAGAAACAGCAAGAGTCGAGAGACCCTTAGGTGATAATCTGATTTTGGACAGTAATTACATTTGATGTTCTTGCTGTTTTCAGTAGTTTCTGACATGAGAAAGAGAAGTGCAAACAAAATGGTTTAAAAACAGAACCATAAAACATGTTGTTTGGCTCCTCTAAGGAAGGTTCCAAAGTTGTAAAAAATGGGCCTGGAGGAGTGTTGAAAACAGAGATTTACAGCAGAATGCCTTGCAGAGCTTGTCAGAAGTCACAAAAATTAATAAATAGAGCTGTGACACACATCAGAGTCCAATATAATCATGAGCATTTGGAGAAAGACAAGATGACTCTGAGAGTTTGGACTCTCACAGATGCATATTCATTGGACAATTTGTTCAGAGCCGGAATGGACTATCAACCTGCAATTGAAATTAATTTGTTTTTAATTGTCCAGACAGAAAGTCATTCTGTCTTTGCAATAAAGCTACAAGGTAATTGAAGTTAACTAGGTAAAATTATAGGCTAACCATGCTGAAGAATACTATAAACTAGAAGTAAGTGATATTATGGAAGGTCACAGTTTCTAAAGGACAAGGGTTTTTTTGTTTGTTTGTGTGTGAATTTACTGAAGCAGGACAGGGAAAATTTTCTTCAAAGAGTATAGATAAGAAAGAACTCAAGTGTCCCTCATTATGTCCTTCATGACTGTTAGGAGATGTGAAAAGGGTATTGTTGCAGGTAGGGTCATTTTCTGGGAATCAAGGAAAGAGTGGAAGAATCTCCAGAACTGATACATATCCTGGTAGAAAAGAACAGAAACCTTAATTTATATACAGATACAAATAAGCTAAGAATGCAGCCCTCTATATGGAACTATGCCTTTGGAGAAAAGCCTGGCACTAAATATTTGTCTGTGCATTTCTATATTACTGACAGTTCTTTGGAAAACAGAGCACCCACCTGTGCGTGCATTCCGTTCCAATTTTGGACAGCACTATTGAGGCCTTGTGGCATTAAAACACAAAAGCAGAGCTGCCTGAACAGCACAGACAGAATCAGTAGATTCACTAATTGCTTCTGTTGGACAAAGATGATACCGATATTTTAGGGGAGGTGTACAAGGTGCTACAGGAACTTTACTAAACAGTGCTGGCTGGCTACTTACCTAAGTGGAGATATATGTATGGAAAGTCATGTAATGTTAATTGTGAGTGTTAATTGCTGGTTTTATCATGTTTGGCCTGGAAAGCAGTATGTGAGGACACTGCG
The DNA here is from genome assembly GCA_033558235.1 of Neomorphus geoffroyi. NCBI lineage: Eukaryota > Metazoa > Chordata > Aves > Cuculiformes > Neomorphidae > Neomorphus > Neomorphus geoffroyi. The sequence goes on from JAUMJM010000038.1 coordinate 12,740,171, forward strand.
ACACTGCACCTTCACAAACCATTGGAATTAAATTTTTCAAGTGGCTATGGGAGGCTCCTAGCACACAACAATTACAGCTCAGACTCTGAGTGAGACTCTCATTCTGTATCCATGTGTCCATCTGACAGTGGGTTCATAGCTGTGGTTGTTATTTGCTCAGTTAGAAAGGTGAAATTCAAACCCAACTGATGTGAACAACTTAAAGATCTATCTGGCTCATCAGTGTTAGTGAGAATTTTAAATCAGATTATCTAGAAAAAGTAGTCTCAATTACTACACAATTATGTGGAAACCCCAAAATCTTCAACATCCATATCCCTTAAATAACATCCTCAAAAAGTGCATCAAGGATAAAGAATAGATATGTCTTACCATGTGCCTTCAGATAAATACCTTCAACACTCTTACTGTGATAATAAGTGAACAATTTTCTCAAACTTGGCATTATTTACAAAATTTGAGTTTAGGAAGCAAAACACCTTGAAGATGACTACTTCAACCATTTTTAAACTTCCTCACAGGGAAGGGATAGTCTCTTTTCTGTGCTTGTTTATATAAGAATTCCAGAATGAGGTGATGGAAACACATTTCTTAATGGAGTGAGTATAAATTTTCAGTGTCAGCAAGCATCTGAAAAATAATATTAGAGTAGATTTTGGAACTTAACTAGAGCAGGTGTTTCCTTCACCTATTATATTTAACTAAACAAGCTTTAGTTTAAAGCATTGTATTCATCTGCTGCTTGTATTTAGAAATTATTCGCAGATGTAGGATGTAGGAGAAAAAGGAAAGTACAGAGCAACAGCATGGGAGGTGTGAGTCAAAACAGGGACCATGTAGCTTTGGATAATCTGGGGACAAAACCCCCACAGTGCTGTTGGGTAGAAAGCTTTAAGCTTGCTCTTTGAGAGGTCACTGGCAGAATTCCCTTTAAATTAATGCTGTTGTGATTTCTAGTCAACAGGTATGGTCAGGTCTCAGATTTTCATCATAAATTTCACTCCTGTTTAATTTGGTAATTTTGAAAGATGGATGTAGACACTGTACAAGCCAGTTTCTTACCTATCCAGCAGCGACTGTTTTCTGGTTCCAGATGGACAAAGATCCACGTTTTAATTTTTTTGTTAAAAACAAAACCCCCAACCCCCCTACCTGTTATAAAAGTTCTACTTTCATCAACTGTTTTCCAAGTCTTACTAAGGATACCAGAAACACTATGTAGTGGGAGAAAAAATGGAGAATTCCAATCATAAGACTTTTTTAACTAATGACGAGGAGAGCTGATGATCAGTCAGTATTTTCACAGGACTTTATCTCCAGTGAGTGGAACAAATCACATATTTTCCACCCAGGCAATACAGTTTAGGCTTTAAGGGAAAACTTTATGCCAAGTAAATAAAAGCGTTCATCAGAAAGACAGAGTATATTTTTTTCAATACAATTTTTTAAATAGTACTCCAAGAAATGAAAGCTTCTGAGCTGATTGCTGACAAACAGTAAAATGTTCAGAGGTAAGAAACAAAAAATTTCTTTCATCTGCACTTTTCACAAGAAAAGAGTCCTCTCTACTATGAGGCTTTTGGGATGTTCATGCAGGCATGGTGTACATCCCCAAGACATCTATTTTGGGCAGGCAGAGGCAGATACGGCCTTGGGCAAGACACACATTCATATTAGAGGGCCATAAGAATGCACAAGCATTACAATTCCTACAGTTGCTACATTCACAGCAAGGCGGTTTTGTGTGATAGCTTTTATTCCAGTTGCTTCTATTCTTTATCTGTGTTTGATATGAGAATTAGCTTGAAATCTAGAACCTGCTTTAAACATTTTGGCTGAATACTATTTGAAGCTCTTACTGTTGAGAAAGCTCAGCGGTGTGCTCCCTGTTGATTCCTTAATGCTATTAGCAGTTATGAGGAGTGGAGCCAATGAGGCAGGCCCAAACAGGGCAATTTAGCAATCTAGCAATTTTAGCATTCCGCAATCCATTCAACGCCTATTTGTCACAGGGGATGAACGGTCTGAGGTGAACCTGGGTTTGTATTTTAACAGAGGCTGCTAACTTCCCATCTCTAAGCAGATGAGAATAAGAAAAGAGGACAGGGAATGTTCTCAGGAATAGACAAGAGATCAAGCAGGATGGCCACAGTGAGAAAACATAGAAACATAGAAGCCTAAGGTTGGAAGAGACTTCTGAGATCACCGAGTCCAACTGTGCCTGTCTCCCTACTAAACCCTGTCCCTAAGGAACTCATCCACCTGTCTTTTAAACACCTCCAGGGATGGCGACTCCACCACCATCATTCCACCTTCCATTCTTCCCAATGTCCAGTCTAAACCTCCCCTGGCACAACTTGTGGCCATTTCCTCTTGTTCCATCGCTGTCACTTGTGAGAAGAGCCCAGCACTCACCCCGTCACAGCCTCCTTTCAGGCAGTTGCAGACAGGGATGAGGTCTCCCCTCAGCCTCCTCTTCTCCAGGCTAAACAACCCCAGTTCCCTCAGTCTCTCCTTGTAGGACTTGTTCTCCAGCCCCTCCCCAGCCTCGTTGCTCTTCTCTGGACGCTCTCCAGCCCCTCAATGTCCTTCTTGGAGTGAGGGGCCCAAAACTGACCCCAGCACTCGAGGTGTGGCCTCACCAGCGCTGAGCACAGGGACACAATCCCCTCCCTGCTCCTGCTGGCCACGCTGGGTCTGACACAGGCCAAGATGCCATTGGCCCTCTTGGCCACCTGGGCCACTGCTGGCTCATGTTCGGCCACTGCCAGCCAACACCCCCAGATCCTTCTCTGCCAGGCAGCTCTCCAGCCACTCCTCCCCAAGCCTGTAATGCTGCATGGGATTGTTGTGACCCAAATGGAGGAGTCTGCCCTTGGCCTTGTTGAACCCCATCCCGTTGGTCTCATGCTTTCTTGTGGCAGAAACACAAGCCCAGAACCAATTGCCTGTGCAATTCTTACTCTTACTTAGCAAAGCATCAGGTCACATACATCACTGTTTATTTTACTTCTGACCTTCACTGTAATATGAATTATTCTTGCAGCTGAAGAAATGAGAGACTTTTTAGTTAAAAAGATGAACACATTGATGTAATTATATGGAGGTTAGTTAAAAATAAATAAAAAAATAAAAGCACTCCTTGACAGTTCCAACATTACAGAGAACACTCTTCATACAAGATCTCTTCCTCTCAACACACTGTGAGAAACTGCTCTTTTTTTGACTCAGCCTCAGTGAGTTTTCTCATTTAATTTCTGCATCATCCTACTCACTCTCTGAAGAAAGAATTTATAATTCCTATTTTCTAGCTGGGAGAAAGGAAAATGCCCTCAAAACGGATCCAAACCAGATTTCAGAAAGGATCTTCTGGAGGTGCCCAACTTTGAAAGTTAGATAGACGGGCACCTTTAAAGTGTTTCTGGGCATGTTCATGCAACTGAATATTGTAAAAAAGTTGACTTGAACTGAACTGCCTATCATTGTGCAGAAAATCAGGACAAGGCAAAGAAAACAAAGAACTTCCCAAGTCAACAACTAGTGCTATTTTTTCCTGACATTGTATCTGAACATTTGAAAACTCGTGTGTGTGTATATCTATCTGCCCATACTGGTCTACGCCAGTAACCTAGATTTTACAATCTTCTACAGGAAGTACTGAATCAAACACATCCCTGCTATACTTTAAGGATCCAACAGAGGTTGCATAAGGAATTAATCAGACAAAATAAGCTTCAGAACATATATTTTATTATCTGGACAGGCTGGATCGATGGGCTGAGACCAACGGGTTGAGCCAGCAGTGGCCCAGGTGGCCAAGAGGGCCAATGACATCTTGGCCTGTGTCAGACCCAGCGTGGCCAGCAGGAGCAGGGAGGGGATTGTGCCCCTGTGCTCAGCACTGGTGAGGCTGCACCTCGAATGCTGGGTTCAGTTTTGGGCCCCTCACTCCAAGAACGACATTGAGGGGCTGGAGCGCGTCCAGAGAAGGCAACGAGGCTGGTGAGGGGCTGGAGAACAAGTCCTACGAGGAGAGACTGAGGGAGCTGGGGTTGTTCAGCCTGGAGAAGAGGAGGCTGAGGGGAGACCTCATCACTGTCTACAACTGCCTGAAAGGGGGCTGTGACGGGGTGGGTGCTGGGCTCTTCTCACAAGTGACAGCGATAGGACGAGAGGAAATGGCCACAAGTTGTGCCAGGGGAGGTTTAGACTGGACATTAGGAAGAATTTCTTCACTGAAAGGGTGGTCAGGGATTGGCACAGCTGCCCAGGGAGGTGGTGGAGTTGCCATCCCTGGAGGGGTTTAAAAGACAGGTGGATGAGTTTCTTGAGGATATGGTTTAGTAGGGAGACAGGCACAGTTGGACTCGGTGATTTCAGAAGCCTCTTCCAATCTAGTGATTCTATGATTCTGATTCAATGATTCTATATTTTTGAAGGTTTTTTGTGGGATTTTTGTGTTTTGGTTTGGTTTGGTTTTTTTTTCTCCTTCAGATTTCAGTACAGTCTGGAGATGTGTCAGGTTCTTGCATTTGTGCAATTTAAAGACTAAAAAATTTCTAGGGTTAGCAGGACACTCCCAGCTAGGACAGAGCATGTTATTATGTGTCAAAGTCTGAAGAGTGAGGAGTGGTAATTGCTGAGCTTTGACTGCATCCTGTCTAGGCTTTGGGCGGTTGAGGGTGTGTATACCTGTGTTTGTTTTGTAAATGTCTGTCACAACTTGCTTTAGGGATTCAACCAACCGTTTTTCTGCAGCCTGGCTTAGTAATAACTAAGAGAGAAGAAGGAGGGAAACCTGAGGGGGAAAGGTAAGACCCTACAGAAGCCTGAAAGATATAAACACTAAGGGAAAATTTTAAGGGTTTACACTGTGGGGTAACAGGATTAAATTCACCTGGGAAAAAATGATGAGAAATTGAACAGAAAAAAGCACTCCTGTCACTAAAATGGCATTTACAAACTTCTCTGGACAAAAGTATTAGTAAGCATATAGAATGAAGCCAATTTAAATAGATTGCCTGATTTTCTTATACATCCTTTATTATAATCACAGCGACCTATGTTGAAATAGAGAGATTTAAGGCCTCTTTCTTTCTCACAGTTAAAGTTCTGTCTCGCAGTTGTGCTACATTGCTACATCATCCAGCTTTGCCTCATCATCCAGGCTTTATACATGGCCTATTCTCCTGTCAATCCATCAGTGGAAAAACAATGGCTACTATCCACCTCTTACCTCGCACAGAAAAGGTTCTGTGGTTTAGGTGGTTTCTAACATGCATGAGACATGGAGTACGAGATCTGTGTTATTGCTCTTCTGCTTGCCCCAGGCTTGCCTGAGGATTTTGTAATCTGTCTGTCTGTGTCACAGCCGCTTTTCAGCTGGGCATCTTTGCTCTTATGGCTTTTGCAGTCCCATTTTTAGCACCCCTGGAGAGCACAGTAAGGGTCTCAAGAGACAAGGAGAAAGCATGCTTGCCCTGTTTCATGAATATATACAGGTGAATATCTTTGTGGGCAGGGCCATTCAATACTGTATGCAATATCAAAATAAATCAAGAGTTGCTAGCAGAGTTTAAAATCTGAGTCAACAAGAGCAGGCACAGCAGCTCAGCCAACTGGCTCAGTATCTTGTCTCAACCAGCAGTCAAACTGGATGTCTGAGGAAGAATATAATAGCACAAACGCAGTGACACTTCCTCAGAATACTCTCCTATGTCACCAGCAATTTGTGGCGCAAAGTTTTCCTGGACCAGAGGTGGCGGGAAATGCAAGAGCTCACAGCATCTCTTGGAGAGACTGCCAGCAGACGTGACAGTGGTGCACCACAACTCCTCAGGCACTCCAGTGGAAGTGAGCATTGAGCGAATTAAGAAAAACACGTCTTTCCCTACAGCATGCAAAATAAATTCGGGGCAGCAGATTATGAGAAATGGTTGAACCTATTTGCATTTCTTCTTTCTACCACAAGACATTTAATATTTTAACATATTCATACGGAAAGTAATTTATTATTTCTACAATTATTCTGGATTTTATGCTATCTTTCACGCACCTTCACACATAAGAACAAGCATGCTCATATATTTTAAGCATATTGTGATTACACAATTATACAAATTACACAAATTATATTTAAGCATATAAGTGATTACACTTCATTCTTCCTGCCTAAACAGTACTTTTATCTGCATTATGTTTTTCCTTCTGTTTTACAATTTCACAGAGCAGTAAGAAATTTTTATTGCTTTTTGCAAATAATCCAATATTCCCGTGTGAAGACTAGACCAAAGGCAAGCAAATGGTCATTTGGTGGAATTGCAAAGAGCAACCTCGTATGGGTTTGTGTCCTTTGACTATTATATAAACACTTGGTTCCAGATGTATAAAAAGCAGTCATGGAAAAATTAAAATCTGGGTGGACACCCAGGCTACCTGAATCATCCAGGGCAAAACTCTATCTCTAATTCGCCAGATATGTGTGAAAGGTGCTTCCTGTCTCAAGCTGCACTTTCTACACGTCTATAACGAAAAACAAGAAGTCAAAATCTGGAGCAAGACTCTCGCAAATTAATGGAAATAACCACAGGTTCCTGAGAAATGCTGCTAGTATCCTTCTAACACAAGTCTATGGTACTCATGTATTTGTTATGTGAGTAGACTGTCCAATGAGCTCTGAAGTTCAGTCAGACCTGGCTAGAAAAATCAGAAGAGTAACTAGCAAATGTTTTCGCTACCCCTTAATAGTTCCAAAAAAATGTGAAGTCCCCTTGTTTATTCTGCAGATGTGTCCAGGCAGGTCGTTTCTAATTTTCAGATATTTGCAAACACTTCAATTAAAATTATATGGAAGCTATTTTTCTGCATCTTAGTAAGAATTTGATAGTGTGGGAAGGGGTAATTGAGTATCGTTGAGAAACATTCTCCTCTAAATATGCCTGATCAGGACAAAATTCACTATAAAAGCAGGCTGCAGCAATTGGAAACTAAGAATACCTGAGACAAACTCAAGAATGAGAAAGGTGGTGCTCTGTCCTGATCTGAGGATAAGTAGTTTGCAAGGCCTGCCTGAAGTGGTCATCAAGCATGGGACAAAGCACAGTGAGCAGCAGGAAAGTTAACATTTTGATTTAGGATATAGAGTTAGATTTGATATAAAATTTGACTCCACTCACAACTTTGCTCAAAGCTTTTTAATGTATCAATTGCTGAAATAAGACAAATGGATAGTCTAACTTATTATCACTTGTTTCTGCCTACTTTGGTTTCTTTGGGAGGGAATGTTCAGCCTCCAGTCTCACTGAGTCATTTCCTAGGAACTTTATACCAAGCATAAATAGATCCAGATCCAAGGAAGGCAAGGGGAATGTCGTCTTAACCCTACTATGGCAAGAACATTTTGGCTTCTACCACCCAATAAGTAAAATAATACCTAACAGGGCCTTAGGTTTCCCAAAAACACAGTTGTAGGAACTCAATATACACACATCTCTGCTGTGTGGCATGGCTTACCTTAAAACCACACCTTAAAATGACATTGCCTCAATGGCCAAGCACTCTGTGAGCAGCTGGTTGGCTGGTTGGAACCCAGCTCTTACTCAAGCCAAGGCTCAGTACCAATCATCACTGTAAGCACCTTTTCACTCTCTTTAAACACATGGGTGTACATGTCATGGCACAACAATGGCTGTAGCAGTCCCACTAAGTGTTACCCCCCTAAAGGCTGTTGTTTCCTTTAAAATTTTCTTAGCAAAAAAAAAATTAAAAAACTAGAAAAAATCACAATGGAATCAGTGAGGTTTACTTATCTGTTGTCTAGGCAAGAAGTGATTACCTAAAGTTGCATTTACTATCTATTCAACCCATTTGTTGTAGTAGTTGAACATATCATTGCTATGCAATGAGGTTTCTTTCCATAAAGTTATTTAGCCAGATACAGACAATAAAGAGACAATGTTATTAAAATCTTGCATATAATAGGTAAAGAATTATCAGCTATTGTTACTAATTTTTGATATGTGATTGTGAACTGACTGAAGTGTAGATAATTTATCAGTGTCTCCCTCATACCTAGATGAATAAATAAACAATTCTGTTATTAGATGACAGCAAAATTTGCCAGACCTCCTGCATTATGTACATCTTAGGTTATTCCAAGCTCTTTAAATCAAAACTCAAATATTCAGTAGTATGTACTTCATCATAAACAGTAAATGATTCTGTCTGCACTACATCATCCTTAAACTCTCAAAGACCTGCCAAAGCATGCTTTGAACTTAATTCGTAGAAAACTTGAGAGGAGTTATCTTGAGGGACCATCGTTTGTTTGGCTCTTTAGAAATCATGTTCAAGAGTTCAAAGTGGATATGTCGTGAGCGTTGTGCTTAGGATAGGAAGTAGCCATGTAACGCTGGCTGGCAACCTGTTTCTGAGGCACAGTTATGTTGTGGAAATGGTGGGACAGAAGACAAGCAAGCTTGTCAATTCTAACTTGAATTACCTTCTACCATTTCAGCTACGGTGTCACAGAACATTGATGGCTCTGTTGGGCTCAGTCCACTGAACCAATTTGGAAAGAGTTCTGTAGAACTAGCCATTGGTTTTCCTTTTTAATATTTTTGATAGAGAAAGAAGGAAAGAGAAGACCGGGTGGGGGAATAAACAAAAGCACAGTTAATGCAAATCAGAATACTTTTTTTAGGAAAATGCCTGTGCGTGTTAAAATACACAATACGCCACTGGTAAAGGCAAAGCAGACTTGATAGCATCTGCAGGAAGGAGGCCACTTATTTTTCTATGTGTAATTTATCACCACAGGTATTTTTGCATACCTATGCGTCCTCTGCTTAAACTCATGACAGCACGTACATTTGCAGCTGGACGTGCTGTTGCTCTAGCAATCATGCTCCACCTTTCTGCTCACTGGCAGATCCTGAAACAGGATGTCAGCATGAGGTGCCTCTCTGCAGAGCTACTGTCTGTCAGAAAGAGACAGTCTTGAGACACCCTGTGGGGCACTTTTTTAGAGGAACGTGGGTAATTACTTAGGATATTTAAGTATAACATTAAATATTTACTTCTCCTGAGAAAACATTTAAAGTGGCAGTACTTTAAATGATACCTGCAAATGCAAAATCACAAGTTTGGCTAGGACATTTTTCTCTCATTCTTCATGAAAATAATAATTCACCATGTATTTCACATCTATCTACCATTTTAAAATTTATTTTTTTTTCACTAGCCACCTCATGAATTTATATTCTTGGTAAAGCAAAAAGAACAGTTCTGAAGACCTCTTTTCATTCCAGAATTGAACCTGTTTAACAAGCTGCTGTGAGCTTTGGGGAGTTTTGCTTCTGATCTGCATGACAAGCTTTTCACCTTTACCTTTAGGTGCATGAGCCCTATAATTTTCACCATGGAACTGATTTTGCTTTGCTTCGCTCCTTTTGCCTTGCTTTATCATGAAGGGGCATGGGATGAAGTCACTAAGATTACTCCAAAAGAGATGCAATGTATTTGAAACAACTTGTATCTCCAAGTATGTGTGTATGATCACACACTCCTTTGCTCCAGATGTAACTCACTGTTCTTCACAAGCCTAACCAATACTTACTGTGCTCTCTTCCCACATGCTCCAAGTACTTCCAGTTTGACATGTTATCTATTACAGCTTCGCTTGCGAACAACATCATCCCTGCCCCTTGACTTTAGTAACTGGTGTCTGTTGTGACAGGACAGTTGATGAGGAAGAATATTCATAACTTATTATGTACCCTCTTGCACCTAGGAAGGGTTTTCTCCATGTATTTTTTTGATGACTTGGCTTCTGTAGGAAGATTTAGGGAGTGTTGAGACATGGAAAATTAAATCTCCAATTATCCAGAGGTCATGACAGTCAGCCAAATTGTGTGCTTCCCTTTCCACCTCTACACCCACTACACTGTCCTGCTGCTGACCCTGAAATGGAAAGACCACTCTCCTTCGAAATTAAATCAAATCCTCAGAACTTGCTCATCCTTGGGCCTCTCCCAAATGCTCGTGCTGCCAAAGATGCCTAATTCGGCAGTGGTTTCATAACCTGGTGGGCTTCTACTCCCTTGCGACCTGAGCTGAGGTCATTGCATTCGTTTTCATTTACGAAATTGTCTTGCATTTAAATCCATGTTGTCCCAGAGGCAAATAAGCGTCTGAGTTTTTCCCTCTATCTGTTGCCCTTCTCACACAGAAGAGGTTTTTCTGGCAGCCTTCAGTCATGTTGTTATGCTTTGAAGAATTATTTCTTAAAAACTTCTTCAGTCCAAAGTTCACTTTTTTCCTTTCTCTCATGATCTTACCCCCACTCCTTTTTGACTCCATCACCATCCTCAACCCCTCTGATTTATCTCTGTGTTATTCTTGGCCTGTCTAGGTGCCAGCTGGGAGCTAAGTTAATTTAGGTGCTTGTATGCTTGCCTGTCAAGTTCTATCAAGACTAAAAAAAATGGTAAGTTAATAAATTCAAAACTATGTCTGGCATGAAGCAGACTCTTATCCCATGCTGTTTATCTGGCAACAGGTGAAAAAAAATTCCAAAAAAGGAGAAGAAATATGGCCTTTCACACACACAGAGACACGTGGACACACTTTGAAAGGACGGCAAATGGCTGTGTGTTACGGCCGTGTTGCCAGTGCAGAATTAGCTGGTGGTATCAGGCCAGACCTTATGGGGCAGTGTCCGTGTTAGAGAAACCACAAGCACCATCCACAGGCTTCCTGGCAGCTGCAGCACAAGAAACAATGTGCTCTCTCAGGGGTCAGGAGAGTCACTTATTGGGAATTGGGGAATGGAAGTGGGAGGGAGAACAGGACAAGTTCATTACACTGCTGGTCAGGCACCATTTGTACTGTTGATAAAAGATGTAGCCTGCACAAACATCTGGCATCTGCTAGGACAAGGAGACCCATGGAGTTGGCCTAGTCCTCAGAAAAGTGTCTTGTGGAATTCCAAAGTTTGGAGTCAGCATTATTGTACTAGAAAGGAAAGCCTCAAACAATGCTACACAAACGGAGCCTCTGGCATCCTGGGGATTCTGTTCAGCTTCCTTGTGAAAGTTAAAGCTAAGATTTTCAATCTATTTTAGATTGTTCAGAACAGTACATGCTGGGGTTAATAGTAAAAGTGGTGCTCTAGGGTGGCAATGTTTAGGAATAAGACTGTTTTGAAAATTTCTAGGAATCTACCCAGATTCTGAAGCAAACAACACAGACTCACCTGAATGGGAGGACTGGAAATCCTCCCTCACTCTCCTTTAGGTTTCCTTCACTGAGTTTCACATACAAAACTTCCCTTTCTCTTCATTGTGAAAAGCCTGATGTCAGATGTCCCGGGCTTGAGGTGCTGGTATTTCTCAGGCTTAGGCAAGAACCTTCCCTTGGTAGACGTGTTGTTAGATTCTCTTCACTCCCAACCTCTGTCCCTCCCTTTGCTCCAGGAAGAGAATGGAAAGCTGGGTCTTCCCTTGCAACTTTGGACAAAGTGTCGAATATTATTTTTGATGAGGTTGTTGCCTCTACCCAAGGAAGAAGCTGTGACTTTAGACAATTAAAAAAGTAGCATACTTTTTTTTGCTTTCGCTTTCCAATGTCTTCTTATTTATCTCCATTTATCCTATGTAATTGACTTGTAAAATCATAGTGTCACATTTTAGCCTTGCAAGTGAGAACACTTTAATGTTATCACTGCCATTGCATCCAGCTTTTAAGGACTAAGCTGCTGAGCAAAAATCCAGATTTAGAGTGGGCTTAATGGAATGCGAAATCAGAATCCAACATTAAAGCCTTAGTATGTGAGAAGAAGGCTTCAAAGTTTGGGCAGCAGTAGTGGGTGGCAAAACATGTGTAATTAATTCATAGATCATAGCATGCATTTCAGCACCATTGAATAATATGTTCAATTATGTATTTTATTTGTGTTTATGTGTGTATCTATAACTATATAAATTAGACGTGTATAATTATGTATAATTACAGACTTTTGTTTCAGATGGGACTGGCAGTTTGCCATAATTGCTGCTGCACTCTTGAAGTCACACACTGGATGATAAAGATATAAAAACTCTGGTACATCCGGAAGTTTATACAGAATGTCCTTGTTTCAGACACCAGAGCCACCCACTGAAAACATTATCATTGTATTTAGCGTGCAGGGGACAATTACATGCAAACCACAAAGAAAATGTTCATTTAGGGTTTATACATATTACGTGCCTACTTATTATTAATATTCTAATTAATATTTAGAACCTAGCCAAGTGACATGTGGCCAATTATGGCCCCAAGGGGTCAGCCACAATCTAACAAGTTCTGATTTTTTTCAAGATTGTTTTTCTGTTTATGTTTGTTTTAACTTTTTTATTTTACTTCCTTATCCTTCCTGATTTTTCTTTCCTTTTCCCCAGCAATGTCCCATACGGTCATGCTGATCCTTACTTTATTACACACCATGACTTGAAAGTGAGGAAATGGAGTTTCTAAAATCCTCCCGATTCCAAGTATTGCTGTTCACTGTGATTACATATTCCAAGAACTTCCTTTAATAATACCTGTCTTTCAAAATAGGCATTTAATAAGATGACAAAATTTGCTCCAAAGGTAAAAGTGATGGAACAACTACAGTGAAGGCCATTTTAGCTGAAGAATACAAGGTAGCCTTGTTTCCTAAGGAAATGGGACTTCTTTGCTCATGATGCCTGTTTGACCATCTGCATCTTTCTACTAGACTTGAACCCATGAAGTAAATCCGACAGAGGAATAGTGGTCTCAAAGACAGTAAGATGCTATTACTTTTGAAAATTGGTATCTTGGTAGCAGGAGAAAGGAAGACACCCTGACAGAGCCCTGAAGGAAGGGCTTGATCTTTGCTTGCTGTGTGTAACAAGTGAGAAGTAGCAGTCAGTCAAGCAGTCATGAAAGCCATAGTCTGAAACTCTTCCAGTGCTGCCCATCTCCTGCTGAGCTGGCAAGGCTTCTAACGGGAACTAGGAGGCGAACAGGGCTGAAGGTGTCATGGGAGCAAGGTGGAACAAATTACTGTCACATGTAGGAAAATTCTTTAGGGTAGGGGAGAAGTCTGGGGTTGCTCTAGCGTGAGGATATAGGACATGCAAATACGTATTCAGAAGAAATTAAGTTTCATCGGTCATAGCGGTCATGGATCAATGTCCGTTTTTCAAGCCACTAGGCATCAGTTCATCACAGCAGTGTGGTGGATGATTGTCTTTATGCAACTTCATGACAATAGAGGAAACAATGGGTCTGTTTCACTGCTTACAGGCTTTCTGCAGAGTGTTGTTGGATTAGGGCCATAAATGACCACAACAAAGAGCTGTGATATGTCCTACAGATATAAGACATCAGTTCAACATGTGTAAATAAGCATAGTGTCTCTTGCATTGAATTCTGCTCTTATTCAACATATTGTTTACAGCAACAGACCTCATGCCTGTGGAGCAATTTCTTTCCCACTTCGCCTGTTTCTGATTAGCGTAAAAAGAATGACTTATAGAAATGTCACTGTGATAAAGACGGTGGATAGTCAATGAAGCAGCTGCAGATTAAGAGAAAAGGAAACTGACTACTGGCTTAGCAAAAATAAAAACCAAACAAACCCCCACATCAACATAATGTTCTAACTATGCATGTAAATGTCACTTGAAATTCTGCTGGTGTTCTTCTGGTATGCTTACTCATAGCGTGTAGAATAGTAACTTCCCAGTGGAAGCAAAGTATTCAAGTGCATGCTAGAGGATTAAATGCCTTTTCGATCTGGCCTTCAGATCCAGAACTTACCCTGAAAAGTCTTCCTGTCCTCTGAAATTCATACTTCACAGGGAATAGGAAAAAAAGATGAAACGGTTTTGAAATAACCAGACAACATTCTCTTTAGATAAAGCTGTTAGACTAGGGTGTTAGTGAGTCTGCGGCTTCGTTAAGCTCATACATGGATTTTACAGACCAGGCTGAGTCAGCCTAGCGTGGGATGACTGGATGATTTTATATCCTTAATCAGATTTTTAGTGAATAGTTATTTTCCTTCTGTTTGCACCTGAGGAAAAGCTTACAAGTGTTTACATCAGCTTCTAGGTGAACGAAATGAAACAGGCAACAGCAGTCTGGAATGCTTTACAGTACTTCTAATTCTGCTCACTTTTGCTGTGTTTTAATCAGCGGTAGCCTTTCATTTTAGAAGGCGGTCCAGCATGGCATTTTTAAAATAGAGGAGAGGAGTAGAAGAGAGGAGGAGATGGGGGGGTGGGGAGTGTGTGTGGAGGCACAGAAATTTTTACTTAATGAGTCAAATAGTTCAGCTGTCCAAAAATTTCCCTGAAGACATTCACTTCTTATGTCTGTGTGAGCTCCTACGGAAAGGAATGGAATATGCCATAGTTTTCCATAAAATGCTCCAAACAGAGGACTGATCCACTGCTCTATACTGTTTCTCCTCTGGCTCCAGTAGACTATACTACTTGCAGTCCATGGCCCGATTTTGATTTTCTTAAATCTGATATATGCTCGTAAATAGATTTGTTAGTACGTTGTTCTGTGGCAGAACTAGAGATGATGGCATCTTAGTCCAGTTTTGTTGCTCCTTTTAATCCTTTTCACTGTACTGAAGTAACAGAATATCAGTCTCATTCTGCAGTGTCTGGATGTATTGAAGAAGCAAGTGCAAAGCAAAGAACTACACATCATGTTCAAAGGGAGGACACATGGGAACACAGACTGTCAAATCACTTTAAATAAATCTACTTCAAGGAAGTGGTTTAGCGCCTGATAAAAAAGCTGGATTGATGGCCTGGTGATGGGCATCTGATTGACAGAGCAAGTTATCAGACATTAATTTTTCAGTTGCAATATGAGGGGTGCTACTGGCCAGTTCATCTCCTCTTCCTCCCATGGTAAGACTAAAATGCAACTAAGACGTCACCTATTTATTCTTGCACTTTCTTTTCAGATTTCTCATGACAGTGCAGTCTGTTGTACTAATGGTATTAATGTTAAGGAAGAAACCTGTCTTAATGTGATTGTGCCAACATTTATTTCAGATAGTTTACTGGACAGCCATCATAGATCATCATTAGTGTATCTGAACTTAATTAAAATATAGTAATTTAAGTCCCTTCAGTTCAATTAGTTGACTCCTATTCCCACAGCTGTTATAAATTTTGACATTCCAGTGGGGTTTTGTGTAGTTTACAAATTTTGTGTAATTTCTTATTAGGCACTTTAAATAGTTGAGGCATTGCTTAAAGGTTGTTAGTGGTTTCTCTGTTATGATTTTTAAATCAAAACCAGTGCCAGTCAGTGTGTCATATATCTCTGCACATATAACCAGTCCCTAAAGCAAATTGATCTTCACACTCTAGCACACACGAACGGTGTTACAACAGCTCTTGAACAGCATGTCAGCTGGCAAGAACTCCTCATTTCTGAAGCAACATTTCAATGACAGTCTGACATCGATCCCCACTGAAATAAAAATGTATCTATAAAGGGATGGATTTTTCTGTTTCAGGATTCTCAAGGGCTCTTATAGAACAGTTGAGGGTGAAAATGATCATTGACTATTTCAACAAGAATAAATAAAAAAAACCCCTCTGAATGATTCCATACATCATTAATGAGTAGAAGTTTTTAGCTAAAACATGACTACCATTCATCAAAATTCACCTCAGAGTGCTGGCCAATGAAATTTTGCTGGCATCATGACTGGTTTTGTTCAGACTCAGAATGGTCAAAAGTGAAAAGACCAGCCTACACTAACTTCTAATTTAAGAACAGTTTTTGCACTACCCAGACACTGAACACTCTTTTGTTATTTCTTTTTTTCTCCAATTGATTGGTTGTAGAAGGTCCCGGGGTGGGGAGAAAGTTTCCTCTGTCGTGTGTTCTGGTAAAGACTGAAGTAAAGGGAAAATGTATCAAGTTAGCAGACAGAAGAGGGAAGATTTGTTTCAGTCAAAGGTCAAGAGCCTATTGACTTAACTGGGCTCTGAGTTTTGCCCTATGACCTAAATCACACTCCTCTGAAGTTCTTCAAATACTTTCTCTCTCAGTGATCACGCATCGAGTTTTCGAAACAACTTCTTAGATTTACTTTTTGAGAAGGCAAAATCATATTGTAAACATGGTTGTAAACAGATGCTCTCATAACTAACTGGAGCAGAACAAGCAGGAGAATGAAGAATGCTGAACCAAACCTCATATGCCTTCTCTTTTGGGGGGGTGGATTATATCCTTCCGCCACTGCCTTTCTCCTTAGCCCAGCTTATGTTTGAAAGTGGAGGGAAAAAGAAAGTTTGAACATTTTTCTGGAGTAGCTACAGCAGACTTTGATCGTAACCCCTCAAGGAAGTTTATTCCCATGACCCATCCCACTCCATTCTGCAGAACAAGGAAGGCTGAAAGCCTTGAATAAATTGTGAAGTTGTCAAAACAAATGTTTCATTGATTCTTTAAGCTCTGCCTCTAAATCTTTGTCAGGTTATTTATTATCACTGCTTGCTCACTTATGAAAACAGAATGAAATAGATCATAATGGTTTAGTCAAAATTCCGTGAGCCTCATTAACAAGTTTTGTCTTGTTTTCCTTCAGGGAATATTGAGTGTATCACGGATAAGCCATGAGTACACAGTGATTTTGAAAATAAACAGGAATCCTCCACATTTTCTCTGTCCTGTAACAACATTAAAATTTAACTCTGAACCTCTAATACAGATTTACTGCTGTTGAAAAGAGGGAATACTTATTAAAAAGAAAAGCCACCACCACTCTGTAAAGAAAGTCAAAGGTAGAGTGAGGGCCAGTAGCCTGAAGTATTCAAAGTTAAGGAACCTGACACTGGAGCTCTCAACCTGTGACAATAGCCAACTGCCAGATTATCTTTAAGGTGTTGAGTACTTGGCAGCTTTGAGGTACCCAGCAGCTGCTTGAGAAGCAACATGTTTGATAGTCAGGAAGATGCTGTAATATTTTAGGCATAATCTTATGCTTCACATTTTTTAAAACCTTGACTGATGGCTATTGGCAAAAATGCTATGCTTTCAGGAAGGGAGGTGGAAAGGGTCATAATTTGGTCATCAACATTTGATGCATCCCAGAAGAGGACATAAAAGGTCTCATGCTAGGAGTGATGTGTTGTTGTTGGCTGTCCTGTCCCCATCTGTGATTGAAATGGATTCAGCATTTTAGAGTGAGAATAAGAAAAGTAAATTGTTACGTCCTCTAGCTGTTTTGTGTTTGGTTTTAACCGTTATGAACTACTGTGATTTTCAGTCTGAGATGGGGCTATTTTGTCTGTTTGATCACTTTGAATATTTACCACTGAAATATCTGTCAGAGAGGAAAAGGCTATGGTAAATGTCTGTCTTCACATATTTAGATTTAAATGTAAAGTAAAATAAGACATCCCACTACTATTCCAGACTCCACGGTACTCTCTATCTAGAAGCAACTTTTAAGGCAGTAAGGCAGCCAAGAATCTAAAGCAGGAAAACATAATCTCTCCTTTCCACATCCTCTAAAGCCTACTCTTCTCCAAAGTCCGTCACCTTGCCAGTCCCTACAGTGCTATTTAAGTACTATGTATAACAGAAAGCCTTGTTTTTCATCAATATCCAGTTTCTTTCTTTGAGGTCTGGTTAGATTTAATGTACTATTAATACGTTATTGATGAAAGATGCCAAGTCAGGAGTGATGGACAGGCAGGCCAGTTCTCTAGCATGAGCAAGTCTAGTTTTCACATTTCAATGTGATTGTCTGAAGTGATAGCCTGAGTATATTCCCCTTCTCTCTTCCTTCTCCTTACAAATCCTCAATAAATATGCCCTGAGAAGAGGCCAATAACCCAGTCACAGCTGGTCCTAGCCCTCAGATTACAACCCTATACATGCATCCCAAGTGGTGGGTCTGTAGCTGTAAACACTTTTTTGAAGAGGTTTAATCATTCCTCCGATTTCTTCAATTGAAGACATCCATGGCTTGAAGGAAATTGCATCTCTTCAGATGGAACTAGTTAGAGCTCACCGATTCATTTCACATAGAGCAGACAGACAATATTTCAGATAGACTAGTCCTCAGATTGTCAGTAGCATTTGAACAATATAAGCAGGACCTCAAGTACGTATTAAGGCTGAAAAGCTCTACACCAACGTGGAAATCTTCCGCCCCTGGCCAGCCCAGCTGCAAGAAGGTTGCAGGATGGCTGGGGTTGTGTGGACGGGTAAAGTCACAGGGGTGAGAGCTCAACTGGGGAAAGAATATGATTTATTTCAATTATTTTGAGATAATGTAGAGTAGAAATGTTGTTCATAAATCCTCAGGAGCTAGAAGAGCTATAAGAGTATGTTTTGAGGTGGCTACGGGTCCAGAAGATGATAGTTATATTTTTTTCAGAAGAGTAGGAGTTCACACTTACTCCTTAAAATATTCAATTGATTGTTGGCTCCATAGATTCATTTTTCTCTGGCTGGGAAAGGGGAAGGAGTATGAGAAATAGTTAAAAACACCCTATCTTGTATTTCATTGTGTTTCACATGGTACCTTTCCTTTTGAGGGATCCTATAACGATTTATGACATACACTTTCAGGTGAAATTACTTGTTCCATTCTCTGTGGTAGATTGGAGCAACAAGCTATTTCTGTATACGCCAAATTTTACCATCAGGTGTGATGGCATGAATGCAGGTAAATCTATGCAATTCTTCAAGGTTTCCTTCAATGTATTATTTTTTTCAGCAGCAAAACGAGCTCAGTGGGACCACCTGAACTCTAGAAAACTAGCTCAGAAAACTCAGAACAAACCAAGTTGACTTAAATCTTTGAGTGTGCTCTTAGGTAGACAATTACAACAGTAACATCCTGGTCTCTTTGATTAAGAGATATTATAAATTGTGGTCTGTACTTGAAATGCTACATTTTAATCAAAAGAATGAACCTTCAGGAATCTTTATTCTCTTAATAACATCCCTGGGCATTAATGTTAGCGGTAAGTACCACCCATTCAAAACCCTCTCCGCAGTATGCTGTGGTTTGCCTCGAAGGCCAGATGATGACATACACTTGATTCATTTGTCAGATCCGAAGAGGTCCCACAGCGAAGTGGGATTCACAGTAAACTACTTTGAGATTTCTGACTTGAATAACAGAAGCAAAACAACTTAGAGGATTATACATGAAATGAAGACATAGAAACATCTTTCATTGGCCACCTCATCTGCCCACCTACAATTCCCCTCCTTCTAGTGGGGGGAAAGTGAACAGATTTATTTTTCCTATGCCAGTAGTTCATCTTGTCCTGCTTGTGTGACAGCAGATGTGTTGGGAAGACAGTAGCTTGGAGGGAGAGAAACTGAGACTGCTGTGAGAATGTACGTTCCCGATATGCAGAGATATTTTCACAGCTCTAAAGCCTGGGGTTTCTTTTTAATCCAGTGACGTGCATATGATTATCTGGAGGTGCGGAAGAGGGGAATAGGGAGACTTTTTGGGGGAACAGGCGACACTGTTGGGTGGCATTTGGAGTTTGCTAGTAAAGTCACTTTCAATATTGGCATGCTTAGTTGGCAACACCCTTTGAGGTCCCTTTCCTCCTTTGCAACTTTGTATGCAACATGCAGGAAATCCACAGATGAGACAACCGCCTACATCATGGAGAGAGAGGTGCTACCGGGGCCTATTTGCATGACCTGTTTGCATGAGAATCTAAAAGCTTCTTTGAGTCTCATTCTTCATCACTGAAACTTGTCCAGTCTGAATTCTGCCAGCTCCTGTCCTCTGCTGTGCAAATTCCCCCTGCTGACCTCCACTGCCGCCCGCTATGTTTTCTATTTCATGACAGGAAGCAAGACATGCAAAATAGAATAAAAAAACCAAGAGTCAATGGCCAGGCAAAGGATGGTCCAGGAGCCCAAAGAATGCCCTGGGAAAGGAGAGTCACCACTAAAGACAGCATGACACAGACTGAAAAAAATGCGTCTGTGCATTGTCACAGTGACACTACAGCAGAAGGCAGCGATGCAGCCCGAACATCCACAAAGCAAGAGAGTATTCTCTAGTGAAGATACAGCATGGTGAGGATAAATGCATGGAACTCCAGCTCTTGTTAAGACAGCTATTAATTTCTGCAAGATTAGGATAACCCTTCTTTAAAACTGAAACCAAAAAGCTGTAGTTGGCATCATGTAAAATTACTGTATTTTGCAGTGTTATCTGACTTTCCTTTCTCTTTTCAGTAACTTGCCTGTTTGAAGAACAAAAAGACCTTAAAAAATCAGCTGCAGTAGTTTCTCTGTATTGAAAACAAACAGAAATTCTGAAATTAATCCCAAGGCAGCAACAGGCTATGAACTAAGATCTAGTTCAAAGTCGAATCTTTATCTGCTAATATGGCTAGTTCAGCCAAAATAAATCTTTATTTTCACCAGATGCCACATGTGGCTTAAGTATTCCCACACATCTGCATTAGACTAATTTTCAGAGAGAAGATAAGTCCTTCCATGGACGATAGAAATGTAATTTCTGTGATTTTATCTTAAGATGATCTTTGATTTTCTGCTTTTTTACACAATCCTCTGGCCTTTCAGGGATTAGTATGTTCAACAAAAGTCGGGTCACCTACTAGACAGACTTGACTGTTGTGCCCAAATGAGTAATAATCATGATCCAGACGGGTTTCACCATGACAGCGAACATCCACAAATACAGTTGAGTGAAGCAATGTGACAGACTGTGACTAATAATTTTGATGTTAGTCACATTTTTTGAAGTGCTTTGAGTGTTGATGCTTCTAAATTGTCCTATTTTTATTATAGAAAGAAGATTGTGATTTCAAAAGCACCTTTTGAGAAGGCACACTGGTTGAAAGAGGTGGTGCAGGAGATAGATACTCAAGAAGTGTAGTGCCCTAGTGGATAAATCAAAGTGAAGGGAAATCATAGCCAAAACTTGTAGCTTTCCTGAGACCCCATGTTCATAGAAGAGTTACTGAAAGGCCCATGTTTTCTCATGATGATCTTAAATTGAATTGAAAGCAGTTATCCTTAAGCCATCACGGCTTGATAAAGAAGAACTAGAGGAAGCCTGGAGGCATCCTTAATTGGCTTAGACTCTTAATAAATTAGTTCTCAAGATATGTTTTCTTTAAATCATTAGTTTGATAAGAAAGAAATTTTGCTTGCAGGACAGGGGGAACGAGGTGAGAATCTGGGAAAAATGTGTATTGCTTTTTACATTAGGAGAGGGAAAGCTGGAACAGCATTCAGATACACTTAATAAAAGTTTCGCAGTCTTCCTGTTCACTTCAATCTGCCCTACTAGTCTAAGGTCTTCCTTTCCAAGGCAGCAAGATGCTGCTGGTGTTTGCTGCTTCAACCTGGATTTAAGTATGGCTTTTATCTGCCATAAAATTATGAAGGAGAAAACAGTGATCTCTAATTGGATGTGGAAGGCAAGAAACCATGAAGAAAGCTGAAGGTGAAATAAAACGTCCTGATTGTTGTGAGGGGAGAAGTTAGTATCACAGAAACTGCACAGAAGAAAGACATAGTGTTTGGATGATATGAGCTTTGTCCAAGTTCAATGTTGTGTATGGAGATGGGAAGACAGACTTTAGAGACCATCTAAATAAAAAAATAGAAAACTGGTTTTGACTGACAGGTTCAGCAGTGACTGAAAATCTCCAACCCTTCTGTGAGATGTGGTGACTGGAAAAAGTAAATATTAATGGAAAAGTTAGAAAGAAGGTCTTTAGGGAAAAGAGGTGGTTGTCATCTATCCAAAATGTCTGTCGAGTATTCTGAAAATGCAAGTTTCAGAGTCCCCAAGCAAGACTTCCAAGCCTCTGGAATGGCTCAAGCCACATGAATGTTAGGGAAGTGTACGAAACCACTGCTTTCCTTTGGCCCATTCACCTAGAGTTGTTAGAATTTCCTGCCTAGAGAAAAAGAATCTACTACAGGGAATTTAGGAAAAATAGCAGCCTGGAACTACTATCACTTCTTTTCTAAAATTATAATGATGCCGAATTCACCCAAAAATAAGCAAAGGGTTTTAATCAACAGCACCAGATTTCACTGATGCCAACACCAGCCAACATAAAAATACTGTACTTTTTAGGAATGCTTCAAGAATAAAAATAAGATATTTCCCCACAACAAAAATGAAATGGAAATGAACTTTCAATTCTACCTTTCTTGCTCAAAAAATGTCATCCTTCTATCAGTCACTCTACCTCTGTTCTGTACTTTGCCACGTCTAGATAAGAGGCCACGTCCTCACAAAGGTGGCTCAAGGAAAAATAGGAAGCAGAAAGGGTTAAGGAAAAGGAGAGAGAAGATATACTGTGAGAAAATAAACTACCAAACCCTGCATTTTTATGGAACATATTTATTTGCAAAAGGTTTTTCACACCAATTCAAGGAGACAGGGCAGAGGTCTGGTCATAAAACCTGTCTGTTAAATCACCAAAAGCAAAGCAGTGAATGGCTACTTCCCATTTGCTAGTTCTGTTTTATCCTGTGCAGCTCTTGCAGCATTCATCCTTCCCCTTATCCAGATGGAGGTCATAGACTCATAGAATCACTAGGTTGGAAGAGACCTCTGAGATGACCGAATCCAACCGTGCCTGTCTCCCTACTAAAACCTGTCCCTAAGGAACTCATCCCCCCCCCCCGTCCCCCCCCCCTCCCCCCTCCCGTCTTTTAAACCCCTCCAGGGATGGCAACTCCACCACCTCCCTGGGCAGCTGTGCCAATCCTTGACGACTCTTTCAGTGAAGAAATTCTTCCTAATGTTCAGTCTAAACCTCCCCTGGCACAACTTGTGGCCATTTCCTCTCGTCCTATCGCTGTCACTTGTGAGAAGAGCCCGGCACCCACCCCGTCACAGCCTCCTTTCAGGCAGTTGTAGACAGGGATGAGGTCTCCCCTCAGCCTCCTCTTCTCCAGGCTAAACAACCTCAGGTCCCTCAGTCTCTCCTCGTAGGACTTGTTCTCCAGCCCCTCACCAGGCTCGTTGCCTTCTCTGGACGCGCTTCAGCCCCTCAATGTCGTTCTTGGAGTGAGGGGCCCAAAACTGAACCCAGCATTCGAGGTGTGGCCTCACCAGCGCTGAGCACAGGGGCACAATCACCTCCCTGCTCCTGCTGGCCACACTGGATCTGACACAGGCCAAGATGTCATTGGCCCTCTTGGCCACCTGGGCCACTGTTGGGTCATGTTCAGCCGCTGCCAACCAACACCCCCAGGCAGCTCTCCAGCCACTCCTCCCCAAGCCTGTAATGCTGCACGGGGTTGTTGTGACCCAAATGGAGGACTCTGCCCTTGGCCTTGTTGAACCTCATCCAGCCTGTCTCAGATCCCTCAGCCCATCGATCCAGCCTGTCCAGATCCCTCTGCAGAGCCTCCCTGCCTTCAAGCAGATCCACACTTGCACCCAGCTTGGTGTCATCTGCAAACTCGTTGAGGGTGCACTCGATGCCTTTGTCGAGATCATTGATAAAGATGTTGAACAGGACTGGACTCAGCACTGAACCCTGGGGAACTCCGCTCGTGACCGGTTTCCAACTGGATTTAGTTCCATTTCCCACAAGCCTTTGGGCCCGGCCATCCAGCCAGTTTTCAACCCAGCAGAGGGTGTACCTGTCCAGGCCGATGGCAGCCAGTTTCTCCAGCAGGATACTATGAGAAACGGTGTCCAAGGCTTTACTGAAGTCCAGGTACCCCACATCCACAGCCTTTCCCTCATCCATTAAACGGGTAACCTTGTCATAGAAGGAGATCAAATTGGTCTGGTAGGACCTGCCAGTTCCCTTAATACCCTCGGATGGATCCCATCTGGCCCTATGGATTTGTATAAGTCTAATGTTCAATGAAGTTCAATGGAAACAAGGGATGAAGGCAAGAATTGCTTTTTAATTTAAGCTCTGGTTGATGATTCTTATTCCCTCCTCCTCACTGAATGGACACTTGCCTGTATCCTCTATCATCTATTCCTTGCCCTATGCCATCTCTTATCCCTGACGCCAGTACCCTTTTAATAAAACTTTCACTTTATTGAACTTCTGTAACAGCTTTCTTTCCCATCTTATCTCCCATTGCCCCTGCTCCTGCCATCCTGAATGTGTGTGTCTCCTCTGGCTTGTGCCTCAAGCAGGACTAAAACTACTTTGGAAATTCACTCCCACCACCTCTCCCACAATGAGTTAAACGTAATGTTAAAGGGAACTCTTCAACTTTAAACTTAAAAACCTGTAGGATTCTGTCTGCTTTAGCCGAAGTGCCTGAAAGAAAAAAAATGTTCAGAGAATAAGAGGTAACATGCACTAATTTTTGTTTTCTTGCAGGGGAATAAACAAAGTAGGGCTGAAATGGGAAGCTGCAAAAATGTGGCAGCAAAAATGCATCTCTGTGAAAATCTGTTCTCAGAAGAAGTGAGGTGATTGCCAGGATGTCCAAACTTCCTATTGATATGCCATCAAACTTTTCACCCTCACCATTCCACCCCACCCTATTTTAAATCTCAGCTCAGATTATTTTGATTTTTTTAAAAATATCTCATGATTTTTTTGGGCCTACAGCTCATGGAGATTGTGTTGCCACTAAAAACACATAGCTAAGCACAAGCGAGTAGAATTCAGAGGAATGAAGCAGATATATTTATTTATAATTTATTAAAAAGCTCTGAATACAGATTAATGTTCCTTACTCAATACTTTTTTATTGTTTCACCTGCAATACAGTGGGAACCGAAAAGTCTGACTGGTCATATAATCTGGTTGTAGCTGCTTGAAGTGTTTGAGGATCCTCTGAGTAAATATAAACTAAGAAACCACCCACAGTAATACCTCCTAGCAGTCTTCGGAAGGTCAAGGCTCCCTATGGGAGAGCTCCAGGCTCTCCCAAGTCACAAGGAAGCGGCTTCCCAGCACTCAGTGTCATTCTGCTAGCATTTGCCTGGTTTGATTGGAGAAGGAGGCACAGACTTGTCCTGCCATTCAGGCAAGATCCAAAAGTCTTACTCAGCACTCCCCATAACTGTCCTTCAAAGAACTCACTACATTTTACACCCAGGTTTATTTTTGGATGCTCTGGTAAATCTTCTTGCCGTTCTCTGTGCTGTGAACCTGCCCCCAGAAATGACTAGCTGGAGGACAGAAGCAGCAAGTTCAGCTACGACATTCTCACTCATCCTAGCAGGCACGTGCTGCACACAGTACAATATTTACTGATTCCCAAGCAATGGGCTTTGTTTGGAGTTCTTTGTAATTATTTTGTGTTATGTTCTTGCATATTTCCTCCAGGCTCTCTTTTCTTTAGGTCTGTCTCATTTATTTACATGATGATGGCTACTCTACTGTTTTTTTTCCTTTCCCAAGACTGTCCTCAACCTTTTTTTCATCTTTTCTTGCCCTCCTCTTGATTATCACAGTATCACAGTATCATAAGGTTGGAAAAGACCTTTGAGATTATCAAGTCCAACCTATGACCCAACACCTTCACTTACTCCTACTCGTCAACTACACCATGGCACTAAGAGCCTCATCCAATCTCTCCTTAAACACCTCCAGGAATGGGTGACTCCACCACCTCCCTGGGCAGCGCATTCCAATGGCCAATCACCCTTTCAGTGAAGAATTTCTTCCTAATGTCAAGCCTAAACCTCCCCTGGTGAAGCTTGAGACCATGTCCTCTTGTTCTGTCACCGGTCACCTGAGAGAAGAGACCAACCCCTGCCTGACTACAACCTCCCTTTAGGCAGATGTAGAGAGCAATGAGGTCTCCCCTGAGCCTCTTCTTCCGCAGGCTAAACAACCCCAGCTCCCTCAGTCGCTCCTCACAGGGCTTGTGCTCCAACCCCTTCACCATCCTCGTCGCTCTCCTCTGGACACACTCCAGCATCTCAACATCCTTCTTAAACTGAGGGGCCCAGAACTGGACGCAGCACTCGAGGTGCGGCCTGACCAGTGCCGAGTATAAGGGGATGATGACCCCTCTAGTCCTGCTGGCCACACTGTTCCTGATGCAGGCCAAGATACCATTGGCCTTCTTGGCCACTTGAGCGCACTGCTGGCTCATGTTGAGTTTCCTGTCCACCAGCACTTCCAAGTCCCTTTTCGCCTGACTACTCTCCAGCCACTCTGCACCCAGTCTATAGCTTTGCATGGGGATGTTGTGTCCAAAGTGTAGGACCCAGCATTTGGACTTGTTAAACCTCATGCTGTTGGAGTCAGCCCATCTCTCCAGCCTGTCAAGGTCCCTCTGTAGGGCCCTCCTACCCTCCAGCAGATCGACACTTGCTCCCAACTTGGGGTCATCTGCGAACTTGCTAATGGTGGACTCAATCCCCTCATCCAGATCATCAATAAAGATATTAAACAGGACCGGGCCCAACACCGATCCCTGGGGAACACCACTAGTGACCGGCCACCAGCTGGATGGGACACCATTCACTACTGCTCTTTGGGCTCGGCCATCCAACCAATTCCTAACCCAGCACAGAACAATCCCGTCCATGCCACTGGCTGACAGCTTCTCCAGGAGTCTGCTGTGGGAGACAGTGTCAAAGGCCTTGCTGAAGTCCAGGAACACCCACAGCCTTCCTCTCATCCACCAGGCGAGTCACACGGTTGTAAAAGGAGATCAGGTTGGTCAGGCAGGAATTGCCCCTCCTAAATCCATGCTGGCTGGGCCTGATCTCTCGCTCATTCTGCAGGTGCTGCATGATCGCACCCTGGATTATGTGCTCCATAATTTTTCCTGGAACCGAGGTCAGGCTGACAGGTCTGTATTTACCTGGATCATCCCCATGGCCCTTCTGGTGGATGGGCGTCACATTGGCCAACTTCCAGTCATCCTATGTTGCAGTAATCCTAAAGCCAAAGCACCCAGAATGAGATATGCTCTGCTTGGTAGGGGAATTTTATTCTCAGTATCATATTAAAGGCGCTGCATGCAGCAATTGTTTTGCTTCTCTGAACTCAGGCTGTGTAAAAAAAGTCAGATTAATATTTCACTCAACAGTGACCCCCACATTTCCCTCACCAAAAACATTCTGCAAATTCTTTGCCCATTGTGCACACATGAAGACTGTATACTATTTTTGTCTCCTGGATTCAAGTATCAGCTGCCACCTAGTTGGTGACCTTGAGGTAGGCTGAACATTGTTGACTTTTTCTAGAGAGGAATTGTTCATGTTGTGATCAGGCTTCCAATGGTGAAGAATATTCCTTAATTAGAATAAGGAAATGTGAGCAATTAAAATCATTAAATCATTAAATCTTGTTCCACTAAAGAAAAAGAATGGCTGGTAAAATTACATGTTGCTCACCTCATGGTAGCAAAGCCAGGATTTTTGTTAGAAGCAAATATTCCCCATTTCCTTTTGTGTTGGAATATAGACTGTTAGGTTAGGCAAATGAGTTATACAGAAAAACATTTAAAACTATAGAATAAAAACTAATAAATTGTAACTTTTGGGTTCAACACGTTCTGTAACAACAAATTAATCTATGAAGTGTCCTGCTCAACTGGGAAATTATTACTTTTTAAATAAAATAGAAAAAGGTCTCTTGTGAACTTTTGAACCTTTAAACTTTTTTTCAACAAAATATCTAAGTTAACAGGGGAAAAATAAAGTTTCTAAATAAAGTCTTCCCCTAGAACGGCATTTTTGTCTTGCCAAATTAAACTAACCAAAACTTTTGTTTCTCTAGCAATTTAGCTTCCCAAGAAAAATACACCTGCAGCTATCAGGGGCTTTGCTTGAGCATGCAGTCCTTCTGTTTCATGAACAACATTAGAGGGCACTTCTGCATTGTTGTAGGCTGAAGTCAAAGAAAGGGACAGGCCTGACCCTACCAGCTGGATTGTACTTGAATTCCATGTCAACCTGAGATCTGCTCCAGCTTTACTTGGATTAATAACTTATTCTGCAGGCAGCCCCTTTGATCTCATCAAAGCCGATCCTGGAATATGGCATGACCTGCTGTGAGGGAAGGTGGGATCTGGTGCTTTATAAGTAGGTCAGTGGTCAGAGGGGTGAGGCTGAGACATGGTGTCCCTTCCTGCCCCACATTCCTGTGTCCCTGCAAAGCCCCTACCAGGGCTGGGGGTCCAGGATCAAGGGTGGGTCTGCAATCTCAAATGCTGGGTGCAGCAGTTTTGACAGCTTCACTGATTTTGGTTTGATGATTTTACAGCTTCAGTTGCTGAAGTTATAATTGCTGCTTTCAATGAAAAGAAATCACTGAAAGAACCTTTCCAACCTGTGTGATTATAGAGGAACTCTTGAAAAGGAAATCTGAAAATTTAAAAATCAGGTCATGGGAGGGAAAGTAAAAACTTGAGTGGTATTTATTTATTTATTTATTTTATAAGTGCCATGATTTTTAAACTAATTTTCTATTTTGAGGGTGCTGACTCACATTTTATGAAAGTTTCAGGTTAGCAATGCTGACATAAGCAAAGAAAAATCATCAATGTATTTAAACAACTCTAGTTTATCCAAAAGCCTCTAAGCAACCTTTTCAATATATGCTTTTCTTCAATGATGTGATCTCTTTGAAAGAGCCGCACAAAATTATGAGCACATACACAGAGCACTCACTGGGCTTATTTTCCTGTTTACCGTTTTTCAAGGCCTGACCTATGGAACTGAGCTCCTGAAACCAGACTAGCGGTGAAATACAGTCACAATTTATCCTAAGCCTCTTTCCCCATCAGGAAGCAGGATTTCACAATATGCCTCAAAAACAATCATCAGTATTTATTATTCTACAGACTAACTAGGTTGCTTGGTTTAGGCATCAAATTCCCCTGTTTTCTTTGAACTTCCCGTTTCTCACTCATAATGCCAGGGAAAGTTGTAGGAACTTTCTGAGTGTTTTCTCCCAATCTCACCACAGGGGCAAGGAGGTGAAAAAAGACAGACCATAGGCAGGGTGTTGTGAAAACTCCCTTCTGGAGTGAGTTGTCATGACCTCTCCATGGTCAACTCAAAACTTAGACCTAAATTCAGTTTGCGCAGACCTGTCCAAGAATAAGTGGCTTAGTACTGGAAATTATTTGTTCATCGTTCAAGCCAAACTTAACACTTAGACTTCTCTCCGGCACTGCAGGTACACCTAGAAATCACAAGCCTGCAAAGACTCCCAGGTAGGCTGTGTTTTCTTGTGTGGTGCCTCATCTACTGTTGGGGGGGGGCTGCATCTCCTTGCGTCACTTGTTCCACATACATTGCATAACTGGAGAGAGTAGCTTGGTGTGGCAGCTATCTGAATGTGTGACTTTTCCTGGGCAGAAGTACAAGATTCACTATGGCAAGAGTGATTCAGATTTAAGATTTTTTCCTGTCCTGGTCTTGAAGCTATCGTTCCATTTTTAGCAAAATTTGGAAAGCACTGTGAAGGGAAAGTATGAAATGTCTCACAGAAACAGGTCGGCTCTGAAGACCTTGCTGTGTAGGGGATGCCTGCATTCACCCACAAGACACAAACAGCAGTTCTACAAAGAGCAGGGGTTGTTTTAGCCAAGCTCAGAAATGCACCAACAGCCTTGTAGTTGTGTCAGAAAGGTTGTCTTGTACAATGCACACATCCCTGAAGGAGTGTGAACACTTGTACATCAATTCATCTCCTCCCCTTGCTCAGGAACGTCTGCCCCTCGTCTTGGCAGCTGCTCCCTTCAAGTTTCAACCATCTGATTCATGCAGCAAAAAGTCTCCCCACAGAAAACATGCTGGCTGAACTGCTTTGTTTTTCCTAGAGCAGTGCAAACAGTTATTGCAAGGGAAATTTTAGGAAGATTGTGCCTGGCAAGGAAAGCTCACTAAATAAATATGTGATGTTAATTATCCTTTGCCTATTTCAAGTGAGCATTTCAAAGTGCTTTGCAACCATTAATTCAGCTGCAATTTAGTACCATGAGGTAGCTACATTTTATTAACACTGTTTTCTGCAGGTGGGAGACTATGACACAGACAGTAAAATGACTTAGGTGACGTCTGCCAGCAGCAGACCTGAGCCCCAAACATACAAATTTCAGCTTACAAGCTCCCTGTTTCATTAGACCTTTGTACTGTGAAAAGACATGGTACTCACAGAGCGTGATGAAAGCATATGAAAATTTGAACAGCAGATCCAGAAACCATGTAGCGTGTCACCCACACGACAGGAGCGTGGTTGGCAGGAGGACTGAATCCTTGGACTATGCTACTAACACAGCTTTGTGTCATGTGTCAGACCCTGGAGAAGCTTTTGACTAATTTCAGCAGCTCTGATTCTGGTTTGCCAGGATGCTCTTTTGCTAACACTTCTGGTGCCAGAGTTCACAAACAAGTCTGGCATTTAAGCCAGCTCTGTATTTTTGACAAACTTTGGAGTCTACAGTTTCTTTGATAGGGTTGTCCCTGATTCAAATGTCTTACCCAGCCTTTCTCCTCCAGGCTTCCTGTTAACTCATCCTTCAGAATAAGTGGCCCTTGTGAAGTGTCTCGACAGAAATGCTCGCTGAGGACCAGAAGCTGAGGCAGCAAGGGCTGGCACTGAGAGATTATCCTAAGGCTGCCTGTGTTGACCAGTGGGACCCAACCAAAGGAGGTGACATCCAAAGCTGAAGATTAACTTTTCAGAAAGAAGCATCAAGCATCGCTTCTCAAAAGCAGGATCTGGGCAGTGGGTTGTTTCATCAGCTTCTCATAAGAACCATTATCCTTTTTTAGAGTCAAACATTAGACACCACATCTCCCAGCAGATGCCTCACTAGCTCCTACATTCTCCCACCATCTTAGCCAGTTTTCTTCCATTGTTTAATCACCTTAAGCCTATTCTTGATGGGAACACTAAATCAATGAAAAAATAAGGGTTAAGAAAGAAGCATTCGGCTTTGAGTGTTCATCTGTGAGATGGACTTTTACAGCAAAGAAAAGCCAAAGTGCAAAAGCTGGGGAGCTGCTTCCACGTTCAGCCACACCTCTTTTCTCTTGTTGGCATGCATTATACCATTTTGGTACTCATTAACTTTCATTCATTTTAAGAGATTTGTAATCCCTGTGAGCCACTCAGGGTCTACTGGGCGTGAGGTTTCTGAAAAGTCAGCTCCTTTTTGAGGTCAGTCCATGAAGCAGTGGCTCAGACAGCCTCTGAGCTGTCAGCCTTGCTGCCCAGCTCTGAAGCTGTCCCAGCTGACGATGACACACTGAGCAGCCTGGAGCTGTGCCTGGAGCTGTGCCCAGTACATACATCAAGGGGATGGCATTTTCCATGTATCTCACAGACTATGCTACCTTGACTGTAACCCTCCTTACCGCCGCAGGGCGAGTTTGTTGTTTGTTCATGGCAGCTGCCTGTCACATAAATAATGCTCAAGTGATGCTAAACCCCTTTTTAAACCTGCCCTATACTGTATGCATGTGGGTGAAGTTATACTTGTGCTTACATGTATTTCCATACGTACTTATGCCTTTATTTACACATTTCTCATTTGCATATGTGTACAAACCATCCGGCAGATGTACAGGTTTAGCAAACCGCTAGATGGGGCTACAGGAGGAAGAAGATTATAGGCAATCCATCACGATCAAGCCGAGTTGTGTGTTTAGTGTCCTGGCCTGTGTGGGATCTTTATTGAAAAAGTTCAACCGTAATAGCAGTGTGCAGCACCTGTAATCTCACCACAAGAAGGGAAGTGAGCATGCTTTTCAAGCCAACATGCACAGTATTTTACCAGGAAAAAAAACATTGTGTCCCTTCAATTGTAAACTTTTGGTGAATGTGCTTATACATTCAGAGCACGAGACAGATGGGAACAAACCACATGCTTGTGGATTATCCCACTTTTTCCACATACGCATACTCAAAACCACTTTTGGTGCCCGTGGTTTAACCTCTGTTTCCCTAACTCCTGTTTATGAGTTGAGTGGTCACATGTCATCATGTTGAGTGGGAAAGTGTGTACATGGGATAAAGCGGTAGAAGTGGTTCCATATGGTAAAAGAACTCATCATACCAAAGTATTAAAAAAATATAGAAAGAGGGAAAAGTAAGAGTAAAACCTTTTGAGGACATTGAAATGCTTGTAACCTCATATGAAGGAAACAGTTATTTACATGTGAAAGGGAAACCTATGATTTGAAATGTTTGTAATATAGGTTTCGGTGTTTGGAGCAGGGCTGAAGGTTATCCAGGTTTACCTTCTTCTGCTCTGTGCATGATTCAGGCTGAAGGCTGAAAGAGCGTGAAACTGCCAGCCTCAGTTCTTCTCCCAGTTTAAAATTGTTGATCAGAATGAAAAAAAATACAGCAAAAAGCATTTTAGTGCTTCACAATAGTATTATGAAGTTACTGGTGCAGTACTAAGTATGTACTTGTGGTTTCCTGAGACAATTCATCTATCAAAGTCAGAGTTCTTATGTTTCAGGGAAAGGCAAACAAAACACATCAGATGCCTTTTATCCAGAGCAAATAGCAAGGGTCAAATTTATTATAATTGTAGAAAATACACGAAATGCCACAAAATTATGAAAAAAACACCCCACCAACAATGAGAAATGGTCCTTTGTATCCCAGATTTGAATAAAAAGCAGACAACAATGACAAAAATCCGTTATTGCTGGATGGTGTATCATGTTCTCTGTGTTGGCAATACTAGCTAACAAAACAACTTTTGCCACCATAACGAGTTATCGGTCCTGGTAGTTTTATTTAGAGAGATCAATCTAAGAAAGATGAATGAGAATTCAACCCCAAAGCATACTTCTGTGGTGTGAACATTCATTGGTATCATGTGCTTAAAAATTTGATAAATGAGAGGATGTTTCAGATACCAAAAGTGACTGAAGTATCCACATTTTTATTATATACCATGAAGCAATTAAAGAAGTCAAGATTTTCAGATGTGGGGACTCTTTTGAAAATCCAGTGTGTCTGACAGATTTCTAGCTGGGCACCCAAAACACAATATACATCTTAATATTTAGGTTAAAAGATTTTGATTTTAAGAATCAATTATGTGATTGTAAGCCAGTCCCAGAACAGAGTTCAAAGACCATCTTAAGTGACATTGATGCAGTTCATTATCAGTGGTCCTGAGTATTGCAGACATGAGCTGGAACCAATTTCAGAAGTGAGACTTAGAAAAGCTGCATGTAGCTGAAAAGCACTTAGATTTGCTTTCAAGGGAAAGCAGACCTTCTGATAATCTTCACCAGTAAAGCAGATGATGCATAGACACTAAGGTGAAATTACAGTTTCTCTTTGCCATCAGCTTCAGTGTGGCCAGTCTTTAAACATAGTTTTTTTAGGGACACATCCAATACCCATTTTAACAACTCAAAGACTTCCATTGACTTAAATGGGAGATGGATCATACTCTCAGAAGTTAGTTTATTTGCAGTAACAGCTCAGGAAAAAATGTTCCATTTCATTATTTCAGAAGTGGAAGAAGTAGAATGGATTGGACTAGAGGGGGTGGAATTCAGAGTGACTGTCACAGGTCAAGTCTACTTCAGCTAGCATCAGGGTGGCAAAACCAAGCCTGATTCATCCCTGTGAAAGAGAATTGAATTCCTTATAGGAAGTCTAAAACCTTCCCTGAGGCAGGTTTAAACCTGCAAATTGTACAAAAACACTTTCCATCTGACTAGACAGCCTATTACAAACCTGTTCTATATTCTGTAAAGCTAGCAGTGGGTGGCTTTCGATTGACTTCCTCCCCACACACAGATTGCCCTTTGCTGCCAAGTCAGAAAGACGAAAAATCATATATACTTGCATTCACCAAGAGATCTCCGAAGCAACTTAATACTGGTTCAAGTCTTCCTTGTCTTATAAATCGGATTCTTTCTGTAGATTGTTTACCTACCACTTCTAGTGTGTCTCCAATAAATTAAAATCTGCTGAAGTGGTAAAATGCACGAAAGATATAGTGAATGGTCTGCAGGCTGTACAGTGGAGCCATTATTCTAAGAGGAAGTAGGAAAGGCAATCATAAAATTTTGAAAAATTATGCAATAACTTTGTAGTTATTGCCCATCTGTATTCATTACAATGATCTACTTCACAGACATATAAATAGAACTGGCAAGTAAAAGATGTGCTCTTTGCCTCCAGACGCGACACTAGGTTTCAGCAAATGAAATTCGATTAAGGACTTTAGAAAGTGTTGTGTTCATCAGCAGATGGAATCTAATCACCTTTCTGTCGCACTCCGCATTTTACCTTCCACCATGCTTACCCTTATCCCCACTCAGGCCACCCTTGGAAGAAAAATTACAAAATTTAATTGCTTCATTTAAAGGGCAACGCTGATACACTACATGACTTCATTCTCACAAGGCAACAAGTCCCATAAATCACACCTACTGAGTGCACCGATTAGGGCTCCAGTATGACAACTTTATGCCTAATACTCTCCAAACAAGGACCACACAAAATTAAGACTGTAAAATTCCCGTTAACTCATATTGGCTTATATAACATGCACTCAGCTCAAAAAGACTTAACTTATATGGGTTTTAATCATGTTTGGGCATAGGAGACCTCTTGCTGATTCGAGACAACGTATGTTAAAAAAAGAAGAAAAAGCTGAATATATTTGGCAGAGTTCTTTCTTTTGCAGTTCCCACAGAGCAATGTGTCAATATAATGGAAAAAATATTGCAATATTGTAATATTTGTTTGGAAAGGGGATCCTGAGAATTGTTTCTTCCTAAAACAATAATGAAAAAGATATTTTTTTGTGCGACCATGGGGATAGAAAGGGTTAAGAGAGGTGGTATTTCTAGGTTAGACCCTCATCTTGTGTATATCTCTGCAAAGCCACGGAAGCAGCTAGAGCTACACACACTTGCTTGGCAGTCCAAATGCTGCAAGGGTGCATCCTGCATCCAAGAATATTTGTAACATCAGGCCAATGAGCAATCTACACTGTAATGGCCCAACTTGTGCCTAATACAAACACGGGCACAATTGCATTGTCAAGCTGCAGCAACACCAGAGAGTACCAGTTGAGGAGCTGACTGGTGCTTTTCACAGAGTTAAATAAACATCTAGCATGAAGCACTAGGTATTCAAAAATATCCTGGCTGAACTGCCCCATGAAGCTGGGAGACTCTGGCGCAGAGGCTGCCACTGCAGATACCTGCATGATCAAAGGGTGCAGAAGGGGCTCGTGAGTGGCTCCAAAGATTTTCCTGTGCTTCAGACCAGTAATCCGTTCCCTCCCTCCAACAACGTGAGACGCATCGTCACATTTCACTGAGAATCTCTTGTTTCTTTTCACAATAACTCTTCCCTCCCCCATCCTCCCTACAGCTACGAATAAAATTGAGGGGGTAAGTCTTACATGCTGTCTAACAGATTTCCTTGCTTTTTGAAGGCCAAAACAAATGGTTTGTATAATCAGACTAACATGCAAACCCATTGAAATTACAGTGGTACATTAGAGTATATTCCTTAAGTATTCAAACCACAGGAAAAAAAAAATCCCCTCCACTAAACTACAAGGGACTGACTGAAACCCACTTGAGCTGGAAAACAGAGTAAGGTCTGACTGAAAGTCTGTCCTTACTTCACCCCTGAGGAAGAGCAGAGTGATGGATAGTATTGGTTGCTTTTTAGTGGGCCCCAAATACACAGCAGTGCTATTAAGTACCACAAACTGAATACGAAGCTTGCAATGGTATCCTCTCTCCCGTTCGCACACAACCAGACCTCTAACTCACGTGCTTGCAGAGCAGCTGCTTGCTTTCTGTCCAGGACTTCCATTGCCCCAGGCAAGAGTCTTGGCTCTGCTTCCCTGTTTTATAAGTTTTAA
Source organism: Neomorphus geoffroyi (assembly GCA_033558235.1). Classification (NCBI taxonomy): domain Eukaryota; kingdom Metazoa; phylum Chordata; class Aves; order Cuculiformes; family Neomorphidae; genus Neomorphus; species Neomorphus geoffroyi. Next base: position 12,776,021 of record JAUMJM010000038.1, read on the forward strand.
GCTAGCACCTGCTGTGCTTTTCTTTTTCCTTGCTCTTGCTCTCAACAGGAAGAGGCTTTGATAGCACCAACAGAAGAGAAAACAACACAAAAAAGAGCCGGATGTCTTTGGATGCCTGGTTTCCTACAGAATCATGAAACCATAGCATCATCTGGTTGGATAAGACCTCTGAGATTGAGCCCAACCGTACCTGTCCACTACTAAACCATGTCCCTAAGAAGCTCATCAACCCATCTTTAAAACACCTTCAAGGATGGTGACTCAACCACCTTCCCGGGCAGCCCCTTCCAGTGACTGACCACCCTTTGAGTGAAGAAATTTTTCCTAATGTCTAGTCTGAACCTGCCCTGGTGCAGCTTGTGGACATTACCTTTGTCCTGTCACTTGTCGCTTGAGAGAAGAGACCACCACTCTGCCCTGGCCCATATTCCCCATTCCTACCATCTCCATCAGATCCACAACACCTACGCCACTCCCTCTCTCTGCGCTGGCGTGCTGTGCGCCTTAGCAGTGGACTGGAACAGTGGTCCCAACTGTTTTAGGACAATGCTCAGCCTGCTCAGCTGGTTCTACTTTTTCAGGTGAATAAGAAACTAAGTTATAGTTGCCTTTTCCTCAGTGAAACACTAATCTGAATCCTTTTCCTCCACTCAGCTAGCCCTTTACATGAAATTTCACAGGCATTTGTCTTCAATTCCATCCTGCTGCCAAACTGAGCTGAAATGAGTGAGTTCAGAAATTATCAGAAGGAACGGATGGACAGACTGTATGTTCATAGTAATACTATTTCTATAGAATCAGCCAAAAAATAACCCCGTCCCGGAAGCCTTTAAGACCAGTAGTAAATGAATCAAAACTAATAAATTAAAACTAAATAATTAATCAAAAATAAAAAAATCAAAACTAATAATTAAATCAAAACTAATAATTAAATCAAAACTAATAATTAATGAAGAAAGGTTTAGATTCCTCTGGATCTCCTATCTAAAAACACATTAGCATGTATAAACGTATGCCTCATGTATGTGTCCATGTAAGACTCTCCACGTCTATTTCTGCATGACTGCATGTTCCAAGCTCTGGAAAGGAAAGGAGTTGAATGTAGTTTCAAATTCTTGATTAGTGTCCTGGTGTCAGATTAGTGCTTCTTCCATCCATCCCTTAGTGACGTACAATGTAAGTAGCTGATGGTTAAAACCCAAGCAAACAAAACAAAACAACTCAACACAAATATATAAGAAAAGGATAACATTTTATTTGTACAGTGTTACAGTTCTGTGTTACACACCGTCTAGACTCAGCTGTATGCTGAAGACACTTTAAATCACCCTAGAAAACTAGAGAGGTCTTGAAGAAGGTAAAAACCTCTTTTTGCCTCCCCAACCACTTCATAGCTACCGCTATTTAAAAGATACATTGTTTAAAGAGAACTAGCTTTCAAGTCTCAAAATCCCCCAGGTCAACACCAGCAGCATATAATTTTTTTTCTATAATGCTACCTTTTGTAGGAAAAGCAGTATGCTGATAGAATGGAAGCGGCTTCAAACTCCACTTGAAGCTGAGGAAAAAAAGTTTCTCTGCCAACAAAGAAACAAAAATTAAATTTAACAAGCAATGTTTAACATTCTTTATGGGTTGGCATGAGCCTGCAGGCTGACAGTTTGGGACACTAAAGCCATGGGTGCACCCTCTGAAAGACAACCCAAAAGTTCTAACACTGAAGCGTAATAGGTCTATTCAAATATTCCATCTGTTTTGTTCTGTTCCTGTGAAATACTTGGGGGGGCTGTTGTTGTTGGTTTTGAGGAATTTTTTGCTTGTTTTTTTGTTGGTGGTTTTTTTCCTCCCCAAAACCAAGAGAGAGTATTGTTTAACTCTTAGAAAACACAGCTGGAGAACCTGAGGACACAAGGGATAAATCATGTGGAAACTGGTGTAGAGCCAGTTATGTCACATGTTGTCTTATCTATAATTAGATATCAGACAGTTTCCTTGTTAAGAAAATTAGTAAAAAAAGAAAGGATTTCTTCACTTGAGAGAAGAAATAAATAACAAGGTACAAGAGAAGGGTATGCAATGTAACAGATGCTCTGAAAAGGGAGAATAGTCACATTCAAGAAAGCTAAAAGGTGGGTAATTTGAATATGGTGAGAGTAAACACTTTTTGGAAGAACATTTAATGATCATTGCTACAATATGTGCTTGAAACAAAGAATTTAGCAAGATGTATACAAGATTTATATATATATATATATATGAATAACAACCCTATCACTATTGTTTATTGATATCACTGTTAATGATACCATTTTGGGGTTGGAGACCTGGATAAACCTGATAAGATTTGCACATGTTTAGAAAATTTTAAATCCACAAGAGACCGCTGAATTATCTCTTATATAGTGTTGCTTGTTAAATGTCACCCAGACACCCTCATACCAAACCCAGACACGTGAGCTGAAAAGTTTCTGTTCCCAAGAGCTGGGTCTGAGTGCCATGAGTGGAGACAAGGAGAGGCTGAATTGCTGTCAGTGCCTTACAAAGACAACACACTGAGGACTGGTACTGTATAAAGTTGTGGCTGAAGATCTGAATGACAAGATTGGAACGTCAGCAGGCAGCTTCTCTTTGGATGTTTATCCTTCAAAATGCTCAAATAAAGTGGTCTGGGGAAAGATAAGGATCAGAGATATTTTCTATCTGTCATATACCTTACTTTGTTCTCTGTAAGTGCCTTACGACACGCATGTGCGCATATGTAAAGGTCTCTAGTTCCCTTAAAAGTCCAGCACAGTGTGTGAATTCTCATTTATTCATAAAATACTGGGAGCTAGAGTCACAGTGCCTCATCATATTCCAGTGAGCTAGAGGAGACGAAAGGATGCAGCCTCACCAAACTGATTGAGATTCCTCATGCAAAGCTGTCATTAAGCTGGAGGAATGGGCTGACAGGAACCTTAAGAAATACAAGTGGGATCATTGCAAAGTCCTGCCAACTGGATGGACAAACTCCATGTGATTGTACAGCCAGAGTTCTGATTGGATGGGTGGAAGCTGAAAAGGATCAGGAAGTCCTGGGGTTCTGGTGGACGTAAGACTGGACAGGAGTCAGCATTGTACTTGGGCAGCAACAAAGGCTGATACCAACAGGAACACAGTCCATTGAGGGAAGTGATTATTCCTCTGCACTCAGCACCTGTTCAGTCACTTCCAAAATACTGCACCCAGATTTGACCCTGCACCTCTCTACCCTGTTGAATAAGAATGATAAACTCAGCAAGTCCAGTTCAAGGCCACCAAGATAATCACGGAGCTGAGACCTGTCAACTATGAGGAGAGGCTGGGGGAGCATGGCTTTTCTAGCTTGGAGAAGAGAAGGTCTGGTGGGAGGAGGGAAAGCTTCATAATTTCCCATATCTACAAGGAAGTTATTCAGAAAACAGAGCCAAGACTTTAGGAGGTTACACAGCAGGGGAATGGTACTAGCAAAGATCATAAACTGAAACAACTGAGGTTTAAGTTGCACATAAGGAAAAAAATCACAGTAAGGACAACTAATCACGGAACAGAGATGCTGTAGGATATCCATCCTTGGAGGTTTTCAAGATCCAATTGGATAAAGTTTAATCAGCCTCACCTGAATTCAGTGTCGATTTCTCTTTAAGCAGGAGATTGAATTAGGTGATCGTTCAATTCCTTTCCAGTCAGAACAATTCTGGGATTGTGACTGCAACGCACAAATGGAGCAGGCGAGGTCACAACTTCTAAGCAGAAACATCTACTCAGTCTGCAATCACGAGAAAGATGAGCATGGGAGCCAACCTCTGGAAAAGGAGCTATTCCAACAGGTTTCCAACATACATTGTCCAAATTCTTGACTCCAACTTCCACTTAAATTTCCAGTTTTTCAGAGCTCTTCTGGTTCTTTTTGCTGTCTGAAATAGAGTGCCTGTCCCTGGAGTAGAAGGTACTTTCGCTGGAAGCAAAGTGGTAGCCAGAGAAGAAACTCTACAAAGCTTTTTACTCAGAAAGGGAAGAAAATGAAAAATCTAGAGTTAAGCTGGAGAAAAAAGGGACAATGACATTATTTTTTATTATTCTGTAATTCTGACATTTCATGTGCCATGGACATGTATCATTTGCATATAAGAGCTTCCCTTTCTCACCCAGGTTTGGCATAGGAGGGAAATTCAAGTTCTTCAAAATCGCAACTGCCCACACCAGCTATCCTCTTATACATCCATCCAGAACTGGCAGAACCGATGCTGCCTTTCAGAACGTGGGACGAGGCCCACCTGTCTCTCACAGGCAGGGAGAAAAATGTTTATAAGTTCTATGGTCTCATTTAATCTAATCTATGATCTGTAAATCTGCTGAAGATTACTTTTTGCTCTGGGCCAGTTACTTTAAGCCCTTTTTATGGTACTTTTTTTAATCCTTGATCCCTCTTCAACTTAAAAAGGAAAGAAACCCTCTCTCAAAAAAAGGGAAGATAGCAATGGGGAGAGCTGGATTGTTAATCTTAGAGCATTATCTGCCACATGAACGAGTTTTGTACACATTGTTGCAACCCTGCTATGATGGAACTCAAGATGATGTATCAGAAGATATATCCTTATAGATGGAGAAATGTGGAATGGTTTGGTTTGAAAGGGAATTTTAAATACCTTTAGTCCAACCCTCCTGCTGTGGAGATGGACATCTTCCACTAGATCAGGTTACCAGAGTAAGTGCCTCTCAGAAGAGAAAACAAAGCTACAACAAGAAAAATTATTATGATTACTGTCAGCACAGCCTGAGTCGGACCGGACCTGAGTTACTTTGTATTTGTATTTTAATCCAAGAAAGGCAAATAAATCCGGTACAGAGTCACAAGAACAGCATTTTTTAAGAAACTGGCATGTCTTCCAAGTGAGAAATCTCACTTTGAGGCTGTCACTTTATTGAAAAAACAAATATTCTATACGTTATTCTCAAAGATTAGATAACAGTGAGTCATGATTTATTTATTCACTTTTATTTCAAAGTAGAGCTTTGGTAACATTAGTGTTTCATAATTATTACTAACCTTCAAACCAGAAACAAGGTTAGGGAGTGGTTTGCAAGCAAAACAACCTACAAATGTGTAGGGAGGTGCCATGCCAGTCTTGTTGATATAAAAGGTTAAAAATCTTGAGCTAGATTCCTGAATCCCAAGCCTACCTGAAAAACAGTTAGTCACAAAAAGTTCTTTTAATAGTACGTTGGGGGATCAACATTAACGCTTTTTCTATTTGAGCCATCTGAACTCATTTTTTCAAGCTATTTTTTTGATTAGAAAATTAAATAGATACTCATTTATGTACTTATGTAAAAAAAACCCCAAACAGATGATGCTAAGTAGCATTCTTACCTAATTCCTCTAAAACTCAGAATTATTTTCTGAGTGTCTAACACTGCATTTTCTTCTTCAGAGAGTGAAGCCCTTCCCATCCATCAAGGATGACATCAAAAAGCAAGCACGATAGTGTATTTGTCACAGTACACCCTCTTCAAAACAATTTTGTGCTACTTAAAACACTTTCTATTGAAAAGTCTTGATATTCAAAATTTAAAACAGTTCAACTGAAACATTAATTTGCCTGCAGCTTATGTTTTGATGAAAACTCACAATCAGTACTTGTTGGAAAGAAATCTTGGTAAACAGAGCTTGTGTGTGAAACAACTTCAGTGACTGGTCTGACAGTAAGGAGAACAGATTTTCTATTTAATTTACAACACCAGAGTTGTACTCAAGCCTTATTTTATATAGGTGGCAGTAACTGATGTACCTAATATCTTTGGTGTCAAACGTCTTTTCTGAAGAATCTAGAAGTTCTTTACAAGAAGAGAAGTCTTGGAAAAAAGCTCTGCTAAATTAAGTATGTGTACATGTACATGTATGTAAATCCAGTATGAGCTTTGCAAGCTACACAGAAAACTGTCATAGAGTTTACACTCATTTTAGTTAAATCAGGCATGTAAATGCCCCAAGTGTATTTGAAAAATGCATTCAGACTTTTAACTCAAGACCTGAAGGCATAGTTCCTATTGTTTGGTATTGAATATTGCAAATCATACCAGTGTGGATAGCAATGGCCTTAGAGTTTGGGGTTATGAGAAGAAAGAGATTACAGAAATAATTACTGAAAAGTGCTACATAATCAGAACAATATTTTCTTCCTTAGAAAATCTCATCTGAAGTGGAAGAAAATACTTGTGAATATTTGTTAAAGCACTTGCACAAAAGTGCTATAAACAGGAAGGAGAAAATAATGAAACCAGATGATTTTCATGCTGACTTGATGGACTGTACAGAACATATATATACTTTCTGAAGAGAATGGCAAGTTTTTAACTGAACTGCCTAGAACAGTTTTCTCCTAGCAAATGTCTTCACAGCTAGAAATGATTGAGAATCAAAATTTACTAGCAGATAAAAGTGAAAAAGTGTCAGTTTCAGCCATAGAGATGTAGTTTTCACGTCTTTGTCGTTTTTCTGTGTTTGCAACATTCCTAATGTGTTGCTTAGAGCCATGTCACACTGTGCAAAGGGGTATTGTTACCCCATTGTGTACAATAAAAGATTTGCAGCAAGACTGACTTCAAAAATTTTCCCCTTGATGTACAATATGTTTTCATGACTCTCCGGAATGATGCTTCCCTGAGAGTCTGCTTCACCACTTTTGCAGTGTATGAGGGTTGTGTTCCCCTTGAAGTGCTGTTGGGCAGCCTGGTAATTAGCTGTGGATGGGGTCCCTTAGCAAGTTTGTCTTCCAGACAGCTTGACAATATCCCTTGTTTCTGACACCTTCCACCCATACTACCTGTCCTAGTTTTGTCAACTCTTCCATCTGGCATAGAAAAGTCATCTCACTTGCTTTGCTTTGGTGGCCACTAGGGAATTAGGAAGTCACAAGAGCGGGACTGAGACACATTTCAGAAGTGCTTACTAGAAAGCTAGGAATTCCACTTACTTCTAGAAAGCTTTGCCTTATTGACAAGTGCAGAGATTTGTGTGCCCCTTGGAACAACATAACAGTATCCTAAGTATCACAGTATCGTAAGTATCACAGTATCGTAAGGTTGGAAAAGACCTTTGAGATCATCGAGTCCAACCTAACCTTTCACTCTTCTTGAATGTGGTCACAGGACAACGAGAGAAGAAACTAGGGACTTGACCTTGGTATTGTGAGAATCCTTTGAAGTCTAAAAGGGAGTCCCTGAGGAAGGGAAGCAATTCTGGCAGACAAGGTTCGAGTATGGATAACTTTGTAAAACTTCATGAATGCCCATGAGATATTCTTGGTCTTTTGACTGTGGAAATGAAACTTCTGCATGTTAGATGGTAGAGGATCCTCATAGACATCAATCACCCCCCGCTCAATACCATATTGAGATATGGCCCTTCCTTTCTGTGGGGTATTGGGACAACAGATGAAAAACCCCTGCCTGTTTTAATCTTAGTCCATATGGTTTGTCTATGGATACTTTCTGACAATTGTGACTTCATTCTTTCTGTCATGGTAAGGGTGGGATTCTATCCTCAGGTTTTAAAAGTAAGCCGTCTAGTCAAAATAACGTACCTTTGTGTCAACAAACAGACGTACGCATTCCAGAGCCCTCTTAGCCCAGACATATTCTAAGCATCTCTTGACAGTAACCATTTCTTTTCAATAAGCATAGAAAGACCCCAGACAACCACTGTAGAAAATATTCCTAACACAAACCCAGCAAAAGTTAAGTCATACAAATCACATCTTTAACGCATAGCGTTGCTCATGTGTTACATATTACCATGTAGCTCATCTCCTGGTGGAAGAGGCTGTGTTTTGCGCATTTCTTTCTAGGTGGAAAAAATTTGGTGGATTTTGTGGTTGCAGGAGGACATGACCAAGATCTGTTCTGCCTTCTGCCAGAGGGCAAAAGAACCAGCTGTATAGGGCACAGTATGAAAACAGTTACCAAAGTTAATTACTCAATAGTGCCTGAGAAGGTCTCCCTCACCAGTGATGTCCCTTTAACTGGAGGGGAAAAACTGATGGGTGGAAATAGCAACCTTGGTACTGCCTCTCCGGAAGGTATTTGCCAGTGCTCCTGATCTCAGGTGACACGATTTTGTAAGCACACAGATTTGGTGGGCATCAGCACCCTTAATGACCTGCGCAGTCATGTTGATTTGAGGACTGGTGCAGATTGCAGCGAGTGCCCTGCTGGGAACTCTCAGGATTTTTTATTCAAGAAGCCAGTTCTTATGGCACAAGTTCAACCTGCCTGCTTTCACAGTAACCAGCCAAGTAGTTGGACTAATGAAGGGTTAAAAAGAGCATTGGTAACTGAAAAAACGTGTATGGTGAATAGCTAACAAAGTTTGACAAGGTCCATGTACTTAAAAGACTTGTAAACTTCTTTTCTTCTCAGTCATATCAGTGGAATTAAGGACAGCAAGGTCTGACCCTATGTGGTTAATAACCTTTCTAATTTCTGAAAGGTTTTTTAAGGGGATTAAATAGGTTGGCCTTTCTCTCCCTACGCAAAACCATGATTCATCCATCATGTCAATAGCATCATATGCATAAATATACCACCATGTCTGATGTTTTCCACTGAAATTGGCAAATGTACATAAAAGAAGTGAAATGAAAATTTCAGGAATTTCCAATTGGGCTTAGAAAGTTGTGAAAGAAGAGTGATGACTGCTATCGATGTAAAGAGTTATGAGCTGCCTGGCTCTTCTGTTTTATGGAACAGCTTAGCCATAAAGCATACTTAACTTCACTGCCACTGTGGCCTGGTCCTGGCCACGGACTCAATTTTTCTGAGGATGTTATTCATAAATGTTCTCTTAATCAAGCTAAGGCCCAGAATTTTACTGTAGAGGCCAAACTAATTGCCAGGATACACAAGATGCCAAACCCTAGAAGGTAAAGCTAAAATTTGTGGGTCCTGGCTCAGAGAACCACTATGTTTTAAACCTGAAATAAAAAGTGGATTTTTACATTTCTTAAATAGTTGATTTTTCCACTTCAACAATTAGAACTCTCTACTTCTCAGAGAATTCACACTGTGAATAAGTACATCTCCTTGGTTTTTAATTTGACCATTTGACCAAAACAAAAGATTATCTCTGTTTTTGGAGGTTTTTTTTTAAGAGAAGGAAGTAAAGATTTTTCCAAAATTATCCCCGAGTAGTGTGCATAGTTAGCACAGTGAACAGCGGTGGTAACAGACAGCAGTATTCTGGGTGAAATGGCATTGCCCTGGGTGCCAAGACCCACACTGAAAGTATGCCAAGGACTGTGAAATTTTTTATGTTTCTCCTGCCATCATAAACAGGAATGTTGTGTCTTTCAACTGGGCAACTGGCATGATCCCCATTGATTACACCCTTTTATTGAGAAAGGGAAAGATGAATGATTTTCTTTATTCTTTTCACATGCAAAAAACTCTGCAGGATTAGCAATCTCTTGGTTCTTGATCAAAACACGAGCTCCAATACCAAATGTTGTGAGACCTCACAATACCTTAATATTGTGTTCATAGTACCGTAATGATCTTATACTAGAATAATCTCACTCATCATTAAGGAATGGAAATGCTATTCAATAAGAAATGTAACAACAATACTAGAGCTTTTAAGTCATAAATCTGGTGGCCCTCACTTCTGTGACTGTGGGAAATATTTCACTTTGCCATTCTCAATCACATGAGTAGGAAGAAACAAGGTGAGGTGACATGAGAGGCAGTGTGTGGACACAAAAGATGATGAACCCGAAAACATGTACACTTCTATTTGCATCATCAATTGATTTGACAAAAGACGGCCACAGCACCCAGTGAACCACGCACCAGATCCCTGAGTGCATCTCCCCATCACAATGGGTTTTGCTGCCTGGACTCACAGCCAGCTCTGATATGGCACAGCCGTGTTATCCATTGGTTCTTTGGAGAAAGAGCTCTCTGTCCTTGTAGGGCTCTGCCCCTCCTTTGCTCAGCGGCCAATTTTCTGCCCAGGCCCTTGCCACTCACATGAGTCATGTTGCTAGTACACCTGTGCCTGATTTAACACCTGATTTTGCACCTTATCCCCATCCACTGATTCGACTTTCTGGCTTGATCTCAGACCCACCTCCTCATTATGGTCCTTCTGGTCAGTACTGGTGGCTGGCTGTGGTTACTGTCACTGGAGCTGTTTGGATATGGTGGGGCAGCTCCCTTGTTGATGGTGTTTGTGCCCCTGCCTACTTCACTGTGATTTTTAGCTCCTTAAGGAGCAGACTATCTTTACTCCTCCATGACGCCTTGTGGTACCTCCTCCTTTGATCACCATGGTTATAAAATTCTGCTATGAAAGTGTACAGGATTCTGTGACCTTGAATAAATGAATTCTGTAGGAATCCTATCCCATCATCAGGAAAGACTCACAACCCAGCAATCTACTAGGCAGATGCATTAAATAGGTATCTTCATCCTAAAGGAATTACTCCTACCCGCCCCATTCCTCCTCAAGGTGAACTTGAAATATTTCACTTGTCCTCTGGAGCCCTGAATAACACTCTTTTGTGCTGAACAGGTTGAGACTCTAAAGACTGTTAGATGAGGAGAGCTGGAAGAGCTTAGCTAATGAAGGAAAAATCTGGGCTTTGAACCCCACCAAACCCAGCAGAAAACAACGATAAACACTAACTAATTTCCTTTAATATCAAACAAAAAGGAATTTTGCCACAGATTTTACTAAGAACTGTCGAATGTAGAAGTATGCTCTTGTTAGAAATTCTTAATTTATCTTTGCCTGTATTCCAGAGTAGTCATCTAACATTTTGACACAAGGTGCAGGACTGAATATGACTGAGAACTATAAGCCACTTAATGCAGGAATGATTTGGACTTAGTGTATTAGATCCAAAGCAGTCATACTGAAGGTTATGTTCTTCTACAAAAAGTCCAATGCAGCATTGTTCTTCATTTCCTAAAATATAATTTTAGCAGTGATTTGTATAGATTAATATTAAAATTGCACCTACCCTTCCCACAAAGGTTCTATAGATGACCAAAGATTAGTTCTAGCGCCTTAAAAGATTGACACTTCAGACTTGTTCTCAGTAGCAAAGCCAAGTACTTGCTCAGCTCCACTTTACTCTTTTTTTCTTACTGTCCTTATGCTTCCACCTCAAAAATACCCTCCCACCACTGCAGGGTCATCATGAAACAGAGGAACTAAATTTGGGGAAAGCTGCAGATTGGAAATAATCCATCAGGGAAAAAAAAAAAAGAGTTGACTGGAAAGAATCAATCAATCAAGTCCACAAGTAATTGTTCTAGAACAATTGAGAAGGCTGTCAGGGAGTAGAAATGAGAAACTGGTGTTGGAAGGAAGTGTGAGGAATGGTTTAAATTGATTTTAACATTGAGAAAAATGCCTGTGGATAGAAGAGCCGAAGTATCATTGACTTCTTCAGAGCTTGCAAGTTCAGGCGGTATTTCCAAGATATATCTACAGCTCCTGGTTTTCTTAAGGAGGTCAGAAAAGTTACCTTTTTATGTCACAGGAGGTAAGGTATATATTTGAGCTCACTATGCAAATTGCAATAAATTCCTTAAACAGTCAGTGTCCCCCTTCCCATTTTTCAAGGTGTCTGAGGACAGCTTACAAAATCCTCATCTCTGCTTTAATTCAAAACATTTGTGAATATCATCAGCAGACTATTGCTGCTGTGGAGTATTGTGTGCACCATAGGAACAAATCACTTCCACATACACTTACCTAGCTAATCATCGACATCAGACACTGTGGTATACCTGGTATTATAATAATGGATCAACATGAAAAACAGTCTTGCGATTGTGGATAAGCACTCGGAACTGTCAGTTCTTGTTCAAGTTATCTGGATCAGTTGGACATGGAAAAACTGGATGGGGAATTGCATGAGTTCAGGGAAGAAAAAAAGGAAATCTCATGAGATCCATGAGCTACAAGGATTGCTGCTTCTGGTATTTTGGCAGTTTCTAACCCAGAAGCACCCAGCAAATGAAAAACAGGAATAACAAACTCCAGATACTGCGGGAAATTAACTGAACCAAGAACACGGCAGTTTTTGTGACCCTGTGCACAGACAGAGAGGGCTTGTGGCATGCCACCCTCTAGCCAGCTGCTCACAAAATTGTATAGAGTGTTTACTGCTGACTCACGCTGGTAGACAGACCTTATTTATTTCAAGCATGATATAAGAGGATTTGGAGTGTGTTGTTTAAACCGTGGAATCTTGCAGCTGCAACAGAGGAATTCCCCAGAGAAAGCTCCAAGAACAGTTAAGCTTGAGAAGAATAATTGGGCTCTATCCTCGCTGTGGTTATTGAAAAGCCAGAAGCCAGTGAGAGTGTATGCCTCAACCTGCAGCATGTGGAGGCTGTTCAGAAAAAGGTGGTAGTTCTAGCTGCTTGCACTTTCCTGACCGGTATCATGCATGCCTAACACACAGCTAAATCATTTGTAAAAGAAGAGCCTACTTATTTGTTGTCTACTGTCTGCATCATGCCAGCGCTGATTTTTATTAGGTTCAGTTGCTCTCCCTCTGATGCAATCTTTTGTAATGCTGCAAAGGGAACTTTGAAAACACACACAAATGCACACACACACACATACACATTCTTATGTTTATATCATTTTACAGTTGTCCTGCATTGAGTACAAATTATTACAAGAGCTACAGGACAAGGAGACTCAGAGTCTGAAGGTGACCCATGACAATCTAGTAACCTTCTAGTCTGGTCTTCAGGATCTGCTGTGAATCTCTTGATCAGTATCCTTCACAGAAGGAGCCGGCATAAAATAAATTTATCCTTACATTGGGCATATTCTTAAATGGCACAGGTTGGCACAGACCCAATAACTCTGATGGAACTACTTGATTTACACCAGCTGTGCAGAAACCTAATGTGTTTTCAAATACTACATTTAAAAAACCCCTCCCACTAAAAGGGTGAGATCATATGTTGGCATAGTCTCAGAATGCAAAAGATCTAGAAGATCAAGCTGATGTGTTAAACCACATTACAATGCATAACAGGACTCTTTATGAAGTATCACAGCTAGTAAATACATACAAAATAACACAGACAGACCTTCACAACCCAGTTGTGTGCTCTTCTGTTTCTATGACCAAACATTGCCAGCAGAGTGAGAGGTCTTGGTCTGAGGCATCAACAGGACTAGGGTTGCTCTGCAAGGCACAACAAGCCTGGAGCCAGGGACAACCCCAGCACAGGCAGTGAAGGAGCCCTGACCAACCAGAGCACGATTCCAGATCATCTAAACAACCAAGTCAGAGCAGGGTGCTGATAAGATGGTCCATCAGCAGCCTAAGGCAAGGCAAGTTGAAACGATGAGTCAGGTCCATCCATCCCCACTCAAACCCAGCAACATGAGGTCAGAAGAACGAGTGGAGGTGAAGCTGCATATGGTATCCATGTAGAATCCTGCAAGGAAGTCATAGGAGTAAGCAGGCAGAGACAGGACTGGCCACATAACAGGACTGGGAGTTTAAGTGGAGCTGCTAGGGCAACGGGCAGCACGAAGGCAGGTGGAGGCGCCATGTGAGGCTGCTCAGGGAAACTGAGGCCTTTTGGTTACCTCAGGGCATGGACATCTAGTTACAACAGTAGACAAATCTTTGTATGAAACTGTGACAAAAACCTAAAGCAAGCCAGCAAAAGTAAGCTCCTAAAAAATTGTCTCTCTCCGGAAAGGGCAAGATGTTCTGCTCCTAAGTTTGATGAAAGATTCACAGTTTAGAAAAACTTAACACAAAGAGAAGTTTAATTTGAAAATTGTAGGCACAGCTAAAGCCACATTCATTTTAGGCTGTGCACTACATGTCCAAGTCAATCAGCACATAAATGGCATGGAGCAGCGGGCAGGGACTATATGTATTTAGTTTGAGCTTCTAGTGTTTGACTCTTTTTTTCCTTTTGTAAAACTCAAATCAAGTACAGGTTAACGAAATAATCATTTGCTGAAACCTGACGACAATTTCTGTTATTTGGACCTAAAATGAAGTTTTTCTCACACTTATGGACACGTATTACAATTTCTTCAGCTGATGGAACAATAGGCTACACCTTCATTACCAATACTTATAGATGCACAGCAAGTTAATTTATTATTAAATAAAACTTGAATGGTACCTAATGATATAGCTATAGTCTTTAAAAGTCACTTGATTTGAATGAGAAATATTTTCCTCCTTGTCCTTCAAAGTCAAAATTATCTCAACATGTATTCCAAGAAAATAGGAACTGTCATATAAACTTCTGCTGTCAAGTGACTGCAGTACTTTCAAACAAAGACATCTAAATCAAAGGAGCAAGGGGAGAGAGAGATGAATAATCTCTTGGCCATTATTAACATATATAATATATATAATATACCACATTATATATTATAATAAATATATTAGATATTATAAATATGTATATGATATATAAAAATAATTTTATATCATTGAAGGCATAACTCAGAAGAGCTAAATTCTTGTGTAAGAAGCAAATCTGAAGACACTTGATCAAGAATACCAGGTTTTATTCCTATTTGCCACTCCTGGAAAGGTTTAGATGAACCAGGACACATGATCTAAGGACACAAATAGAGATCTTTGCAGCTGGAGCCTCGTCATCAGGCAACACGTCCCTAAAATATTTATTTTATATTGGCTGGAAGGAACTGTTTCACCTTGCTGAATTGGATCATATTTTGTAAACAGTTATTTCCATCATCTAGAATTTCATATTATAACCAGATTTAAGAGCAACGCAAGATGTAAAACTCTTGATTGAACTCATCACTACAAGGGAAAAGACAAAGAGCTACTCTAGGAAAGAGACAGGCCCCCAGAATTTTCTCTCAGAGACACCCGAGCAGAAATAAGAAGGAATTTGTCAATTAAATACTTTTTTGTTGTTGACAAATATCTACACATTGAAACCATATTTGCTTTGGTGAAAATTTTTCCAGATTCTAGAACAGAATTTCTGACAAAAATCAGTTAGTGAACACAACCAGGCAGGATTTAAAAAGCCTAAGGACAGGTTCAGGTTGTGTTTTCAGGCAGGAATATAATGTCAGACTCCAACATTGAATAAGTAACATGGGAGCAAGGAATCAACTGGGTTCTGCCACATCTTATGTGAAATCACTTTTTCCAACAGACTAGGAAGTCTTCCTCTCAATTGCAGCAATTTCTATGTCTAATTAGCTGTCAGTTGCTCAGGAGTCTCTCTTTGTAAAAGAAAATAAAATTCAAAAGCTTTTCAGGCTCTTCTGGTATGAAACTAAATCAAATGCCAAAAGACCCTCTAAGTTTCAAAATGAAAAACACTGTTTATCAGAAAGTCCTGTTACAAGGAAAATTTTCTGGGTTCTGGTCAAGCCAGAGAGGTATGAGGGACCCAGAGAGTTTCTCTCCTGCCAGAGTGTGGGCTGTGTGGGCTTGGGGGCTGGCCTAGAGACAGCACAGCTGAGGGTGACGCTCTTCCCTGGGTGACGTTGAGTAGGAGTTCCCTGCTTGAGACTGCTTTACCGGAAACAGGCAATCAGGACTGGTCTCCTTCCCATGGAGACACAGTATCACAGTATCACAGTATCATAAGGTTGGAAAAGACCTCTGAGATCATCGAGTCCAACCTATGACCCAACACCTACACTTACTCCTACTCGTCAACTACACCGTGTCACTAAGTGCCTCATCCAATCTCTTCTTAAACACCTCCAGGGACAATGACTCCACCACCTCCCCAGGCAGCGCATTCGAATGGCCAATCACCCTTTCAGTGAAGAACTTCTTCCTAATGTCAAGCCTAAACCTCTCCTGGCAAAGCTTGAGACCGTGTCCTCTTGTTCTGTCTCCGGTTACTTCAGAGAAGAGACCAACTCCTACCTCACCACAACCTCCCTTTAGGCAGTTGTAGAGAGCAATGAGGTCTCCCCTGAGCCTCCTCTTCTTCAGGCTAAACAACCCCAGCTCCCTCAGTCGCTCCTCACAGGGCTTGTGCTCCAACCCCTTCACCATCCTCGTCGCTCTCCTCTGGACACACTCCAGCATCTCAACATCCTTCTTAAACTGAGGGGCCCAGAACTGGACGCAGCACTCGAGGTGCGGCCTGACCAGTGCCGAGTATAAGGGGATGATGACCCCTCTAGTCCTGCTGGCCACACTGTTCCTGATGCAGGCCAAGATACCATTGGCCTTCTTGGCCACTTGAGCGCACTGCTGGCTCATGTTGAGTTTCCTGTCCACCAGCACTCCCAAGTCCCTTTCCGCCTGACTACTCTCCAGCCACTCTGCACCCAGTCTATAGCTTTGCATGGGGATGTTGTGTCCAAAGTGTAGGACCCAGCATTTGGACTTGTTAAACCTCATGCTGTTGGAGTCAGCCCATCTCTCCAGCCTGTCAAGGTCCCTCTGTAGGGCCCTCCTACCCTCCAGCAGATCGACACTTGCTCCCAACTTGGGGTCATCTGCGAACTTGCTAATGGTGGACTCAATCCCCTCATCCAGATCATCAATAAAGATATTAAACAGAACCGGCCGGGCCCAACACCGATCCCTGGGGAACACCACTAGTGACCGGCCACCAGCTGGATGGGACACCATTCACTACCACTCTTTGGGCTTGGCCATCCAACCAATTCCTAACCCAGCACAGAACATTCCCGTCCAAGCCATGGGCTGCCAGCTTGTCCAGTAGTCTGCTGTGGGAGACAGTGTCAAAGGCCTTGCTGAAGTCCAGGAACACCCACAGCCTTCCTCTCATCCACCAGGCAAGTCACATGGTTGTAAAAGGAGGTCAGGCAGGACCTGCCTCTTCTAAATCCATGCTGGCTGGGCCTGATCTCTCCCTCATTCCTCAGATGCCGCATGATCGCACCCAGGATTATCCGTTCCATAATTTTACCTGGAACCGAGCTCAGGCTGACAGGTCTGTAGTTACCTGGATCGTCCCTACAGCCCTTCTGGTGGATGGGCGTCACATTGGCCAACTTCCAGTCTTCTGGGACATCTCGAGTGAGCCACGAATGCTGATAAATGATGGAAAGCGGCTTGGCAAGCTCATACGCCAGCTCTCTCACTTTTAAGATGAAGCTCTAAGTGCCCAAACCCTTCCTGAGGTACTTCTCCAACTTAGGCATCCTCTTTTCCAAGCTCAGTTTTAGACAACCGATTTGTGAAAAACTGCCATCCCTTTGCCTGAATTTCAGACCCACTAGGAACAACTATGGACAACAAGCTGAGGTAGATTTTCATTTCCATAGTGATTCTACCTAGCAGGCATTTATAAAACCCTGAGGCAATTTGACACACCTCTTCTGCTATTAGAATATTGATATAGTGTGTGGAAAAAAAATGGCTCCGGTACTTTGTTCATTAATTTAATGAATTAATAAATTAATTTAATTTAATACAATTTTTCCAATGTACTGTTACAGCTGGTGTCCTTTCAAGTAAAGCTGTGATGTTCAATATGTTTATCATTTTGGAGACAGAGTAAACCAGATTGTAGAAGTTATTCCATACAGGACATTAAGGAGGTACCTCCAAGCCCTGTAGTCACGCAGCACTCTTGCTTCTCTAGGAGGACTCGCAAGTCCAGCCCTGGCTGTTTCCAAAGCAAATGCTGATGGACCCTTGTGATTTTTCTTTAACCATTCTGTTTCCCCTGAAGAAAACCAGACACATTTCCTTCAAACAAATGACATGCAGGGGGGTTTCCTCCCTTGGAATAGTTCTGCCCACAAAAATTCTATCTTGATTCAATAAAACCCTCTACATATACCAATAACTTAGAGGAAAAGAATAAAAAAGATGACACTTGGTTTTTACACTTTCTCGAGGCCCATCATGGCAAAAATTCACTTGCAGAATTAATGACGTATGGGTTTGAGTCACTTAGCACTCCAGACAGTTATGCCTGTGATTCCTTGTGCTTGTAGATGGATATTATCCTCCCTTACAGCAGCTTTCCAGTATCACAGTGTCATAGGTTGGAAAAGACCTTTGAGATCATGGAGTCCAACCTATGACCCAACACCAACACCTACTCGTCAACTACACCATGTCACTAAGTGCCTCATCCAATCTTTCCTTAAACACCTCCAGGGACGATGACTCCACCACCTCCCCGGGCAGCGCGTTCCAATGGCCAATCACCCTCTCAGTAAAGAACTTCTTCCGAATATCAAGCCTAAACCTCCCCTGGCGAAGCTTTAGACCGTGTCCTCTTGATCTCTCTCAGTGCTTAAAGGGGTCCTACAGGAAAGCTGGGGAGGGGCTCTTTATCAGAGAGTGTAGTGATAGGACAAGGGATAATGGTTTTAAGCTGAAAGAGGGAAGATTTAAATTAGATATTAGGAAGAAATTTTTTACTGCGCAAGAGGCAAGGCCCTGGCACAGGTTGCTCAGGGAAGCTGTGGATGCCCCCTCGCTGGAGGTGCTCAAGGCCAGGTTGGATGAGGCTTTGAGCAACTTGATCCAGTGAATGGTGTCCCTGCCCGTGGCAGGGAGGCTGGAACTGGGTGATCTTAATGTCACTTCTGACCCAAATCATTCCATGATTCTATGACTCTATGATCCCTTTGACAGGACGAGAATGCAGTTATTTCAAATATTGTACAGGTATTGTAGCCCTCTCCATCCATGACAACTGAGACTACGGCAGTCAAGATGCCTGTAGTACAGAAGCTTTCGAGTGGATCTGTCATTTGATCTGAATTCTTCTACCTCCTTGTGGATTTCTTTGTCCCCTTGATCGCTATGCTTCTGTGCTCTTCCATCTAATGAAAAAAAATAGTTTGTCTCTCCTAGAAATACTTTGGAAATCTCAAGTATTTTGCCAGGACAGGAATTCTGCTTTCTACCACTTCAAGCCCTTTTGCCCACCTTGGTTTGCAAGTAACGTATTTTGCTTAAAGAGTTGATACGGCCTTGTCAGATGTGATGACCAAGACTGCTTTGCCTTTTTTCTTTTCCCATTGCTGCACCTGGTTGAATTTATGCTTCTACTGAATATCTGGCCTAGAGCCCTAAGACCCACAGTTATCCCTTCCTTGAGTGGGATAGAGTTGATTACCAGTCCTGCAGAATAACAGGAAACCCACAGAATTTCTTACAATAAGAAATCATAATAATTTTACCATCTGCGGAAGTTTTTTGAGCCACAGCAGTCCAAATGCTAGATTTCTGACTTAAGTCCACCAGGTATTCACAGTTTTTATTTAATTAAAAACTGTAAAAGTTTTTACTCCACTGGTACTGGGCATGAGAAAAGCTAAATTACCCATGCTTTCAAAACATAGAAAGATCAAATGAATTACAGTTTGTCAAGGAGGCAGATTGTTGTGCCCATAGCAAACCTCTGTAGTTGCAGATAATTAACCTTAATTACCCTGACATACTGCTACTGAAAATATTTGGTTTCCTATGATGCTTGCAGGGCATGAGATTGACAATTGCCCTCACTTTGGGTTGTATGGTATGACAGCAAAACATATTTCAATAGTAGAGTTGACACTGAAATTTGATTGTGTAGCATGACAGCATTTTAGCAACCACACTCCGTCTAATAGTCCACCTTCTAACATCCTTGCACCTTGAGCAAACTGAGGTCTACATGCTGAGGTAAAATATTTGGAAAACAGTGGTAGTTTCTTTTAATATTCTTGAGATATTTTGCCAATGAATATACAGTACTCAGCACCTAATTCTTTATTAGCCTGGCAGAATGAAGAGCGGAAAAAAAATCCAAGTTCCATATAACAACATGAGAAGCCTGACAATCGAACGCTTTTTTCTTCAATATGCAAAACCTCTCAGTCTTACATTTAAATAATAATAGGATAGTGACACAAGAACAACAAGATCCACAAATCTCCCAGTTTAAGGCCAACAGCTTGACTACTGCCGTTCTGAAGATCTCTTTCTTTTCTTTTTCATCTTTTGCATAAGACTGTATTTCGAGTGCTGGCATATTAATCTTAATCCCAAATCTTTGTGGTTTATGCAGAATTGTAACATAACTTTTATTTTAGTAAAGTAATTTGGTTTCTAGTACCTAATTTCCTGCTTTTCCTTGGGATAAGAGGGGTCCAGTAATAGAAAAAAATGAGCTTGGGATTCAGGTCACATTCCTGATATTGGCTTCTGAAAAAGGATAGAGAACTTACTGATTTTAGTGGTCTATTTCAGGTGCTTGATCTCTGTTTATGTTTCCCTCTGCTTTCTAAAGAATTCTTCAGTGACCGAGATTATCCTTTATGCTGAATTCTCTAATTTGAAGTGAGGTTATTACACCCCAGGCCATGCTCACTCCTCTGCCTGAGGACCTTTATTAAAACTTTTTTTCTTGCAAAATAAGCAGTTCTGAGCCCCTCCTGGTGGGTGCCAAATATTGCCACAATACAATTGTCAATTGTAACATTCAGGCCCCCCAAATACCCAAAACTAATCTACACCTTTTATCTTAATGAGAGGAGGATCAGCCTTGGCTTAGAGTGCCTATCAATCTTTTCATGCATTTCAGCACATTCCTCAGATAGTTCTGATGAATTTGTAAAGAATGTGTTAAGTCTCAGACTTTCTTAAAAAAATTGTGTTATTAATATGCTGTTGGTTTTATGACAGTACGTTAAACTCTAGTTAAAGGTTTCAAGTACTGAAATCAATTCAAAATATGGGAACAGTGTTAGAAAGATTCTACTAAAAGTCTCTTCTAGAGCAGAAATTTAGCTGCCACTCACTATTGGCATCAAAATGAACACAGCTGATAGCTGTCTGCTCTTTAGATGAAAGTGCTGATAAGAACATTTACAACCGTGTTCTGGGATAAATACTGAATATGGTTTGCCTTTGTCTATGCTTGCAGTCAAATGATCTTCGGTATTGGTTGTGGTGTAATTTTCAAATCCAGGCAAAACTGAGGAACATAGTAAATAATGATGAAAAAACCATGAATTGCATCCAAGAAACCACGCTAAAGCAGTGCTCATGCCATTTTAATTTTGACCTTTGATACTTGCATGAGGGGGTAATACACAGTATTGTAGCCAATCACTTCTGTGGTTGCATCAACTGTGTTATAGGAGGAAAGATCATTAGGTCACTAGGAGCACGTCTTTTAATCCGTTTCTCATGTATTTCTTCCACAGAAAAAATGGAGTTAGACTATGAAGAACTTGTTGTAGAAATTGTGCATTATTTAGGTCTTCTCCCTCCTTGTTCCTTAAATTCCCAGCACTTTAATACATAAGACAGCTCTTCAGGAATATTTTCAGTTACGATCTACAATTGCAGAAAGAGAAAAAAATGAATGATGTAAAGTCTTAAAGGTGAGTTCTGATGTAAACATAGAGGTTTCATTTACAGAAGAAAATTTGTCAGCTATTGTTATATAAATTATATAAAAATTATATATAAGTTATATAAATTTATTATTAATAAATAAATTATATAAATTTATATAAATTATATAAATTATGTAATACCAGAATACCTTAAAGTAGATGTCATTCTGAAATGAAAGACATTTACATCCCAGAATAATTGATATATTTCTAAAACTGAATTGTTATAAGAAAGCACCTCTCAGAATGGCTCAGAAATGGTCTTTGAAGAAGTGGGTTTTTTTCTGTAATTATTCCAGCCAAAGTCCTATGAAGATAAGCTCTTCAGTAAATAAGAGTGATGCCTCTAGTATTCTACATAGGCATAGGTCTTTGTTCCTAACTTTCTTGGACAGAATCCTTGTTCTGTTACAACAGTGTGGTTGTAGAGACTCAAGGTTCCTGCGGTCTAAAAGCAATAAAACATATTTGCAAACATATTTACAAACATATGTCAGAGAGTGTAACATCTTTAGCGCAAGAATCTTGTCATTGTCTGATGTTATACAGTAGTGGGAAACAGAAGCTTTTGGATTGTAATAAAACAGTGTGGTAATTGAAATCTGAAATAAGTATTTACACAGATAAAAAGATTTGTGTTGGACATGGTGCTCCTCGGTTTTGTCGCTTTCACACAAGTATCCATATGAACATAATTTGCTGCCAGGAACATTCTCAATAAATTTAAGGAATTCTTAAGAGAGCATTTGTAAGAAGTAAATTCATAATTCAGATGGAATGAATGAATTCAGAATGAATTCATAATGTTCGCTTAGTACAGACCTCCTTTGATACCAAAGCACGCCATGTGACTTATGCATCCAATTAAAATCGGACAACAAAGACCAAATTTCAATTTTTAACACAGACCAGCTGTCTAAGCCATTTATAGATGTAGCTTTACAGAACAACTAAGCAACAAATGAACTGAAGAACATTCTGAGTTTCTCATGGATGTGCCACAAACATTAAGAAAGACTAAATTAGGTATTGTTGACAAAGGAATAAAGAAACGCTTCATAGCGTGTTCAGACAAATAGGAGAAAGGTGACTTTGTGCAGTGATACAAACCAGCCTGGCTTCCAGCAATCTTAAATCTCATCATTGAATTCCTTTGTATTTTTAAGAGCGAGTAGGTCATAATGCACACTTTCCTTAGAAAGGCTTTTTCTAAACATTGTCAGGAGACAGTGCAAAATTCATATGGTCAGGGCTGCTACTCCATGTCTATGCTCAGCTCATCGATTCTTAGCCGAATTTAAAAAACACCGAGAATGCAATGGATGAAAACAAGCACACACTTCTGAAGCTGGACTCAAATGCATCGATGAATAGTGCATAGCACAGGAGAGACCTAGTTTAAGCTGTATTCCTCCCATGGATGTCTAGAGCCAAGTCAGGCTTCAGCTGCTCTGTATTTGCTTGACCAATTCTCCTTTGTGCCGACGTACAATCCTCCGTGCACCATCCATATGTTAGTTAAATTTCTTTTTGAGAAGTACAACTCATCCTGAAAGAGCTGAATTAAGGTGTAAAAAAATGTGTATTTCAAACAGATAAATTTATGGATCTGAACTCTGAGTTGGCATGACCACAAGCCTGAGAATTACTGCTCTTGGGAGCGAGTGTTGATTTTCTGTTGGGTATTTCTAAGTATTAATGTTACAAGCAGGAGACTCTTTCACAGTTATTCATTTGGTTCGTTGCTTCTTGGGAGGGCAGTTAATCCTTCCCTCACCTCCATGTTCTCTCTATTTCTCTCACCCTCCTGCAGAGCTGTCCCTCACCAGCCGGGATGCTCTGTCTTGATGTTACCAGATGAAAATTCATGGAATTTATCCACATACTTTCCTGTGAAAGTGTATAGAAGAACAGGCATGATGGAAAAGTGGCAAGATTACAGCTTTAGAGAGGGAGAGGCATGCTGGAGCAGCTTTTCTCCTGGAGGTGGTTAGAAGCATGTTTCCTACCACCAACCAGAGTCATGCCAGATACCCTATCGGACAAGTTCCATTTTCTTTAATATGTGCTTCCGTAACAAATTTATAAGGCTACAAGAGTCCTGTTATCTGGAAACAAATCTCCAATCATTATTATGCTACAACTATTTGCTCTTTATTATGGAAATAAACTAAAAGCAAGCTTTCAGCAAGAAAAAACATAGCTGGAATAGCCACCGCTGGATTCTTTAAGATGCCAGTGCCCCAATGTCTTTAGCATTTCAGTGTATGTTTTGGCCACTGGAGGCTCAGTTTTTCAATTAAGGATCAAAAAAACTGTTTTGGGGTAAATTTCCCAACCTAGACAATGAACTTCTTGTTCTTCGTGGAAAAATTGTATTTATTTAAGCTTTAATTTTGTGTTCATATTTACTTTTAGAGAGCACGGTAGTGCTGGAATCAGGCTGTATCAAATTTACAAAAAAAAAGTTACGGGAACCTGACTGAAAACAGAGCAAGAGACTCACATGGAGATGCTGATGATTATGTAAAAAAAAACAAGCAGCCCCAGGGAGAGGGGAAGTTCAACTCAGCTGCGAGGGGTTTTTTTTCTACTATCTTGTTTGCCAGGCTTAATAAATACATTTCTTGATCTACCCAAGCCACTTGCTCCTTACAACCTATGGGAAATTCTTTGTCCCCTTGTCATTGGCAAATAGAGAAAATAATGGGAGGTAAGGTTTTTGGCAGCAGGTAATGAGACAAAAGGAAGGGTCATCCTACCAGTCAGAAAAATAAGTATATTCAGAAATCCACATTGGAACAGCTCTTCAGCCTCCTGTGCTGTGTTTGGAAACAGAAGGTCTGCAATGCAGTGTATGTAGTTTCTAGTAAAGCAAACCAAGTTTTCCTTACCTTTGCTCTAACAAATGCATGCCGCCTCCCTTCATAGGAATGTTAATAGTACATTCTGAGCTGCAAACCTGTTAGGTGATTTTCACATTGGCTTTTCCAGTTTACAGAGAAACCTCTGGTTCCCCATCCAAGCCCTTACCAACCTGCAGCAGTGAAGTTGAATCTATCATCTCCCTTTTTTCACTTTTACATAAACTTATTTTTCCAGTCATTTTCGGGCAAGAACATTATCTCACACAGCAGTCAAAAGTGGAAGACATAGAAGCTAATTTATTTACAAATATTGTAAGAGTCCATAGAATCATAAGGTTGGAAGAGACCTCTGAGATCACCGAGTCCAACCGTGCCTGTCTCCCCACTAAACCCTGTCCCTAAGAAACTCATCTACCCATCTTTTAAACCCCTCCAGGGATGGCGACTCCACCCCCTCCCTGGGCAGCTGTGCCAATCCCTGACCACCCTTTCAGTGAAGAAATTCTTCCTAATGTCCAGTCTAAACCCCCCCTGGCACAACTTGTGGCCGTTTCCTCTCATCCATGATAAAAGTGAGTGTAATACAGCAGAATTAGGAAAGTATATTTTCCCCTCTGCTTTAAACTCAAGAAATCTGAGTATGCAGATGCTTATCAGACTGAAATAAAATCACACAAAAAGTTGTGCACTAGTTAACCCTAAGATTTGTCAAAGCCCATTAACCTTTTCCTATCTTCATCCTGCTTATAAACAAAATACTTTACTGAGCTTCAATAGCAAATATTGTGAGTTTCCCCTTATATGGGATATCAAGTCCTTTTTTTGAATCAATTACTGACACCTCAAATATCATGACATACAAAGTATGGATATTATTTGCAGGCATTCAGGAATTCCAGGGTTTTTACCTGCTTTCCACTATTGTTTTGAAATGTTCCAGTTATATTATTAGTTTATTTTATTTTATTCCTATAAAATAAAGAGATTGTTGCTGTGGAAAAGTCAATTTTGAGTGACCAGAAGTAGACAGTTAGCCTATATTTATCACCTGGCACCACAATAAATTATCTGGTATTCTGAGTCGTTTATTGTGCACTGTCTAAGTCCTATAGCTATAGGCAGGCAGGTTAATGCGTACCTTTCTACACTTGAGGAAAGAAGAGACTTGTGAAGAGATGTTAATGAGACTGGAACCTCAAAGCTGCTAAAACATAAACAAGAAAGGTCAGAGTTTGAACTCTAAATGAATTTCCTTTCAATTCAGACTTTTTCAAGGGAGAAGGAGCTTGCTTAGTTTTTTATTATTTAATATAGCAAAACCCATGCAAACATGCAAAAAATAGGGGTTTTTTTAGAATATTAAAGAAAAATTGTGCCTCGCAAAACTGTCTGCTAGACAGAAGCAGAACACTAAGATATGCACAATACTCTTCTTCAATAACGAGGCAATTCCCTTCTTTGCTTACAGTGTCCTCTCACTTTCCAAATCATCCTAATTTTACTTCTCTTTTTCAGAACAGCAGGTCGCTTGCTAGGGAAAAATATATATATGTATTCAGAAATGAAGGATGTAAGTATTTATAGAGTGACTTTAAGCAAGGTCAAAGAAATATTTTCATTGTATTACAGTGCAATTGCCTGCATTAATAAAACCTATACTCATAGTTTTAATATAGCTTTGATGGATCTTCTTAAAAACAGGGACGACAAGCATGAATTTGCAGACAATATGAATAGGAAAGCTAGCATTACACAGACTTAGTTTCTATAGTAGTTTACCTTTTATTGATTTATTCTGTTTTTTTTCAGATTTCTACAGGGTTTATATTCCAAATATCTCAACCTTACATTTGAAATTTTTAAGTCTTGTTCACATAGTATGTGGTGTAAACAATTATCACATACTGACTGCATTATTCTCTTTGCTCTCACTTCCTACATATAAATCCAAACAATTTCTTTAGATAAAATTATTATTTCCATCCTGATTTCTTGATTCTTGGTGACTTAAATCCTACTACTTTTAAATGTGCTTAATATTCTTACTTCTCGCTATAAATCACAGTTCTTTTGTTTGAGTAAACTAAATAAGTTCTGTGCATGAAATGTTTACTGATTACTTATATGTTAACAGTAAGTATAATTTAATGAGAAGAAGCCTCAAGGAAACATAAACATTTCTTTCTGAGGGGTAAATAATTTAAGAGTGAGTTTAATGCTAAGTCATTTTCTAGTCAGGGTCATGATGTAAATATGTAACTGTTCTGATTGTGAATAGCATTATAAAATGTGCTGCCAAGCTATTTAATTTTGGTTTGGGTTTTTTTTTTTTCCTCTTTCTGATTGATGTAACTACATATTATTCAGATTGAACAGCTAGATATTGCAGTTCACAGTATAATAATTTTCTGTTTGTTATGTTTATTAATAATAGTATAAGCAGTGTTCATATTTCCATCATGTGTTATTAAAAGGGGTTAACCAGTACAAGACCACCATTGTGTAACATATTGTAAAAAAGGAGAGGGACACAATAATGTGTCACTACTTACTTTGCCCAGCAAGTGCTACTTACACTGCCCAATAAAAATTATTTCTCTGCCTTGCTTTCTGCTGAAAAAGTGCTGCTGAATGCAAGTAACGGATACCACGTGCTGATTCTTCAGACTGAGGCACAGATTTCCAAA
Source organism: Neomorphus geoffroyi (assembly GCA_033558235.1). NCBI lineage: Eukaryota > Metazoa > Chordata > Aves > Cuculiformes > Neomorphidae > Neomorphus > Neomorphus geoffroyi. Next base: position 12,802,984 of record JAUMJM010000038.1, read on the forward strand.
GCGTTGTAATCCTGAACCCACTAAAATATGAGTTCAGGTTCCACTGGTTTTCTCAGCATAATGTGTTGGCAGAGCATTAAAATAGATTTTAAGAATAGAAATGATTGTGTTTCTAAGTTTTACATGTAAATTTTAAGCCATAGGCATGGATAAAAAGGTCCTTACTGTTTGTTTTTTTGACTTGTGGCTGAAACTGATGAGCATACAATAGTGTCTGATTTTATGATGCGCTTTACCTTCTGCAGCCATGGCAGATTTTTTGTGTTTATTGCTTTCCAAATGCTGCTCCCTTCTCCTATTATTTGAAGGTATTAATACTAAAGGTCAAAGAGTTGAAAGACAGATAAAAGAACAGCAAAATAATATTTTAATATCACGATTTGTAACTCAATCCTATAATTCTGGAAGGATGGACTTCTGGTTTCTTGGACATTTAGATTTGGCCGTAACACGAATAATGAAGACTGTCTACATATTGCCGTATGGAAATACATTGTGTTGGGATGGGTCACTGCACCTTCTGTAAGCTGAAATTGATACTGCTAAAATGCCACAGATGCTTGAAGGGAATCTGCACCTCTTGATCGATGTCTAGAGCAAGATAATTATGAGAAAGAAAGAAGACATTCATGTGTGTGGGTCTAATGATGCATCCAGAAGCAGGCAGGTGAATAGAGTATGAAATAGAAATCATTGGGCACCTGATTTCTCTTCAAAATATGCCTGAAGGAGCATTAGAGGTAGGTGGGTCATTTGACCAAATTAATAGTATTAGAAGACCTTATAATCTGGAAGAAAGGAGGGCTTTCTGGCAATCTATGACACAGCGGCTCACAACTATGAGAGACCAGATTCAGTGATCTCCTGGGTGCCTGCTCCAGATGTTCTGTGGAGGGTCTGACTCCACCTGTCTGTGGGTTTCGGTGCTTTCTCCCACTAAGTTATAGGTATTTACACTTGATGAGAAGCCTGAGTTCTGTTCCTTCCAACCGTGAAGCTTTTTCTTTGGGGAGCTGTGCTGGCACCAGACTGAGGACCGCGAGTCTGGGCTTCTAAGAATCAGGACTGTGTTTCAGTCTGGACACGTGATATGAACTATAGACTCTGTTGGTTAGTTTGGTGGTCTGGCAAGTCATGGTTACAGAAGAAGCTTCTTTCCAAAGAAGGCAGCTCTTCCTCTTTGTGTTTCTGGTATTGCTAAGAATGTTTGAGGCCTAAAACCTTCTTAAAGCATTTTTGAGGGAAGAAGAGTGATAACACACCAGATCCCTCTGTAGAGCCTTTCTATCCTTAAGCAGACTCCAACCCAATTTGGTGTCATCTGCAAACTTACTGAGGGAGCACTCAATTCCCTCATCCAGACCATGGATAAACATATTAAATAGAACTGGCCCCAAAACTGAGCCCTGGGGAACAGCGCTTGTGACTGACCGTCAACTAGATGTATCTCCATTCACCACAACTCCCTTGGCTCAACCATCTGGTCAGTTTCTCACCCAGGACAGAGCACACCTGTCTAAGCCATGAGCTACCAGCTTCTCTATGAGAGTGCTGTGGGAGACAGTGTCAAAGTCATTACTGAAGTCCCGGCAGGTAACATCCACAGCCTTTTCCTCATCTAATAGATAGGTCACCTGGTCACAGAAGCAGATCAAGTTGAGTAAGTATTGCTCTTCATGCAAAATCAAATCCTCTCTAGCCAGAAAATGTTAGAGCACATGTCCTCTAGAGCCCATCTATGCCTTGCTCCAAGTAATTACATATATTTAATTGCACAGCTGTAGAGCAATACAGAGCATTCTGAGATTGCTTGTGTACTCACATACAGGAATGATATCTTTGTTACAGGGCTTATAGAGTTCCCAGACAAAAAGTTTGCTTATTCCAACTATCAATTATGCAATAATTTTCTATTGAAATGAAACACCTTCTGGATTGGGAGGGTAACAAATCAGCAAAGAGAGGACAGATTATCTGTATTAGCTTGTAAGAATTTTGACACAGACATTGTGGCAAAATTGTTGGTATACCAAGGTTTTTAATCCTTGTATAGATGATTATTGGATATTTGACCTCTGTACTTCGATTAAAAAGAATTATTCAGCCTACATGGACAGCTGAATGGATTACCTTTTTTCTCTCTCACTCTTTAAAAGATGAAAAAATGAGACAATCCTGGTGGGATTGATACCTATTTCTTCCAAACAACCTTTTATTTTGAAGTAGGTGCTTAGAGAACTGAAGTCAATCCTTTACATGTGCAGTTTGGGGTATCTTGCACGATCTCCTAGGACACTGACTCTCATTTTACAACCACCGATATACAGCCTCAAAATTTTATTTATACACTTGGAAACATGCAGATTATTCATGAAACCACCCTTTCCAACCTCCTCTGCTCCCACTTTTGGTATAATTGCTCTTGAGAAACCAAATGATTTTTAAAATGACCCAATCCTTCTCTCAACCACCAGCCAAGTCAGTCTGGCAGCAAGATGCATAATTCAAGTCAGAATTGCCCAAATGTGAATGAGAAATTCATGAGTACTTTGTTTCAGAGTGTGGATATTTTTTTGATTGTATATATTATTAAAAAACTGTGGCTGTGTACCCAATGAATAATTTCTCTAGAGTTTTTCTAAACTAATCATAATTTTATAGATAAAAGAGTCAGCCCTGCAGACATTCGGGGCTGTATAGTTAGATGTTCCTTCTCATAGAACACACTGTAATGGGTCTCTTTCCTTGGCTACAGAACCACAGCACGACACAAAGCAGACCTTCTTTTTGCAACCTAGAGAGACATGTTAAGTATTTATATCTTTCTTTAATGGACCACCATCATGGCCAAGCTATGAACCAAGCTGTGAAAAGACCATTGACATATTAAACTCATGTTTAGGCAGTGGAAGATGTAATTTTTAATAAGCCTCACCCTGTCTGTGTTTTTTATTTATTAATGTCAATTTAGTAGCTGTAAGCCTGTCACTTGGAGCTGTAGAAGCTATGCTCTATGTAACTTCAAATGAAACACCGCCTCCCCTATCTGCATTTCTTGAACTGAATTTTTTGAAATAATAAAGTATTTCTGAGAAAACACAAAACACATTTGGTTATCATCCAAAAAAAAGGCTTCCCCTCTGGATTTATGGCTTATTCTGAGCATGAAATTGTGCTGGCACAGGCAGCCTGTAAGAGAAGGGCAGGATGTGAATAATCTCCTTTTCATTACAAATGGACTTGTCTGTCTTCTAGAATGGGAATGCCAGCAATGAGAAAAACTGGGGTCCCTCTGACCAGTTTTCAGACAGGGACAGATGAATGGAAGAAGTAAAGAATTTTCTGAGTGAGGAGGAATTAATTCATAGCTGTCAGAAACAGGGAGTCTGAATTTGGAAGTTGGAAGTATGACCTAAATCGTTGTTTTCAAGCCCAAGTCTCGTTAAGAATGGAAGCTACAGGGAAGAGATGCAACAAATTATGATAAGTTCCCATTCATTGGAACACTTTCAAAGACAAGTCTAGAATGGCAAAACTCTCTAAGTAAAACTTTGGCTCAGATGAAGTCAAACAGTAAAAAATCCTCTTACCTTCACTCCTGGACTATTGCCCCTCTTGGACCATTCTAGGACTGTAAGAGCTGGAATGGGGCATGCTGAGAAAAACGTAGGCAAAAGCCTCAAAAATTTCACTATAATAAAATAATATTATCTTCATGACTCTAGCAGACCTACCATAAAGGAATTTTAAATTCATTTTATTGGTCTAGAGTAATCCAATGCATTGTAATGAATTCCCTGCCCTTCCCGCAGCTGATGTCACAAAGCAACTTTTTAAAATGGGTTATGTGCCATAAAGGCCTGGATGGCAGATTTATAGAGAAAAACTGATGCCTACTGGCCCTTATGTTTCATTAAAAGAAAGCTGTCTTGTTTTATTCAGTGTATCTGGGAATGAGTGCATCAGTTTGGTCAATAAAAGCACAGGTCTGAAGCTTAGCCTAAAAGTCAGACTCCACGTCACTATCACATCTCTGAATTTCCACGCTGAAACAAGAAATCAAAGTGCAAAAACCCAAAGCCCACCTTTGGAAAGCTCTTCACTTTGAAAGCCCAGTGAGAATGAACAGTAACGTAAGTTTACCGCTCAACTAGGGTGCTCTCAGCTGATCTCTGGACATATTTTTAGGTATGCCTGCTGGGTGTGGTTGGGATAGAGTTAATTTTTCTTCATCGCAACCAATCCGGTGCTGTGTTTTAGACTGCTGTCTGAAAAAGCATTGGTAACACACCAGCGTTTTGCATGTCGCTGAACAGCCCTCACACAGCCCATCTCTCTTTTTCTCTCCTCATACCTAGTGAGAAGGCTGGGGGTGGGCAAGAGCCTGGGAGTGCCGTAACAGGTGGCCTAAATTGACTAAAGGGATGGTCTATATTATATGACAGCATAGTCAGCAATAAAACTTGATGGGAGTTTTTCCAAAGTAGCCGTTGATCCGAGTCTGACTGGGCATCAGCATACTGGGAATGAGTGACTGCTTTTGCACAACTTGTTTTCTTTGCGACTTTTTTCCCTTTCACTTATTAAACTACATTTCTGTTCACTCACAAGGTTCTTTTCTCACTTTTGCCCTTCTGATTCTCTCCCAATAACACTGAGTGGCTGGATGGGGGTTTACCTGCCAGCCAGGGTCAAACTATCACAAAATGGAAAGTTCATAAAAGCTTTTCTCAATGATAGTAGAATCATAGAATCAGAAGGTTGGAAGAGACCTCTGAGATCACCGAGTCCAACCGTGCCGGTCTCCCCACTAAACCCTGTCCCTAAGAAACTCATCCACCCATCTTTTAAACCCCTCCAGGGATGGCGACTCCACCACCTCCCTGGGCAGCTGTGCCAATCCCTGACCACCCTTTCAGTGAAGAAATTCTTCCTAATGTCCAGTCTAAACCTCCCCTGGCACAACTTGTGGCCATTTCCTCTCGTCCTATCGCTGTCACTTGTGAGAAGAGCCCAGCACCCACCCCGTCACAGCCTCCTTTCAGGCAGTTGTAGACAGGGATGAGGTCTCCCCTCAGCCTCCTCTTCTCCAAGCTAAACAACCCCAAGTCCCTCAGCCGCTTCTCGTAGGGCTTGTTCTCCAGCCCCTCCCCAGCCTCATTGCCCTTCTCTGCACGCGCTCCAGCCCCTCAATGTCCTTCTTGGAGTGAGGGGCCCAAAACTGACCCCAGCACTCGAGGTGCGGCCTCACCAGCACTGGGCACAGGGGCACAATCCCCTCCCTGCTCCTGCTGGCCACGCTGGGTCTGAACTGAATGAGTTAGGTGTGTAAAACTGTGCTTGTCTGGCCACTTACTGATCAAAGGTTAGGTTAGGGTGTGAGTTAAATTGCACAGATGGTAAGGCAAGAAGTGCTTTAATAGTACATAGACTAATTTCATCAGAGGTTCATCTGCCTATGGGTTGTTGAAGATGACTGGGAATGATTTTCATAGATGCCACTAAGGCTGTTATACCTATGCAGCTAGATGACCGTGGGGGCTGACTCACAAATAGCAAGACTCAGTAGAGAAAATTTCCTTTCATCATAAGTTTAAAAATCACAATTTCAGCGCTGAGATCAGAAAAGTACTTGTAATTTGAATATATATCTTGTTTAACCAGACAGTCAAGTCCTCCTCTTACTTACAGAACTGTCAAATAAGGGAAACACTTATGCAACTCATCTCTTGTTTCTGCACATTTAACTGATGATCTGAATGGAGACGTTTCAAAGACGATAGGCCAACCCCATCCATCAGAAGGAAACAATTTTTATTTTTTCTCACCTGAACCTGAATAGAATCAGGCAGCCTACAGGTGCCAAGTTCCAAATCTTGTGACTTGTTTGATCACAGTATCACACAGTATCACAGTATCACAAGGCTGAAAAAGACCTTTGAGATCATCGAGTACAGCTTATGACCCAACACCAACACCTACTCATCGTCTAAACCATGGCACTAAGAGCCTCATCCAATCTCCCTTTAAACACGTCCAGGGACGGTGACTCCACCACCTCCCCGGGCAGCGCATTCCAATCACCCTTTCAGATCACATTCAGCTTTCACCCCTTTGATATCAACGATGTCAACAACAATCTTGCCTCTTTAAATCAGAAATAAACCTTTTTATTTTTTAATTTTAAGAACAACAAAGAACACGGGCCAGCAGTGGATAAGACATGGGCCAAAGTCTACAGGCTTCTGGCACTGCAGCTCTGTTTCTTCCAGCTGAGGAGTAATAATTTGACACATCTGAAGCAGCAGGACCTCATGCCCTGACAACTGCAGCCTTGTTCTACAGCTCTAAGCCATTCGAACACATGACAAAAATCACAGTCAGCAACATCCATAGTGGATTTTTTTCCCCACCTTAGCAGTTCTTTCTCTCCTCTGATGTGGGCTTGGAGATACACTCTGCGGTATCACTGTTAAGCTTTTCATTTATTTTTCCACGTTTACCTACACAGAAAGAAACACTCCCTGTTAGACGCCAGTCCAAATTATTCAAGAATACTTTTGACAGCTGCCAAGTAATTTAGAAGGATACTTTCTTAACACCTTCTCAAAACAGACCTGACAACCCAGGAGAGCAAATCTGCCCCCCACTTTTAACCATTTTGTACATGCTGAATTTATCAAGGATATTAATATCATTGCAGTAGTTTTTTTCTTCTTATTGAGTGAAGGGACTTCGTGTTATTCTGGGCTAGAATATACATTGTCATTTACAAACTGCGACCTCCCCTTGTCCCATGAAAATCCACACTTTCACTGCTAAGGCTGTAAGAGAATGTGGAGTATTTAAAAAGATTACTTTCAGAGGATGACTTATTGAAATACTTGATGGGGTCAGGAAGAAATACACAAGCTACTGAGCTGGTCAAACTAATGTCCTGCTTTCAAGGTCCTGATTGCACACTTTTGCATTTGAAGTGCAGCAAGTTTGAAATCACCTGATCGGTTCAAGTCGCCTAGCTATCTGGTTTGCTCCTCATTTTAGGAATAATTTTTCTTGCATCAGTCCAGAATAATCTACCAGAAATAAGATGTGATGCTGGCTGGCTCCTTTTGCAACACTGAGAAGTGATCCACTGGTAGAGCAGGGAAAACCTGGCAGGTTTTCAGAATGAAAGCTGTCACAGAAGGTGACTAATTATCATTAAGTATTAATGAAACTTCAGATGGAGTTCTCACAATGATCCAGTTAAAGGACATCTAACCCGGAACGCTTTTAGATATGTTACCTTCTTTTAGTGCATGTGGCCAAGAGAAGAAAACCTTGAGTACAAGGGTATTTGATTCAAGAAACTCCCACAAACTGGACTGGGGAGGGGGAGTATGGATGGGGGAGAGAGAGAGAAGGTGCATCGCTTACTTACCTAAAACAATATGGTCCTTTGAAATGCGTGGAAATATATTACCTAGGCAGTGTAAACCATGTATTCATCATTATTGGTAAATACATCTCTCAGCACTACACAATTTAGAAAGATTAAAAAACAAAGCCCCAGGCAAGGTGAAAAAAAGCGCTAAACCAAACCAAACCAAAAAGAAGGAAGGCCCTGCCATTGTTGCAGTGATTAATCCTTCTACCTTATCCCACACTCCTAAGACCCTGTTGGCTGTGAGTCCAAGAAGAATGAGGGTGGGAAGGAAAAACACAAAAGTAATGAGAGTCAGGGCCAGGTTGGCATAGGTTTAATTTTTGGCGTAGTCACTGCTTACCGAGTAGGCCTCTTCTCCGAAGGAAGCTTACAGTTGACATGGAAGTGTTGGAAGAGTGAGGCAACAGCTGGCAGTTCAGACCAGGCCTCAAGAGCCTCAGATCCCATTCTCAAACAGGAACACGAGTCTTTGTTATCGCAAAGGGTGTTACAACCAGAAATACACTCCAAATGGACCAGTACTCCCAGACTACTGGTAATGAGAGTTACAGAAAGACCAGAGACAGACAGGAACCTTTGGTTGCTCCATTTGAGCAGATACGACACATCTCCAGGATATGCTGCTGACCTGCTCCTCCTCCTTGCTCTCTGTGGAGTGCAACTGTTAGAAATCATGTGTTTTCTTCTGTTTGTGTGGCACTGGCATCTTTTTAAGATCTCTGCAGCATAGTTGGACTAAACTTGTCAAAACAGCTGAATCAAGATGAGGCAAGGAGTAGGGTTAGCCACTCAGCAGGTGGCACCCTTCCCCGCCTTATTCGACCCTCAGCTACCATTTCAGCATCACATTTGGAGGCACGATGTTGGCAGATGTTTTAAAGACACAGAGATCATGACTATTAGCAAGTGGGGAATTTTCCTCCCTTTCTAATCTCACTTACAGATAAAGTCGTAATAACTAATCCGGTTGCTCCCCTCATTCAAGAACCCAGAGAGCCTGGCTGAAGAGGTTCTTCACCATCACAGTCTCCCAGGAACATTGCCCGCTTGTCCAGTAACTACTGAAGTGACAAAAGCCATTCCAAGCCTCTTATTCTTTCATTATGTCAAATATTTTTTGTTTCTTTCATTTTCAAATAGTGAACATGAAACCCTGAGTGTACTTTCTTTAGAAAAGTAAAATACTTTTTGTTATTGGCTTTGGCTACTGGTAGGTCACTTTTCCTATGGCTACAAGCTTCTAGCGGTTGCAGTTAGGTGTACTTACCCTGACATCTTGGCTGCGTCACAGCTTGCCTTAATTGGAAATTTGCTACATTCACAGTTGTTGCATTCACATTGACTGTAATTGGGTGGGGTCTGCATGAAAAGTTACTAATTTCAGTAATATAACGTATCAATAATTTTTTACATATGTTTATATTACCTACAGTGGCCATCCCTCATTACTGCTACAAAGATGCAAGCCAAAACCTGACACAAGGTGGTATTGGAGAGGAGAGAGGAGGAGGGAAGTATTTAGAAGTAGTATTGTAGATATCAATATGCCATGTGTTTTCCCTGTAGAAGACTGACAGAAGGCTGGAAATTCAGAATCCAGCAATAAGAATAACTAAATTGATATATGACTTTTGAATTATGGTGAAAATCTTGAACCAGAAAAGAATGCATTGATTAAGGAATTGAGGGGACGTCAATGCTCTGGACATTCCCAAAAAGTGACATTGGAGTAGGATGAGAAGCATGATCACAGAGAACTGGGAAATGAAAACTAAACCCTTACAGCAGCAATTGAAGTAAGAAAGAACTTCATGATTCTAAAGCTGGAATCCATTTAGTGAAAGAACATGAAGTGGAAAAAGGGGGAGAGAAGGGAAATGACGCGTCATCCCCAGCAGAAGAAGGAGAGTGTCTTAGCAATCCCAAATTAGTCAGCACCTTGGAACAGCTAGGTGTACCTACAACTGGGAACCATTTCAAATCTGACAGAAATCCAGGTAAATCTATGTGAAGGAGAAACATTTTGTATGTATGCAACCAAAGAATGGGTTAGGGAACAGGGATGCCTGAGGCTCATTGTACATTTCCTAAGCTTCTAAAAATGGACATCATCCTGTGCAAGGTAATGGGAAGGAGTCCTCCTGAAGAACTTTACCTAGTGCTCCTCCAGCTTGGAATAGACAAAGCTGAAATAAATTATGGACTTTCTACTCTTTTGTTTTCAATTAAGAGTTGATATAAGAGAAGAGAGATGGAAGCAGGGGACATTGCACTTGAACTACGATACAATGAAGTTAATCATGTCCTTTGGTTCATCTGATGACTAATTCACTGGCTTGGGGTAGGTTCTGAAAAAAGCTCCACCACTTGCTTAAACCAGCAATTTCAGAGCACTACTGCTGAACAGATGCCACCAGAATTGTTTCTGCAATTAGTCAGCTTGAAAACAGCTAGTCATGCAGTACCGGCACGCCACTGCTTCTGATGAGCTATCAGCAGGTTATTTGGAAAAAAATGGGGCTTATTGGCTTTTTATCTTTTACCAGCCTCTGATACAGTCCTTGTCATTGCAGGTGCCCTGGTAGCAGCATGCATGCTGCCTAATTAAAGGTAATTATAGTGCATCTACATTAAGTCTGTTCTTTTAAGAAGGTAACAGGCTTGAGCAACTCAGCCAGTTGCAGTGGAAAGACAGTGCTGTTTTCTGTGCTAGTCCTCAATCTGGCAGCGATAGATATGTGGAACTCCTTGTCAAAGAAGATCATTGATGCAAAGAGTTCAAATCAACTCACAGTTCATGGGTTCAGAAGAAGACTGGACAAGCATTTCATAAACTCTGTTACTAACCGGACAAAATGCGTCTGACTCAGTAGCTTTCAAGCTGGAAATAGTCAGAGACTGGGAGAGCATCTGGAGAAAGTATAGTGCAATTTTATCTTGGCTTGACCACAGTTTGGCATCTATTTCTGACCACTGTTGGAGACTAGGACCTTGCTGGACTATCTCAAACAGCCCTCAGTGCAGCCATTCTTAAATGGCCAGATGAACTTGAAAAGCAACTGAGATTCTCTGGAAAGGAAGATGTGACATTACTGTATTGACAGTGCTTGGGGACATGGGATTTGGCTTGAGAATAAATGGAGTTCATGCAGTAACAGTCTTCAGATTGCATCAGATTGATTCAGGTTCAGTCTGCAGGATCTTACAGGCATCTAGCAGCCCTGTGCAAAATAGGTAAAAATACACTGAACATTCTAAACTACACTAAGCAGATGAATACATGTAATAAATTATTTGATTCATGGCTTTGACATCTCCAACAAACATTTAAAATGCTTAATGGAAGTGCTTTTACTTCTGGATAAAAAGCACTGAAAGGGCTGACTCTGAAATATTTGAGAAGTTTGGTTTGTGTTAGTGTTTAAAGGTTGGGTTCTTATTCCAAACTTCTTGGATATTTTTGGGCAGTGAATTGCATGTGAACAAGCTTTCCCGTGTGGTTTGTAGGCCTTATGCTTGGCAGTGTTAAAATTACCACAGGAAGAGCTTTTTCTCATGGCATTTTGGCTTCCGGTCACAAGCATAGCCTGGAAGTCAAGAGGCGTGGGAAATTGAAATAAGAGGGGAAACAGTTAACCAGAATTCTGTGAAAAGGCTTTGGATTCACTGGAAATTATGTGAAGATCATTCCTTATAGTATCCAGATCCATTCTCCCATGCCTAATAAATTACTGAATTAGGTCAACAAAGTTAGACACACAAAAAGACACTAAATTTTCTTGGGTCTTTCTATTTGCCAGCTGAGGACTATTCTCCAACTCTGTATCCTCTCAACTAGATGAGACTAACCGTTAATTCCCTGGTTAATAGAACGCTGATTACTTCTCTTGGGAAACTATGTCATAATTAAAGATTCATAATGCTTCAATGCTTTTTTCCCCGGTATTTAGAAAAATTACTTAATTTTATTAAAGTTTAATCTATATACTCCTTTGAATCCCTTTGGTTTTATGGTTTTATCCTGTCACATGTCTCTAAAGTAGGAGAATATAACTAACACACATTTGCAAAATGACATAAAAATGCATCTATGACATGTCCTAGACTATACACAGAATCTGAGCTAAATCAGGAAATAGAACCCAGTTTCTCAGGTTTTGGAAAGGTATTTTAACTCAAAGTTTACCCATGTTCTGTTGGAAGTGAAGTGGTCAAGTTTAGTCCAAATAGTTGTTCAAAACGACATTTGATTTGGAAATCAATGCTCAGAAACAAGATATACTACTCCATCTCCAGAATATCCTCAGCCTAGTAGCAGTTCTTTCCACTGTGCTGCCCCTTCAGGCCCTGAAGCCTGTGTGTGGAGATACACAGTCCCTCAGCTTCATCAACCCTGTCCCATCCCCCACTCAGTCCCCTGAGAGCGCACCCTTCAATGCTAAACATTTTCCTGATAGGAGATTTATGTTATCCTTCGTGCTCATATTCAAAGGTTACCACTACTCTGCTTTTCCACCAGGGCTCAGATCATTCTGGGTCTTGGTTCTGCCTTTTACTGAAAAGGAAAACAACCTCATGCCAGAAAGGGACATGCAGAGGTAGCTCAGCCTTCGGATTTAGTTGAAACTTGAAATAGGAAGTGTGAAAGCTTCACTCACATAATCCAAGTCACTTGACAAGCTTGAGCTTTCTATCTGAGGTAGGAGGCCCTATCAGAAGGTGTGTTGTGCTGTCTGTTCTTCACCACCTCTGGCCCAGGACACAGTCTTACTTGTTTCAATAAAATTAATCACCTGAAGAAGCAAGATATCTCTTTTCATATGAAGGGAATTAACTTCAGAGAAGTAGATTTTAGGTTTGGAAAAGGATACGTTGGATTTAGATTCATATTTACTGCCATAAGTATGCAACGTGAAAACCCAGCAAAGAACAGGGTTTTTCACCTTCAAACATTATCATCAGTTTTATTCTGTAGAGGGTAATGCTTTATAAATATTTCAAAAAGGAAAAAGGCAACTGAGCAACAAATAGAGTTAGTGTTTATCTCTTCTAAAAAAATTGCATAGTATGTTAGGGAGAGCAAACCGATGTGAATTATTCAAATGCTGTAAAAAAGGTTTAAGTATGATGAGCCTACCTCTTACATGACTTGAAAGAGAGTGAAAAATAAAAGAGCATTTCAGTAAAGCTGACTAAATTTTGTACTGTATCCAGGGGTTTCTGTTCAGCTTACTGAGCTAATCACAACCCTGTTCATCTGCACACAAGAGACTGCATCTTTCTGTTACATCCTCAAGCTGTTAAGATCAGCATAAGTTCCTGAATGCAAGTTTCATTGGCCCAGGAAAAAGGGAAATGGCAGTGCCATATTATGCAATGACTTTTTTGCTTGAGAAATCTTTACTCCTTTTGATTCAGACTAGTTAGTATCTGTCTATCTCCTGGATTTATCGCAACAGCCATGTTTTAAGGAATATTTTCACAGTAATGGGATATTGCTTACAAGATACAGGTGAGGTGAGTGGGTCTTCTCTGTTGTGGAAAGGGTGAGAGAGAGTTTGCTTTATGGTTTGTTTTTTTCTAGTGACCCTTGGGAGCCTGAATATTGTTGTGTGGGGAGTGCTGTTTAAGTGAGAATTTAATCTTTGCCATAGCTTTGGAAGTCTGGGACAGACAGCCTTTTAAATTGCTTTGTTATAAATCAAATAGTAGAATATGGGAATAGCATTTGATTAGAAACTTTTCTAATCTTTTCTAAACTTTTCTTCAGCAGATGTATGGGCTCTGGTTTCAAAGCATCCATCTCACTCTATTGATCTTCACAGGCATCAAGAAAATTTTACCACAGGAAACTGATATGCAGAGATTGAGTGATTTTCCCAAAGTCATAGGAGAAGTCTATGGCAGAGCAGGGAAATGAATCCACATCTCCTGAATCCTTGGCTACTATCTTAATCATGGGGTTTTTTTTTCCCCTCTACAAAACAAATCCTGTGTTAGAATTTAAATTTCTGAGTGTAGTTCAAGTCTCACTGGGACTCCAATTCCATACGTTTAGTAGTGCCACTGTAAATTTTCTCCAAAGGTCTTCTGACTCAGAAACTGGAAAAATAAAGTAGGTCTTTTACATAACTATGTCAAGAGGCAATTTAGACAGCAGCCAAGCCTTTCAAGGAAAAGTGGATTTCCCTTGTGTGTTCTGGCTTATAAGTTCTGTTTCTTTTATTTTAGGAGCATAATTGTTGCACCTTCCAATTGTTGATCTCCCAAAAGCTGTAATGTACGTAGGAGACATTTTGTTGTACACAAATATGACTCTTGTGTCTATGTAGAGTTAAAATTCCTCATAAAAATGAAATCCTTAGAATCATTTACTTGCATTTCTTCTTCAATCAAATGCGTAAACAAAAAGTAAAAGCAGGATCTTCCTTGAAAAGAATCTGTGTTGTGGAATGTTTTCCTTCTCCAGAAATTCCTGTTGGTCACCTATTTGTTCAACGAGCAACCATGCTTGTAAATAGGTGTTGCACCAGTGTCCAGCTGCTTCTGCTGCCTAGTGTAGAAGAGTCCTTTCATGCCACAAGTTCTGCAAATGAAAGGATGCAGTTGCCTCTAATTTCATTTCACTTTCCAATAAATCTCTTGTCTTTAGGCCAGGTTTCACCCGATGTCATATGTTTTAAGGTATCCGATTAGGACATTTTTCACTTTTCAGCTGTATGATTGGAGAAGGAACATTTTACCAATATATCATGTCTAATATCTAGCACAACAGCACCTGGATATTTCTGAGTGCTGTCTTTACATAGTTAATTAAAATAAAAACAGGAAACAAAAAGATCAGCTTCTTCTTTGAGACGGAGCTCCTCCCTAATTTAGAAATCCTTCCAATAAAATGGTTAGCATTATGTTGTTACACACGTGATGCAGGAGAACCAGGCTATGAGTGTGAGTATACAAGGTTCATGCACCAATGTGCGTGTGCACATGTAGCAAAGGGATAAGCAACGTCTACAAGCATAAAGTAAATGTCAAAACTAACTGGTAAGAGTACTTGCAATGCAAGAGTCTAACTGTTGCAACATCAAACCACAATTTTTATTCTGTGATGCTAGGAATCTCAATCCTTTTTGAAAGTCTGTGTGTTTTTGTAGGGATCTAATATTAAATTAATATTTGAGGACTTCTGCAGAAACGCACTGAGGAAGAATGTGATTCTTATGGTATAAATTGAAAAAAAAAAAAATTTTTCCATGGTGACTATTTAACTGTAGAATAATCATGTTATTCTTTGCTACTAGTTGTTTATTTTACAATAACCCCATTCTCCTACAGAGCAGTTCCTGTCTATGTTTTTAATATTGTTTACAATGTTTTTTACTTCCTGGGCTGGTGCAAGTTCTTGCCAATGAGAAGCACTGGGAGCTGTCGGGCTATCCATACTTCTGAGGAACTGAACAGTCAAGATATTGTACCTAAAATATTCTCTAGTCTCAGGATTCCCTTCTGGCAGCGCAAGAGCTGAGCTCATGTCATTGGGCAAAGACAAAAAAAGGAACCCTGCCTAAAATAGTAGATGATGACACACAGGTTGTCTGGTGTTTTATTTTTAACTGGATCAACCTTGTGCCAGTTAAAGTGATGGCTGAGATGTCCAATTAAAGTCATAGTCATACAGGGATTTGAACTTGCTGATGAGAAGTATCTCTCTCCAGACTGTGCTGGGGTGACCCAATGCAGAGCTGGTCCAGTCTGTGTTTTCATTCATGCTCTAATTCCTCCCCACAGGTTACTTTGAGCGTGTCTGCTATTGCCTTTGCAGCGCACTTCAGCCCTAGCTCACCTCTTCTGCCCGCTGTTCCTGTCCTGGCTCTCCCAGACCCCATCTACCTCCTACTAGTTCAGCATAGCACACTCATAGAACTACATGAAGGCACTTCCATTATAGAGCTGTTTGGAATAAATAACACGCAGTTATTGGTTCTGCAGTGCTACGGATCACTCGATGATGAGATTGGAACATTCCAATACTGGATAGGGTTTGTAAATCATCAAGTCTGGTGAAGAAAAAGCAGACTTGTGCAATACATAAAATACACCCAGTTTTTCTTCATTAGGAAAGCGACAGGATCAAGTATAATAGTTATCTTTTTCAATTAAAATATAGTATGTGCCATTTCTTTAAACAACAAACATTAAACTATGGTAATTAAAGCATAGAGTATTTTTTTAATTTGCACCTAAGAATATTAAAATAATTGTCAAAAAAATCTCAGAAGCTTTAATAATGTTGGTTTTTTTAAGAAAGACTAGAACATCAAGAAATTCTGGAGGCTTGATAAGAAACAACCACTGATAGTAGTTAAGAAGTCAGTCGGGGGGAAGCACAGCAAGTACAAGATGAGCTTGACACTGACCTTAAGCAAAATCGCAGAGAGGCTGCTATGCGACACTATCCAAAAGGAATGAGAAATTGTAACATCAAGATGAAAGATAAGCTGTCATAAATGGCATGGGGTTGTTTTCTGATTATTTTCTTTCTTTTCCAGACTGCAGGGCTGATGGTTAGAGAGTTGTGTAGACTTATTTTCTTAGCACTCTCTAAAGCATTTGATACAGTCTTGTGTGACTTGTTTTTTCATCTGAAAAACAAATAAATAATGCTAGAAGAAGTGAACATCAATGTAAATCATGTTAAAAGTATCAAAGGTTAACAGATTACAGCAGTTTTTGTAAAAAGGAGGATCATCATACAGAACTACTTCTATTGTTATCCCAGCTGTTTCTTTTCCCAGATGAATGTTGCTTTATGTCTTTATCAAAGATCTCAAACATTGGCAGCAAAATTAAAAAATATGTACATTAAAATCCATTGGAACAACATGTGATATCGGAAAGAGATCATATTAACCTGGAATCAAATTTACACATCATGTGGTGAAGTGTGCGCACTTAAGACGTGCATTTTAAACCCCATGAGAAAAGAATGGAGATTATGCCTTTACTATAGGTAAATATTGCGAATCAGTAGCTCTGAAAAGCATGAGGAGCCAAGCAAATGATCATTTGTGGTTTCTAGTCTTTTTAGACGCAAGTTTTGGTTACAAAAGAAGGACACTACTGAGTCAAAAAAAGGAATGTTGCCCCTCTATCTGGCACCAGGGTGAGCTTTCAGGGAGTCATCTATCCAGTTTGATGTGTACTCTGCCGAAGGAACATAGGAAAATTGGAAAGCATTTAGAAAGAGCTATAACAATGACCTGAGACTGCAAATACACTTCTCATTGGAGGTGTGACTGTCTGAAAGTAATTGTAGGTAACAGATAGCTTTCTACAGAGCAGAAGTAGATGTAAATAAGATTCAGTGATGAGTCTTATTACTGATGCTGTAGTTAGGCATAATCCAGGCTAGGGAGTCTGCATTTTAACAGGGTAACAAATCATCCGTTGGGATTGTGGTGCTTTCTTTCTCAGCTGAGAACTTGGCCTCCAACAGAGCTGAACACATGGGATCAGCCAGCAGGAGCTCTGGCCTTGAAGTAGAAATTTCTGGGAGAGATACTGTAGCTTGCACTACAGAGGAGTCAGAGTAGTTTCTAATTTTCCTATATGGCTTTTGAAAACTCTGAAAAACTCAGTTCTCTTGCTGTGGAAAAGAGGACCCGAAAATTCTGTCTGCAGAAGAAACACTGGAGCGCAGTCTGCAGACTAAGAGATGTGGAAGACTTGGATGAGGAAGGTGCCCCTCAGGATTGTTTACACTCACTACGCCTGTGGCAGACCTGAACGAGGTTTTAACGTACATTAAAATCATTCCGTAGGCAGTTATAGACTGTGAAGCCAAAACATTTCCTTTCCTCCGCCTCCCCCATCCCAAACCCTAAGGCTTTCATTTACAGTAGAAAAATGGAGCCTGTAAATCTATACTGTTTTATAAACAGGGCAGCAGAATGTCTGTTAAAATTTTGGGCAATTTCTTGCAATCATATATACTTAAGCAAAATTTACACGATCATTCTGAGCTACTCTTGGGCAACAGCTCTTTGTCAGCCTATAGTGATTAGCACATTGGTGCTGCCAGGACGAAATTCTGTCAGCACCACAAGAAGCAATTTTGTCAGGTTTCTTTTTACACAGACTTGCGGCTCACACTGGCCCTGCAGCCTAGCAGACTTTTTTTTTTTTTTCCCTAGCCATGAAGTCTGACTCTTCAGATGGAAATTAAAACAATTTCAAGAATGAAGAGTTCTAGCCTGTTTCTAAAAATAGCTCTGCTCTTCAGCAGGGGATGTGATTCTTTAGCCATGTGCAACAAAGATGACCTCTTTGTCAGGTCTAGCCTGCAGCAGGAGGTGTCTGCTCCTGGTCTACTTTTGCATTGGTTCAAAAATAAACAGCAAGTTTCTCTGGCTGGCCTCCCTCGCCAAAGGCAGGCAAGGAACATTCTGTACAAGGAAGCACACACAATCACTCGAGAGGCCCACTCTAACGAATTTAATTGATGCATCAACGATGTGTGTTAAGCATTAATGCTTTACTAATGTGTCCGCGAGTTGCACAGCTACATATTATATTAGTGCACAGTAAACATAGTACTGCACATTTGGGCTATCCCATGGACGTGAGTTGAAAGAGAATGCATTTATTTTTGCAAAATGGAGTCTTTGTGCTCTGATCTGAAACTTATGCAACAGGCCAGGGACACCAGAATATATCAACTACACTTCTAAAAACGTTGAATAAACCAGAAATGCATATACTATTTTACAGGGTGGGGGAAATCCCAATAAACAGAAGGTCACTTGAGTCCTATATGAATTATATCTTTTAGAAACACAAAACAGGGAAGGGGAAATTTAAAGTTAAATCAAAATAAAGGCCATTGCAATGTGAGCATGATTGAAAATTAGCCACTGTTTTAACGATCTTTAGTATCCAGTAATTAGAAAACTACTCTATGGTACAGGCGCATTGGAAGAGTGAAACTTCAGGGAGAGAACAAGTGTCCCATTCCAGCAGTGCAAAAGGCTTAGATGAGATGAAAAAAAAATCATGCCAAAATGTGTTTTCATTGTGAGAGAGAAGCACAGTGTTGTAAGGACAAGAATCTGGACTTACATCTTTGACCTCAAAGCAGCATATATACCCAGGAAATGTGTGAAATGCAAACACTGTACACACTTTGCCCTGTCCCTGCTGTATCGCTGAGTTGTGGTTAATGAATCTGAAGACTGGGAAAAACAATGTTGATAATGTCTGGACGGCAGAGCCATTGTTTTGGCTCAGGAGAGAATCATCAGAGGAGAGACCGTGCCATGTCTGTCTGTAATGGCCTTCTCCCTGGCACAAACTGTCAGCTTTTTAGCCATATATTATGAGAGCGGCCTCCATAACACTGGGCAAAGAGACAAAGCTGCTCAAGAGACAGAGCAGGATCTGAAGTCAGGAAAGTATTTCACATACAAGAGCTGTTCCCTGCTTTAAAGTAACCAGTAACGCTGCGAATGTTTTATTCTTGTTTTTGACTTACATGATAAAAGCTCATCTCCATACATGAAGGCACACAAAAAGGCAAAGGCAGGTAGGGGAACCCAATTAATGGCCGGTATAGCTGCAGTCCCAGGAGTCACATGCCCAATCAGAAGCGTATCTACACACATGTGAAGGAGAAGAGGCACAACGTCAGACGGATGCACCCCAAAAACCTAGTCAGAGACATGAGCCTGCGCCCCGGTGCCTGCCAGGGCTACCCCAGGGGCTCACCAGTTGCGTAGTCCACCAGTGACACCCATTGAGATGAATCACCTGAAACACCTTTCCAGGTCACCTCAGACTAGGGTTTAACTGTGTAGGGTCATGGGAAGCTTTACAGCATGCAGGGGATGAGTATTGGGGGATTGTAGAAAATTTACTAAGGGATGTTTAGCAGAGGAAATGAAAGCTGGAAAAGGGAGAGATCAAGGTGGTTTGGGAAGGAAGAAGTGTGGAAAATAGGGAGAAAATGGGACAAAAGGTGCCAGTCAAGCGTATACTGTTGCTTGTCAGAACACTTGTCTGGTCGTGCCCTCTGCCTGATCACCACAACCTGTCCTGTCTTCTTATTAAACTCCAGTTCTGTATGATCTGCGTGCGTATGTGTGTACGGAGGACTGAGTGCCAGTCACTGAAGAGAAGACTGTGGGGCAGAGGGCTCATGCATACACGGTGCTGACAGGTGCAGCAGGTGAGGGTGTGCACATCAGTGTGTGATTACTAGGAAGTATCACAAGCTGGATTAGCCATCGAATGGGTGAAGTGGCCTGGGAGCCGCACTTGCATGTGTGTTTGCGTGTTCGTGTGTGTCTGAGTGGAGAAGGAGAAAGCATTTTGAAGAATGGCCTATCAGAGCATCCCTTTTGTGTATGTGTGCTTCTGAACAGAATGCAACAGGGGAGATGGAAGATCCAGGACCATCATCTGTGTGGGTTGTGAGAGAGGCTACTCTATGGAAAAGGGCTGTAAACATAGAGTAGACACAAATATACTGTCAAAAAAATAAATGGTCAAGAATAATGTTGAGCTGTTCTCGAACACAGGGACAAGAAGACATCCACTGAATATGAAATAAAACTGAAATGGAACACTCTCCTTGGGGAGCTTGGAGTCACAGTGTATTATTGAGGATAAGCAGTTACCATGCAACCAAAAGTAAAAGGAACAAGGTAGTAAAACTATAGAGTTTCAGTCTTCAAGGTTAAAAAAACCCTTTTAACTACTTCAAGTCAAAAAAATGTATTTTCTCTCTCAGCATGGTACACTATAATTCCATTATGGACTTGATTAGTTCTCAGAACTGCTTGGTACTTCATGGTGAGAAGCAAAGTCCACTCTCCCCATGAGCAGCAGTATATCTCCCAGATGCCAGTGTACATCTTAGTTGGCATCATCATTCAGCCACTCGTACAGAGACACTGAGGTAGTGTCTCCTCTGCCATGGTCTTCTAGTGTGACCTTAGGTCTGTTTAATTTCTCCACATTGTGGTTTTCCCATTTTTAAAGGGGAGATGTTACAGCCCTTCCTTAACTCACAGGTATTTTTTGAGCCTAAAAAATGGCACGGTGTGGTGTTTAAAAGCTCTGCCACTAAGAATGACTGAAGTGGGTAGGTAAAATGACATTCTACATAGAAAGCAAATTCTTTACTTGTGAGCTTTGCAGAGTGAGGTGCTTGGATAGATTGTACAAAGAGAAAACTAGTTCCCTCATTGTTGATTGTTATTTCATAGATTTTCCTACTACTTTTTCCATTTAGAAGTTCTATTTATCTCCACATTTCCTGCCTTCTCCTTCCCATTTGTTCTGGCATTGAAGCCATGATTAGACAAGTATTTGAGTCAGAGAATAATAGATCTAAAATTCTTCAAAGATTGGAAGATGGAGGTTGAATACAGAGTTTTTGTTCCCAAAATGCAAGTTCATCTGGGGATTCAAATTCCATGTAGTTTGGGACTGTACGATTGTGAGATTCCAGCTCAAGCCCATCTATCCAGTCATAAGGTGAAATTCATTACATTAAAATTCTTTCCACAGCATGAAGGGGGTGTCATCGTAAACACTGCATTATGACTTCCTTACAGGTTGCTGCAGAAGAAGAAACTAATCCAGGAACTGCAGAGAACTTTAAAAAACATCATGACCTTTCAGTAACAGAAAACATGGGAAAATCTAAGTCTTTAAGAAACTCATTTGATTCTGGCTTGGCACTCTGCAAATCCCTGCATAAAGAGAAGTTTAGGATGGGGATTTCTATGCTGCTTCCTTAACTGCAGGCACAGTTTTGCACATAAATATCCTAATCCTGTGATCTTGATGTAACCTAAACCAGACATTGATGGTTCTAAAATGTAGAGATTAATTATGAGAGTGTCATTGTGAGAAAAACAACCACAGTAACATCTAAGCTCTGAATCTGGACATGGAAAAAATAACAAAGTAGAAACAAAAACAAAGAAAAGAAACAGAGTCTGTTTTGGAGTCTTTCTAAAAATCATATGCAAGAATCCAGATGGAGAGAGTTCTGGATGCTGTTCATGCCTGCCGTGATTAGCAGATAGATGAGTGGCTTGGAGGCATGAGAAGTGAGCTAGAGAAAGTGCCAGACGGCTAGTTGGGATTTCAAGGAGTGTTTGTGGTAAGCCACACTTCAGATCTTTTTTTTTTTTGCTGTGGCCTGAGTGCTGTCTCGGAGACCATGAATGGAAACTTAATGACCAAATATTTTGGGACTGGTCATGATTTCAGGATAGCGATCCCATTTTCCAACCTGTAAGCCATTTTCGTCTTAAGACTTGTGAGCACCATTGGATCAAAAACCCAAGCCAATCTCACTTCACCAAAAGGTTCATAGCATGCAGACCAGAGTATTAATAAAGGAAAGGGTTATACGGGGAGCGTCTTTTCCCCACGCTTTAAGCTTGTCTTGGAACTATCTTTCAATTCTCTTCAACCTTAACCTCTCCAGTTTTGGGGTTGGGGAAACTCTTTCTCTCTTTACATCACACCCCCCCCCCCCCCCCCCCCCCGCTGCTACTGACAGCACACTCACCCTCTCATCTTCTTCTCCAAGTGAACATTTTATTTTTCAATGGTCACTTTCAGCCTGTGAGGTTCAGCCCAGGCTTTCCTAGTTTGTTTAGACTCCTTCCTTTTCGCTTTAACCACTGCTGTTATGCAAGGAGGCAGCATTTGCCACTTCCCTGAAAGACAAACCCTATCAAATTCCTCCTGTGAGCATGTATGGTCAGGACTTGTGGATGAAAGTGGTGGTTTTCTGTTCTCAGAGTTGTTGGAGTGCAGAGTAAAAAGGACGAAAGCCCAGAATGGCATGCAATGTTTATGCTAGGCAAACCATCTCAGACCTTGTGTTGGTGTCAGGTGTGTTGACTCAACAACAGACCTTTTTTTCTTATTTGTTTGAAGAGATAAACTGCAACTACCCTTTGAAAGACAATAATGATATCTCCATTTTTTTTCTCTGTTCTATGGAATATCCAACACTTTTCCCTTCGACCATAAAAGACCTAACTTACCCAGTCCTTGTTACACAGTCTGTCCCAGTTTCTGAGCATGAGAGGGAGAGTAAGGTCTGGAAAGAGTTATTTGGTGTTCTGATTTGTAGAAACTGATCAGTAGAAACTGAACTAACTTACCAAGTGAGGATACAATTGGTCTGCAGCTTATGCTTTTTAATCTATTAAAAAACATATGCCAAATGGGAAACATGAGGAAAGGGAAGGTTCCCAGAGGTTGGAGTGGTGTTCCAGAGCCCTACTGAAAAAAAGGTCATTAAGACCTGAGTATGTACTGCAGATGCCAGGTTGTTTTATAGGCTTGATACAAAGCCCATTAAAGTCGAAGAGAATTTTTGGGGTGAAACCTTATGGATAAGGAGGGGAGAGGGGCCCTAAGTGAAAATTATCCCAAGTAAGACTGATATCAGTGACTATCATCTACCTCGTGAAGGGATTTTCTAGCAGAAAACCCATGGAGTGTTTAGAATCATAGAATCATGGAATGGTTTGAGTTCGAAGTGACTTTAAACATCGTCTACTTCCATGACCCTGCTACAGGCAGGGACACCTCCCACTGGATCAGGTTGCTCAAAGTCTTATCCAACCTCGCCTTTAACACTTCCAGGGCTGGGCAATCCATGACTTCTCTAGGCAACCTGTTCCAGTGTCTCACCACTCTCACAGTAAAAAATTTCTTCCTAATACCTAAACTAAATCTCCCTTCTTTCAGCTTAAAACCATTACCCCGTCCTCCCCATTTCTGTGTCTGTACTCGTGTTGCAGGATAACATGTAAGCTACCCCTGAAGAGCGCCCAGCACTCCGTGCTTTTTACTGCTCCAGAACAAGCTACAAACTGGATAGAGAAAAGCCCTGTTCCAGTTGGATTTCCCCTTTAGCACAGCTTTATGTGCTTGTATAATATGAAACAGCCTTTTCTATTTTGGTTCAAGATCTGGAGGCTTGGATTTCCCCCAGAATGTTTGATTAACAGCTGAGCCTAAATCAGAGCTTCCTGGGGTCCCCCTTGCCTTACTGACACATCATAATATTCTTTCAACTACTATTCCAAGCCAGTTCCTTGTTCTGACAAGCAGCTGTCCATCACAACCTCAGTCCCTGCAAAAGTTGTGAAGCGAATGCTTTTAGAAGCCCCTTCAAAACACGTGAAGGTTGAGAAGGTGATCACAGGGATTTACCAAGGGAAGGTGACGCCTGACAAGCTTTATTGCTTTCTATGATGAAGTGTCTGACAACGTGGACAAGGGAATGGAGAGGGATCTTAAATGCCTTGATACTTGTAAGACCTTTGATACAGTCTCCTCTAATCATCATGATGGGTGAGAATTTCAGATAGGCTGGATCAGTGGGGTGAAAAATTGGATGGATTGTCAGGCTCAAAGAGTTGTAATCAGTGATGCAAAGTCCAGCTTGTGATCAGTAACCAGGGCCATTCCTCAGTTATCAGTGCTGGGACCATACTGATTAGTATCTTCATCAGTAACCTGGGTGATAGGCTGGAGTGTACTCTCCCAAAGTTTGCAGATGACACCAAACTGGGAGGACTAGTCCATATCCTAGAGAACTGGACTGCTTTTCAAAGGGACTGGAATAGCAGGAACTCACTGAAGAAACAGGCTGACAAAAAATTGGTGAGGTTCAGCAAGGACAAGTACAAGGTCTTGCATCTTGGATGGAACAGTTTTATACAATGATGCAGAGAGGTGGCTGACTGTTACAAAACAGATGTGCAGAAAAGCAGGAATCACAGCAGACAGCAGGTTGAGCATGAAGGAGCAGCGTGCCCTTAAAGGCAAAGAAAGCCAGCAGCATCCTGGGCTTTATTAGGGGGAATGTAACCAACACGTGCAGAGAAATCCTTTCCCTCTATGAGACACTTGTATGACCATATCTGGACTACTGTTTCCATTTGGGGGATTACCAGTATGAGAAGGATATTTACATATAAGCTTAAGTTCAGTGGGAAGCCACAAAGCTGGAATCAGGACCAGAGCATGTGTCGTACAAGGACAGGCTGAAAGAGAGCTCGGTCTGTTCAGCCTGGAGAAGAAAAAACAAAAGGGAGCCCTTATTGCTATCTGCAACTATCTGATCACAGCGTTTAGAGAAGAGGGAGAAAGTCTTCTTGGAGATGCATGGCCAACGGGCCAACAGGCACGAGCTGGCATATGGGAAATTCCAAGCAAACATTAGAAGATAATGTCTTTCTGTAGGAGTGGTAAAATACTGACATAGAATTTTCCAGTTTCTTTCAGGCAACATGGAAATAAGGCTTTGAAATCTAACTGTCAGGGTTTACTTCAAACTCATTTTTGACTAAGAGTGTGTAAGTTTATAACTGGGTGTTTACACTCTGCTGATGTTCTTAGGAGATTTTCAGTTCTTTAATTAATAACAGTTTAATCAGACCAAGCAAAGACTTGAGGCCTCTGTGAAAGAAAAAAATCACAAGCTCGCTGTTGCTATGTGTATTTATGATTCTTCCTCAACACCCACACCCTTTTTCAAAAAAAACCCCACCAGAATATCTTTCCACAGAATTGCTGTGGACTTGGATTTTAAGAGTTTTACTCTCAGACATCCCCTAAGAGTGAAAAATTTTCAAACACAAGCAAGGAACAAAGATGCAATGAAGCAGGGAGTGCCTTTAAAAGCCGTTTGCATAACCTTCTAATTGTGACCAGGATTGAAAACTTCACCTGAAAGTTGAAACTGAAAACACGTTTATACAAGGCAGGCAGATGTTTTCATAGGCAAGTTTTAGGCACCATCACTCATAATCTGTCATATTTGCACTTTCTGTCTTTGATGGGTTGATTGTGTTTGTTTTTAACCTTGGTAAAAATCAATGTAGTGCAGCAAAGGTCCTTAGATCAAACTCTATTAATTTTTTCCTATAAGTAGGAGTATATTTTGTCTGATTTTGAGTTCTCCTGATTTCTCCTACTGCTGAGAAGGTTTGATGTTAAAGCGTATTCCTTAGAAATGAATGGGAGATCTATTATTGCCTACATTTTTTTCCTACCTCACTATCTTGCATGCTAAGCATTTTCTCTCTGCCTCCAAGAAAAGTTTACTCCCTTGCCCATACAACTGCCTCAACCATTTTATCTCTTGAGGAGGTTTTCAGACAAGTGTCAGCCCTTTGTTTTTTCCCCTGATTTCTATAGTGTAAGGGCAAGGATGGTTTATGCACTATCTAAGGCCCTTTGAATGAGCACCTGCCCACAGTCTGAGAATTAGTACTCAAAAAGATATGAATTAATTTCTGGACATGAAATCACTCTTTAGTTTCCACATTAAAAGAAAAAGTGATAAAAGTACAAATATCAAAATGAGTTATGGAGATACTAGTGAGACACAGCTGTAAAAGAATAATAGGTAAGCTTATGCTATTGCTCTTTACCCTTGCTGATTTCAAACTCAAGCTTTTCAGACCCCGAATCGTTCCCTAAATGACACATTATGTAGTCCCTTTTCATTGTTCCCCATTCTGGGACAAGATGAACAGTAGTTGCTCTAAGGAAGGAACTCCCAAACACAAAGCCGTGAGCCGATGACCTATTGAACACCTGCCACCTAGGTGGTGTCATGCAGAGGCGGCAGTAGATGGAACTAGAAAGAGCGCAGCGTTGAAGTTCTGATAACCCTCTGAGTATCCTCAGCAAAGACTCCAGTTCAAAAGAGCATTTGGGCCAGAATAATTTAGCAAAGCTTTTATTTAAACTGTTGTAAATATCACTCAAACTCATTCCTACCTCAAAGTAAGCACCAGTTAAAGCAGGAGTGACATACTGATGAGAGAGCCACCTTCTTCCCACTCTAACAACCCAGGCTCAGCCAATCCCCAAGCTGTTATCTCCATTGCATATTCTTCCAGAATGTCAGATTTATGCTCTAAATGAAGCTACCAACATTTTGTGACGTTTTGCCGTAAGTAATCAACAACATGGTAAGTAATCCTGCAGGATGTGCAGTGTACATCTTTCCATCCTGCCTGCTAATGACTCTTGGAAGCCCCAGATGTTTCCTTAAGAAATCTGTAATTTGCCCTTACACTGCTGCTTTTACACAAAAAAGGATAATGACGTACTTGACTTCAACCATCAGCTAGCCCAGATTAACTGGGATGTAAACAACAGAGACATGGGACAGAACTATGGAAAGGAAAAGAGGAGTAGGGCATTACTGTAGTGTTAAATTTTGTCTGGGTATGTAAACAAAAATAGAGATTTTTTTTTTTTAAAAAACTCGACTTCTCACTTCCTATTTAACACTTCCATTACATAATGTAAATATGTCAAAACATCTCCAAATTCCTCCACACTGACAATCAGGTTATACTTAAACAAAGTTTGTGTGTGTTCTTCTCTGGCAGTTGCCAATTAAATGTCACTGTTTTAAACTCCATTTTTAGAAGCAGCTTTTATGCATTGCCAGATGAAGTCATCACTGCTTCCTGTTAATTGCTAGACATTTCACTAAAGCACAGAACTGACAGCACACACGTTTTCTGTTGTTTGCTTGATTGTTTCATTTTAAAAAGAGGTAAGGGGCTGAGAAGGGAAAGGGGGAGTGTGGGGGAAGCTGACTGAGAGACTGGGAAATGTACATCCTCTCAGCACTCCCTACAATTCAAGACGATTTCAGCCACTCCATCTTCCCGCGCTGGCAACTATTTCACTTCAGGTATAGATTTTTCTGGATATCAGTGCTGCATTATTGATGACAAGTCTTGTCAAGGTGCAGGTTTCACACGGGCTCTTCCCCCAGTATCAGACTCTATAATTTCCTAGAGGCAAAGGGCTAGGGAAAGGTTGTAGCACACTGCAATCTTGGCCTCATGGTGTGATCCTGGGATACTGCCAGGGACTCCTATCTCACCTTCCCAGCAAAGCTGCATCACCCTATTACTCGCAGAGAAGACAACAGGAGAGATCCAAACATTTTCCCACTGATGCTTTCCGGATCTTTTCATGTAAGGACCTTCTGTTCATTCTTCAGAGTCCTCGTGTAAACCAACACTAACTCATAACCTCCTGTGACACCGGCAGCTCATAACTCTCGCAGGCCTTGGAGCAAACAGTGTGAGAGCACCTGCTACCCGAACCAGGTGATATCCCCTGTCAAGCCCAGGCTGTAACTCTGACAGACTAGGTCAGTGTGATATTGGTATCTGCTACACCTGCAAAGTTGTCATGGTGCTTTACATTATCTAAGCTGTCCCAGACAGCAGCATAACGAAGGGAAAGCATTTTAAAAGACAAAAGAAAGTGAATCACATAGAGCCATTTATGTATTTTCCACTGGGAATGGGACTACTTCTTTCCCCAGTACTTTACTCTCTCAAAAGAGCAGTTCATCAAGCACATTCTCTGAAAGCTGACTCAGGGTGATACCTTCCTCCATGGATGTCACGGACCATTCCAGGTCTTGATGCCCACCATGCTGCTCGTTACATTTCCCCTGCTCAGGTTTAACAGGCATTGAGCAGCAGCACAGACCCCGGTTCACCAACGCTTACCAAAAGGATTTGGCATCAAAGTTTTAGGTCAAACACACCAGCTCCGTGCTTCTCCCAAATCTCCTTGAGTTTCAGACCGCGCAGCGCTCGGGGCAGGAGTGCACTGGCCATTTAAGGACAGCAGCGGATGGCTGCGTAAAGATCCAGCCACCAATACATCACACGGAGCCTCCTTTGCCTCAGATATATACCAGGCTTTTCCAAAACTCCACTAAAACATATTTACACCTCATGAATCTTGGATTTCAGGAATATCAGGGATTGTTATGTTAAAGTACTTCACTCACTGACTCCCATGACACCTCCTATAACAGATCTGGACCTCTCACTGACAAGTCAGCAGAAACGTTGATCCTTTCCCCTCTTCACGGGGCCTTTGATTGCACCGGAAAGATTTTTTTATTCTGATTATACTTTAATTCGTCTTTCTGTTCACTTCAGTTGCTTTTAAATTTGGCCCTGAATTCACCTTGGAAGCATATACAGTGCAGGGTGACTGAAGGAAACACCCCGACTTGCCTGAACATCTGTGAAATGTGAACAACAAAACAAAGTTCAAATGACCCCTCCTAAAAAAGGGACAGATATGAGTAAGAGGTACCGCTCATGAGACACCTCTGTGGAGCAAACATTTTGGATTAATATTCCAGGCAACAACTACAGAGGCTCTAACAACAGACTAAGCAGCCATCTATTACATTTCAAACAAAGTGACTCAAAGGAAAATGTTCCAAACAGGCAGCACTGGGCATTTGACTCAGCCCTAGCAATGTTTTAACTGTTGCCCTGCCACAAAGCATACATGTGAAAACCATGCCCTGGTAGCTACCGTTATATAAATCCATAACACATCTGACTTTCTTTTTCTTCCAGCTTTCTAAAGCAAGTAGCCATCACAGGGTGCTGTTGTTTCCTCTCAGTATATGATGGTTCACATAAATTATTTAGCTATTTTAAACCTTTTCTTCCCCATGCCCCTTTCTTTTCCCCTCCTTAAACAACATCAGTGTTCTTACTAAAGACCTGAAAGCTGGTTTTGATTTAAATATAAATAATACCCAGAGTGACTGTGTGATTGTACTAAAAATAGTCTGTTTTCTGTTCTAAATGTTTCACTGAGCCTAAAATTGGGGGCAAGGGAGAATGAGACAGAATGTCCAGGTCTCTTTTAATCTAAGGGTGCCTCAAATCCATGGCATTCTGTCTCTAGAGAAGTGGGTCGTTTCTCAGATACCATTAGTTTATCTGGAAATGTCTTTACCACACTTAACCAGCACATCTATTCAGGATGTTGTTCAGAACTCATAAGGGGAAATCGCACACTATTAAGACTAAACATTCTTGAGCGAGTCTCAGTTACGGCAAGTTCAGCAGCACAGAAAGAAGCTGTGGTGAGTGCAGTTACTGAATTTTTCCAAATAAATAAAGCAAACAAGTTGCTCCAGGAAGAAACTCATACCTATATGATTTATAACACACTTACTTAGTCCATGAAGGCAAGATGAACCCAGTGAACCAGCAGTCACAGGCCACCCGTGGGCTACAGGGTTGCCTGCAGTATCTTCACTGTTTGTAACCAGTCTGTGGCAACTGGTGTGGACCTCATCTGGTCTGAGGTGTGTGTGGCTTCTAGCAATGCTCAGAAACTTCTTTTGGCTTAAAGTTCGCTGATGAGCTCCAATGTGGGTTAGTATCAACAGGGAAAAATATAGGGATCCTATTTACAGCCTGCTGGCAGCAGACAGGTAAAAAAAATAAAAAAATCCTTCTCCAAAATCAATGTTTGCTTTACTGAGGGCCTCCTTAGGTGTACATTGGAAACAATTCCGTCTGTCTTCCACCACAGTTAAGTCACCCTACGGTTTAGTGTGCCAGCCAGTAGTAGTTAGCAGTCCAGAATCAACAGGTTTCTGCTGTTGAGCAGTACCAGACCACACTGGCCAGGAGCAAATGGAAAATATTAACTGTGACAGGGCACCTGATGAACAGTGATAAGAACAAAAGGTAAAGTAGGGACTGGTGGGCACCTCGGCTCTTTTTCATCCTACTTGTGATGTGGCATAATGGCCATCACCACTGATGTGAGGAGTGTTTTTAGCAGCAGAACATTCCTCTCCAGCATAAGCCAGCCCCTCCTCTCGCTCCTTCTCAACATCCACTCTCAGTTCAAAGTCAGTCATGTCAGGGGCCTAATTCTGTAGTCTGGTCGCTGCCACTCTGTACAATCATTGAACCCTGCGCAAAGCCAATATAAAATAAGAACTCTCAATTCATCTCCTTTGACAGGAGGAGCTTTATCCCTGCTGTTCAACATCACGGCTGGCCATTCAATGCACAAAGCAATAAGGAAGAAGTGCAGCCTCTGAAGGCAGGCTGGAAGCAGGATCCATGCACTTTGGCTGCTTTCTGATTATCCTGTCTACGTGAAGTTCCCTGGACCTTCATCTCTGCACGTAATTTTTTCACTGCGAGGGCCCCCAGATCCAAAAAGAGTGTATTGCTTACTCATTATGTTCTGATTTAAGACTGAAGTAATACCTTTTCTCTTTACCAATTTAAGTTATGTGATGGGATTCCTGTCCATTCTGACCTTATTTTTATGGATTCTAGGTGCTGATGGTAAGGTACTATTAAAGGCCTTGCTATGGGCTATCTGTTTTTTCTCATCAAGTCAATGGAGTGATACTTCCAGAACCATGAACTTGGCTACATCAGATTTGCTGCCTGGCTTTCCAAGTGGCAAATAGATACTGTTCCTCAGACATC
The DNA here is from genome assembly GCA_033558235.1 of Neomorphus geoffroyi. Taxonomy (NCBI): domain Eukaryota; kingdom Metazoa; phylum Chordata; class Aves; order Cuculiformes; family Neomorphidae; genus Neomorphus; species Neomorphus geoffroyi. Next base: position 12,833,773 of record JAUMJM010000038.1, read on the forward strand.
ACAGTCTGTTGCAGAGGGTTTCAGGTGAGCAATCTCGGTGGCTAACACAACACTGGACCGAAAAAGTGTCTGAGAGCTGAACTGCTCTGACGAAGGGAGATGTTGTGTTCTCCCTTCTACTTCAGAGTTTGGTGGGGCTACCCGTTGTAACTAGGTAGTTGTATACCAGTCAGCTGGACTAGAGAGGTTCTCATCCCCTTATACTCGGCTCTGGTCAGGTCACACCTCGAGTGCCGTGTCCAGTTCTGGGCCCTTCAGTTTGAGAAAGATGTGGAGATGATGGAGTGTGTCCAGAGGAGAGCGAGGAGGATGGTGAAGGGGCTGGAGCACAAGCCCTGTGAGGAGCGACTGAGGGAGCTGGGGTTGTTCAGCCTGGAGAAGAGGAGGCTCAGGGGAGACCTCATTGCTCTCTACAACTACCTAAAGGAAGGTTGTAGTCAGGCAGGGGTTGGTCTCTTCTCTCAGGTGACCGGCGACAGAACAAGAGGACACGATCTCAAACTTTGCCAGGGGAGGTTTAGGCTTGACATTAGGAAGAAGTTCTTTACTGAGAGGGTGAGAGGGTGATTGGCCTTTGGAATGTGCTGCCCGGGGAGGTGGTGGAGTCACTGTCCCTGGAGGTGTTTGAAGAGAAATTGGATGAGGCTCTTAGTGTCACGGTGTAGTTGACAAGTAGGAGTAGGTGTAGGTGTTGGGTAATAGGTTAGACTTGATGATCTCAGATGTCTTTTCCAACCTTATGGTACTGTGATACTGTGAAGAGATTCTAGTGTTCAGAAGCAGATCATGAAGCCAAGCAGCACTGAGCAGTGAAGGGAAGTATGGGTTTTGATTGATAAGATTTCATTACAAGCAGAAGGAAAGACATTTACTTGGTACCTGAGAGCTATTTGCCAGCATTAGTTCCCAACCCTACTGCCTTCTCTAGGGCTTGTGGATAGATGTGCTGCCTTAGACACTGAGTGAAGTCAAAGAGACTCTACTTCAGCACCTTTCTGTCCGTAGGCAGAGCCAATTGCAAGACCAGGCAAAAAGTGTGGTAGGGTGTCTATGCCAGTGGACTTTCAGTGCAGGAGGTTGGAACTTAAGTCCCTCAAGTGAGGAACAACCTATACAACGCAAGTTGTCCATTAGGAGCAGATTCCTCCTCTGTATTTGGAAAAACTCCTCCCTTACAATGTGCCACTCAAGAAGCAAAAACGCACTCCTGTGGACAGAGATAGCTATTTCATCTGCACTGCACCCACCATTTCCTTGGTGTTCTGCAAGAACAGGACAACATGCATTTCAGGGCTTGACCTCTGGCAGGCTTGCCAGTTCCACCATGGTTTCGTTTACACACATGGCACATACTTCAATGAGCCACACCAGAGCAGGCAGCTAGAGAAGGCTTTTTGGTCCTCAAAAACAGAAGAAAGGGTTTGTTGCGATTCATTCCAGTACTATCAGAACCCGTTCTCCCACTCCCCCCCAAATCTTATTAAAAAGAATGTGCATAATTATTATAGCAATTCCATGTTGTCATAATTATATCCTGAAAAGAGCGAGAAGTGTGCTTTTCCACGTAATTTACTGTTTCCCTGTGATTCATGAAACCTCTTTTCACATGAACAATTGGTCACTTCTTGTTTACATATCACCATGATACACAGCTCCAAGCAGGCCAAAAAAATGGCACAAAGCTAACATTTAATCACTACATCCACATATAACCTACCACCCCCTCCACCCCAGCTCCTTACTTTTTACCTCCCCCCATGAAAAGAAGGCACAGGTCTCCTGACAGAGGAAATGTTTTGTAAAAAAGACCCTGACAGTTTTACTTTTCTTTGCAGTCATTAGCAATTTTTTTTTACTTCATGCTTGTTTTGTGCTTCAGATTTTCCAGTGTAAAAAAAAAATAACCAAAAAAGTCCCCTACAAACAAACTGAGATGATGAGAAGGAGGAAGGCTCCGAGTGCAGAACTGCTGGGAATGGCAGATTTTCAAATACCCGTTTGTGTATTTCTCTGGAGAGGTACACTCAAAATAATGCTTATCAACAGTCACTTGAATTAAAAGCACTTCAGCACGTTCCCAGAATAGTGTTTCAACTTATAAACACTTTAGTGACACTTTATTTTTACAGTGCAGTAAACTGAGGCACAATTTTTTTTACGACTACACAGTGAGTCACTGTTCAAGCAACTCTATAGTCAAGTTTTGATTTGGAAAACTCCTCTGCCTTCAACTACAGCTTCTTAAACGGACTGCACGACTAGCTCAATGTGACAATACCTGTGATGGATGAATGTGTATCTCTGCATGTGTGCGTGTACTTGTGCTTCCTGCCTTTAAAGCTGAAGGTCACCTTGTGAAGTGTTTTGACAGTACATGAAAAAACATCAGACAAACAATTATATTTCTGCTTGTCGGTATCATATCATGGCAATCCAAAAACAGAGCAGAAAACAGAAATCAGCAGAAACACTTAAGAACATAGTAAAAACCGTGTTGGCTTAGGACCAGCTATTCATCCAACCCAGTAGACTGTGTGATTCTGCAGAATCAATACAAAAATTGAATGCGAAAGAAAAAGAAGTTACAATGTTTGTTATTGGGAATACTCAAGGATATTAATCTCTTTTTTACCACAAACCCAAAGCAACATCAGGTTTTAAGACCGGGAGAGAAAAAAAGCTCAGTGGTTTTTACCTCATATAGGCATGAGTCAAAACCAAAGCCTCAAAGATGATCTTATAAAAAAAAAGGAGAGTGAGCTCTGAGGTTTTTGTTTTCCTTTATTTTGGCAGCAAGGTAGAGACAGGAGGGAGTGAAGCTTTGGCAAGTGCTGGGGTTTAAGACATGGGAGGAGAGAGGAGGACAAAGGAGAGAGAAAAACAACTTCTTGGAGTCTAATCTTCTGATCCAAATACACCTTAGCAGCACTGGCTGGAAAGCAGATTCAGAAGTGGAAAGAATTTCTGGATCAAGATCAAGACAGCAGAAATATCTTAATCTTTTCAGGGCCATAATCTCCTGAGAAGGCTTGTGAGAATTTGATCCTGTCATTCCCAAACTAGAATCTTAAAACTGATTTGGACCAGAGCTACAGTTGGTTTGAAAATGTTATTTTTGCTTCGTGTGGAAAAAAAAAAAAGAAAAAAATCGGAAAAAAAATCAGCCCAAACCCAAAGTGCATGGACTCATTACAAGCTCAGGAAATCGACTCTATTTAAATCATCTTTCAGCACCACTCTCCAACTTCAGTACTGTGCGTGTGGAAGCAAATATTACACAGCAGTTCACAGTTCATCCTCTCCTCCTGGTCCCCTACCTCCCTGCCCACACCCCAGCCCTAGCTTTACATCTCAATGGTCACTGATTGTTTTTTCTTTCTGATCAGTCTTGTCAAGTCTTTCTCTCACTAACCACCACTTTCATTCCTTTCAGCATTGGTCAGTCCCATATCTTTGTGGTCTTCACTGTGACACCATTGCACTCTTGCGTTTAGGTCAGTCCCTGCTTGGCTAACATCTCTGGAGCCAGCTCCCAGTGCTATTTCTTCATCTCTTATCACCTGCTTTGCTATTCCCTTATTTTAACTTCTCTCATCCAGCCTTTTAACCTTCAGGAAGGAGTATCTCAAGGCTAGTGGAGTTCACCCGGCTTTCTGTTTGTCATTCTCTCACACTGATGGGTTTCTCATAAGCAAACGTGTGCTTAGGAAGGAAGGAAGGATTTCCTCTGTCCTGAGAGCTGTCCTCACCACTGGCACTGCACACCAGCCTCTTCTTCTAGACTATGCTTGTTCTCACTCTTTCCTCTGTTTTTATGCTTCTAACTCTTGCTGACAATGTAACAACATTGCGAGATGAGTTAAAAGACCTGTGGGAGACTCACACTGGTTTTCCATTCCTGACTGGAGTCAGGGTATCCACTTAACCAAGCTGTCACTAAGACATCAATGTCAGTGCATGTCTGGTGGGTTGATCTTGCCTCATGGGTTGAGGTAAATACAAGAAGATCACCTTACCATCAGCAGCCAAAACAGACTCGACTTGGAAACATAAATTTAATTTACTGTCAATTAAAATCCAGTTTTATGGTGAGAACCAGTGACAAAATTCAACCAACTTCTTTCCCCTCCTCCATTTTTTCCCCCAGGCTTAACTAAATACACTCCTTCCTTTCCCTTCTTTGTCCCTTCCCTACCAGGTGGTGCAGGAGGGTGGACAACAGCAGGTCATGGTGACAGTCTGTAACAGCTCCTTTGTGTTGCTCCTTCCCCTTTGCACTGCTCCCCTGTTCCAGTGTGGGTGCTCTCCATGAGCTGCAGTTCTTTGGGACAAACCTGCCCCAGCGAGGGCTCTCCACAGGGTTCAGCCCCTTCAGCAAGCACGCATCTGCTCCACGGGCTGCAGGGCAACCTCTGCGTGGAGCTTCTCCTCCCTCTCCTCTGTCTGAGCTTGGTACCCGCAGGGCTATTTCTCACTCTTCTTTTCCTCACTCCTCACTGCCCGGTCAGTGTTGTCCTTTCTTGAATGTTTTCCCTGAGGCACCACCATTGTGGCCGAGAGGCTCAGGGAATCAGTTGGAATTTGCCTCTGCAGCCCCTCTTGACCAAAATTTTGACACCAATCCCCATACCGTATGCTTTACTATTAATCCATTATTACAAAGTCCTGGGTTCTGGTATCTGAAGTCCACCTTTCTTCTGACTCACTAGCTGTGTCTTCCGCAGATGTATTCACTGATCCATTTCCACGATTCTGTGTTTCTTTGTACGTTGCTGTGTTGTCAAGAGAACGAAGGAGCATTTGCAGATTTAAGGAGCATTTGCAGAATTATCACACCAGATCATGTTCTGATCTGGAAGTGGTGAAAACAGGCCTTTCCCAGGGAACATTGTTCTGAGTAAGTTTATATAATTTTTTTTTAATGTCCCTGTAAGTTCGCTAATGACGATGAACCATTTGCTGCACCTTCCTTCTGCTCTCTGCAGTGCTGCTTCCCTTCAGAAACAGCTTTTTGTCGTGAAAATAAGACAGCCTTTCCAGTGTGGCCATTTATTTCTTTCCAACGTCTTACATGTCAAACAACACAGGTTGGAAAGAAGAGTTTTCTACCTAATATTAATAACTCAGTGTCACGTCAGTATCAAATATTTATTTATTTACAGTACTAAATGAGAACTTTCTACAGTGCTGACAGATTCTGCCACAGATTTTCTCCTTTTTCCTTTCACAGACTCAAGCTGCCTTTTGGTCTTGATTTATACAATGATAACCAGTCATTTTCTAGTTTTCCAGTCAATAGAGGGGGAAAAACACTGTATTCAGTGTGCCCTGAGGAATGAAAGTCCATTGCATTGTCTTTGCTTTCATGAACTTCTCTGAGGACCTAATATGCTTTAAAAATTCCAGTCACTAATGAAGACTTGTGATTATCCACTTCTATTTATGTTCTTTATTTTTAACCTTAGTTTTGATAGATCCACAGGTGTTGTGGTTTCGGATTTTTTTTTCCCAGGAAATTTTTCTTTCTCTTGCCAACAAAGGGAATCCAAGTGGGATGTGAGGGGGTGGGGGGAGGATGTTTCCAGGGAAACCAGGACAGAGGTCGTGCCCCACTTGGCCCGGACATCCATCTGGCATTTCTCTTCCTCTAGCTGGCTCTCTCGGCGGTGCGGGGGAGGAATAACTGTGGCACTGGCTGCTACTCTGTGTGTGCGTTTTGCAGTCTCTGAAGGAAAGCTCGTTGGTCATCTTGATCTACCACAACTCTTGCAGGACTCACACTAAGTTCCATCTACCTTTCCCCCCCCCCGTCTACGTCTACCGGGGGGGGACACGCTGGAGACTTGCCTGGGCGGGAACCCAGAAGAAATGGTGCTACCCTTAAAGGGACCTGCATCACAAGATTTTTTTGGGGTAGAGGACTCAATCCGTTTTAAGGTTTTAATTACGATTAGTGTTAACTCTGTTCTCTATATACATATATTTGTAGCTGAGAACTGTTATCTTTGCTATACATTTTTTTTTTCTGATTAAAAATCTTTTAATATCTGATAACATATCTTAGGTTTCATCTAAACTAAGACACAAATTTGGTGCCCAAAGTGGGGTTGAGAGCAAACAAGGATAACAGTTCTGGCATCATGATGTGTGTTGTGAGTTTAGGGTCCATATGGACCATACTGTACTATATATTTGCTTTTTGTTGGTACAGAACCATGTCAAAAGGTCTGGTGGGCTTAATTCATCTGAGTGCAGTGGCCAGTAGAACTCGGACAGCTGTGATCATTGTTGAGTTCTTATTTTGGATCTGTGGTGTTATGGATTCAGTGCCTATTGGTCTCATTTGGAATGTGTTCTCAAGGTTGTACTCCTGCATCAGCCCAAGGTGTTCTCTCTGGGGGTTTGGTGATGATGTTACCTACCCTCAGGGAGGAGAATATTCCCAGTCCTTCATTTAGTCACCTTTTAGGTGGCTTTTGAGAAACTTAACCTCTCGCTAGATTCCAGGGATATTCTACCCATAGTGAATTGTCTGCAAGTTGGTTTCATTATGGTCTCATTGTGAATGGAGGCAGGAATATGGGTGGTCAGGAACACACCCAGAAGGACCCCCAGGGTATAAAAAAAAAAAAAGGAGACAGTAAGACACCTGATGTTATGGTAGCTCAAGATGTGGCTAAACCAGAGGAACAGTCTGAGCCGATGAAAGTTGCCCCTATCCAGAAAAGGAAATATAGGACCAAATCGGTTCGTCCAGTTGATGATGATGGGGAAGCGGAAGCGGGTCCTTCACATACTGTGGATTCAGAACCAGAGATCGTTACTGAGTCACTCACACATGACACCCTTCGACAGGCAGGTGAGCCTATCCTGACCTGGATGATCCGAGTGTGGGATCTTACGGGTGACAGTTTGCAACTCGATGGTCCTGAAGCCAAGTATTTAAAGGCTCTGGCCCGGGATACAGGTAGTGAACAGGTATTTGTGAGGGAATCAAGATCCCTTTCACTCTGGGCACAAGTTCTAGGCAGTGTGAGAGAGAGGTTTGCTCACAAAGATATCCTGCAGGCACATCATCTTAAGATACCTTGGAAGACTGTGGAAGACGCGATTTTACACCTGAGGGAAATGGCACTGCTAGAAATACTTGATTTATACATATATTTGTAGCTGAGCACTGTTATCTTTTCTACACCAATTTTTTTTCTGATTAAAAAATCTTTTAATATCTGATAACATATCTTAGTTTTCATCTAAACTAAGACAACAGGGTAATCAATAGGGAAAAGAATTACTCTTTCCTCAGCAGTACTTGCTGGCAATTGTATTTAAACTACAATTGCTGAGATTTAAGTCACAGGTGTTGCAAATATATATTTTGATCATACCTACTCTAAACATTTTATCATACTTTCTTGTGTATCAGAATGAGGTAAGACTTGGACTTTCTGATGTGAAGAAACTTCTCTGTAAACAGGATCACTGACAAATATTTGATACACAGAGTAGTCACTGGTTTCCCCTTTTTCCCCTTGTCTGTATACAAGCTGCCTAGCAGCCTGTCAGTTTGGTATGGAATAAGCCAAATAATGTGGGAGTGATTAATTCAGGGTCTGCAAGGCTTTATTCACATTTGTGGCAGACTGTCAATGAGAACTAGTGAAGACTCCACGCTTCCTTTAAACACAGAGGCTACTGCTTCAGTGATTGCATCCGAACCAGTCTACCAACTCAGATTGCACTGGGATTTATGATTCTTTTAAGCAGTTAAGCTCTTTTTTCCTACTACTGTCCTACAGAGTGAAATTTATTCAAGAAAGCAGAATGATCCTTATTTGCCTGAATAACCTAAATAAAAAATGTTTGTCAAGAATTTTGAGGTGTAGGGCGACGTAAAAGACTGGTATGATGCTTATGTTTTCTCAATGGTAACAGAAGACTGTAAGATCACAAAAAGACAGCATCGGTGTAAAGCCAACCTGAGAACTAAGCCCAAAACTTCATCCTGAGGGGCAAGTGAAATTATGACCATGATAAGACAAGAGAAGCAGGGCAAAATTGTGACACCCTGCTTCAGCTGGATCACTGACCCACCCCAGCCAGTTCTTCTCCTCTAGTGATTCCATCAGAAATTTACAATATTTGCTGTTTTCTTTAATATCTCACCTTCTGGGACTCTGTAAATCTTAACTCTTATAAAGGTGAAAAAAGGCTTTCTAGCACTTGCATTTCTAGGACGAAGCTTGAATGGTAAGGAGTTGAAAACTGTAAGGCAAACTAAAGTATCATGTTATTTATTAGTAAAATGACTAAAAACCATCTATGCCTTTCAAAAATATCTGAAGATCTTGGAAAATTTGATGATAATGTTTGACTACTTAAGATTTTATGGTACCATCAAGTACATACTTATTGGGGCACTACTTTATTGGCCATTTGATGGGAGGCAAACACAAAGGGTATAGTCAATTACTCAAACATCTTAACAGAACTGCATACAACATGTCCAGCAAAGTAGAACCTGAAACTGAATGACACGTGACACCATTTCTACAATATGTACTGATATAGAATCATAGAATCATAGGGTTGGAAGAGCCCTCTGAGATCACCTGAGTCCAGCCGTGCCTGTCTCTCCCTACTAAACCCTGTCCCTAAGAAACTCATCCACCCATTTTTTTAAACACCTCCAGGGATGGCGACTCCACCACCTCCCTGGGCAGCTGTGCCAATCACTGACCACCCTTTTAGGAAGAAATTCTTCCCAATGTCCAGTCTAAACCTCTCACGGCGCAACTTGCGGCCATTTCCTCTTGTCCTATCGCTGTCACTTGTGAGCAGAGCCCAGCATCCACCCTGTCACAGCCTCCTTTCAGGCAGTTGTAGACAGGGATGAGGTCTCCCCTCAGCCTCCTCTTCTCCAAGCTAAACAACCCCAGTTCCCTCAGTCTCTCCTCGTAGGACTTGTTCTCCAGCCCCTCCCCAGGCTCGTTGCCCTTCTCTGCACGCGCTCCAGCCCCTCAATGTCCTTCTTGGAGTGAGGGGCCCAAAACTGAACCCAGCACTCGAGGTGTGGCCTCACCAGCGCTGAGCACAGGGGCACAATCACCTCCCTGCTCCTGCTGGCCACGCTGGGTCTGACACAGGCCAAGATGCCATTGGCCCTCTTGGCCACCTGGGCCACTGCTGGCTCATGTTCAGCCGCTGCCAGCCAACACCCCTAGGTCCTTCTCTGCCAGGCAGCTCTCCAGCCACTCCTCCCCAAGCCTGTAATGCTGCATGGGATTGTTGTGACCCAAATGGAGGAGTCTGCCCTTGGCCTTGTCGAACCTCATCCCATTGGTCTCAGCCCATTGATCCAGCCTGTCCAGATCCCTCTGCAGAGCCTCCCTTCCTTCAAGCAGATCCACACTTGCACCCAGCTTGGTGTCATCTGCAAACTCGTTGAGGGTGCACTCGATGCCTTCGTTGAGATCACTGATGAAGATGTTGAACAGGACTGGACCCAGCACTGAACCCTGGGGAACACCGCTCGTGACTGGTTTCCAACTGGATTTAATTCCATTTATCACAACCCTTTGGGTCTGGCCATCCAGCCAGTTTTTAACCCAGCAGAAGCCATGCCTGTCCAGGCCGATGGCAGCCAGTTCCTCCAGCGGGATACTGTGAGAAACGGTGTCAAAGGCTTTACTGAAATCCAGGTACCCCACATCCACAGCCTTTCTCTCATCCACTGAACGGGTCACCTTGTCATAGAAGGAGATCAGGTTGGTCTGGCAGGACGTGCCTTTGGTGAACCCATGTTGGCTGGGTCTGATCACCCGGTTGTCCCGCTTGTGCTGTATGATAGCACTCAAGATGATCTTCTCCATGACCTTCCCTGGTACTGGGGTCACACTGACAGGCCTGAAGTTCCCCGGATCTTCCCTCCGACCCTTCTTGTAAATGGGCGTAACATTTGCCAGTCTCCAGTCTGGCAGCACCGCCCCAGTCAGGCAAGACTGCTGGAAGATGAGGGAAAGGGGTTTGGTGAGGACCTCTGCCAGTTCCCTTAAAACCCTCAGATGGATCCCATCTGGCCCCATGGACTTGTATGCATCTAATTGGCCAAGCAGGTCTCTAACTGCGTCCTCCTGAACAACTGGAGCTTCATTCCCACCATCTCCTGGCTGAGGGGCTGAGTATCCCTAGCTCTTTCCTCCTTGGAGTTAAAGACCGAGGCAAAGAAGGCGTTGAGCACCTCTGCCTTGTCCTTGTCCCTCGTCACTACTGCCCCTTCTGCACCCAGCAAGGCAGGGAGACTCTCCTCTATCCTCCTGTTGCTGCTGATATATTTAAAGAAGTTCTTTTTATTGTCCTTGACCGAAGTGGCCAGTTGAAGTTCTAGTTGGGCTTTAGCCCTTCTGATTTTTTCCCTACAAGATCTCACCTCACCCTTGGAGCCCTCCTGGGACGCCTGCCCCCTCTTCCAGAGCTCATAAACTTTCTTCTTTTTCCTGAGATTGATACTTAGCTCCCTACTCAGCCAACCTTGTTTTCTTCCCCACCGACTTGTTTTACGGCACACGGGGATGGCTTGTTCTTGCGCTACCAGGATTTCCTTCTTGAGGAGCGTCCAGCCCTCTTGCACCCCTTTGTCCTTAAGAGCCACCTCCCAGTGGACTTTATCAAGGAGCCTTCTGAAGAATTCGAAGTTTGCCCTTCAGAAGTCTAGGGTTGCCGTTCTGCTGACCCCTCTCCTCACTGCTCCAAGAAGTAAGAATTGTATCGTCTTGTGAACGCTGTGTCCTCCAGCCGTCACCTCTCCCACAAAGCCTGCTCTGTTCACAAACAGCAGGTCCAGCTGGGCACCCTCTCTAGTCGGTTCACTCACCAGCTGTGTTAGCAAGTTGTCATCCACACACTCTATGAACCTTCTAGACCGTTCCTTTCTGCTGTGTTGTACTTCCAGCAGACATCCGGAAGGTTGAAATCCCCTACGAGGATGACGGGACGCGATTACGAGACTTTTCCTGGGTGTTTATAGAAGAGCTTATCAGTCTCTTCATCCTGGCTGGGTGGCCGATAGCAAACTTCCAGCACAGTATCTGGGTTACCACTCAAACCACTGAGTTTAACCCATAAACACTCTACCTTATCATCACTATTACTGAGTTCTATACAGTCAAAGCACTCCTTGACGTATAGAGCAGCACTCCTTGACGTATAGAGCAACCCCCCCACCTCTCTTTCCTGGTCTGTGCCGCTTAAATAGCTTGTAGCCATCCATGGTAGCACTACAGTCATGGCGAGTCATCCCACCGTGTTCCGTGATGACAATTAGATCATATTCGCCCTGCCTTACCACAGCTGCCAGCTCATCCTGTTTGTTCCCCATACTGCGTGCATTACTGTAAATGCACTTCAGATGAGCTGTTGTCACCTCCTCCTTTACTGTCCATCTAGTTGGAGATCCTGGGCTACCGTGCCCCTCAGGTCCTGGGGTGTTGTCCCCATATTTAATTCGATTAGCGTGGCTGCCGTTCCCCTCCCCCTTCCAATCTAGAAGATGCTAGAAAAAAGAAAATGCTAGGAAAAAAAAATAAATAAAAACACTTGATTGATAGTGATGACAATGGCAAATATTTAGCTCATTTGCAGGTATGAATGAGTACCTTGTTAATATCCTGCTCCCTCTTTCTGGAGATCTGTGACAATACGGCACGGGAAAGTATGCAGGGAGGAGGATTGCATTATATCTGCCCATGCAAAGGTGAACAAAGCCCAGTGCTTTGCTTACTCTTATGGGTCAGGCTAAAACTGACCCTCAGGACTTCCATAAGGACACTACCTCACCGTCTCCTCTACGTAAACGTTCAAGTGGTTGTGTTATTTGTTCTCTTTAACAGGTACTTTTTTCACAAGCTTTAGAGGTCACCAAAGTTTGAAATTGAATAAATCCCTAAATTGAGGAGGAGGATAAAAACTAGTCTTCTGAGTAATTCTGTCTCATCAGCCAATTTTAAGTGCTGAGGGCACATGACTTGTCTTGAAGACACAGTAAGGTATGTATAATACCTTTCATTAGAAGACTGCTCAAAGTCTTCCTATACTAACAATCTCCTCCACCATGCAAAATCATATATCAGCAGTCTTCACTAATGAAACACAAATAAAAATTCAAGACCTTTTCATACAGTCAGTTTCCTTTCAGTATAGTACAACAGGCAGCTAAACAAAATTTAACATTAAAAGGCCAACACAGTAGCACAGCATGTCACCGCTGAGTACAAGATGCATTGTCACTGTGCAAGCACAATAAAACCTTTCTCCAAGACTCAGAATACATTATAATTTACATAAGCTGGGGAGTCCTCCCTGAAAATTTTGAGTAGGCTGATATACTTGGTGAGAGAAATTGGCAAGATGATGTCTTTGGAGATGGAAGCATTGTGTTCCCAGCTGGACTCCAGGATGGAATGCTTTTCAGTGTTTCTCTCCTTGTCAGAGAGCCCTTTTTAAGGATGGTGTAGCTGATTTTCAAAGCCCCATTGTCAAGAAGGCAAAACATTAGCTAGAAACAATGAGCAAAATCCTAGCCTCGTTGATTAACAGCAGGAGTAAAATCCACTAATAAACTCTGACTTGCACATCAGCAAGACTATATTGTTCCAGTTGATTTCTGACTCTTTCATAATACTACATATTTTTCAGAGCACTACAAAAACCCATTACTAACCAACAGGCTTTCTTAATTAATAAAACCAAGCAAATTTGGCAGCCCAGTTTTGTCTTCTTTAGAGCAAAAGAGTATCCATTTCACTGAGGTCAACAACAGAAAGCCTAAAAAGTGTGAATTGACTTTTTCAAAAGTTTTTGATTGACATTTCTGAGCTTTGTCCTGGGGGCAACGGTAATTAAATTATTCATGACATCAACAGGCATGTAAAAGGCTTTAATCCACTTACCGGCTTGATTTATTGAAGTATAATCAAGAGGAAAAATATGATTAAAACATCTACCTGGTACAGACAATGATGCTGCACAATTACTCTCTGGAAATCAGCATGCATTTCTGGATGCTTATGCATCAGAATAGGTATTAACATTTGGCCCCAACATACAATAAATGATTCAGCCATCCATTCGGATCCTTCTTAAATAGAATGGTGGATGACCTCGTCATCCCCTCTTTCAACTCACTCTGAAATTTTTTTTTTAATCAAAATTATCCTGAAAACTGTGCATACACTTTACGGCTGATATTTATTACATATTGATATCATCAAAATGAGTGCAATTTGATACTGATCCTGCTTGTAGTTATTTGCATTCTTCTGAGTAGTCTTTTCATCCATGAAATGTGTAACTATTAAGTCTTTTGTAGATCTTCTCCTTTGCTGTCTTGAGCTTACAGGAATTTTTATTCCAATCTCTGCAAACGAAAAATTATTTCATCTAAGACCTAAACACATTTCTTATTCCCAAGAAGATGAATAAATGATAAATTATCTTTTAACATAACATCTGGATCTCTTTCCTTTTTATTTGGCAGGCATTTAAATGACAAAGAAAATGAGGTCACTATGAAACGCTCCATCTCCTGCAAATTCAACTGGCTGATGAAGTTTACAGTCTCCATTGTGTACATAACTTTGTTTTTAATATTTCTGTAACAATCAAGCAGGAATATGTTTATCATCCTACTACAGTCGTATCCATAGGGAGCACCATTGCTCTATAGAAGTTCCCAAAACATTGTTTCCAGGATGCCCAGGAACCTCTATTGACATTATACTAACGTCAGTACAAACGCATTTGGGTCTCAGCATGTCAACTTTGCAATGTTTTTAAGTTTTACAAGGCATAAATTTTTATTTTGAGACCTTCTGGTTAAGTCGTCAGGTCCTGACAGAAAGCACTGCTAAGCTTGGGAAGCTCTGAGTTCTGAAACCAAGTACTCTTTAAATTGCATAGCAGATAAGTGAATATTCACCTTTCTTTTTTCTTGACTCATTTTGCTGTTTACATCTGAAAAGTTTGTAGGTTCAGATGAGTACTTTCTACAGGTTTCAGAACCTCTGGTCTGCATTTTTGATTTGAATCTGTTATCCTTCTCTATTCTGTGAAATCACATCTTTTCTTTCTCTTAGAACTTCCTTAGGAGCTTAGAACTCCTCCTTTTGTTTCATGCTAATAAAAATTTATGAAAACACTGTACCTTCTTCCCTAGGGAAAGGAATGCATGAAAAACATGCAAAAAATGCTTAAAGACACAAGAGCTGGAAAATTCTGTATAGAGAGTGGTGCTGACATGCCAGGACAATTTTTGACTCATTCTAACAATAGTCAAATAAGGCAAGATGCCGTCATCTGTATGAGTCTTTTACCTTGACAAACTTAGTAGGATTCCTCCAGCTTTTTGTCAAGCTACTATCTAACTGTAAACTTCATCAGCCAGTTGAATTTGTAGGAGATGGAGCGTTTCATAGTGACCTCATTTTCTTTGTCAAGTAAAACTAGCAGTCAAAGGGATATAAAACAAATAGTAGCACCATAGGTTTACCTTCATGTTTCCAGAATTATCAAGCTTGAAAAAAAAATGGACTGATCTATATCTGTGTGAGAGCGATTTTGTTGATAAAACCAAATGTGTTTTTAATAGGCATTGCAGCAGGAAATATTACAGTCACTATTATCTCCAATATACCAAGGGAGAGGCAACTTAGGGCAACAAGAATATGGAAATACATCCTACTTAGCAGTGGTATAGTAGCAATGAGACACAGCCCCTTGTCAATGTCTCAGCCAACAGGGCAGGGGTGTCAAACTCACGGCTCCCTCCATTCCCCTGCTCCTCCAGCATCACACGTGTCACACGCTGCACACGTGACTGCACCAGCAGGAGCGTAGGGGCAAGGAGCTCGGTGCTGCCGCTGGCTAGAAACAAAGTGCAGGGCTGGATAAAACAAGGTGGAGGGCTGGATTCAGCCCACGGGCTGAGAGTTTGACACTGCTACAGAAGGTCATCCCCCTTCCCCACTATACCATGAATAGAATGAATGATGACATTTTCTTCAAAAAATTGGTCATGAAAACTGCTCTTGAAAGAAGTTCTCAGTTCATTTCCTGAACAAACGAGACGAAGCTGCATGTGTTACATTCATTATAGCTGCAACTGTGAAAAATGTGAGGAAGGATGAAATTTTAAGTCGAAAATAACCAACAGCAGAATTCCTGCTAGAATTTCCTAGAAGCAAGAACTTCACACTCACTCTCTAAATATGTAATCTACAGTCACAATAAAAGAGCAGAATGTTTAAGTAATGGCATTCTTACAATTATTGCCATGAAGTTACAGACTGGCCATGCATCATCAAGACCAGCTGTCTTTCAGAAAATTTATGTAGAAAGAGCACTATGAAGTCTTAACTGATGCCATAATTTGGTAGCAGTGTAAGAACTGAAACATCCATCAAAGCTCACCCAACAAAAAGAATTCTCTTTCTTGCTTGGCTGAAGGGCCTCTGACCATTATAATGAAGAATGGATCAGTCAAGACAAGTTTATTTTTAAACTCAGAAAAGTGCAAATCCCTTTGGCTTTTGCGAGAAGACAAAATATTTTAACTTGAAGAAACAGAATGAATGTCAATGACTGGTCGTTGGTGACCTATACCTATTGATACAGATATATTACTAAAGCTGAAGGGAAAAAAAAGATATAAATTCGTAGCATTTTGTTGAAAATTGATTTAGAATACGTGTATTAATAAACATCTCATTTTTAACTAGTGTTTGCCATCAACCTGTTTAAACATGCCATCTGTGTATCATATTATCCATGTCGGACAATGGAAAGCATCTAAAAAATGCTGGTTTTGTAAGTCTGAAATGTGAGGAATTACAGGCAATATAAACAAATGTGAATCTCTGACGCATATAGAATTGTTGCAATTCCACAATATTTAGAATGTAGATAAATTAATGACTCCAAATTTATCACAGGAAATTATAGTTATTATCACAGGACAATAATTATTATTATTGCCACAGCAATGTTGTACCACTGAAAGGTGATACAAGTTTAAAATACACACTACGCAATAAACGAGCAATCAAAAAAAATCAATTATCTTTATTTCATGTTGCTAAATACTGTGCTGTCACCAGCATCTACCGTTAACTCACCACTTTTGGGTCATTACTATAGGTCTTTATAATGTAATACTAGCAACGCTTTGCACAGAAATATAAGCACCATAACCCACCCTGTGGCACGTGGCAAACGTGTATCTGTGGCAAACAGCATAGGGCAAGGCTGACCTTTTGCTCCAGGTATGAGTTAGCTTGAGGAGGGCATTTTTAGTTCCTACATCACTATGGCAAGCGAAGTGCTTAGGCAATGTCTACAATGAGAAGTCTACATGCCCCAGTGCTCCCCTGTAGCTAGGGAAGCATACATGTCCGAAGGCAAATACAAAAGTTGAGGTAAAGAGAGTGCAACTCAGCTGGCTTCCCCATGATGCTCAACTGTTCAAACGCGAC
The DNA here is from genome assembly GCA_033558235.1 of Neomorphus geoffroyi. Taxonomy (NCBI): domain Eukaryota; kingdom Metazoa; phylum Chordata; class Aves; order Cuculiformes; family Neomorphidae; genus Neomorphus; species Neomorphus geoffroyi. Next base: position 12,850,299 of record JAUMJM010000038.1, read on the forward strand.
CCTAGTTCAGCAGCAGTATTAACAGTTTTATGTAGGCTTAGAAATTAGCAAAGCCATCAGTTCCTGAAGCCTTAGAGGAATAGTATTGCTGGACAAATCACAGAAAACATTTCTTTTCATCAGTTACTGCGGGCATTGAATTGAATTGAAGGCCCAAATTATACTCGTGAAAATGTGATCCAGACTAATGTTTATTCGGCCCATTTACAATCAACTGCTGAAAAATGAATGTCCCATATTTTATAAGATCTTTCTAGACAGTATTCAAAGATGCCATGTAAAAATTTTTAAAATAGTCTCCTCCAGAGGTTGTGAACTTCTGCGATGGAGTTTAGAGTATCTAAACTTGCTGAAGCAAGCCATGTATTTTGGGTAGCTCAATGTAGGCTGCAAAGCAGCTGGGAAAGCAGGAAGGTGTGAATGGCCAGTCAGACCATGCTGTACTCTGTGCTTTACCACCTACCCATCTGGCTCGAGGAAAGCTAACTAGCTCATTCTGCATCTGCACTAAATCCATTTCATAATTGCACTGACACTACACATGATCTGAAAGTGAGTATAAATTACATCTGTCCCCTTGATGACCATTTTTAAACAGTGGCTATGTCCTGGTAGGAAACGAGATGAAATCTTATCACATATTCCCTTCATCCAAGGGGTGGGGAAAAAAACTGTAAGGTCGAGTATGCGGATATGAAAAATACACAGTGAAAGAGGAGGATATAGAGTGCTGTAAGGGGGTTCCAGTGTGGGTAGGAATTAGGGTCTTTAAGGTCATGTCTGCATGGATAATTTCAGACAGTCAGGAATTAAAATTGCCATTTACTGAGCTAACAAGATATGAGGCGACTTTTGATTGGATGCCAACGTAAAGATGCATAAAAACCTCAAAACACTAGTGTGATCTCAGCCCCTGGAATAACTACTGTTTTTTCTTTGTTCTGCCTTCTTATGATGGAGTGAAAGAATTCAATGCTTCAAGGAATTCAAGTATCATTTATCAATGAGATTCTTAGAGCAAGGGCAAAATTCAAATATTCCCTTGCCTTAACTACAGACAGCATAAAAACCATGTGTAGCAAGTGGTTTCTTCGTTGCTAATGACTTGTACACACACAGTCTCAGAACTTCTCTAGAATCATGGAAGTAGGTAGGGAGTAAACAGAAACATTCAGAAATATAACACAAGTGCGTATCAGAATAATTAGTATTAACTTAGTAAACTATCGGTTACAAATCCCACTGTGCTGATTGCCTCTGTTGTAGACCATCGAGTAAAAGTGTTAAACTAGAATGAGCCTGACAGACATCAATTAAAGACACCATTATATACACTGCATTTGCTGTTAGCCTGTCTTTTAGGTAACATTTAATAAACCAAATTGATTGTTTTAAATGCATCTTTACATATTTATGGTCTATTTCTAATACGAAGTACACGATTATATAAATACACAATAAGTAAATTATTTGAGCTTTACTGATGTTCTAGACTGCAAACTCACTAGCTTGAACTTTTTAGCTCTTGCTTTTGGATTCTAAGGATTAGTTCTAGGGCTTCTTGTTTCTCCCATTACATTTCAGTCTTGCCAAAATCGTTACACTAGCAGACACACTTCAGAGGCAAAGATCTACCTTGTAGGCTTTTCTCTTATATATTACTCTTACATCTGTATGTAGGACTGAAAAAACCCAAACCAACAATGTGATATCAGGAGTTAGACTGCATATTGTAAACTTCTCCTTGCCTTCTCTCTTCCCACATTTCCATGAACTGTGTTCTCTTATGGTTCGGCAGGAATAACAAAAAATCAAATTAAGCTTTAAAACTTTGGATGTGATGTGGAGATGGTGGCGGTTATCGTGTGGTCCAAAGCTTGCTTACTGGATAGGTCTTTTTCTGCTGGATAACTAAATTTCTTCTCTGAGACTTGGGAGTTTTGAATGTAATCCAACTAGTCTTATATGTCTGTGGTCTAATTCTGCAGTTTTACTTGCAGGGTGGAGAGAAAGATTACAGGATTCAAGTTGTTGAAGGTAAGAAAAAGTACCTAAAGTTCTCTGTGCCAACCACAATATTCAAGAGCTGAGGTTAAACAACACATGATTTTCTAATGGGAAAGATACATCATAGTTGCCAGTGAAATCTTACTGATTCACTTTTTCTCCAATGAGTGCTTTTACATATTGTTGCAAGCCAAAATACAAAACTTCTTAGTAGGAGAATGCTGATATAACACTAAGGCTTCGGCTTTGATGGGGAACATTTTGAGGTCTTCAGTAAAACGGAACACTATTCCATGTACAGGCCTAGAATTAAAAAGAATGCTGAAGTTCATCTAGGAATCTGCTCACACCACATTTCCATAATTTAATATAGATTGTGAGACAATCCATTTCATTTTACACTGCCTCTGCTTTCCAAAAATTCCTACGTGGACATCTGTGTCATCTTTGGTGCAGTTAACAAATACAAGAATTCCACTGGCTTAGAAACGATAAATAAGTAGTTGACTCATTAACACTCAAGTATTTTTTTGTCTGCCAGAAGAAATGAAACACAGAAAAATATTTAAATAAAAACCTAAACTCTCTGCAATACATATTTCATACTGCCAAAATTATATATATACCCACTTGGTGTTTCCTTATTGCCATAAAAAAGTAATTTATGAAAAGTGACAGCTGATGCAGAAAAATGGCTCAAACAAACCCCAACGCCACCACTGAACAGGAAGAACCACACTAAAAAACGCCCACAAGTCCCCCATTGAATCACAAGCTCACCATAAGAGATCTCATTCTCTGTTTATTTATATTCCTAAGCATGAACATTTATTTTCCCTTATTTGATTCAGAACTCTTTTATAACTAAGGCCCCAAATCTCCAATCAATAGGGTGCAGGCACAGAAATTCTCCTCCATAATGCCATAAACAAGACTCGAAAGACCTACAACTTAATCCAAAGTCCAATAACATCAGCGGGGAGTTTTTCTACTTCCTTCAATGGGTTTAGAAAGGGCATCTGAGGTCAGCAAGCTGCACTCCTTATTGTCAGAAATTCCACTGAGGCAGTGCAGTATCAGTCTCCACATAATTACATACATCTTCCTGAAGTGAGGTCAGACACATTCATCATACTTTCACAAGAAAATTACTTTCTAGCTTTGTAAAACAGAAATGAAATACATATAATACATCGGTTATGGCAGAGTTTTGCACTCTTAAAGATGCAATGTTTAGTTTTTGAATTTTTCTATTACTAGAGCTAGGGCTGTCTATAAATAACTACAGAAATGCCTGTCAGCACTCATGTTTCAGTACTGATTCTTCTGTTACACATGAAAACTAGTAAGGAATAATTAGCTCCTCGGGCTCACCTGAAGCAATGCACTTAGGCACATACTTTGGAAACAGAAATGGATCTGTATCTATATTGAATTAAATGTTTTTTCCATTTTTTAAAATATCAAAAATATTCAGGAAGTCCGTGAACATACAATGCCAAATTTAAAACAGATATATCAGGGCAATGTTCTCACCATTGCTGCAGTTATCTAGAACCTGGGCTACTAGAAAATATAAGGAATGAAAAATCATAAGTAGAAATAATTTTTTCAGGGATATTTTTCCCTCCCATATTTGTAATCTGATAACAGTAGTAAAATAAATAAATAAATAAATGAACATCATCCACAAATACTTCTATCAAGCATATTTTCAGATCAATCTTGAATCAATGATACAATCCCAAACGATTAGAATATTTTTGCCATTTGCTGGATTGAGATGTGCAGCTCCACAAATCATCCTGTATCAGCAGTACTGCGAATGTCAGCCTCTCTGGTTTCTTCTGTAGTGGCTGGCTCTTCCTTTAATAAAGCGCTTAACTGTTTCTGAGCACATGAGAGGAAAAGTTCCAAACTATATAGATTTCTCTGACGGACAACTTGATCAAGCTGTTGAAACAAAAAAAAAAAAAGATCAACTTCCGTAAATAAATGCCAGTTTGCCAGCAAAAATTCACTCATATTCAACAACAAAAATGCAACCACCAAATGCAACAACAACAAAACCTAAGTAACTTCTATGTGTGTAATTTAGTAACAATTTTTTAATGAAGTATGAGTTACTTCAAAATAAAATGTACACAAGGCTAAAAGTAACTTCCCATCAGCTGTCAAATTCTACACAAGAAATTTGAAAATGCTTAACAGTCGCAGTCTAGCTGCCACACTAGATAAACCCCCACAGCATCTTTTAAAAATGCAGCTGCTGCTTTTATAAAAGATACTGCTTTTGCTTTAAAATGAACAGTGCATACACCTGCATATTCAATACTGTTAAATTAAATGGAAGAATGCTTAAATAGTTCCCAGAGGAAAAGTGGTAATATTTTCTGCCTTCTTTGTTTATTTCAACATTTTATTGGAGTCCCCTACTGTCAAATAATGTGAACTATATACTTACTTGCAGTAAAGACAGTGGCGCTTTCTTCCTCACCAAAAGAGGTAAGAACACAATAACAAGTTTTGGTAGGTTATGTCATATAAATGACATAAAAATACAGTTTAAAAAATGGTATTTGAATTTTTTTAATATCATAACATCAATGAATAAGATGCACTGCAGAATTCCTTTCACTTGAATATTAAAGTTCCAATGTCAAACAAATAATACCATACTTGAGAGATGTTTTCAACTTGACTGTACTTCTATCAGCCAGAAACTCAACTAAATTTGTACGTAACAATGATATATGCTGAGACTGAGAGGCGGTGAGAGAAGGCTAGTAAGACATAAAAGTTCTGCCCCTGAAGACAAAGGAAGTAATGGAATGCTCATCACTCAGCAGTCCAGTTAGTTACTCTAACAATTACTTGAATGGACATTTTCGTTTATAACAGATATACTTCAAAAATATATATTAATACAGAACGCAAGGCAAAGCTAGTGCTACTGTCCCACTTCACTCTTAAATGAACTGAGGGGATACCTGCAGCACTCCTACTGGATACACAAAAGGAAACATATTTATGACTCTGTGCTTTGCTGCTCTTCGAGTTCCTCTAAGATGCAAACCCAGGCTCTGTAGTTTTAATATTTTGGCATTTTGTTTCAACAGAGACAAATGCACCAAATCTAGTCACAAGCAGAATACACACATATTTTCTAGAATCGACATAATCATAAAACTCTCCTTTAATAAAACGTGCTTGAACTACTGCAAATTTCCAGCTGTTGCGTGAATTTTTGCACCTCTTAACAAAAGCAGATATTAGTGATCCATGTATACCCTGGTGGGAGCCCAGCCCACTGATTTATGATAGATTTTAAAGCAAACCTAGTTCAAATAAATTTTAGAAAAGCCTGCTCTTGAAATACGTACGTAACAGCTACTACTGACAAGATAATGAAACAGCAAACTAAACTCTTAAGAAGCGATATTTAGAATAACATTTGCAACAAAGGAACAACACAAACACGCTGTTGTGATGGTGCTTTTCTCCTGATATGAAAGATATTTTGCCTCCTTCCTCTTCTCCACTTGCATGGGGCAGCTTGCCGATGTTTTTGTGCTTGTGACCTGTATCTCTCTGGGGAATGGACAGAGATAGCACAATGCACACAAAATCATCTGTTACGTCTTAAGAAAGAACATGAGAAACTACTTTCTCTAAACCTATTATGTCATCAAATTCTGTTGCTTCTGGTAGATATATTAGTCAGAGAAGCTTAGCATGAATCCGATTTTCAGTGATTTACTTTTATTGCACAGTACATCTTTATTATTATAATATAGATTATTAATTATTATTATTATACAGATCTTTATTGAGCTTTGACCAAGAGCTTTGGCTAAATTCTCCTTTTTCTTTTCTATAGCAGCCTTTCCTTCTAGATTCTGCTTTAAAGAGATTGAAGTAGCTCAGCAGATGTGTGTTCTGATATGCTATTGTTAACTTTCTTTACTAAGACAGCAATCTCAAACTGTTTACAGTTAAATTTATTTCACCAAGTACCAATATAACTGTTTAATGTGTGTAGTGATTGGCTGCAATGGGAACAAACCAGAATTTCTTCAGGCTTGAGAAAGATTTTAAGTCTCGAATTAAGTACACATTTTAGGAGTCTTTGTTGAACTCAAATGGTTAGTTCGTAGTCTCCCTTTGTACATAAGAAAAGTTCATTGCTTGTTAAAGTTTATGTAAATGGAATAATATAAAAGTTCAGAATTCAGTTGCCCCTCTTCTGCTCAGTTCATGCATAAGCTTTGCCTTGAGCAGTACATTTTAAAATTCTTCCAGGTTGCAGTAAATGACAATAAACTGTGAAAAGACTTGGAATCTTCATGTAACACAAAATGAGAAGCAGCAAAATGATGCTGGCTTTGAAAATGGTATATTTGGATGTATTCAGAAGGAGAAAATTCCCATTAATGCAGAAAGTGATTGGGAAATGAAAGCAAATCCAATAAAGCTTTGTTATATAATGTACTGTTTAATCAAGTGTTTGCAGTGGACACACTTTCTTGAACAGTGCTGAAATGTTGTTGTGCTTCTGCTTGCGTAACATACCATGAGATACGAAAATACATAAGGAAGGCATTTTAAATGTTGTTTTTCTGAGCAGTCTTCCCTCTATATTTTTAGGTCCTGTTCACTTCATGGAATGATCTCATTATTTAAACAAACATAAACGGACATCTGGCAAAGTCAAACTGAATATGACTCATATGCAAATGTAATCAGTATGAATAATTTATTAGGGATGGAGCATTTGCACAACCAAACCAATTCAACTGTTCCATAGATAACGAAAAATGCATCATGTTGGTCCAGTTCTATCACATAAGAGGGCAATTTTCTACATCACACCATCACTGGTTTTATTACTAATCAATGTTTCTCTGCCACTGTGTGAAATTTATCCAGTTCAAAAGTGACAATTCTGTACACCGTGTTCTATTGGTGCAATTTTAATTACCTCAAAATTTTAATGTTCCTCAACTTCGTTAAGTTACTCAACAGTATCTCCTTAACTCTGTACAGATACAATTTTTTTTTAAGAATAAGAGGTTGCCTCTCTATGTACTCACCTGGAACCCTGAGGAACTGTCTATGCAAGACTTGGAAAAGCAGTTCCTGAACTCCATAGGGTCTATACCACTCCTGAAATCCCACAATCACAGTGGCATATTAATTTTCCAAAAATGAACCCATTCTTGCAGGACATTGTAACGTATTCACTGCTGGTTTTTCCCTTCTGCTTAAACCTTCAGCCCACTTTTGAAGTATAAATGGGATTCCACCATCCTTCTAGCCAAAGATGACTGGCTGAGACTTTCTGTGGGGTCCCACCTCAGTCATATCCCTAGACCACCCAGAATGATGTACCTTTGAGGCACACAACGCATGCCCTGAAGGGTAGCAGAGGCCTCAACAGAACTCCAAGCACTGGATACAAGAACTTGACTTGGGAAATAAAAAGAAAGGCTCACACATAACTGTGCTGAATACTGCCATCAGGTGACTGCTTTCATGCCAGACCGCTCTGTTTTACTTTAAGTCGGTCCATCTTCCCCAATATCATTTCATAAATACATGGGTCAAACTAAAGTTAATCGTTGTTCTTAGCTCTACATTTTCCTAGCTTTTATCATATAGCTCGGATTTTCTGTAAAATGGAATGAAAATCCACATAGCCTATGACTAAAGTAAAAAAATTTCTCACACAAATAACCGAGCGTGCACATGCTCCATATTTTCCCCTTGTATTATGTACCAGCAAATAGGTATAATTTGATGGCACGTGCTTTGCTTCCTCTACTGAGCATTCTCCAATCCGTTAAACAGTTCAAATTGCTAGAAAAAAATCCCAGTCATAACTTTATAAATAACTATTATATATCAGAATTATGTTATCTATTACTAGTAACTAATAAAATATCTTATGGAAAATACAGTTTTAGATTTAGCACTGAAGATTTAAGGATGAAATTATGATCTCAGTAAAAGTAAAATTATGTTTCATTACTAATCTCACTGTGGCCTGAAGCTCACTCAGAGCACAGAAGAAACAAAAATTAGTGTTACATGTAACTCTTAAATTTTTCCTTTTGTATAAATATTAAGATGTTTAGAAATGTATTTTTCAGAACTATTTCTCAGACAGTACTGTTCTACAATATCAAATATATTTGTAGCTGTAGAAAACAGTAGCTACGTTTATATAAATGTGTCTCGAACAATTTACCTGTACTTCAAAGATAATCTGATGATTAATGTATTCAAATGCAGTTCAGCTCACTATTCTGGCTCCGAAATACTAACGAGTAAAAGCTGCAATCTTCTTTTTATCACGAGATTTAACAAACACAATAAATGATTAAAAAAGATTAAAGATGGTGAGTAAATAGTTTTGAATTTTACTTTTGTTACTGGTGTTTTTCATAGTTGATCACACACGCGTACACTGTAAAATAAATAAAAAATAATCATGCCATTATAATTCAGTGAAGCAGAGCAGCTTCCCTTAAAGGTTATGAAATCAGAAATCAGCATTCGAGTCCCACCGATTTCTTACGAAACTCATGTAAATAGTACATCACGAAAACACTAAAACACCGCGATACACATGTTTATATGTTTATATTCATCCATAAAAGTGTTGGGGGAGACTTCAAATCCTGAAAAGTATCCTTGTCACTCAAAGAAAAATGTGTTCACGCAAAGTCAAGAAATGTCAAAAGCAAAAATGAACGTTTTGTGGAATTGAAAAATTGAAAATGTGAGGATTGATGTGTAAGAGAATGTGTTCTGAACATTGAGTTTGGCAAGTCTAGATTAGTGAGGCTGATATAAAGGCTTTTTATTTATTTAGAGTTTTCATAAGTAGCTGCTTGTTAGCTGCTGAATAGGACTAATTGCCAAGGTAATTCTTTGAACTTGAAAACTGATTAGCCACAAGTAATTATTTATACATGTAATTATGGTACAATTACCTCTTTAAAGGACTATTAATATAAGCAATCCTACAAATTTCCTGTCCCCTTTCTAAGTAATGTTTGGTAGAAAGGGGACATTTTAACATTCCAGGTAAAAGCAATCGATATTTTGCTATAACACCTGTTAAAGCTTGTCTTCTTTTATTCAGTCTTCATTTCTCTATGTGTTTTCATTATTCTTATACCATAGAATCTCTGGAAGAGACCTCTCAGATCACCAACTCCCACCGTGCCTGTCTCCCCACTAAACCCCGTCCCTAAGGAACTCATCCACTCATCTTTTAAACCCCTCCAGGGATGGCGACTCCACCCACCCCCGGGCAGCTGTGCCAATCCCTGACCACCCTTTCAGTCAAGAAATTTTTCCTGATGTCCAGTCTAAACCTCCCCTGGCACAACTTGTGGCCATTTATATATATAACAAAGCTTTGTTTGTTCTCTGCTTGCAAACTAACTATAACTAATTTCTATTTCTGATTTTTCTACATGATTCTGTATTATGTGAATTTACTAATTAATGTAGGTTAAAAAAAATCAGTAAATATAAAGAATCATGATAAATGGATTTCCAATTATGATTTTTTTGGTAATTTTATTAAATGTCCTCATCTTTGCAGAAAACTAATATAAGCCTAAATAAACAATAAAGTGAACTCATACTCTTCCATGAAAAGACTCTGGAAACAAATTTTCTTTTTATTCTATACTTTACAGTTCTAATTTAGCACTTCTGGATCAACATTCAGATGGAAGTGTCCAAGGAGAACATAATACTAATTGAAAGCATTGATGATGAGAGACTGCTTTTCTAAATATTTATGTATTTAATAATTAACGAGTAGAGGAAAATAATCAAGTCACTGCAATCAGTGGAATTAGGGACACATTTTAGGTAAGTATAAGGAAGAACTATTATAAGTCTTGACTTGTTCATGCATGTAAATAATTTCCTAAAAACTTCTGCCAGTGGCTGTCTTTTCCTCTGTGCAGGGACTCATTCCACAAAGCCATAGCCAGTATGATGTTAAAAATATACTGGATTGCTTGTGGAACAGTTAATCCAGATATAACACAACTGCTTGCTTGGAGTCAACCATTCATGTTGCAATTGAATTCACATTTAGGTATTTCTGCTTGGTCTAATTATATGTACATCTGTAATAAAATATAATACTTTAAATCATTTTAGCATCAGCCTGCATTATAAACTACAGTGTTCAGAAAGACCATAAACGTTCTGAAATTAAAAGACTGCATTTTGAATCTGTAGCCACCTTCTAAACGTTTTTTTTTAGAGAAAATTTATTTCTGAAAAATTATGGGGTTTCTTGTAGGATTAAAAGCTTAGTTTTTGCAGGCTCTTCTTGCCCTATTCATGGTGCACAATACAAACTATTGCAACTTAGCGTTAGGATTCTTTGCACAAGCTGTACTGGATTATTGTCTTACAATTCCAGTGTTGAGTAGAACATAACAGTTTAATTACAGACTCACAAATATCTTCTCATATGTTGACTGGCAGATGTTCCTCTTTGAGGAAAAGTCAAAGATGAGGCATTTGTTGGGTACAATTTTTATGATGTATAGGTCTTGCTGGTTTTTTTACCCCACAAGGAACCCACACTAGTGAATGACTGACATGATTCTGAAAAAGTCCATAGTTGCAGAAGTTCACTTATGCGATTATATTGTCCAGTAAAACTATGGGCTGAGAACTCTTGTGCAGTGCACTAACATGAACTCCCCACAGATTCAACAAAAGGCTTTAAAAAATTCCTTGGCACATTAAATAGACCATATAAAAAAAATATTACCTTGAGGAACCTGCGAATCTGAGAGCTGGAACAATGAATTACTTCCTCTCATTTCTATAATGGATGAGAAGGAAAACAGATCCATATGGTACATATGTATAGCAGTTCTTATTTTAGAGTTAATCCCAGAACAGGACATTTTTATCTGTCCACCTGTGAATTTCTATAGATAACACTTACTAAGTACATAAAAACAAGGTTCTTCTCATGGCAGTAACTTATACAGTATCTGCTACACATTAGAAAGCCATTGGTGTTCAAGACTGAACCTCTAGGAAAGAGTGATGTTTAATAAATTAAATTGCAATGTGAAAATGTTTCTTTCTCCTTAAATAAATAATGTTGCAAGTTCTAAACCTTAAGAATTTTACGCTCTGAACTTGATCAGTGAAACTGTTAAAACAATACCATATGTTGGACACATCTTTAAAACAGATTTGCCCAGTCTGCTGGAGGTGGTGGGGAAAACCCCGTCAAGCCTCCCAGAATCTCCATTGTCTCCCAGCTGCACACAGGAATCTAAGAAAATACTAACTTCATATAAATAAGAGGAGGAAACTTGCTTTCAATCAATGAAACTAGATTGAGTGCATAAATGAACTGAAAATGATTGCAGCACCCACTCAGATGAAAAAGGGCATTATATATACCCACAAAATTAGTAGTGGTAATATATTATATATTAATACAGAAAATATGTCATTATATATTATATAATATATTATCACATATAAGATTATATTATTTTATATATAGCTATATATTATATTATATTATTTCTTATATATAACTATATATAACATTTATTTTATGTATTTATATTATATATATATAAAATATACTATTATATATTATATTCCTCGGTCAAGGAGTCCTGTATTCCTAATCTGTTAAGTAGGTAGATCACCCTAGAGGTTGTTCATGTACGAATTAATATAATATAATACAATACAATACAATGCAATATAACATAACATAATATAACATAACATAACATAACATAACATAACATAACATAACATAACATAACATAATATAAAAATTTATTCGTATATGAACAACCTCTAGGGTGATCTACCTACTTAACAGATTAGCAATATAGGACTCCTCGACCGAGCTACTTATGGACTATTGCCACATACTAAATATATAGAGTTACCATAATTGGTACCGTAATTGCTTATCGGTCTAGCAATCAGATTTAATGTACTTAAGACAAACATAGCGAAATATCTGCAAACAGTACTTAAGCATCTGAGTATCTCATACAAATATCTCATACAATGAAACGCACTTCTGTCATCTTAAAATTGAGGCCCTGAAATGCAATTTTGGGATGCAGTCACAACTTTGACCACAGTAGGGCCTCTCCCACTATGAATGAAGTCACCCATGTACATCATATGGGCAGAAATCTCATGGATTTTTAAAGGGTCCCAAATCAAAAGCTTTTCCAAACAAGTGTCTTCCTTATGGATTACTATCTGATGCATGGAAAATGCTGATTAAATGAAAGAAGAAAGTCAGCTATTTTTAATACTAATCTTTGTCTTCCTCCTTACTGTTGAGGATTGACCTTCCATTGTGAACAGTCTCTGGCTGTTCTTTACAAGAACACAGGATTTTAATGCTGCCATGAAAGCAACAGGGAGTTGTGGAGTCGGTAAATTCACTTTTATTTATAAGCATTGAAAAAAAGTGCACTCTGCCATTTCTGGCTTCTCCTTATGAGGAAACCTTTACTAAAACACACACTATCTTCAGCGACAATACATCCTGTTTCTCTTTTTAACAAAAAAACCCCTCACCTACATCACCACCTTGTATCATTCTCTTGTTTAATGATTAAAGAGTATTAAATAGACTACTTGAAAATTAGGAGAGCAAAGACTACTAAAATTCAAGACTACTAAATTCAATAACAAAACAATTAAATTTGGTACCTAAACATTAAACGAAAAATGTATATATTTGAATTAACTGAAAAGAAGAACAGGGAACTACTTTGCAGATTTCTCTTAATGGTTTATAGACTACAGGTTGAGTAACACTGACTTAAACTGGGCTGATTTCAAATAAACCCAGCTTCCCACATGTTACGCCACACAGGAACAATTAATATTTTCCTCCAGGCAAAATATTTTCTACTGTTTGTGAGAACAAAAAAGAAAAAGCAAGAAATTATTTGAGGACACATATCCCAGAGATACTGATCATCCCTTACCAATTCAAAATACTCATATGTAAGCCCCGTTGATTCTCAGCATCTTAACTCTCATGATGCTTCTGTGAATGCTATTATGATTGTTTCACAGATAGAGCCATGTGAGTGAATCGATGCTGTACGTCTTCTTTAAGTATGAACTCGATTCCATCCAGCATGGAAATGGGCAGTATCTGCAAAACCTCTGAATGATAAATGGTTAGCATTTGGTTCTGGCAAGAGTCTCTATAGCTTCTGATATGCACTAGATTACAGTCCCCACAGAACAGACACAAAGTAGAAGAGCAATCACAATGGAACTAAGGGCCAAATTCATCAGATCACTTCCTGTGATGTGGAAGAAGCAATTATATATATGGAGATATACATATATACACGTAAGGATTTGTAAGTGACTCAGACTGCTTTCTATCCAGTCTTGTCAGATCCTGAGTGCTCACAGAGGGTAAAAGTCCTTTAATAGCTTTTTTATCAGTCAGTCTTGGGCTGTTTTAATATGGCTACAAATGACTTGGCAGAGATTACGCAGGGCTTCTGTGGAGCTTCATAACCACAAATTACCATGTCTCCAGGAAAGTGCCTGAAGACTATCAGACTATGCTTCCTCAAAAGCTTTGAGTGCAAGGTTAGATGCTACACCTGGTATCAAAGACCTGCTTCATTTGCCAGTACACATACATGTTCCAAATTAATTCAGAGTCAATATGTTTAGTTAAAAGCAACAGCAATTTTCCTACACATATAAATTGCTATTGTTATCAAACCAAGTTAAAAAGAAAAAACAGTTATCTGATGGGCTCATGGTGAGTCATAGCCATAGAACTGCATTGCAGTATAAAGATGGTATCTACAGAACTGGACCAAATGTAACTGAAACAGCAAATAAAGGCATTAATAAAAACAATATTTTTCATTACTCTGAGAATGTATTTTACACTATGAGGGAGTAAGTATTTATAATAGAAATAATCAATCCATTTTAACTGTTTGCAGTGGACACAAACTGAAAATCTACCCTAATAATGTGCATGACTGGTCAACCGCAGGGTAAATCTTTCCACAGTTGTATTAGTGCTATTCCACTGCCAAGAGTGCTTTCAAAGTAACTATATCTAAAGTGCTTCTTCATTAACAGGAGATGCACCAGCAGTACAATTTCCTTGCCTCTAAGAAGAAATACAACAGTTGGTTAATAGTACACATCACAAATAATTACTGTTTTAGACTGGGAGGTGAACAAAAAATGCTATATGCACAGCTCAAACTACATAAGGAGTATAATTACTGTAGCAAGGTATCAATGAAACTGGACTTATATCATGATTACCTGAAGATTCCTGTGAAATTGTGATACTATGTGCCACTAGCTACGTCTAAAGCGGTGTCCCCTAACAACACACTGCAGTTTGGTACATACTGAAGCAGCATGAGGGAAAAAAAATCATACCTCTTAGTTTTGAGGAATACTTGGACTTAACAGTCAGGTTTTCAGTTTCAATTTATATGGAATTTTAATTATAAGATGTGACAAGATTAAACAGTACGTGCATGAAGGCACACGCAAAGATTATATCATACAAAATATACTTATCTTTCTAAAATTACCACCATAGATTAAAGTTGATGGATTCACATGAAGAAATGCAACAAGGAAAAACCAGCCTGCCGTGAATCTGTGATAAATTCAGTGTTAGGTCAGTGGTAAGCAATATATGTATTAAAGTAAGCAATTCATGTTCAGGGAGCAGAAAATGAATTTGCTACTTCTCGAATAGGCATTTTTGAGACTACACTTACTGCTGGAATTCTTCAGTATTGAGAGGACTGCAGCTTTTCCTGATGCTTTTTACTGATAGACACATTTTACTGGAAGCCTCAGTTTGGAATCTGAAGCCAAATTACTGCAGCAAAATTCAGGGCAGTTGCTGCAGAAGCACTTTATAAAACTGCAGCTGCAATAATGTCATCAAAGACAGGACCTCCTTGTTTCAAAGCACAAGCAGACTGAGTACCCATGGCTCTCAGCGGGTCATCACTTTAACAAGCAGAAGATTTCTAGAGGAGGAGGAAAAAAATCACCAGCAGAACATAATAATTTGCAGGCTTTTTGCTCTACGCAACTGCAGAAAACTTCTGCAATTGTGAGCCAGCGTAGCCTTCTCAACAACACAAGTACAGTATATTCCCCACAGCAGCCTCCTTTGGGTACCAGACAAACTATCCTGCTTCTTTTCCAGGTGCAGATTTGTACTAAGGCTTTGGGGTGAAATAAAACCCATCAAGAACATACACGTGCAAATACAATGGCAGCTTTTTACCTTGGCAATATCTTGTTCTACGTTATCAAAAAACTAAAGACAAAAAAACACTGCTAAGCTGAGGAGAAGGGGGGCAAGGGAGAGAGAAATATCTTTAACCAAATAATATGAGTCAGTAGTCCGCTGCTAAAGCAGAAAAATAATATATATACATATGAAGTATATATCTCTAAGTCACTGAAGCATCTTGCTAAATTTCTAATGCATGGGTAAAAACTGCTTAGTCTTTTTATTATTCAAGCTGACTTCAATACAGAAAGTAAACAGGAAACCACATTGTGTTGCTTCATCTATCTAATCTTACTATTGCTGTAGGTAAGAAAATCTACTTTACACGTTTCTCCAGCTTCACAGGCAACTTGATTAAGTCCCAAATTTTGGTTCCATGGGCTTTGCTGCAGGTATCCAATTGCAGGAAATACACATATGAAAGATTCATCAAAAGCCATATGGTAAGGCCAACTTTCCCACATACTTTTCTCAATCAAATTTCAGCAGAAAGGTAATAACAGTAAAAGCCATACCTGAACAACAGAGCAAAGAAGCTGCAAGTTTTGGGATAAAAACAGCTTGAAAATGTCTGCATATAACGAGATCTGAAATGTTTCAAAAACCTTATCCAGCTAAAAAACCCCAGAAAACATACGCAGATAAAACTACAAAAGGTGAAGTATCTCCACATAAAAGGAGTTGGGTGTAAATGAGCAGTAGCAAAAGCCCAAACACTGAACTCTGAATATTCCTCAACTGTAGCAAAATACATTTAGGAACAGAATAAATCATCCTTATGCACAAAGCTATCTACTCATTTTATTTGTGGAGTGAAACAAAGAAGAAATTAATTCCCTTTCAAAACTGTACAGCCAATAGAACGTTAAGTAATGAAACTGTGGATCTTCACAGCACAGATTCAGAGACCACAAGAGCGTCCTTCAACATCAGGGAAACACAATGGAAAAAAGGGCTTTCTGTACTCTGTCCTTGTCTCTCTGAGGCTCAATTTTAATGTAATTAAAATGGTATCACAGAAATCTAGGATGGAAGAGACCTTGATCCACTTTTTGTCTCTGCCCCGAGAACTCACAATAACGTCAATCAGAGTGGAACAACTGTCTCTTCTCTCCTGCATTTTGACAGCCTTGCAGACGCCAAATGCCTCTGCACCATCATTAACTTTTTAAGACTCTTCAGGATTCCCTTGGTGTCAAGAGAGTGGTACAAGACAGACTTATAAAATTCAAGAAGTTGGCCTATTACTAAGAAAATAAAATTGCAGATGATTTGCCTAGCTTCGGTTAATCCAAGTTGACCGTATTGAACTGATTAAAATCTAGTACAAAGCAATGTGATAACACCAACCTAAAAAAGAAAATTTGTAACTGCTGCTGTGAAACCAAAATACCTAATTATGCATACTAAACAATTCTAATTAAGAAACTTCTGTGAAATACGAATCATTGGAATGTAAATTTGGTTGCAAGCATATAGATGAATTTGAAAGAAAAAGACAGCAAATTTATAGAGGCTTTATTTTAGTAAGAATGACAAAATCTTTACCATGTCCTCCTCCTCAAAGCGTTCACTTATTCAGTCGAATAGAATACTAAATGCCTAACCTCCAAAATTCAGCTGACCTGTCTAACTTTCTGACTAGGATGCCCTTATTTTAATAAGGGTATTCATATTCACTCATACACAAGGATACATAGTTTTTCTGGGTTTTTTTATTAGCTTCTCTTAGTCAATATAAAGCTCTCATGAAAATGCCTGTGGACAAGAGTTGCAATAAAAATTAACATCTAATTAAGGACTTCGAATTTTTACTTTCAAAACCTATTTTGGGAAAGTTGTACTGGTGCAAAATTATAGAATCATAAGATTGGAAGAGACCTCTGAGATCTTCAAGTCCAACCGTGCCTGTCTCCCTACTAAACCATGTCCCTAAGAAACTCATCTACCTATCTTATAAACCCCTCCAGGGATGGCGACTCCACAGCCCCCCTGGGCAGCTGTGCCAATCCCTGACCACCCTTTTAGTGAAGAAATTCTTCCCAATGTCCAGTCTAAACCTCCCATGGTGCAACTTGTGGCATTTATATATATAACCAATAACCCCAATAACCAAAATAACCAATCTCAAAACAAAAGACCTGGTTATGAGGCTCACATTACCAGAAGCACAGTATAAAATACTGTTCAATTATCGAACACTGAAGTACAAATCAGGAATAATACCGGAGAGCCTCACTTACAGTGGACAGGAGGTGTGTAAGGATGCATCACCTCCTCCTGTCACATGCAGCCATCCTAATGGACAACAGAAATAAAGACGCCTCTTCTGTCTCCTTATAATAATATTTGAAGAATATATATTATATATAATATATATTACACATTACTATATATTATCATGATTAATATAATATAATCTATTACAGAATATAATATTTGCAGAATATAATATTTGCAGAATAAAGGGACCCTGGATGACAGATGTTGCACCTGAACCATAGGTGTTGCTTAATCTCCTAATGATGTGAAAACAAAGGCCATGATCCACTGATGGATACATCTGGGTGACATTTATACAGTGTATAAGCAAACCTTTATTAACATGAACAGTCTATATTCATAGAACAAGCTGAATTACTACGTGATTGTAAACCAAATCCAAAGCTGATATACCTCTCCCAGTAATTATATAATGATGCACATTGGATTAAACACACAATACATTTAAATCACAAGAATAGTTTTGAAATTGGACAGTAATCGGTCATCTCACTGTTGAATATTATAATTAATCCTGTTATTTTTTTCCCCTTTTAGCTTTGACAGCAATAACACCACTTGATTCCATTTTCAACTGGAATCTTGCCTGACTGAAGAGCACAGGAATAATCTCAGTCTTTGTAGATTTATATACTGAGGCACAAAAGGTTATTAGAAACAGTTTTAACTTAAGCAAAGAAATTCAAGCTATGGCAATTTTGCTCTAAAGTAATTGCAAAAAGCTAAATTGCTTTCATCAGCATAAATGGTTACTCAATGAGTTTGAAAATTATAATTTTGGTTATTTAATGATTTCCTTTGGATTTTAATGAACCTAAGTAAGTATCAGAGAATTGTATCTTTTCCCCCTTTCCACATTTAGATTTCCAGGAAATTAAAATTTCTCTTAAATGTATGATGTTTCAGTACTGAAGTGGCAGAAAAATGCCACCTGAAGATCCTAATAGGATCTACAGACTGAAATACTATATTCCTCCACGAGAGACTACCATTTCGTTTTAATTTTTAGAAAAATAATTTCAAAGCTTATAAAGACTTAAAAATTCAGGACAAAATGCCAAGCTCACTTGTGTATAACGTGCATCGGTCTGCTTCAGCATGCCTGATTCACAGAGAAGAAAAAGGAGAGCCAGGTGCACCAACTCATCTTACACTACAACTTTCCATAAATCCCTCCCTTAATCTTTCGGATTTATACTGCTCTTTGAGTTGGGTGAAGGAGCAGTGTGAAAATGCTCCTAAAGCCTCAATGTAAATGTTTCTTTAATCCTATTAAAGCCACAAAACAGGCCCAGCTGAGGGAGCAGGAAACTGAGCTAAGGAACTCTCAGTAACCCCGGCACTATTGTCTCTCTTGGCACTGACCTATTGGTCACAAGTTCATCCCAGGCACGGCACAGATGTTTTGACATCAGGCTGATGCAGGACATCAACAAGTGGACACCCAGAACCCCGCGGCACATACCGGATTGTGCTGTGTTTTGTAGGACCATGAAAATTTGCATTGGTAACTTAAAGTTGAATTATTAAAATAGTTGCTACAGAAACAGAAGACGGGATTAGATGTTTTAAAATGTGATTTTGTTGCATTACGTAGAATTTTGTGTTCCCCAAACATGACATTGAATTCAGCCAAAAGTGATACATCTTTATTGCTTTTCTTTGAAAGTCAGAAGAAGGGGAAAAACTTAAAAGAAAAATACTCAAGGTGACACCACACTTTAAAAAGTGGGAAAATGGTCTGTTAAAATGTGTTGGTGGTAACATTTAGGGTTTGGGCTCTCATTAATGTGGCCCCAGGGAAAATATAAACACTCCTTCTGAAATTAGATCTTGAGTTTGCCCACCGCAGTCTTGTTTTCAGCTTCGGTTGCTGGCACTTCAGCCTGCAATTGAGGCCTTGCATCAAATGCCAAGCCAAACATTCAGGAACAAGAATGGTAATGACACCCTATTTTGTTCTAAGTCATATTAAAATATAGCAAGTATTAAAAAAACAATCACTCTTTAGAGATTAATAACTTAAAAGAAAATTTTAACAACCTCTCCCACTTCCACTTGCCTTCAAATAATAAACCTTCAGAAGAAAGCTGTGTTTGATGCTTGAAATTAAGAACAATTGCAAAACAATAACACATATCAAAATTCTGATAATAACTGGCTAACACTGAAGGGCACAATTTGTACCTAGAGGAGTTAAAAAATAAATTCTCTGGTTTTGATGTGTGATTTTGCAAATGACTTAACAGAAATGGATCAATAAATGACAGTCATCAACTTGCAAAACAAGTGTTTCAAGAAGGGTCCCTGCTATTCACAGAGATAGGATACGCAATTATAGCATCATAACTCTGCTACTGAAACACTTCATACCAGGATCTCTTTGTCTTTTCTTATTCCCACCTTCTTTACCTAAACATACTGCCTTCAAGGTACCAGTGTGCTTCTCCAGTTACTACTTTTTCCCTTCTCTTCCTCAGGGAGTTTCAACTGAGACAAGTGGGAGGCAAATCTGAAAATCTAATTTACAAATGAAGAACCAGTAGGCATTTATACTTAATGTCTCTAAAGATTACTTTGTGAGCAGTTTTTATGTAAGGTATTTGATTAATATCAGCAGAAATACCAGCATTTATTTTCAGTCTTAAGTCCTTTCATTATGTTTTCCCATTTCTATAATTTTACTTTACTAATAGAAGTGAATTAACTTTGGTTAATTCTTTGGTCCTAAATCTAAACAAAGCTAAAAATGCAAAATCAGAATTGAAAATACTTGTAACGACTTGTTTCATAGTAAAAAGAAACCCCAAAGACAAACTAATTTTACATAATAAAGTCACAAATCATTAAAAAAAAGAAATTACTTTGTTTTCTTAACTGAACTTTTAATAAAATTAAATATTTCAGTTTGGGAAGTCAGAAACCGAAACCTGAACACTAAACACATGATAACTTTTCTACACAGAATGTTTGTCCTCATCCATTTCTATGATTTTTCTTGCTTTTGGTTAGCCTGTTTCTTTTATTGCTTTTGTAAATAAATCCTCTTCCTTCTTAATCATTCTCCTTTCTGCACTGTTAGATGATTTTATTTATTGGGGAAATTCTGTATGTTAAACAGTAAAGATATGACTTGTAGATCCATAAATAGAAAGGTTATTCTATTAATAATATAACAACCTGACTCACATTTCAGAACAGTTACATGATGTTGACAGTACACATGGAGAATTAGTAATTAAAACATGTAATTGAACCTTTGGTTTAGATTCTTTATATATAAAGAGTACTTCAGTTTTGTTTTGAAAATATTAGATACTTCTCCACACTGGTCCCCTCTAGAATTCTAGGTCTTTTAAATTTTCTCTCTTCTACAAGCACTAAAAGCAATTATGTGTGGTGCCATCAAAGAACAGGTACTGAACTACTACTACACAGTCTTTTATAAACTCGTGTCTCCAATAACAGCCAGATGATGGGAGCTTAGGAGGCAGAGAGCTTTGCAGAATATCCAGCCACCCAAGTATTCCTGATTTGAAAGGACACAATAAAGATACTATCTGTGAACACAGCAAAGAAAATACTTCACATACTAGGAAAAAATCTACATGGATAACAAGGGTTACAGTAATTGTAACACAGATCATCTTCTACATTCTATATCGGAAAAGGTGCTTTCAAGTCAGATTTTATAGGCTTTGTAGCTGATCTACAAAATCAAAGGAGAAAAAACCCATTAGTTCCAGAAGTGCATTCATGATAAATCAAATCTGTATGACTGTACGTAATTATGAAATGTAACACGCGGAACTTCCAAAAAACAACTGAAATGGGATTTCCTACCATTATGAACCCCCCAAAAGTGTACCAGATAGAAGACTACTCAGGAGGTTAAAACAAAGGTCTAGTTGTTTTCTTCAAATAAAATAAACATACAAAATACACCCCACAACTCTAATACATTGTTAAAAATAACCCTGACACACAAGAATGGTCCATGGAGGAAATTAGCAGTGTTAATTTGACTTACACACAGATATTTCCTGCTGTTTTAGTTATAACTTAATCACTATTCTTCTTACCTTTAAAAACCATCGTGACTACAACGTATTCATCACAAAATGAAATGCACAAGTCCGCTCCAAATATTAAACATATACTTGTTTTTTCCCAGAATAATCCCACTGAAACTGGGCAAATATATGTCTTGCTCTTTAAAGTACAGCCCAAGATGAGCTCTATAAATGTGTGCTATTAAGGTAAACGCTAGCATTTCCCAAATATTCCAAGTCTTTTTCAGAAAAGAGCAAAAATACTTCCAGATCTTCTAGTTACATGGTAAATATCTAGGCTGACTGCACATACCAAGCCCTCATAGAGGTAACCTCCCACACATCCTGCTGTCTGGACAAATCCATATAGAGAGCACCTGGTCAGGGAAGCAGGAAATAGGCCTGGAATTCTAGTTTCCAAAAGTAAATGTATTATTACCAAACGAAAGGATTAATTTCTCTTTACAAAGCCAGAAGAGAAACTTGCCAGCTTTTTCTTCACTTTACAATAAGACAAACGTGGCTTACACCAGCTTGCCAGTGATTTTTAAATATAAATAAAAAGATTGTTGTTGAAACAAGTCCTTAGTTTCCATAATATTGGAAAAAATGATCTATGAAATGCTAAACCCCAAACATATCTCATTTGGATAGTCACAACTCTGAAGCGTGCACTTAGATTTCGGTAAATATTAGTCAGAGAAAAACAGAGTTTAGCTATGCTTTCTTCTAAAGGTTATAAAGCACAGCTGCACAAATCATATGGGAGCACACAGTAGTACAGTGAATTTCATTACAATGGTTATATCTTTGCTTCTAGCTTCTTTCCCTTAAATTGGGATGGGAGTGCATTTGTGACAATTGTTTGCGTCTTTCAGGGAAAGATGAGCTGCATAAAACCGAGTCTGTCATTCTAATGACTACTCAAGTCCCAACACGTCAGCTATCCCCTGTAGGCCAAAACACGCCCTTCAAAAGTCAGCGAGGGTTGCGTACAATGCAGCAGACAAAATGTGACTGCTTCATGTGATTAGTTTTGTTCTCAGAAAACAAGTAGTAAATTTTCCTGAAGAAAGATGAATGCAAATGTAAATATGAAAATTAAAATTTACTTGCTGGCTGGCTAATGTGGGTAATAGCTCAGGAACTACAAATATAAGAAATGCTTACTCTAGGTACTTATCTCATGAAGCAAATCTTTGCCATTTAGAAATTTTCTTTAAATATTCTATTCAGCACAAGATTTACTTGGTAGAAAACTTTCTCTCTTGTGGCTGGTTTTCTCCTATGTGTGCCAGCTACAAGAATTCATTTTTGTCTTGGCACAGCTAATGGGCACAAAAATGAAAAAGTACATAAATAACGGGCATAATATTGGAGTACTGCATTTTTGTCTACTATAAACATGCAAAATATAACATATTAATGAATATTTTTTAAGCACTCAATAGCAACGAAAAGGCAGTAAATTGTTGAACTACGAGATTTATTAACAACTTTCAATCTGTAGCACTGACAATAAAAATACTGGAATTAAAAATACGTAGTATTTAACAAAAAGCAAATAACATTTACAGATCATGTAGAAGAAGCCTAGACATTATCCAAGCTCAAAAAAACATGAAGCAGAGCAAAGAATTTCCTGACCTTTCTAACAATATGTAATTGGAAACAGTTTGAAGTACAGTAGTGACCAATTAACTGCTTTGATCATTAGAATTTTTTTAAGGCAACTGGAAATATCTTGGTTTTTTTTGTTTTTATTGACTTCAGCCTTACTTAGATTCTGGACAGTTTACAAGGGCACTGTCAACATGAAAAAACACATTGCTATCTGAAAGTTTCATACCTACTTGAAAGTAACCCCTAAGGTGACTGAAAATGAAATGCATTAGCAAAAGCAACTCCAAACACTACACTATTTCTCTTCGTTTGACTACTTTTCACTTTCTGTGTGGTAGATACTGGGAGGAACTAGAACTCAGCCTGGCCTCTCTGGGTGGTGCTCCAGTCTCTACAGGAGACCCCTCTGACAAACAAACGCTCGTGTCAGTATCACACAGCAGTCTGGGGCTGGTAACACTTCAGTGATCTGATGCCCTGAGTCAGGAGCCCAGGGACTGCTCTCCAGGGAAAAGATATCCTTCAGGCAGAAATATTCCTGAAGTCCATCTCTTGCTGTCATAATAAAAGAATTTTACTGCCTTTTTTTTTTTTTCTCCTTGTTCTTTGTAAGGAAAGCTCAAAGCGCGCTGCGTATTTTCCTCTGAGCACGGCTGCCTTCTGTGCAACTTTGGCATCTCAGAAAGGAACTGTATTTTTTCAGTTGTGACACTAAGCTTATAATGAAAGTAATTCTGAAACTGTCTCCTGGGTGGTATTTTTTATCCTGAAAAAAACCCCTCGTTATTTTCCACCTAAAAGAACGGTACAACACACAACAGCTATATAGCTTAGGGGTAACTACAGTGCGGGGAGCGTGGACAGGCATCAAACAGCGAGAACGACCGCAAAGCTCTACGTGCTGCTGCAGCCCCTGACCCAAAAAAAGATGAGAGCAGTGAGACGAACAACTTGAATAAATGTGCCAATCTTGCTGTGGCTCTGTACCTTCCACTGAAAATGCACAGACCATATAGGCAATAACACGATTGAATTCATAGCGACGTTTATTTTAATCCTTCCTTACACAGTTTATAGAGTTGGTCAGAGACTCCATCTTCTGTTTCAAAGTAAATCCCCTTTACACTGCCTAACAATATGCATGTTTCACAAAAATAAAAGTATTTCAAGAAAATATAACATGTCAAACTGATAAGCTTTTGACCCTTATTTTTTTAATTTCTAAAAATGTCTACAGAAATGCTTTAAAGTAATATTTGAGTCCCTTGGCCTGGATGGTGTGCTGAAGGCATGCGCATCATAGGTAGTTTTTACTTTTACGTACTAGGTTTTGATTTCACAATTTCAGGTTTTAATGGAGTTTTAAAGGTTTTAATGGAGTCCATGTATGAATTACTTCATGGCATGAAAGAATAATGGATTTATTATCAGCTCAGTTCTCCAAGCTTCCTGAGACAATTAGAAGCAGAAATATTTAGAATTAGACCTTGAGTCGTAATTTTTAGCATCCTCCTACTTTCCAAAAATCCTTCTTCTTTTTCTTTTCTGGTAGACAGAGAAGAGTTTGATTGCACATATGCCAAAATAAGAACTCAGATGAGAAATGTCCTTATTTAGTACTGAGGCAACAAATAGCATATGAGCCACAGGAAGGTCCTACAAATGCAGCAGGAAATAGAAAAAAAATCAAGTGCCCCCTTCTGTACTTCTCCATGATGCAGCAGACAGATGGTGGATTTTAAATTATAAAAAATAAACTAAAAAAAAAAAATTAAATTATTTTAACTATTTACTTTGTTTCCCTAACAAGAACATAAGAATAGGCTGTAGGCAACATCAGTACATGTCAGACAACATTCACGTAGCGTAGCATCTGTTTTTACCAGAGGCAAAGAGCAAGTATCTAGAAGAGTGTAACAGGAGAAGCATGCACTGACTCAATTATTACCTTAGTCAGAGCAAAACACGCTTGCAATTAACAGCTCTTCATGGAATTTTCTAACTGTATTTCCTAGATCATTTTATAACCTTTTGTACCAACCAAGTTAGAATTAGACAGCAATTTTGAAGCTTTTGTTAAAATAAGAACTTGGGAACCTCCTGGAACAGATATAATACAGCATGAGGCTTAAGAGACAAAAACTTCTGAATGCTTTGATTTTCCCTTGTTTTTTATAAAGAATACTTTTACAATATGATAGAGCAAAAATCATCCACACGATGAAGGAAAATTAAAAAATGTCCACAAAGCGAGTGGAAAAAAAGGTATAACCTTTACTTAAGTGTTTCAACTGCACAAAAGACCACATCAAATAATAATTAGCGGGGAAATCCAAAATATGGTTTTGTGTACTGCTTCTTCATGAAATATGTGGAAAACAAAATAATTTGATGATACACTTTTATAACAATAAATTTCAACTAACAGAAAATATTAATTTTAATCTTTGCAAGTGCCAAACATCTGTTTCAGAGAAAACACCTCTTAATATTTAAACAAAGTCTTTCAATTAAGATGCCAAACGTTATAAAAGTACTGAGATCACCACAAACATTGCAAAAGTGTTACGAGATATCAATACAGAAACTGTAATTTCATTGGTGTATATTTAAATGTAAAAATCAGTATCAAGCAATAATTGCTTTATATAATCACTTTATAAAGAAACTAAGAAATATCTAGTATTTCCATACTTTAAGAAACAGAATTGTAGTAATTAATTTTCAACCTTTTCTTTAAAAAAAAAAATATCACATTTTAGTTTTAGTTTTTTTTGTATTGAATCTCTCCTCTTTGTGCTTATCGTTCTCGGCAGTCGCCATGCTGATTCAAACGACCCAACAGGTAAAAGCAAAGTGAATGAAAATTTGATCATATTGAACGCTAAATGCAACTAAATCAAGCTCCTCTTGTGACCTAGATAACGTGAAAATAGTACAAAATGTCCAAAACAGAGAAACATTGCGAATTTATAAAAAAATAGAAACTTGCTTAATATATAGCTGACAAACTGAAGGCAAGGGATAGGTTAAAAATCATTCACAGTTAACTTAATGCTAAAATGTAATTTAAGACAGGAGATCCAGAGGGTCTATATATCCATTCTAATTAGCCAAATTTCTCTCAAGCAAATTCTCCTACAAAGTTTAGATATTGGAACAAAAAATTCAAGGCTAAATTAGTTCTCCAGTTTTCAATAGTTTTCCAGTGCTCTGGAAGTCAGAGAATAAAAGTTAGAATGCCCTTTTCCTTATGGCTTAATTAAAAAAAAAGTTCTATGAATTTTATACAAAAACATATTGGTACAAAAGATGACAATAAAGACATCTGAAAAACTACAGAAAATAAAAATCTCTGTACCAAGATACTATTTCAAATTACATTGGATCTAATCTGTTCCAAATTAGTGTGAAGTCACCCTTTCAGAACCCAGTTATTTATTTGATGCTACTGGAAATAATTATTTTAAAAGACAAAATGCACAATACTGTAGACATTAAAAAGTCAACTACATGAATGGAAAAATAATAAAGCACAAGGAGAAAACCATGCATAATCTAGCGTGAATTAGTAACTGAACAAAGAAAAAAACTCCAAGTAATTCAATTATTTAAAATGTCAAATGAACCCACAGTAATACCCCCAAACCAGATAACTCAAAGAGTAATTCCTGTAAAGTAACTGGGAAAAATAAATTAAAGTTCTATGTGCCAGGATAACACTGGCATTTTTGAGGCACTTGTATTCACACTAAAATCAAACGGGACTTTTACTATTTATTTAAAGGGGTACTGGATAAAGCTCCTTATGCAAAATTGTCATAAAACTCTTCATTGAGGTTTACAGAAAGAATTTCCAAACAATTCCATACACAAAAAATAATGAATAATTAGACTAAAGCCACATTACAGAAGAGAACAAAACTTAGAAGTGAAAAACCTCTCAACTTTGTGACCACATTTTAATTACTCTGTATGGATGCAGAACAAACTAACATAAAATTATTACTATTTATTTACCGACATATACAATGGCCAGAAATACCAACTACTGGGGAAAGTAATAACAGCAATGCCAGAACTCAATGACCCTCTACAGAAGAAAGCCGTAGAGAAGCAGTAGTAAGAAGTGGTAGACCTTGTCAAGGATCAGCCCGGTCCCTACAGTATTTCTATTTGAATGGCAAATTTATGAACTGACTGATTCCTAATACAGCTCATGCCATAAATTGGAAAGTGCTTCAAAATGACAATTCTATGACCACCTGGGAAAGGAATTATACATAGCGACAAAAGATTGGTTTGATAACCCCAAAAGTCCATTTGTGTTCTATAACCTTCCTATTCCAGAAAATCTAGTTATAAATAAAAGCGCTTTCGGGAGCCTACGCGCAAAAGCAGAGAATCTGACAGACAGTGAATAGAATCCCCACAACCTTCACTGTATGCTTTTTAAACAAACCCTGGACTTGTGAAATATCATATTTTAGTCAATAATTACTAACTTGCTGGGGCAATTTTTGTGGTGTATGGCTAAGCTATGCATTCCTGCTTCAGTTCTCACTGATGAAAGACTAATGAGAAACTGTGATAGAAACTTTAAGTTCTCTTTTGAATGCTGAGAAGCAGTGGGCTAGGCTGTTTCAGAACATGCACTTTATACTTGTCCGAATACACAGTTAGGTTTGACCTTGAAAAATAAATTTCATATTTTCCTCTGTTCCTTCATCCCCTTCGAAGATTTTCAGTTTGCTAACCTTCATCAGGAACATGTAATTAAAAAAAAATATCAAACCCCAAACCCTAAAAAAATGTAGTAGACTTATCCAGGAAATAGTTTTATCACAGATTTTTTTGTTGGACTCCTTTGGTATTTTCCAATTTTGAGAAAGAACTGAATCGGTCTTATTTTGTTTGTGTTTTAAATACACAATACTAGCAGAAAAATGAAGCCTGCTGGCATTTCAATTGTTAATTTTAAAACGTGATACACCTTCCTTAGAATCAATAAATTTAAAAAATTGTAACGTACCTGCATGCAAAACCATAACTGGCCTTTTCCTGGAATTCATTTACATTGGTAGTCTGAGATTTGAACTGAAAGTAGCAATTTAAACAGCTTATATTTAGCCATGAATTGAATGTGAGACCACTTATAGATTTCCTTTGTTTGACACTGACATAATTTTTATGCCAAAATTTCACAGTTCCTGCCATCTGAAGTAAACAGGTTCAATTACAGTACATAAAGTATGCTAACATACTTCTGCGGGATCAGGTCTACAAGGATATTTTCCACCGGATAATCCAGTTGGACAACTAGACCAAAAGGTAACAGGTAAGTTACCTTAGTATTTATTTCAAAGGAATACAGCATGCATTGCTGCATAGTTATTGTACAGTAGAGCTTTGGCTCATGATAAGTTTAAAGATACTGCAATGTGCAACCAACAGGAAAGAAAAACAAGAAGATAATTAAGTATAAATATTAATAATATACTGAATGCTCATCGTTTTCATTATTCTATCTGCAGTTAAGATATATACTAGTTTCTGCAAGGCTTTAAAGGAATATATGGGCAGTTGGACTAGGTGGTCCCTTCCTGAAATATTCTGTTCTATAATTCATATTACTTCCCAGTATCTTTTACCATTGGAATGCAGTTGGATCCATGCACCATTTCACCTGCTAGCAACACAAAATATCATGTGATTAACAGCTAGAATAGTAAAAAAAAATAAATCTCCACTTACTAGTTGTTGGCATTGAAGTTCTTAATTATTTCATTTGAATACACCTAGTAGACTGAAATTCACTGACTTCAATCTTTTCAGAGTTTTTGAATTATTTAAAAATGGGGGATTTAAAATCACCTCAGCCAGTCATATAAAACGTAACTATCTTCCAGTAATTGTCTTCACAGAACAGCAGGCACTAAACTCAACTGCATAAGAAGAAAAATCTGTAGTTCCACTTTGTGAATACAAAGAAAAGGCTTAAACGTGGCCTTTAGGAATGTTTCATAACTTCAAAACAAGATTAAGCAGCAGGGGCAATTCTCATGCTCCAGTACTGATTTTATTTTATTCAGATACTACATTCCTGATATTTTACAATTTATTTTCAAGCTTATTTCCTCTTCCGAAATTAACTGTTACTCTCGTAATTCAGCTGGCTTGCTTCTCTCAGACTAATGGATTCTGAAAAGTCACCTTTACTCCCTTATACCAATTCCTGTCTTTCACTCTGCAGCTTCATGGATTGGTGCATCTGGTGCAGGCTGTGCCTATGTTTTCTTCACATGTTGGATCAGTGACAGGATGTGTAAGCAAATGACTGCAGCAAAGGTGTCGTCCAAACATTACGTTACACAGGAAGCCAACATACTTTTCTTGTTCTTCCATTCACATATCTGGAATACATTTAACCTAACTGCAAAACTTCAGTCGATCTTGTAGTTACATTGCACATAGGAGCAAACAACGAGTGTGAATGCTCTTGCACTTTGGGACAAAGCCATGTTCATGGACACACAATGCAGCACTTGCGAACTGAAGCAAAAAGTGCGCAGTGAAAGGGCCGAAGTCTCGCATGAGGTCCATGGAAACTGGAGCAGCAATGGCGTGCCTGTCTCTGTATTCCTAACAGAGCATCAGGTACCCATTAATCAGTCCTTTAACTAAAAACACTACAAAAGCAGTCTAGTTCTACAGGTTAGTTGAAGGGCATTTCTGTGCCTCTTTCTCCTAGTCCAAGGATCTCAGTTTGGGAACTGTAATACTAGGACATAGTTTATGCCATTAGACTCTACTTCTTCCCCAGCCTCCAAGTAATAAATACAGATACGAATTGATACACACACATATAGGTAAGAATCAGTATAGCCACACACAAACACATGCTTCCACATCAGCATGATGTTTTAGCAAAGCAAAATCCTTAACCCTTTAAAAACCCAGAGCTGTCCTACCTAAGAATGGGGAATCCCTTCACATACATTCAGTATAAAATCAAACATCAGATTTTTAAAATAATTAAAGCAAAAAAGCTGGTAGATAATGTCCCAGTCTAATCAGTAACACAGGCACAGTAAATCCCAATGGCTGGCCTAGGTGCTTTTTTGTATCTTGGGGCTCTTAATGTTTTCAGAGCAGTCAGATGATCAAAGACCACATGCATAGCCAGAGTTTATAGGATTATGAACATTAGGCAACAAAAGACAATACTGACAAATGATTTAGTGAATCTTGAGCTTACATTACAATGGATAAACTTTGGATATCACTCAACTTGGTGCTGGACACAACCCCAAAATTCCTGAGGGTGCACTCAATCCTCTCATCCAGATCATTGACAAAGATATTAAACAGAACTGGCCCCAGTGCAGAGCCCTGGAGAACACAGCTGGTGACCAGCTGCCAACTGGATTTACCTCTGTTCACCACAACCCTCTTGGCTCACCCATTCGGTCAGTTTTCTACCCAGTAGAGAGTACACCTGTCTAAGCCATGAGCTGCCAGCTTCTTTAGAAGAATGCTGTGGGAGCCAGTGACAGAGGTTTTCCTAAAGTCCGGGTACGTAACACCCTCAGCCTTTCCCTCATCCACTACACAGGGCACCTGGTCATAGAAGTAGATCAAGCTGGTCAAGTAAGACCCAGCTTTCATGAAAACATAATGGCTGGGCCTGATCCCTTGGTGAGTGCACTCAAGATGAACCACTCCACCATCGTCACTGGTACAAAGGTCAGGCTGACAGGCATGTAGTTTCCCAGATCCTCTTTCCAGCCCTTCTTTTAGATGGGTGTCCCACTGGCAAGCCTCTAGTCATTTGGACCTCCCGTGTTAACCAGGACTGCTGATAAATGATGGAAAGCAGCTTCGTAAGCTCTGCTACCAGCTCCTTCAGTACTCTCAGGTGGTTCTCATCCAGCTCCATAGACTTGTGAGTGTCCAGGTGGTGTAGCAGGTTGACTGCCTCCTCCTGGATTATGGGGAGTTTATTCTGCTCTCCATTCCTGTCTTCCAGCTCAGGAGGCTGAATACCCTGGGGATAACTGACTATTAAAGACTGAGGTAAAGAAGGCGTTAAGTACCTCATCCTTTTCCTCATCCTTGGTGCAATGTTCCCTTCCCACATCCAATAAAGGATGGATACTCTCCTTGGCTCTATTATTGTTGTTGACGTTTTTGTAAAAACATTTTTTGTGATCTCTTACAACAGCAGCCAGATTGAGTTCTAGCTGGGCTTTTGCCTTTCTAATTTTCTCTCCACATGACTTATTGAGATCCCTGTATTCCTCTTGAGTTGCCTGTCCCTTCTTTCAAAAGTGTAAAATTCTCCTTCTTTTCCTAAGTCCTAGCAAAAGATCCCTGTCGAGCCAGGCTGGTCGTCTTCCCAACCAGTTCGTCTTACGGCTCACAGGGACAGCCTGCTCTTGTGCCTTTAAGACTTCTTTTTTGAAGGATGTCCAGCCCCCCGGGACCCCTTTGCCCTTCAGGACTTTCTTCCAAGGGACTCTCTTTATCAGTGGCCCGAACAGGCCAAAGTCTGCCCTCCATGGTTGTGGTTTTGCTGTGCCCACTCCTTACTTCATCAAGAACTGAGAACTTTATCATTTTGTGGTCACTAGGTGATCACGAAATAATAGAGTTAAATTTCTGACTGAAATTTCCTTCACATCTTACGTATCCAGATTCTTAGGATGTTACCTGTGATGACAGAAGAAACATTTTTCTAGTATAATTTTTTTTTTATTTACTATACCACAGAAAAAAATAAAACTAAGACTGCAGCACATGAGGTGTTGCTCAGGCTGCTGCTGCCCTGTGAAAGACAGGGGTTTAATTATTTTTTGGGGGTTTTATTTATTTATTAAAAGAGCCTCAAAGAGGAGATGTTACCTTTTTTCCTTATTTCGAAAGCAAACAAAACTGTCTCTTAAGTTGCATTTTACCATTTATACACACGCATTAAACTACAAATATGTAGCATTAATAGAATAGCATTAATAGGTGTAGTTGATGAGTAGGAGTAGGTGTAGGTGTTGGGTCATAGGTTGGACTCGATGATCTCAAAGGTCTTTTCCAACCTTATGATACTGTGATACTGTGAATACCTGAAATGAAGTTCCAGAACACTACAACATTTCATAACAGGAACAGTGCGCTCACTATAAATCATGCTTAATAAATTACCAATACATTTTCAAACTGTCCTATCATATGGGTTAAGAGAAAAAGTTAGTGACCTTTGTGTGCATTCAAAACGCACTCAAAATGCATCTGCTAGTGAAACTGGAACGTTTTGAATGAACTGAACTCAGATCACAATTCGAATGTGACAGATTGCATTTATGTCCCCTCTTTAAGTTACTGCAATGAGAAACACCGTCAGTTTCAACCAATGTATTCATTTCTGCTTTTCAGTTTGTGATGAAGTGAAAATTGTAATAAATATATATGAAGAAATACATCCTAGTAACAAAATATGTCAAAAAAGAAGTGACAAATCTGAAGACATACCTCCTGACTCTGCTTACTTGTGTATTTTAAGACCTTAAACTTTACCAATTTCTCACTGAATTAAGTGAAACACACTCCACTTGTAACTCACCCTTTTTTGCTCTTTAATATATTCCATCAGTTCTTCTCTTGTCCTTTTCACTGCTTCTTCGATTGCCTTTTCACTTCTTTTTTGCTCTTCCATTAATGCTTCCTTGACAATTTCCTTTTTGAAAGGAAAACATGCAAGTGTAAATATTAAAAACATTTCACAAATGTAATACAGGTCACTCCTTTCCTTCATACTAAATTTTATCATGGCTGCACTTGCTTCTCAAAGACCGTTATCCTGAATATATGTTTCCTAATGTCCAGTCTAAACCTCCCCCGACACGGCTTTGAGCCATTCCCATGCATCCTGTCACTGGATCCCAGGGAGAAGAGATCAGCACCTTCCTCTCTACTTTCCCTCCTCAGGAAGCTGTGCAAAGCAATGAGGTTGCCCCTCAGCCTCCTTTTCTGCTTATTGTACAGCTGTTCAGAATTTATGGCAGGGCTGGTCTAACATCACAGTAAGCAGAGTCCTAATGACAATAAATTTGTCCAAACCTTGGGAACTGCCAGGGACATTCTGTACACAGCAGTAAAAAGCAACAACAGATACCCACTCATGCCTAAATTAGCATTACCCTACATCAAATCTGATTCAGTGCTAGAAATGCACCACAGCAGAGAAAGCCAGGGATCACTTCTTAAAAAACCTCTATCACCTTTACCACAACTTATCTGTGTAAGTGATCAGCTCAGGAAACAACTTCCAGGACCAAAGTCACTGTCCTAAAACTTAAGTCCCAGCATCCCAAAGCCACTCGTGAAATAAATAATAACAAGCCAAGCGTTTAGTTTTCAAAATTCTGGAAAACAAAGTGAGAAATGTAAGATGCCTGAGAACCATACAAAAATACAGCACCTTCAGAAAACTGCAAGATGTCCAGTAAAAACAATCACATAATGTTAAGACGATTTGGAGGGGAGACTGAGAGGGAGACCAAGGGTGTATCAGAAACCAGGCAGCAGCCTTTGCAATTCCAATGTTTTCGTGCTTGATATTCAAAATGGAAGCAGCAGAAACACTAGTTGTGTGCCTGCAGAATGAAGCAGGGATTTGTGACATGCACTTCTATTAACAGTATCACCAAGCCTACTCAGTGCATTCACCATTTTCCATAAACAGGAAGCTGTAAATAAAATTTCATAGGATGAAATTTATTTTTCTTTTTAAAGAATAAAAATATAGCCTATTTTTGCTCTTTGTAGCTATTCAGAAATTAAACTTATTCAGAAAAAGAAAGGTTTGGAGTTTTTTTGACAAGAAGCTCTGCAGTTCTTCAAAAAACTACATGCATGAAAACTGGAGAAAAAACCCTAATAACTGTGGCAATGCTTACAAAAATTGTAAACAATGTTGTTACATTATCTTTTTTTACGGGTCAAAATTCATTTCCCCTGTTACTGTACCACAGCCACGCACCACGGAGACAGACGAACTGAGGATCCAATCCATAGTAAAAAAAAATGGGTAAGCAAAACAGGCCATTTTGCAGTTGCTCTGAGGGAGGGTTTGGAGGGCAGCACATGGAAAAGAGGAATCTCAGTTTCTCCCTAAGTGCAGACCTTCATAAAACTCAAAGCAATGCAGTCATGGAAAAAATGGAAATTAAAAAAATGGAAAAAAATAGGGAAAAAAAAAAGAATAGTTCAAAAAGGAATACATCAGGACTTCCAGTGTATTTATTCACGTATAAGTGTTTTATTAATCAAAACTTTTTGAAAATCAGAAGTAAATATATATGGACCATCTTCCTTATTACATAACACTGTGTTACCAGCAGGTGCTGAAAAGATTTGTCCATAGGTTTGCTTGATTGCAGAGTAACACGGAGATTCTATGACATGTATTTACAACTTGGATTTCCCCCTCCAGATCTCTACTGGCCAAGAACCAGAGATCTTAAACCAGTTCAAACTCAGATATGCTACATCATCCACTGAAAATCAAATATTAAATCAGAATAATGTATGCTAAGCAACACAGTTTGTACACAGAAAGTAAAAATAAAAAACATTTTTTACCACTTCAGTAAGAAAAAAGATAAAAATCAAAGACAGTTTCTTTTTTTGGATTTAATTATTCACAGGTTTTCAGGCTCCAGTCAAAATGACCGAGTCTACTTTGTACATATGCTGTCAGGCTTAGAAGAAATAAATTACTTTACTGCAGTACTTAAAGCATTAAATTTCAAGTACTCTGTTAGAGCACCATACTTATTTATTTGGGAAAAATGACTAACATGTAAAGTTATGTAGCTCTCCTTAAGTTCGAGATATAGAATGAAAAGTATTTTATTGCTTTGTTCACTGCTTTTAGAACCAGTTGTCAACTTACAGTGACACCTGCTTTAAATACAGAATCTCAGAATGCTAACTTAAGCCTTCTTGGTGCTTTCCAGCTCTACATTCTGTGCAGAAACTCAACGGCATTGAATGGATTTACTCTGGAGAACAGGTGGAACTCTAATGTTTTAGAAGCAGGAGCTACTTATGAAGTTACCTAGAGCATCCGTATGGAGGAGTGGCATTTACCATACGCTATTAGAGTACAAAATGAAGAACACCACTGAACCGGAGACCAGACTCTAATTTTTCTTTAAAGACTCTTCAGTGGAAGTGTCTCAACTGAAAGATAAAGTGTTATTTCTTACTGTTAGCTATTTACTCCTTTTCAGCTATACTTTCACTATCTTTAAAAATGAGAAAGTTTAAAATCCTAAATTGAAAATGCACAACTATGTAGTCCCCACTGTTTTGGAAATATGAAAACCATAGCTGTAAAATATGATTATTATTTTTTTCTATTTTAGTTCAGTTTACCAAAGAAAAATCCTGAGACAAAAATCTCTGGCAAGACTAACAGAAAAAGTAGCAGAAATACACATATTCCAGAAATATGCTAATCTTGTAATTATATTCTTATGCCATCTTAATTTGTCACAAGGTCTCAAAGTAACATTGTATCAGAATTGAAAAAAACACATTATTTACCCCATTAAACTCTTAAAAGCAAATTACTGAACTGATAGGGTGCTGTATCTTCCTATGTAGAACATTTTACATTCACAAAATATTTACAATCAATTAATGTACGTTGCTTTACATGATATAATATTTCTTGAAACAGTATACGAACAAAAGTGCAAATAAAAATACAATGAAATTCTCTGAGTCTATTAAAAACACAAGAAAACAGAAACCACTAGCAGTACTTTTATGGAAGACTATATTACACCAAGAATAAAAGAAAAAATGAAATTGGAAAGAATTCTTTCCATTTACAATGGCAAGTTCCCATAATTAAGACAAGCATTTCTCTCAAGAATATATAGTTACGGATAACAGTGAAAGCAAAGCTGTATAACATCCTGTTCAGGCAATAAGCAAAGCATACCCTAACTACGGTAGTTTTTACTCTTTGTTATCAATACTTATTTCACGAGCAACAAGTTGATACAAAAAAATATTTTCTAACATCATATATCCTTATTTCTTTGTGTCGATTACCTCTATACCATTAAATAAAGAAGCTACTTTAACTTTTCATTTTTTTTTATTTCTCCATTGTTGCATTCATAACACTTACAAAGTAAGGATTTTATAATACGGAGATCTTAGCTTCCTGAGAAATTCCAAAACATGGAAGATTTAAGAATTCAGCCAAGTGCCTCACAGTTTTGCAAAGCCTCACTCTACAGCATAAATATTAGCTTTTCTATGTATCACCATCCTCCAGCAGTTCAGAAAAAAATTACTAATCCTGAACCAGAGGACATTCCAAAATCCCAATATTTCAAAGATGAAATACCTATTCCAAGAGGTACCAGTAACAGCTACTATGTTGAACAGCTATCGCCAGTTCTTTAATCCCTGTGTTTTCTTTAGACTTATACAGAGTTTCTAATTACACAGCGGAGGATTCAGAATTTGAGTGAGAACAATTGCCATACCACATACTAAGCTTAATTTTAAGAGAACATAGTAAACAGAGCTTTACTTTAGGAAAGATTTCACACTGTTTCCCACAGAATTCTCTGGGAAAAACTGGCTGCAAACGGCTTGGATGGGTGCACTTCTTGCTGGATAAGAAACCAGCTGGTTGGCCAGGCCGAGAGAGTTGTGGCTGAATGGAGTCAAATCCAATCGGTGGCCAGTCGCTAGTGGTGTTCCTGACGGCTCCAAACTGGGGCCAGTTCTGTTCAGTATCTTCATCAATGATCTGGACAGGGGATCAAGAGCACCCACAGTAAGTGTGGAGTCGTGTCCAATACCAAATGGGACAGGAGTGCTGACCTGCTTGAGGGTAGGAAGGCTCTACAGAGGGATCTGGACAGGCTGGATCGATGGGCTGAGGCCAATCGTAGGAGATGCAACAAGGCCACTGCTGCTGAGCCACAACCACCCCAAGCCAATTTATCAGAGCTGGGGAAGAGCACCTGGAAAGTTGCCCAGCTGAAAAGGCCAGCGGGGTGTTGGCTGACAGGCAGCTGAATACGAGCCAGCAGTGTGCCCAGGTGGCCAAGGAGGACAATAGCATCCTGCATTGTGTCAGCAATAGTGTGGCGAACAGGTGTACGGAGGAGAAGGTTGCCATGTGCTCAGCGCTGGTGAGGCCGCACCTCGAGTGCTGGGGTCAGTTTTGGGCCCCTCACTCCAAGAAGGACATTGAGGGGCTGGAGCACGTCCAGAGAAGGGCAACGCGGCTGGGGAGGGGCTGGAGAACAAGCCCTACAAGGAGAGACTGAGGGAACTGGGGTTGTTTAGGAGCAAGGAGGCTGAGGGGAGACCTTATTGCTTTCTACAACTACCTAAAAGGAGGCTGTAGTGAGGCGGATGTTGGTCCCTCTTCCAAGTAACCAGTGAAAAGAAAACAGGAAAGGGCATCAAGTTGCACCAGGGGAGGTTTAGATTTGATATTAGGAAAAATTACTTCCCCGAAAGGTTTATCAAGCACTGGAACAGGCTGACCAGGTGAACGGGTAAACCTCAATCCCTAGAGGCATTGAAGAGACACGAATGTAGACATGGCACGTAAGGGACATGATTTAGTGGTGGACTTGGTAGTGTTAGACCTTTATGATCTGAACGGTCTTTTCAAGCCTAAACGATTCTGCGATCTACCACATTCTAGTTAAGAAAAAGAAGTGCTGTTATGTCTTCCAAATATATAAACATATATTACTTCATAATACAAAAGTTATAGGGTATACAATGAAACCAAAACTCATATCTCACTATTTCAGGTGCATATTAACCATACTTATTAGCTGAAAATTATCTCAACAGACACAGTCTGCCATGACAATGGTAATTCAACAGACAGATGTTGTAGCCACCACACTGGACAATCTCATATGGCTACAGACAAGGACTTGTACTTTAGCGGGTTTCATCCCAACAGTTGTAACTACAAGACTGCTGGTAATACTCCAGAACACTTCTTCTTTTGGGAATTAAACTTGTACAAACTCTACTCTAGGATGAATCATACGGTTGTTGCTCTGTGATTTGAACATAAGTTTCTCAACTGATTTTAAACATTATCTTACTCACTAAATTCAGGAGAAATGGTACAAGAAAATATGCAGCTTTATTTCCAGATTTATGTCTTAAAAACCAGTGTAACCACTAACAACTCTACTGAACTGTCTGATTTAGTTTGCACTGTCCTTTACTCACATCTCACAATGGGAAAACATAGAACTCTGTGTAACATCGGCACCACTCAAGACTATGAAAACACAGCTTTGCTGTGGTATCAATGAACTTGGATGAAAACACTTATTCTTACTACCCAGTTTTCAGACTGTTTCAAAGAGCAAACATCATACAACACTCAGTCCCCTAGCCAACTCAGGCATGTATTTGTGTCCTGTCCTTTGAATTATCCAGTGGTGTTCGTCTTCCCTTCTGTGAAAAGAATTGTCACTCCTTCTTCTATATAACCTTTTATTAAATGCTCTTCTCTAAGTCCTCAAAGTCATTGTTTGTCTTCACTCTATTTCTGTCAGTCATTACAGTAAATTATCAACTGATATATAGATTATTTAAATACTGATATTACCTGTTGTTTAACAAAGTATTAGCTTCATGTGCATGCTGTCAGCATTTGTGCTTATTTTTCCTTTACCTCCTTCTTTGCTCATTCCTGTTATGCTATATCTTTCCGGCATCCTGTATATACTAGAGAACTCCAGTCAGTATTTAAAAAAAAAAAGCCATATGATGGTTTGCAATTTTATAGGAAAATTCTTTTGTTTCCACACAAGGATCAGGTGGCACAGCTAAATTTTATCTAGGAAATGCAACCACAGACTGCAATGTTAGTGGTTTTTCAGAATATAATAACCCTCAAATTATAATGTCTGTGGTTATAAACTACTACAAACTAATTCTGAAGTCAGACATGGTTAAAGTCTGCATGCAGTGGACTACTCCTTTTCCAGATTTTGCAAGCATATTAAAAATACACTGTTCCAATGGCAGGGATCTCTTTCCACTCAGTGCTAAGTTGTGTGCTCCCTCACACACTGAAGATCATACAGCTTTTAATTTTTTTTTGATTTAAAAAATTCTTTGCTGTGTGCTTCTGGCATCACCATGGTCTCCATAAAAACTGGACATACTAATGTTTCTGCAAGAAGGTGGAAAAAGAAGAACGTGAAACTTAAAATAATGGTTGGATATCCTTTGAGAGAAATGTAAGTAAATACTCCCACTGAAAGTTTTACAGTATGGTAAAGGCAAGAGAAACTGGAGATGTCCTATGAAGAGTAAGTTCTTCTCCAGCAAGGAGAAAAATTCTGCAAGGACAACTGTGAATAATACTCTGTACAGTGAACAGAAAACAAAGAAAGATAAACAGATTCACAGCATGAAATTCATTCACAGATTTCAAAATCTGGAAAAGGGCATAAACTTGCACTCAAATGTTCTCTTTTTTTTTATGTTAAGAAAACTGTGCAGCCAAAACCCAAAATCATGTAGTTTTGACAACTAAAAAAGATATGTCAGAGAATTTATCTGGATAAGTAGTCTTACTGGAAAATAAAACTATAAGGCAAATGTATATTGCCCATATATTTCCTTATTTCCTCATATTTCCTTGAAAATATTCATTATACACCTACTGATTTGACATATGAGAAAAAAAGGAATTATTTTTTACAGATTACAGGGCTAAGAAAGGGCCATTCTACAGCTCATAAATCTGAGTGAAAGATAGAGTGGGAACTTTTTAGACAAACTTTTTTATTTATTGGCTCTTCTTCTCAAATACTTGGCAATGGGAAAAATATTCAGACAAAACAATTTTCAAGAAAAATTTAAGAGTTAAGCTAAGCAACAGTAGAAAAGAAACCAAAGCCAGTCCTTTAAGCATACAGACAACGCCTTCATGTTTTTACCTACATATGACTGGATGCGGAAATCCTTAAGACGTTCAATTCAAAATTGATTTAGGCTTGCCAAAACTATCAACAGAGGCAGTCCCTTAAGCATCTCAGCATGAATACCAAGAAAGTTTTAATAATGTAGCAGGTAAGCAGCCATTCATTGTTTTGGATTAAGCTCCATTTTGCTTTTACCTTCTAAGCAATGTTATATACTGGTATTTGTAAATTCATGGAAAAACATTAAACATACCTATTAACCCTGCCTCCTAAATGTTAATTACAAAGGCTTATGTTTTATATTAAGAAGTTCATTTCTAGTGAACTTTAATTAACCTCAAAGTCCAGTCTTATTTTACTTTAAGACTTATTACTAGACAATAGAAAAATTTCTGATATTTAGATTTGAAACACAAATGTGATTTTAGGACAGATGAGTCACAAGGTAAATGAGTCATCTCTGATACAAAAATATTTTCCTTGAATACACAATTATATCACTTTTATTTAGTATTTTTGAGTTGTTATTATTATTTACTAATTTTGCTTATTCTTTATTATACACAGAACAGCTCTTGAGACGGTCATACATGATGAGACTATCTCATATATATTTAAATCCTACGTATATGCCTTCTCATAGGGGGTAGCTCAGGTTAATCGAATGCTGATTGAGTGTTCAGTTCGGCTGAATGCTCTAGACGGGTCTACATTCATCACTTCCAGGGCGAAAATTCATCTTGCTCTCACTAGTTGCTTCCTAATCAGCCCATACAGTACAAAAGAATCAAAATTCTTCCAACTGTTTAGATGGTTGGCAGTTAATTTTTTTTAATACATTCCAAGGAAATAAATTACAATTATATTGTTCTGCGAAGAACACCACCACCTGAACCCTCAGGAGTGTGAACATATACAGTTGTCTTGAATGCTTAGAGATTTACTCAGCAAAGACTATTGGAAAGGTCACTATTTTTTTCTCTCCATAAGCCTTTTAGCTAACTTTTCTTGCAAGAATATTTTTTCTTTGTATATCTCAGTATATCTCAGTTGTGGCTTGGCTGAATGAAATACGGCAGCCTCAGTTTTCCTGAAATACTTTCCCTTTGGTTAAGATCACTTTGCCTTAGTGCTTTTGCTCATGTCCAAGAGGAAGTAGGGTTTATGTTAGTTCTTTTAATAAATTAAAGTCTTTTTTTTTTTTTTTTTTTCCTTTTTCTAATTATTTGCAGCCTTCAGAACACTTGAGTGCCTAACGTATCTGCTGTGTGGATTATGGCAATGATTAACTCAGGCACTCTCTCTCTTGAGAATTAAGGTAAACTCCAGTATATTATACACAGTATTTAAATTTAAGCTTCAGGAAATGACAAAGGTGATTTTTTTGCTTCAAATGCTTTAGGAGAGTTATTAATTTTAAAACTATGACATAGACCTAGACTTCCAGGGCTCATCCTGCAGCTGCCAGCTTTTATTTTACTTTTAATGAATTTTCTGTAATATAAAAATTGAGGTGCATAAATTCTCTTTAGCTTCTTTTACTACTCTCTCCCCTCACCTCATTTATGTAAATGGGTATTTAGCTTTGTAAAATGGTAACAAGCACCATGAAGAGAGCTCTGTGCATGATAGCGTTATAGCTACTGTAGCTACTGCTACAGCATTCTGCATTGCCCACTAATTATAAATACAAAATATCATCCTTCTATTTTATCCAAAATCGTAGAGATCTCACCATCCTATATCCCCCAAGAATTTTTAGATTTTGTTTTTTCAAAAATAAAAAAGAAGCAAAAAGAGGATAACAACAGAGAGCACTGCCCAGTGTTTTTTCACTGAAGTTTACAGTTGTACCCCAGGATCTTCACTGCAATTTTAAATTCTGGGGTAAAATCCTGCTTCAGCCAAATTACTTGTTAGAGTTTCTCCTTATCTAGAGGACAACCACTTCTTTATTCAAATAAGTGTTCTAGAAAAAAACATTCTGGAGGAAGAACTTCACCAAGCATTCCCCTCAACATTGAAAACTAGTGGACGCATTGTACTCTCCTTGCAGGGAAGTTGCCCCTGTAAAATTCACCATAGAATGTATCAAAAAGAGAAAAAGTACTGGAGACATGCCAGACTACATCTAGCTTGATGAATATACAAGTTACTCATCTATAATGACTTTTCAATGTGTTGTAAAAAGATCATGAGTTTACTGTGCAAATGAACATCATCTTTACTCAAAAGACTACTTGTTTCTTTCAAGGACAGCTTATTCTCCCTGATTTAAAATGCAAGCCCACTCTCCCCAAAACTAAGAATGCTGTTCTGAATAATGATAAAAGAACTTCTTTCATTGAAGCACTAAGCACCTGGATAATACGCGTAAAAAAACCTGAAGATCCTGCCGGTCTTAACCAAAAGTACAATCTTTTGGACTTCTGATACCTTAGAACCTCTCGAGACAGTGCTCTAGAAAAACCATTTCCTTGCTGAGATAACATATGTCATTTACCCCTTGAGAGTTATAAGGCTTCAAAGAATAAATCTTCAATATAATTAAAAATCCCTTGGGTCAAAGTAAAGACCCCAAGTCACTAGAACAGCTAAATCTTTCATGAAAACAAATGCAATATGCACATTACTACTTTAATTTCTTAAGAAAAGGAGAAGGGGGTATGTGAAGGTTGCTGCACCAAATGAAATGCTAACTCAGTCCTTGCTTTCACTGTAAGTTTATCTGTACTCTGCTGTTTCATATTTGGTAACAAAATATTTGATATTCATCATGAGGTATTCATTAAACTGTCCCCAAGTTCTCAGATTTT
Source organism: Neomorphus geoffroyi (assembly GCA_033558235.1). NCBI lineage: Eukaryota > Metazoa > Chordata > Aves > Cuculiformes > Neomorphidae > Neomorphus > Neomorphus geoffroyi. The sequence continues at coordinate 12,893,452 of JAUMJM010000038.1, forward strand.
TCTCTGGCAGTGTTAAACAAATCTCGTATGGCAGTAGCATCTCTTTATCTGCAGACTCCACATGTATCTAACTGAGGAAAATCAATTTTTAAGGACAAAATTTCGTCAAGTGTGAATATCTAACAAGTAGAAACTATCTGCATAAATATTCCAGGCTTGCATCCACTATGGTTCTCCTGCCTGGCCACTGTGCAACAACAAAAAAGAGGAGTCTTAAAAAATACCTCTATCGTCCCTGTCCAGTAAACATTCATCTTCTCTTCTTCTAAACAAATTATTTAAAATATGAAGGGAAAACTCACCACCTGATTCAGCAGAACTGTGATCTTCAAAGCTTTATTGTTCTTATGTTAAAAATGCCTTACTGAATAAATGTTAACTAACACATTTTAAGCTCTTTTCCCAATTACTTTTTCATATATAACTGAGTTCTACAAGGTTCTTCTACTACACGTTTTCAAAAAATCATGAAAAAAATAGTATTTTTTATTTTATAAGCAAAATAGTGGATAGTAAATTCTTCCTTTAAACCAAAGAATCAAAACTCTTAAACATATTTTCTGATCTAGGAGACAAAGGAGAAGCCAACAAATTCATACCATTATGACACAGAAATTCACTTTCCCTCATTTTCATAATTTAAACATTTTACAGATACACAATGGTGTTGCAGTGTTTAAAATGTCTTTCCCATCTAGTTTATCAGCTCTTGCCCCGTGTATATGACAGTGCCCTTTTTCCCTCATCTAGTTTTACTTTTCAGTATTTTACATTGATGTGGGTCTTCTAGTTTCTCAATTTACAGCCATTTGGTGGAAATCCCTTCCTTTAAGGCCAGGGTGGTAGGTTCATGGTTATGATGCTTGGCGTCTGCTGACACTGTACCCCAGCTTCTACTATCAGATTCACAATCATTTTGAGGTCTAGTTTGGCTGTCAAATTTGGGGACTCAATTTCTGTTTTGTTCTTAGTCAATTGTGACACAGACCAAAGTATATTTAAGCCACATAAATCATACAGTGGGTTTGTACGTCAAAGAAAATCATAACATTTTGAATGTCTTCAAATTTTTCCATTAATTATTCCTAAAGTTACTTATTGCCACGACTGGAAGCCATTCCACACCACCCAGTTACAGAAGACTACACTGACCCTTTCTGATCTTCCAGTTTTCCAGACTTTACAGTACTAGTGAAGCAAAATTCCTTCTCTTTAATACTACGCTTTATTTCTTTGTTTTAGTTCAAATGATCAAAGCAAATATCTTCAAATTAACGTAGAACAGAACAAAATTAAACTTGAACCTAGTTTTCTATGACAACTACTAGTGCATATAAGACTAAACAAGAAAAAGACAGAGAAGTAAATATACCCATAAAAATACTTCCTCTTTCTCCCACAAAGACTGTTTTCTCTGGTGATAAATTGAAGAAGATAAGAAAGATTTGTTGAAAACCAGGCTTCTCTTCCACAGTATTATGTTTCAAAAATCATACAATAGTGAGAAAGTAAGATCTCTTTCTTGAAACAATAGTACTGCTCTGAAAGGTCTTTTTTTTATGTCTGATACCAAAAGATTATTTTGCCCATTCATTTACATTCAACTACACTCAGTTGTTCCATCATTTGGTACTAAACATAATAACAGTATCAGGCGACATTTTTGAAGCAAGAAGCATGAAGAATTGTACAGCATAGCATAAAGAATTAAATGAGGCAAGTGTTACATGGCCACAATTTTACATTTCATTGTCAAAAATACTAGACTGTATGTTCTACTTTTGGCTATTACAGAGCTGAGTTGACAGATTACATTGCCTAAACAATAACTGCAAGAAAGTCAATACTGCAGTTATAGCTCTTGAAAGAGGAATCTTATCATAAAAAAAAAAAAAAAAGAAGAAAGAACTCTGACTCCAAAAAATTGATGTCTGCACATGAACTGCCTGTAGTCCCAAGTATTTTTCATCACTCAACCAGTCACACCCGACACTGTATATAAGCTACCAGTTGGCACATGAGCTCTTCAGGACATCTTTTTTTGTTGTCTCTATAATTGCAATGGGCTAAAGGAAGCAGGCAAGTTATTGGCAGAGATGAGTGAAAATTAATGCAAGAAATAAATCTCTACATGAAACTCCATCCTCCCTAAAGAATTTGTATTCATTAATCAGAGAATAAAGAGTGTAACTTCAAACACGCTATACATTTATGTGAGAATATTTTGGAAATCTCAAGAAAAACCTGCATTTCCCTTAATTGAAAATCCATTAGGTATTTGAAAAATGAACCTAACTCAGAAAAGAAATAATTACATATCATAAATTAATACAATAAATTGTTCCTGTAACTATTAAAGTTGTCAGAGCTATTCAGCATTAAAAAGATCGAATTAACCAATGCTACACAACTACATCAAGGACAAGATAGTTACAGGAGAATTTACTTGCAACGCTATCCAATACCTCAGCACTACTCAGTAACACAAGTACACCACCAGGTACTTCAATACTTTCAATGACTTGGCCAACTAAGCAGCTGGAGCCGAAAAAAACGTCCCTTTGAAAGGTCTGAATTTCTTCCTCAGAAAAGCACTGACATTCAGGACTTAGTCTCAGTCTTGTGACAATTTCAAAGGCATTTGCAACAACAAGAAACTGACAGTGCACTCCACAGGGAAAGTAAATGTACCCTGAGTCACTACATAAACTTAATCTGTCACTTTCCCACCCCTGGGACACTTTACATCCTCCCAAATCCATAAACATAGAACCCTGGCTGACCTCATGCATTCAGCTACGGGATTCCTTCACCAAAAATCTTCAGGATTCACCAAAAATCTCCTTAAACTTCATTATCTTAGTTGGCCTCCTATAACCTCTTCATGTTTCACAAGCTATAAAATTGCTGTCTTTACTGTAGTAAACAACTACTATGTTGCCCTCCCTCCTATTAACACATCACCTACACCACTGGTACCAATTCTCATTCTGGACAGCCTAGAAATGATTTGTATGCAACTAAAACGTGAGTACTTGAATTTAGCTTTGAAGTCAATTGCTTGTCTTTTTGTTGTAAAGAAGAGTTTTAAGTGCCTGAAGGCTTATTGGTACAGTAAAATTACATTCTTGAAAACTGACATCCTACCACTTGATACTTTTAGATTCCAAAGAACTAAACAAGCTATATACAAAGTAAACAATTCTATTTACAGTAGAAATGTAAGCAACAGAGTAGAATAATGGCTTAGTATCCAAAATCAACTTCTCGTTTAGTTGATTAGGTATGAGGTTAATAATTCTGTTTTAATGGAAAGGGAAAAATCAACTTCAAAGAATTTTTCAGCTTCTGTGATATGCTATTTTACTTCAAATTCTAAGTATCTTTTTTGTTGTTGTTGCTATTCAGGACATAAAAAAAAAGTAATATCAAATTACAACACCTGAATGAAATATCTTTTCTAAAATTCTTCAGACTATAACACTTAGGTAAGCCATCGAGAAATTGGTGAATTTACATGCTGTTCCTGTAAACAGTTCCAGCACCAGAGAGTAATCTAACTACTGTAACAACATGTTTAAATGTAATTCCACACAAAGCAATGTTGGAAGTGTCCCTCTCAATTTGTGTTATCTGATGTACGTTCAAAAGAAGAAATAAAATACACAAAGCAGGTCCATGGAAGGCTAAAATATACTAACTTGATTGTGCTTTCTTTGCTCTTGCATGGCTTCCTGAACAGCCTGGGCAATCTTCTCTTTTTGTCTGTCACGTTCTTCTTCCCATATTTTTCTCTCTTCTGCGTGAATCTTCTCCATATTTTTCCTCTCCTCCTCTACTGCTTTCAAAACAGCCTCCTGCACCACTTCTTTTTCAGCCTTTGAAACAAATTAAGCACAAATAAGTGACCAAAATACCCAACAGGGGTGCCTAAATCATATATATTACTTCTTCTAATGAGATCTATGTGCTGACAAGACATGGGATGTGAATATTTTCATTTCTGAACTATGAACTTAAATTTTTCTTAAAGTGCTACCCATCAGACATTACCATTGGACAATGATTTTGCAGTTAATGAAAGAAAAGGCAAATTACAAGCAAAGATATTAAAGTCACAACATATCGTAACTCGTTTGCTTAATGTCAACACAGAAGACGTGCAGCAGAAACCACCTAAGAGTAGGACTCATGACACTGTTTGATATTTCCATATATGAGAGATTCTTGCTCTTATCTACAAGTATCTACAGACTAAAACCAGCCTGACTGCTTTCCCTGGTAAAGTAGCCAATACACACTTAAACGTACGCATCTTCCCTCCCAAAGCTTCATAGCTATGCATTCTACAAGAAGTACTGTTTTTTTTCCCCAATGTTTATATTCAACCTTTACATTTAATCATCAGAAGACACACAATGAATTTGAAGCAATAAGGACGGCTCTACACATGCTGAGCCACACAAACAGAGTTATCAGCAAGACAATCAGTGCATAGTATCTACAAATAAATAATGGCAGGCTGGAGTTCAAAATAAACAATCATGGGCTGACAAACCACATCCACATTCCCCTCAGTTTTAATAAGCTTCCAGGTCATTCAAATGCCCTTTGGTGGTGATTACAGAATTGGTCAAATGAAGTTATAAATAGTAAAAAAAAAAAAGAGATTCCTCAAATATGTACATTTATAAATAAAGCTGTTAATTGCAATCCACTGGAACTTGATTTTTTATTTACACATTTACAAAATATAATGAAAATGTAAGTTAAAAATTAAGATATTTTCTTACACATATTTTTCTCTAGATATCAACCACACAACACGTTTCATGTGCTACTGAGTGTCGTTCATAGAGATGCTCAGTCTGTGTCCATACACTACATACGAAGACCCACAGGAAACGATAATATAGCCTAACCAATTGTGCTAGGTGATGTGCATCACTAGTTTTCACAGACCATTACATGCAACTGAACTTTTATACCAGGTTCTACATCAGTGTTAGAAATGAAAGATAGCTTAGCATTTACAAGATTACTGTCTGTTCAGTGCACTGAGGTTATGAAGCAGACAGAAGAAATAATATTTTAAAGGGTTAATACTCACTTTTAGTCAAACATCGATTTAAATGAAATAAAGAAAACCTGATAAAATGTTTAAATTTTTATACGATTTATAAAATAGTTCTGTTTTTATTCAAAATTACTCTAACAAAAGTTATCTAAGATACAATGCTAATTGTCTTATTAAGATCATCAGTCAACCCTGCTACCTCTCCTAATCAAGATGTGTGAAACCAGATATTTAGGTAACGCCAAAAATTGAATTGCATTCTTGTGACTTATTATAAACTAATTCAAAGGCTACCTTAGATAGCAGTTACACAGACTATCTGTATTAAGGCATAGGATATGGAAGATGTATTCAAGATTTATAGAATTAGCTTCTTTTAAACACACAGGAGAACACAGTTTGACAAATTCAGTTATGAAATGAGTAGCTGAACTTGGCATTTGTAATAACACACATGGATTCCACATTGCACGTCTACTACTTAACAAGACATACCTTTGCAGCAGTTGCCACAGCCTCCTTACTTCTTTGTCTCTCTTCATCCAAACATTTGTCAAGCACTTCCTGTGAAGGTTATGAAATATTAAACTGCAATACACAATAGAGGAGTGGCTAAAAATAATTTCAAATGGTCAAAGTGCTTGAGAAAGCTTTCTCTTCCTGTCAGTAACTGTGACAGGATCACTCCCAACAAACTCCACTGTGCAGATTAGACCCCTTTTTTAGTAAATAAAAGCAATACCTTGTGTTTTTGTGACTGCTGCATTAAAGTTGCCACTATCTTTTCTGATAACACTTCCTTTTCTGCTTCCAAAATGTCAAGAAGTCGCTGATGCTATTGGGAGAAAACATTCATATTATTGTAACCACAGTCTGCTAGTAAAACAGACAGAAAGAACTCATCCAATGCACTTAGGTTTGCCCGTTGCTTACAAAATGACTTAAAATGTAGAGTCAGTTAAATGACATACACAGAACTCTTAATTGATTTCACATCAGGAAAAAATATTACAATAATAAGCAATGTTTACCTTCCCAATTATCTAGTATTTCCTCTCAGTCTTAAGAGAATTACAAAAGAAGTTGAAAAAACAATCACTATATAAAAGCCACACTTACAAAAGTTATGAAGACAGTCTGACCAACGCCACATTTCTAAATCATGCTTGTGCTACTTCTCAGTTATGGGTATAGAGGGCAGAAGGCAAACATAGGTTGTGATACCAAGATTTTGAAAGTCAAGAAATGAGAGCAAAAGAGAATGCCGCTCTAGTAATCCAAAACATTTCTTCGGGGAGAAGTAAAAGGACCAGATAGTCTACAATCTGTCACCGTTCTTAATCACAACCCAGTTGTCTGGTTTTTGCTAAATCCAGTAATGAATTTGAAAGATGTAAATACTGGTGGAAGAGCTAAGCTGTTTTCCCAAACTAAAAATTATCACTGGAAATTACCGATGTTGGGTATTCATCATGAGATAGTTACTAGCAAGTCAGTACACTTTTTTACATGTTATTTCAGAGATGACATATTACAACCTTAAGGTATAGCATCAATACATAATAATATTTTACAAGATCACCAAAAAGAAAGTGTAACAGTACAGTTTTATATTAATGGAAGTGTATAGAACGAACATAAATTTTTTACACAAACACGCAGGCAAATACCCCTTTCTCCAGCACTTGTAAGAAACAGTAATTTCTGTTTCATGAATTTCATTATGTTTTAAGCATGTGTCTCTAACGGCAGAAATACACTACAGAATTGTAATAATATGTTCTAAAAAATATTTTTTCATTTGAAGAATAGAATAGAAAACTTCTTGACTGCTTTATAAAATAAAACACCCATCTGCCCTTCCAGGATAAACATCGATTTTTGTACAAATACAAATTAAAAGCCTGAAACTCTATTTACTTCACTCAAGAATCAGTGAGGGAGTTACTGAGCTCATTAGAGAAAATCACCTTAGTCTCTAAAAAACCTACAACAGAGCGGCAGTCAACTTGTTTAGCAAGATTAGAATTTCTAATGTCACACTTGCAGGCAGTTAATGCCAGTTTGACTCTGACCATCAGATTTCTAGGTTAGATATGAAGACTCTGCATATTTTAAGCTGCCATAATGGGCCAGCTACCAGAGGTATTCCACAATATTCTCCTCAGGACTACAATTTTCAGCCTTTAGACTTCAGGGCAGTTTTAAAAAATTTATTTTACATGGATGTATGAGAATACCTTCAAATCCATCCTGGTTGTCCGGAAACGTCACCATTTACATTAATGCAATACAGAACACGTATACATGAGAAATGGAGACAACAAAAGTCTGTTCTCCCTGCAGATTAAATCATTTCACAGCTACAGCCTTCTGCATGACCTTAACCTCACTGCACACCAATTTATTTTCATAAATCTGTAACAGACCTACAATCCTGAAAAGGATCAGGACCAAAATTTTTTTATCATACAGAAACCTGAAAAGTTCTTTTCTTTAATACATCTCTGAAGTAAAAATGTATTTCCTTCACTGCATAGAGCAGCACACAACTAAATGCAGGGATCAACTCTTTATACAAAACAAAAAAATGTTACTCCACTTGGTTGTTCCAGTAATAGGTTCAGCAATGCCTGGACATATCACTTCCAAAGAGATACAGCATACCAAAGAAATGGAAATACAGGAAGCCGTATAAGATAAATCAGTTTCCTTCTTCTGGAAGTAGAAAGGGAATTCTTCAGGATACAGTACTCTGCTTTTGCTTGCCATTTTAACTACAAAAAGCTTGCCCAATCAGTAAACAACTACCATAAAATGAAGGCTGCTGTGACTGCAGTTTGCACTATGATTACTTTGATTGAGCTTAGGATCTCCTGTTAACTTGGTAGATTAGAAAATCTATATGATATTACATTTTGCTTTTTATGGAATCCACAGAAATACAGTAAGAATTGCATACAAACACACTAGTTCCAATTTCTCAAGGTTACTATTTGTAAGCACATTTAGAATGCTTTCCAAATAAGAACTAATTATTTCTGCCATATTTCAATACAACTGCTTTTACATTAGATAGAATTAGCTTTTCCCATAGAAAAGTAAAATTTATAATATCAAGAAATTTAAGCCTCTAAAGAATAGCTTGGCGTGTACTTTCCTATTTTAATATAAATGTTTATTCATATGGAATAATCCTTCCATAAATGGTTTTCTTCATATCTGAACTTCCAAGAGTTCATACATCATCACAAGTATTGCAACAGCTGTCCACACAACCCAGTAAAGCAAATTCTCTTATACTAGTCCTAGAGAAATACCTTGAAGAACGGTTTATTTTGCTTCAGAATTTATATCTAGCCATACAGCTTTCTTATTCAGAGAGAAGGGCACCTTAAGCTATATGAGCATATACGAATTATGTGAAAATAAATAAGTGGAAGTAGACAAAGCACAATAAAATGTTATGTGAACTGCTTCTCCCTGAAACAGGTCTTGAGTCTGGAAGTTAGCACAGATTATGCATAGTTAGCATAGATACAACAAAAAGGATAAAAGCTTCCATTCTGAATATAATTAATAAGCAATTTAATTATTTATCAGGAACTTTTATCTTTTAAAAGGTACTGTGCTGCACAGTAGTATAAGCCCTCACATGGAGCCATGGAATCTCCTTGAAAGCTATGTTTATTAAAATTATGTAAAGCAACCTCAATGGTTGATAATTAAGCCATTTTACAGAAAAGAATGCACCACCTGGTCATCTGAACTCCTTTTTACAAAGATCTTTCAAAGGCATACTCAGGGTATCTAAGTTACGCATAACACTTGAGCAGAAAATGTTGGAAGCTATGGTAGTAAAGTTTGCTTTGCATTCCCTCTCCTGACAGAGATCAAGGAAATTTTAGCTATTTCTGTATAATGACAGCATTCTGACAGACTCTGAAGAAAACAGTAATGCAAAGGAAATACTTAAGGAATATATTAATAGAATTCCATGTTGTTAGCTTAAACACTGCTACAGAGCAACCTCTTCTAACCCCTCTGGAATTACTCATTAAATTAGGGAACTAGCTTTGTACTTCAGATTTAAACATAATCCATATACCTTCTAAGCAGATGTTATTATGGTTTGAGAATGGATTGAGAGTAGCCCTGAAGAGAAGGAGCCATGAAGGGCTTAAGTGTGCTGGTGGCGGAGAAGTTCAACATGAGCTGCTCATGTGTGCTTGCAGCCCAGAAATCAACTGTATCCTGGCCTGCATCAAAAGAAGTGTGATCAGGTCAAGGGAGGTGATTCCCTCTAGTCTGCCCTTCGCAAAACTGCACCTGGAGTCCTGCGATCAGGTCTGGAGTCCCGAGGACGAGAAGGATATGGATCTCGAGGGCCAGGAAGATGATCAGAGGGCTGGAGCACCTCCCACATGAGGACAGAGAGAGTTGGGCTTGTTCAACCTAGTAAAGATAAAGCTCTGGGGAGACCTGATAGCAGCCTTCCAGTACTTACGGGCTGGGGAGGGGCTCTTTATCAGGGAGTGCAGGGATAGGATGAGGGGTAACCATTTCAAGCTGAAAGAGGGAAGATTTAGATTGGTTATTAGGAAGAAATTTTTTCCTGTGAGGGTGGGAAGGCCCGGACACGGGTTGCCCAGGGAAGCTGTGGCTGCCCCCTCCCTGGAGGTGTTCAAGACCAGGTTGGATGAGGCTTTGAGAAACCTGATCCAGTGGGAGGTGTCCCTGCCCACGGCAGGGGGTTGGAACTGGATGATATTTAAGGTCCCTTCCAACCCAAACCATTCTATGATTTCATGATTATACAGAAGCATTAGGCACATTACTTTTCTAGATGTATCCAGAATGACTTTAGCGTAAAGGAAGAGTATTAAGACTTAAGGAACCACTCTGAGCTATCTACACACTGAATTTCAATCCTGAAGCACTGTAGAGGCTGCTTCCTCTTAGGCTTATCTGGACTCCAAAGTTGGAGGTCTCTCGGTAATTGTATCTGTCAAGAGGTTATTATCCATGCTTCAACAAGTAAACTTAAAAAAAGCTTTCAAGAAAGAGTGATCAGCCTCCTGTAAGCAGGCTAATGAGTTCATCAGACCTAACAGTCCTATTCCAGTTTTCCTGTGAAAGTTATGATGGAGACATACTTATGGAGCCTTAAGTTCCAATAAAGGCACCTGAGCCATGGACACTGTCTTATACTCTATACAAAGTTTTTACATGGAAGTTGAAACGAGGGTTTCCTTTATCAATCAACAATCCAAGAACCAGAAAACTGGTAATAAAATTCTAAACTTGTTGGTGCTTTGACTGAAATTATCCAGTTGTTATTAAACAAATATACCTTACTGACTCTGGACTAAAGTGCAAAAATGGAAATCGATAAAAAGCTTTGCCCACAATTTAAAAAAAAAAAAAAAAAAAAAAATTAAAAATGTCCTGAACTGGAATATACGGTGGATGAATCAGTTCGGGGTCAAAATAAATCGCAGTTGAAACTCAAGTACAACAAGAAAGTTTTCAGCCAGTTTAAGTTTGCCAGGCTGCACATTCAGATTGTGCATGTTATCTATAAGGCACAGTAGACAATAAAACACTGTGCAGAGACACTCAGTCAGATCAAAAAGACTTTAGTTTAGTACAACAAAAAGTCCAGCTCTTCAGTGTATCTCTTCACCTGAACTAATTTCCATGGGCCAGGAGACTCATTTAGCCCTCTTTCTGGCAAGCTATAATTTGCTCCTTTTTATTCCTTAGGCAGGGAGAATAGGGTTGAGTGCAAAATTCTGACGTGCAAAAATTTTGAAGAGCGAATTGTAGTGGGACATGATGGCCAATGAAACACAAGAAAGTGTTTTCCAATAAAAGCAAAAAAAAAATCAAACTTTTCTGAAAAGTGGTATTTCAAAGTGGAGAGAAATACTGGTACTTCTACCCTGCTCTCTGGAAAGCAGCAAGAGAAGGTCAAGAAGAGTCTTCTGAAAATCAATTTAAAACAAAAGACATTCAAAAATAGGTTATAATGTTTTCCTCCCTGCAAGAAGTTCTCTAGGCAATGGTTCCAAATGAAAATTGTTTGATGTAGATTCAAATATAAATACAGAGGTCCTGTGGTTTTTCTTGATTCCTGTAAAAAAGAAATCAAAAAAATATTTCTTTTTTTCCTGGAATGTGAGTCACAGAAGACACTGTAAACAGATTTAATCACAATAGCAACTAGTCAGTCTTTTTTCTTTTTTTTTTTTATATATTACATTTATTTCTGAGGAATCATGACATTTTTCTTTCAGGTAAGTATCATCTGAAGGATTACAAAGTATATATTATAATAATTCATGGAGTGAATTAAATGATGCAGGATATGAGCTGTTTTACAGCTGAAATATTGTATTTAAGCTACTATAAACTAATTCTAATGTAGTAAATTATAATTCCTTGCATATTCCTATTAATCCTAAACCGCAAATTTAAAGAAAAAGGGAAAACAGGGTGTCTTGCATGAACTGAAAGGCTCTTTAAAAATACGGATAGTTTCTTCCTCAGCCCTGTATTGTTTCCACTTAGAAGGAGATGAGTAGAGGATTTCATCCACAAATGAGAATGCGATTCTTTTGCTGTAAGTAATAGGCATCCAGTTTATGTTTCTGCAGATTGGTTCATTCACAATACCGAGCAAATCATCACGCACAGATCACCAAATACAGTATTACTAAATTAATTTTATTAATCATGTAAAAATAGTCAGTTAGATAATAATTCAAAACCAAACCAGCAAACAACATCACAGAACAACCAAAGTTCATCTGAAACAAAGAGCTTGTATTATTTGTAGTATCACTGCAACAAAATAACGGTATTTCACACTTTCATTGAGCTTTCATGTGAGGAAACAATTTTCACACAGTAATGAAATGACGCTTGGATCATTCTAATGGCATCATTCTGAAAGAACAATATACTAAGACATTCGTGTCTCTAACTAATCCTCAGTGAGTGACCAGTTTTTCTTGTAACAAAGATCTTATGAATTTTTCAGTATAATGAAACCGCACTGTAGTTCTTAGTTTAAGAGAAAAAAACACAGGCATAAGACGACTTGATCTCTCCTATTCAGTTCATTTTTTTTGGTTCCTTCATTATATGGATATGGACCAACTCCTGTCCGTTGAGATTTGGTAAAAACTACTTTCAGAGACATTCAGTAAATGTTTCAGTACTTTGTTCATCAGCAGGAATAATAAACCATTGGACCGGGCTTCTTAAGAATTCACCAATTCAAATTCATTCCCCTGTTTTAATAAGAAACCTTTTTAACCCACAATTCTTAACCAGTTCTATTTTTATTTCTGCCTCTCATGAAGGAATCTAACAGTAGCAAGAAATAATACAAGGCGTGGGAAACTTCATCAACGTGAGAGGGAGATAACAATAACACACAAAGCATCGTGATTTTGTAATGTTATCAAAATATGTCCATTTTAACATCTTATTAAAAATATTATCTTGAGGAAAAAGGTAACCTTATTAAAACACTAAGAGTTTTCTGCTCCTGTAGAAAGGTTAGCTATATTTAACAGCATATTCTTTTACACTGCACCTCTTCTTCAACACTGCCAGACTATGCCTAAGTCAAACGACAAGATCTGGTAACTGCAACTGGTTTTGTACACTGTCCTCACTATCTGTGGCATCTGAGTGCTTGGCAGCGCAAGGTGGAAAATCTGTCTGAAGAATTCCAACATCTGTTACATATTTCCACTTCCTCAAATTATAACTTATTACTGCATGGAAGAACTGTATCTTTTTGCCAGTTTGAGGCCCAAGTGGTTAACAAAGCAGCGAGATTTTTCTAAAAGAAAGCTCAAGAATCAGCAAAACATCACTAAACCAGAAAAGTTAAAACAATGAAAACATTAAAAAAATTATAATGGTAATAAAATAACTAAGCATATACTCATACTCAGGGTTCCATTCAGCAGTGTACAGATAATATGTAAACTGTATAATTCGAGGCACATCAGAGGCTGAAATTAAGCTTAAAAAATTTTGCTGCATGTGTGCTTCACTGTTTTTATTGTAACAAGATTTAAAGTAAGAAGCTATACAAAGTCACTAAAAAATGCTTTCCTCAGAAGGTGTATGCAGTAAGAGAGACTATTAAAACACCCCACAAACTTCAAGATCACAAGGATACAGAGATAAGGAACTTCAGTAAAAATGTGAAGGAAAAAAATATATTAATTAGCCCTGTTTTTGTGATTTAACTCATCTCCCACGGCCTGTATTTCTCACAGAATTGCTCCATCTATCAGGAAAAATAAAAGGAAATGAACTTCTACAGCATGAGCAATATAAACAGCAAAATGTTCAGTAATGGAAGACAGTAAAACAGAGGAAAACCCCATTTTTCAACAATAACTGACAGAAAAATAATTGAGGAGAATAATCATACGAAACTACTTAGTTGTTCAGTGTTGACAGGAGTTGATTATATAAATTCATAACAAGTAATTTGTTAATAAGAAATTTGTTCATAAGAAAAAGGCAGAAAGGAAAAAATCACACTATTGAGCTAGTATTAAGCGGAATTTGACAAATCCAAGGAATCAAATGCAATTCCCAAACAAGATTTTGGTTGACACGCTGAAAGTATCCCAGCTGAATTAGCAGTGCAAAGGGACTGCAAAGTCACGCTCTAACTAGTTTGCGATAGCGGACAGCCACAAGACTCTTGCAAGGATTTACATTTTTTTAAAAAAATAGATACACTTTTTTGGATCTCAGCAATGTAACTTTTACTTTGGGAGGGAAATGCTAAGCACTACTGGATACAAAGTCAACACATACAAATCCACACAGTATCACAGTACCATAAGGTTGGAAAAGACCTTTGAGATCATCGAGTCCAACCTATGACCCAACACTAACACCTACTCCTACTTGTCAACTACACCATGTCACTAAGAGACTCATCCAATCTCCCTTTAAACACATCCAGGGACGGTGACTCCACCACCTCCCCGGGCAGCGCATTCCCATGGCCAATCACCCTTTCAGTGAAGAATTTCTTCCTAATGTCAAGCCTAAACCTCCCCTGGCGAAGCTTGCGACCGTGTCCTCTTGTTCTGTCGCCGGTCACCTCAGAGAAGAGTCCAACTCCTGCCTCACTACAACCTCCCTTTAGGCAGTTGTAGAGAGCAATGAGGTCTCCCCTGAGCCTCCTTCTCCAGGCTAAGCAACCCCAGCTCCCTCAGTCGCTCCTCACAGGGCTTGTGCTCCAGCCCCTTCACCATCCTCATCGCCCTCCTCTGGACACACTCCAGCATCTCAACATCCTTCTTAAACTGAGGGGCCCAGAACTGGACGCAGCACTCGAGGTGCGGCCTGACCAGCGCCGAGTATAAGGGGATGATGACCTCTCTAGTCCTGCTGGCCACACTATTCCTGATGCAGGTCAGGATACCACTGGCCTTCTTGGCCACTTGGGCACACTGCTGGCTCATGTTGAGTTTCCTGTCCACCAGCACTCCCAAGTCCCTTTCCACCTGACTGCTCTCCAGCCACTCTGTCCCCAGCCCAGAGCTCTGCATGGGGTTGTGTCCAAAACAGAGAGTGAGGATATATCAAACTTTTTCAGGATTTAAGGAAAACAAACAAGCAAACAAAAGCCTTCCAAACACAGGAAAATCTGATTCTTGATATTTTCATTCTAATTCTCTCCGTATAAGCAGAAATGAAGGAGGTATTATGAATTTAAGAATAAATGACTCAAATTGACAATAGGATTCTAATACGTCTTCCCCCATTTACATAAGTGGGAACTACCAGAGAATAAAGAAGATCTGAGAAAGTCTAATTTCACTCCTGGCAGAAGAGCGGCACACCTGAAAAGACACATCTAGATGAACTATGTTTAAGGATGAGAGGCTAGGTGGAAAGTGAATTAGATGAAAACCTAATGGGAACGACCGACAGAAACACTCCATTTTGGTGGGAATGAATAAACAATAATTCCCACGACAGCAAACTTCAATGTTTCTGAGAACTGAAAGGAAATGCCCAAAGAAAGGGACACTGATAAATTCTCTCAAGAATTTCCAAAGCTATCATAGTTGGAATTAATGAATCAGAAATGCTATGTCCTCCACAGACTTTATTTTTAAGCCTGCAAGTCTTCAGGATTATTCAAGTTCCTAGTACTCCCAATGAAAAATTGGTTAATGTCTACTAAAAATGCAAATATTCAAAACTCTCTAAAAATCTAGTTTGTGTGTGCTCCCTTCAAGGTCAGACATAGATTTCACAAGTACTACCATAAGAAGGGAAAAACATAGAATCTCTTTTAGTTTAAAAGGGGAAAAAATAAGCCTTATTATATGAATGTGCTGTACATTATGAGTAGACATAAAACCAACATTTGAATTAATAGAAAATTGTACTTCCTGACTGTAAAACTAAGTTGCTGAATAAAACAAACATTTTGTCTGGCATACAAACAATCACTTGCTGTGCAAGACAAGTAATTTTTACAGTTGACATTTTAGGAATTGTCACGAGACTTATTGGTGCTCTTCAGAGAAGGCTACGCAAAACACATCAGAAGGCACCATCCAAATACTAGAGAGAAGGTAAGCAGCCCATTACTATTGTCACATCAGTTTTCTCCTTGTCCACGACCTGTTCTTGGAATCATTATACACTTCAAAAAACTGAATTTGAGCAAATGGAACTTCTATACTGATGCAACTTCCAGCAACCTGTGTGCAAATTGAAGTACTTCTCTGAGCATGTCTCTAAAGAAGAACACAAGAGCTCATCCACCATGACACAGATTTTTAACTACTATTGATCACACAAATGACAGCCGAGGTTAACTCTTCCTATGTTAAATGTTGTTGTATCTACAATGCAAGATCTAAAGAAGAACACAAGAGCTCATCCACCATGACACAGATTTTTAACTACTATTGATCACACAAATGACAGCCGAGGTTAACTCTTCCTATGTTAAATGTTGTTGTATCTACAATGCAAGATCCGTTTCATAGCTTCACATAAAATCATCATGGAAAATACCAACATGCAAAAGTGAAGAGGAAGCATTTAAGTGAGTTTCTTTGGTGTGATGCTTCCAGTACTGTTATGCCTCAGCAATCACACCAGCAGCTCCTTTGGTTTCTGAAATTATGGAAAACATTTCGGCATAGTATTCTCTATGCAAAGCAAAACTGCAGACCATACATCCTTAAGGCACATCCTTAAGGCACATCCTTAAGGGTTTAGTGAGTAGAAGAAAAGTCCAGCCCATGAAAGGAAGATGCATGCAAATGAACTACAGAATTAAAGAATTCCATTCCTGTCTGTCTGTACTCTTCTGTATGAATCAAAATGGAAAATATGCAGACTAACATAATTAAAGAGTACAGCAAAATATACACCCATTAATTACATCCAAGCATGAAAATACTACACAGAATGTCCAGTTGTATCTCTTTGATTGATACTGTTTCCTCAGGAGGACATAGAGAAAGAGAAGAATATTGTCATGTCATGATTTAGAGATGGAAATGTGTGAACTGCACCTCACTTCACTTACCCTTTAATCCCTCTCCATCTGAGAATGCCTGTTTCACACTGTTTTGGAGACAGTGAGGAAGCAGACCATCGACGTAAAGAAAGAAAAATGCAAGATAAACAAATAGAGGGAAAATGATTTCTCACAAATGAGAGGTGATTTGCTGCAGGTATTTAAGATTTTATTTTACCTTAATGCACAGATCATTGACTGTTTGAAAAATCAACATCAATACAGCCTACATTTTTAAACACAATCTACTTTGATTGCAGAGTGAAACAGGTGATTCCTTTTACATTATCATGCTTACGGTCCAGCACTCTTAATGAGAAAAGTCCTTAGAATATCCTAGTCCTAAACAGCAAATACTTTTAAATAATACATCCTTATTGCTCCATCTTTTTTATGGTGCCCTCTGTGGTCTGTGCTTTTTAAAGTTACTCAGTCTCTGTGTCTTCTTTACATTCAGAAGAAAAAACTACTTTGATGTTTTAATACACTACTTCTACTCAAACACTGGAAAACAGGGAAAGCTGAAAGACGTTCTATTCCACATATTAAAGTATGGAACAGCAGAATATTGCCAGTGATACCCGCCCCTGCTAGCTGCATCCAGCATTCAGCCCAGGGAATTGCTTAGTTAAACATCTCAATGATGAAACCATATTTCTCCAAAAGTACGAGATCCATTTAATGAACTTAAAATTCACATATTAAAAATCTCTGCTCTTTCTCACTAAAAACCGAAGTATGCATAGCCTGAAGACCTCTTCCATGTCCCATTTGTCGTATTTGACATAAAAGCTAGCATTTAGTAAGGCAGGTAGAATTCTGTTCTAAATTTCATAGAATGGTTAGGGTTTGAAAGGATCATCCAGTTCCAACGTCCCAGCCATGGGCAGGGACACTTTCTACTGGATCAGGGTTCTCGAAGCCTCATCCAACCTGGCCTTGAACACATCCAGGGATGGGGCAGCCACTACTGCTCTGCGCAACCTGTGCCAGGGCCTCCCCACCCTCACAGGAAAGAATTTCTTCCTAATATCCTATCTAAATCTCCCCTCTTTCAGCTTGAAATGGTTGCCCCTCATCCTATTCCTGCACTCCCTGATAAAGAGTCCCTTCCCAGCCTTCCTGTAGGACCCCTTTCAGTACTGGGAGGCTGCTCTAAGATCTCCCTGGAGCCTTCTCTTCTCCAGGCTGAACAAGCCCGACTCTCTCTGCCTGTCCTCGTATGGGAAGTGCTCCAGCCCTCTGATCATGTTTGTGACCCTCCTCTGGACTCACTTTAACAGATCCACGTCCTTTCTCTGCTGAGGACACCAGACCTGATCACGGGACTCCAGGTGAGATCTCACAAGGGCAGAATCACTTCCCTCGCCCTGCTGGTCAAACTTCATTTGATACAGCCCAGGATATGGTTGACTTTCTGGGCTGTGAGCGCACATTGTCAGCTCATGCTGAGCTCCTCATCCTCCAGCACCCCCAAGTCCTTCTCTTCAGGGTTGCTCTCAATGCATTCTCCGTCCAGCCTGTAACTGTGCTTGGGATTGTCCCGACCCAGGTGCAGGGCCTTATACTTGGCCCTGCTGAACTTCACAAGGTTCGCACAGGCCCACCCCTCCAGCCTGTCAAGGTCCCTCTGGATGCCAGAAATTCGTCAGTAATCTGAAACAGGTGACTTTTCCTGTCAGATGTCAGGTTAATTTTTGGGTTTTGTTTGAGTTTTGTTTTAAAAATTCATATTTTGCTGGATACATATCGTTCTACCCCAGGTGGCATCTCACTTCTAGCACTCACCAATACCTGACTATATTAAAGCACTAACTTGCTGTTGTATGTGTCTTCATATTCTGAGTAATAAAAATTCCTATTAAAAAGTTTGTTGATCATGTGTATCAGTGCTTATGCAACACATTAATTAAACCACAAGATCAAAACTGGTGTTCTGTTTCAGGAAGCAACATTAAATACGTTTGCATCTCAGAAAAAGATAAGGACGAAATTTGTGATTTTCCATCTTTTAATAAACCAATACATGTTTCCTCTGATATCCTCAAATGCTAGAAATGGAAAACCGACACGCACTGCTTTCTTAAATGTTCAATGTATGATGTGGCTGATTCCTGGCATAGAGGAGTAGAGTTGTCATTGTCCTTTTCACTGTTAAAGCTCATCTCTCAAGTGTTTGTTTCAAAAGCAATGGATAGAGATGGTTAATACAAAGGGACGTTTCACTGAGAGGCAATTCAGTACAGTACAGAGAGTAAACTGAAGTTCAAGGTCATTAAACTAAACTAGAAAAAAAACCCTAACTTTCTTACTTTAGGATCAGTGGGGAAGGCACCTGTGAGAAAAGCCAGAATAGAAAATAGCTCAAAATTTTACTTTGGAGAAGTTTTTGCAATTTTACCAGATGTCCTGAACTGCAGATCTATGGACTAAGAACTAGAAGAGTACAGTGAAAAACAGCTGACAGACCTGACACAAGGTAAAGAACTGAAGACAATTTGTGTTAATGGGCTGATGGTGCCCTCCTATAGATGACAATGATGTTACCTACGGCTTGCCAGCATGCTGCAAACCTCACATGAAACAATCAACGATTAATTGCAGAAATTTGTCCAGCAGAAAACTAAGATAGAACCACAGACCTAGGCCTTTCACATCTTCTGCTATCCCGGGAGACACAACCTTGTACACTGACCATATTAAAAGTACAGTACCTCTCTAGATAGACTTTAAAAATGCATCTCCATCACAAGCACAACAACTTGATAAAATACAGCTTGAAAATCAGAAACTTAAGTAAACTCTAACCTTATGTTAAAAACAAGCAGAGAAAAAGCCTTTCCTCCTTTTCAAAGAGAGGTTTTTGGGAGAGAGGAGTATGGGAATTCAGGAGAAAACGGGATTAGGAAAAAGCATGAGAAAGGAATTACTACATGAGATAATCTTGATTTTGTGGGACTGGAAATAAAACTATAGGAAATTAAGAAGGAATGACAAATGAGGACAAAAAAATTACATGGGTTGACAAAGTTTCACAGCGGCTTAAGAGTATGAAGGCAAAATACTGCATGTAAGGCATGAATATTAGAAGATCCCCCCCCAAAAATAAAAGAGAAGCTATGTTTGTGCACAGAACATATTTGCACCGTGTGATTACCGCTGCACCAGAAAAACCCCAGTCACTGTGATACAGGTACTCATAACTATCCATGTAAAGATGAATATGGATGTGCAAACCCATAACATAAAATATTTATCATCTTGGTGTATAATCATTAGTAATCATTTCATCAATCTCAACTGTTAGGCACAGAAAAAAAATCATTTGAACACAAACAAATGTTAAAAATAACAGCAAAGCATACATTTAAGAATCAATGTATTCAAAAAGAGTAAAAATGTAATACATATTTCTCAGATATCTTCCATTAAAGATTTATGAGTGACCAAAATTTGTCAGTACAAATCCCTTCTTACTAAATGTGTTAGTTCTACAATAAGCACTCTCACTTGTCGTCTTGATTAGGTCCCCAAACCCCAGTTTTACATTACAAATAAAGGGGGTGAATGAGAAATGGCTTGGAAGTTTGTGAACAAAACGTAACCCTTTTCTGGGATGCAAAAGGAGTGTTAAATTGCATTAAGCGTACACGTGATCTGAACTGGGCACTGTGTTATGTCATGAGTCCCCTGTCTTACAACTAAGAACACATCCCTTACATTGTTGGGTTCTCCCCAGGTAAGCCTGAACCTCTTAGACGTGATTTCACATTTCTGTTCCCACCTTTTGGGTTGCGATGCAAACCTAAAAAATCACAGGCACAATATTTTTTTCTCAGTCTGTAAGTAAACCCTCAAAAAAATCTTCCTATAACGCTTGCAGATTTCATGCGATTTGCTCCTTTTTAACATTCAGAAAATGATACCAAGTCAGTAAACAATATGTTAATTTTAGGAACAATAAACATTTTATTCAAATCCATTCTTACTTGTTTTTTAGGCAGAGCTTTATTGTAGGCATTAAATATCTGTAGTTCTGTGCAATAACCTCCTCATTCTTGATGGAATCGATTTCTCCAAACTATTACATCTTCCCTTCATACTGTTTATGCTGACGCTTATCTATTCAATACTGTTTGCACTATGTGTTAATTGGTATGTCCAGAACTGTGAAGTGGTCATAAAAAACTGTTGGAAATACTGGAATACTTCCAAGTGGAGTCTTCATGTATTTAGGTCTAATATACCCAAGAAAATTTAAAAACAAAACTATTATCCTTCATATTCTCAGTATTGCTAACAATACTTAAAATGTAACTGTTAATACTGTTAATTGCAATGGGAACAACTTCAGGATGCTACTAGGAAATTCCCTTTTCTTTTTAAACTTACACAATAATGTTCTTTTTTTATTATTATTTTGCTTCAAGAGCTGTACTTAAGTCAAACCAACGTATTTTCAATAACAAACCACGTTTACACTGTTCAGACGCTCACCAGTAATTGGTTTGATTCCAAACACTTGCTATGCAGTGTGCTTTTACTTGTCATGCTAAACGAGGCAATATAGGCCTATTTATATGTATACAAATTTCTACATATTATGTAATTCTTCCTGGTTAGGTTTTTTTATTATTTTATGTAAGATTTCTATAAAATAAAAATAGGTTTGGACGACCGATGTTTGTGTCCATCTAAGAAGCATCAAAAAATTTGACCAAAAATCTGTGCAAATCCTATACAATCAAATACTGCATTTAACTCAGAAATAACTGCATGTTTTCTCCAAGACTAGAGAAAACGGCAGCTGTTAAAGGAGTATTAAGTTTCTCTGAGACTTTTTCTTAATTCTACACTCTTCTTGAATCTGTTCTAAGCACTTCAAATATTATAAAACATCTTTGATCTCAACAGATGAGTCGTTATGAATTTTGAATTTTTAAAGACTTGTGTTTAATGCCATGCTGAGGACATAAGATGAAAGTGATTACTTTCTTTGATGATCATATATGTTAATATTTTTTCAAACAGAAAAGAGTTGAAACTAAAAGAAAACCATGAAAATTTGTGTACATAACACCCGTACCTGAGCATTAAGAAGTTCTTCACATTTGTGAGAATGTTTTTCAATTGTTAGTATATACTGTTTTTCAATAGCTTCTTCTTGCTGTTGAACTGTAGATTGTAGCAGTGCCTGCAAAAAGAAAGCACAGAATATTCAACAAAGATATATCTGGGATGTTTATTGGTAAATGCAGATCTACCAATACTTGTGTATAACCAGAACGTGGAATGCTGTTATAAATTTGGAATGTGCAACTATTAAAGCATCTTTCTATGTAACACTACCTTGTTTTCAGCCAGGTCTAAAATTTTTTGGATCTCAGATTTCTTATACACAGTCTGCTTAAAAGAGAGCAGCACACTGAAGATAGAGAGGGAGAGTATTTCTGTTAAATATACTCAGTTTAGTGGGACCACACAAGAAGAGAAGCATATGAAAGCTGCTGAAGAAAAAAAAAAAAAGCCAGACGTATTTCCCTGGCTGACAAAGTTCCACATCCTCTCGGCACAGCATAAGATCCCATGGGCCAAGCGTGATCTTCACAACCACAAGACAAGTAAAAGCAGATGGAAATTCTGAGTAATTTAAAACATAAAAGAAAGCCCCCCCAGGAAGTTCACACTCTAATGTGAAGCAGTGGAAGTCAAAGTGTTTAAAGTCAAAGTACCAAGACAGTAATAAAAACATGATAAAATTAGGAACCCTGTATGTGCGCACATGTGCATGCATGCACGCATATTCACATACACTTGACTGAACTCTGCAGAATTTGCAGCATCTGAATGAAAAAATGAGAAAAAAAGAGAAGAAAAAAAAAGATATGTGAAAAACCACATGACCATTTGAGGAATTGCACTCAGGCTTCCTTAACAATGATGGTAATTTAATGCAGGATTTACTTAACTCAAGCTATGTGAGTATTTTTCCCTAATATTATAAAATATTTATGTCACTTTCTAAATATTCATTCGGATATTTATACACAACATAGCAAACTATTTTTAGGTAGTAATCAATACAGTGAAGTAGTTGAAATTACTGTGTAAGTTAAAACAGAGAAGTTTTATAGAAAACACATCTTTGGCCCAAATGCAGACAAAGCAAAAAACCCCATCTTTCAAACAATCTTTATTTTAGAGATGTGTTTACTTTGTGGAACACAACACACATTAAATACAATTTTGAATACATACAAAGAAATTATACAAAAAAACTCCTTGTGACAGTTTCTTTAACTACCTTTCCAAATTTTCCACTAATTAGCCTCGACCAAAATCAGTGTTCTTCAATAATGTCATGGTAATCATTCTCAGCACAGGTCCAGGAATTTAGAAGTTAAAAATGGTGCTTAACATATACTTCAATCAAAGTGCAAGAATATGTTTACTGCTGTTTGCAGGAGATTTAGCTAGCCATGAGTTTAATTTTTAAAAAGTGAGTTTCTTCCCATCTAGATTTAGGGGTTTGATTGATATAAATTCAGGGGTTTGAATGATATAAATTCAGACAATTAAAAACTTAACTCTCAAGAAAGTATAAGCTCTGTATGTGAAACTTATATGCTAAATTCTACTGCGTATAAACCACAATTGCCACATATCACTAGTCAAAATTAAGTCTGTACTTTGGGGTATGAGATTTTCTTTGCTGAAATTGTGACGATAATTATTTCATATAAATGGCACAAAATAAAAAAAAAAAATTGAATTTTGATCTGAGGGAAAACGGTAACAGAATGGTCATTAAATTGCAATGCCATTTCTCAAACGGTTTCTTGCTCATGCCAAGGGCTGAGTCTCTTTTACATTTTGCTATGGAAGCGTAACTGGCAACTGTTAAATTCCTATTAAATGGTACAGAGAACCTTCAGTTTTCAGGGAAATATTTGTCATTCATTGGATGGCATGTAGAGGTTATTAATTTTTTAATTATATCATTTTCTTTAGAAAATACATAAAATTCCACAATCAAAATCAAAGGCCTTCCTTTTCTATTCTACATAAGTAGTTTGCATTTTAAATACTACCACAGAACTCATCCTGTATTTGAGCATTCCACTAGTTAGCCAACTAAGGACACAGGGAGAAAACTCCCCCTACGTGGCACAGTACTTCAGAGATAACTTGTGAGTTGTGCCACAAAAATAATCTCCAGTCAAGAATTTTAATTTTCTATGGAGATCAGTCAGTCAAATAGGCCTTTAAAATATAGAATAAATTATTTATGCTGAAGTCCTAATCTTTTCAAGTCACTCAAAAGACGAGGAAGACTGTCACATAATACCCTGTACTAGCAATAACTCCTTATTATAAAAATAAGATTTCCCCTTTCAAGAGGAATCCGAAGATTCTCAGAACCTTATAGTTTTAAGATATGATTACAATCAAAATAGAATGCTGAGCTCTAATTTACTTCAGTGTGTAGAATGCTTATATTCTCATGAAAAAAAAAAATTATGCTCAGGACTGATCATAATAGTCAGTACTGTCAGATAAGGCACTTCATAAACCAGCAAGTATAACCTGAAGTATGAACAGAGAAGTCCCACAGAGAATTGGCATGACTAGATAAATGTATCTTGATCTTTAAATTCTTTCATTATTCCTCATTTATCTTTGAAATCATGTCCCATAGTTAATAAATTATCAGAAATAAGAGAATTTTTAAAACAAAAGCCAAACTTGACAATTTCCTTTCACTCTAATATGCAGTTGTGGCCTAGGACACTACTATGTTCATTGCATATTTCCTACATCTGCCTGGCTCCAGCTGACTACAAAAAGTAAATATGAACATATAGATATCATAAACCAATGTATTTCCAAAACTGTAAAAAAAAGATGAGAAAAAAAAAAGAAAAAAGAAAACATGGAGCTAAAAAAAATAAATTAAGTAATTTTCTTCTTCGTCTGATCACAACTACCATTTCAGGATTCTTGATGGGGTAAATATAGCAGAAGTGCATGATATCCATCCAAAGCTTTTGCAAATTTCAAGATAATCAACTACTGGAACTACTAATTAAAAAAATCTAATTTCCTAATTACCTTATTCATTAAAATAAAACATACATTTAGCTACTTGATGATAGGAATCTCTGACTCTTACAGTTATCATACTTCATTCAGTAAAATGACACTAAAAGTCTTAACTAATTGCTATTCTGGGCAACTACTTATGACTGCTGAAACTCCTCTTTCTTCCTTAATTAAATACACAATTATACTGGTGGGCTCATATGCCATAAATCTGTGGCCACTGACCTAATATCAAGCAGGTACTCTTGAAGCAGGCTCTTCTTAATAGCTCACTGAATCATTTCAAGTAAGGTTACATCGGAATATAGCCCATGGCATCAGCTGCATGAAGTCAAAGGGCAGGATTTCAATATGAGTGCTCTTGGTAATTAATTTCTCCTTCTCTATATTCTGCAATAAACTTCCTTGACACAAGGTGGCAAGGGTTATCGTGTACCAACAGCTTGTTCCAGGACCGCAATGCCAAGAGGCGTCAGTTTGGATGTGGTTCTATTTCTACATTCCTCTCCCATTTGTGGCCTCAGTCTACATTTGTTATAGTCATAGAGGAAGTGAAGGGTTCAGATTTTCAGGATTTCCTTATCAACTAGTCTATTTATCAACTAGTTCTTCCTGCTTCTTGGCCTCTTTTTAACTTCCTCTGCGGAACACACTTCACAACTCCTAACTACATCTGCCTTTAACAAAAAGCGAGCTTGTGTTTTAGGACTTTACTGCAGATAACTAAACAGGTACGTTTTTCAGGGAGTTACTATATCTTCTTTTTCCATTTGTAATTTCCTTGACTTTCAAATAAATCTTCTGCCTCCCAGCCCCTTATGTAAGTCATGGTGCCAGGAACAGTTTAAAGGTCTGATAAGCAACTACTTGAAGGAGTTTTCTTAAAATTCAAATACAAAGCCATGCATGAATGTAACAATGAACAGCAGCTACTATAGTGGCTGCATAACCATAGTTATGATCATAACATCAATTGAACCGCTGTCTTTCCAGCAAAGTCAGAATTTATGAGGCTCATAAATATATTTGGGTATAACAACATAAGAATAGTTAACTCCTTTCTTCTGATTTCTGAAAAAAAAGGAAAAATACCACCACAGCTCCAGGTAATCAGAAAAACATATATGTATGGCCATTGAGTAGTTCCTTCTTCCCCATACCTCATATTACACTTTTACCATTACTAAATGGGGCAAAACCCCATTAACTAAGAAAAATCAAGAATTCATGTCTACTGATATTGTTTGAATAGTTTTGGTTCAGTTATAATTCATTTTCAACTTGGCATAATCTTCTTAGTTAATCAAGGCTAAAATTTGGTCAAGTTTTAAGTCTGAGAATCTATGGCAATTTTGGCGTGTAGATCAGAAAAAGGAAATTACAGTATAAAGTAACACTGGGAAAATTATTAGTGGAAGAAAATGGTGCAATATTGACACATCTATACTTAATACCTCTAAAACAAGAATTACTTCCTAAAATGACACTGACTTAAGGCAACCAGTGGGTTTTATTTGGTCAAAAAAACCCGAGACAAGAATAAAATACTTCATATTTTAACTGCTAATCTAGCTTGGTATCCTCAGTTTCAGTACAGTAATTTAAGATGATTCAAAGTAGTGGCAAGAAACTATCAGTCAGACATGGAATACCAAACCTTCCCAAAATCTATTAAATATTAGGTGGATTGCACTCTGATGAACAGTTGTATTTCTTCCTTTGAGAAACAAATTTAATAAGTCATTATAAGCTCTTCTCATCTTATCAGAACTGAAATGAATGGAATTTTACCAAAAAAGGAAAATTAGGAGTCTGTACTCTGCCTCAGTCCTGATTCTCTTTTCTCAGAGAACAGGGCAATGGCTCTTGAACCACTACAGATGAAAACTAACTTTTTAAGTTCTAAAATGTCACAGATTCGTTGATGTCATTTCTTATTTTAATATCCATATCTCTGGATTCATGTTAGTAAAGCACCCGTTATGATGCAAGGAATAACAAAATCCTAGCAGAATTGTAGAACGCGCTAGAATCTTGTAGATCATTGGTGAGGAGGGGGAGTGAAACATTCTGGTGTCTGTAAACTACATGGTTTAGACGTATTATAAAGTAGTTTAATTGCTAGAATTCATCTGGGAGAACTCCACCTTCTATTTCCTATTTTGCCAACTGGAAATAATTAATATTCCCAATGCACGTTCTACTCCATTACCAAACCATCTCATGTTGTCTTTTCATTGTTTCTGGACATAAACACATAAACAACATTGGGGAAGTTTTTAATGAACAAATTCACAATGTTAATAGGAAAGCTAAGCAGTAACATACGTGCTCACATTTAGCAGTAACTGTGGCTGCTCCAAATGAATGCTTCAAATGACAAGACTTGTAGGATGACAATGACATCAAAGTAGGTCTTCGTCTGAAGCTTAAACTATCAGAAATGGGTTAAACCATTCAAGAAATCATGCTTCTCCTCTCCTTTCTCATCTATCCTACTTTCCTTCCCCTGACCAAAAATGCTTTGTGGCTACTGACAGAACAAAGAGAATGAACTCTCTTAAGACCAAATTCTCTAAAGAGTCCTGATTTTAGCTTTATATTATGATGGGTTATGAAAATCACAAAACCTATTATTTCTTCAAACCATTATCAAAACCTTCACACATTTAAATGACAGTACCAAACATTTCCAAATTAGTTTGCAGAAAGATTAAAAGTGAATCCATCCTAATTGTATACACTGGAATTTTACTACAACAAAATAAAACTTAACTAAGTAAATTAGTCCAAACCCCTGTTTGAGCTCAGATAAAGTGCTAACTTTAGCTTTAACTTTCATACATTACAATAATTTTGGAAGATCCCAAGTTGAATCTACAGTCAACCTTCATAATAAGAATAAATAATTCCATAATCACCTTGGGGTGTCCTTAAGGGAATACACATCTTAATTACTCTATT
The DNA here is from genome assembly GCA_033558235.1 of Neomorphus geoffroyi. Classification (NCBI taxonomy): domain Eukaryota; kingdom Metazoa; phylum Chordata; class Aves; order Cuculiformes; family Neomorphidae; genus Neomorphus; species Neomorphus geoffroyi. Next base: position 12,921,192 of record JAUMJM010000038.1, read on the forward strand.
ATGGGCTTCAGCAATGGTAGGAGAATTAAGTAGTTCTGAGCTAGAGAACTGCTAGAGAATTGCATCACTGTATACAGGCTAGAGACTGAAAAACAGTACCGTACCAAATCTAAGAAAAGTGTAACGATCAGAAAATACAAATAATTGCAACATTTTATCCTGTATTTCTACAAGCTGTGTTATGTATAGAGTACTACACGCTTCATAAAATTTGTCCTCATCTTTGGGAAGGCAAAAATGCAATGATTTTGCCAAAACCATAGCAGAGACACTATCACCCATTTATAGTACAAACCTATTAGCCCAGCCCTAGCGCGTACTGCCCTAAGCCTACTCACAATAGAAATCACAGCTGCTTGCCTAGAACAGGATTTATTATATGGTGCAAAGCTAGAACTTGTAAGAATCCTTCTTGAATTCTACCGCCAAAATACAGACCGTTAACTCTAAATCCATTCCAGTTTCCCTAACAGTAGCAAATTGCCAAATCTCTTCCTGCAAACTCTGTATTTTTATGAGGAAGAAAACAGTCAGAAAAAAAAAAGGCAAGAGGAAAAAAAGAGCAGAATTTATTATCCCTCCATCTCTTCTGAAAAACAGTATAAAAGCAATTCAAATCCATGCAAAAAAAATGCCCCAGCTTCTCAGACGTGAAGTGTTTGAAAATGTTAAACCAGCTCACATGGAATATCAGTATGCAACATACATCATGATGTACAGGCTGCTGTATTATGTTCTATAATGTTCCTTAAAGGCACTGTATCAAAATCTCTCATCAATCCAGAAGAATATCCTCTCTGGTTTCTTTCCCCTGCTCAAGCATAATTAACTTGCTCAAGGAACTGAGTATAAGTCAGTAGTACAAGCATCGGTTTAGCCTCAAAATTGCTGAGTCAGGATGGCCAAAGCAAGTCATCCTTAAAAACAAAATTACCTAGTGACAAGTAAAGTTACCAGAGTACTTTAAACATATGAACTATATTAAATAACAGCATTATCTCAGCAATAGCATAGAATTTCTATGCTTCACAGCATTAGACAGTGATTCATCTTGTTCAGCATCCTGTCTCCACCATAATTAATTTCTAGCACTTTATTAAAGGGCAAAATATAGCTAACCAATTGTTGAATGACAAAACAGAGAAGACTACACAATTCTTTTCTGACTCTTGGAGAAGATAAATGAATTCAATAAAATGTGCTACATGAGTGGTTGTGCTATAAATCAGTTATTAGCTAGTACACATAATACATAAACATGACTAAAAGATTTTTGAAAACGCCTTTTTCAACAGTATCCAACTTATCCAATTCAGTCCAAGATACTGCATATTTTCATTATTAGATTGTTTTCAGGTGAGCCTCCCTTTAAGTGAAAATGAAACATGTCCATCTAGACGCTATGGATTAAAGAGGGTTTTTTGATTGTTAATCAAAATGAAAGCAACTAAACTCTTACTTCAGTCAGAGTCAACTTGTAATTTACAATGAAGTAGGTTCTAAATCAAATTAAACAAAATGTTGAGTTAAATTTCCTGAATTGTTTCCATTCATAGTCATAGCGTGCTACCAAGCTTTAAACAGAGCTCGTTCTGTGAAAATTTACATATCAAGTCAAAAAGTATTTCCTGTGGAAAATTCTTCTCACAAGTTAATTTTTACAAAAGGTCAAAATACATTTTGATGTGCAGCAGGGCATGAGGAAGCTTTATGTTTTCACTAACCACTGTCCTGTTTACAGGGTGAACTGAATTTTAGTCAGGGGTTGCAAAGACATAACATAAAAGACATTTGAATCAAATACAAGAATAAGGTAATGTGTGTTTTGTGAAGTGGTATATAACAACTTCAGTTTCATTTTCAACTGGGTTTTGTGCACCAATATCAACAACTTACAGTTTGAATACTATGCTCACTTTATAGAGAATTCTCAGTTTTACTGGCTTGTGAGTTTAAATGATTTATTCTTCACAAATCACTGTTCTTCCAGAGTCCTGGCAGAAACAAACCGTGAACTCACTCTTAATCAAGCCTTTCAATTATTATAATACTTAACACTGTATTTGTTGTTCTATAGTCAGAACCACATATAAAAAGACTTCCTTACTAAAAAAGGAAGGGAGAAATATCTTGCAATTTTTACAATTACTTTTAAAATATCAAGATATTTTTAGTGATAATAAAATATTTTTGATAGCCAGATCTTCAGAAGTCTGAGATTTGATTGCAGCTTGCTTTTATCACCATTCTCTAGAAAGATTTTTGTACTTGCATCATCACTGTTGTACAGGTACATATTGTAAAAATTACAAAGAATCTCTCCTTTTCTAGCCATCAGCTCCTCATGACAAAAACAATATTGCATTATATTCATGGCCCACTTGAATTCTAGTGCAACTTCTACATGAACAATTATGGACCTTGGAAGAGAAACAGAAGGCCTTGCAACAATTTTTGAATTTATTCTTCTATTCATGCGTCAGGCCTTTCTAAGCCAGGCCCCATTTCAAGAGTCTAAAAAAAGATATCCCGATTCTAGTAAACTTCTTTTGTAATGAAGTCTTTTACATTTTCCTTTGTTTATTAGAAGGGTAACATTTCAGTTCAGAGGTCTATTATCGACACAAACATTTTTGAAAGACCATCTGACGGCCGCTACATACCCCTTACTTAGCAAATCTGTCTGTTCCTACACTCTGGAAAGTTGAAAAGACTCAACCAACTAACACTGAAAAGTGGTAGACAAAGCTCTCACTATAGAAAAGCCTGAAAGGACTTTGCATCTTGAAATTAATTTCCATAAAAGGAAACACAGATCTGATTAACGCAAGCTGTCCTTCACAGGACTAATAATTGCATAAATGATCTAAGTAAATAAATACCATCAAATAAATACACCTGCCTGTAACCTCATATTCTCTAAGGCTTACATTAGAGGATATTTTATATGGTGAGAAATACAAACAAAGCAGATTAAAAATCTTAACTCGTTTATTTACAGAATATGACAATTTCAGAACAAAAGCCTGATAAAACAAGCAGAGGAAAAATCCTTATGTTGCTTGTGGTAAATATGTTAAAATGTGACAAGATCTCACAAGCATCATTTCCAAGATCTACATTTACTTTTCTTTACCGTAGTTAATTACTAGGGATAAAAGTTTAAAAAAATAATGACAGGAAAGGCAGAAATAAAACAAAATCAAGTAAACATGAGAAGGGGAAACTTGGCCTACACAGAACACTAAGTTCATTTTTAATTTGTTTTCCCATGTGTTTTAATAGAAATTTTGTGACTGCACTGTACAGGGTTTATTTGTTAAAAGGAAGATAAGAATGTGAGATGCTTAACAATGCCCAAGATTTTTGAGGGTTTCTGCTACAAAGTGTCTAATGGTCCCTGTTAATGGATTTCCCCACACTTTGTCAAGCTAGTATTTCAAAGACACCAGCAATAATTCTAAGGGCTTTGGAATATTCAGATCCTTGAAATTAGATCGTTCAGTATTTGACTTCTTGTATAAGCTCCATGTTGGCCACTGTTGCCTTATTAAAAAGGACTATTCATAACAAGTGCAGGAATTCACAGGGTTTGGTCTAAAACTTGAGTGCCTGGACTGCCTAGGGATAACGTACTGATCAAAGATCAATGTCGAGAAATACTGTTCCTTTCACAACAAATAATTCCCCAAAATACAAGAGAACAATTATCAGCAAGTGTAATCCATTTTCAAGTATAGAAAGATAAAACAATAAAACCAAAAAGTCTGCTCCAGTAAGTCTGTAAGGAACAATAATCAGCTCTAAATGTAAGAAAAATGTGAGCTTTTGGTTAATAACTTGGCAACCTTGTAGACAAAAATGAAAAATAGCAACTGTCTTTTTATTTGTAGGCCAAAAGAAAGGCACTTTCACAAATCTACCAGTTGGAAGACTCACCTATGCTGGGAATACAGAAAAGTCAACTCTTTGTCAGTGTTATTCAATCCAGAATTTCAATGCCTGATTTAGAGTATCTGGGGATTATTTCATGGGGCTAATTACAAATGATTCACATTTTTACATAGCTATCCTTAAACAATCAATGTCAGTCATCATATTCATTCATGATACAACTCTGCTTGGAGACCCATTACAAAATTATTACTGACTTGTCTTGGAAAGGATTAGTCATAATTCAAACAGTCGTAACTGCAACAGAACCTAATTTGGGCAAAGAGCAAGTACTTGATTGGAATAATCTGCATCAGTTCATTCAATTAAAACCCAAGGAATGCACAACAGGGCTGCTTCCATCATAAGACAGGTTTTCCTTTCTATGCCTTTTAAAGAATTCAGTGGACTTGCTTAGGTGAATTTCCACACTCAAGGTAATTTGGGCATTAATTAGATAATACAGAGTACTTTAAATGGAAATCACTTCTTTGTATAAATGATGTGTCTTAGTGTAACATAGTTTTAAACCCCAAAGAAGACATTAAAGCTCAAATTTAAGCGTGGTTAATCATAATTGAATTATAAATGAATTCAACAATTCTGTATTTCACTAAAAGGACTAATCAGATTTACTTTACAATTCTTAAAGAAATGCTGTATGTGGGGACAGAGGGCTCCCTATTTGGTTATCTGACTAACTACCAACACGTCTAATAAATATAATAAACTCCTAAAGATACGAGTAGTTTAAAAGTACCAAAAATGTAAAATATTAGTTTATAATTACAAAAACATATTTGATTCATTTACTTAAGAAAAAAAAAACTTAGCCCTGTTCCACATTGTAATATTAATGAACAATATTTAAAGAATCCACGAGATTATTTTCTCAAACAGAACAGTTTTTTCCTTCACTGAATTCTCCGATGATTTGGCTGTTCCTTTTTTTTTAAGTACATGGTGAAGGGTTACTAAAATGTATTCAAGCCACAGAGAACCAACCAAAAATGCTTGATTTTTTCTTTTTAAATCAAACAAGCTTTTTTGATTTTTCCTTCTACCCTGAAGAATAACTTGATGCGTGTTTGAAAAGAAGGTTGTTTATAGCATTTAACTTAGAGGCTGACATATCTGATGTTACTTCTCCTAACAGTACTGTGATCTCATTGACCAAAATATGGCAACTAACCACGAGGCAACAGAAGATCTTTATGAGGTATATTCATGACATGGTTCCCTGGTATTAAAGAATGTTGTTATATAACTTGAATATAAACACTCCATGAGAAATAATAAGTTAAATTATTCCATTAAATTATTCAATTAAATCTCTAATTTTTGGTGCCAAATCATAGACATGGATAAACATGAATTCTTCTTTTCCAGATGGCATATCAGATCTTCCCAGCTGCTGCTGACTGGTAAAATAATTTTCAAAAATCAATACGGCAAGAGTATGTTTCTTTACTCAATTTCACATGAAAGAATTATTCCATAGAAGGGACAATATAATCCATGCAAAATTCTCCTTTAGCTCACACAAAGGCATTAAAATGGTGAAAAAATATATCTAGAAACCATACAGAATTTTCATTCAAAGCTATAATATTGTTCTACTTTAAAATTTGTTTATACTTTCAGAAATAAAAAGAAGTAAATAGTGGGTTTTTAAAAATGTAAGTTCACACAGAAGCAACCAGATATTTTACACCCATCTAGCACAAACCAGAAATGCAAAATGCTGATATGCAACAGGTTCAGTGGCCCATCCAAAGTGGGACAGCCCAAAGAAAATTCCCATTTCTGAAATTCTACTGCAAAGTGGCAAAAACATAATTTGCAATAATTCTCCTCTAGAAGTGAAAGGAGGGAGGTATGGAGAAACTGGACAACACCAGTGGCCATGCTTAACTTTTCTCAGGAAACTTTTTCTGATAGATTCCCTTTAGATGAAATTAGTATAAGTTGTATCGATGGAGACAGACATATTTCTACAGATAATCCAATTTCAGTATTAGCTAGAACACTACTATTAGCAAAATTATTAAAAGGCTTTCTTATTATGAGTTGTTGCAGACACGTATGGTAACTACACTCGCTTTATACTTTCCTGCAGCCTACGACATAGGCTGCCTTCAGGCAGAGTCCTGAAATCATCATCAGGTCACCAAGTTGTGCCCTCTCACACTTGCAACTCAGTAGGCCTTCCTTACGCGTGAGGAACGGAGCCTATAAGCCCCCTAGAACCTAATATGTTTTGCATAACATTAAGGTCCCAAATTTTGCAGCAGACAATCTGATATGGATGGCTCTCCTGGAGCTGGAGATCGTGACACCATCAGAAAGAAACATACATACCTAGTAAGTTTGGGGTATTTGCTGAACATAAACTTGCCTACCTTCCCTAACAAAGTATTGCAGGCTTCTAGACCAGCAGGTCCTAGACTCAAGCTTTGAGCTTATTACCTGAATTACAAGACTCAACCTTAATCCTATCTTTCCTACCTTTCCAGTTCCATTCCAAGCCTAACTAAGACTGGGGAATTTATATCATATCCCTTGAGGCAAATTAAATACATTTGTGCACAAACATAAAAAGATTCCATGAACAATGGATTAGACAGTCCTACTTCCATAAGCAGCTCTACAAGGAGTCTGCAAAGATGCAACATGAGACAATTCCTTACATCCACTTGTACCAGCACTGATCATGTGAGCATCAGCATGGGGCACCATAGGCCAGTGTTCACTTCATCCCCCAGTGTCAGCTCTTTTTACTAAAAGTGGTCCCTGAGCACTCATATTCAGGATAGATTGCTACAAGTTAATGCTGCGACATTTTTTATCTCACTACCACAGAAAACTGACTTCTTCACATGAAGTCCTTCTGTTTCTGGCATTTCTGCATCCAGGAAGTTCAAATCATTCTGCAGCTGGGCCTTCTTGCCTTCCACACAAGATCATGAATTTTGTCATGAATTAAAGTTGCTAATTACAACTTGAATTTCCTCTTCACTAACTACAGTGTCAGACTGTGTTCTCAGCTCACAGTTGTCCTCAAGATGTCATTTCTCCATTCTCATTCTCAAAACCAGCCTTCCTTTCCACTTCCCACTATCACTTTTTTTCCCACTGTCAGATCTTCTTTACCCTTTAAGTCTAATTAAAATTTTCAGCTTTACGTAAGCCTCCTCTTGAAGCTGGGATTCAGGTTTTGTCCTCTGTGCATTTCTTACTAGGAAGTTTCTGTAATAGTGGAGATTTAAAAGAGAGATATATCCTCCAAGACAGCATCCAGTTCTTTCACCTTACCGGCTGAGAGTAACTAGGAACAACATGAGAGAAGAATATAGATTCAGCCTTATTTCATCCTTAACATCTTCACTTAGTGCTGTGTAGATAAAATCCTGCTGAACTGCTCTGCGAGGGTGCTTTCCTGTGAGTGCAGTTTGATGAGACTGAGGAGCTTCAAAATGAGGATATGTGATCAAACAAAAGTTTACCATGACTGATTGAGCTTTTTAGTTTTGCTCTGATTTTAAGTTTCATTACTGAAAAAGGCACACATACTTTATAAGAAGCTTCCCAAGCTGCACAGTGAGAAAACGCCATGCAAAATTTAAGGCCAGCTAGTCTTGTAAACAATAGAAAAGACAGTGAAAGAGGCTGAGCAACCAGAACAAATACTAAAGAAGACTACCTGCAGTGTACATTTATTATATACTGTTTATTATATTTGGAAATTGTGTTATTTTGGCAACTCATTTACCTTGAATTCTTCAACAATAATAGTCAAGGCTTCATGTCCAGCTTTTCTCATGTCTTCTAACTCCTGCTTATGCTTTTCCTGTACAAAAACATGGAAAGATTATATACGAAATATGCATCCAACATAAAAATTTATATACAGTAAAAACAATTATTTTCCTCATTTTTGGTACCTTTCAAGAAGAACTGCACATATCTTGGCTCTTTACACATACGTGTTCAATTCAGGTTGGTCCTAGTATTAAACTTATTTTTCTTTATTTCTTAATTTTATTTTATTAGTCCCCAGGTAATTCTAAATGGTTCTTTTTTTAAAAAAAAAATAAAAATTTCCTTGTTACAGTGATTTTTCTGGTTTCTTGGTATACCGGTGGTTGGCAGCATTTCCAAATCGTTCCCTTAGTAAATGTTATTTACTCCCTATAATAAAAATGTCGAAATGGACTAGATTCAGCTTCCTCAGAAGAGCACACTCTACTCTTACTCTTTACACAGCCTCGTTTTCATCTTTTTTTCCCAGGAAAAGTGGTTCCCAGGAAAGTGTTCTTGCATAAGAAAATAAAGCTCTACCTCTACTCTTTACCTTTTATTTTTTTCACAATATTGTGTAAAAAAAACATGACAGGAACATTCTGATATTTTTGCCTTTACGTAAAAGCACTTGCCTGTGGTTTGCTATCTGAGTCTGCAAGGAGAACATCTCATCAGATTCTCATCAGAATTTCACTTCTTTTTCCAGCACTTTTTTTCAAATCATCAATTAGTAACAAGATGAAAAAAAACTTTCCCTCCTCCCTCCTTCTTGGCTTCAGGGTTCTGTCCTTAAATCAGCTAGTACAGCAGATCATAGGTGCTTTAAATCACTTTGGAAAACGGGTGCAGTAACATACTCATCACAAACCTTACCTTACAGTGATTACACAAATTACACTACATATTTCTTGCTTTTTGGGTGGAATTCAAGTTGAAATTAAGTAATACAATTCTATGTTTTCTAAGATGTCTATGTTTGAAATAAGCAAAACCTAGTCTCCAAGAATGCATGTTCGAATTTATTATGAAAGGCCATACAACATCATTAAAAATAAATTCATCAGTCTCTAACTCTATATTCAATTAGAGGTTTCTGCTCTGCCATTTAGTTCTTCTCTCTTGAAAGGGTCATCTTAGCAAGACGCTTGACATTAGAGCCAAAAAAACTTCTTATCATTGTGCCAAATAAAATGTGACATTCAGATTCTCTTGACTAGAACTATTTTTTTTGTGAAGCCCTGCAAGAACAACTGAGATGTTCCAGAAGAATTGAAGATGGAAATCTTTTGAAGTATAAAAATACTACATCCGATAATAATGCATAACATCTGCGTATATCAGTTTAATCACACTGTGATGTACAGGTATCACTGACACCACAAACCAGCTAAACTCAGATTTTATAGATGTTAAAAAGAAATGTGTCGAACTAAAAATATTTTTACAGTAAAAAACTACAGAATTGGTGCAAGGGTGATCGAGTGCTTAACTCCAAAACTTTACAAATCATTAACACAAGTTCCTTGTGAAAAGTGAACATGAGGGGAAGAGAGAAAAACGTAACTGCCACAATAGCATGTCCTGGACTTAAGAATATGAAAACAGAATTATATAGAAAGAGGAAATTAATGGTCATCCAGTATTCTGGCCAAAGAAAAACGCAAAACAACAAAACCAGTACTGAAGAAAAAGCATTCTGTGCTGAGAAAAACCTTTATATGAGAAGAGTCTTGTTGTAATCTCCCTTCACCCAGTCTGATTAAGACTATACTGCCTTTTTTTCTGTGTCCATTTGCAAGATTTTTCAGCTAAGACAGTAGGCTTGAAAGTGCATCCATTTTAACTTGCAATGGTGCATTTCAATTTTTTTTTTTTGAGAATGGCTAGCTTTTTCTTCTGAAAGTCTATAAAATACTGTTTTAAAATCTTACAGATACATCACTGAATAGAATATGTGCTTGGTCCCGGTAAAAACTTGTAAGGGAAAGATCCAAAGTCACTTTAAGGGACACTATTTGAAAGAGTATGCATTAATTTATTGTATAACAAAGATGATACATGAGAGTTCCAAAGTTCCATGATTTGGCTATGAACACAAGATTTGGCCAAGAACAGCAGCACTCTCATTTGCAAGACAATGGCCATGTTACAAAGCATCAATAAAACGTGCAGTTACCATAGCAAAATGAGTTTAATGAATTAATATGCTTGCTCCTAGAATTACTACTCTGTTTGTAAGAAAGAAAAGGCAAGCTCTGTGAAAATTTCTGAATGGTGTAGACCGGAAATTAAAATGTAATATTCAGGTTTCCTAAAAAAGAGATCATTTTTTTGTTTCCTGGCTATTGTAGAATTCTCCTGCATGGTTTGCAGGACTTTGTAGAGGTTTTTAAAGAACATTTTTGTTCCTAACGTTTATTTAATAAATGCTTTTAAAAGAGGTATCAAACATGAGTTGAGAAGTTTAGCATTTCAGTAAAACAATCTCGAGGACTTTCACCTCCTCCCCTTGTGCCTTATGATGGAGAGAAACTCACATCAGAACTCTGACAGTAATTAAATAAAATCTTGGAAGACGAAGAGGTTTATTTTATTTTGTGATCATAGAATCATAGAATCAGAAGGCTGGAAGAGACCTCTGAGATCACAGAGTCCAACTGTGCCTGTCTCCCTACTAAACACTGTCACTAAGAAACTCATCCACCCGTTGTTTAAACACCTCCAGGGATGGCGACTCCACCACCTCCCTGGGCAGCTGTGCCAATCCCTCACCACCCTTTCAGTGAAGAAATTCTTCCTAATGTCCAGTCTAAACCTCCCCTGGCACAACTTGTGGCCACTTCCTCTCGTCCCATCACTGTCACTTGTGAGAAGAGCGCAGCACCCATTCACAGCCTCCTTTCAGGCAGTTGTAGACAGGGATGAGGTCTCCCCTCAGCCTCCTCTTCTCTAAGCTGAACAACCCTAATTCCCTCAGTCTCTCCTCATAGGGCTCATTCTCCAGCCCCTCCCCAGCCTCGTTGCCCTTCTCTGGACGTGCTCCAGCCCCTCAATGTCCTTCTTGGAGTGAGGGGCCCAAAACAACCCAGAACTCGAGGTGTGGCCTCACCAGTGCTGAGCACAGGGGCACAATCACCTCCCTGCTCCTGCTGGCCATGCTGGGGCTGACACAGGCCAAGATGCCATTGGCCCTCTTGGCCACCTGGGCCACTGCTGGCTCGTGTTCAGCCACTGTCAACCAACACCCCCAGGTCCTTCTCTGCCAGGCAGCTCTCCAGCCACTCTTCCCCAAACCTGTAACGCTGCGTGGGGTTGTTGTGACCCAAATGGAGGACTCTGCCCTTGGCCTTGTTGAACCTCATCCTGTTGGTCTCAGCCCATCGATCCAGCCTGTCCAGATCCCTCTGCAGAGCCTCCCTGCCTTCAAGCAGATCCACACTTGCACCCAGCTTGGTGTCATCTGCAAACTTACTAAGGGTGCACTCGATGCCTTCGTTGAGATCATTGATAAAGATGTTGAACAGGACTGGACCCAGCACTGAACCCCGGGGGACTCCGCTCGTGACCGGTTTCCAACTGGATTTAATTCCATTTCCCACAACCCTTTGGGCCTGGCCATCCAGCCAGTTTTTAACCCAGCAGAGGATGTGCCTGTCCAAGACGATGGCAACCAGTTTCTGCAGCAGGATACTGTGACAAATGGTGTCAAAGGCTTTACTGAAGTCCAGGTACAGCACATCCACCGTGGACTTTCTGAAGTGTTCAAAGTTTACCCTACGGAAGTCCAGGGTGGCCATTCTGCTGATCCCTCTCCTCACTGCCCCAAAACCTTGACAATCGTTCCAGAGAGTATGAGGCATACTGTGTTGATACAGTATGAAAGTAACAGGCAATTCATTGTTCAATGGCTCTCAGTTTTTCAAGTTTTTAAGTGTTGTGACTCTTGCATAAGGAAATATGTCATTGCAAACAATTTATGCATAAGAATATGCTACCAAACATATATGCTTTCAGAAATATATCAAATAATACTTAAACGACAAGGCTGGAAAAATGGGATTGAACTTTCAAAGTTTTCTTACAACCTAAAATCCCGCTGACTGCAGACTCTCCTTTTCTTTTGTCAGGCCCCTGTGAACCAAACCCCTGTAGAGGCAGATGGATACAAGCGCCTGGTGAGCTTCCAAGCAGTGCGGTTCCCAAGGATGCCGTCGGGCAGAGAAGCCTTCTGAAGCAGTTGTGACAGCAGGAAACACTGCTGACCACTCGCTGTTCAGCTGCTTGTCAGTGCCTGCCAATTGCATTAGCACTACTTTTAGATCTTTTGGCTGAATTGCTTCCTAAATCATTTCAGTTTAAGTGAGCCACTCTTACCGTAAACAGGTTTTTTTGTTAATATCCAACATTTCAACATGAATACAGGACAGGTGTTTGCATGTACTGGAAAGAGTATGGGTAATACCTCTCAGAATACTATGTAAGATCAAAGACCTCATACTTACTTTATTTCATTATATTTACTTACCCTTAAAATGTTATATTTTTCTGCTGACTTTTTAAGAGGCAGACTGTCTTGAATTGTTGGGAAAAGCGCATGCCCTGTGGACTGTACAGATTCCCCACTAAGCTTCCACTCTGGCATGCCTGCACATGCTACACATATTGTAATAACAATAAGAGAAAGCATAGAAAAGAAGGGATGTAAAAGGTACTCAGTGTTTCATTTTATTCTCATCTACTTCAAAGATACCACAATTCTCACTATCAAGGCTGCATGGATAGAAAAATTATTTTTTTTTCAGTGCTCCTAACGGGTATCAAAAACAGCATACAAAAGAGAGACTTGATATTGCAAATTAGGGCCAAACTCAGCCACATGAGAAGGAAGTAAAGAGTTACATAACGAAGTATCTTTTTATAAGAAGCGGCCCACAACAGAAAACGCCATAATAATTTCACAATGCCAGTTCTATAGTGGGCATAACTCACACCAAGAAACCCCAAAGTTCCTAAAGTACCTTAGGGAATTCATTTGTATCATGCTACTGAATTTGTGACATTTTCTTCACAGGTATTTTTGCCCCACTGATTTTTCTCTTGTGATCAAAGCAGAATAAATTTAATTTAATTCCTCCTCTTTTCTCATTTAGTTCTTCTTCTTTTTTATTACATTATCAATAATCACAATTTATATCATTAAAAAAAGATCAAAGCAGTAATACACAGAAAAAACAAAAGTCAGTCCTGTAAAGCAACACTGTGAGATCATATTTATATATTTTTTTAAAAAAATAGAAGAAATAAAATCAATTCAGGGAAAAGACCTCATTTTTTTTGCCCATTTTAACAAATAATCAAACATGATGCATAAAATAATCACCTGTATTTTAGGGTCAACTGATATTATGTGCTTTTTACATTTTACATTACTAATCCATAAACCCTATTTAAAAAAAAAGTCAGGAAAAACATGCCAATAAAATGGTAAGTTAACACAAAGGACTCATGTTTTAACTGCACAAATGTTTCTATAACACCTGCTAAGAGTCTTATATTACTATACGTGATGTGCAAAGCAGTTATCTGAGTTGACGCCGACTGTCTTCTGTAAGGCTGTGATATGTTCAGAATTGGCTGCAAGTTTGAGCCAACATCTTAGAAAGTGATGTCTTCCCTTCCCTCCTAATTTCTGTACTAATGCAAAAAGGCAAACTGTAGTTCCCTGCAGGCAACTAAATTAGAAGACAAATTTCAAATCCATCTTACACAGTTATGGTGTGTACAATTACATCATTAAGACTCTTCATGTCTGACTCAATTCCTCCACTACACTAAGATTTTCTTCTCCAGAAAAAATATCAGCTCTTTTTTTCTTTCAAAGCATCATTTTAAAAAATAATAAAATAACATTTGGTATCATGATTCTGCTAAGAAACTAGTAACTTCTCATTTGAAGTTTTCCTCCAATTCACCCACATATAGAGAAAAAATAATATTACTGAATAAAAAAGAATTGAATCACTCAAAAATTGAGTTAAACATGATGAGAATCAGTCCATAATGGCTAATTAATATACACATTAGAGTGTGCTATTGTGTATAAAATACAGATTGGTCACTATTTATGTTCATGTGAAATAAGAATGTGAGCTTTCTAGAACTAAGACACAGGATTTCCTCTAGGTCTATAGCAAAGCAAGTATTTTCACTTTGGTCGTATAATCAACACCTTAGTGGAAGACACAGCTGAGAAGCTAAAGATAAAAACAACCTTCTTTTATAGGAAAGAATGATTTCAGATTCCCCTATATAACCAAAACCAAGCAGTATCTGCAACCTTAAGGTCACTTCAGGAACCAAGGGGATACTGTAATTTGTTTTATACAAGGAAATATCATTACTACCTGGACTATACAACAACAGAAGCCTGTGACATGAATAATGAAGTGAAATAGCGAACAAACCTTCATGAGCAACTTCCTAATATAGTGGTGAGGACATTTGCTGCCAAGTTAGAACTGAGCTGAGCCAGAGCTGAGGGAGTGTGAATGGACCACTCTGCTGGGAGACATTATGATGGATTAAACGTGAAAATCTATGTAAAGGAAATTGTATAGAAGAGCCTGTACATGCCCCAAACTGAAACATAAGATCCTGTATGACACGTAAGTAAATTCTTCAAGCATTTGTAGTGCATAACATGGATCTCTATTCTGCCTCATTTAAGACATTTAATATTGTGTAAAGAACAACTATAATTTAAACCTGCTTATTTATTCTACAGGTTGTAAATAGAGACTCTTCACTGAGAAGGGCATTATACATGAAAAACAACAGTTAACACACATGCAGAACAATCTGTTAACTAATCCTAAGACTGCCTTCAAGTTTCTAAAACATTATCGAGATAGTTACTTCTTTGGGCTAGAGCTAGAACTGTGCCAGGGCATCTAATGCCACTGATGCTTTCCTACTTCCACGCATAAGCTAAATGATAGGACGTTACAGCAAGAAAAACCAAAGAAAGAAAAACAGCAGCACAATCCCAGGGAACCTGACAAAACAGAACGCTTCTGTTAAACACCACAATAAGCGTGAAAGTAATTCTTACCTTCATTAGGGCATTCTCATGTCTTTTATCTGAAGAGCATCAGTTTTCAGATTAAATTCCACAAAATACTAACTTGGAAAGGATTGCCAGCTGTTATAAACAGCTACTTATACTGAAGGTACAATACCAAACACAACTTTACATACTACGTATATTTATAAACATATTAGTATATATATTACTCTACTATAGTATACTATATTACTATATATAAATATGTATGAAAAAACTACACAAGGAGAGTTTTCTTTCTTTCTCTAGATAGGAAACCGACCTGCAGAAGGACAAAAAAATGACTGCAGAATATCAGGTTAGTGCAACAAGTACGAAGTCAAGCAAAACTGCCAGGAGGCCTGCATGGATGAACAAGGAGCTCTCGGCAAAACTCAAACAAACAGGAAGCATGCATAGATTTGAAGCAAGGACATGCAACCTAAGAGGAATACAGAGGCATTGTCTGGGCATGCAGGGATGAGGTTATGAAAGCAAAAGCCTCATTGGAATTAAACGTGGCAAAGGATGTCAAAGACAACAAGAAGGGCTTCTAAGTAGAGATGACAAAAGGAAAGCTAGAGGAAATTTTGGGTCCACAGCTGAAGGAGCTCATGGACCTGGTCACACAGGACATGGAAAAGGCTGAGGTACTGAATGCCTTTAGAAGCAAGACCACCTCTTCAAGTATCCCAGAGACCAGGGTGAAGTCTGCAGTGAGGGGTGTCAGTGGGTAGGAAGCTGAACATGAGCCAGATGCATGCCTTCGCCACGAAGGTCACCAGTGGCATCCTGGCTTGCATTAGGCAAAGTATTGCCCCCAGGTCAAGGGAGGTGATCCTTCAGAACTGTCGAGGCCATACCTGCAGTACTGTATCAAGCTCTGGTTTCTCTAGTACAAAAAACCATACATGGATGTAACGGAAAGAGTCTAAAGAGTCACAAGTATGATAACAGGACAGGCTTTCATGTGAGAGTGCTGGGACTGGTTAGCCTGCAGAATAGGGGGCTCAGGGGCATGTTATGAATAAATACATGAAGGGAGGGTGCAAAGAGCGCACAGTCAGGCTCTCTACAGGGATATAAAGAATAAGACAAGAGACAATGGGCAAAAACTGAAACACAGGAGACTCCCTCTGAAAGTCAGGAAACATTTTTTAATGCGAGGATGATCAAGCACTGGCAGAGGTTCCCCAGAGAGAGAGTGCAGTCTTCCTTCTTGGAAACATCCAAAGACTGTCTGGACATGGCCCTGAGCAACTGGCTTTAGCTAGCCCTGCTTGAGCAGGCATTGGAATAGATGACCTCCAGAGGTCCCTACCAACATCAACCATTCTGTGAATCAAAATCATATTTACTGAGCCCTAATGTATTAGTTATTAATCATGATGCTACTTGTCTTTCCTCAAAACGTTTCCACTGAAGGTCCTAAAAAGAACTTGCTATTGTATTAGAAAGTAAATGACAGTGGAGTGCTGCATATTTATGGACCTATTACAGATGAACTCTTCCAAAGGACCCACTGCCTACAGTTCAATACAGCATGCATGCACTTGTCCAATATTTACTCTGGATACAACCCTGTATTCCTACTTTCAAACATATGAAACTTCAAGCCTCACAGTGAATAATAATCGAAACCACCATTTATATTAACAAAATTAAAGATACCTTCTGTGCCAAAATTGGTAACATTTCCATTCCCAGCTTTGTTAAGCTTCAAGAAGTCATCAACATACGCTTTATAAATATAATTAATTAGAATAATGCATATTAAATGTTCATAGTGTTGAATTATAACACATAACAATGTCCATAGCACATTCGTAAAGGATAGCTTTAGTCTTTTCATGTATGTTTAAAAAACCAACATGACTAAGAAACACGACACTCATTCCAATAGCTTCAAAAGTATGTAGGCACAAATTCCACTTAAGAATGACTAAAAACTTTCTAAGATTTTAATTCTAAAAGGTATAAAGTAACAACTCATTCCATCATTGCATGCAAAGAGTCTAAGATTAACATCTCTGACATTTTTCCAATTTCAAACACTGTACAACGTATTACAATTTAGTACATTGTTTCTTCCTTCCTTGTTTCTGCAGTATAGAAGAAAAGCCGAATTATAATGTAAATAATTCTATTTACTACAAGAACTACATAAAAAGTAGTTAGATCTATATATTTCAATCTCCTTTTCATTTTCAGAATCTGAACTATTTTCTTTGGCTGCCTCTTGATACAAGGCTCAGAAGCAAACAGCAGTGATAAAACCTCTTCTTCCAATCTAAATTTGTTTTCTGATTAGTAAATACATTTTGGGACACTAAAAACATTCCAAATAAGACATGCTATTTGAAAACCAGCTGATCAACAGCTGTTTTCCCATCACAGTACAAACAGAGAAGCTTCAACATGAAGCGGCTGCAAATGCTTTTTTGCTGGCTTGTTTTCTGAGGACAATGAATGAAGGGTATGATGCACAAGTAGAACAAAAATGAAATAACTTGCAGTGACAAGAATTTAGATCAGAAATTAAAAGAACAACAGTTCGGCAAACTGAGCATCAAATTAAAGAGTTTAGGATAATAGAAATGTCACCAAAACCAGTTATTGAAGAAGACAACAGCGAACCTTATATAGACTTGCTTGGCTGAAGATCTGCAAGACTAGCTCCTCTAGACCTTGTTCAAGAGAAAAGAGGTTTATGAAATAGAAATCAAATACTAGTCAGAGCATATTGCCCAATTCATCAGGCAAACTGCATCTGCAACTTACTCCAACATTTTCCTTGCATCCAGAAAACTATCAAACTGCAATCTTCTAGATTAAATTGCTGGTTATTTTTTTTACATACCTGACAAATTTATAAAGAATCTAAGCATAAATAATCTAATTTTAAAATACAATAGTACTACTATGGTTTCTGAAAGAAAGGGTTTGTTGCCTAACCTCAGAAAAATTCCAACTCGAAGGAAGTATCTCCCACAATCCAGACAAAAGTACCCAGAATCAGATTTTACAATATGTTCTCACTGCTTGTGTATCTGAGCGAAACAGTCTTGCAGTTCACATTCTGAATGACTATATTATGCTTTTTGTAACACCTCACACAAAACATAGATATGTTTTATAGTATTAGCTTCTGTTCTAAAAAAACAGATATACTTAAAAACACCAAAAATATTACATTCCATAAAACAGGGATTTAAGTTCACAGTAACTAATATTCTGATTAGTGTAACATTTCAAATACTGTATTAATCAACTTTTTGGTTTAGGCATTCCTGGCCCTGCCCTTAATTGCTAATGTCTTTTTGTGGGCAATAAGGGAGGCCAAACTGGAGTAAAACATTCCGAATAATTCAGCCCAGGGAGTATCCCTGGATTTCAGTTATGACCTTAGTGACTGCAAATTTATTTTCCTCAGTTTATGACCAAAGTATTAGATCACAAAATCAGACAGTCATTCAGGTTGGGACCTCTGGATGTCACCTAACTGAACCTCCTGCTGAAAGCAAGATCAACAATGAATTCAGACCAGATTGTTCAGATTCTTGTCCAATCAGACTTGAAAACCTCCAAGGATGGAAATTTCACAATCTCAAGTGGTTAAAGTGTTCCAATGCTTATCTCCACAACAAAACTTTATTTTTCCCTTATACAAAGTTGCAAGTTCCTGTATTTCAATTTATGACCATTTCCACTCATCCTCCTGCTATACATCTCTGCAAAGCCTGTCTGGCTCCATTTTTCTGACAACATTGTAGGTAATGGACAATCCACTATTAGGCTCTCCCCAAGTCTTCACTTCTCCAGGTTGAGGTCAAAATATTCAACGTTCACTGTATTCCTCTCATCCACAGTCTAGGCTTTTCATCACAGAAGGCAATCAGGTTGGTCAAGCACAATTTATCTTTTGGCAAATCCATGTTGCCTCTTCCAGTCTCCTTCTTCATTTGCCTACAAGTGGCTGTCAAAAGCACCTGCACCATGATCTTCCCAAATACCAAAAGGATGGCAAACCTGTAGATCCATACATAATTTTCCTTGTCTTTCTTCAATAATCAGAGACTTTCCCCAGTCTCTGAGTTGATATAGAACTCTCTTATAGTGACAGCCATATCTTTTATCACCTGACTAAACCTGTCTGCTCTCCTGAACTCTGTGGTCTGAAGCTGCTTGTTTTCACAAATGAAAATCTCACTCCACCATCTTCCCTGACTTTCTAAAGAGCCAACATCCACCACCCATACTAAAGGCTGAGCTACACAAAGTACCCCAACACACCACAGTTATTTGAATGACGTCATAGATCAGCCTCTGCACAAGTTAGATCCTTCCGCTTATTTCCCAGATTGCATGGATTTGCAAATGCACATTTGGCATGGGCCCCTGAAAACGGATTCAAGTTTTGTGTTGCTTAATGAGTGGGAATCTGGTTTTAGTTATACCTTTTACCAGTTCCCACTTCTGAGGCAACTAAACTCTCTTCTTAGAAATAAACAGCTTATTTCATACGTGAAAAGAAGAAAGACAATCCTGCTTTCCTCCTTTCCAAGCAACTCATAAGATAGAGAAAAAGAGGTTACAGTATTCAGTTCCCAAGTCCGCGTTTAAGAACTTTGCCTTGACTAGCAAAAATGACCACAGCCCCTAGTTCCCTGTCATCAATGTAGCTCCAGTTGTACAGTATTTGTAACAAAAACAAACTAAAAAACAAACAAACAAACAAAAGCCCTACAACACCCACACCCATACTCTGGAACCTAAGCACCTAAAGAGTATGCCCATATGAAAACTGTAACATAAATTTATTTATTTATTAACTTGTGAGCTAATGGAAGGAGATACACACCCAAGAAAAAGGGGATCTCTCTGTTTCACTTACTGAATGATCTGAGACCAAAACTACCAACTCCAAAGGAGAAAAGTTAAATTTCATGGGGCGGAGTGGGTGGAAAACCTAATCTATCTATTAAAAAGATGATATAATTTTAATCTAGCCTCGTTCTCCAAGCAAAGAAGTGTCTTAAATGACCAAAAGTCAACATTTTTTTATTTAAACCACAACAGATTAGATGTAACCTTCTGAAAAAACCCAGCATGGACTGACATCACGAAGCTGCTTATAAGTAACTAGAAGTTATTATAATGTTGGGCATTAATTGTTTTTTTTCTTTTTTGTTTTTTTTCTAAGTTCAGTTGCAAATTGAAAAACACACAGATCTGCTAGATTTTAAAAACTACAGAACATTTATCTATGCCGTCTAATGAATTTTTTAAAAAATGTGACTGTATTCACCATAAAAGGTAAATGGTTTCATATAGATAAATATTCAAAATTCAAAATCTATAGTGAAAACAACAAAAACAGACATGTATCTGTGATTCTCAAAAGTTACTTTTCAAAAGAGGAATAAAACTCCATCATAGTAATGTGGAGGGTTTATATATTTTTACACACTCCATTTTCCTTTTGATATTGATGATATCAAGACTTAAAAAAAGAAACTAAGAAAGACTCTTTGAGAAACAATACCATTTTTTTCTAACAGGAATCAGTCTTCTTGAAAGCAAAAGAACAGAGGATTAATTGAAAGAAGAAATATGAAGTTAGAGACAATGTCAGAAAAATAAAATTAAGTCAAATCTGGCCTTCTGCTGAAACTTCCGTTTGCTTCAGTTGAAGCTGTACATCGACTTTCAAAGCTATATTAACGGCAGAAAAAAGGGCAGCAACAATCTTCAATCCTTATCGGACATTAAGGGAAATATAGTAACTGAAGATGAGGAAAAGGCTGAGGTGCTTAATGCCTTCTTCACCTCAGTTTTCAACAGTAAAGCAGATTGTTCACTGGACAACTGGTCTTCTGAAGTGGTGGATGGGGTCAAGATGCAATAGAGCCCCCCTGTCATCCAGGAGGAAGAAGTTAGAGACCTGCTGAGCCACTTGGATCCCCGTAAGTCTATGGGGCCAGATGGGATCCACCCTAGGGTGATGAGAGAGCTGGCAGATGAGCTTGCCAAGCCGCTTTCCATCATTTATCAGCAGTCCTGGCTCACTGGAGAGGTCTCGGATGACTGGAAGTTGGCCAGTGTGATGCCCATCCACAAGAAGGGCCGTAGAGACGATCCAGGTACTTACAGACCTGTCAGCCTGACCTCAGTTCCAGGTAAAATTATGGAGCACATAATCCTGGGTGCAATCATGCAGCACCTGCAGAATGAGGGAGAGATCAGGCCCAGCCAGCATGGATTTAGGAGGGGCAGGTCCTGCCTGACCAACCTGATTTCTTTTTACAACCGTGTGACTCGCCTGGTGGATGAGAGGAAGGCTGTGGGTGTTCCTGGACTTCAGCAAGGCCTTTGACACTGTCTCCCACAGCAGATTCCTGGAGAAGTTGGCAGCCCGTGGCTTGGATGGGAATGTTCTGTGCTAGATTAGGAATTGGTTGGATGGCCGAGCCCAAAGAGTGGTAGTGAATGGTGTCTCATCCAGCTGGTGGCCCGTCACTAGTGGTGTTCCCCAGGGATCGGTGTTGGGCCCGGTCCTGTTTAATATCTTTATTGATGATCTGGATGAGGGGATTGAGTGCTTCATGAGCAAGTTCGCAGATGATACCAAGCTGGGAGGAAGTGTCGATCTGCTAGAAGGTAGGAGGGCCCTACAGAGGGACCTTGACAGGCTGGAGAGATGGGCTGAGTCCAACAGCATGAGGTTTAACAAGTCCAAATGCCGGGTTCTACACTTTGGACACAACAACCCCATGCAGAGCTACAGACTGGGTGCAGAGTGACTGGAGAGTAGTCAGGCGGAAAGGGACTTGGGAGAGCTGGTGGACAGGAAACTCAACATGAGCCAGCAGTGTGCCCAAGTGGCCAAGAAGGCCAATGGTATCTTGGCCTGCATCAGGAACAGCGTGGTCAGCAGGACTAGAGAAGTCATCATCCCCTTATACTCGGCTCTGGTCAGGCCGCACCTCGAGTGCTGTGTCCAGTTCTGGGCCCTCAGTTTGAGAAAGATGTTGAGATGCTGGAGTGTGTCCAGAGGAGAGCAACGAGGATGGTGAAGGGGCTGGAGCACAAGCCCTGTGAGGAGCGACTGAGGGAGCTGGGGTTGTTCAGCCTGGAGAAGAGGAGGCTCAGGGGAGACCTCATTGCTCTCTACAACTGCCTAGAAGGAGGTCGTAGTCAGGCAGGGGTTGGTCTCTTCTCTCAGGTCACCGGCGATAGAACAAGAGGACACGGTCTCAAGCTTTGCCAGGGGAGGTTTAGGCTTGACATTAGGAAGTTCTTTACTGAGAGGGTGAGAGGGTGATTGGCCATTGGAATGCGCTGCCCGGAGAGGTTGTGGAGTCAACGTCCCTGGAGGTGTTTAAGGAGAGATTGGATGAGGCACTTAGTGACATAGTGTAGTTGCTGAGTAGGAGTAGGTGTTAGTGTTGGGTCATTGGTTGGACTCAACAATCTCAAAGGTCTTTTCCAACCTTATGATACTGTGATACTTCTGTCCTGTCCAAACAAGGAACAACGAGTGACCCAAAGAGAATTAACATGGATAAAATTTATTTTTTGTCTTCTTACGTGTCTTTCCTTTTCCTATTGTCTCTTGAGAACTCGACTCCTATCCGAGATTTGCACATACAGACCTCTGAGGCAGTGACTATCTTTTCATTACTGTATCTAACACCCATTCACTCTCTAGATCTTTCTCACTTTGCCATTACATTGTTCCTAGCATACACTCTCCACACGCCTCTGTCACCTCCAGTGAGGGTAAAAACATTGTTCTCATCTTCAAAATTTTTTCTTTGAATAAAAGTAACTCTTCTCCACACTCCCTTCTTTAATCTGTAATTTTTACCTGCCAAAATAGCCAAAAACCAAAAAAATCCATGCACGCAAAGCACTTCCCTCTCTCCTCCCCTCAAAAAGAGAGATCACACTTCCGCCCTGCAAAAAAAATCAAGAATAAGACAAAATAATAACAGCAAGAATACTCCTGTTGCTGAAAATAGGAGTTAGAGAAAGAAAGGGGTTCTAATTTGGGCACCAATATCACTTCCTCTAACTCTACAAACTAAGACCATACGTATGCTGACCCTTTCGAGAGTCCTTGGTTCTTCTCTTCAAGTCATGTTGCAGGGGTGCAGAAACAAGCTCGTGCTTTCTTTGTTGTGTAAGACAAATCAAAACGCAAATAGATTTCAAAAGGCTGTAGCATTAGGACTGAATCTGATGGAAATGTTCAGCTGTGTTTTAACTTTTTATGCAAATTCTTGGTATTATGCACCACGTCAGACTTGCCATAAATGGGCTAATCCAGACAAGAAAAAGACATTCTTGTTCTGAGCAGCTCTCCTCTTCAGAGGGGCACAAGCATTGCTTTCAGTAAGGGTCCTTGTTAGAAGTCTTCTCAAAAACTGAAAGCAAATCTCGCTTGGATATAGCCTTTCTCAACTAGACACATGCAGATTTATTTAGCATATGTAAAGGTCTTTTAAAGACTGGAGACCACATTTAAAAACCTAAAGTAGTGCAGCACAGATTAAAAATACAAAATATCAAAAAGAAAAAACCAACTAAAAAAATGTTTCTTCCTTAAAAAATACTATTGTGTTTCTGTTGTGCCATGGAAGACTCATCAGCTATGGCAATGACTGCTATCCGATAAGGTAATTCTGTTGGCAGTGACGGAATAGGAACGTGTTGAAAGTTTATGAAATAGTGTCATAGGAATTGCAACATGTCTGAAAGAGCTGTTATTTTTATTTAATAAATATTCAGCTCTTAAAAGAATGTGCAAGTAAAGACAGACAACCTTGATGCAAGAAGGAAGGCAAGTGCCATTAGACCCTCACCCATGTGAGAACCATGTCATGAAAATATTATGCAAAATATAAGATATATTCAGACTATTCCTGTAGTCTTTGTTACAGGTTAACTACAATATCCTCTTTCTCCCTGCATGGGAAATATAAAAAACATTTTTGGCTGAATACCATCAAGTCCTGAATAATTTTCCTCAGTTAACACTGTCACTATATTTTTAATAAACAACAGCAGTAGAGGATATCTAAGACCTGCTTAATGCAGCTTAAAACAATGACACTGAATGTGGTAAAGTGATACGTGGCTAAAATGAATCTCTAGAAGCAATGGGTCCAAGTCCCTCTCCCTGAAGCGATTTCTCACCACTCCAGCTGCACGCAGCTGCTTTCTGGCTGGTCACTGGAAGACTCTGTGCAGGTAATGGAATTCCCAGGTGACAGAGATACAATCCCACTCTATACAAAATCAAGGAATTGTTCTCTGGTGACCTGAATTACATTTGTCTCTGCTTACAAGGGGAAACTTTCCAAATCAAGAAGCTCCAATGGAAGTTATAACAATAATGAAAAATACCCAATAAACACTGTAAGACTCAAGGACAAAGAAAAGAGAGCGAAATCTCCTTGGAGGCAGCTAATTGCTTCACCATCTAGTACAGAATTCGTGTTCAAGTCGAAGTGTTTAGCACAATTCAACTCCAAGAACTGCTAAATATTCTTTCCTAAAGTAATTACAAAAATTACTCTTAGAATTGTAATAATAAAAATATCTTCTTAGCACATTTAAATTGTAAAAAGAGTTTTTTCTGGGTATGAATGTAACCAGAATTATTGTCTCTTTAAACCCTGTTATGTCCAAGCCACAACTTTTATTTTTTTGTGAGAAACAAGCAGATTTGTACAAAATAACCATTTTCAATCGACTGTATCACCTGGCAACACTGAATTTACTGAATGGATTAAAACTGGAAGTCTGTCACAACCTGTGTGTCTGTGACAACGTCACTGTTTGTTAACTATCTACTTCACAAAACAGTGTCACAAAAGCAGACAAAAACCTGAAACACTGCCTGAAGTTATGGTTTAGTTCGCCAAGATGTAAATGGATATCTCCTTTTCTTCTTTATCAATAACAAGATGGCTCTTTAATCACAAAAAATACTTTTCCAGTTACACAAGGAGGTCCACAATATTTTCCATTCCTTCTTGCTTATGAGCTCTAATGTTTTTGCCTCTTAGCTTCTCTGATGTTACTTAGACTTGTTTCAAACTCTCCACCTAGCAGATGAATGGAAATTTGCTTTTCAACAACAAACTCACTTCTTACTAAATACTTATCTCAAAACTCAGACCATACCCTTTGAAAACGTAGCACAGGAACTTGGATTGTTCTCCCTGCATGAAAAGGAAGTACATTAAGTGCAGAATTACTAGTTAAAATTACTCTTAATATATAGAAATATAATAAACCAAAATAAATTAAAAATTGCTCTCAGTCCTTTATCACAATATCTTGGATTATTGTTTAAGCATTAATCAGACTTGCATTTACACATTTAAGTATCATTATGGTATTTATTTATTCAAATTAATGCCGATCATCTTACATAATTATTTGCTTGAGGATGCTTAAATCTGCAATGCATATCCAAGCCCAAAATACTGTCTATCCAGCAATATATTAAGAGTAGGTTTATTTTGAAGGAATTGCATATGACTAGTAAAGTTTCTTCTATTTCACCATCCTTCATGTTTAAGAAGAGATGTCCTCGTTTTCATTAACATCAGTTTTCTTCAAATGATAAAACTTTAGCCAAGAAAAGTAAAAAAGTGCTCTCAGTAGTTTAAGTACACAATTATTTTAAATAACACATGCTATTCTGTACCTTTTATGCCTTTAAAGAGGAAAAGAATTATACAAGTCTCAGTAGTAAAATTTGGGGTTTGGAGGAGGTTTGGGAGGGAGTAGTTTGGTTTTGGGGGAGTTTCTTTCATATTTTTCTTTTTTTCCTTTTTTTTTTTTTTACAAATGTGAATTAACTAAAAGTAATTATTGACACTATGGTTATCCATAAGCAGAATAAAAAATTTTCAGTGTAAGAATATACACTAGAAAATTGCTTTGGCCTGCTAAACACATATTTCTAATAAAGATGTAACAACAATCTAGTCCCGTTGGTATAAAATTAGAGCTGACTTCAACCTTCCCTTATCTCTTTCATCTCTCAAACATTATTTCAAATAGACTCATAATCAGATGGTAGTTTTAAAACAATTCTGATGAAGTAAAGTTACTAAATGTGTGTTCTATTGTGATCACCGCAATAACAAATATTTTACTACTGTGACCATTTTCCCAATAGAAATGACCTGTAGACACCTTTGCAGTAGTTTACAACACTAGTCATTTGTTGAAATTAATATGCTGTGCATGTTGTCTACATATTAAAATTTTGGCAGTTCACTCAAGTAACAAGAGCCTAAATCTTAAAGGCATAATTAATAAGGACATTTCCAAGTTAACAGAGAATGCATGAATAAATTTAACTTTGACACATAAGTCATGAGTTCTTAATTATTTCGTAATCTTCAGTGTTTGAATTAGTTAGAGTAGAATACATTTCTAAAAATAAAGTTAATTAATACTTGAAAAATCATACATTTTAACTGGTCAAACTGTTCCAACACCAAGTATGTATCATAGAATCACTAAGTTGGAAGAGACCTCTGAGATCACCAAGTCCAACCGTGCCAGTCTCCCTACTAAACCCTGTCCCTAAGGAACTCATCTACCTGTTCTTTAAACCCCTCCAGGGATGGCAACTCCACCCCCACCCTGGGCAGCTGTGCCAATCCCTGACCACCCTTTCAGTCAAGAAATTCTTCCCAATGTCCAGTCTAAACCTCCCCTGGCACAACTTGCGGCCATTTCCTCTCGTCCTATCGCTGTCGCTTGTGAGAAGAGCCCAGCATCCATCCCGTCACAGCCTCCTTTCAGGCAGTTGTAGACAGGGATGAGGTCTCCCCTCAGCCTCCTCCTCTCTAAGCTGAACAACCCCAGGTCCCTCAGTCTCTTCTCCTAAGGCTCGTTCTCCAGCCCCTCCCCAGCCTCATTGCCCTTCTAAAGGGGTAGTATATATAAATAAAATTTAACACAGACCAAAGAAGTAAATTTAAAGGTGTTTAAGTAACAGGTTAATTAGGCAATAAAATTTTCACCAGTGTAGCAAGCTGTATTTTGCAGCCCATCGTAGTTTATTAACGAACTATGAACCAAATAAGATGATTTAGCAGATCAAGGCCGATGAAGAGACAATTCTTCAAAATTGTTCCTAAAATAACATCCTAATATTTGCTATGCATCTTGTTTACCCCAAACATAAAACACAGAAATGCTGTTAAAAGTACTGACTACTTTTGACTAATATTGGCTAAGATTTAGTATTTTGATAGTGAGCAATAGTCAAGTGCTCACAGTAATTACTCTTTCTCACTGAACACAAATAGGACTCAAGTGGATCCAGAGACATGGAATTGCTTTGGTGCTGTTCCCAATATTTTTTAAGAAAGTGCATGCCAAGTGATGGATAATCAAGGTAGAAGCATTTCCTTAACACTACAATTATACAATTTCTACTCTACGTAGGTTTCTTTAGTTTGAGTACGTTTTGCATAATTCCATATCCTGCTAATAATCTATCAATAATCCAACAAGATACCATTTCCACAAAAGATCCACTGAAAATCTTAACAAGACAAGCTTCGTGGCAAAGAACTCCAATTTATTTATTTGGCATTTCATAATCATCTTGAACACGCTCACTGTGAATGCTCAAATGGAGATGGTCCAGTAGATGTGATGGACTTGTGACACATCAAGCATAAATTACTCAATACATTCAAATAAATCCAGGATATGCTGGCATAAACCAGGTCAGTTTAGAAAGCAGTCAGGACAGGAATCTTGGTTCCATAATATATTTTTACTTACATATTAGAAAAATTAAAGTTGTCTAAGCATAGTTTCTTGCATGTCTATAAAATCAAAAAGCCAAAGGAGGCACAAAACTGTCAAAGATGCTACCGACTGTAACTGAACACTACAGTACATGGCAAATCAGTCATTCAAAGCTGTTAAGTAACAGTACAATAACAAAATAGAGTTATATTTGAACACAGTATATTATTAAAAATATACCATGTTTAGTCTTATATCCACTCTTCTAACTAATTATTTTGAAAAAATAAAATAAAATAATTGAAAAATAATTTAAGTTCAAGAGGAAAACATAAAGGCAAGGATGCAGAATCTTTTCCTAACAGAAATACAGTTATTTTTTCTCAAAATGTGGAAAAATAATTTAGAGGAAAGAATACAGTAAAACTGGGGAAAAAAAAGCGCCAAAAGATAAATAGGTCTAAAATTTTTAATAAAATAGGGACTTTGAATAAAAAGGAGTGTTTGAAAGAGTACACAGAGTAACACTGAAAAAAACCTAAAAGGTGAAGAAGAAATAAACGTAAGGTATCTGGCACACACTTGAAAAAGAGGTGGGCAAGGGACTGTTGCCATATCCATAAATACCTTTAACAGTTCAGCAAAAAGATGCATTGCTATCTGTGAAAGTGCCTTTTCTAAAATCCCCCATTTTCAGGGCTCCATAATTTAAACCCTGCTGTGACCTGTGAAATTTCCTGGAATCTCATTTACAAATTTAATTGCAGGTACAGTAGATAATTTTTTTTTTCACACCTATTTTTTGTTATTAGCATTCTGTCTCCTCCATGTCTGCACCTAAAACCAACCCAAATATTTTCTTAGAAGATGGTATTTAACAGGATGTAAGTCATATATTAGTTTTGTAAGAAAACATACATTTTCTAGTACTCCAGCCACAAAAAGCACATACCTTCAAGACCTGTTTCCAGTCTCCTGCAGAACACCTTTTGCAGAATCGTAAATGCACTCTTCTGGAAGGAAAGACCACGAAGGTGATGACAGAGTGCTGCCTTTTACATGAGAGAGGACCTGGAATGCAGGGAGCTCTGTTTTGAGGTAGGTGATCAGTCAGAAACTTACGGGTCAGGATTAGCAGGCAGATCAGCGTAACGGACACAGCTGCATCTGCCCACTTAAACGGGTTGGTCTGCAGGAAGATGATGCAGGTGAGGCATTGCTTAGACAATGGGAAAAAACATTACATCACAGACCCTGGTATTCATAGTGTACATTATCCACCCCAGTATTTACTGGAGGGACAACTCAGCAGGGTACAAGCAATCTATGAATCTTCCTGGTAACAACTTCCTGGACTTAAAATCACAGGACTGTCTGGGGGTGTAAAGATCAGTGGCAGTCTGCCTTGGCTGCAGTGATCATGAGATGGAGTTCAGGAGAGGCAAAGGAGTGTGGCAAAAAGCAGGATCACAACACTGGATTTACGGAGAGCTTTTGGTCTCTTTGGGGGCCTGCTTGGAAGAATCCCATGGGATACAACCCTGAAAGAGGGCTCCAGGAGAGGGCTCCTCCTCAAGGATTGTATCCTCCAAGGTCAAGAATGGTCCATCACAATAAGCAGGAAATCAAACAAAGCAGCAGGAGGCCTGCATGGATGAACAAGAAACTCCTTGCTAAACCCTGTAATAAATAGGAAGCATACAAGAGTCAGAAGCAGGAGCCGGTAACCCAAGAGGAACACAGAGCTGCTTTCCAAGTGCATAGGGACGGGGTTAGGAAAACAAATTTTGAATCTGGGCAGGGACATGAAGGGGTACAGAAGGGAATCCACCAGTGTGCTAGCAGCTGCTGAGTAAGGCAGGGGCCCTGGTGACAAGGGACATGAAAAATGTCTTCTTTGTCTCAGTTTTCACTGGCAAGACTGGCTGTCAGGACTCCCAGGCCCCTGAGACCCAAGGGAAAACCTGGATCAAGGAAAACTTAAACCCTCAGTGGAAGGCAATTCAGTTAGGGAACGTTAAAACAAAGCAGACTTAAACAAGTCCATGCTGGCTTAACATGATACAGGCACAAGCACTGATGGAGCTGGCTGATGTCGCTGTAAGGCCACTCTCAACTATCTTTGAAAGACTATAGTGATCGGGGATGTTCCCAAAGACTGGAAAAATACAAATGTTATGTCTGTCCTCAAGAAGGGCATGAAAGATTATCTGGGGAACTACAGGGCCATCAGCCTGATCTCATTCCCTAGGAAAGTAACAGGCCAACTGATCCCAGAAACTATTTCCAGACACAAGGAATACAAGAAGATATAGTCAGCATGGACTTAAAAGGGGAAAATTGTGCTTAACCAGTCTGATAGCCTCCTAATATAAGACTGGTGGATGCTGTTCATCTCTGCTTTAGCAAGGCTTAAGACACGGTGTCCCACATCCTTCAACTGGATGAATGCCTGCATCTAGCACGTTATGATCAGTGGCAGAACGTTCCCTTAGTGACAAGCAATGTACCCCATGGGTGAATATGGGGGACAATACTGTCTAACCTCTTTAATGATCTCACTGATAGGGCAGAAGTTTGCAGATAATACAAAATCAGGAGGAGCTGGTGATACAACTGATTACCCTGCCATTCAGTGAGTGCTTGACAGAATCATTTAATCATAGAATACTAGGTTAGAAAGGACCTCAAAGATCACGTGGTCCAACTTTTCTTGGCAAAAGCACAAGTCTACACAAGTCTATACCTTTATCCTCCATGGAAGGCTAGCATTTAACAAAAGGAAATGCTAAGTCCTGCACCTGGGCAGGAATAACCCCATGCACAGGACACACTGACGGTCAAATGGTAGGAAAGTAGTTTTGCAGAGAACCACCTGTGGGCAACAGTAGACAACTAGTCAATTAGTGTATTGACTAAATCACTCAGATCAGTGTCAACTGCCAATTTGCTGAGGGTGTAAACAGCTTCACTGGGTCATTAATGCAGATATGAAATAGTATTGGTACTAGTACAGACCATTGAGAAGCAACCACTTGTTCCCGGTTTCCATTTGGACACTGAGCTGTTAACTGTAACTCTTTGGATATCAGTAAGTCTCCAGTTTCCATTAAGAAATACAAGATTTCTTCAAATTTGAGAGATTTGTGAAGATTCTCATGTGATTTAGTAAATAAATTCCCATTTAAAATCCCAGACAGATTATATTAAAATTGCGTATGTTATTTCTAGTGTCCATAAGTGGCAAAGCTGAAATAAGTCATTAAACCAGTTCAATGCAGCTAGTGTGCAAGTATAGAAGCAGTTACATTTAACTTACTGCATTAGTTCAGAAACAGAAATAGGAGACAGCAAAGCAGTATGGTATTTTTGCCATTTACATGATGCAGATATGTCAGTCATCAAAAAATCTCCAGAGTCAGCTCAAGAAGAGAAACATCTGCTTCACAACCTCTGGTTGAGTCCATACTTTCAACCCTCCTTCCCTTATCTGACCTAAAGTTAAGGTGAAATTATTTAAAATCTAATTGAAACTGTAGCAAATTACAGGCTACAGCTATGCTTTTTTCTGCTACAAGCATTCTTATACACTATATTTCAGTAAAGGAAAACAATAACTTTTCTCTCAAATTCATATAGAGATGTTGGGGGAGAAATATCTCAGAAAAATCTAATTAATTTTTTCCATTCGATTACCAAGTTCATAAATTTTTGTAATAAACACATCAAGGTATACTTAACTTGCAAAAAAACCTGTTAAGTCTCTACTTCATCAGTTTCTCTGGAAAGGAGATAACCTTTGCAGACAAAATGATACAAAACTAATTTCAAAGGTGAACTGCAGATTGAAGTAAGAGCATCATTATTGATGCTATACTTTAATTTAGGTTCAATAGAGACAACAGACAAATTCTTGGATGTTATCTTCCACCACAACCATTATTTTTTTTCCACACAAGTGCTACTCCCCGCACCCATCCTCCAAACAGGAAAAAATGGTCTTCTTATCAAAACAGGACAAAGACATTTTTGTTTGCATGGGGGTGCACTGCATTTACTAGAGTATTAACACACAGGGAATATCTCCTTCAGAGAATGTTGTATCTTCCAATACAGGATATAGAATTTATTCATATGGCAAACTAGCAGTTGTAAACATGACCATTTCACCCTGTCACTTCAACTGCAACTGCTGCTGTCAAGAGCTTCTGTTGCTTGACAGCTAACTGCAAGATTGCTTCTTGCAACTACTTTAGGAAATAAATGTTAATACAAGGCCATGTGCTTTTAATGTACAGAAGCAATAAATACAGGGGTCTTCCAAAACAGGATACTTTCTCTCTGGGATCACATGTGTTCATTGCAAATACACAGCTCCTACTGTCAACATGAACAGGCCTATTAATCAAGATGTGCATTTCGGATTTCTCTCATGTGTCCTCAGGTTTCAGCCACTGAGACTCCTCACAATATGGACAGCTGACGGATCACATCTAGGACTGGCTAGAAATGGACAGCCTTCCATTACTACAACTGAGGCAGACTCACAGAATGAGCACCAATGGGTGCACGCTGCCACCCAGGTACCGGGTTGAAGGACGTGTCCCCCTCCTGCACCAGTATCTGACACCAGGGAGGGGGGGGCTGTGCTCGGGTGGAGGAACTCCTCCGCCTGGTAACTGAGAGGAGGTCGCCAGGCTGAGGACTATCAGGGAGTACAAGCAGGAAATAGACTTCTGGTCTAATGCTCTGTGCTCCCAGTCTCAGCTCCAACAGGCAGAAGTGTCTGGTACAAAGGTGGATCCTGCACCCTGTGGGTACTCAACTGAGGAGGGCAACCATACAAGCGAAGCAGAATGGCAGCAGGTTCCTGCTCGTCACAGCAGGCACACATCCCCCATACCAAATCTGTCCCCACAGGTTCCCTTACAGAATTAGACATATAGGTCTGCAAGTGGAACCCAACCCAATTATTGAAAACACTCCTAGCCTGTTAAGAAGAAGAGGAGGGTTTTAGTTATTGGTGACTCCCTCCCTGGGGGAACAGAGGGACCGATATCCAGACCTGACACACTGCAGAGGGAGGTCTGCTGTCTGCCTGGGGCCTTGGTCAGGGATGTGACCAAGAAACTTCCCAAGCTGGTGAGATCCACAGATTACTATCCCCTAGTAGTTTTCCATTTAGGAAATAGTGAAAGATAGACCAAAAACCTAAAGGCTATTAAAAAGGATTTTAAAGCTCTAGGACAAGCGGTAAAGGATTAGAGCACAGGTGGTCTTCTCCTCTGTCATAGGGAATGATAAGAGAAGGAGCCACGAATTAAATAAATGGCTGAAAACATGGTGCGAAGAACAAAACTTTGGGTTCTTCGATTATGGGTTGGTGTGCATGCACTGCCTGCGGGCAGGTGATGGGGTGCACCTGACCCCCAAGGGCAGAAGGACTTCCTCAAAGAAGCTGGTAGTGCTAGTTAAGAGGGCTTTAAACTAGAGTGGAAAGGGGAGGGGAACAGCAGCCATGCTGATCGAATTAAATATGGGGACAACACCCCAGGACCTGAGGGGCACGGTAGCCCAGGATCTCCAACTAGATGGACAGTAAAGGAGGAGGTGACAACAGCTCATCTGAAGTGCATTTGCAGTAATGCACGCAGCATGGGAAACAAACAGGATGAGCTGGCAGCTGTGGTAAGGCAGGGCGAATATGATCTAATTGTCATCACGGAAACACGGTGGGATGACTCGCCATGACTGTAGTGCTACCATGGATGGCTACAAGCTATTTAAGCGGCACAGACCAGGAAAGAGAGGTGGGGGGGTTGCTCTATATGTCAAGGAGTGCTTTGACTGTATAGAACTCAGTAATAGTGATGATAAGGTAGAGTGTTTATGGGTTAAACTCAGTGGTTTGAGTGGTAACCCAGATATTGTGCTGAAAGTTTGCTATCGGCCACCCAGCCAGGATGAAGAGACTGATAAGCTCTTCTATAAACACCCAGGAAAAGTCTCGTAATCGCGTCCCGTCATCCTCGTAGGGGATTTCAACCTTCCGGATGTCTGCTGGAAGTACAACACAGCAGAAAGGAACGGTCTAGAAGGTTCATAGAGTGTGTGGATGACAACTTGCTAACACAGCTGGTGAGTGAACCGACTAGAGAGGGTGCCCAGCTGGACCTGCTGTTTGTGAACAGAGCAGGCCTTGTGGGAGAGGTGACGGCTGGAGGACACCGGGGACACAGCGATCACAAGACGATACAATTCTCACTTCTTGGAGCAGTGAGGAGAGGGGTCAGCAGAACGGCAACCCTAGACTTCTGAAGGGCAAACTTCGAATTCTTCAGAAGGCTCCTTGATAAAGTCCACTGGGAGGTGGCTCTTAAGGACAAAGGGGTGCAAGAGGGCTGGACGCTCCTCAAGAAGGAAATCCTGGTGGCGCAAGAACAAGCCATCCCCGTGTGCCGTAAAACAAGTCGGTGGGGAAGAAAACAAGGTTGGCTGAGTAGGGAGCTAAGTATCAATCTCAGGAAAAAGAAGAAAGTTTATGAGCTCTGGAAGAGGGGGCAGGCATCCCAGGAGGGCTCCAAGGGTGAGGTGAGATCTTGTAGGGAAAAAATCAGAAGGGCTAAAGCCCAACTAGAACTTCAACTGGCCACTTCGGTCAAGGACAATAAAAAGAACTTCTTTAAATATATCAGCAGCAACAGGAGGATAAAGGAGAGTCTCCCTGCCTTGCTGGGTGCAGAAGGGACAGTAGTGACGAGGGACAAGGACAAGGCAGAGGTGCTCAACGCCTTCTTTGCCTCGGTCTTTAACTCCAAGGAGGAAAGAGCTAGGGATACTCAGCCCCTCAGCCAGGAGATGGTGGGAATGAAGCTCCAGTTGTTCAGGAGGACGCAGTTAGAGATCTGCTTGGCCAATTAGATGCATACAAGTCCATGGGGCCAGATGGGATCTATCTGAGGGTTTTAAGGGAACTGGCAGAGGTCCTCGCCAAACCCCTCTCCCTCATCTCCCAGCAGTCCTGCCTGACTGGGGCAGTGCTGCCAGACTGGAGACTGGCAAATGTTACGCCCATTTACAAGAAGGTTCGGAGGGAAGATCCGGGGAACTCCAGGCCTGTCAGTGTGACCCCAGTACCAGGGAAGGTCATGGAGAAGATCATCTTGAGTGCTATCATACAGCACAAGCGGGACAACTGGGTGATCAGGCCCAGCCAACATGGGTTCACCAAAGGCAGGTCCTGCCAGACCAACCTGATCTCCTTCTATGACAAGGTGACCCGTTCAGTGGACGAGGGAAAGGCTATGGATGTGGGGTACCTGGATTTCAGTAAAGCCTTTGACACCGTTTCTCACAGTATCCTGCTGGAGAAACTGGCTGCCATCGGCCTAGACAGGTACAGCCTCTGCTGGCTTAAAAACTGGCTGGATGGTCGGGCCCAAAGGGTTGTGGGAAATGGAATTAAATCCAGTTGGAAACCGGTCACGAGCGGTGTTCCCCAGGGTTCAGTGCTGGGTCCAGTCCTGTTCAACATCTTCATCAATGATCTCGACGAAGGCATTGAGTGCACCCTCAACGAGTTTGCAGATGACACCAAGCTGGGTGCAAGTGTGGATGTGCTTGAAGGAAGGGATGCTCTGCAGAGGGATCTGGACAGGCTGGATTGATGGGCTGAGACCAACGGGATGAGGTTCAACAAGGCCAAGGGCAGAGTCCTCCATTTGGGTCACAACAACCCCACGCAGCGTTACAGGCTTGGGGAGGAGTGGCTGGAGAGCTGCCTGGCAGAGAAGGACCTGGGGGTGTTGGTTGACAGCCGCTGAACATGAGCCAGCAGTGGCCCAGGTGACCAAAAGGGCCAATGGCATCTTGGCCTGTGTCAGACCCAGCGTGGCCAGCAGGAGCAGGGGAGTGATTGTGCCCCTGTGCTCAGCACTGGGGAGTCCGCACCTCGAGTGCTGGGGTCAGTTTTGGGCCCCTCACTTCAAGAAGGACATTGAGGGGCTGGAGTGCGTCCAGAGAAGGGCAACGAGGCTGGGGAGGGGCTGGAGAACAAGCCCTGTGAGGGGCGACTGAAGGAACGGGGGTTGTTTAGCTTGGAGAAGAGGAGGCTGAGGGGAGACCTCATCCCTGTCTACAACTGCCTGAAAGGAGGCTGTGACGGGGTGGGTGCTGCGCTCTGCTCACAAGTGACAGTGATAGGACAAGAGGAAATGGCCAAGTTGTGCTGGGGAGGTTTAGACTGGACATTAGGAAGAATTTCTTGACTGAAAGAGTGGTCAGGGATTGGCACAGCTGCCCAGGGTGGGGGTGGAGTCACCATTCCTGGAGGTGTTTAAAAAATGGGTGGATGAGTTTCTTAGGGACAGGGTTTAGTAAGGAGACAGGCACGGTTGGACTCGGTGATCTGAGAGGTCTCTTCCAACCTTATGATTCTATGATTCTTGTATCAACAACAAAACAGAAGTTGGGGAAGTCAGAGATCTCAGTTTATTCTTCTTCAAAGGCTAGGTAGTACCCCTGTGAAAGGCAAAATTACAGTCCCCAGTTGTCAACACTGGATAAGAAAGGAAGAAGTGAAGGCAGACAGAAGGCACAGAAGCGTTGAGTTTATCCATTAGGTAGGTAACAGAAACAGGTCAGGGAATAGAAGCCTGAATAAAAACAGAGAATGAGGTGGGGGCAATAATCCAATTATGCAGGGAACTGCGAAAAAAGAGATGCCTCAGGAAATGTGGAAACCAGAAGTTACCCCTAACTCACAGTCATCTCTGTCCTATGCACACCAGAGATCCTGTGCCCAGAGCAGTGCCACTTAGCATCACTCTTACAAGGCAAGGTCCCTTAGAAGAAATACTAGCCCTTGGAAAAGATCACACTGGGAGCAGTGAGAAGGAGGGATATCTATGATTAACTTACATGAACTTTTCACCCCTCAATCCCTACTAGTACCTTCACTTTTAACTGCTGTTCTCCCTTCTTGGAACACCACAAGTATTTCAGCCCTCAAAAACACAGCTCTCCAAAGCTGCTTTACCCTTCTCAGCAACTAACATCCCTATTTACTTCTGAAACATCTTCTGTCATAATTGCAAAACTGAATTTTGACATCAAGATAGAAGTAGTTACTTTGTTTCTTGTTCCTGGAATCACAAAAGTGTAATGCTAACTCTCCTCCAAGAGAAATTCTTTTCATTATAGGAAGTTTAGCGTGTAAACACTACAGCTAGTATTTACTTATTAAGCCATTTATTTCATTAATATTGAGACTACTGTGACATTGTTTGAAACTAAAAAATAAAGATTTTAAGTTACATTATTAAATATTATGAGGCTTAATTCAATACTAAAAGCAAGAATCTACATGAAGTGTGGTGGAGGGGCAAAAATTAGGACTCATCATTTTAAATACCAAAAGAGGAAAAAAAACCCCAATCCATCGACATAAAATCAGGCATCAACACATTAAGTCATATTATTTAGCATTCCTCTTTCAACACCTTATGAATAGAAGTAAATTTTCAAATGTATTAAAATTTGAGATTCATGTTATGCTCAGTCCTAAATTATAAGTACATCAAAATCATTGCTTCTACAATTCTATTTAAAGGCAAAATTATAGGAAGAATTCAGTATTAACATAAAATTTTAAATCTGATACACCTTATAAAGCATTTGAAAGCTTTAAAGCATCATCTCCAAAAACAAGGAGGCAGGCACATTCAAGTATGCTTTCTATTTTATATGAATGTGTGTGATATGCAAGTCCAATATATAAACCACCCAAAATTAACAAGCAATATTAATCAGAATAAAAAAACCCCTCATACCTCAGAATTAGGAGGGAAGATGCTAGTGCAAAATCTCAAGTTTACATTTTCCTTTCTTTACTTAACTGCACTCCAAGTCTTTTCCTCATAATTTGACTCTTTATAATTTAAATGTGACATTTGCACAGGTACCCAAATGAAAAACCTTCCAATCGTCAACAGTTATAAACAAACAAAACAACACCTAATACCTGCAACGATTGTACTTAGGTTATCATGCCATTTAATCCCAGATAGGCGTTACCTCATGGCCTAGTGGAGTTTCTTTGGATCATTACACCCTATACTGTCAATGTTTTCTTCAGGATAAGCTTCCTCTCACTTTTCTAAAATATCATTTAAACAGAGATTCTACATGATCTGCTTTTTACACACAAAAATATCATTCAAAATGAAATTATAGTACTAAGCTAATTCATTTTTAATTATGACTTTCTGCAACAGGAATATTGCTAAAGCACATTGAAGTTACTTTTTGAATACAAATTTTAAATCTTTTCCTAAAAAAGAGTGGAACAGAAACAAATGATTCCAGAAGAAAACATTTTTGCTGCTTTCAAAACAAGTATAATTTGTTAAAGCAGAAGAATAGATGTCAGTTGCCAAAAGAAAAAAAGTCTACTTCAAAAAGAAGGATCACACCACATCAACTATATTGTTCTTTAAAAAAAATCAGCCTGCTTAACTTCCAGAAAGGGTTGGTGATGGGAAAAAATGTGTATAACCGCAACTAGAACTTTCCAGTAGCAATGCAGTACTACTTCAAATGCGACTCTGTGGTAAATCAAAGAAATAGTAGGGGAAAAGTATGATCCAGTTCTCAGTGAATCATTAAACAAAGCTGTCTGCAAATAGACCAAACATCAGAAGACTTATCAGCTAAACAATCTCCAAAGAACTAAGTTCCAACTCAGAGCAGTAGAACCCAGGCACTGATTTCCCTTTTCAAATAAAACGTTCCCTCTCTGATTTGCAAATAAGAAAATATCATTTCATTATTGATGTTTTTTCACTATATTGCAAATTAGGGTTTGGTAGTTTTAAAATGCAGCATTTATTCATCAATACAACATATTGCAATGGGGCTGCAGCAAAATTTTAAATTTATAGGATTAAAATGGTCACTAATTCTGCATTACAAAACCATTTATGCCCTATTAGCATTAAATTTCTTGAAAACATGCAGCACTTCCCATTTGGAGAGTTGAGGTGTTAAAAGTTGAGATGAATATATACAACTATGTGATCAAAAAAGGAAAAAAAACCTGGCACACAGATAAAATATATAAAAAAAAGATATACATTTGCATCTGTTTCCTTCTTGTCTTGTAAGCAAGCAATTATAAGGCTAACATGGCATTTATACAACTTTATGGTTCTAACATTGCACACAAGTCAAGTAAACTAAAATTACACTTCCCATAACAATTTAAATGCAGTTACACTTTGTATGCAGTCAAAATTACATTATTTTATTTTGCCTCTTATATACTACAAACACCGAAGTAGGAATGTGGGAATCATAACTTTAATTTTACCAGCTCATATGAAATCAAGATCTCAAAGAAACCATTGCATTAAATATCCAAACAACTCTATAATACTAGTTAATAGCAATTTATTTATTCTATTTATGAACCCACTGCTGGACCTTTACTGACTCTAGTTTTACATTAACATAGGGAAACAACATTAAGAATGTGAAAATACTACACATTCTGTTCAATCTTGATTTTTTAAAGCTAATTTTGTTTAGACAAAATGCAGAACTTTTTACTTTTTTCTTCTACCCAAGCATAAATGTGGCAATACTCCATTGTCATCCATTGGTTAAATGCTAATACTACACCAAAGACCTGGAATTCTGCCTGCCGTCATCCCTACTTTCAATTAGCAAAAGTGATTATTGATTCTTCAATTCATCCATTTTCAGTACTACCAAAATAACTATAATGCTTTTTTTCCACACATAGGATGAAGTAAGTTGGTAATTAGGCCACAACACAATTCACTTCAGCACGCCAACCCAACTCAGACAAAACATTTGTAATGTGCTTTATGTTCCTACCTTGTCTTTCAATGTACTTCTTTACATATCAAAAAAACTGAAAGCATATTTTATTGAA
The DNA here is from genome assembly GCA_033558235.1 of Neomorphus geoffroyi. Classification (NCBI taxonomy): domain Eukaryota; kingdom Metazoa; phylum Chordata; class Aves; order Cuculiformes; family Neomorphidae; genus Neomorphus; species Neomorphus geoffroyi. The sequence goes on from JAUMJM010000038.1 coordinate 12,960,782, forward strand.
ACAATTTTGTGACAATAAAATTGTGGTTACAACTGCCACCATGGACTGGGGCAGAAATCTACAGGGAAAGATGAACAAAAAAGAATTTCTCGCTTAGTTGACAAAGAGCAATGTAATGTTCTCTCAGAACTAAGCACAGTAACTTAACCAAAAATACAGAAATTAGTTAAATCTAAACATCACCTTGTTAGAGATCTGGCTCACTGGCTTTATTACCACCAAACCAGCATTTAAGAATTCCCTATGTCACAAGAACTGGAAGTCATTTAATTAGTAAGCATAAAGCTACGTCTAATAATTTCATGCAGAATGCAGTTAGAACCATTTCATGAGGCATTTGGTTTACATACTACACTCAAATATCAACACAGAAATTTCATTTAAGAGGAATTAAGTCAATGCACACCTATAGTTTAGATGTCAGAATTAGTTCAGTGGGAAGTCTTGTCCCAAGAGTTTCCAAAGCAGTATCAGAGTCACAACTACAGTTTGCTCTTAAGCTGTTCAAGTCAAATGCACTTATAACCAGCTGTTTCTACTGGAAAAAGAAATACTGGTGAGATGGACATCTGTACTACGTAGCTGCTAGATTTACTCAGTGTGTAACCACAGGGGTTCATCATACCGTTGCAGAAGCCAAAGGAGAAAGACAAAAGGAAATGGCATTAAAAGCTGTATTAACAGAAGGTATCCAATACTCAGGTTTCATTAAAGGAATTTTATAATTTGAACCGTCAGGTCTTAGAAGCATGACTCACTTTTCTTCTCTGATTCGATTATGGTTATATCCAGAAGACAACAATAGGAAGTACATGAGTTTTTTCTACATATTATGTTAAAGGTTATGACCCTTTGATTCACGTTTTTGAAAACTGGAGTACCTGACTCAAAGAGGTATGGCAGACAGACCGATACCTGCAAACCTCAGTAACATTTCCACTTAAATACTTCTGCTTGAAGTGCATCATGAATGCATTAAAAATAAAAATCCACTATTTATATTGTCAATAGTTTATGATGATCATTAATTTTAGCCAGTCAATAAATCAAAAGGTTTAAAAGTAAAAACTATTTTTATAACATAGCTAAGCAAACATTTCTTTCATTGAGAGGGATGCTACACACACAAACAACAAAAAAATAGATTATATTACCATAAGCTCTATGAAGTACTGTAACCAGGAATTCAATACAAATTATTACAGCAACCCTTAAGTACAAACAGGAAAAGAATGCATTAGCTACTTAAAAACAATCCAGAGCACCAAAAAAAATTAAAGTGAAGCCAAATTACCAACAAGAAACTTGTGAGATGTTGTAAGTCTCAGAAGTTTCTTGTTGGTAATTCGGCTTCACTTTAGTTTGTCTTGCCACAACACTGGAAGAAGACCAAAAACATTGACCAAAAATTTGTCTTGTATGTGAGACTTCACACATTCAATGAACAATGTTGATTTTTGCAATGGAAACAATTTTCATTCCACCATCTAGCATCTAATTACACAGATTTTTTTTATTCAACACAAACTACTCCATATTCATGTCAGCTAATAATTAGCCACAGCTACTCTAGAACATGCTAAGTCTTACTGTTAAACACACATCATCTGTGCAAAGTGTTTTTCTTCTTCATCTGTTCTATGAAATAAATCACAATAAGGATGAGTGATTCGAGTTACAATAACGTACTTGTGCGAGTGGGCTATTAAAACCATGTTGCCACTAGTTTCAAACATGAGACTCTCATCTAAAGGCCTTATAAATCCTTTAAATTCAAAAGGCCTGTAGATACTTGACAGAATATTTCTTGGACGTAAATATATTCTACACAAAACCCTCTTGAAAAATGGTAAGATACTACTAGAAAGAAATTACCTGGAGTGTCTTGTAATGATCTTGATGTGAAATTACTTTTTCCTTTTTTTCCTTCAAGAAATCCATTTCTAGAATACTATGTTTTTCCAGTAAACATCCTAATTCCTATAGTTTACAAAATAAAATACGTCAAGTTACAAACACTTCGAAATTGTGAAAATAAAGATTCAGTTAATCATTTCAACTAATTTCATTTCTGAAAAATGAAAATTTGCTATTATAATATACACATAAGAGAAAACTTTGATTGCATATTTTCAATAAGCATAAGGTATTTAAAATCAAAGGCATGTCACCAGGTTTGTCTAGTTTGGAGAAAAGGAGACTGAGGGGCAGCCTCATTGCATTCTACAGCTTCCTGAGCAGGGGAAGTGGAGAAGGAGGTGCTGATCTTTTCTCCCTGGGATCCAGCAACAGGATGCATGGGAATGGTTCAAAGCTGCACCAGGGGAGGTTCAGATTTGACATTAGGAAGCATTTCTGTACCAAGGCGGTGTTTAAACACTGGAACAGCCTTCCTAGAGAGAGATGGTTGGTGCCCCAAGCCTGTCAGTGTTTAAGAGGCCTTTGGACAATGACTTTAATAACATGCTTTAACTTTTGGTAAGCCCTGAAGTGCTCAGGCAGTTGGACCAGATGACTGTTGTAGATCACTTCCAACTGGAACTATTTTATTCTATTCTAATTATTTTCATATTTTCAGTGGTTTGTTCTGTCTTTCTGCATTTGAAGAGCAGCATATTAAATGCACTTTTAGCAAATGGTTTCACTAAAAAGGCAGAAATCCCATTACATAAAGCCCTAATGATCTCTACCTACATCTCCAAAATTAGTAAAAGACATTGTGATCTTTCAGAGAGCCAATCGAGAAGCCTGCCCAACATGACCAATAGAGGAAGAAGAATGACAGTACTGACAATAAACTTCAAAAATTATTTGCTATACAAAGAGCTAGAGAATTTTACGTTTTCTTAATGCAGCTGTTGCTCCTACCAAACTCATTCCTACTATACATAAGCTGCTGGCACCTTTTCAGTTGCTGAAGAACAACTATTTCTGCAGCCATGCAGGAAGCCAGCATAGAAACAAATGACCTGCCAGATCACTGTACAGCTATTCAAACAAAGGCACAACTGAGAAGGTCATAAGGAGGACAGTAAGTTCAGCTCTGCTTAGTTCAGTCCTGCTTTTGGACGAAATCATAAAAACAGTTCTTGAGATTCAAAGCCTTTGACTCAAGAAACTGATTGGGTAACACTTCCTCAATTCAAAGCCTACCTCCCAGCATATCTCCTCTTGTAGTCTGTATTCAAGCTTCCCTTCCAGCTCTCCTTCATACACTTAATTCCTAGCAAAATCAACCCACTCCGGATCTCCTTATCTGTGGCTCTAGTTGCTCATCCTCATCCTCATTTTCACTTCTAACAAGACATTTCCTCCTTTCCTAGCACAGCTTGATAGCAAGGAATAGTATTAAGAATAGGATATATTCAACTTACTCCTGCTCTCCCACACCTCAGTCACCTTTTCCTAAGTCAGACACAAAACTATAGGCAAAGCTCTGCTTGATACTCTATCACATTCAGGTCAAAAGGAATATGAAGAATTCAGTTCCCAGACCTCACAGGAGGAAAAAAACAAAAGTGAAAAAAAGAAAAAAAAAAAGAACATGTTACGTTCATAAAGACAGCCAAAGGCCAAAGACACTTTCCTCTTCACTGACCATACACTCACTCTGAAAAAAATGGGGAATTGCTGTATCTTCTAACAATATGGCTCCTTGCTAAAAAAAATTCTGGTTTGTGGGTTTTTTTGGTTTTGTTTTTTTTTTTATTTCCTCTCCTTTAGATTAGGAATTTCTTTTTCCTGAAACTTCAGAAAAGACAGCCTAAAATAGACACCAGATGTTTAAAAAATTGTATTCTTGCTAAATTTGGGTAATTTCTCTGGAATTTGGTTACTTTCTATAAAAAAATATATTGCAAATCTCTGTCAACTCCAGTTATATTTAAATCCTACAGAAATGCCAAATGTTTTGATTAATAAATATTCATACCTTTTTAATTTTTAATTTTTCTTCTTCAGCAGTGCAAAGCTTGATTTCCAGGTTTGCAACAGCTTGTTGAAGGTAGCTCTTTGCTTCATTTATTCTCTGTGTCTCAGCATCAACCAAAGCAATGGCTGACGTAACTAAAGTCTTGTCTTCCGTTAAATTCAAGGAGGCAACTGGAATATCTGCTTGAACCTAATTCATAAGAGAAACAAAATGGTAAAAGATACAGTAAAGGAAATTTAACATTCCAGTCAAGTAAAATTTCATTTCCAGATGACATTACAGAACTTGAAAACTGTAAATACTAAGGTGACTTTTCTGAAACCACACTTCTCTGAAATTGGCACTCATATGGCACACACTCATATGTAGGATGTGCTGGCCAAGAAGAAAGGTCCAACAATGGAACAGTAGTGCGTAATTCTAGAAGTAATCATATCAATCCTTCCAATCTCCTCAACTGCTTTTCAAGAATACTTTACAAGAAAGCTTTAAGAAAGAAGATCAGCATAGATACCTCAGTTTCCATTGAGATCAAAATACTGAAAACAGGTCAAAAGAGACAGAAGTGAAACTGAATCATCTGTCTCAAAGCATCAACCATACAGGGAAATAAACTCTCCTTGGATGAGCCACTCCATGTTTTCACCCAATGCAGACAGCAAACAGTGGCCATGGAAAAGGAATACATTTCGTTTGTGTTAAAATAAATATCTCCTCTTGAGGTTAGACCAGCGGAATGAGAGTAACTGGCGTGTTAATGCTATTTCAGTGAACCGTAGAAGTACAGAAACTACAGTGGAGGCTTCTAGAATACACAACTCAAATGAGATGAAACACTGATAAGAAGTTCTTATTTTCAGAAAAGCACAAAATAAATTAGGTGAGGTATTTTGTGGTATAATTAATAAAAGGCAAAGCTTTTTTTTTCTTCTTAAAAAGGCAAAAAATTGTTTATATTACAGCAAAGGAACTCAAAGGAAAAATCTGGTAAATTAATTTAAGCTGCCAATTTTTCAGCATCAATTTGAAAACTAAAACCACTTGAGATTTGGGTAGGGGTAGTGAAAGGAACATCTCAATATGTTTATTAAGAGAGGTTTGACTGATCTGATTTAATCAATTACCTTAACACTTTTTATTCCAATAGACACTCAAATAATAGACAGACTTTTCAATAATTATGTATCTCTCAAAGGATTCAAAGAAATAAACTAACAAAACCAGCTGAGATCTTGACTATACATGGATATACAGATCCTGCAGACAAAACAGTGAGCAAGGAAACAGTAGTTTGTTCTCCGAATTCCCTATCTGTAAGAAGCAAAGAGATGCTAGATGTACTAATTCTGCTTCTGAATACTACTCAAGATTGGAGTCTGGCACTGCCAAAAATTGTGATGTTAGAACTTGAAAATCTGAAGGCTTCTTAACATGAAATCTCACTGCAATCAAAGGCAATAAAGATTCACTGTAAATCTGTTTAATTCTTATTCACAGCAATCTTGCTTTCTTGTGCTAATCTCCAGGTAGAAATTCTTTTCTCTCCTTTGCTCACCTGATCCTTTAATTAAAAAATAACTTTCCCAAAAAGAAGCTAAGATTAGCTCTCCACAGTACTACAGCCACAAGGAGATCACACAACTAGGACTGGATTAAAAGAAAATTAAAATCAACTTTAAAAGTATTGTGGAGAGTGAATAAAGTAAAATATAATAAAACAAATCTAAATTTAATTTAATTATAATTAAGTAAAAAATAAACGTTAATTCTCTAGTCCTAAAACCACTTGAGAAAACATACACATATGTACAGCCATAATCTTTACAGCTTTAACAGTAACTTTTTTTAGCAAACCTTCCTGCTACTGTTTCCTGCTTTCATACCTAACACTAACACCATGCCTTTTTAACTTTTTAACACAATTAACTCTCTTGCAGTCCATAGCAAAGTAGTATGGTGTCACCCAGTTATCGAATTTAAAATCAAGTTAAAAATTATTTTATTTCAAATTTTGTATCACAGAAATTCAAAGATCATATTATGCTTTTAAAAGACAATTCAATCTAAATTTGCACAGAAAAGATATGATGCTGTGATCTTCAGTACATCAAGCTCCCACATTGAAACACAAAAACTGTGGTTTCACCTGTTCAAGAACAGCTGGCTTAATGACATCGTTGTCTGTTTGAATAGCTGTTGCCACATTATCACCTGATACAGCGAATGAGTCAGAAGGAATCACGCAGGAAGAAGGCACAGAATGCTCCAGAAGAACCTCAGGAGATATATGGACTTCAGATACTAAAGCCAGGAAAAAAACAGAACACACAATAAGCAGCATTCAAAAATTAATTACATTTCTGAAATCTATACTTTAAAAAAACCCTCACAGTAGCAACAAGTTTAGTCATATTAATGTGAGGTTATTTACCTCTTACAGTCTAACTCACTGAAGAGTAACTCCATACAAAGTTCCTGCATTTTTGAGAATTATCAACTTAAGGACATTCAAAATTGTACAGTCATACCAAATTTAGACTTGTTACTTACATAGAGATTTCACGTGACAACTACCATCAAAAGCAGCAGTTGTAACTTTTGTCTCTTTCCACTCACATAACCTTTCAGCTTCAGTATGATCTTTTACCAGTTTAAGTCAACTGTAAAACTGTACTCAATTTCAAGTTTTATCAATTTAAAGTAAAAGACTCAGCTCTCTTCAAATACATATATAAACAGTTTACCAAGACACATGATAAAAGTAGTTTTACATTTCATAAGAGATTACAAGATAACAAAGTAACTCTAGCTTAAGTGTAAATAATACTGGAGTGACAGCTCTTTCATACCAATTTCCAGTTATGCCATAAAAGTCCTGAACAATGGATCATCATTATCAGCCCAGCACAACAGAAACCTGAGCACTTAATCACAAAATCATAGAATGATTAGGTTGGAAGAGACCTCTGAGATCACTGAGTCCAACCGTGCCTGTCTCCCCACTAAACCCTGTCACTAAGGAACTCATCCACCCGTCTTTTAAACACCTCCAGGGATGGCAACTCCACCCCCACCCTGGGCAGCTGTGCCAATCCCTGACCACTCTTTCAGTCAAGAAATTCTTCCCAATGTCCAGTCTAAACCTCCCCTGGCACAACTTGTGGCCATTTCCTCTTGTCCTATCGCTGTCACTAGTGAGAAGAGCCCAGCACCCATCCCGTCACAACCTCCTTTCAGGCAGTTGTAGACAGGGATGAGGTCTCCCCTCAGCCTCCTCTTCTCCAGGCTAAACAACCCCAGGTCCCTCAGTCTCTCCTCGTAGGACTTGTTCTCCAGCCCCTTCCCAGCCTCGTTGCCCTTCTCTGGATGCGCTCCAGCCCCTCAATGTCCTTCAGAAGATTTTTCTACAGAAGATTCAGAAGAAAGGAGAAGCAAAAGCTTTGCCTATATTTTTAATTTAACAGCAGAGCACTGTAAACTTTGATATGGTCAGCTACAGTTATGCCTTTGCAGCAGACAAAAACCAAACAGACTAAAGTTATGAATCTAAAAAGTGTTAAAACCTTACTTAAAAATAGTTCCTAATAGTGACAGGCCATGAAAATATGAAGCTGACATTACATTTGCCCAGTTCTTTGCATTATGTATTTATCCCAGCCGAAGCAACAGTTACAACTTTTAAGTACCTTAACTAATGAAACCCCTACAATTTTGTCTAATTAATGTCTATGACAACATTTTCTATGAAAGCATTTAATGACTATACGTCAGCAGTACAAATCTAGAATTTCTGACAGGAAGAGGCCTTTCTGCTACAGTTAAGTACTCCTATACAACCAAAAGTATATGCAATTGCTTTAGAGTCATAGAAGAAAAAGCAGCTTGTCACAAATCTAGTTAAATGTAAAAGACACCACTATCCTGGAGCAAGGCTCAGCCTCTCAATATCCCTGTTTAATAATACACCTACACAGAACAGGTAAGTGTATACATTGGCCTAATGACATTCAAAAGGACACACTAATCCTTGAATTCAGGCACTCTATATGCCATCTCCTCTACATTCCAGTTCTGGGATTCAGGTTAACAGAGTTACAAGCAATCCTCATCTAACAAAATCAAGAAAGAAAACAGCCCACAAGACAGAAAAATATCAGGACGCTAACTGCAGCCAGGGTGGATTTGGACACATAAGGGGAAAAGAACAGCTGAGCAGGAAAATGGAAACTTGGATGAAAAGCCAAGAAGACAGTGCTTCAGCAAACAAAACAGGAACCAGTTTAGGTAATCAGGACAAAATGAAACAAGACTGGGACACAACTGGGTTTTTAACAGTTCTCTAGAATGGGACTTTTTAGGTTTCCTTTAGGTACCTAAGATATGTCTGAAACCCACTAAAGTATTCTACTAACCTCTCCCTTACCCTTCCAAATGTCTGCTTCCAAAGGCAGCTCCTTATAACCATTACCTACTTTGTTCGTTTAAATGACAGACAACAGAGTAGACCTTTTTGCTTCTAAAATAAACAGTAAAGTCTCAGTTCTATGCTATCACTTAATAAAATGAATTTCAGTTTGAATCAATTTCCAACAAATGGAAAACCAACTAAAATAATGTACCCAGCAATTCTGACTGAGCACACAAGACACAAGATGTTTCTCTGAATCAAACTGTCAACTTATAAGGAAAAACTTGGCATGACAGTGATTCTTGTGGTGTTAGTGTTCAATCTTTGGTGCTGTTCACTATAGTACAGGCATAGTTCCCATATAAATAATTGATCATAAAAGTAAAAAAAAAGAAACAGTCTGAATACAGATGAGGAAGGGAGACTAATAGAGATTAAAGCTTATGGTATTCACATATTTTAGGGTACTGAATACTACACAGAAAGCTTCACTTCTCAGATAATACAGTTTTACACAGAACCTTTATAATCAAATTGAGCTTTCAGTTACAGTAAGGAATTCTTAGCATTTTGAAGGGGGAAGAAAAAACAGAAAGGAAAACCCCACCTCTTAAATTGTCAAAATAAAGCCTAGGAAATGAGGAGCAACAACTAGTGACCACCTCTGAATGCTGTGGTTTAAAATTATTCACTTAAATGCATGACCTTGCAGGAGACAAGAAAAGGTGGCAACTCTCCAAGGTATCATTCAAATACCTTTTTTTACAAAACCTTCTTTTCATTTTCAGCAATGTCAAAGATTCATAAATTAGACATTCCTAGAATTACATGTGCTATGTCTGTAATTCAAGATCTCTTAATTCACTCCTCTTGTGTATATACTGGTGAAATTACATTACCATTTTAGTTTAGCTCAAAATTCGACCCCTCAATCGTCCCTGCTCACCATGCCTTAGTTATCATAATGGAACAGTTTCAGGACTCCTGAAACAAAAACTTGCCTCTAATAAAACTACCTGACTAGAGTGGAAAAGCACCATGTACTCAATTATAGGAGTATCAAAAGTCATATGGCCCAAGAAGCCTGAAATAAAATGCAAATATAAATTATTGCCAAAAATGTACCTAAAAAATCTGATCATTTCTGAACCTTCAACTTCCCAATATTAAAAATATTCTATCATATGTTTGTGTTCAAGAACTGACAAAAACATGCCATTTGTTAACAGAAGCAGAGATCAGCATTCTGTATCTTTACGCTAGTAATGAAGGTCAAACAATAATTAAAATCATTAGGGGATCAGAAATTTTGAAAACAAAACAGAATGGATGAATATGAACTGTTAAATCAACATTTCCCAAGTCATACAGTTTTGTGCTTTAGAATAAAGAAATTAGTTATGAAATACAACATTGAAAAAATAAACATGAGTAGCATTTACTAATTGGATATTATTTATATACAGCAATTAAGAGATGATACATCAGCGAGAGTCTTGAGCAAAAGACCATATAATAGTTCTCCAACATACTTTTCTATGTTATCCTATATGTAGGTTTCAGCTGTCAAAAAATTTCCATCCTCCACTACCCATGTCTTTGACGACAAAATTTAATGGCCCTTTAAATTATTCACTGTCAACTATATCCCTGAACATTTCCATTTAAAAGTAATATTCAGATTGGAAGTTTAAGACTGGGTTTGTGTGTCCAAATTTCAGCAATCTGCTTAAATCCCAGCCTCATATATGATTGCTGAAATACAACCGTAAAAGACAAGACATTGTATTCTATAAGGCAGGAATTTCGGCCACCTGTAATGCCAGAGCTAGAACACATGTATCCACAGTCAGCATGATGCTGAATAAGCTAGCTTAGGAAAAAATAAGTTGAAGATGACTGTATTTACAGACATCAACCAATTTACTTTTAGCAATACACTAGTGCACAACAGAGTATGTCAAATGCATTCTAAAATACATAAGTAACAAACACGAAATAAAATTAACCTATCATTATCAGTGGAAAAAAAATTAATTTAATAAAATTAATAGAATCTGATTTAAAAAAACCCAACTTCTTTTCCTGCAAAACAAAAAGCAACAACTAAAAAATTTATTCAAAATAAACAACTATTTCCTGTATTAACACTACTTCCAGCTCAAAGTAAATGGTCAATTAGAAAGGTTTAAACTGCTTAAAGAATGAATGGAGGGATACAATAATAGATATCAACGACCACCCAATATGCTCATAACAAATGTTGTAAAAGTCTCAAATGGCATGTATAGCATTTCAAAAGCTGTATGAGTTCCAGTAGTTCCATTAACAATTTTCCCATTTCAAAATCAAATCACTCTATTTACATATCATCCATGAATGAGGTTTATTTCCACATTTGTTGAGGAAAGCAGACTTCAAAACCAAGCAAAATAAGTCAATGTCAATTCCAAGATTGTAACAAGAATTAGGATCAACAGGCAAATGTCTACATAATGCTGAAGTTGACAGCAAATTCTCTGTTTACTTCAACAAGCACGAATTGAAGTAAACAGAAACCAGTCAGCAGCTGTGTTCCCCAGGGTTCAGTGCTGGGTCCAGTCCTGTTTAACATCTTCATCAATGATCTCAATTGAAGGCATTGAGTGCACCCTTAGGGAGTTTGTGGATGACACCAAGCTGGGTGCAAGTGTGGATCTGCTTGAAGGAAGGGAGGCTCTGCAGAGGGATCTGGACAGGCTGGATTGATGGGCTGAGACCAATGGGATGGGGTTCAACAAGGCCAAGGGCAGAGTCCTCCATTTGGGTCACAACAACCCCGTGCAGCGTTACAGGCTTGGGGAGGAGTGGCTGGAGAGCTACCTGGCAGAGAATGACCTGGGGTTGTTGGCTGACAGCCACTGAATATGAGCCAGCAGTGTGCTCAGGTGGCCAAGAGGGCCAATGGCATCTTGGCCTGTGTCAGACACAGCGTGGCCAGCAGGAGCAGGGAGGTGATCGTGCCCCTGCGCTCAGTGCTGGTGAGGCCGCACCTCGAGTGCTGGGTTCAGTTTTGGGCCCCTCACTCCAAGAAGGACATTGAGGGGCTGGAGCGCGTCCAGAGAAGGGCAACGAGGCTGGGGAGGGGCTGGAGAACAAGTCCTACGAGGAGAGACTGAGGGACCTGGGGTTGTTTAGCCTGGAGAAGAGGAGGCTGAGGGGAGACCTCATCCCTGTCTACAACTGCCTGAAAGGAGGCTGTGACGGGGTGGGTGCTGCGCTCTTCTCACAAGTGACAGCGATAGGATGAGAGGAAATGACTGCAAGTTGTGCTGGGGAGGTTTAGACTGGACATTAGGAAGAATTTCTTGACTGAAAGGGTGGTCAGGGATTGGCACAGCTGCCCAGGGTGGGGGTGGAGTTGCCATCCCTGGAGGTGTTTAAAAGATGGGTGGATGAGTTCCTTAGGGACGGGGTTTAATGGGGAGACAGGCACGGTTGGACTCAGTGATCTCAGAGGTCTCTTCCAACCTAGCGATTCTATGATTCTATGAATGCCTTCCTACCAACAGGTAACACTTTGCTGCTGTACAAGTACCAGTTTACAGCAGTAAATCAACGTATGGAGAAGAAGACAAACTCTAATGTGCTTTCAAGATGATTTCTTACAGCTTCAAAAAGCCAAAACATTCCAGAAAATAAGTAATAACATACACTATTCCAACTCCTTAAATATACGGCCATATGGAAATAATACCATATAACACCAGATTCTGTTGACATGCAAGTACAGAGCTAAGTTTCAAGATCCTCCTCTTCAGGCATAAAAGTACACAACCTGGCACCTACAGAAATGCAAGAAAATTGACTTTGTATGTCTATTCTTCAGGAAGAAAAAAAAACCTAATACAGATACATAAAAAGTAGGTACTTCAATATTCCAGTACACACTTATTGAATTGCAAACTGCCAGAGATATTAAAATTTTATTTTTATTAAAGTAGCAAAACAGTACTTCTACTACTAAGCATCTAAAGAAGAAACAAAGAAAAATTGTCTTCCAAATAATTATTTCCTTCATTGAAGTATCTTGCTTAACTGTTGCAAGAATCCTTCTAGAGTAAAATATTTGAGAGTTACATTCTTAATTAAAGTGTATCAATTTACACCCACTATCTCTCGTCAGTAAAACCACATTCACAGTTAGATTTGGCCACTGTACTAAAAACCAGCTCAATTTAAATATTAATATTAATGTTCAATAAATGAAATTATTTAAGAACAGCATAACTTTTATATTTTTCCTCAAAAAAAGTTAGTTTATGAATCCAAAGAGCAAAAGCCCCTGAAAAGTTTCTTAAAATAACAAACCAAGAAAATATAATCAGTTTTCTGGCCAGCCATAATAAATAAATACAGTCAGCCTCTTTGAACCTGTTCTGGGAACCAGGTGGACTAGCGATAAGGTACTAGAATATTCCATAATTTATTTTAGAGTTCTTAAAAACTTAAATATTTGGTTTGCATTCTGAACTGTATTTAAGTCTGAGGTTTAAACATAAGATTTTTGTACTCCATTACTGTTCTTAGAAAGAGCTCATCTTTTAAAAAAAACAAACAAACAAACAACTTTTTTATTTCCAAAGTGTTTTGTTGGTGCTTTCTAAAAACAGATTTTCCTCTTTTTCAACTTTACAAATACAATTACTGAATCTAGGCTAAAAAAGCATTGATATATATTGATATATAGTTCCTTCATATTTCTCCAGGAACTGAGCATACAGCAGTGATTCTTCTTAGTATTTCCCCGTATTAAGGCTGAAAGTAGAAAGAAAATCCATCGCTTACATAATGACACTGATTAAGAAGGACTATTTGTTTCTATCTCAAGTAAACAGTCAGACAGAACTGACCTAATATAAAAGGCAGAGAATTTATAGCAGCCTCCCAGTACCTAAAGGGGGCCTACGGGAAAGCTGGGGAGGGACTCTTTACAAGGGCATATAGTGGTAAGACGAAGCGGAATGGCTTTAAATTGGAATCGGGAAGATTTAGATTTATACATTAGGAGAAATTCTTCACACTGAGGGTGGTGAGGCCCTGGCACAGGGTGCCCAGGGAAGCTGTGGCTGCTCCCTCCCTGGAGGTGTTCAAGGCCAGGTTGGATGGGGCCTGGAGTAGCCTGGGATGCTGGGAGTTGTCCCTCCCCATGGCACAGGGGGTGGAACTGGATGGGCTTTAAGATCTCCTCCAACCCACGCCATTCTATGATTCCATGACTATTTCCATGTTTACTTAGCACCCAGTATTTTAGGTTCTAATTTAAATTTGTAGCCATGAGAGATAATAAATAAATAAATAAATAAATAAATGCGCTTCCCCGGGGAAGTGGTGGAGTCACCATCCCTGGAGGTGTTTAAAGAGAGATTGGATGAGGCACTTAGTGACATAATGTAGTTGACAAGTAGGAGTAGGTGTAGGTGTTGGGTCATAGGTTGGACTCGATGATCTCAAAGGTCTTTTTCAACCTTATGATACTGTGAAACCAACCGGATGGGGTTCAAACAAGGCCAAGTACAGAGTCCTCCACTCGGGTCACAACCCATGCATTACAGGCTTGGGGAGGAGTGGCTGGCACAGAAGGCTGACAGCAGCTGAACATGAGTCAGCAGTGGCCAGCAGTGGCCAAGAGGGTCAGTGGCATCTTGGCCTGTGTCAGACACAGCGTGGCCAGCAGGAGCAGGGAGGTGATTGTGCCCCTGTGCTCAGCGCTGGTGAGGCCACACCTTGAGTGCTGGGTTCATTCCAAGAAGGACATTGAGGGGTTGAAGCATGCCCAGAGAAGGGCAACGAGGCTGGGGAGGGGCTGGAGAACAAGTCCTACGAGGAGAGACAACTGCGGTTGTTTAGCCTGGAGAAGAGGAGGCTGAGGGGAGACCTCATCCCTGTCTACAACTGCCTGAAAGGAGGCTGTGACGGGGTGGGTGCTGGGCTCTTCTCACAAGTGACAGCGATGGGACGAGAGGAAATGGCCACAAGTTGTGCCAGGGAAGGTTAGACTGGACATTGGGAAGAATTTCTTTACTGAAAGAGTGGTCAGGGATTGGCACAGCTGCCCAGGGAGGGAGTGGAGTCGCCATCCCTGGAGGGGTTTAAAAGACGGGTAAATGAGTTCCTTAGGGATGTGGTTTAGTGGGGAGACCGGCACGGTCTCTTCCAACCTTCTGATTCTATGATTCACAGCAGCATTTGCATGAAAAAGTCATGTAAAGGTTTTACACTATTAAAATATTCTGAATGCAAGGAGTTTTCTTTTAATTTTGAAATACTTAAAATAACCTGGTATAACCTAACCTCAGTCTTCTGTGTCACTTACACATCATTTGAATTTTACACACCCTATTAGATTTAAATTAGAATTGGTGAGATAAAATCCAGTATAGCTGTGCTGAGTCTATTTAACACATGGATATACGCTAATGAATTTAAGCAGTATTTTTGATTAACGGTGAAAATGAAATCATGAATAATAAAGTTACTTGAGAAAACAGTTTATTATTTGTTTTCCTTTATTTCAATGACAAATAAAACTAATTTTTCTGTAGCGAAAGAAAGCCAGCAGTGACATAAATATATAAATACTAGCATTTGAAGAACATGATTTATGGAATGCTCATATTGAGACAAATTCCTGTCTTATTTTTAAAACCATAATTAGTTGGCATAACTTATCCAGTAGAACAATAACAGGCACAAATTTTTACTTCCTGAGAAAAGAATAAAATGCCCTTTTTTTTTTTTCTAACACTGCTAAAGTAATGTTTCTTTTAGTGAAAGCAGTGATTTTGTTACAGGAATTTAGATTTAAATTGCCACTACTGATACTGTATATTTATCAAATATCAATGAGCTTTTACTAATTTCTTAAAGTCCAGACAGGCACCAGGCATTTATATAACTTAATAAAAGCAGCTCTACAATGTTTCGGCTTTTGCTTGTGATAAAGGTTGTATAATGTTTTCTAACTTCAAAAATTGCTTAAATAAAAATCATTCCACCTATACTCTTCTAAAGCAACTGAAAGACTTTACCACAGTCAAAGAAATCTAATGGAGAACACAACATCTTCCAGTCCTATTTTAAAGTTTACTTTTTGTATGCTTCCATACTACTTGCAACAGACCTTCCATACTCAAAAGCAGGAATATCCTTTGAGTTGAAAAAGCTCCATTTCTTCTTCTCATGAGACGCCAAAAAGTCTTTCAATTGGATAAAACGTACTTCTTCATTCCTCAATGAAGTTTAACTTTGAGAAGTGCCTCTTCCCAAGGTAATTAGTCAGTAACATTCTTATGCTAAGTTTTTGCTGCTGCTCATTCTTTTATTGCATATGTATGCCCCTCCAGTTACTAATATTTACAGTGAATACAGGACAGCAATAAATTATTAAGCATTTTTATAGTGATTTTATCAATACCTGTAGGAAATGCTGCCCAAGCAATAGCAGGGGATGTAGTCTGCTTTTCACCATTTCCACACTCATAGCTCTCTGCTGCCTGGAAACAAAAAAATATTGTTATATATTTTACATAAAGCTATGAATTCCTATAAAAATAGTTAAAAATAGTTACATTTCAAAATTAAGGCATGCAAATAACATACCTCAAATCCTCCAAAGTCATCATCATCCATCTTTCCAAGTGGTACTAGAACACAGCAGAAATCTTGATTAAAAAACAAAACCAGTAAACTGTTACATCCTCCTTATTCACAAAACAGCGACAAATAATTTGTAAAACCAACAGTATGGTTTAGTTTTAAAGGTCAGACTTGGGTGGAACAAGTCACTGTAGTCAAACCCTAAAAGCAAAGCAGTATGAAGAAATAAAATGTTCTACACTACAAGAAAACAGGAATATTTCATTAGCCAGTCTCAAAATAGATTTGTAAGCTGATTTTACAAATCAACTAGGAGTTAAAGACAAAATGCCTCATGAATTTTTACATCATTTATATGACAGATGAGTAGAGATCTCCACTTGGGTACAACCGCTACCTAGCTAATCTCATCAACTTCTCATTTTGACATGAGTATTCAGTTTTTCAAAGTATCCATCTCCACAGGTTTTCTAATTTTCCAAGTTTTCCTAATTCACAAGTTCTACAAAAAAGATCAAGGAACCTAGATAAGAACTATTCCACATGGGGGATGCAAGGGCTAGAATCGCAAAATTCCTCTTCAGAAGCATTTTTTTATTGATAAAGATAAATGAAAAAAAATGGGTATTTTACAGTGGAATTTAATATCTTCAGGGGAAATAGGCACTGCTCATCAATATCATCAAAAACCTTTTGAAAGTAAGAATGTAAAACAAGCTTTCCGAGATAGGAAAACAGAAAAACAGAAAGATGGAACATTAAAGCTATATCCCTTGGTCTCAAGTACAGCAGTCAACTCCCCAGTACCTCAACAAATGGTACTGAAAACAGCAAATAACCTAGTATGCATATATATGCAAGTCCAGGAAGTTGGATTTCTGACCATAAGATTCTAAAGTGAAGAATTTTTTCTTCATTAGTAATGAAGATAATGCACTTTAATGCAATCACAATCTAGCATGTGCCTTGTAGTTTTGCATTTATGATTTAAAATATAAAAATATTTTCCATTGTTAAGTTGCTTTTCCAAATCAGCACTGTAATTAAATACAAAAAAGATTTCCTGCTTTCCCCATCTCTTCTCAGCTGTCTGGCAACATCAGCACAAATTACAACTTAGAAAACGACTGTGGTGAATTTCTGGAAATTTTTCTGCTACCGCAGAGGTCCTTCTCTAGGTTTCACGGAGGGCTGATTTAGATTTTACAAACTGATCAACATTTTTGAGTTGTAGCCCTGAATTCTGTGGCATTTTGATATATTTATAGTTAAATTGCAGTTCCTTTCACAAAAAAACAGGATAACTTACTCAGCTAATGAAAGTAACTCAAGATATAATGACCTTCTTCGAACAGCCATGTCTAAGTACGTTAAAATACATATATCTTATTCTGATATGTGAATGAAGGATTATCCAGAAAACCTTTAGCATCTTATAGAGTATCAAAATGTTTATCAAGTAAATTGACTTCATTTAAAATAGACTACACGCTGGAGAAACATTTTACTACAGTGAAAGCACATGCTCAGAAACAGAATTCAAAGGTTTTGGAGGAAATCTCCAAATCACAGGATTAGAATGTCAGAAGGGGACACTGTTAGTTTATATCCACTGCTGAAAATCACTCCCAAGAAAGACTTCAATTATCTTCCAATAATTTATTGTCCAAAGTTATACAAATTAATTTCCAAGTTCTTCTTGTGAACGTAGTTTAAATCACCACTATCACAGTGTAAGAAGACAGATTTGGTATTATCTAATGCTTGCATGTGGTTCAAAAACTTAATATCTTTTTAGGGACTGCAAGGGATTTTGTTGGTTTTCTGTTGGTTGGGGTTTGTGCTGTTTAATTTTTTAAGAGTAGTCAGTTACTTTTCCCATGCTAACTTTAACCAGTGAAATGTTCATGAATTCCATTAACATTCAGAGCTTTACTTTACAACTCAAAAAAATTACACATGCACACACAAATAATAGCAATAGAAGTTGCACAGCTAGAACACCACTGCTGAATGACAGACAGCAATACGCTAACAACTCAGAATGTTGACATATTCACACTACCTATATTAAACGTCATCAAAATGAGATGGGTGATTCATACAGGTACTGCAAAAGGCAGCATTCAAGTAGCAATCAGAGCAGTCAGCTGGATGACCAAATGCATTAGAAAGGCAAACAGGTACTTTATCTATACACTATGTATCACATTAACAGGTCATACAGGCTTTACACAGTTAGCTTAAGGGACCACAGCAGATTTTCTCGCCGATGAACAAGAGATATTATTCCCATCATCTCTGAACTGGTTATGTCTCAACCAGAGAAAAACACAGTTTATACTCAGCACTGTACTTTAAAAAGACAAACTGGAACAAAATCAGAAGAGTGCAACAGGAATTAAAGCAATTCTGGAAAGGAACGATACAAAACAGACTTTAAAAAAAACAAAAACCAAATAAAAATACCTATAAAGTATGAAAAATAACATTCTAAGAAATTATTAACTACTTTCTTTTATCATCAAATGCAGCACCGACACAAGGCAGCAAAGAATAGAAGCCCCAGTAAGCAAAACATGTTAAATACTAGGGAGGATTCCCAAGAAGGCAACATAAAACCCCTACAAGAACATTCCTAAGTATCTATGTATACATAAAACAGAAGTCACAGAAAAAAAAGATGTAGGGCAGAACGAAAAAAAATGGAGAACAACCTGTTATTGAATCCATCATCTTTGTTAAGAAAACTGTATGTGAAATGTAATAAGTCTGGTAATGATCTCAAGACTATTTT
Organism: Neomorphus geoffroyi; assembly: GCA_033558235.1. Lineage (NCBI taxonomy): Eukaryota > Metazoa > Chordata > Aves > Cuculiformes > Neomorphidae > Neomorphus > Neomorphus geoffroyi. The sequence goes on from JAUMJM010000038.1 coordinate 12,979,556, forward strand.
GACCTAAGATTACATTACTCCACAAATTTTAACACAGATATTTCAGGGCTCAAATGGCATGATTAATCCATGAATTATCCATATATCATCTAAATACTTTAAAAGATAAAGAGACTCCACAAAAGTCTCAGTAGCATCAATGGTATTTTCAAGTCTAACTGCTAATCCTCCAATTTCTATTTCTTCAGAGATCCCACAGGAATTGTAGACTAAGTGATTGTCAACCAGCTAGGAAGGATTTTTTGCTATTTGTGCATATATAATACACAAAGGCCTCCCACAGCAGACTCCTGGAGAAGCTGTCAGCCCGTGGCTTGGACGGGAATGTTCTGTGCTGGATTAGGAATTGGTTGGATGGACAGGCTCAGAGAGTGACAGTGAATGGTGTCACATCCAGTTGGCAGCCGGTCACTAGTGGTGTCCACAGGGATCGGTCTTGGGCCCAGTCCTGTTCAATATCTTTATTGATGATCTGGATGAGGGGATCGAGTCCTTCATCAGCAACTTCGCAGATGACACCTAGCTGAGAGGAAGCGTCGATCTGCTGGAGGGTAGGAGGGCCCTACAGAGGGACCCTGACAGGCTGGAGAGAGGGGGTGATTCCAACAGCATGAGGTTTAACAAGTCCAAGTGCCAGGTTCTGCACTTTGGAAACAACAACCCCACACAGAGCTCTGGGCTGGGGACAGAGTGGCTGGAGAGTAGTCAGGCAGAAAGGGACTTGGGAGTGCTGGTGGACAGGAAACTCAACATGAGCCAGCAGTGTGCCCAAGTGGCCAACAAGGCCAGTGGCATCCTGGCCTGCATCAGGAATAGTGTGGCCAGCAGGACTAGAGAAGTCATCATCCCCTTATACTCGGCACCGGTCAGGCCGCACCTCGAGTGCTGTGTCCAGTTCTGGGCCCCTCAGTTTAAGAAAGATGTTGAGATGCTGGAGTGTGTCCAGAGGACAGCGACGAGGATGGTGAAGGGGCTGGAGCACAAGCCCTGTGAGGAGTGACTGAGAGAGCTGGGGTTGTTTAGCCTGGAGAAGGAGGCTCAGGGGAGACCTTATTGCTCTCTACAACTGTCTAAGAAGAGGCTGTAGTCAGGCAGGGGTTGGTCTCTTCTCTCAGGCGACTGACAACAGAACAAGCTTCGCCAGGGGAGGTTTAGGCTTGATATTAGGAAAAAATTCTTCATTGAAAGGGTGACTGGCCAATGGAATGCGCTGCCCAAGGAGGTCACCGTCCCTGGCGGTGTTTAAAAGGAGACTGATGAAGCACTTAGTGCCATAGTTTAGACGAGTAGGTGGTCGACTCAACGATCTCAAAGGTCTCTTCCAGCCTTGTGATATTGTGATATTCATATAAGTACACACACCTCTGTTTTCAAAGGCAAAGCTAAGTTTCTAGACCACCAAAAAGAAATCCTGATTTGGTTTTTTTGTAAACAAAAACCCCAGAATGAAAGTGGCAAACTTCATATGTATCACAGCTAAGCAGGCAGCAAACTAGGACAGAAAGCAAGGATAAGGCATTTCAAAAATTCAAAGACTGAGGTGTTCTTCTCAAAGAGTATTAGTGCAAGAGTTCTTACTAGGAGATGCTTCTCCAAAAAGATATTTTCTTGCAGAAAAATGAAAGGGTGCTTACTGCAAGGAGAAGGGAACAGAGCCACATCAATGCTTTAAGAACTGTTTGGGAAAAAAAAAAAATTCATCAAGTGTATTTTTAGCTAGGAGTCCTCCATAGCCTGCATTTAGCTCCAAAAACTATTTGACTCATTTGCTCTAAACTTAATTGATAAAAATGCTGAAAATAAGACCAAATAAACAATTACTGAATTCCACCCCTTATTCTGGTAATGGAAATGCATTTCTAGTATAAATATAGAGCAGAAATAGCCTAACACCTCACAAAGAACTGCAATAATTTCATCTATTCCTAAATGGGTAATCAGATTTTTCTTTCTTCACAGACTAGGAACATTATTTGTGGCACTGAAACAGGAAAGAAGACATTAAGTGCTGACAATCTGCAGAAGGATTTAAAAAATAGCACAAAAAAATGAAACAACCCACACAGTCTTACCATGACTAAATGTGGTCTCTTAAAATATGTCTCATACTGAAATTAAGTAACTGTTAAATTGGGCAACAGGAAGTCAACCTCAAAATTACAGATTCATAGAAGTTATGGTTGGAAAAGACACCATAGGTCTTCCAGCCCAGGCCACTTCCAAAACACTACAATCGAAGACAGTCATGTCCTCAACAACTTGAGAAGCTCTCCAGTCACACTCTTGTGAAAAGAAGGAACCTTTTCATGGATCATAAATAAGTCACTGCATTTTCAATAGATTTTTGTAGTCACCAAATAATACAGTAATTTAAACCACAATTCAGGCTAGCAGGTCATCCAATGATGACCTTGGGGTCCTGCTCAAAGCAGGATCAACCCTGCATTCATATCAGGTCGCTCAAGACTTCCTTCTCTACAATTGATAACAATGCACAATGAATATATTCAGAGATAGCTGTGCATATCTGAGATGCTTGCAAGCTTTCCTACACAAAATGCAGTCACCAAACCCTGACCATCATCTTAATACAGGTCATGAGAATTTTGTGAAATGCATTTACCTAAAAGACACACTAAAATCATGTTTCTATATACAGAAAGATCAGGAGCCATACACAGTAAGACAGAAAAATGTAAATGGCAAAAAAAAGCCCCTCTTCCCTATTCCAACTGTTAGGAGGAAAAGGAATGCTGTAATCCCACCAGAAATCCTGGTATTTTTCATACCCGAAAGGAAAAAGTGGTAGAGAGACCAAATGGTGAATTAAGAAGGATTCTTCATTCACCAGAAAAGTCTGCCTCCAGTTAGTAAGGATTCAAATTAATCAAGTCACGAATTATTACTTGATAAATCAAACAAATTTGCTTCAGCAACAAAGAAAATCAATTTTGCCAGGAACATTCAACTGGACAATATATTACTTGGCCTGTAATTTTGATTAAGTAGCTAAATTACTTGCTTGATTTTGTACATTTTAAAGAAACAACTTACAGAGCATACTGTTAGTTTTATCAGAACAGTATGTGTGGAGCTGGCTGAGGGTGGGGCTGCTGCATTTGTAGTTCTGGCAAACACTGTCCATGGTTAACCCCCACCTGTGACAACATATTGTTTTTTCTTCCATGTTTATGCTTACTAAGTGACTCATTCAATGTGTTCAATCTGGGACAGACTTACTAGCTTCTTCTTCAGTGGACATAATATAGACAGCATTATGTGAAGGATAAATCTTTGGCCATAGACACAGGTTCCAAAAAGCTTATCCAAGATAAGTATGAGATTAAAAAATAAAATAAATATAAAAAGGTAGTAATTTAGAAAGCATATAAACTGGCAATGCCTCTGTGATAAGATGCAGAACAGATAATACATTTCTATTTCATAAAGTTCCAAACCAGCTCACTTGCGCTTCTCATGGGTCTTCTGTCAAAACTCTCAAGGACCTCTTTACCAATTTCAAAACCAGGAACAAACCTCCTTCTTTCTACCCAGCAGATACAGACCTTCTCCTGAACTGTATCAACTACATCTGCAATATAAGCATGTGGCATCTTAAGAACTCATAGTAGTTACTATGTTAGAAAGTTAGTTACTATGTTAGTAGTTAGAAATTTTTGATTACAAAATACAGATATTCCAGAAGATACATATCCCAAGAAAGACCAGAATATGAATGTACAGGATAACAGAATCCTTTTCTAAAAAAGAACCCTTACATTTCTTACTTCACTCCTGCTTGGGCTCTCAGCACTGAACGTAACCTGTTTAATAACACTTAGACCATATGCAGAGAAATGTTTTTCATTTATTATGGCCAGATCTAAGTGGCCTGAAAAACAATATAAACATTACCTAAGACCATTGTTAAAAAAAAATAAAAATTTAAACAATAGGTCCTGACAGATATTTTTTTTTAAATAGAGAATTCTAAGTTCCTTCCAAGCAATATGGCTACATTATTCAAGCATATCTGTCAAGTAAAAATGGTATCTGTAATGAGGTACTGAAATGTCAGTGATTTTTCCTTCTGTTTTCTTCAAAAAGAATGAAACAATATGATGCAGTAATTCTCAATCTTTCAAATCAATGGAGAATTCAATCCTTTTAGTGTTAGTTTTGTAACTTTCAATTCCGGAATTTGCCTAACAGCAATACCTTGTTTGCAACAACAAGCTTCTACAGAATTATCATTATTATTAAATCAGCTGACTGTACAATAAAATTGAATGTAAAAATTTCCCACAAAGATAGTGTGGTCCATGTGGTTAACATTCATTACATAACAAACTACAAAATGAACAGAATTCACACTCTTGTTACAGAAACAGGACAGCTCTTGACAGCTCCTAAATTCTGCATTATGTTTTCAGTGTTTATCATCTGTGCCTAACAAGGGAAGTATACAACTGAGCAGGGCCTAACATCACAAGACCAGGAGGATATGAGACCAGAGGGAAATTCAGGATGGTCTTTCAATTTGGACAATTAGACTGCATTAGTAATTACAATAAGCATTATCTTAAAACAAATCTTGGAAGTAACAGAATTAACACAAGACTTCCATAAGAAAAGAGTTTGTACCAAAAATAAAATAAAATAATTACATATGAAGAAATCAAGCTAATTATTTCCTCAGAGACACTCGAAATTCTTCAACTACTAAGAAATATGCTTCTTCAAGTTGTGCACTCATGAATGAATCTTGGTCAGAACCAAAGGTAAACATTAGGAAGACCTTTTAAAAAGAAACAGATATACAAGTATTTTATCATTTAAGAGAATTCAAGGAATTACAGAATAAATTTAGTTCAGGAAGCATCTCAGGAGGACCCCTCATGCAACACCACCCAAAAGTAAGGCTATCTTAGACACAGTTTTAGCCTGTTTAAGGCCACATACAGTCAAGTTTAGAATATCTGCAAGGATTGAGACTCCAGTGTAGTAATGCAACAGCAGTCAAACACAAGAGCAGATGCCCAGATAATTTTCTTTTCCTATTCTCCTTTCTCATCTATCCATTTACCCATATATTGTGAGGAGCCTCCTTAAGGTTTCAATGAGATGAGAACACATTATGGAACATGATAATAAAAGTCAAGGATTGACTTACACAAAATAGAATATGTAAAATAACAGTCAATAGATAACTTTTCTATGAATTTCTTAAGAAAAAAAGACCAAAAAAACCCCACCCTAAAACAACCACTTAGTCCTTTTCTCAGGAGACACCCCTTGGACCAAAAGACCCTGTAAAAATCATGTAAGAACCTATATCCCACAATATATTTCATACGTAACATTCCAAGTAATTTTAAAATAACACTACTTACATATAACTGTGCTGTAAGTAACAAAACAGTAGCAGCAAAAGTTGTACCATCTGGATAAGTTTCGCAGAACAAGAACATCTTAAGCTATCTGCAAAATTTCTATAACTGCCTTTCCAACTTCTATTTTAAAAAGCATTTTTTAGAAGAAAAACAAATCACAGAATACAATTAAACACCAAAATAAAAAACTCCTTTGTCTGGATAAATAATTTTTAAAGAACTAAGAATAAAAATTTTCCTTACAAATAAATAAATATTCTTTACAAATCATATTCTCATCTGAAAGGTAAAAATCTCTGAAATTCTATCAAAAAAGAAAAAAAAGTAAAAAAAGCCTGACCTGTCATCTGTTAATTAGGTCACAAAGATCAGAAACCAACAGCCCTGCAATGCATGAGCAAAACTGACCAGGGTAGGCTAAAACCCCTCACATTTAAAGTATTCTTTTTGTACTGAAGACCATAAAATTGGACACAGTCTTCTAAAAGACAGAGCTAGACTGTTCCCAGAGTTGCACAGGTATTAGGACAGATCTAGAGGACAGAATCAGAGAATCATGAAATCTCTAGGTTGGAAGAGACCTCTGAGATCACCGAGTCCAACCGTGCCTGTCTCCCTACTAAACCCTGTCCCTAAGGAACTCATCTACCTGTTTTTTAAACACCCCCAGGGATGACGACTCCACCACCTCCCTGGACAGCTGTGCCAATCCCTGACCACCCTTTCAGTCAAGAAATTCTTCCTAATGTCCAGTCTAAACCTCCCCTGGTGCAACCTGCAGCCATTTCTTCTCATCCTATCGCTGTCACTTGTGAGAAGAGCCCCAGCTCCCACCCCGTCACAGCCTCCTTTCAGGCAGCTGTAGGCAGGGATGAGGTCTCCTCTCAGCCTCCTCTTCTCCAGGCTAAACAACCCCAGTTCCCTCAGTCTCTCCTCGTAGGACTTGTTCCCCAGCCCCTCCCCAGCCTCGTTGCCCTTCTCTGGACGCGCTCCAGGCCCTCAATGCCCTTCTTGAAGTGAGGGGCCCAAAACTGAACCCAGAACTCGAGGTGTGGCCTCACCAGCACTGAGCACAGGGGCACGATCACCTCCCTGCTCCTGCTGCCCACGCTGGGTCTGACACAGGCCAAGGTGTCACTGGCCCTCTTGGCCACCTGGGCCACTGCTGGCTCATGTTCAGCGGCTGTCAGCCAACAACCCCAGGTCCTTCTCTGCCAGGCAGCTCTCCAGCCACTCCTCCCCAAGCCTGTAACGCTGCATGGGATTGTTGTGACCCAAATGGAGGACTCTGCCCTTGGCCTTGTTGAACCTCATCCTGTTGGTCTCAGCCCATTGGTCCAGCCTGTCCAGATCCCTCTGCAGAGCCTCCCTTCCTTCAAGCAGATCCACACTTGCACCCAGCTTGGTGTCATCTGCAAACTCGCTGAGGGTGCACTCGATGCCTTCACTGAGATCATTGATGAAGATGTTGAACAGGACTGGACCCAGCACTGAACCCTGGGGAACACCGCTCGTGACCGGTTTCCAACTGGATTTACAGAAGTCACAACAGTGAAGATTCTGATGAGACATTGGAACAGGTTGCCCACAGACACCATGGACTCTTCATCCCACAATTAAATACAAGAACAAACCATAAGTTTTTTGAATACAAGTTTATAGGGTGGTGTGATAACTTGTACAAATAAACATCATTAATGCTAATAAAAGAGTACTCAAGTTCTTACAAATTAAGAAGGAATATAGCCTTCATAGAAAAAAATATACTTATTTTTAAAAAAATTAGGAACAGGGTAATACTAAACTATTGGCATGATGTACACTGCCTATGAAAATCTGGTGCTCAGTGCATCAATGATTCTAAAAAATCAACACTATTTCCACCCAAAAGAAATCTTTCAGATAAAAAAAAAACCAACTTAAAAAACAGTAGATCAACTGGATACTAGTTAAAATGAGGCTTTTTCTCTTAATTAAAAATAAAATGGTAAAGGTCCAAATATAAGCAACACTCAGTAAACCTGATATTTAAATACTATGAAAGGAATATTGTTTTCCTTTAGCTTGTGTATAGATAGGTTGCAAGACCTACAAATTGTCAAGAGTTACAGAATATTATTCTATCTTTCTGTTAGAAAAGCTGACAGGTACCATGGATCACTAACACACAGTAACTCTATTACGCAAAAAAGGATGTGATACCAATAATCCTAAATAAAAATAAATGGGATTCCTTTATTATTACTGTATGTCTCCTAACAGACAGTAAGACTCACTTTTTCAATTCATAAAACTCCACCTCTCAGCTTCCCAAAACCATGGAAATACAGTACTTCTCAAATGGACAAAGTCCTAATTTAAGGACAGAAAAAAGGATATAGATTTCTCTCACGTGATACTATCAAAAAGAATAAAACTTACGCCTCAGATTTTCATGTCTTAGTGATTTTACATGCTTCAGTTACTAATCTCGAAACAGAACATCTTAATCATAATACTCTCCCTTCTCCTACCCTGACTACTTGCTGGTAATTTACATTCTATGAAAGTTTAATCCAAACACTGAACTAATTCATGACTGAATTGTTATTCCTTTGTTTTGCACGCTCTAAAAATACTGTTAGAAGCAGAAAAGACCAAGAATTACTCCTTCCAACATGGAACAAAAAACACATCATTGCATCCTTTTGTCCCTTTACTGATAGTAGAAAAGACAACTTGACTTTCTGTTCACACACCCCACAGATGAATTTGATTTTTTCATTCTCTCCTTAGGAGAGGGTTCCATTCACGGAGAAGTAACTCAAGATGTTGATTTTAAATTTGTTTTCATATGACTTATGAAACAAACTGGAAAAAATTCACATTGTCCAACTCCCAACCCTTGGAACAAGCAAAACATAAAAGCTGATTTGCTTTCCAACGGAACACATTGCTGCCAGAACGTCTGTGTACATTATCTTTCCTTTTTTCTTCTTCATTTTCAGTCTACTCCTAAGCATGTAACACAACACTCTCATCACATAACCTTTGACCAAATGGATATTATCATAATTGTATGTTCTTTGTTTGCAATCAAGAAAAATCTATTTACTTCTCAAGGAAAAAGTTGATTGCCACTGATGCCTTTGTAATCTGATGAAGAAACTGGGAGCAGACATCACACACCAGGCCAGAATCAAAATGGGATTAGGGCTGACCACTTAAGTTCTTTTCAATCAGAACACAATGCTTTACAATAATTTCTTTCTACCAGTTGATTCTTTATATCTACTACACATTTCTCAAATACTCTTTTTCTCTGTTCCTAAGGCTTTTGAGAAAGATGGGTAGGAACTATCAAGCCCATTTCAGACAGAGGAACACATTTTCTAAGAGGTCCTATATCCCACAACTTAACAGGACATTTAGTAATAGAAGTACCGAGTATGTGATGAGGGTATTGATATCAGGAATATTACTCATAAGTCAACAATTAAGCAAAAATTATTTCTCATCCAAAAGGAGTTAAACTCCCCTTGCCCCCAAACAAAAAGACAAAATACCAGCCAAATTCTCCACCCATCCTATAATCTACTCAATTTTGTCTCCTTCCCTAGCTAGGCTAACGCCAGGCAGGCAGCATGCCAGGCATGCCCTAGACGGAAAAGAAAATAATTGGGTTTGTGCAAGATCTGCACAACTTCTCTTCAATTCTATCGGCAGTTAAAATATCATGACACAAGGAGGAGATCCTTCCAGAAATAGAAAAAAAGATATTCTGCTATGCCACTAAGCAGACACTGCTCACCTTCAAAATGCCCCTGACAACCACAACACTTCTCTTTGCATTGATGCAATGTAGCACTAGAGTAAGGTTAGCCACCTCCAAATGACACTAGCACACACACACACAAAACAGGTGATTTATAAAATATACATTTGCCTCACAACTAAGACGTAGAATAAATAGGATGTACAAAGTTTATGAAGTATAGCCACTATGCAGACAAGCACCCATTCATCACAGAGTGTGCCTAATCCAAAGTGCTCCATGTCTTCCCAGTCTAATGGAAGTTAATTGTTCTCCCACATAATTCATTTTAAATCACAGTTTTGTATATTCTCCAAGACCTTTGTTAAATTGGAAATAAATGCATGCCTAAGAGGTATTCATCCTAAAGTATAAAACTACTGTGCATGCAGAATACACATACAAGAATAAATTAATAACAAACTGCAGTGGACTTGTATATAATATACTTGAGAATTCATGGAATTATTTAAGTTAACAAGGACCTTATATATCCACAGAGCTTAACAGCTTTTGAAATTGGTACTGTTTAAAGGGAACTACTGGAATTTATCCAAAAATTGCTATGCAGAAGTGATCCCTTCTGGCAATATTGAGAAAATAGGCAGAATATTTAGGTTCCAAAGAGTAAACGATGTGTAGATTGATATCTTTTAACTACATTAATTACCAGGGAAATTACATAGTCTTTAGTCAGCGAAATTCCCAGTGAAGACAAGTTTTGCTTGACTAAAGTCAGCAGGAAAAAGCTTGAATATTTGAACAATAACCATTAATACCCTATACTTACAGTTAATAATAATAGAAACCTAATCAATTTAACAATTAAAAGTTTCAGGTAATTACTATAATTTTCTGAAGAGAGTTTACGAAAAAAAAAATGTATGTGAATGGGCTACTTCAGCTAATCCAGTAATTTTCTAAAATATCAGATTGTTAAAAAAAATTAACAGAAAAATCACAACTTTTTCCCTTTACTCATAATGAACAGTACATTAGGCTACATCCATAATCAAATCACTATTTTCCTGGGACAAATATTGCCAAGTGCACAACCTATATGGAAAATTATGATCATAAAACATTTCACTAAATAAGAACAAAGAAAATCCATTTTTTGATCAGAAAATCTAAAATAATTGTAAGAAATTGAAGCCTAGTCCATTTAATGGGAGCAGCTCAGAACACAGCCTCGCTGGCTGTCACCAGGACACGAAATGCGAGGTGTAGTCTGTCAGAAGTATATATCTAAATTCAACTCTGCAAACCACTGGTCTTCTTTGACCCTTCTCTCACTTTCTTATTTTGCTTGTGGTTCTGTAGTTCAAACCTAATGGAGGAACAAGGACTGGATTAAGAAAAAAGAACTATACAACAGGACGTGCTTTAAAAAAAAGATACCAGTGTTCCATACTTTTTCAGTTTTACTAAATCCTGATGTTCCATACCAATTTATAGTTTAAGCAGGTTACGCACAGATGTGTGCATTTTTCCATGTAATCCAAAGCTGATGTACAATTAAATATATTTTCATCTTTAAAAAACAGAAAATCCTCTTCATTATTTATGTTTCTAAACTAGACACTGTAATCAGATCACAGCGTATTTTACACTTTGAGGAAATCCAAATAATTTAAGGACAGCTGCTACCTGAAAACAACTATTCAAAATAAAAATGCGTTATATTTTTACAGCAACTTATTCACTTTTTTTTTTAAGAAAAATTATTCAGGTACATTAGAAAAGTAATGCTTCTTCACTGAGTGGGTGTTCTATATATAGCATGTAGAACAGCAGTAATAAAAATTACTTTTTTTATATAATTATTTTTGAGCACTCTTGCTATTCAGTATTCTTTTCTCAACTTTGATATGCATCCACTTTCCTAAAATGTGTCTTTAATACAGTATACATCACAATAACTGGATAAACTAACTTTCTAATTCCTTCTTAAACATGCTCTCAGATACATTAAGGCGATCCATCAGGTCAGAAACTTTACCCTTGTAAAAACATTTTGAAACCTTTTACAGACAAGTTCATTTTCTAATAGTCTTACCTTGGCCCCTTTGAAATGCAAGACAAAGGTGATTTACTTCTAAAAATGTGCACTGAAAGTATTAAGGATTTATATTACATATTTTCTGCCTCTAAAATAGTATTTTCTTTTTTCAAAAAAAATTAAAATAACTTTGCTCAACTCTGTATGTACCATGAGTCAACATACCTGTGTATGTGTTTATGTATGTGTGTAAACGTATACATAAAAAAAGAGAGAGAGAGCACACTTATTTTCAGATAGTAAAACAAAAAGGATCTATGCATACCAAAGTCTTCAGGGCACACAGTCAACTTGAATTCAATAGTTTCCAAATATAAATATAATTTGTATTTATTTTTTAAATTTTCAAACATGTTAATTCCCTGTCCCTTCTCCTTTTAAAGGAAATGTGGTTCTTAAACCCTTACTGCTCTTCCAACCCCAACAAAGAACGAGTAAGAACTCTTCATAAACACTGAAGGACGTTCACACATGTTTTTATATGGATAACTCCACCAAATCTCAGGTATATTTAACATCGATAGAGAGCTGTACCACACACTTGTGAAGCATTCCTTAACTGGAAAAAATATTCACTAAAATTCTAAAACAGAAACTACTTTTTATGTTTTAATAATAAAGTTACTCTGACCTTGGAGTATCAATATCTAATTTTACTATTAATTTAATATTAAATTTTTGTATTAATAATTTAAAAATTAACTGTTGCCTTTAGACAGAAATGTTTTTACATTCAGTCTCTGAGACCCTTTCCACAGTCATTTTACGTTACTATACATCAGTGCTAATCAAGTGCGCAAGAACTTGTCCAGAAAACAAATACAAGGAAAAAAGAAGTAAACCAAGGCATTTAATTTTTTGCATGTAACAGGAATGACAAAACCTTGAGAAGCCACCAGCAGAACATGTCACAGGCCACAAGACTTGTCTGAAAACCAGCATTTCAAACCAAGTACAAATTTTCTCCAGTCTATCAGGCCAAGATACTGATTTTTATGCCAGCAGCTTATAAACTCAAATTGCTCTGCATTATTTCAGAAGTTGAATCCCATGGAAAGTACTTTTAAAGGCTTAACTGGCAAGTGTATACTACAATATTCTGTTTTCCACCTAAAACTACACTAAACTGCAATCCTCAGAGACAGGATTTCCAGTTTATACACACACTCTATACACACACTATACACACACTAAACTCAAAAACTGTAACACAGGAAAGTGTTGTTAAAGCCTTGAAAAAAAGAGTAAGCCTAGTGCAAGGAAGTTGACTGTAGGTGTTTTTTTCCTCAGAAATCATAAAATTAAAAAAAATATCACTGGCCTGTGTTCTGCAATAAATTAAAGATATTTAAGTGAAAACATAATTAATTAATACAAAAGGATACTAAAACAAATTCAAAGTAATGTAATTCCAATCTTTCCATCAAGACCCATCACAAGATAATGGAAATCTGTTCCAGCAGTGTGTTTTGGCAAATTATTTAATGGAGAAAAATTCAACTGTAATGAACGAGAAGACCAAGTTTTGGCAACAGTACACAGAATATTAGAGAGCTTTTACCTGCATTCACTTTATTCAAAAACCTTAGGGAGACATTATTTAGCATATTTAGCAGTCATTTAGTTACTTATTCATTCACAAGCTAACAGAACTTCTAAAGCACATACAGAAACCACTGTAAGCAACAAAACCTTCTCATAGTATTAAATGACAGGTTTGAACCAGGTAAAACTCTAATCAATATTTTCCTAATTACTTTTAATACGAACTTGTTTGTGTCCTCCCTTCTATGAAGACTTCAGCTGCAATTAAAATAATGGAACACAGTCCTTTTCTATTTTTCTCCTTACAATTTATTGTGTTTTAAATTTATTTACAGCCAAAAAACTCTTCTGATTAAAAGCAGACTCTTGCATTGGCAGTATGGTTCAACACTACTTTATTTACCAATCAATTCTGTGCAAGAAATTACATTGTAGCAAAACCTAAATCAAGCATAGCATGTAAGCAGTCTGCTGACTTCTTTCACTTTGAAACATTTGAAAGTAAACTAGTCAATAGGACCTCTAAAGGAAAGCAGAAGAGGAGTGGCTCAAGAGTGACTTTAGCAATTGTTTTTACTTGTCCAGGGCATTTGTACATATTTACACAGACACAAAGACTATTCCAAAAGTATATGGTTCTTCTAAATCAACATTCGAAGCACTTCAGTTTTGGTTTAGCAGTTTTGTACCTCCATCTAAGTTTGCCATGACCACTGCAACCTGAGCTAAGAACTCACTGCCATATCCACAAAACAACAGCTACGTGCAAATTGCCTCACATCTGACTTAGAAAAGCACAACCAGTGCTATTTTCCTTTGTATAAAAAGCTGCTTTTTTGCTGGCCTGGAAAAGAATTGCCTAGCAATGAATAAGTATTATTTACTTGCCCCCTAGGTGAAGGTCAAATCAGTTTGGTCCTTCAAGTAGCTCCCAGCCACCTACCATCACAAAAACATTTCCAAACCTTTGGAAGCTTTATATTTTGAATCTTCAAATCTTACCTGCAGCCTAGCTCAATTAATGTGTCATCTTACTTCTCTGGCCTCAATGGCACTCTGAATATAAGTTTCAGCAACTATTATACCAAGGAATGTCTTCTAGCAAACATACTTAGAGCTATTAATCTCTTCAGCACCTAAAAACTTTATATATCGCTCAGTAGCACTGCATTTTAAATACCAGCTACACTTCTTGTAGCATGGCACAGCTGTCGTGCCTTTCAATAGACTACAATCAGACAAACATCTGTAGGAAGTGGATGGCAAAACCTGATACACAGTTATACTGTTCTTCATAGCTCATACTTTGCAGATACCACCACAACCAGAAGCATATTAAATCAGCAACCATTTAGTCCTGTCCTCTACTGCAAGAGCAGACTGAAAAATAATACCCACATATTCAGCCTGAATACACAGAAATAGGAATGAAAAAAGAAAATTGCTCCTTGAACTAACTTCTCAGAGAAGAGCAGGAGAAAAGTTGTAACTGCAGCAGTGATACTATGTGTTAACCAATGTTCTCTGTGGAGCCTTAACAGCTGCCCAGCGGTGTAACAAACAATCTGCTGTAACTTACCATGGACACACATCATCGAAAGACACTGACAATCCCTTGCACACACCATCGGGAAATTGTTGTGGAGAAATATAAGGTGTAAACAAATGTGTTAGATGAACCACTCCATTTTTTTTGTCACCCTTCCCCCTCCAGCTTAGGTCAATAGCTACCTATTTCTAGCATGTGCAGTTTTGTTTTATTTTCCTAACAGGTCTGTTATCACTCAACGTATTTAGATTCCTACTTTTCCCCCATTATAGCTAAAGCCATATGCAGAAGATGAGGCTGGCTTTCTGACACCTCCTTTTCACTTAACTTTACACCCTAGTATGAAACAGAAATCTAAACAATGTTCCAGTGGAACAAAGACGGTTTATGTTGAATTATTTCAATTGAATACAATCCTCAGGGAAGGTGGATTTTAAGGCTTGTAACACTGTCATCGAGAATGCCTTCAAATACATAATACTGAGTTCAAATTGTTTATGAAGTTGCTGCAATGGGTTGTTAGCTTCTGCTTCTAGGATGCACAGATTTTGTTTGGTTTTTTAAATGTTAATTTCAGGGCTAGGTCAAGCAACCTGTTTTGCTCTGCATTTCAATGGAGTAGGGGATTATACTCAGTTTTGCAACTGGGTCAAGAGAGTAGCCACCATTAACCAAAACTGAAGTCTGATGGTGCTTAGAAAGTAAACATTTCCAAGAGGTACCAACTATCCCTACAGCTTCCTCTTATTAGAGACAACTACACAATGTATTTCTTCCCTTACCTTACCTCTTAACTTGTTTGAGAACACAAGATCTTTATTTTACTGAAAAAAATTATTCAAAAAACTCCCACTATTTCCCTTTTCTTTGTTAACAGTTTTATTTAGTTGCTGCCCTACACTAGGTGTCTCTTAAGTTCTTCACCAAAAATATACACAAAAAGAGAGTACAAATACAAGTTTAGTCCTAACTGCTATATCACACCTGTCCAACTAAACAAGTACCCAACTCCCACAACTTGGCTTTAAGGAAGTGACTACTTCAAATACTGCTGCCCTCCTCCCTCCAAAAAAACCCACCCAAACTAAAACCACACAACCCAAAGATAAAAAACCCTAAACTGCCAGTCCAGAAATTTATCTTACAGCTATGACCAACCAGCAGTTCAATCTTAATACATAAATGAAAATCATAGGTCAACTCTCCAGCTCATTTTACGCACAATTTGCCTGCTAAGCAGCTGGACTGAATTGGGACCACTGATATCGAAGTGATAGATTCTGGACCCCATCCCCATGTCCACAAAGCATTCTGATTTGCGCTATCCTCAACTCCTTAAGAATGTGTTTATAAACAGTTTTAGTAGAAAACATGTAAGCTGCAACACTCCTAGGAAACTTCAAACACCAAGTACGACTCAGTGGTGTGTGCCAACAGATCAGAATGCATGTAGTCTGTTTTGCCTTTTTTTTTTTTTAATAAGGAACCATACGTTCATTACCACTTACAGATTTTGCCTTAAAACCAAACAAATAAGAAGCCTTCAGCAACAAATACATTTTCTAAAGTCACTCCTGCCTTAGCTAACACTTTCCTCAAAAGTTGGTCTGTAACTCCTCTACAAATGAAACACAGACTGTTCTGCCTACCACACAAACCAAATTTTTTAAACAGGACATTTATTGGCCACAAGCTCCTACCACATCACAGATCAAACCCTTTCCATTTTCTTACTTCTACTCACACTGTATACACAATCTACTGTGGAAAAGGTCTGAAAACTGACTTTCAAAGATCTCAGGTAAAAACACCGCCTTTCTGGAACCCATGCATTCCAAACAAGGGCTGCTGCATCAAACAAGGCAAAAGGTATATTACAAGAAGATCAAGACCTGTCCCAACAGCAGATAAAATCCAATCTGGAAATCTAATTATAAAATTATATTATAACCTGCTCTCATTTTTTAATTTAATACTTGTACAAAATTCCAATATATTTTTTTCATTCTATACCATTAACAAGTAGAGATATTTATACTTTCTGCAGTAATATTTCTCATTTTAAATATTGAGAACATTTCCATCACAACCATATTATAAAAACTCCATGAGCATCAGAAATTCAAAAATAATCAACCCAGAAAACAAAAAAAATTAGAAAGACTCAAGACCCTTTATTTCTCAGAACAGGACCTCTATAAACACAATGACAACACGAGCCTACTAATATTTTCTCTTATCTCCAAGGAATGTTAAATCCAAATTTCATTACCCTCTTGGAAATTAAATGCTCCATAGCATTCAGTCTAAACCTCTCCTGACACAGTTTTAAGTCATATCCATGCATCCTGTCACTGGACACCAGGGAGAAGAGATCAGCACCTCGCTCTCTATTTCCCCTTCTCAGGAAGCTGTGCAAAGCAATGAGACCACCCCTCAGCCTCCGCTTCTCCAAAAGGGACAAACCCAGAGCCCTTGGCTGGTCTGCACAAGACACAACTTCCAGCTCACAACAGTCATACTGAAGTAAGTATGAAATTTTCATTACGTTTTCATTATCATCACTCAAAACATGATTACAAATTATTTATTTCTCTGCTTCTATTCAAAAGACTACAGTGCCTTGGAATGGCTGTGTTGTCACACAACAGCTCTTAAGAAAGCAATAGTTCATAATCAGTGTACAATTCTTCAGTATATACAAACTGAAATACAACCAATAAGCATTAACATTGATGTTCTCTGTAGTAATGCCACTCTGAACTGCTTTTACAGAAACAAAAAGGGATTTAATGTGATGCGTTAAGTCCATTGAAGGAAAAGCAACTGGTCTACTAACAGATTCAGGGCTACAGCCTTGAAAGCAGTAATTTTTCAGCTGGAAGAATGAGGGTTGGGACGTTTTGTACCTTAATCTAAGTTTGCCATTACCACATCCTATATCCTTTGTTTCCAACGAAAAAAAGCTTTTAATATTGTTAGCCCTTAGTGTCAGTTTCCAACTGTATTCCACAGACTACAGGCTATCTGCTCTTCAGTGCAGATTGCTTTGTTTTTCCTGAAATAAACAAACAAAAAGCCCTAACAATATCGTTGTATAGTCACCTAAAATCAGTTTATGTACATGCACAAAAGCTTTGCCATCTTTTCCAGAACACTGCACTAAAACAAGAGGAGCAATGTTCCTGGAGTCTAAAGGTGGAAGAATTGGACAAGACGTGGCTTATGCTTCACTGCACCTCAAAACTTGCCTGAATAATTAATATTAGAGTATTATGATGCCATACGTTATCACATAAGGCAAAAGCGTGCAAATTTGGGGTCTTGTCAGGAAAAGTGCCGAGTAAGTGAAAATGTTATATTCTAAAACTATTACTAGAGTTGCTAGTGGGAAACTTAAAAATCAATTTAATCCTGTATCATTTTCAGTAAGTGGAGGTTTTTAAAACCAGTGTTCCATAAACTGTCTTTAGATCTTTTTCTACTAAGTTAGCGCTATATTTTGGACATTCTTGCTCTTCTTAAAACTACAACTTGGAACTTTGTGCAAATGTAACAGAAGACCTATCAACTGAAATTAGCAACTTAAAATAAAGCCATATTAAAATTCTTCTCTGAAAGACATACAAAACCTGAATTGTTATCACTTTCATGACAAACAGCAAAACCTGCTTTTCTTATACAGGCAGTACACAGGCATGAGAAACATTTTTCTTTCTGAGGATCCAAAACACTTCTTAGAAGTATTATGTCCATTATTCTGGTTCTCTTTCACAGGCTTGAAATGTTTAATAGACATTATCCGTAACAATGCAATCAACAGGAAATATTAGCCTCGTGTACACAAAGCCAGACAGATGCCGTATCCAGCTACTGAAGAAAGGAAAAGAGTTATATCAAAATGTTCCCTCTGAAAATCTGTTCAGGAATATCCATCATCACTTTAACAAACAACTACTTGTAAAGTAATAAATTTAATTTCCTTCCTTTTAGGTCAAAAAGCCCTCTGTGATTGCCGAAAAAAAAAATCTATGAGTATGTAATTCTGCTTCTCCAATCTTATCCTATAATGGAATTTACATTTTTAAGCCTCAGTTTCATTGGAAGAGTGGACAGAATCCCAAGAAGTCATTTCAATCACTCCCAAAATAAATCTCTCAACTGAACAATATAAAGGAAAAAAGCCTGCTATGCCAGAAAAGTGAAATTCTTCACATTGGTCAATATCAAACTCTTCAGGAAGAAAGACTGTTAATCCTATTGTACATTAATACCATCTAGATACTATGCTATTCTATATTAAGAAAATTACAAATCACCTAATTCCTTTCTGTAAAAATAGCACTACATCTGGAGACTCAAGTCTGAAG
Source organism: Neomorphus geoffroyi (assembly GCA_033558235.1). Classification (NCBI taxonomy): domain Eukaryota; kingdom Metazoa; phylum Chordata; class Aves; order Cuculiformes; family Neomorphidae; genus Neomorphus; species Neomorphus geoffroyi. The sequence continues at coordinate 12,998,268 of JAUMJM010000038.1, forward strand.
ATCAAAGATTGCTTAAGGGACATCAAGGGATAAAAGAAGATTATGTTGCAATAGGCCTTATCAGAAAAGCTAAATTCATCTTTAAATTTTCAGGTATTTATTTTTGCTAACACAAGCAAGTGTTATTTCCACATAAATCTTAAGTCTTGAGAAGCATGAGATAAGCAGAATAGAAAAATAACCCCCACCTTGTATTTCTGATGCAAATTTTTACAAATATTATATCAAAGTAACAAAGTAGTAAAATGTCTGAAAGTTACCTTCCAACACTTCAGATAACCTACCATTTAAAATACACTTAAAGGTAGATTTAGTTTGCATGACTTAAAATTTACACTGTCTGCAGCCTGAAACCTCTAGTGTCCTAGGGGAAAAAAAAACCCTGCACAGAAGAAATAACATAGCTTGAAAAGTTTACTGGGGATGTCAATTTCTCATTCACTAATAGAGGAAGCAGAATGCTGACCGCTTCCAGAGTCTGCAGGGTAAACAATGCCTATGAACAAGTCAGTAGTAAACTCCAGGCTAGTAGGATTTGAAAGAAAAAAAATCACAGCATATAATCTAATTAATTTTACATAAGCAGTAAGAACGTTCTTGTAAGGGCATTTAAGCGTCAAAACCTGCACAAACGGTCAACATATTACAAAACATACGAGCATAACAGACCACTGTATATTGAAATAACCACCTTATGAACCTGAATTGACTCAAATGAACATGGGCAAGAAGGTATTGCGAACTTCACATTCAAAGATTCATAAAAAGCTTGGTTTCCATCATAACACAAACTTTGTTCCCTTTGGTACTGCAGGCTTTCCTGGAAGTTGGTTTGCAGTAAGCCAGGAGGAATTACGCCAACTGCTCAGATACACACCACACTTAGATGTCTTAGCAGTTCTGTAAACATTTAGAAAATGCCAGTTATTGCCCTTAAGACTGCAATCAATTGTTCCTCTGGACCAGAAATATGCATCATAGCATAACTGTATTTTGGCACCTACAAGCCTATCTAGCTACCACCAATCTGAACGCCAGCCTGACACCACATAAACAGCTAACATTGTCTAGACAACACATATTCTTCACAAACCTCTGGCAGTAGTTGTGTCACTTGGAAAGGAACACAAAGGAGCTGGTATAACAGTCCATGGTGTTCAAAGACACACAGAAAGTAATCAAGGAGTATGTAATGAAATGCAAAAGTACTTAAACTGTTTTGAGAGTTCTAGCAAAGCACTGAATGATCAATATGTCGTAAAGGCCTTACGGACGTAAATGTGTTACCAGGTATACTTAGTTTTCAATCATTTCTATCTCTAGGTATAATTAAACTGGAAGGTAGCCTTCAACTTAATTTTATAATAGCAATAGTCAGAATAAAGATTTGGATAAAACCACATTCAAAGGTGACAGATGCTATTTTAACATCCATTGTCTCAATCTAATGTGTACAAAGTCCACCTACCTTCTCAGATGAGCTAAAGTAAAATACCATCTCAGCTTTTAGATAAAAGGAATCAGCATGTGGAGGCTGCAATGTCCCAGACTAACCACAGAAATCTTTATTGTTGAAGTTACTCACAAAGACGTGTTGAGGCAAACAGCACATAATTTACTCCCCTAGTCTCCTGCGTTCAATAGTATTCCTTTCGGAATAGCGCAAAAGAAATTTACATCAGGTTCTCAAGAATCTTTTTAAGAGGTTCTGGAAAAGGCTCTGGGATTATCCACTATTAATTGAATATTCAGGCATCACTCGTTTAAACACTGCTGTGCTTCTTTTCTTTCAGATCCTACCAGCATGAAGTCTACTGCTGCACCTGTCAATACACATCGTTTACTCTGCAAACTCTGTTTGAAAACAGTTAGCATTCTCCTTCCTGTATTAACGACTGAGAAACTGGCATCCCTGTATTAGAACACTAGCGCCAAGTTACTTACACATTCAAGCAATGGATATGGAGGCACTCAGAACAAAGTTGAAAGATTAAGAAATATATGTAGTAGCAATAAACCTGAAGTGCAGGAGACAGTAAAACAGCCAGAAAGGGCTGAGAACAAAAACAATTAGGCAAGTCTACAGAAACAGGTGTTCAAGCACTGTAACAAGAACTATCCAAAGTTCCCCTAAAATGCTGCAGTAAGATGGCAAGAAATGCATTCACAGTATGTAGTTCACAGGCAGAAAGAACTGCTAAGACAGGAAAGGAAAAGCGCTTACAAGATAAACTGTAGGCTCCTGAAAAGAACCAGGGCTGCAGAGAGTTTATCAAGGGATAACCCAGAGTAAAGTGTTAAGCTCAGGTGCTGAGGTATCAAGAGAATATAATCAACCCTATTATACTGAAGTGAAGCTTCAAAACTTAAATGTTTAAAGATCAGATTTATAGAAAATGTTCTATATATCTGAAGATTCAAATGTATTTTCAGAAATACTTCAAAATCTCACTTCGCTTGAATTAACAGGTATTGGGCACACAGGCACTTCTGAAAAAGCAGACTGGCTATTTCCCCACAACTTAAGATTGTGGATGATGTTTATGGCCATGCAGAGGAGTGTTTTCCAAGATGTCCAAATCTCTGGGCTAGAGAACAACTCACAAGGTTCTCCTTCCTGTTGACAGGGATACCAGTTTTCTGGTAGGGAATGACGGCTCCTGTTGCTCCTTTAAACTGTTCCTTAAACCCCCTTTTGTAGCAACCCTCAAGACACATTCCTAGGAACGGACACCCATGGGCCACAGCCGTGGCACAGGCACGGCCCGAACCAGGGGTCAGCAGCGGAGGAGGAGTCGGGAAGATGATGGCAGGCCTCGCAGGGACAGCAACCTGCGCCAGCCGCCGCGGCCAGGCTCCACCACCGCCGGTACCAGAGCAGCCCGGGCAGGCGACGGGGGCGCACGGGCCGCAAACAGTGCCTGCCTCCACCTGCCAGGCGCGTTCGGCGCAGGCGGGCGGCCCCTCTAGGGAGGAGGGGCGGGTGGGCCTACCCCCTCTCCCTTCAGCCCTCTCGCCCCTGCCCGAGCCCCCGCGGCCGCCGTTCCCAGGCCACCGCCTCCCGCCCACCCGCTCCGCGGGCCACGCACGACACCCCGACACGCACGCACAACCCCGGCGCGCGCAGCCTCACCCGGATGGAGACTTCGCGCCTGCTCGCTCGCTCCCTCCTCCCCCCCGGCACTGAGCGCCCCGCCCCAATCACGTGGCGCCGGCCCCGGGCGCGCCACCTCCCACCAGCTCCGGCGCCTCCGCGCCCCGTCCAGGCTGACCTTGAACGCCTGCCCGGAGGGTCAGCCTCAGCTTCCCTGGGCACCTGTGCCAGGGCCTCACCACCCTCAGCGTGAAGAATTTCTTCCCAATGTCTCATCTAAATGTTCCCCCTTCACATGTAAAGCCGTTCCCCTTGTGCTATCGCTCCATGTCCTGGTAAAAAGTCCCTCCCCAGCTTTCCTGTAGCCCTTTCAGGTACTGGAAGGCCACTGTGAGGTCTCCCCGGAGCCTTCTCCAGGCTGAACAACCCCAGCACTCAGCCTGAGCTTATAGCAGAGGTGCTCCAGACCTCTGATCATCCTTGTGGCTCTCCTCTGGACCTATTCCAACAGTTCCATATCCTTCTTACATGGGGGATTCCAGAACTGGACACAATAGTCCAGGTTGGGTCTCGAAAGTGGAGTAGAGGGGAAGAGTCACCTCCCTTAGCCACACTTCTTTTGACGCAGCCCAGGACGTGGTTGGCCACCTGGGCAGCGAGTGCATATTGGGATATTAGGAAGAGGTTCTTCACCCAGAGGGTAGTGGAGCAGCGTAACAGCTCCCCAGGGAAGCAGTCACGGCGCCAAGCCTGACAGTACTCGAGAAGCATTTGGACAATGCACTGAGACACACCGTGTGAATGTTGGGGTTGTCCTATGCAGGGATAGGAGCTGGACTCGATCCTTGTGGGTGCCTTCCAACTCAGGTCATTCTGTGTTTCCGTGGGATCCTTCCTTACCGGGCATGGAAACCTGACACCACTGGAATTACCAACTCGTGCTGGTCTCAAAGCATCCCCAGGCCCTGGGTGGAGCCTTTACTTCTTGGGCTTTGGTTCTGCAGCCAAAACATAGTTGCTCGCCCTGTCTGTGTGATGACCTTAGGCTCGTTGCCTCAAGCTTTGCCCTCAAACAGCAGCGGCATGTTTAGTTAGCACCAGCTGTGGCCTCAAGTTGCACCAGGGGAGGTTCAGAATAAACATCAGGAAAAATTCTTTCACTGAAAGGGCTGTCAGGCACTGGCACAGCTGCCCGGGGAGTTAGTTGAGTCACTATCCCTGGATGTATTTAAAAGACAAAGTGTTCAGGGATATGGTTTAGTAGTGGTTGGACTTGATGATCTTAAAGGTCTTCTCCCACCAAACAATTCTACAATTTTATGATTGCAGAAAAATGAATCAAGAACTGACTGGACAATGAAAATCAAAGCACCCCCAAGTATGGTCAGAAGGAGAACATAAGTTTTTGGGCAGTCCTCTCTGCAGTTGCTGTAAGGTGCTGAGATAATATGGCATAAAGTGGCAAAAACTACAGCGGAGTATCCAAGTTATGAGGGGTAGACCATAGTAGTGTGATGAACTGGGGAAAAAAACGGTTATTTTCACCACTGAACTGTTTCTGTGCAAATTCAGCTTTCAATATCTAATAGAATAGATATTTAATGAACAGTGCATTAGATGTGGATGCAAAAGGTTTAGTGTTATCGCCCTGGAAGGGTAGACTGCAGTAATTTTCATACTCCATACTGCTTGAAACAGAAATTGCGATGGCTTAGGCTACATGTCCCATTACACCTGACTGAAGTGTACCCTAAGGTGGCGACAGAACATGATTTTTGTTGTAACATATGCATTTTTATCAGTCTTTTTGCAAGTTACACCATATGTTAGAAAACAAAAAGACACTAGTACCTGAATCACTATAAAAGGTGAAAATTTGATGAACATTTCTGAAGTGTTCCTCCTCAACAGACAAAAATAGCAATTCTGGGGGCTCTCGTTTTCTACATTAATTAATCTTCCACTGAAGTATTATCCCAACTAAAGACCATTCTATAGGTCAGTCAGATGGTAAAGTTTCTTCTTGGATGTACAAGGGGGAAAAAATCTTCTTAGAAGAACTTTTTGAATATTCTATTTTACTATGTGAACATTCAAGAAGTTCTGTAAAGTATTAGCCAGTTGTTATCTCATTAGTTTCTATAATACTAAAAGTGAAAATTCAGATTCTCAGGACTTCAGGAGATCCTTTCCAGAATGGTGTTTGAGCATGCCATCAGGTCAGGACTGCATGGTCCTGTTTTGTCAATAAACTAAAGATTTCACTTTTTTAACTGTTAAGTTATTATTCTCTTTTTACAGGTTAAAGAAAATTTCTATTACTGATTCCTAAGCAGTATTCCTTAAGTATTTTATATTTGTAAATAACATATTCTATTTTGCCTCTGCAACACGTTCCTTTTCTCTTTTAGTTTGCCATACTGTTTTTGCAGAAGGAATAAGCATATTCTGGGCAAAGAGCCAAGAAAAAGTAGTTCTTACCAAGCTAAATTAGGTAATTACATTTTCACTGTGTTTTTAAAGCACAGCTGTATCTTTTGGTTTATGAGAATTAGTATATCATATACTTAACTTTATACTTTTCTTCTTATGTAAGGGAAAATGTCCCTTCAAAGTGCAGACTTGTCTAATTAGCTCATTTTCTCCATTTTGGAAATCAGTAACAGTAAATGCCTTGCTTATTATATTATTTTTTTAATTTTTACTAAGTTTAATGGTTTATAGTAACCATTATCAAATGTCTTTTAGTTTTTTCTGTGATAGAATTTGGTAGCTTGAGAAAAATGAAATCAATTTTTATTTGATTTTCCACTAAAACGATTACATTGATATTATATCTCAATACTTTTCAATACTATTTTAATGACAAATAATAGTTATCAATGAGAAACGACATGTAGTTACTCAGTTTTCTCTGTGCTAAGAGAGTGACACCACTAATGCCTTTGTCTCAATAACTGAAAAAAAAATATTAAAATGTGTTATTGTTAAGTAGGTACTCAGTAATATTAAAGTATCTGAAGCCTACAATCTAAATAATCGCTAATATTCAAAGACTTTTTTAGTGTCTGTAAAAACTGTGTATGCAATTTCTATGTGCGTGTATAGTAAACTAATAGTAGTCTCGAAAACAAATCAATGAACTATTAAATATATTTTTCTTTAAGTGCTCAAAATTTCTTGAAGCAGTATGCAAAAGTACCTTCTATGCTTAATTCATGTATCAGCATCGCAGGAGAGGAAAGTGCCCCGAGTATATTAAAGCAGTTCCAAAAAGAAAACAAATATTAAGGTTTTTCGTGGATGATAATGTTTAGCTTGTCCAAAAATCAGTTTCAACATCAATTCTGCACAATTTAGATTTTTATAACACAGGCCTCTATCTCTGGTTGTCTAATTTTTTCCTAAATCAACTCAAGTGGGAACTAAATATCAATTTTATGGTTTCCTTGGAGTCTGATGCGGTTTGGTTTTGATAGTAATCTCCCCTGATGAGCTGCCACACTGTAGCCCTTGAAATATGCTGCTATTGGTGAATCTACTTCAACCTCTGCTTCAGCTGGCCTATCTCAAGGTTCTCATCAGTTAATTTTTTAAAATATCCCTGGACAATGCCCATGTTAAGAGTATTTCCTATTGTAATGCACACCAAGGAAACAGAACAAAAATAGTCTTAGTGTCTAACACTGCAGTTCATTGAATACCTGATTTGAACAGATCTTCAGCCTAAATTGTTGGCATTCCTCCGAAGTAGTGCTGATTCCTGACAGTCACTATATTATGGGAAATTAAAGGATGAAGAAATGAAAGGAAACAAGAAAATCCATGTGTCTCCCTCTCAGATTGATTCCCTTAAGCCGGAAATGGACAATTTAATAAATGTAAATTCAGCAAATAGAGAAAAAGCAAGAGGAGGAAAAACATTGCAAGCTATACACTTACTACAGATTTTAAAAGGAATCAGGAAGTAGAAGCTGTATAGGAGGCTTATATTTTGACTTAAGATTGAATGTAGCAATTTTCAAAAGGTTGATTGTTTATGTTTGGTAGCTGTACTCAGCTTTAAACTGTGTTTCTCTCCAGAGTTTTATGAAGTAAGATCTTTCATAATACTTAGATTACTGAAAAACAGAAGGTCTGGTATAATTGCACCCAAAATAGTATGAACCAATCTAAGACCAAAACCTTCTTAATTTGGGCTGAATGTTATTGTTATGTCTCCTAGAGAGCAAAGTTTATAGAGATTGCTGTCTGTTCTGGAACTTTTTTTTTAATTGATTCAGCCTTACATGGTAACATTAGGTGGTTATAAATAAGTGGGTAATACCACCCTTCAGTATAGCAGTTTGTGTGGTATGAAGCCAGTCATATTTGTGGGTCTTCCAAATCAAACAATGTTTGTAATGTTATTGGACTGGATGCTTTTTTTAAAAATCTCTGTAGAGAAATAAGAAAAAAATCTGTTGAACAAGTGGGATTTATAAAGTAGATATGGATTGATTTACCACTATTAAATGCCATCATTAACCTAAAGAGCTGACTGCCTTACTGAGGGAAATTGATGGTATAATCATGGCAGCAAAAAGTATTCACTTTTCTTATTTGAAGCAGATTGACATAAGGGGACATAGGACAGTAAGCTTCTTTCTATGAAAGATTAGCACTATTTTAATACTGTGGGAATCAGAATTTTAAAATACAGTCGAGGCTTACAGCATCTAAAGTCTTTATGATCAGTTGTTGATCAAGAGGAAAGAATAGGCCAAGTTCATCTTGTTAAGCAAAATGTCGTTTCCATGGTAAGAACCAATAGTCTGTCATTCTTGTGGTCGGTATTAGGAGCAAGATCCAAACAGTTTGAATGAGCAGGAGAAGAAGATACAGTGTCAACCCTGAAACTAGCCATCAGGTAGACTAATTTAGTCTGTTTTGTTAGCTTAAATCTCTGATTTCTCCCATGTCAAGGTCACTACACTCGTCATCACCTAGTTCAGTCCTCACTGGTATTACCACAATTGGCAATGAAGCAAAAAGCGTATTTTTTGCTAGACCACAATCCGCCTGCTTAGAAAAATTCTGTCACCCTTCTTTACCCACTAAATAAAAACCACAGTCAAAGCATACTATACTTGTTTGCCTTTTAAGGTTTTACAGGAAAAGTCATGGTACAGATTCCTTTCAAGAAAATTTACTAGAATGTAGACATTTAAAACTCCTGCTGATAAACAAAAAGCCTGCTATCGAGTACTTTTTTTTTCCCAATCAATTGTAATATATTTCTCCTTTTGGATGACAATAGCAGAACCCAGAGGCCAAGTCCTACAGTATTTTTCCCATTTGTAGAATGTGTCTATGGGCAAATTCATTAGGCAGTTCTCTCCAGGTTCACCAAGTATCTGCCATCTCAAGTCATGCAATCCTGTGGATGCAGTGAATTAGTAGTATCCACTTTACTAACCTTCTGTAGCCATTACAACTTTTATGCATCAAAATAGACACTGTACTAGGAAATGGTGTTTTTCTGGGTTGCGTGGTTTTGGTTTAAATATTTAGTCCTACTGGGTTTTAAATCTGTAGAAGTAGTTGTGAACTTGCTATTAGTGATCTATTTTTCAGCTACCTTTTTCCAGGTCTAATTGATTTGTATATTAAGTTCATTTGTATAGATAGCAGTGCTACACTGGAGAATTCTTTGTGAAATCATGTGGAGGAAGTTTAAGACCGATTTTTGTTTCACAAGAGCAACTATTTTTAAATCAGTTTTTGCATACATCTGCAAGAGCGATTTATGAACAGTCCTTTTACTTCAAGTGTTATTTTCCTACTGTATTTTAGTTCCCCTTATTTAATGTTAAAATAAATAAATATTTGAGTTCATAGGAATTCTAGACAAGACGATATTGCACAAAGAAATCACCTAGTTAATCGTGGAAAACTGCACAAGTAGTGGGAGTTTGTCCAAGTGGTCCTTTTTAAAACCAATACAAGAATACCTGCAGCACTTTAAATCAGTCTAACTTTGTCAACAAGAAATAGGTTTGTATTCTTCAGCTGGTAGCTAATATACACACATTTTCAGGGGATTTGAAAGACTGGATGAACAAGGTCCATTAATTCTTTCAACACCAAGTTCCAGAACTCTGAACTTTACCCAAAACAAATAGTTACTGAGGACAAAAGTATTGCCATTTGAAAATAAGTCTGGTTTTGCACTTGGCTTTCTTAGAACTTCAGTATTCAAGACTTCTGTGGATCATTCTGAAACATAATTTTATATCTAATATAATCAGTACCTTCTCTGCAATGTTGCCAAAGTACATAAAGTTAAGCATATGTTGGGTTAACCCTAGTAGGAGATAGATTCAATGGGGCAAACGTTTTCCTAAAGCTTTTGGTTTTCTTCCTAAGTTTTTGCTGTTGTTGGTTTTCTGTATTTATTTTAATTTTTAATAGATACATAAAAAAAAAAAAGTGCAGGCTTTGTGGCACTACTGGATTTATCCCATCAACATGTTTTTCTGGAGACTGCCTCAAGGAATTAGAGAGCATTTAAATCATACCACTTCACTTACTTTTAGGAACTTTACTCAGAGTACCAATATTGGAAAGGTAGAGTTTTTCATAAGGATTTTAATGGTTTATTTGTATTTTGCTAAAATTACTGATAAAATTTTTAATAATAAATTTGCTGTATTAATAGCAATGACTTCATATAGATATTAAGTAATCTAGGACGTCATGCAGTCAGTTCTTCCCTTGAGCAGGAACTGGCACAGTTCTCTCTAAACTGTGAAAAGCCAGGGCTGACAGCATAAACAAATGTGTCCTATGAAGCATCTGGGAAACTTAGTTTCACTTGCAGTTTTACCATAGGTTTAAATTCTGGCCTTAGGACTGAAGAATATGAAAAGATACAGCCTTCAGAGTCGTTCCCATGATATGCCACGTGTATTGCTTTACAGTATCAAGCATTTCTTAAATGTGTATCTAGCCTATAATCATTACTTACCCTAGACTCTTTGTCAAGATTGGTTATCTCATTGCCCTCTATTTCAAACTGTAGAATGTTTTGCAAAATTTTAATTGATATAGTCTCAGAAATCTCTAGTGGATGGCCAAACTAAAAGCTAGGCGCAGAATTTTTTGGAGAACTTGAGTGAGCAACTGTCTTAGTTACTGAGTTGGTCTGAGCTGGAATGATACAAGTAGGCAAAGACAAGATGCTGTAAACAAGGACAAATACTGTTGTTTTGGAATGGCTATTTGGGATTGTATGTCCTATAGTGCAAAAATATGACTCTAGTACAGTACTTGAACCAGATTCAGCACCACATTAGTCAGTCCTAGAATATCTCACCAGATTTGCTGGAATGAGGTGCTGCATCAGATTGGGCAGCATATTAGCACATCATTCCTTGTGAGTAATTTGATATCCACTCTTAAAAATAGCTTGTGGTGAGACCTAATTGTATTGCAGATGAACTCCAAAAATTATTCTGATGAAGTTCCTTACTATCTCACATTAAAATCTTCAGACTAGCCTCTTCACAATCTTTGAGTTATTTATAATCAACCATGACTTTGTTTGACATAGTTTGATACAGATGTAGACAAACAGCCATAAATGTTCTGGAACAAAAATTCCATAATTAGCTCTCTTTGTAAAAAAATGTGCATCCTTTTCTTGAGTCCTGGACTTTGTCAGTAATAGTGGCTGGACACATTATTGTTGGACAGCTATTACATAGAGAATGGCATTCTTTCCACCAGCAGTCAGAGAGGACTGACCATTCCTTTCTTCAGCAGTAACCCAACAGTGTCAGACAATTGCACCAAATGGGAGCCCTGAAGGAATTTCGTCTGGTGTTATGTATCCATGTCTAGATATAGTCAAAGATTGAGTTTGAAATTGCAGTACTAAAAGGAACACAGATTTCCGTTCCACTCCTGTTTCCTGAATGAAGACGTATTTTTTCTGTCTCTTCACACTAAAATTGAGGGAGAACAATCTGTCTCTGGAATTAGAAGCAATCAGTCATTTTTGCCAGTTGATGATTTGCAAAATAGCACAAGAGGGATTAGTTCATGTTAGAGTTCAGAATAATTTATTGAAAAATGCAGATAGCTGAAATGTAAGAAAGGGCAGTTAGATATCTCTTTCAGTCGTAGACTGAACCTCCACTTTATTAATTAAAGCAGCTTTAATGCAGCTAATTTAAGTGATTTAGCCAAGAGTTTATATAGTCTGTGTAGTTGTTTTTCATTAGGGAAGGAAAAAAAATGGGGAATGAACACCTGAAATAATTATTTCTTATATTATATTATTTCTGATACAGAAAAATCATGACATGCACAGAGAAAATGTTAATTTTTATACTACAAGTATCTTTTTAAGATACTCATTTTTGGAAAAAGAGGACTATACTCATGAAAGTAAATTTACATAGTCCCTATACAACATGATAGATTAGTATGACAGAGATTAATAAGAAACGAGTTTTCAGTTTTCTAATTTTATGTATTTTGTGGACTTCATAGCATTCCCTACTTAATTAGTTCTACTATCTGTAGTCATTCATCTTGCTGTTTGCATGGTCCTTTTACACAATGACTAGCGAATTTCACTTTTAACTGATTTTTAATCCATTTCATTGGCCAGATATGGCATTTAAGATGCCTCGTCCTGAATGATAATCTTCTGAACTATGGTCTGGTCATAACTGGTGTCATCCAATGCTAATTCCAAACAATCCAATTGTTTTAAAATCAATTTCATCCTTTCCATGTACTTCAGTGCACATGGAATTGTCCTTAAACTGGAATAATTTTGATGGAAGATCTTGGAAAACATTTTTAAATTATATGATAGCCTGTATTGTAGGTATATGAAAGAAAATTGTCATGTATGTTAGGTACAAAAAGTATCCCTTTGCTTGTTTCTGACCAGCTCTCTAAAGTTACTTGAAAGGAGATTGTAGCAAGGTGAGTGTTGGTCTCTTCTCCCAAGTATCGAGTCGTAAGAAGAGAGGAAATGACCTTAAGTGGTACCAGGGGTGGTTTAGATTGGATACGAGGAAATATTTCTTCAACAAAAGGGTTGTCAAACATTGGAAAAGGATGCCCAGGGAAGTGGCTGAGTCTTCATTCCTGGAGGTATTTAAAAGACACGTAGATGTGGTGCTTATGGACACGGTTTAGTGGTTGACTTATCAGTGTAAAGTTCGTGGTTGCACTCTATGATCTCAAGGATCATTTCCAACCTAAATGATTCTATGATTCTATTCTATGATGTGGTTTTCAAAGATGAAATAATAAATAGAGGTGAAAAGAGATTTCTAACTTTCTTGGACCAAAAGTAGCAGATTGCTATTGGACTGATACCTTTTATGAACAGTTGGAACAAACACAAAGTATCCAGTAAAGTTCTATGTACTCTCTCTCTTTCTGTATTGAGGATTTTTTTGGCCAAGACAGCTTCTTGTAATGTGGTAAGTACACACTCGCACTAGTGGCGCAAATTTTCTTTAAATGTTTGAAATAATACAATGAATATGTTAACATTTTAGAAGCATGAGTCTCGTATGTTGCCAAAGTCTAATTACTGGAAGTATTTTATAAATATAACAGTATAAAGTATTTCAAGAAATTATTATATTTTCTATTCATCTCAGTAGGAAAACCAAAATAACATGTAAGTAAGAAAAAATTCTTGTCAAAGATTACTGTAATTCCCATTTAACTGAATAAGTAATAAATCCTAAACAATCTAAGTAGTGGCAAGTAATTTAGTTCAAAACATTTTCAGGTTTGATCAAATCAAAGTCCCTGTAGTACAAATAAGGAAGGGGTTTTTTTGAGACATTTTTTTGAGACATATCTTGATAATATAATCTTCATTTAATATGCAAAGACGGACCAATAGTTTCCATAACTGGAAAACTAGACTAGCTATACAGTAGATAATACAGGATTCCTCTGACAAGTGCAGGTCACAGACAGACATCATCTTTCAAATACTTTTGTCAAAATGCCACTAAACAAGTCATGGCAAGCCTCACACTCTGTAGATTTCAGCCAGACCATCTTGCTAAATGCCTTCTGTATTTGTACTTAATGCTTATAATTTTTAAATATTGCACTATGTATGATTTATTTGTGTGACTAATTATTAGATGAGGTCTACAAATCTGGCCTTTGTGTTACTATGTAGGGAAAGCTAACTTACAGAAACTTTAGGAATTTTTCCTCAGTTATCATCAGAATAATTGAGGTAGGAAAGGACCTCAAAAGATCACCTACTTCTATCTCCTGCTTAGGTCAGAATTAACATCGGTTTCAGAGCAGGCTGGCCAGAGCTTCATCAAATCTGACTTTGAACACCTCTAAGGACAGAGATTTCACAATGTATTCCAATGCTTATCTGTCCTCTCATTTCCTACAGTTCTGCCATAAAGCTCTGGAAATGTCTGTTCTCTTTTATCAGCATATTTTATCAGTTTTACACTCTTGAAAAGCAGAAATCCTATTGGAGCAGATAAGTGTTAAAAATAGATGCGCCAGAGGAGATAAAATTTATAAAGCAACTGAGGAAAAGCATTGCTGCAGACATTAGAACATAATGAATTGAGCTGCATTCTCAGTATTCTCCTCCTAGTGAAGTCTAAGATGAGTACAAGCCACTCATTACTAAGGAGAACAGAGTCCAATCTGATACATCCTTTGCTAAGTCACAGCCTTCTTACAGTAATGACACATCACCAAAGATTTTTTTCCCTCCCAGGAGTACTGTGGAGTTTCCTTTCTACCTAAGGACAGATAGACAAGAGTAGGGGGAAGTAGCAGGAGGGAAGCCAGGAGCTTTCTGCACAAGAAACAGAGAGGAAGGCAAGCAGAACATTATGCAGTGATGTCACTCATATTCTGAAACAGCGACGCTGACTGACCACAAAATTCAATTCCTCACACTACACAGTAGCATTAATCTGAGGACAACTTTGTTTGCTATGCATTTCCCAAATATCCAGTCTAACACACCCCCGGCTCAACTTGAGACAAGTTCCTGTCTTCCCATCATTTGTTACCTGGGAGAAGAGACCACCACCCACGTCACCACAACCTCCTTTCAGGCAGTTGTAGAGAGCAATAAGGTCTCCCCTCAGCCTTCTTTTTTCCAGACTCAGTTCCCCAGTTCCCTCAGCTGATCCTTATACAACTTGTTCTCTAGAACCTCCACCGGCTTTGTGCTCTTCTTTGGGCACTTCCCAGCACAAAGCAAACACCCTGATAGTGGTTATCCGAAAATAATCATGGTATTGCACCTCTATTGCCTCTAGTCTTAAAAAAAGAGCCTCATGGAAGCAGTTGTGCTGAAAAGGACCTGGGAGATCAGGTGGACAACAAATTGAATGCAAGCCAACAGAAGGCTCTTCTGAGTAAAAGACCAGTTGTGTACTGGGCTGTATTAGCAAGAGAGTTGCCAGTAGATAGAGGGGCATTTTTACACAAATCTGATTTTATTAATTGGAATTAATGAAATCACTGAGAAGTTTCCTATAATAGTGAACTCAGACCATTAAAAGACTACACTAGCTGCCACTGCTGATACTCAGTAGGTGCTCTTCTGTTACGTAGATTATGAGCTAAGTGTTAGGCCAACCCTGATGTTTTCTTCATTGTTACAAAATGGCCCCACTGCTTTCTTTGCAGCTGTGGATGGAAGATTTGTTATTCCAATGCCTCTGAGCAGTAATAGTGGTTTTGTGGCCTATAGCTAAGATGGAAACAGGACTCGAATCTTAAGTACAACAGAATCAGATCTTGTCACACATAATCACCTCAAATATTGAGTTACTATCAAATGTCTGTGTATTGCTAAAGGAAGGGGATTTCTGCTCATTTGTTAAAGAGTGAATGAATGACTCTATTGTTAATTAGAGTCAGATTGCAAAAAGCGTTTGCATTTGTATGAAGAAACTTCAAATTGAAAAGTCACTGTTCAGTCTTGCCCACAGTTGCGTGCACATACTTTCTAAATTCAGCAAGTATTGGCTAGCATAGTTAGGGGCAAGATTGACCCCACAGGCTGTAAGACTTGCTACCACCTAACTTTTCACATTCCATAGACTTGGTGGGAATAAACCTAATTCACACTAATAAGCATGCCTGTACATTTTAAAATTCTGATAATATTATTTTAATTTTTCTTCTACATAGTGTAAAGACCTACTTATAAAGCAAAATGTGACTTCTGTTTCTATACATTTCCATTTACTCAGGTTGACTTTGTGAATGTTTTTACTTAATAATGGTATTCTAACTGGAATTACAGAAAATACATTTTCAGGCACATGTCAGAGAAATTACCAAAGGTATATAAGATATGAATTTTCATCAGATAGTTGTTGAAATACCTCTTCTCTATAGTATGATGCCTATTCTCTTGTACTTTACCCTTCTAATGTGTCTATATTTTTGTGTGTTTCTCAGAGACCTGCAAAGGTACAACCTCTGGAGTTGTGCACACACTGCCCTGATGGCTTATGTTTGGACTCATCCTAGGCTCAAAGAGCATTTTCACAGTAGGAGTTTGGACTTGCCAGTTACTCCATATGTGTTGTGTCTTTCATGATAGACCCTCCATCTGTGCTTACCACTGCAAACATCTACATTATGCCTTCGTAGTCAAATTTCATCTACAAGACCTTCAGTAACGGTCTGCAACTGAAGCATCTATAAGGTGCACGTCTGTGGCAAGGGGATTCTCAAAATCAACTTTCTGTCTGGCAGGTTAGGGACTGATGTCCTACGACCTCACACTTTGAATACATCATGGAGGATGAGGCCTAACTTGCCTGTTTCTCTTGCAGTCATGTAAGTGAATCACAGGCGTTCAAGCATTAGATCATGTAGGTTAGATCCAGTCTAATGGAATAGGCTTGTATGTCCCTGCAGGGCTAGTTGAGGGACTTTATCTACACAAATAAATTCTTCTGGTTTTAATCTTGTAATTATATTCTCCTGTTGCATCCAGATCAGAGTCATGTGCCCTCTGCGGCCTTCTTTGTGTGCTGGCTAGAGTTTTTTTAGAAGAAAACTTTCTATTTCCAAAAATTTTTCTCCTGGAACCGTAAGTTCCATTCTATATTGTTGTTTACTTACCCATGTCACGTAACAGCTACGTAATTACACGAAGACTCACCCAGGAAGCAAAAGTCTGTTTCATGCCTAACAGATTTTCAGTACAACACTAAGCTTATGTTGGTATTGAGTCATGGTGGAAAGACGTGGCAAGCTGATACAACTTTCAGAGGACTGGAGCCAAGACAACTTAATTCAGCCATGCCCATTACCTTCTGCAACAACAGAGCTGAAGCATAAATCAGATCTCAGTCTTTTATTCTTGTTCCTTCCCTAGCATAGAGTTTCTCTGCCAATAAGTAGGCTGGCATATGCTAAAGTTTAGTCTGAACATGCACTAACGTGTAGTTGTTACAGGAACTAAATTTTAAGCTTGAGGTTGTGCAAACATGACAGTGCAGATGTATCCCCAGGGATCAAGAAAGTTTATGCTCCAGAACAGAGGCTATTGACAGAAAACATCCTTTATTTAGAAGATGACTCTCATTCTGAAATCCACTGACACATTTCAGGTCTATTGCTTGGTTATAGCAGGTATGGTAAGAAGCCATGAGAGTAATTATATAGTACTGATAGAATCTATCCAGCTTCAAGAACACAAGACCAAACCTGTTCTTAGTTTTGGCAAGGGATTTGTTCTCAGAGATTCCATTTTGTTTAGGGTGGGTTGATTTTGGCTTTTCTCCAATAAATATCCTGAGGTTTGACTGAAGTTTCTCTTCAATCAAAATTTACATTTTTTTTAAAAAGGGCATTCATTAAGCACATTCTTTTGTAACAAATTGTGAGACTACATCAACACTGCCATTTATGATTCTTTGGTGTACCCCCCCCAAAAAAGGAGAGAAGAAAATTCTCATGAATCATACATAAGTGTACACAGTGCCTGGTTGTAAAAGATTGTCAGTGACAATCATGGCTTCTTAGCAGGGCTTTGAAAGGAGGGGAATTATCAAGTTAGTCGTGCTATGGACATTCCCAGATAATGGTCAAAGGGATAAGGTAGGTTTTTTAGTGAGAAATGTCATACAATTTGAAACAGATATTAGTCTTACTCTACTGAAACTGAAGATGCTTCAAATTACTTATCTTCTTTATTGTTTACACTACTTATTGACTATTTAACCTTTTGTTAAAAAAATATTACAGAGCTGAGTAGTTGAAAGAGGCCTTTCTCTTTACAGGAAAGCAAATACCCTGCCCACAGTCCTTCAAAAGATGCTCCTCTGATGTAAGCCTTATAAATAGGATAAGACAGACATGTGGTGGCTAGTGATACAGAACTGCTGGTTTTCTATCATTAGTTTTCTTAACAACAGATAACATTCATTATGATTAATTTTTGACCAGCTGATTATGGTTCCTCGATCAACCTGAACCATAAGTGGTTTAGCAGCAAATAATGTAGAGCTGTAATGATTATATCTACCCACACTTTCAAAAGTTTATAAACCATTAGATATGTTTCCCTCACAAATTGCTTCAAAGGAGTGCTATTCTTGAAGACAGCTAGAAAAGCAAATATTGGACGTGGGTGTGCCATAATAAAGATATTTTATAGACTTAGACCATTCTGTAACTAAACTCTGGGAGCTTTGAGTATAATTAAAATAGATAATAAAATATGCTGCTGCAACACTAGTAAAATAACTTCATTTTTTTTCAAAGGGAGGGGAAAGGCTGTTATACTAAAGAAGAGTATTGTAATTCATAACGCATTTAACCGTTCATTTGGATGTAACTACTTTCCTTGTTTGCTTCTACAAGTCTTTCAGGGAGCAGTAGAAAAGAAAAACACTATAAAAACATGGTTATGAATCATTATATTTAACTACTAGGATTTCAAGTTCATTTTAGAAGCACACTGAATTTCACTGGGGTTTGCGTATGGAATATTTAGCTTTTTGTTCCCCCTGGAAAACAAAATAATCAAGCAGTTTATGAAATGCTTTAAAACAAATCTGAATTACAGTTTCCTCTTCTGAACCTGCTTTTTATTTTCAGTGGGTGTGTTATCAAGTTACATTTCATTTTGGATGCATGAAAACAATTTTAGCAACTACTTTCTACCAAAATAAACAGCAGTAGAGCTAATTTACCATAGATTTCTCTACTTAGCCCACTGTTATCCGTGCAGAAGGTGTATCTGAATGGCTTCCATAGAGCTTGAAAGTGCAGCATTTGTCTGCAAATATTTTAGTTGAGGTTTTAATTGAATATAAACATGAACTGCATGAACTTTGGCACTAGAAGTACTCCTGAGAAAAAGCTATCACTAGTAATGTAGGACTGTACTCATATATTGCAAGGATATTGCATCAAAGCTGTCACTTGGTAAGCATATCAGCCTTTCATTTCTGTCTTAGAAACCAACAGGATGACATCTAAGTGTGTTTAGCCAGCTGAAAGCTATCAGAGAGTTCCTCCAAACAAACATTGTTTGAATTAATATGTTATTTCCAAACGAATTGCATTGGCAAGGTATAAGGTAACGTAGTTTAGAAAAATAAACTTAAATAAAATGAAAACAGAAGTAGCAGAAACTCTGAGTCTTGTATGAACTCAATGTGGATTTTATCTCATATAGTAAATGATTTAAAATTAGATGTAATATTCTAAGGAGAAAAGGTCAAGACACAAAGGAAAAACTGGAGTATAGTGGAAGCACCAATTAAGTCTTTGTTAAGTGTGGAAGTGAATGGTAACAATGTCAGCAAAATTGCTGTAGCATATTATGCAGGTATTATACAGTTCTAATTGTACTACTGGCCTCTTTAAACAGATTTCACTTATGTGCAAGATCTTATCTGAAGACCGACAGTGTCAATAGGCTAGTTGTCAGTTCTGTGATTTCTAAAAGGACAAAGCTGGGAGGATTAGCTGATGATCAGGAATGACTGACTGAAGAGCTCGTGGAAGAAAACAAACCAAGTACTGCTACAGTCCAGTCACTTGGGTTCTGCAGTTTTATTTCATACATGGTGTTCTCTGGCAAAGCACTTGTTGTTTAGAGGCTACTCATGGTGGTAGCTTTGAAACATGGGTAAAATGGGTCTTTGGGAATAAGAGGAAATTGCTTAGGTGCAGAATACAAATTTTTTTATTTTGAAAGCTTATCCTCACGGGATCTGATCACGTTCAAGATCTATTCTCAGAATATTCTGTAAGGTAAGGCAATGCTGCCTGTGTTTTTCAAATGAAGGGATAAGGCATATGAGAAAAAGGTGAGGATGTCAATAGGTGAGGTTTAGGCATAACTGGAGAATGAATTTACAAGTCCACATTTCCTTCAAGATATTTATTCTCTACAAGTATAGCTCATTTAGAAAGACTTTGAGCTCTTATCTTTTGAGCTGCAACTTGGATAATCAAATCAGTAAATAGTGCATAAAGAATAGAAGTTGAGAAATATATCTCCCTTTCTGTATAAAGAACATTAATGTGAAAGAGGTTAGTGAAATGAGAAATTTTTCTAGACTTAACTGAGTATCTGTTTGCTTATAAACTCACTTCGATACTAAAGATTAATTTGTAAAATGTATACAAATAAATTTTGAAAGTTTCGCTGAACATCCTTTATGTTCTCTGAAAGTCACCACTGATTTCTTTGTAAGAAAATCGTATTATTTTACTGTTTTTCATTTGGTGGAACCTACTGGTCAATAATTAGACATCTTTAGCACTCAATATACACTCAGTGTTCAGTGGCTGATAAAACATGAAAGTATCTTTGTCAAGAACAAGACACAGCATAGTCTTCAGGACCTTTTTGGCTTTTAATTATATCTAGTAAGCCAAAAAGTTTTCCTCTTCTCCATTTCTTTGTGAATTATGTTTTTTCATGACCATGAAATTACACAGTACAGGTGCATCCTCAGAATGATCTGTAAGAAATCATCTGTTAAAAAAAAAAAATAAATTGTGTTTGGTTTTCTTAATTCACAGACCCATGCAGACCAAGTGGATATTTGTCCCTTTTTAAACACAACTTAGATCTTCTCCATATAGTATCTCCTGTCGCAAACAGATGAAACTTAGATACCAGCTGTTTCCAGAAATTGTTAGGATATCTGGATGAGAAATGGTATACTTGCATTCTTAAACTATTGAAATCTATTGTAATCTGTTTAATCTGTTGACTAAAAATTTCTTCATTCCTCTTTCATTAAATCAAATCAGTCAAATTATATTTTAGTTTGGTTTGGTTTGTTTTATAAATATTGTTCCTCGTTTAATAATACAACAAACTGATAAAGGATTAGTCAAAAAAACTTGAGAGAGCAAGTTAGAAGAAAGAAAGAGAAAGAGTTTTAAAGTTGTGTAGTCCAATTTCCTGTTATTGCCCTTTAGGCTTATTTGGAGTTGTACAGCAAGTGCTAGAGAGGATTAACTGCCCTGACTTCTGATTTACACTCACCTTTAGCCTAAACTAAAGTCTAGAGGGAGCCAAAGTTTCATTTAGACATTCCCTTGATGGACAATATCTGCACTTCTCTAAGGAATATCTCATTATCCAAGTTACAGGCATGCCACTTCCTTCTCTACAACACTTTTCCTCCATGAAATCCTAGGAGTTCAAACTCACTGAGTACAAATGTATGCTTACTAATTTTTCAGCAAAACTCTCACTGGGAACCATCTTAGTATAAAATACTATCAGAGGGATAAGAGAATAGGTTTCCAGTGTCCTCTTATCCTGCCAGATAGCAGGATACTTTATACTTTCAGTCTTAAAGTACCTCTCTTGTGTACAGGCTAGATAGCCGTGATCCAGCTACTGAAGAAGTCAAATACTACACAAGCTGAGAAAATTTTACAGTTTCAAGTAATAACAAAGAAATGCCAATGTTACAATTATTTACCCAGCCCTTATAGACATGATTTTATATCCACTATTATTTCATACCATCTGTAATTTAAGAGTTCTCTGGTAAATAATTGTAAACAATTATTTATCAAGCATGGCACATTTGTAAAATCTCCTTCCGTTCTGGCTTGTATTTAGTATCCATGTACTTTCATTAGCTGTTGAAAAATAAATTTTGGAGATATGTAGGTCAACTAGGTAAATTCTATTAAAATTGCCAGCATCTTCTCATTCTAGATCATCTCTGGTTAATATTGTTGCACATTATATTCTTCCTTCAGTTGCTGTGGAAGGGGAGGCACATGAGTAATTCCATGGCATCTAGTACAGGTAATGTGGTGACAATGTGCATCTAATAATGAAGAAATAAAATTATTACTCCTTTACTGCATATATGTAACTCCTCTGAGGATCTCTTGGAACTGCATACATGTAAGGCAAATTTTAATGATAAATGCTTATCTCTGCATTTGAAGAGGTAAAAGTGGCCTTGGAATGAACGACCAGAGTTGTTAAACTTGTACTCAGCAGCTCAAATTCAAGTAAGTCTTTATTTTGTAGTAAAAAATCGTGAAAGCTTCAGTTTCAATGTGATATTTGACTGCTGCAAGTCTTACTCTTCTGAACACTGGTTTGAGTTGTATCTTTCTTTTTTAGACAAGTTAAAACATATTGCATAATGGAATCTACATATTTAAGCATATTGCTGCCATCATATGGTTATATGCTTATTTGTCAGAATGGTATCATGAAAGCAGGTCTCCATTTTAAAAGAAACATTGTTGTGTGAAGAAGTATAAAGTTGCACGGTGAAGTAGTAATGAGTGTAATAAAATTTCTAATCCCTTTTCATGTTTAGACTGCAACAGCTCTGCCCCTCTCTGAATATGAAATACACTGTCTCCTGAAGCTAAATGAGTAAGATTATGTTCTGTGTGATGCATACAAAATGACATAAAGGTAATGTACTTAAATATTAGTCAGAAAAAATACCGTGGGAGAGAATTTAGTGGGAGTTTTGCCTGAGTAAGGATTGAACAAAACTAGGAAAAGCTGTCAGAACATATCCCAGGTGGTTACAGAAGTAATCATGTTGGTGTGTTACAGTACGTTAAATCAATCTCAGTCTTACTCCTTTTGTCTCTGATCATCTACTTTTTGAATTTTCTCATACAGCCTTCGTCAATTTATATGTTAGTTGTTCTTGAATGATATTTTAAAATTACTTGAATTGTGTTTTCAAACTCAGACATATATTTGTGCTGGCAGGCACAAGTCATGTTGAAGAAGATGCTCTTTCCTTTCTGCTTATTTGTCCCGAAGAGATCATAAGTCTGGCCGGTCTGACAAACACACAGTAACAACGTGGCTAGTAAGAAAAAAAAAAAAAAAACAAAAAAAAAGAGGGATAGGATACAAAAAGAAGAATATATCCATATGAATATGAATCCATATGAATAATATGTACAAATGAATTATTTAAAAACTTGACTTGGGTAAGGAAAGCTAGTGTAAAATTAACACAATTTCTGAACACTTTTTGAAATAGTAACCATCAGGGTGATAAAACTGTCAGTATTTGAAAGCAAAATTGCTTTTTTTCTTTTAACTTTCAGTAGCACCAAATCTCACATGATCAGACCTGCTCAATTTACCTCAGATCATCCAGCCTGCATTAATTTCTACAACATATAATTTACTTTGAAATAATTCTACAGGAAGTGACAAATCTGTACTTACATATTTGTACAAGGTTAACTTAGGGTTAAAAATGCTGATTCATGCGGTGGTAGAAAATATAGCTAAGACAGTTGACTCAGCCATTATAAAATGGATTCTGACCCTATAATCGTGATAGAGGAAAATAGCAGAAGAAAAAGGGGTAGAAAGGATGATAATTAAATATTCTGTTCAATCAGTGTGATGAACTTTACCATGTTCAAAAAGATGGGTATCTTCCTCAGCTGCAGAACAAGAATGTGTCATTTTCAGGTGAGCTTCATTGTACTGGTCGAAAACGTCAGAGCAGATCAGCTAAACAGTATATTCAATAGATATTTTAATGCTCAGTAAAACTACCAGACTGTGCTAGACAACAAAGATAAACCTAGTTCTCATTTATATTGCAAACAGATGTTGAAGCGATGTAGCAAGTTTATAAACATGAGTTTGATACTACTACATTGCTCATAAGCAATGAAAGAGCAAGTGCAGGTTCTCATAACTATGCAGGGCTTTATTGATTCAACGGAAGAAATGATAGAAAAGAAAAAAATCTTAACACTGGTGTTCTCTCCCTATAGAAGGATTTCTTTCCTTTTTTTTTTTTTTTTTTCACTCCGTGAAGTTGCAATATGAAACTGGTTTTGGACCTTACTTTGGCTGAGGACGTGTGTAGTGGCACAGAGCAGAAGTCTTCTGTTTGCCAGGTATCTTCAACATTTGTGTTTAAAATGACTTACAGACAAGCAGGAAAGAAGTCTGAAGTTTCTTGCTATCCCGTCCATATATTATAGAATAAAAGTGAAATCTCCCTCAAAATTCCACTCCTTTGGCAGCCATCAGCATACTAATTCTAGCATGCAGTGGAGGTCAGTAGAAGAAGAAACTAGGTCATTCCACAGGTGAAAGACAGTAACAGAGGACACTAAGCGGCCAACCTTCTGTCTTTCAACTCCAGAAGAAATTTTTAGAGTATTTCCACTGAGACAACCTTTGTTGACTTGGCACTAAGAGGTGATGTCAGGCCACAGGAACCCTGGCACTCAGAGTTCACTACCAACACCTTAGAGGCAAACCAACTTCTTATATTCCAATCAGGAATCATTCCACAGCAAGGAATGCCAGGGGCATGTATTGCTGCTAACAACAGGAGCTCTTCTTTTGATATTCCATGTTTTATAGGATTTTGGATTGCACCCCACATCGTTCACTTTGAAGTAATCCAGTCCAAAAGTATGAAAGCAAGGATCCTAATGGAAAATTTCACAGTTGAAGGTAATGTTCCAAGCACAGACAATATTTTTGGTAGCGTCTGCTAAATGATCAGAGAGAGCTGATATCCAATGTAACTGCAGATTTGCAAACATAAATAATAAATAATGAAACAACGAAGGATTTAGTAGTTTTACGTTTCAGCTACTATGTCCAACCATGCCGTCAGTTTAATTCCAGTTGCACTGGGTGAATCAGCAAGATTTCGTTCTTCTACAAATTTCCCTAGAATTTTGGCAAGACACTACTGCACCGATTGTTAGAGGAGTGATTAAATTGTGATAATATCCTAGAAACAATACCTGTATCCTGCTACTCCCACTCACTCAGCAGTCTCAAATACACATTGAACAGGAAAGATGACAAGGCAGATCTCCAGTATAGCCCCCCTCGTAGTGCCTTTAAGGAAAGGAAGTGAGTTTCACACAAGACATTCTGGAGAAGCCAAATCAGGAGAGAAAACAGCAATTCCTAAGCAGTGTTCATGGCTGTTGTGCAATATGACAGTCAGTGAAACTTGGAAGAGAAATCTAGCAGTATTACAATAGACATACAGTCATAATTCATCAGATTGGTGGAACCATGGAATTTCCATCCAGTACCCACGCAAATAAGGGGACTGAGAGGATCAAGGAGATCTGAGGTAAATCTTTGGGAATTTTCTTTGTCACAGGCTCTGCTGTGATTTTAATGAAAAAATAGAATGAAAACAATAGGTTGAAAGTTAATCAAACCTCTCATCATCAAGTGTCCATTGTTCTTTGTAACCAAACCAGTTACTACAGGTATCTCGAACAAGTAAAATTGCATTAAAAAGCTTAAAAGATCATGTAGGATTGTGAAATCAAAAAGTACCCAAACTCAGGGACTGTCAGAATTTTAGGTCACCTTTTGTATATCCATTGAGATAATGAGATTAAAGACCATATAGCTTTTTATCTTCTTTGGCGGGATCTCTGTCTCATTGAGCACACAAGGTGGAAAATCTTCAGTTAATGAACAGGCATGGGACATGTAATTTTTATTTTGCCATGGGATTTCATGCTCTGGTTATTGCAAAATGTTGGATCTATGACGTAAAACCAGGATTGCTCATTTGTCTCTTGTCATTTTCTTTAGTATTCATGTCTTCACTTTCTGAATGCTGCAGAACTATTTGTGGTATTATTTTCGCAAGACAGTCTCAGGGAACACGGTATAATAGTGAGAACAGAAGCACAAAATCTCAAGGTCAAAAGCTTTCGCTAATTGTGTGGGTCGAATGCTTAGGAGCAGATCTTTTCAGAACGTAAAGAATTATCTGCGGCTTAATGTGCTCGAAGCAGTGGTCCAATCCACATCTAATTTGGGTCCTGAGCTTCAGGCATTTCTATAAATCAGGCTTAAGACAGACACCTAGAAAATGGAGATTATGCTTGCTGATCATTGAGGAGAGACAAATTTAAGTCAGCTGTCTGTTGTTACCTGGGAAGCAGTAGACTCTAGAAGAGAATCCTCCGGTTTGGTATCTGATAGCTGTGAAGATATTCTTTCTCTTACACTAGATTCTCTGCCTTACGATTCCCTGTGCCTTAGATTTCTGCTATAGCTAAAGTTGCTTTCCTTATACTGAAAAAAACTGGGATCTTGTGTATAAATAACTCTTCACTACATATGTGGTGGCCAAATTAAGGTGCATAAATAATTCTAGTTTGGGCTTTTTCATAAATGTTAACATTTAACTTTATGACCATGAGGCATAATTCTCACGTAATGTTTTATTTCTTCTTAACTTTTTAAGAAATGAACTGGAAAAAAAGGACTGTATTCTGGCAGCATGTAAAATGTCAGCAGATTTGGAATCTAGATCCACTGTAGTGCTTTGTCCTACATAAATAGACAGAGTAATTGATGGCAGGATGACTAACCATTGTCTAGGTGAACCAGCACAACCAGAAATAATAGTTTTCTACCAAAGTAACAACATGATATCTGATAATTTCTCGTTCCACTCAGGACTACCTTCTGCAGTTTCTTCTTTCTGATCCCAGAATCTTGCCTTCCTCTACAATTATTTTATCCCAGACTTAGGCTACTGAAAGACCCAGCTGTTATTCACTGGACAATTGTCCAGGTCTTCTTTCTTCTGTCACTCTTTATTGTCTACATGCAGCAGACTGGGAATACCTAAGCCCAGCTTTCCTGCTAAGCACTTCAGTTGTAGCTTCAGGCAGTTCCAGTTCCAAGTTGATGACAATGACTGCTTATCAATTCTTCTTTTCCTATGCCCAGACCTCACCAATATCTCCCAGTGCCTCTTTCCCTCTTGTCAAAGACCAGCTCAATTCTACTTCCTGCTCCAAGCTCTCACAACTTAACTCCTCTCCATACATTCAAACATCCTCCTTCCCTCTCCCTGTCTTTCCTTGCTAAAGAGACAAAATATTTTGGAGTGTCTGTCCAGATACCTGAACCTGACCCCCATGACTAGCAAAAAGCAACCTTGGCACATGAAAGAATTTGGCCACTGGTTCTCTTTCCAGTGCATCTCTGTTTCCCACAAGATCTGTAAATGGATAATCTTAGGGTTTGGGGTTTTTCTCCTATGAATTTTGATCTGCTGTCTTCTTGTTTTACTGCAGTTCAGAACTATTTTAGTTTATCTGTTTTCAGACATGTACAAAATACTTACTATGATGTAAAGTGGATTATATAAGGAATAAAAATGCTTTCTCAATTACATATAACAAAAGTTTGATTTCTGCCTCATGCTGTAAGTTTGAGCAGGGCTGGTTATCTCACTCCTTCTAGTCTCCACCCTGTATCACTTTACTGTAAAGGGAATAAGATTTTACACACTGAATAATAGTGTGTTAAGTTAGAGACAATGGAAATTTTTTTCCATTATGGCATTATGTTTATATGGAGGTGCATTGAACTCCCACACACAAAACCTGATGATTAATTGGGTATGAGTGCTTGATGTATTTAATTTAGGCCTTTAGACATTAGTAAGCCCTGACGCCCTGTGGCAAATAATAATTTTCATCACAAATAGTATGTATTCCTAGTTTTTCAGCCTATATACTGCTTAATTTTAGTTTCATTTGAGAATTGAAAAAAAAATATGTTGAACTCCGTAACTGCGAGTGTTAGCCATTACATCTTGACCAATTTTCAACAGAACTGAACTAAATAATTCTCCTTACCCGATTATTTATTTTTACTTTTAAGTTAATGTGGTGTTATTAATATGTTTTGAAACGCTATATGTTGTTAAATGGCTGTATTTCAGTGAGTTTGCTTTGTGAACTCAGTTTCTTTCCAACAGCAGAAGACTATGAACAGCTGGTTCTCAGAAACAGGAAGGCCTTCTGGACAAAACTGGGAGCAGAGAACGGAAAGCGGTGTCAAAGGTACTCAACACTTTCCTCTCCTCCAGGGGACCAGCCAACTCATCCTAGAAATTGCGCAGCAGAGTGAGAAAGTGTACTGATTCACTGTACATCCTGGGCAGTCTTGGCCACAGCAAGTTCTGTGGGACCTCACCCCTTTCTTTATTCATGGTAACATTTTGTTCACTTTTGGTTGCCTTTTCACATTAAGCAGATGTTTTCATTAAGGTCCCCAAGGTGACACACAGGTCATTTTCTTGGGTGGTTACTGTTAATTCAAAATCCAACAATGTGTATTAGTAATATCCTTCCAACACACTTTATTTTCAATTTTCCATCGTGAACTTCCTCTGATATTGTGCTGCCTAATTGCCTAGGTTTGTCTTGACTAACTTAAATAACTGCTCAGCTAAATAATTGTTAAACCTTAAAAAATAGTTTCTGGGCAGATTCTTGCCACCATGCTGATTAAGCCCAATCCAGAACATTAATGAATATAGTCAAGTTCTGTTGGTATTGCAATCTTCTGCTGCTAACCCACTGCCGTATTGAAAATTGACCATTTCATTCTATTCTGCTCTGTTTTAGCCATTTTGTGATCAAAACGTAACTGCATCTCCTACCTTACTGCTTCTTAGTTTCCTTACTAGCCTCTGTGAGATATACTGTCAAAGGCACTTTAAAAATCCAAGTAAATTATGTCAGGGAAACAATTCCTTTTCCTCATCTAACTGAAAGCTCTCAAAATGTATGGATTTAATTCAGAAAAGGAGACAGGAATGCTAGTAAATTACAGTTGATTTGCTTTTAGTAGTTGGCAATAGCTGTATTGATGCTGTGTCTGGCTCTAAGCCATTTATATTCATGTCAGAAAAATAAATAGCTTTAATTGTTGCTCTGGGATTCCACTGAACCCCAAACAATTTCCGGTACCAAAGGGAGGCAAAAAGCTCTCATTGCACACCTGGTCTGTCTGGGATGTGTGTGTTCAAAAGTTCTGGGAAGTAGTAGGAATGGTGGTGCTGGGCTGGAGGTCAAAGAGCACTTCTAGTAACTGGATGAAGTCAAAACTCTGTGTGAAGTGAGTCCCATTGCATCCCACAGTGTCTGCCTTTCTGCTGCCAGAAAGCTTTAATTGATTCCGTGGAAATGCTCTCACAGCTGACCTAACCTCTTCTCTGCCAGTTTTATATGTCTGGGGGACAGGAAATATTTTTGACGGGGAAAGGACAGAGAACATGCTGAAGGTAGCAGAGAGAAAGCACAATCACAAAGGGCTGAAATTATTTTATTGAAGATTTTAAATTGAGGGGGTGGGAAAGGGAAATTACCTGATTCCACAGAATGTAAGTGTTAGATAAGGTTGATAGTATGATCCTTGTTGCGAAGAGATACAGTATACTTTATGGAGAATGACTCTTCCTGATTACAGGAGTGAGTTTATTTAGCCTTTCAGCTTCCAGCATTGAATTGACATTGTACTTTTCAACTCACGGATCTGGGCTGGAATACCAGCATCATACCAAAATGACATGAAGAAACAGTCACAGTTGTTTTAAAATTTCACTGTCACTCATCTGTAGGCACGTTTGCTCAACAAACTTTCCTGACATCACCAAATACATACATTCTAAGCAAATCTCAGAAGCGAATAACCTAACGTCATGGAAATAATTACCAGCAAGTCATGTTATGATTCCTGCCAGTTCACAAGGACTTTTTTTTACAAAATTTGAACATTGTTTTCCTGCTTAATATATTTTAAACATCAAAAGAAATGGTGAAAATCTCTCTTTTATCTTGGCAGAGAGCAGCACTGCCATACTCCTGAGCTACAACCTTGAAATGCTTTCAACTGAAATGTGTGATTCAAACACTGTTGAAAACTGTAGGGTGAAAATTGGCTAAGACTGGGAACCTCCTTTCATATACCTGTAGTTTTGGTGATATCAGGAAACACCTGCTCTCACATTTCTTATGTTTGCAGTTCATATTTCCCCATAGATGGAAAATTATCTTCTATTTATTGTAAATTTGGGTGATACACTAGCCAAGTTTCATCTCTCTTGATTTAACCTATCACATCACTGAATGACTCACGAAAGCAGTTTAAAGTGTGTGAATTAAAGCCTGGCCTCTCTTATGCTAAGGGCTGTTGCACCATTAACTTGTTTTGAAATGGTATTTATCAGGGGATCAGACTTTGAGTGATTCCTCTGCAATGATGACAAGCACTGAAGTTCTTAACGTAACACAAAAGCACAGTGAATAAAACCCACTGCAAGGCACAGCTGTTGACTCCATGGCATTTCTTTTTTTTTCTAAGGCATCTGTTGCTTTGTCAATAAGAAACATTGGATAAATTAGCATTTGTTGAAATATTTTTTGCCCTATGTTACACATTGCTGGCATAGAAACTGAAGTGCCACTAGTTCTTACAGCTGGGCAGTTTACAACCAGCTTGGGAATACCTACGTCATGCTGAAGCGATGGCTACAATGGATTGTTGAATGTCATTTATCTCTTTTTGTCTTGTTTCAACATAAACTTATTTCGTACAATGCATGGCCCACAAATGGCACCTGAAAGTACAGTGTCTGTTCCAAGAGAAATTCCAGGCTCGCTTTTTTTCCCTCATCTTCTTCCAAGAGAAAAAAGCACACATGCTTTTTGTGTTCTATGGCCTTATGTAGGACACCACCCTCAACCTCACCCCTTTTTCCCCTTCCATGGATAATCTTTTCACAGGGTGGAGAGGGGAGGGGATGGAATGGGAAGGGAAGGGATGGGAAAAAAAGAGTTGCTTTCATGTTTTCTAGCAATGATTTTGTCTGCAACTATTTCCTTCTTGACTTCTTACTCACTGTTTATGAAATTTCCTTGTACTTTAACAATAGTATTGTTGCCACAGCTGCGCTGATTATGTTTCCCTAACTTCTCTCATTCTGGGGCTTGGAATCAGTGTGGTTTGTTTTCATACATGGTAACTTGGAACAGCCTATAATAACATTACAGAAAGCCTTGATAATATAATTATAATGTGCACACACATTACTTTGTCTGCTTTTTTGTCTCCATGATCAAATACCTAATTTGTTGGGGTTTTTTTTAATACTCTGTCTACACAAAAAAGTAAAGTACTGATTCCAGATAGGAACATTACAAAACGTAGGTCTTCAATAAGCGTATTAATAAAGCGTGGATGAATGTTTTAAGTATTCCAGTGCACAGGCATGTATCTCCACATGGTTAATTTGTAATCTGATATATCTGTTCTCCTTTTTAAAACAAAAACCAAACAAAAAACCCCAAACCCAACCAATGAAACAAAACCAAAATACCAAGAAAACCATTCAAAATGTGTAACATATTTTGATTAGTTTTATTTTAAATTATCAAAAATCTTGTGCCCTTCTCAGATGATACTCAAAATAAAGATTTAGTTCTAAAGATTTAGTGCTAAACCTGTATGAGCACTTTTGCAAAGGATCTTGAAAGTGCAACGTTCATCCCCAATCTGCTGAAGTTCCCCTTTGCTGGAACACCTCTCAATATCCTTGGTATATTTAAATAAGAAGGATGTAGATTAAATATATCAGTTTAAAAAGTCCTTCACTTGCTGGATTGTCACCTGGAGAGATATAGTTGTATGTAATGAACAGCTACTGCAATTAGCAGTTCCCCAGAATAAAACTATGGATCATGGGACATTCATTTATACACATGAGGTAATGCAGCAGGACTGTCTCACATTTAGATTGCATCAGATACTTATGCAAGTCTTAACACACTGTATACTTCCCATTGTTTCCAGGGCTGATTAGTGCTGACAAAAGATGGCTCACTGACAGTCAGGGACACAAAATTTCCCTTAACATGCAGAGCCCAGACAGGATGACATGTGGAAGTGAGGACATCGCATTCCTGTACTGCTTTGCTGCACAGATACTCTCAGAGAATGTTAAGGTGTTGGGACAAAGCACGAATGATAGTGCACATATTCTGGGTTGCTCTGCTGCAAACCAGCTGCTGAGAGAAGCACTCTGTAACAAAAGTCTTGAGCATTGGGGCAGCCCCCCTGTAAACTACAAACAGGACAGAACAGGACATCTTCTAGTGTTGTCCTTCATTAAAATGTTCTCTCTACAAACACTTGTATACTGATGTCACATGGAAAAGTAAAAGGAATTGTACACTACAGGTATTCTGTTATTACCACTGAATCAACTAGTCTCAAACAAGTAGCTTGGTAGACTGTTTTTTTTTTAATTATTCCCTTAATTATTCCATTCCTCATATTCTACATGATTCATCCCAATAACAATATTTTTCCTAGCATGTGGGATATAAATAAGGTAATTATTAAATCCAGAGTCGATGAACAGCTTTGGCTGTTTGTTTGGCAGCATTTGCTTTTATAGATGTTCCCTGTATGACGACTTCTAATGAACTAGAATTGCAGCATTTGCAGTTTCTTTTTCTAGTATCACTAAATGTATTTAACTGATAAGAAGCAGGAGGCAGCATGCTCAGATACCTGATACATTAAAGAAGAAAGTGAATTTAAAAATCCAGAAGATGAGTATTTTTGCAGCTCCCTAGTAATTGCCTTTTGGCAAGTTGTGTTTGAAAGCAGAGCCAAAACCACTTTAGAATCAAGCCTGGGAACCGGATTGTATGTTTCAAGATTAATCAATGCTCTCATCATCGAATGCTCTCACATATTGTCTAGCAGACGCAGAAAAACCTTAACACAGTTAAAAAGCAGGATTGTCTGCACAGGCCACAATAGATTTTTCTCTCAAATAAGTAGATGGATAAAAAAACCCCTCTCTTATGTTGAAAGAAATTGTTTGCACCGAACAAATTAGAGAGGTCATCAGTCATGACTGTTTAATAGTAGTCATTAATAGCACCCTTGCAATAAACTGGCAAATTGAAAACCAGTTTAAAATCTTTTCTTGTAAGCATACAAGTTCTGTGTGCCTAAGGGAGTCTGTTGTAACTGCATGTGTTTAAATATGTTTTCATTATATTTTACAAAGAGAATTTTCTGTTTCTCTTCTATTCATCGAATAAGCTCACATCTTACATCATTGAACATGTTTGTAAGCTGCCATGCAGGTGACTGCAAGCTAAGGCCAAATGATAAACCTCTTTGCAAAATTGGTGCAATTTTAAGTTATACCTTATACACAGTGGCTCAGTTTTTATTGAAGTCATAAGCTTTATTTTAATTTGACATCAAAATTTTCAGCTGCCCTTTGAATGCACTACTGTTTTTACTCAAATGGAAATAAATCCCAAGAGCAACATGCATGTTACACTTGTAATCTGAGTGTCAGCCAATTATCATGAGGTTTGAACGCAGTCGCAGTTCTGCTATGAACTCTGAGCAATTCAATTTCATATTTCTCTTGATGATCCCTATTTTTGCAGGCATTCGTGCTTCCTGGTTTATTTTAATATTGGAAGCAGAAATACTGAAACATTTCAGAGGAAGTCATACAGATTTGTCTGGAAATACTGCTACATTTTTTTTCCCTAGAATTTCAAAACTGCATCCCCAAGAAATATGGGAAATATATGCTTTCTGAACTACCAAAATCTCTGTTACAAAACAATTGGAGTAATGTAAGAGAATTAATCCAGTAGAAATATTCTTGCAGAGGTTAATATGTAGGTCAAGGTGCATGAAGATCTCATTCCTGTTTCTTTGTCTTCTGATGTGCTGAAGAGAAAGCCATGTGATCTCTCTAGGCTATGTTCTATAGTCCTGATGTTGAGAAATCAGGGGAACTACTGCAAAATAAAGTATTGCTCAGTGTGAATAAAAGGGCATCAGGAAGTTTCTCTTTACCATTACATTTTTAAAGCTGTTCCAGCACTTTGATTCAGTGGAAGTTAGGTATCTTGGTCCCTTTTTTACTCTGGATTTTTTGGTAATTACACTACTTAAAAGAAGACACTGATATCTTAGACTTCGGGGCTGTAAATATTTCTGCCTGTGCTCAGCTTTGAGCTTTTGAGTCGATTCATTTGTGTTACCTGATCCCAGATCTAGCAGCTCAGAGGTTTATGCAAAGATACAGATGTTTGCAGGTTAGAGTTCTTATTTTCCGCAATTCAAATTATATTTAAAGCATCGTATGCATGTGTGTGTGTGAGAGAGAGAGTTACAGATTCATTTGCAACCTTTTTGAAGTGTGATGTGATCTTCACACACAGAAGCAACAATTGGTGTAGCTCTCACAAACAGGGTTCAAATTTGAATTCAAAGATTCTACACAAAAAGGTAACAACTCCTGCTATTCTGAGCTTCTGCTTAATGTTAAGCAATTAGTTGTGTTAGTTTATATTTGTAGCAGGTAACTTGATGGGGAATATCCTGTTTGCTAATCAGCCTAAAATGAATATTCTCCGTATTTTTCTATTTTCATAATGGAATGTACTGAAATAGTTACCACATGATCACAGGATTGGCAGTTTTAGGATGAAAATGGCTATGACAGGGCAAGGAAGAAATGTCTTTTAAAATCCATATTACTGCTGAGTCAGTCTGATCTATGGCACAAGGTGGCTTTTGTGCTCATATAAAAGACTTGGCTAGGGAAATATCCTCCCCCTCTCATTACAAATGTCTATCAACAAGAAAAAAATAGATTACTTAATATGTCAATCGAAGATCAAGTCAAGACGTTTCAAGTATATTGTTTTTTTCCATTGGAAGTGGATTCTGAGTTACTAGATCACTATCTTTACCTACATTGCTTTGGCACTTCATCCAATATTTTTTTCTCCAGAAAATACTTTGATAATTTTTAAATTGCTTTTCATTATAGCTGTAAAACTTGTGCAAGAATTTGGCTTTGCAAAACACTGAACTTCTGCTTTGCATCTTTTAGTGCTTTACCTCTATATCTGAAGATATCCTTAGGAAAGACAATTGCACAGTCTACATTCTGACAATTGCTGTGTGTTATATTGAATTGGAAAGAAGCCTATTTAAAATAGATGTAACACAGTAAGTTTATTTTGAATCACAGACACAGAGAGGCTGTAATTGTATTTGTAAAGTGTAAAGACAGAGAATGGCATTTTCATTAAAGAGGTTTAGATTTCCCAGGAGGACTGTGAAATGTGGAAATTGCTAGCAAAAAGTTTAGCCTTAAGAAAGTCACAACGAATAACATGGTTTTTGCTTTGCAAAACACGGGAGAGCAGGTGACGTTTACACAACCTGTCAAAAAGGAATGAAAATGGAACATTCCTCTGTGAGAAAGAACAATTGCATTTTGGAGGAGTCTGTGCAGAGAAAAGAAATACCTGAACTGACTTCATTGTATGCTTTTGGAAGAACAGTATAGATACTGCTGGCAGTCTATGGGAAGCTTGACAGTCACCTTAATCAACATTTCTATGTATTTCACTATTCAGGCATCCAAGCTTCGTCAGGAGAATGTTATGACTCCTTTGCTCCATCGTTACTGTTTACCTTTGCCAGACTTTACTCTATCAAACTATCTGTCTTCTGTTTTACACTGAAGGAAGACAAAAGCCAGGGATGAGTCTACTCACTAGAAATCTATCTTATTAATCTCTAGCTTGTTTGAACAGGAATCTGCTTTCCAATAATGTTACCACTGGGTCTGCTTTCTTCATGTGACTTATCTCGCTTGCAGTGAAGAATTTACTAGAATTTAGACATACCACAGAGGTAGGTCTCTCAAAGCAGCTTACAATACAGCAAGTCACAAAATGATCCTGAGTAAAATAATCACTCCTTTTTGGAGAAAAACATCATTCATCTGCACTTTTATCAAGTTAAGGACTATAGAGCCCACTAATTTTTTGATAGCTGTATTCTTTTCTTCATGGTTAAAAGTTCCACCTTTCTCCCATCTTTCCTTCCCTCATGATAAAAGAGCAGTGGGGGAACTAGAGTGGTCAGGCAGAGTAATGATTTTCATATACTATCAATAAGCGTTAGCTCTTTTTCTGGAAAAAAGAAAGATGGTAAAAATTGAAGATGTTAAGGACACAGAAATACTTCTGTAATACTGAAAGTCTCCTCGGACATACCCCATATTGGATGTAAAAAATATATAGAAAGAGCCCAAATATTACCAGAGTAGCTCATCATCAATAAGTGAGGGCGTAGCTTTCTTCTGAAGTCATCACTTGCCATTACAAATGGGCATGAATGTAAATTAGTAAATGGGCTTAACTATTTTTTTGCTACCTGCAGAAAAATACATTAAGAAGAATAAGTCTCTGTGAGAATTTATGGCACTTACCCCAAGTGTGTCTGACAAAAACAATTGCAAGATCAAAACTCTTCCACGTGCACATCCTTTCTACTCAATCACTGGTAGAAATCTCCTCTTGGCCCCATCAGGCAGGTGTATTATGAAACAAGACACAAATATCCATCTCCTTCACTAATTATTTGTGTTCTTATCTTACTGACTACCCCAATGAAGTGATGACTTGCAGAGGAGCTGTGAAAACAGGCCTTTTTCCAGTCTTGGCTATTTTCCGGCCACACGCCTCAGACTGCCGACATCCGTTGGCAAATTAATGAATTCATGTATTTGTGCATTTCAACATGTGACTGAGGGAAATATAGTAACTAAAGATGAGGAAAAGGCTGAGGTGCTTAATGCTTTCTTCACATCGGTTTTCAACAGTAAGGCAGATTGTTCTCTGGACAACTGGTCTACTGAAGCGATGGATAGG
Organism: Neomorphus geoffroyi; assembly: GCA_033558235.1. NCBI lineage: Eukaryota > Metazoa > Chordata > Aves > Cuculiformes > Neomorphidae > Neomorphus > Neomorphus geoffroyi. The sequence goes on from JAUMJM010000038.1 coordinate 13,034,473, forward strand.
GGCGGGGTGCAATACAGCCCCCCTGTCATCCAGGAGGAAGAAGTTAGAGACCTGCTGAGCCACTTGGATCCTCATAAGTCTATGGGACCTAATGGGATCCATCCTAGGGTGATGAGAGAGGTGGCGGACGAGCTTGCTAAGCCACTTTCCATCATTCATCAGCAGTCCTGGCTCACTGGAGAGGTCCCAGAAGACTGGAAGTTGGCCAACGTGATGCCCATCCACAAGAAGGGCTGTGGGGACGATCCAGGTACTTACAGACCTGTCAGCCTGACCTCGGTTCCAGGCAAAATTATGGAACGGATAATCCTGGGTGTGATCATGCGGCACCCGCAGAATGAGGGAGAGATCAGGCTCAGCCAGCATGGATTTAGGAGAGGCAGGTCCTGCCTGACCAACCTGATTTCTTTTTACGACCATGTGACTCGCCTGGTGGATGAGAGGAAGGCTGTGGATATGTGGTACCTGGACTTCAGCAAGGCCTTTGACACTGTCTTCCAGAATAGACTACTGGACAAGCTGGCAGCCTGTGGCATGGATGGGAATGTTTTGTGCTGGGTTAGGAATTGGTTGGATGGCCGATCCCAAAGGGTGGTAATGAATGATGTCCCATCCAGCTGGCGGCCGGTCACTAGTGGTGTTCCCCAGGGTTCGGTGCTGGGCCCGGTCCTGTTTAATATCTTTATTGATGATCTGGATGAGGGGATCGAGTCCTTCATCAGCAAGTTCACAGATGACACCAAGCTGGGAGGAAGTGTCGATCTGCTAGAAGGGAGGAGGGCCCTACAGAGGGACCTTGACAGGCTGGAGAGATGGGCTGAGTCCAATAGCATGAGGTTTAACAAGTCCAAATGCCGGGTCCTACACTTTGGACACAACAACCCCATTCAGAGCTATAGACTGGATGCAGAGTGGCTGGAGAGTAGTCAGGCGGAAAGGAACTTGGGAGTGCTGGTGGACAGGAAACTCACCATGAGTCAGCAGTGCGCTCAAGTGGCCAAGAAGGCCAATGGTATCTTGGCCTGCATCAGGAACAGTGTTGCCAGCAGGACTAGAGAGGTCATCATCCCCTTATACTCGGCACTGGTCAGGCTGCACCTTGAGTACTGTGTCCAGTTCTGGGCCCCTCAGTTTAAGAAGGATGTTGAGCTGCTGGAGTGTGTCCAGAGGAGGGCGATGAGGATGGTGAAGGGGCTGGAGCACAAGCCCTGTGAGGAGCGACTGAGGGAGCTGGGGTTGTTTAGCCTGAAGAAGAGGAGGCTCAGGGGAGACCTTATTGCTCTCTACAACTGCCTAAAAGGAGGTTGTAGTCAGGCAGGGGTTGGTCTCTTCTCTCAGGCGACCGGTGACAGAACGAGAGAACACGGTCTCAAAACGAGAGGACACAGTCTCAAGCTTCGCCAGGGGAGGTTTAGGCTTGACATTAGGAAGAAATTCTTCACTGAAAGGGTAATTGTTCATTGGAATGCGCTGCCTAGGGAGGTGGTTGAGTCACCATCCCTGGAGGTGTTCAAAGAGAATTTGGATGAGGCACTTAGTGCCATGGTGTAGTTGACAAGTAGGAGTAGGTGTAGGTGTAGGTGTTGGGTCATAGGTTGGACTCAATGATCTCAAAGGTCTTTTCCAACCTTACGATACTGTGATACTGTGATATAGAGAGAGGTGCAACATGCTCTAGGAGGCTTGCTCTGGACATACCTAAGGACGTGATTTCGGGTGGGAAATACCAAATAGGTGATTATAGTTTGAGGATGGTGATTGTTCTTAAGAAGCAATGCAAGCGATGCAATGTGGTGATTTCAGGGGGTTTTATATTTAACTACAGGTCTAGTTCAGATATGTTCATAAGTAGTAAAGGAGCAGGATGATATTTGAGTAAGACAACCATCTTTGTTTCCACATCTCCTGGCATGGATCAGGTTTTCAAGAGTTCCTGTTCCAGCACTATGACCATTAGCTTCATCTTTAAGATTTTTTTTAACCCTTGTTTTCCCTTCATGGTGATCACAGAATATACTACTCGCTCTATCTCAGGTCTGTGGGAGGACAAGTGTTGTGGTTTGGGATTTTTCCGAGGAATTTTTCTTCCTTTTGCCAATAAAGGGAATTTCAGCAGACGCGAGGGGGGATGGGGGGAGGACGTTTCCGGGGAAACCGGGACAGAGGTCGTGACCGGACATCCGTTTTCCTCTCGGACGGCAGTGGTGAAAACGGCAGCGGCGACAACGGCAGCGGCGACAACGGCAGCGGCAGTCCCTGAGTGCATGCGTTTTGAAATCTCTGAAGGAAAGATCACGGGTCATCTGAATCTTCCACAACTCCGGCAGAACTCGCACTAAGTTTCCATCTCCCTCCCCCGCCCTTCCCCGGCTGCGCGGGGGCCGCGCTTCCCCGTGCAGGGCAGCGACTGCTCGCCAGCTCTTAAAGAGACCTGCATCGCAAGATTTTGGGTACAGGACTCAATCTATTTCTTAAGACTTTTAGGTTTTAGTTGTGATTAGTGTTGATCCTGTTTTGTATACACATATATTTGTAGCTAAGAACTGTTATCTCTTCTATACAATTTTTTTTCCTGATTAAAGATCTTTAATATCTGATAACATATCTTAGTTTTCATCTAAACTAAGACATTAATTTGGCGCCCAACGTGGGGCAGAGAGCAAAGAAGGATAACAGTTCTGGCATCATGATGTTTGTTGTGAGTTTCGAGTTCATATGGACCATGCTGTACTACATATTTGCTTTCTGTTGGTACAGAACTATGCCGAAAGGTCTAGCTGGCTTAATTCATCTGAGTGCAGCAGCCAGTAGAACTCAGATAGCTGTGATCGTTATCGAGTTCTTATTTTGGGTCTATAGTGTTATGGATTCAGTGTCTATGGGTTTCATTTGGGATGTGTTCTTCAGGTTGTACTCCTGCACCAGCCCAAGCTGTTACATCTGGGGACCTAGTGATAATGTTACCTACTCTCAGGGAGGGACACAGGAGAGTGTTTCTTTTCAACCTGTTAATCAGTCACCTTTTAGGTTTGCTAGAACAGCTTTTGAGAAACTTAACCTTTTGCTAGATTCCAGGAATATCCTACCTTTGGTGAATTGTCTGCAAGTTGGTTTAATTATGATCTATCTTATGTATGAAGCCAGGAATAGGGGTGGTCAGGAATGCAACCAAAAGCAAGGAAAGAGAAAAAAGAAGAGAGAGAGTAAGACACCTGATGCTATGGTAGCTCAGGATGTGGATAAACCAGAGGAACAGTCTGAGCCGATGAAAGTTGCCCCTATCCAGAAAAGGAAATACAAGACCAAATCGGTTCGTCCAGTTGATGATGACGGGGAAGCGGAAGCGGGTCCTTCACATACTGCAGATTCAGAACCAGAGATCGTTACTGAATCACTCTCATATGACAACCTTCGTGGCTTGCGAAAGGACGTTACCCGACATGCAGATGAGCCTATCCTGACTTGGATGATCCGAGTGTGTGATCTTATGGGTGACAGTTTGCAACTTGATGGTTCTGAAGCCAAGTATTTAAAGACTCTGGCCCGGGATACAGGTATTGAACAGGTATTTGTGAGGGAATCAAGACCCCTTTCATTCTGGGCACGAGTTCTAGGCAGTGTGAGAGAGAGGTTCCCTCATAAAGATATCCTGCAGGCACATCATCTTAAGACAGCTTGGAAGACTGTGGAAGACGCGATTTTACGTCTGAGGGAAATGGCACTGCTAGAAATACTTTATGGAAGAGATGGGCAACCCCTCACCGACCCAGACAAGGTTAGATGCACACCAGAAATGTGGTGGAAGCTTTCCTGTGGTGCACCAGGTGCATTCTCCCATTATGTGGCGTCCATGTATTCGGAGCCAGACCAGGATTTGGTGGGTGTCGCAGCAGGTAAACTCAGGACATATGCGAAGATGGTCCATGGCCCCATGCAGGAACGTATCGCTGCAGTAGAAACAGCAATTGAGAGGATAGATAAGAGGATGGACAAGCAGCAAAAGGAGATCATGGAAACTCTTCAAAATCTTCAAGTGGCACCAGTGCGAATCAAAGCCTCTGGGTCCAGAGGTGGACACCTCCCGGCTAGGGGAAGAGAACAGACTTCACGGATCGATCTATGGTATTTCTTGGTTGACCATGGGGAAGATATGAGACGGTGGGACAGGAAACCTACCCATGCCCTGGCAGCCCGGGTACAAGAATTGAAGGAGAACGAGAAAAGAAAATCGGCAAAAGTAAGTGCAGTGCCAGTTTCCCAAGGATCTGACCCACTAGAGGGAACCTCCAAAATGTACCCATCACTAAAGAGTTGCTGTCACTGCAATGGCTGTTAGAGGGGTCCTGCCTCTGGCCAGGTAGAGGCACGGGACAACCGTGTCTATTGGACTGTGTGGATCCGATGGCCTGGCACATCAGACCCACAAAAATACGAGGCTTTAGTTGATACTGGTGCTCAATGTACGTTAATGCCATCAGGACATGTGGGCCCGGAAACTGTTGCTATTTCTGGGGTGACTGGGGGATCTCGAGAGCTTACTGTGTTGGAAGCTGAAGTGAGCTTGACCGGGAAAGACTGGCAAAAACACCCCATTGTTACTGGTCCGGCCGCCCCATGTATCCTGGGAATTGACTACCTCAGAAATGGCTAATTCAAGGATCCAAAGGGACATAGATGGGCTTTTGGAATAGCTGCTGTAGAGACAGAAGAGATTAAACAGCTAAAGTCACTGCCGGGTCTCTCAGAGAGTCCTTCTGCTGTCGGATTGTTGAAGGTTGAGGAACAACGGGTGCCAATTGCCACCACAACAGTGCATCGTCGACAATACCGAACGAACCGTGACTCTGTGATTCCCATCCATAAGATGATCCGAGAACTGGAGCACCAAGGGGTGATTAGTAAGACTCACTCACCCTTCAATAGCCCCATTTGGCCCGTGCGTAAGTCTGATGGAGGATGGAGATTAACTGTGGACTATCGTGGCTTGAATGAGGTTACTCCACCGCTGAGTGCCGCTGTGCCAGACATGTTAGAACTTCAGTATGAACTGGAATCCAAGGCAGCGAAGTGGTACGCCACTATTGATATTGCTAATGCATTCTTCTCCATTCCTCTAGCTGCAGAGTGCAGGCCACAGTTCGCCTTCACCTGGAGGGGCGTGCAATACACCTGGAACCGATTGCCCCAGGGGTGGAAACATAGTCCCATCATCTGTCATGGACTAATTCAAGAAGCACTAGAGAAAGGTGAGGCTCCAGAACATCTGCAGTACATCGACGACATCATTGTGTGGGGGGACACAGCAGAAGAGGTTTTTGAGAAAGGAAAGAAGATCATCCAGATTCTCTTGGAAGCTGGGTTTGCAATCAAACAGAGTAAAGTTAAGGGACCTGCCCAAGAAATACAGTTCCTGGGAGTGAAGTGGCAAGACGGACGTCGCCAGATTCCAACAGAAGTTATCAACAAAATCACAGCAATGTCTCCACTGACCAGCAAGAAGGAAACACAAGCATTCTTGGGTGCCATAGGTTTCTGGAGGATGCATATCCCAGAATACAGTCAGATCGTAAGCCCTCTCTACTTGGTAACCCGCAAGAAGAATGATTTCCACTGGGGCCCTGAACAACAGCAAGCTTTTGAGCAGATTAAGCGGGAGATTGCTCATGCTGTAGCCCTTGGACCGGTCAGGACAGGACCAGACGTGAAGAACGTGCTCTACTCTTCAGCCGGGAATAATGGTCTTTCATGGAGTCTTTGGCAGAAAATGCCTGGCGAGTCTCGAGGCCAACCACTTGGATTCTGGAGTCGAGGCTACAGGGGATCTGAAGCCAAATACACTCCAACAGAGAAAGAGATCTTAGCTGCTTATGAAGGAGTTCAAGCTGCCTCAGAGGTAATTGGAACAGAAACTCAGCTCCTCCTGGCACCCCGATTACCAGTGCTAAGGTGGATGTTCAGTGGGCGGGCTGCCCCCACACATCATGCTACTGATGCTACCTGGAGCAAATGGGCTGCTCTTATCACACAACGTGCCCGTATTGGGAAACCAAACCGCCCTGGGATCCTGGAAATCATCACGAACTGGTCTGAAGGTGAGAACTTTGGTTTAGCAGATGAAGAGGAAGAAGAACATGTAACACGTGCAGAGGAAGCGCCACCATACAATCAGTTGCCAAAAGAAGAAGTACGCTATGCCCTTTTTACGGATGGTTCCTGCCGCATTGTGGGGACAAATCGAAGATGGAAAGCAGCCGTGTTGAGCCCCACACGACAAGTTGCGGAAGCTATTGAGGGAAAAGGTGGATCAAGTCAATTTGCAGAACTCAAAGCTGTCCAATTGGCTCTGGACATTGCTGAACGAGAGAAGTGGCCGAAGCTTTACCTCTATACTGACTCTTGGATGGTGGCCAATGCATTGTGGGGATGGTTAGACCAATGGAAGAAAGCCAACTGGGAACGCAGAGGGAAACCCATCTGGGCTGCAGATATATGGCAAGATATCGCCACCCGTGCAGAGAAGCTGATCGTGAGAGTCCGTCATGTGGATGCACACGTGCCCAAGGATCGAGCCAACGAGGAACATCGCAACAACGAACAGGCAGACCGAGCTGCACAAGTCAAGGTGTCACCGATAGATCTGGATTGGCAGCATAAAGGAGAGTTGTTCCTGGCTCGATGGGCCCATGATGCCTCAGGCCATCAGGGCAGAGATGCTACTTATAGATGGGCACGAGACCGAGGGGTGGATTTAACCATGGACATTATCTCCCAGGTTATCCATGATTGTGAGACGTGCTGCCATCAAACAGGCTAAGAGAGTGAAACCCTTATGGTATGGTGGACGCTGGGATAAGTATAAATATGGAGAGGCCTGGCAGGTTGATTATATCACCCTGTCGCAGACCCGCCAAGGTAAGCGCTATGTGCTCACCATGGTGGAAGCAACTACCGGATAGCTGGAGACATACCCAGTTCCTCACGCCACTGCTCGGAACACCATCCTAGGTCTGGAAAAGCAAGTCTTGTGGCGACATGGCACTCCAGAACGGATTGAGGCAGATAATGGAACTCATTTCAAGAACAGTTTAGTTACCACCTGGGCAAAGGAGCACGGCATTGAGTGGGTGTACCATATCCCCTACCATGCACCTGCTGCCGGGAAGGTTGAACGGTGTAATGGACTGTTGAAAACCACTTTGAAGGCATTGGGTGGGGGGACTTTCAAACATTGGGACCAACATCTAGCAAAGGCCACATGGTTGGTCAACACTAGAGGCTCAGTCAATCGAGCTGGCCCTGCCCAGTCAGAATTCCTCCATACTGTAGATGGAGATAAAGTCCCTGTGATCCACCTGAGAGGTATGTTAGGGAAAACTGTTTGGGTTAAACCTGTCTCGAGTAAAGGCAAGCCCATTCGTGGGATTGTCTTTGCTCAAGGATCTGGTTGCACTTGGTGGGTGATGCAGGAAGATGGAAAAACACGATGTATACCTCAAGGGGACCTTATCTTTGGATGAGTTGTTCATATTCTATGTGCCTATCTGTATATGTATATAGTTGAAAATATGTATGTATAAATTTAAGTCTGATTGTTGGCATGGAAGAAAAATTCGGGGTGGATAATGTTGTGGTTTGGGATTTTTCCGAGGAATTTTTCTTCCTTTGACCAATAAAGGGAATTTCAGCAGACGCGAGGGGGGATGGGGGGAGGACGTTTCCGGGGAAACCGGGACAGAGGTCGTGACCGGACATCCGTTTTCCTCTCGGACGGCAGTGGCGACAACGGCAGCGGCAGTCCCTGAGTGCATGCGTTTTGAAATCTTTGAAGGAAAGATCACGGGTCATCTGAATCTTCCACAACTCCGGCAGAACTCGCACTAAGTTTCCATCTCCCTCCCCCGCCCTTCCCCGGCTGCGCGGGGGCCGCGCGTCCCCGTGCAGGGCAGCGACTGCTCGCCAGCTCTTAAAGAGACCTGCATCGCAAGATTTTGGGTACAGGACTCAATCTATTTCTTAAGACTTTTAGGTTTTAGTTGTGATTAGTGTTGATCCTGTTTTGTATACACATATATTTGTAGCTAAGAACTGTTATCTCTTCTATACAATTTTTTTTCCTGATTAAAGATCTTTAATATCTGATAACATATCTTAGTTTTCATCTAAACTAAGACAACAAGTGAAATCAGAACACCTGAAACTGAAAGGATGTCGTAACAAAGACACGATACTAGGATACACTGAGTAGAAGAAGTAGAGAAATATGGGATGTAAGAAACCTTCACAGTAGAGTGGGCAAGTCTGTGGAATCACAAGAAGGGACTTAAAAAATAAACAATTTTGGAATATTCAAATGATCTAATAATTAACCTAAGGAAATCAATCCCAAATGGGAAAAAAACCCAATACCAAAACAAAAAAAAAACAATCTCACCCCCAGCCAAAAAAAAAAGCAAGGACCAATAGCACAGATTAGTTTATAGCTGTCATGCCATGTAAGTCATACTGCATACCTTAATTTGCATTTAATATTTAATAAGCAGTGCTAGTGTCTAACACAGAACGATTTCCTCCTTTGCTTGAAGGGGATGTGTGTTGTATGGCCACTCATCACCTAAAATCTGAACTCTTTCTGAACAGATTCAAAAGCAATACTGAAATTCAGTGATTTTCTGACATTTGCTTAGAGTCCTAAAATAACTTAAAATATTTTTTTGGGGTACAAATTCTAATTTTCCTATATAACTCCTAAATTTAATTGAGGAGATTCAACATTCCTTGTATGACCACATCTCCTTTTTTGGCTGCATATATTATTTTCCATTAGTTATTCCATTACAGCAGCTCTCTGATGGACATGAACACTCAACCCCTGACTTAAACAGCTCCCAATCACTAGATATTTGGACTAACCCCCAAAAACAAGGAAGCAAAACCAACACTTAGAACACTGACAAAATTCAGGGTGGGAGCACTTATATAGAGGTATTATCAGATTTTGCCCCCAACCCTGCACATAGCCATGGTTACATTAAAATACTTTTAAATGACATAAATGTCTATAAAATAAAATCATACAGAAGCTTTTTTCAAAGAGAACCAGGAACCATCCAATACTGAAATATCTCGCATGCCTATACTTTGACAAGTCTTCTTTCATGACTGTTGCCCAAAAAAACCCAACACTTTCATCTTATTCAGAGGGACACAGATAATAATAGTAGGCTTGATTGTATTGGGGCAGAATATATAAACCACAGTATCTCTGTGAGGAAAAAAGACTTCTTGTCTGTTGGCTTTTTTGTGTCTAGTTAAGTACAGATTTTTGGCTACTGAGACATTTTTCCAGACCTACTATGAAACAAAACCTAAGTAAGTCAAGTAAAGCCATGAATGGATAAATACTCTGGTACTCTTTCTGAGTGAACCTTGGAAAATTCCACATGCAGGTAAGCCCAGCTCTTCTAGCATGGCTATTTTTCAGCCATGCTATTTCTAATGACTCTTACTTAGCTGTAGAAAGAATATCTCTGAGCAAGTGTTGTTTTCATTCCACGTGCTTGAGAAAATCACTGTAATTCATTTTTTGATCTTGTAACTGGCTCCATTTAAAAGGAATGTTTGTACCAAATGGAAGATCACGTAAGCATCTCCCAAGCCACCCAGCTGCTAAAAGACAGAAGGGATAGAAAGAGGCCGAGGGAATGAATGTAACATAGAACTGGGATCCACAGTACCGAAGACTGAAGTTCTGCCCCCACTTTGTGGATCCCTAGCCAGGGCTCTATGACAGCCACTACACTCTGTTTGCTCTCTCTTTAATTGACTGACATCACGTGATAGGCTGTACTCCGTGACTCCTACAGAGAGCGATGAAGGGTGCAATGTGTCCTGGTAGGTCTACACAAGATTCTCCACACTTTTGACAGTGGGACCTTCCCTGCACACCACATGCCCACAGCACTTCCGCCTTTATTTTTTGATCCATAAGTAAGGAGGATCACATAAATTGCAGCAGACTCTTCTGCAAGTCTGTTCCTCCCTAGAGCTTTCCCTATGGCCCTCTAGGCAAACCTCAATTATAGATGAAGCTGGAGGGTATATGCAGAGATTTTCAGTGGAGGAAGTGGCTGCGTTTCTTCGTGGAGATGTGGGAAGCAGTGGAGCTTCCAAGAGGACATCCTAAATACTAATACCTGGCACAGATTGAGACGAAACAATTCGAATACATTTTAATGGTACCGTAAAACTTGGAAACTTTGCTAACAATCCTGACTAGCATCTGGCAGCAACTTATCTTTTCCATTGGTACAAACATAGAGTGCTCGTGCAACAGAGCCTCCCTTTTCTGGCTAACAAGCAACCACCTTCATTCCCTTCAAAATGTTTGAAATGCTTTTTGTATCATTTTCCTTGCCTACTCACCATGCAACAAGAACACGCTAAGGTAAGAAAAACTCAGTGAACGGGTCTCCAGAATCTGATTGTCACCATTGGCTGATGGGAGCATTTCTTATGGAAGGAAATGAAGCAGCAAACTGGCTCAGAAAACATCTGCATTGACTAGTAACTTTCCCAGGAACTCACATAAAACCCAAAGCAAAAAGGGTTAAAATAATGAAAATGGCAGTAGAAAGCTCAGTCTTGGGAGATTCTCAAGGAAGTTTCTGAAGGGAAGAGGCTGGACTTGGTTTTACAGAGGAATGTGTGAAGTGAAGCATAGAGAACATCAGACAGGAGACAGATTTCTTTAATCCAAATAACATAATGACTATTTTGAGAGTTTATGAAAACTGACAGGTCAGGGAAATATTTAGTGCTTATGCTAAGAAGTCAAAGGATGCTATCATAAAGAAGGAACTGATAGCAAGGTCTTTTCTTGTTAGTTAACCACTTTGCAATGTTCTGGGACATCCTTGCAGACCTTGCTACAGCAGCATAGGACTTTAACCCGTTGCAGTTTCACAAGGGTCATTTACTGCAGTTGCTCTTTAATGAAATAACAATTAGCTGCTTCTTAACGTCTGTATTTCCAAATACAGTTTTTCTAGAATAAGATGTGCTTTAGAATGATGCATTTGCTCACTTTTACAAGACTTTCACAACTGGACAGTGGACAAGTTCTTAGATGAAAGTTTGCCTTGCTTACTCTATTGATGGACTGAAAAATTCATGACATCTGTAGCTCTGAGTTTTCACAAATAGGAAAACTGTAAATAAGTACCTTATCCTGAAATCTGGAATTTATCTATTCTATATCCAAAGGGCATCAACAGGACAGCAGGCATAGCAGTCAAGCTACTAACTTCACTTTCAGATAGGAGTAAGTTGAGAAGTTGTATATGAAAACATGGGATTTTGAATATGTGTGGTTAGTACAAAAGTGAAATATGATGAAAGATTAATTTTATTCATCTTAATAAATGCAGGAAAAGCCAAAAATAGTGTTCTCATATTGGTTTATTTTTGAGCCAAGGACCTAAAAGGTGTTTTTAATGCAGAGGAACTAATCATGCTTGTCCAATGTATTTTCCATCAACTTGAATTTATATATCACTGCACAGAGTCACATGTTTTGGATCTTTCTGCAATGTCTTTATGGCTGATAGCCAGTGGGATTAATGGGATGTATGAAATACTGGAGAAACTGTGTAGGTTGAATCCCTAAAACAAAAGTTGGAAAGCAGGGTGGTCCTCTGAGTTCAGTTCTCACATAATCTACTGAGTCATTTGGTGACCTTGGACAAGCAATCTGACCTTCTGGTGCTTTGGTGAGGCCAACTGTAAAGCAGTGTAAAACCAAACATGGGAGGTTAGTTGCTGCAAAAAGAAGTGAGTCATTTTGGTAAGATATTACCCCCTTAGCACCTCTCTGATGAGCAGAAAAATCCTAGGTAAAGCAATATGCTAGTATGTATTTGCCTGTGTCTGTAGTGATCAAACTTGGAAGAACAGTTACTCTTTGAAGATATTTGCCAAGCCTTACTGAGCTACTTTCTCCCTCTGCATTGTTTCTTTTGTAGACGTCTCCATTGCCAGATTGAGTTATAGGCTTAATGGAAAAAACCCCATATATATCTGCCACCAGGCCTTTCAATGATGCCAATATTTCTAAGCTTAGGAATCAGAAAATCTGTTTCAGAGGAAGCTAATGGCTAGGTTTTGAGCCTATTCTGAAAGAAAAATTTTGAGGTTTGAAGAGTCCCTCTAGTTTTACTTTTTTTTTGTTTTTGTTTTTTAATGACTGTGAGGTGAGCCCGAGGCCAGACTAAGGATTGCATCAGGAAAATGGAAAGAGGATGAGAAGAGAGAAAGAATGGCTTCAGCCCTAAAATAGCACTGTAAAGGGCGTTTTACTTGGAACTTTGTTTCAGCTGACATCAGTCCGGGTAAGAAAAAGTTTTTAGTTCAAAAGTGTAAAACTAAAACAGAGCATTTAAGGCCGGATGTAACACTCAGATCTATTTGCTGTCTTGAAAAAAAATCAGGTTCAACCTGGACCAGAAGTTTAATGTTTTTTCAACTTTAGAAACATTTGGTTTGTTTTGATGTCTTTGACCCTGGATAAGACAAAGGCAACATACAACTCAAGACACATTCAGAAAAATAAAAGGAACTTTAGTGTAACAGCAGCTACGAGGTCCTTTTATTCCTGGTGAATAGAAAATTTCAGGAAAAGTCAGTTTAGAACAGTGATTTTTAAAGCTAAGCTTCTGATAATCTCTGATATCCTGACCCAACACCACCAGGAATTTTCTAGCAATGCCACCAACGCAGAATTTTTTAGCACAATGCAAAGGAAAAAAACCCATTCCCTTTTTGTATAAAAGCTACAGTTTCATCAACGGAGCTCCTTCACCCATGACTTGTAATCCAAAGTAGGGATTTATGCATGTTTTAACTAAGCAAGACAACATGGCAAGCCTGGGAGCCACATAACTATGGCTGTGCTCTTCAGTAGGAAATCGGTTTAACTGAATCAATACTTGCAATGATGCATTGTAGGCCTACCCCATGCTCAGAAAATTCAGTGAAACTATCATGTTACCTAGAATAAGTAATTCCTTTCTTCCACCAAATTGTCTGCCATGGATCTAAACTATACTGCTTAAAATCGACAGCAGGCAACTTGCAGATTAAATTTTGCCCGAGTTTCTAAAGTGAACATCCTTCCTCAAAATGCAGAAATGGGTGGGGAAAACAATGCCAGAATCAAGGAGATAATGGGAAGAACATAAGTAGGATCTTGGACCAAGTGATGAGGAATAGGAGGATTCGTTACTTATTCATTCCAGCTCTCAAAATAGTATCAGGCGTATACCACAGTTCCTTATTATAGAAATTAATGCTATCTCCCAGAGGATGGCTACTTTATTTAAGAAGACTTGTGTAGATGAAGTGGTCCACTGGCAAGTGAATGGATTGATGACCTGCTAATCACTTTCCCGATTTCATAACTCTAACCACTATGCTAGTTAAACTGTTTCATCTTTGTACTAACATTAAATGGAAAAGAAGGGGCGAAGGAAAAGGGAAAACAAGTCTTTTCGTTAGGCAGGTTTGTACATGCTTAGCCAGCTCTTCTGTTCTGGTTTTAAGGCGGAAGAAAAAAAACACTGAAACATAAAGCAGTGTGGATTGTATGGAAAAGTTTACTCAGATCAAGTGCCCGGCCAACACCACAAAATGGACTGGAGACAAATCTGATAATTAGAAAAAGCAGTGAATAACAAAATATTTTTGACTCATGCCATATCAAGCAGACTCTGAAAATTCTCAGAAGCAAACCCAAGAATTTCTTTCCTCTCAACTTACTGCATTTTTATGTTAGAGCAATACCAGTGATTTCAGAGGCATTATGCTGGTGTAATACCAAAGTCAGGAATTAAGCCCAACCTCACCTTATTCTTCCATGACAGTTCATTTTCACAGCTATTTACTTAAACTGCACAAACAATCAGGTAAACCAGGAGTGACTACATTTACGTCAGTTTTGTACAACTGACATAAACAAGATCAGAAACACTCCTATTGTATTAATCTGATTTATAGTGCCTGGGGTTTGTTTTTGTTTTCCTTTAGGACCAACTGGCCAGGGTAAACACATAGGCTGACCAGTCTACAGCAAGGGTGGGATAAACATCATAACCACCACACAAGTGAGACCATATAGGGTAAATATATCTGATGCCTGTTTTTCATCTACTGCTGCCTCTGCCACTGCCAAGCTGAGCAGGTAGCGGAGGCTGGAAGGCACAGTGATAAGGGCTGGAAAAGAGAAAAAATTTGCCAGAAAGTAGTCAAACAAAAGCAACAGAAGAATAATGCCTCTGAAGGAGCCAGGGTAGAAAAAAAGACAATACCAGGTAAAAGAACCCAGGAAATCACTGAACCAAGCTGAAGCGGAGAGTTGAGGAAAGCCTTCAGAAAAGCAAGAGCTGAGAAAAGCTGAAGCAGGAGGAGATACAAAAGGGGAAAACAAGTACCTGAACAAGAATCTGAAACGAGGTAAGAGGATGCATAACAACCTCTTGTGACAGGTTTTGCACAGTATATTTAACTCCGTTTAAGAAGCAAGGTGACAGTGATGACAAGGTGACAAATGTAAGTGATTTCACTTTGCTTCCCTCAGTTGTTTAAATGGCTACAGAAGATTAAGACAATCTTTAGAAAGCAGTTCTGTTTGTTACACTCTTTTTACATGTAGCATGTTTGCTCTTTCTGCATGAAGAGGGTATGTGGAGTTATTGGAAGCATCCAGTGTGGAGGATGTAGAGGACTGAAGGAGTGAAGTTGAGCCTGAGGAAAAAAGAGAGAATGTGTTCTAGTTTTTGGCTATATTTCTTACCACCCAGCTCGAATTTTATTTTTTTAATAAACTAATTTTCTCCAAGTCGAGTCTGGTTTGCCTATTGATAATACCTGGGAAGTGCTCTCCCTGTATTTATCTCAACCCACAAGGTTTTCATCTTATTTACTCCCCCTGTCTGCTGAGGATGGGTAGTGAGAGAGCAGCTGGATGGGCACCATGATGACACATATTTTTATTTTGCCACTTCCATCTTCATCTCATTTCATTTCATTTCCTCTCTCTCTAGGAAAACTGAAGCTTAATAAAGAAAGATACTTCAGGAAGTCACCCACAACGACTCTGCTCTAAGCAGCAGGTTGGCTGAAACAAGTATCCCAGTATGTAAAAGCTAATGGAGATTATCAAGAAGGGAAACAGTATCAAAAATAAAACATGAAGCAGAAAATTACAAACATCAAATAGAACTTTTGTCCCTTTGTGATTCATGTGCTTCAGTTACTGGATAAAAGGGAAAGCTTTGTTTCCAAATGAACCATAACTAAACATCTACCTGCAAAGAGCTCAGTACTTAGTTCTTAAGAGCTACGTGCAGTGATAGGTAACAGTTTTAAGCTGAAAGAGGGGAGATTTAGATTAGATATTAGCAAGACATTTTTTACTGTGAAGGAGGTGAGGCACTGGCACAGGTTGCTCAGGGAAGCTGTGGATGCCCCTTTCCTGGAGGTGTTCAAGGCCAGGTTGGATGAGGCCATGAGCAACCTGATCCAGTGGGAGGAGGGTGGAACAGGAAGATCTTTAAGGTCCTTTCCAACCCAAACCATTCTACGATTCTGATTCTAAGATACTGAGTACTTGTGTATGCTCATTTGCCCAGCAAATTAAGCAGATGTAGCAATGTTGTCAACTTTTAAACTGTTACCCTGACATCTGCATCATATATAGAAGAATCGATGCCAAATTTGAATATAGTTTTGGTTCAGAATTAAAAAGAAACAAACCCAAAACAATAGAAAGCTTTATGTAGAATTCAACAGCATAAAACTGGATCCTTTAGAAGTTCTGCCTTAGCTACCTATGCAGAAATCTTTCTATGACCAGTCTGCTCTTAAAAGCATCAGTGGTACTGAAAAAGAATTGACAGTAATCACAAAATTCATAGAATCATAGAATGGCTTGGATCAGAAGGGACCTTAAAGATTGTCCAGCTACAATGCCCTTGTGGACACCTGCCACTAGACCAGGTTACTCCAGGGATGGGTCATCCACAACTTCCTTGGGCAACCATTTCCAGGGCCTCACCAACTTCAAGGTAAAAAAATTTTTTCCTTATATCTAACCTGAATCTGCCTTTTTTTCAGTTTAAAGCCGTTACCCCTTGTCCTGTCACTGCATGCCCTTGTAAATTGTTCCTCTCCGAGTTTCTTGTAGGCCTCCTTTAGGTACTGGAAGGCTGCCTTAATGACTCCCTGGAGCCTTCTCTCCTCTAGGCTGAACAACTCCAAGTCTCTCAGCCTGTCTTCATAAGAGAGATGTTCCATTACTCTGATCATCTTCGTGGCCCTTCTCTGGACCTGCTCCAACAGGTCCATGTATTTCCTCTGCTGAGGATCCCAGAGCCAGGCGCAGTACTCCAGGTGGGGTTTCATGAGAGCGGAGCAGAGGGGTAGAATCACCTCCTTCAAATTGCTGCTCAAACTTCCTTTGATGCAGCCCGGGATACAGTTACCCTTCTGGGCTGTCAGCACACGTCATCAGCTCACAGCCAGTTTTTCAACCACCAGTACCCCAAAGGCCTTCTCTGCATGGCTGCCCACAGTTCCTCCATCCACCAACCTGTATTGACATCAGAACCTGCCCCTACCCACGTGCATGACCTTACGCTTCATGCTCATGAGGTTTGCATGGTCTCTCTGGATGGCATCCCTTCCCTCCTGCGCGTTGACCACACCACACAACTTGTTGTTGACAAACTTGCTGAGGGTGCACTTGATCCCACTGTCAATGTCACCAACATTGTTGGTGTTAAACAGCCCCTGTCCCAGTACTAACGCCTGAGGAATGCCATTTGTCACTTGGACATCGAGCTGTTGACCGCAACTCTTTGAGCACGACCATCCCTTCACTCCTTTTAAACCCTTTGGTTGCTGGATTTCCCCATGGCACTGAAGCTGTTGTCAGAGGCCCAGACCACTGAAGGCATTGGAGACACTGGTATCAACCCTGGGGCAGTTTCATTTATCCTATATGTTCTTATTCTGATCCACAACAAGATGAGAGCAAGATATGCCTACAGCCATATTCGTTTTCTTCCATCTGGACTAATGTGAAGTTTCTATCAATGACTGAAGGTTACCTTTTAAAAATAAGCATTTGCCATCAACTACCTTAAAAGGATATCAGAAATTATTTTTATTCCTAATTCCTATTATTCTTCTTTGGATGACAATGTTCTTTTAAGTATATTGCTAGTGTACAGTCTCTGATAATAATCTAGGTAATGGCTTACCGAACACTGAATCATAAATTGATAGAATTAAAACCGTTCAGATCTCCACTTATGAAGATCATTCCCATTTCTCAGTGACATTATTATCCACTGAATTGCTTAAATTACATAAAGACTTATGTCTGAAAAACTCATCACCAGAATGTGCTTATGGTTCCTTGTTTCTAGAAGGGTCTCCTCAAATATAGTATACATTTTCTGTAATCTTTAAATTCACTGTCCAGAAGATGTTCTAGTGCAGGTGTATTCTAAAATAACACTTTTCTTCATGCTAGTCTGTGTTATTAGAGAATTAGAAGAATCTGAATCTGCGAGACACAATGTTTGTTAAAATGCCTTTGACAATTAAAACAATTTGAAAAGTATTTAGCAAAGAGTTATTCTATTTAAATAGAATCAGTTAACTCCAAAATTAGTCTGGAGGTTTTTCCTCATTTATGCTTCTGTCCTTTTTTGAATGTCTATTATCTCTTCTATAATAATAAACACAATTAATTTAACATGTATAAGTTGAGTGATCATGTGCTTGTATTACCTATATTTTACTGTAGTCATTTATATGTATACACACACATATTTCCATAGAAGAATTATATATACATAGCATTAAAAATCTTTCGTCCGTGACTAAAATGCAGTGTCTTACACAAAATAGGGAAACTATGGAGTCATTAATTTAATCTTTCCAGTGCCTGAATCTTGGACTACATTGGTTTCTTGATGTGGAGTAGTTCTGCACGTCAGACATTGACAAATATTATCAGCATCATGAAATTATCCAAGCTGTTTGACTTTATTCTGTTTTGGATCAGAAAGTAAACATGAGAATTCTATGTGAAACAGAAACAACTACAAAAAGAATTATTGGAAAAAAGTAAAGTTTGAAATCTAAAAATGCTCTCCGAACAAACGCTGTTCTGATTTATGCAACACACATTAATCATGTAACATTCGGAACTCTGTAAAGCTACTGAAATGGTGGGAGTTTATTCACTTATATCAGTAAGATTAGAATGGCACCCATAGCATTACTAGCATCTATAAAATGCTTTAAAAATAGATGGTCAGTTATGGAGCTTTTCTTCTCATTCTCTGTATCATAAGCAAAGAATGCATTTTTATGTCAAGAAGTGTTTTATTAACACATGTGAGGGGTGCATTTTGCAAATCTACTATTCAGATTCTTGAAATAATACAGCTTCTTACATATTAGGTTGTACATTCCCAACAGGGGAAGAGAACTGTGAATCTATGGCTACTGGCAGATCAAAGGTAAATCATATGGTAGAAAAACTCGGCTTTTACAGACCCTTTATCCTCAGAAATCCACATCTTTCTGCTGTGCATCCAAATGCTGAAAGGACAGTCGTACCTGCAAAGAAGTTCCTCTGGATTTAAAGCCAGCACAGAGACTCGCAGAAATGCCGAAGCCCTTTCCTTGTCCTATCTTGGCTCCTGATTTCTCCATCTGCCAGTTTTCATCCTTAATACAGCTGTAAATGTCTGTCAGCCAGTGAAGCACTTGATCCACTCTGGAGCAACTGGTATCAGCTAATGGCTAGGTACACTACCATGCCAGCCTGTGTTCTAGGGTAGATAATGCTTTTTAATCCTGGTCATATGGTCACAGAAACTGAAAGGCAGTGTTTATAATAACCTCTACAGTAATTGCTTTAAATGAACTAAGGACAATAAAGTCAGTAATCCTGCCCTGAAAGTATATTCTACTTAAGCAGAGACAAGACTTTGCAAAACCATTCTCAGGACATTTTTATGCCATGCGAGATTTTCAGTGCTTTTTAGAGATAAGATTTAATCAGGTAAAGAATATTTCAGCCTTTTAAAGTACGTATAGTGTATAAAAAAGCTGTTTACTTCTGATCAGTGACTCTTGTACTGATCTAATCTTTAATCCTCACATGGCTTTTCTAGAGTGTCATAATTTTAACCAACAGATGAATTATCTTCCATGGAAGAGTCAGATACAACCCATGGATTCTCAGATGGCTTTTTCTTACACTATAAAGCAGGGGTCAAACTCATAGCTCCCACCATTGCTTCTGCAGCATAATATGGGTCACACGCTGCACACGTGACTGCGCTGGCAGCAGCGTAGGGGCAAGGAGCTTGGTGCTGCCACTGGGTAGAAACAAGCTGCCAGGCTGGATAAAACAAGGTGGAGGGCTGGATTTGGCCCAAGGGCTGAGAGTTTGAGACCCTTCCTCTAAATCAAAACTATGCACAAATCGTATATTACTCTTGTTACTACTGCTTTTTTTCCACACTCTGATTTTACTGCTCACTGCCATTTGGGTTATGATTCAGTGAATGACTTTAAATGGATGGTTCCATCTACCCAGCTGTGGTTTGACGAATCTCAATATAGGTATGTGCTGCCGTGGAGACGTGTTCATCTACATCTTAGAGGAGATAAGGCTGAGAAGTATATAATCACTTTGCATGAAGATATATTTTTTCCCAGGAGTTTGTAAAATGCATCACAAGTTGGCATCTTGGTTATACAGGGCTTTTATAGAATCCTCAAAACTCAAGAGTTATGGAAATGGAACTATATATCTGTTCCGAGTAGTTAAAATTATCTGGCATGGGGGGTTTTTTAATACTAAAAGTTTGCAGAAAGTCGAAGCAAAATGCTTTTCTAAAAAAAAATTGACAATTCTCAACTTTCAAAATGTTACCAGAAGGTGGAGAGGTGGAAAAAACACAAGGTCTGTGTCACCTGAGGCAGGGAGATATACAGGAGTAAAATAATAGAGTCAAGATGTTCCAAGTTCTCCTTGCTCACTCCTTTTATTTCACAAATGCTCAGCATTAACTGAATATGTTAGAAATGTTATCTAATTACACAACACAAAAATATTGACTTTGTTTACAGATGGTAACTTGACTGGAAAGGACAGTTATGATGATGCATAAAACTTAAACCAGTAAAATAAAAAATGAAAAGCTGAATGTTTTTAGTGCATATTTGCACAACCTCTTTTCCTACTGGTTGTTTCCAAGTTTTGGTTAAAGCACCTATTTTTATTTCAGCGTAAGACTGGCCTTCTTTCTGTATAGAGATTGCCAAATGTGACAAACCATAAACTGTTTGTCAGCAATTTAGGGCATGGTGAACACAGTGCTTCATGCTGAGTTTATGGCTGAGTTATGCTGACAGCTCTGTTAAAGAAGTCTGTACTTAATCATTTAATCAATTGAAAAGAGAAACACTTTCAGTTTTCATGTGATCAAGCCCACAGTTATGTCAGACTGACAGTAGTATTTGGCACACAACTCTTCCTTTGGAGAACCCTAAAGAAAAAATGAAGCGAGTTAAAGAGAAGGACTTTTTTCATTGTCAGTGAACAATGGAAAAGCAGGGGTGAATTCTGCATCTGAAGATACAAGGGAGTTCTAGATGAAGGTACTCTCTCATCTCAGCTAAGATTGGAAATGAGTTCTTAAATAATAGATTAAAAATCTATTTCTGCCATGGAATGCAGAGAGATCACAGAAGATGCCGTTCATAAAGGATCACCCTGCAATTTTTATAATGACACTGCTGGGACTGGTCCTTAGTTGTAGTTTATGATCACTTGGCACAGATGCTGTCAGCAGCATTTAGACCTCAAATCTTTGTGTGCTGGTTTAAGAAAACAGTCAGAACTGGTACCCTGCAAACAGTTTCAGTTCATTCACTGTTACAATACTGTGGGCTGCTACATTGCAAAAGGAAGTACAGCTGTTTTATTGTAAAGCAAAAAGAAAAAAGTCTGGAAAAGTCTGGAAATAAAACACCCTGGAACTGAAAGCCTTTCATCGGTTAGCAGTAATATTAGCAGTAATATTATATACTGATATTTTTTAAGTGTTTTTGTTTACCTATCTGGTTCTTCACATTACTCCAAAATATCCTCACAACTGACTTTAATTTTATGTTTCCAGTTATAGTTCAAGGTCACAGTCTGATTTATTAGCTTGTCCTAAATATAAATTTAAAACATTTGGTGGCTGGAGCCTTTTGTATTTATGCTTCACAATTATGGAATCGGCTTCTCATTTATATTCATAAATTAGAATCTGATTTGGTTTTTGAATCAAAACTGAAGAAGCATGTATTTGATGCTGGTTTTAATTGGGTCATATTTGTGAAGTTTACTGGGACTTTTTCTGAATGATGATGTAGAAAAACTGTTATGAAAAATCATGACCTTCTTTTAATGATTAGTGCATTGTCAGACCTTTGAAAACATGGAGCATTCCAGCTCCAATCTCAAGTGTTCATTTGCATAAAGCTTATTTTGTGCCGGAAAAGGTACTGAAATGAGATACAAGCACTGTAATACATAAAACTGCATGAAATACAGCCCCGTAGTACCTAGATGGAAAAGTCTCTGTAATTCTGGGTCATTCTGACACAAAATTAGCCTGCCAATACAAATAAAACCATAGCTAAACTTGCCCTAGATTCTTATCTTCTTGCTAGCTACCTCTGCCTCTACTGACTTCTCTCCTCAGAAGCTTTCCTGGCCTCTTGTTTTTCTCGTCAACTTTCCTGTTTTTCTGTTGGTACAGAAACTTAGTACCGTTTCTGTGGGTACAGAATTGAGTAGTAGTGAACAGTTACAAAGTCTTGCCTGTGAACCGAATCTGCTCAAGTGTTGACTTACAATTTCAGCATAAAATTTTAATCTTAAAAATGAGTATTCATCATTAGGGTTAATTATTTTTTACAGAATTATTCTGTCCTTACTGGTTGGTGATGCTGTGTGTGGGTGTTGGTGGGCTTTCAAAGGAACAGAAGAGAGAGGAGGAACAGTGGCAATCACATGACCCCAGCACTACTTCATGCCATTGGAGAGAAACTGAGTTGTAAAACAGATGTCTAAAGGCTAATTAAAAAGAATCCAGTAATGATAGCAAATAATTGCTCTTTCTGTTTGGAAGGAAATCCCCACTCAATTTTTGCAAACGTTGCCAGGGACTTGCCTCAAGCCTTCTGTCTTCTTGTAAGAGGGGAAGTGGAGAGGCTAATGACTAATTCTAGTAAGGTATTTATCTCCATTTCTGCTACCCCATTTCCAGACATCAAATCCAAACCAAAACTTGCTTTCAGGATACTATACTTCTCTCTGGTTCTTTTTAAGTGCAGTTTCTTTTAGCCTGGAAAATAAATTCTTTAGCCTCTTTCAGAAAGCAGCCCCTCAAAAGAAAAGAGTGATTAGAACTGACAAGAGAGCAACGTTATATAGAAGTGTAACATACAAAAAAATAACGCTGATGAAAGAAACAGCTGTCACTGGGTGAGACTAACTAAGCCCTCGTGAAAGAGCCCCAGACAGGGCTTACTGGGAATATATAAGGGTATAAACTGATCTCACTGGATTCTCAGAATTACCTTTTCCTTCTCCATAAGAAGTTGTAATTTCCCATTGCAACCATCTTCTGATGGCAGCTGGTGGTAGCAGAGGGGAAGAGGCAGAATGGGAAGAAGCTCCTTCAGAAGGTGCATGATGCCCTTTGGCTAAGGTCAAGACTTCAGCTTTCCACCGCAGTGCTTTTTTGTGGCTGAAGAGAATTAGCCTCATTGTTCCCAAGTTCTCATTCAGGTTTAGTGTAATTCAATGACTGTGTTTTCAAAAGAATATTTGAAGTGTGTTCTGTAGGCTCTGAAATAAAAAAATTACTCCTAAACACCAGTGTCCTCTCCCTTTGCAGAAGATAATTGCTATATATGCAACAGAAGTCTAGCCAGGACTGAACACAGGGCAGACAAGAAATCTCCAACATCCTACTACAAATCTCAGAGACATCTGTTCTCCCATCAGAATTGTGTTGATTTTCACCCTCCTGTCTCAACAAGACCTGCAGGAAAAAAAGCTGAATGAGACCATCTGAAAGCTGAAAATGTTCACTCATGGAAGGACATTGTTAGTAATGATTCACAAAGAGAAAAAAATGAAAAAAGCCCATGGGAAGTGCTCTGGACTGAACTGTATTTCCATTTTGCTAAGCTCTGCATGCAGCTAGACCCAACTGATAAGGTCAGAGAACCAAATAGCGTGCAATGCTGTTCCAAGATGCCAGGAGCAACGGCAGAAGTACACTTTCCTCCTAAGAGGCCACGATAGACGGGTGTTTATGAAAGATTTTTGGGTGCAACATGCACACCCTGTTTCCTAATAGCTCAGTGCTGCCAGTCACTCAAGTACAGCAAAGAGTTCAGTGAAAGGGCAACAATGGTATTTCAGAAAAGTCTACAGAGCTTTGTCTTCCTTGCTGTCATTTTGTGACATAAGCTTTTGGGAAGCTTTCACCACCAGCTTACTTGCAGCAATGGCAACTCACTCTCTCACAATCGTATGGGGATGATCCTTGTAACACCAGTCACACATCTGACATATGCAAACAATGTTGAAACCATGCAAGCAATTATGTATATAGTGTTTCTGTAAGTATGCGTGTGTGTGTAAATATGTAGGCAAATGTAATACTTATATAAGTAAATATATATAAAACTACTTACACTGAACTTTTGGACTGGAGTGAGCTGTGGCAAGAAACCAGACACGCGAAAAGTGGGAGGTAGATCTTTGATTTGGTCTCTTGAGGAAGGAGACAACAGAATACTTTATCCCTTTGCCCCTTCTTGCCCTGAGCTCATTGCAGTAAGAAGGGTGTGCAGACTCAGGCATGTTATGATTCATTCTGTGTGTGTCATCTGGTAGAACTTAGCTGTAAATGCAACAGTCCAAATTACCACGTAGTTTATAATATGGCCTAAAGTGCTCATCTGTACTATTCTTGCTCCCTTTTTTCCCCCTGACAGCGTGTTATAGCAGTTTTCAGGCATCTGAGGAAGATGGATGACCACTAAGCCTACTGGAAGTAGGGAAGCGACTTAAGGCAAGGGTAACATCCCATTCGTGACTGCCTGACAAAGCCTCGTTTGTTTCCCATCAAGGACAACAAAGATATAACACCAGATCAAAGATTTCTCAAAGGAATAAATGAACGCCCAGCCCTAATTCATCACAGGAAAATTACCATGTCTAATGCTTGCTTCCTGTCATCTGGTTTCTCAAGATCTTTGCAAAACAGCAGCAGTCATTCTGCCTAAGTAGGGGATGTACCTGCAGGGTAAGAAAGAAAATGATTCACGAGCACCTAGCAAACTGAGATCCTAAAGGTCTTGTGAACCTGATGCAGAGTCCACCAAAAAGAACAAAATCCTTTCTATGACTTGCTGGGTGGGGAGGACTGAACATTGTTTTCAAAGTCTGATTTTTAATAGAGAAACAGAGTAGCAAAATACTTGAAGAGAGTCTGCACTAAGCACACTGCAACTGTCTGACCATTGATGCCCTCAAATTCTGCAGTTTAGCTCAAATACTGGGTTAAGCTAAACCCTTAAAATAGGAGTCTGCTGGACTGTGACTTGATTTCAGGTATCTGTTTGGCTCCAGTTCTAACGAGCTGGGGCTCATCAGCCAGGATAAAAGAACTACTCGTTTCAGCTTGAGCACAGGTAACTTTTGGATCAGACTATGTTGTTCATGAGTTAGCTGGTGTTTCAGGCCTTCATCCGTAGATTTTGGCTCCTCCTGTATGTTCAGATTTTGTCTTTTGACACTAGACTTGGGTCCGTTCTGAATCCTGCTTGCTTTCCTACTTCTGCCTTGACTCAGACCCTAGATGCAGTGAATTAAAGGGTTCCTCCTTTCATGACTTATTTCTGCTGTCTTCCTTCCAAGTGACACCTGTATGCAAGGGCTGGAATACATCAAATCAGTTCTTCACTGCTTGCCAGTGGGAAAATACTCCATTTTCAACAGTAGAAGTGCATTAACAATGGGCAGAAGCCCTCTATCATAGCAGTGGCAACAGGCTCAGTCTATGGTTTTTATTGTGTGACAGATATCCTCTGAGCGGAGAAAATGTGGTTCTGTGCCTGAGAGGGCCTTAGGGTGAACCTTTCAGCAACACTATCTGCTTTAGGGAGTAAAGACTAGAAATTTAAGCACTGGTATTTCCACAGCTTTCTCTAAAGAAAAATGAAAACAATTCCCAGTGAAAGAATACAATCTGAGAGGTCCCAAAAGAGATCTGTTTGTTCGCAGGAGCTGTGTGACATGGGGAGCAGTATACACTCCCTCACCATTATTTTCACAGTGCACCTGGCATTTGCCACAACAGACCACATGCAAAGAGTAAATGAGTCGTGTGTGCCCCTTATTGATTAGACTGTTGTTTCCTCTGAGGCTGCCTGTGCACAAACTAGATGATTTCAGCATGGATAATTTCATTTATGGTGTAGACAACCTTGTACTGGAACTTGAATAACTTCTTGCAGGCTCCCAAATAGCTGTGAAGCAGTGCTTGATGTGAGAAAGCAAGTATCAAAACAGAAATGAATGCTCTCTAGTATTTGGATAGACTAATAGGTGCCTTTAAAGGCTGTTTTAGCTTCCTTTCCTCCTTGAATTCCTGATCCCACTGGTTTATAAATTAAATTGACAATCTAAATTGGATTGTCCAAATCCAATTGTCCTTCTTATAGTGAGGGGCCCAAAACTGAACCCAGCACTCAAGGTGTGGCCTCACCAGCGCTGAGCACAGGGGCACAATCCCCTCCCTGCTTCTGCTGGCCACGCTGGGTCTGACACAGGCCAAGATGCCATTGGCCCTCTTGGCCACCTGGGCCACTGCTGGCTCATGTTCAGCCGCTGCCAGCCAACACCCCCAGGTCCTTCTCTGCCAGGCAGCTCTCCAGCCACTCCTCCCCAAGCCTGTGACGCTGCACGGGGTTGTTGTGACCCAAATGGAGGACTCTGCCCTTGGCCTTGTTGAACCTCATCCCATTGGTCTCAGCCCATCGATCCAGCCTGTCCAGATCCCTCTGCAGAGCCTCCCTTCCTTCAAGCAGATCCACACTTGCACCCAGCTTGGTGTCATCTGCAAACTCGCTGAGGGTGCACTCGATGCCTTCATCGAGATCCTTGATAAAGATGTTGAACAGGACTGGACCCAGCACTGAACCCTGGGGAACACCGCTCGTAACCGGTTTCCAACTACTGGGAGATGAGGGAGAGGGGTTTGGTGAGAACCTCTGCCATTTCGTTGAAAACCCTCGGATGGATCCCATCTGGCCCCATAGACTTGTGTGCGTCTGATCCGTTTACCACAACCCTTTGGGCCCCACCATCCAGCCAGTTTTTAACCCAGCAGAGGCTGTGCCTGTCCACGCCGATGGCAGCCAGTTTCTCCAGCAGAATGCTGTGAGAAACGGTGTCAAAGGCGTTACTGAAGTCCAGGTACCCCACATCCATAGCCTTTCCCTCGTCCATTAAACGTGTAACCTTGTCATAGAAGGAGATCAGGTTGGTCTGGCAGGACCTGCCTTTGGTGAACCCATGTTGGCTGGGCCTGATCACCCGGTTGTCCCGCTTGTGCTGTATGATAGCACTCAAGATGATCTTCTCCATGACCTTCCCTGGTACCGAGGTCAAACTGACAGGCCTGGAGTTCCCCGGATCTTCCCTTCGAGCCTTCTTGTAAATGGGCATAACATTCGCCAGTCTCCAGTCTGGCAGCACTGCCCCAGTCAGGCAAGACTACTGGGAGATGAGGGAGAGGGGTTTGGTGAGAACCTCTGCCAGTTCGTTGAAAACCCTCGGATGGATCCCATCTGGCCCCATAGACTTGTGTGCGTCTGATTGGCCAAGCAGGTCTCTAACTGCATCCTCCCAAACAACTGGAGCTTCATTCCCACCATCTCCCGGCTGAGGGGGCTGAGTATCCCTAGCACTTTGCTCCTTGGAGTTAAAGACAGAGGCAAAGAAGGCATTGAGCACCCCTGCCTTGTCCTTGTCCCTCATCGCTACTGTCCCTTCTGCACCCAGCAAGGGAGGGAGAGTCTCCTTTGTCCTCCTGCTGCTGTTGATATATTTGAAGAAGTTCTTATTCTGTTTATTAATGTGACACAGTACTTCAGGAGATGCCTCACGGGGCCTGGGCAGAAGAGAGGAATCACTCCTGTTGGCCAATCAGCAGTGGTCTTGCTGGACGGTCAGCCCTGGATGTGTTTGGCCTTCTTTTTCACAAGGGCACGCTGCTGACTCGAGTTCAACTTAACTCGCCATCAGGACATCTCAGACCTTTCCCACAGACCAGCTTTCCGGGTAGTGATTCCCAGGCTGTACTGAGGTGTGGAGTTCACCTGTCCCACGTGCAAGTCTCTGCATTTGTCTTTGTTGGGCTTCATCATGATTCTGTCTGCCCTTTGCTGCAGTCTGTTGACTCAGTGCTAAGTGACAGCCCTCCTCTTCGTCACATTACCTGCTTCTTCAGTTTGGAGCCATCTGTGGGCTTTCTGTGGGCTAACTCCATCCTGTCAGCCTGTTTGTTGATGAAGATGTGCAACAATATCAGCCCCAAAAATCAGGTCTTCAAACTTCTCGCCACTGCCCTGCTATAAAAAGAGTTCAGGAAGATTTTCACGCACCTTGTAGTCCCTATATGCGAGCCCCTTCTGCTGCAGTTTGCTAACACGTCTGCTCTGGGAGGCTACGTGGAAAACCTCGTTGAATTCAAACTTTCACCTTCTGTTGTTTCATCTCAGAGTATTCAAGATTCCTGTGTGAACTCAGCCACAGGGACACCTCCCCAAATGTGGTACGAGGGTGGGAAGGAGTGGTTAGACATCTAATAAGAAGTAGACATTTGAGCTATTCTATTGCTTAGAAAATATGAGACATGAAGTATAACTGATACTAGGCATTGAGAGGGACTTGCCAGCATGCCTTTTTCTTGTATGGTAGAAATATCAATTTCTTCAATCAAGCCAAACTGCACAGCAATGAAGACAGATGCCTTCTCTGGAAACACGTAGGCATGTCTTTCTTCCGAGACTGATATATTAAGATAGAGGTTCCTCTCCAAACATCTCAGGAGGTATCAGTTAAATTCATTAATTCCCTGCATGAGTTCCTTTCCCCCTCTTCCAGCTGCGTATGAAATATTTGTGCCGAGGCTGGTTCTTCCATCCAAGTGTAGACCTTAAATTAGAATAACTGAAATTCAGGAAGGATGATTGTCTCAGACCACAAAAATAAACATTTCCAGCTTTTTTGTTTTCAGACTTACTCTGAACTTTTCAAACAGAGCGCAATACCCCCGAGAGGTCGTATCTGACCTATAAAAAAAAAAGGCTGTAGTGAATTAAGTGCATTTGCTTTGTTCTGCAGATGTTAGAAGAATCGTCCACAAAATATGACAACTTCAGTTAATTTTATCTCAGACAAATGTAATGAGCATCTGTTTTGATTTTTCTCAGTCATTGATGCCATTTCCTTTTGCACTTGATACCAGCTGGTTTGTACAAGTGTGCAAAAGTTGTAAACAGCCAAAGATTAAGCTGAGGAATATTTCTTCATTCCACTGTAATCTTTATACTAATAATGCTAAAAAAGACCAGACTATTTAAATATAGCAAGATATTTATTCATAAATAAGGTCCTATTTATGGGAGTATTTTATATGTCTACGTAAATAGTATATACAACTTATGAATAAATACATGGATGGTGTTATCCTTACGATAAGCTTAAAGTCGTAAGATAAACTGCAGCACCATGCACTAAATAGTATTTATTACATATCTTCACAATTTATTATGTGCTTCTGGACAAGTCATATGGCCTTTCACTACTAACCTGCCTCTTCTGGCAATGTTTCTACTATTCCATACTTCTCAGCACCTTCAAATAGTTGTTCTTTTCTCTCTGGGCATTGTACCATAGCAAAAAATGGTTGCTTTTTTTTTCTCAGAAGAGACATTTCTGAAATTCTCGTTCTTGCCTCTCATCTCATTGAGGTGAGATGAGCAGATGGCACCACTTACCTTTTAAGAGGTTTCTGAGCCTAAGTGCGAGCACAATCTAGTTCTCTCATCACTCTTCCACTCACACACAAAGATGGAAACTCGCTGACATCTCTGCTGCTGAATGTTTGTCAGCACTCTGCATTGCACACATGGAAGGAAACGGAGGGACTGTTTTTCATGTAGCCACAGACTCTGGATTATGCTAAGATGGGGCATGCTTGGTGCCACTGAATGTGGCATAGAAGAGCTTTGATGTTTCCAGTTTCTTCCTGAAGAAGAAACCTCCTATACTATTCAACCTGTGGGCTGAAAAATGTCTGTTCCATAATTATAAATCAACCAAATGTAAACTGACATTTTTGGAACCCACAAAAGACACCTCCCTAAGTCTAGATTTATCCTTCCAGGAAATTTTCAATCATACCATGAATGATAGAAATAGTAGGATAATAAAAAAAGGATGAGTTTATGTGTGCTTGCATGCACAAAGATGCAGTACTAAATACCACTCTTTAACAACAAATACAGTGGGAAAAAAAAGAACTAAATTGCTTCCCAATGACTTGTGATGCAACATCAGCTCTGGCATTAAATTTTGCATTTGTTTGCCAAGCATTTCAAAAGTTGTTGGGTAGATATCCTGACCACACGGTCATTTTCAGGTTTCTTTGTTCCATGTCTTTGGGGTAAGGAAGACTCATTCAGGCTGCTCAAATGCACTCAGCTGTTGTGAAAAGACACTATTTTTTTCACATTTAAATTCCAGTAGATCTTGCATATAGCTCAGAGATAAAATAAAAGACAAAGAGAAGAAAGGAAGATAGACAAGTAGTAGGAAGATGGACAGAACAGAGGTCCTGTATTTTGTGGAAAACATAGATGCCAAAATAATCAGGCTTAATGTTACTGAAAAGAAATAATAAAGGCATTGGTCTCCAGGGAAAATGTCTAGGTCTATAAAAATCTTCTTACTGTTATTGTGATAAAACCATCAACGGATGAAGCACCACTATGCTTGATTTCTGCTTATGAAACATTAAAAATAGACACAAACTGCACTGCAAATAAAAATTTTCTGATAAATTATTAGATGTCTTAAAAATCCCCTTTAAATTCTTTCTTTGTATTTAGTTGTATACTGAACCGCTTTTGTAAAGGTGCTGCTTACTTTCCTTGCTAAACAACAAGAAAATAATGCAAAGCGCTAAGATTGGTTTTTAAATTTTCTAGTAATTTTTAAAATTTTCTAGTAATTTGCTTTCATCTTTGCTGCTAATAGGCATAAGAGACATTATTTATTTAGTGAAACAGCTTTCAGCACGCTCTCAGTTTTCTTCAGTTGCGGTAGTTTTTTTTCAGTACGTTTGTTACATACGGCGTGGATTTTGTTTATTTGGGACAAGTACAGTCTCGCATAGGGAAGCAATCTGAATGGGAATTGGATCAAAGGGGAAAAAATGTGCATTTTTTTGTGTATTTCTTAGGTTGAATTACTTTGGCGTTACTTTTAATCTGTATGGTTTATTTTCTTTATATTAACTTCAGTGTATAATAAATGCCATATTATAACAGCCACAATTTGGCCCAGTAATTATGCTTATTGTTGTAGAATAAGAAATATACTGGTTGAAAGATCAACAGATTTACTGGCACAGACTAACTATCTGAAAAGTCTGTGGTCCTTCTGCTTTAAGCACATATGGGATAACAGAAATATAGCATAGAATCCAACATAATATTCAATATATAATCCTCCCCATAGAAAATAACCTAAACAGTAAAAGTCACAACACTCAATTTTACATGTCAGCATAACCAATTTAGATTCTCAAAGGGAAAAGCAGTACTTCTGATTAGGTCTTGGATGATAATTCCTCAAAAGTTTTACAGGAATGGTAAAAATGTTTCTTACTTCCCTGCCTCCAAAGTTTTTTTACTTTAACTGGGGAAGTCTTGTAACTGGTCTGAAGTGGTTACAGGCTGATACGCCCATTAACGGGTTGAATACCTGACAAGAGTTTGAAAACGCTGGAATGTGAAATAATGAATCTCGGTTTTAGTGAAAATGTAAATAGAAGTCGCAGAACCAATATCCCAGTCCTGCAATCAGATCTATGCAGGTGGCCAAGAGCTCTTGATATGCCTCCATTGGAAGGTGGCAGAAGTGGCTTTGCCGTTCAAGTTAATAAGGGTCTTCAGAAAACAGTTGACAAAGAATACAATTATATAATCAGATCTTCTTCTAAGGAGCAAACCAGTTTTTCAATGTGTTTCATGTCAAGTCTCACTACTCTATGGGTAAGACATGGAACATAAGACTGTATATTGATTCTACTTGGACCATTCTTACGGTTAATAGATGTTACTTTCATGGAAAACCTATCATGTGCCATCTAGGGGCATAATCCTTCACAGTTACAGAATGCAAGCCTTTTGAAATAGTTCTGAGTAATCAAAATCTTCAAGTGAACGATCAGATTAGTGAAAACGTCTCTCTTTCAATCACTGGCAAGTGGTACTTGTAAATGCTGTAAAACCTAAGAGCTGTTAGAGCAGACCAACACTGCTGCAGCTTTTCATGATTTATAACTGCAACAGTCCCATTCGCAGAACAGACAACTTGTTTTAATGAAATGTAGCTTGAAGTTTCATACTGTAAAGCAATCAGCTTCTTCTATAAATTATAAATTTGTTTGGAGTAGAGACTTTTCCTGCAGGGGAATGTACTACAGGGGACGTACTGAAGGAAACAAATCTGGAAAACACATTCTCTTCCCATTAGTGGCATTGCTTATGTGAAGTTAATAACCATGTAAATATTCTGATAAGTTTAGCAGGCAGATTCCACTTCTTTGTATTGAATTTCAGAGGCTGATAAGAACAGAGATGCTATAGTATTGGGATTTCAAATAGCCATGCGAAATGAGGAATCAGAGAGCAATATCCAGCTCACTCGCTCTTTGTAAGGACTTTTAACTGATGACTATCAAATGTTTTAAACAATTCCATCCACAGAAGTCTTTGATATGCTGTCTCCAAGATTGACACTCAATTTCCAGACTTCATTCGTACTCAGTTTCATCACATTAAAATGCTACCTTCAGGAGGAGCATGTTCTCTCTATTAGCAAATTTCTTCTCTCCCTGTAGGCGTGTATAATCTGTTAACAAATCTTTCCATGTTGTTCATTTTGTTAAACTGAGCAATATGAGATTCTTTCTCCTCACTCTTCATCATTCTTCTGGTTCCTCTCTGAATCATCTGATTTATCAGCATGCTTTTTGATTTCTGGCCCAGACACAGAGCCTGTGTCTACCCTCTTCTGCTAGAATTGCCTTAGTGAATGTTTCCAACCTGGCTCTGGTGACGTCTGTCCCTCAGTGAGCTTCAGGCAAGAAAACACTGCATCAGAGCTGAGTTGCCATTGGGAGTAGCTACTGCCCTGTAAGTCTTGGCAATACATTGAACACAGACCTCCTGGCACTCATACTTAGTAATCTACTTCGTCTTCAGCTGCTAGTTTTACTGCATAACCCACTACAAGAAGTCCCAACCAGTGCTGGTCTTAAGTGTTCACAGTGCTTTTGTTACCCCAGCATACTGCAACAGGACACTGCCACTGAGAAACCACACCTAAGAAGTTAGAGGCTTCACAGGAGGTCAAACAGGGGTACCAGCACCTTAGTGTGCTGCCCTGGCCTCTTCCAAGAAGGCCACTCTCTCAAAGAGAGATGTGTCAAAAGCACAACTGGGTTGTTCAAGTTGCTGCCACCAAGCTGGCATTCACTGTGTCCTAGTGGTTGCACTTAAATATCTGGCATACAGATACTAGCCCACAGGCACACTCATATAGATCAGAGGTGCAGCAGCTGGGCATTGCCAGTAGAGTTTGCTGTAATTATTACAGTCTTGGGGATCACGTTGCAGCAAGTCTGTCTGTGAGTGGCTGTTCATCAAGATAGCACCTCGCCCTTCAGCAAATACAGCTCTTCAGCAGCCTTAAACAATTCCTATTTGGTGTAAGAAATCAAGAAAAAGAGGTAGAAGACCTGCATGAATAAGCAAGGAGCGTCTGGAGAAATTCAAATGGAAGAAAGAAGTTTATGGAAAGTGGAAAAATGGCCTGACCACTTGGGAGGAGTATAGAAATGTTGTCAGATTATGCAGGGATGCAACAAGGGAGGCTAAGGCCCATTTGGAATTAAATTTGACAAGGGATGTTAAAGAGAACAAGAAGGGCTTCTTCAACTACATCAGTAGCAAAAGGAAAGCTATGGAATATGTAAGCCAGCTGCTGGATGAGGTGGGTGTCCTGGTCACAAAGGTTACAGAGCAGGCATAGTTACCCAATGTCCTGTTAGCTTCATTCTTTACTGCTAAGATGAGCCCTCAGGAACCCCAGCTCCTGAAGGTAAGAGAGAAAGTCTGGAGAACGGAAGACTTTGCCTTTGTCAAGAGGGATCTGGTTAGACATCATTTAGGCAAACTGGACACCAACAAATCCATGGCCCTGAAGGGATGCACCCACGAATGCTGAGGGAGTTGGCAGATGTTATGGCTAAGCCACTCTCCATCAACTTTGAAATATCATGGAGGACAGGAGTGATGCCTGAGAATGGGAAGAAAGCCAGTGTCACTCCTGTCTTCAAAAAGGGCAAGAAGGAGGACCCAGGAAACGACACATCAGCCGTCTTCACCTGTATCCCTGAAAAAGCAATGGGACAGCTCATCCTGGATATCATCTCTAAGCATCTGGAGGAGAAGAAGTTTCTTAGGAATATTCAACATTAATTCACCAAGGGGAAATCACGCTTGACCAATCTGAAGGCCTTCCATGGTGGCTTGACTGGCTGGGTAGGCGAAGGGAGAGCAGTGGATTTTATCTGTCTCTGCTTCAGCAAGATTTTGGACACTTGTCTCCCATAACATCGTCATAGGTAATCTTAGGAAGTGTGGGTTAGATGAGTGGAGAGAGGTGGCTGAATGGCAGAGCTCAGAGGGTTGTGAACAGTGGCGCAGAGTTCGTTTGGAAGCCTGTGGCCAGTGGTGTTCCTCAGAGGTCAGTACTGAATGAGGGAACAGAGCGTACCCTCAGTGAGTTTGCTGATGACACAAAACTGGGAAGAGTGGCTGATACACCAGAAGGCTGTGCTGCCATTCAGCGAGACCTGCACAGGCTGAAGAGTTGGGTGGAGAAGACCCTAATGAAGTTCAACAACGGCAAGTGTGGAGTCCTGTACCTAGGGAGGAATAACCAATCCCATGCAGCAGTATAAGATAAGGGCTGACCTGCTGGGAACCAGCTCTGTGGAGAAGGACCTGTGAGTCTTGGTGGACAAGAATAGCCAGTATAGCCAAGAAGACTTGGGATGCCTTAAGAGTGTAGTCAGCAGGTCCAGGGTGTTTATCCTCCCCATCTACTCTGCCCTAGGGAGGCCCCATCTAGAGTACTGTGCCCAGTTCTGCGCTCCCCAGATCAAGAAAGACAAGGAATTTCTGGAGACAGTCCAGCAGAGGGCCACAAAGAGGATTAGGGGACTGGATCATCTCTCTTATGAGGAGAGGCCAAAACATCTGGGTCTGTTTAGCCTGGAGAAGGCTGAAAGGGGACCTTATGAGTGCTTATAAATATATAAACTGTGGATGTAAGGAGGATGGGGCCCAACTATTTTTAGTGGTACCCAGCAACAGGACAAGTGGCAATGGGCACAAAGTGGAACAAAGGAAGTTCCACCTGAACATGAGGAGAAATTTCTTTACTGTGAGTGTGACAAAGCACTGGAACAGGTAGCCCAGAGAAGCTGTGGAGTGTCCTTCTCTGGAGATATTCAAAACCCACCTGGACACATTGTCGTGCAACCAACTCTAGGTGAATCTGCTTTAGCCGAGGGGTTAGACTAGATGATCTCCAGACACCCCTTCCAACCCTAACCATTCTGTGATTCTGAGATTCTCTATGTCAGAAGGGTCCCCAAATCTTTCTGAGCATTCTAAGAATGACGCATTACTTCAGAGTTAGAGTCTGTGCATCTCAACAAACACTGCTTCTCAACCACAGCAGGCTGGATGTCCTTTTGTACATTATTTTTTCTCCCAACTCCAATATGTATTTTACAAGAAATTCCAGATGCAACTGTCAGTGTTATGTTTTAAACTATGGTTAGAGATACCTGTATGTCTGCCAGTCCCCTGCTGCTTCTTGATTATGGGCTTACTGTGACAACCTTGACAACAATAGGTAGTGCGGCTTGGTCCTCAACTCCTGTCTATTGGCCTCTGAGTACATCTGTTGGAGTCTTCAAGGACAGCTGTCATTTCCTGTTCAGTCAGTTAGATATCAGCATGGAGAGCACTAGTAGATTCATGGTAACCTGTTTATCTTAGAATCATAGAATCACAAGATTGGAAGAGACCTCCAAGATCATCAAGTCCAACCGTGCCTGTCTCCCCACGAAACCCTGTCCCTAAGGAACTCATCCATCCGTCTTTTAAACACCTCTAAGTATGGCGACTCCACCATCTCCCTGGGCAGCTGTGCCAATCCCTGACCACTCTTTCAGTGAAGAAATTCTTCCCAATGTCCAGTCTAAACCTCCCCTGGCACAATTTGTGGCCGTTTCCTCTCGTCCTGTTGCTGTCACTTGTGAGAAGAGCCCAGCCGTCACAGCCTCCTTTCAGGCAGTTGTAGACAGGGATGAGGTCTCCTCTCAGCCTCCTCCTCTTCTCTCCATAATCTGCAGGTGGATAGCAGCAAATTTCTCCAACTTGAGCAAATATTGAAAGTCTGAGTGATTTGGAGACCCTCTGTCCTACTGGCAGGGTCCCTGGGTATGTTGTCCTCAGCAGCTGTAGCTCTGTTTGACCAACATATTCTGTATTTGTGGGCTTGCCTCTGCCTTTCTGTCATGGCTCTGTGACTTAGCTCTGCCTCACCTCTCGAGTCTCTTCTCTCTTTCTCCCTCCTTCCAGGAAGTTTCCCTACTCTGTCCTCCATTGCTTTGATGTTGGGAAGCAGGTTCGTTGAACTACCCATACCAGAGTTCATGCTTCTTATTATCCTTAACAGAAGTGGCCAATTTGAGCTCCAGCTGGGCTTTTGCCTCACTAATTTTCTTCCTACACGACTTAACGATATCTTTGAACATAACCTGACTTACCTGCCCTTCTTTCCAAAGACGATACGCCCTCCTTTTCTCACTTAGCTCCTTCAGAAGCTTTTTACTCACCCAGGCCGGCCGTCTGCCCCTACAGCTCATCTTACGGCACATCGGGACAGCCTGCTCCTGCGCCTTGAAGACTTCATTCTTGAAGTACCTCCAGCCTTCCTGGACCCCCTTGCTTTTAAGAACTGTTTCGCAAGGTACTCTCCTTACTAGTTCCTTAAATAATCTGAAATCGGCCAGCCAAAAGTCCAGTGTGAATGTCCTATTCGTGCCCTTCCTTGTTTGATTGTTTAGGGAGAACTCGATTATCTCATGGTCGCTGCAGCCCAACAGCCTTCAACCACAACATCACCCACCAGCCCTTCTCTATTTGTAAAGTGCAGGTCAAGGAGAGCCTCACCCTGGTAGGCTCACTCACCAGCTGTGACAAAAAAGTAATCCTCAGTTGCCCTACATAACACCTGCAGCCTCAGGGCTTCTCAGGTTTATCTCACCCAGCAGTTGTTAAATTCTTTAACAAGTTGCAATAAATAATTCCACGAATCAGTGGAAATTCTATATATGGTCTCATGAAACCACCAGCAAGGCAAGGTCATGTGCTCCCTTCTATGAAAACTACTTTTTTAGTTGCTCTAATCACTTGAAACTAGAACAGTCCTAGGCCAGTCTCATACTGTGTTTCATATATATGAAGTCACGCTCTCACTTCATGTTGCAGGTCACCACCAAATGTGGAGGTGCCAAGGACTCTTTTTAATTACTCAGCCATTGTAGATCCTAGCTAAGGAGTTCAGGAATTTCCATTGTAATGATATGCTCGATTTATGTGAATCTTCCTGTGTGCTTATAGATGAAATTTACATTATGATGAAAGTGTCTACATTAAATGTCTTTTACTGTTGCATAATTACATTTTCAATCAATGTGTATATTGTTTTATAATGCATGCAACTATGCTCAGCTTTATACACTGATGCTGTGCACTGAAGTACTGGTAAATTTAAGAAATTCTAACAGTGTGGGGACAGATCTTTGTTGCAAACCCCTTTTCTGTGTTTCTATATAAACATTTGCTAAGAAAAACACATTTTGTAAGAGTCAATACTATTCAGATGCCATTAAGCAACACAATAGTTATTACAATAAGAGCGTCTTACATCAAGTGATTTTGTGGTTCTTAAATGTCTCGGTCTTGCTTTAGTTGTTATGGCCAGATTCTGCTTCCCCTCAAATCAACAGAGAATTCTGTAGACTTCAAAGAGAAAGATCTTCATCAACTGCAAAAGCTATTTCTTTGTGTACGGTAATTCTTCAAGCGCCATCCCTTTCAATTATACATGCATGCAAACTTGCAGCTTTCCTAACCTTAGTGAACCACAAAACACTACCTCAGAGAACTTAAAGATGTCAAGTAATTATCTTCACTGTGCTTTTACTTCTGGAGCAAATCTGAACCCCTCCATGGCTCATAATGCAGTCTTGAAAACTTTTATTGTGGGTCAGTCAAAAGTAGCAATACCTGTCGGTTCTTATATACTGCACTTTGCTGACTGCATTTCTAACACTCAGTTATTCTTTGAAAGAGTTAAACTTTTATAGTCTACCAAATCTAACACAGAGGAGACTTTATGTCTGGAGACATGGCCCAAATTCAACAATCCCAGTTTCTCTCTGCTGCCCTGCCGAAGGAATGGTGGTGAAACGCACTTCTGCTCATCAGCGTTAAGTTACACAACAGGAGTCCG
This sequence comes from Neomorphus geoffroyi, assembly GCA_033558235.1. NCBI lineage: Eukaryota > Metazoa > Chordata > Aves > Cuculiformes > Neomorphidae > Neomorphus > Neomorphus geoffroyi. The sequence goes on from JAUMJM010000038.1 coordinate 13,072,583, forward strand.
AGAAACCTTTCTACATTCTCTGATTTTCATACATTAATGAAAGGGTGATGATAAGGTATTACAACATACGTGTGCAAGACTGGGCACTGTTTGTTACGACAGAAGGACTAACTAGATTCATTAGCAACGATCTAACCTCTCCCTACAAGAGCCATGGCTTAATTAGCACAATGTGCCCAAGTTTCAGTCAACACCTTGTAAATTTACAGGGTCTGATCCTTGCCCAGGTACAGCAGTAATTAGAGAGCCAGACTTGAAAGTTAAGTGATGTAACAAAGCAATGCCACCTGCCTGTTGATCAAAAAAGGAAACATCTAGTACAAAACGACTAGAATTAGAATTCCATTTTTTAAATGATCTGGAAGTGGAGTTTTTCAGTCCTGGTGTTTGCCTTTTTTGTTCAACAAGAGAAAAATAATGAACAGGAATGTATTTCAGCTGGACTATTGGTGTGTGTATGGGCTAGGAATCTGTTGTTTCTTACTCTTCACAGGGTTGATACCATCAGACTGACTGTACTGCTGTCCTTGGCTGACTTTTCAAAAATCGCTACTTACCAACAGGTGTTACTTTGCAGATGTATTACACCTACAACAGTATTTTGGTGTGTTTTCTCGCTATGGTTAGTTTTGCCAAACATTTGGCTCCTTAAAGCAAATCAGCTTATATCTAGCATTAACCCTTTTATGGACATGGAACCCTTCAAAACCAGCCCTAGTCATCGTGTAGTCTAGGCAGAACACTAGTACTTAGCACACTCCTATGAGGTACCACAAAGGCTCTTCTCTGGTACAGGTGCTGCCATGGGGCCACAAGGTCATCTCAGAACAATTTAGAGATTGGTTGAGGCACTTAGTGCCATGGTGTAGTCGACGAGTAGGAGTAGGTGTAGGTGTTGGGTCATAGGTTGGACTCAATGGTCTCAAAGGTCTTTTCCAACCTTATGATACTGTGATACTGTGATACATCTCCTTCTGCAGGTACATTGGTGGTGTTCATTATGTACAAGCAAAAAGAAATGGATTCTCTTTCACGAATAAAATAGCTTTGTGAGGACGAGGAACTACACTCATTGCTGAGCCAAGAAGCGTTTGTGTGAAAGAGGAAGTAGGGAGCAGTGGAGGGGAGGAGCATCAAATCCAGACATTACCTCAGGCATTAATGCCCTAAGGGCTAGCTAGAGATATGTTAGTATGTTTATAGAGACAGATTAAAATCGGATTTCACACATAGATATCTAGCACACAAAGGGTTATGAAAATCCTCCTTGACTGGTGAAAGCACAATGGCACAGTCATTGGTTGCCTAGCAAACCTGAGGAAGTTTGGCTCTAATTCATGCCAACAGAGAATAAAAAAGCCACACAATGAACAATTGCTTTCATACCAAACTCAGATCTTTTCCTCTCTGAGGAAATCTTCTCAAGTGAAGGAAGACAAGATCTAAAGGGTAAGCTTGTAGTTACACAAATCTACCCTATCATTTAGGTACACCTCAGTAAACTATTACTCAGACTGTGAAACCATGTGTTAACCTTCTGTGCCTTTTCACAGCAAGTGTTGTAGTTTACCACTTCTTTAAGCCTTTGAGCAATCTTTTTTTTTTTCCACAGTGCCCTAGCCTGACATGGTGGGAATGTGGCTGTGACATTCAGTATGCAGACAAGAGCCAAGACTGGCTGTGCCTTGTCCAACTGCCAGCCCACCCTGCCTGCTCTCTGAGCTGCCCAGACCAGAAGAAATCAGTGACTGGAGTGTGGTACTGCTGAGCTGGAGATAAGGTTCCTCTGCCAAAGCTAATTACACTTCTCTCCCAGCTGATCTAACAGAAGCTTCATGGTGGCTCACAGAGCAGCCCGAGCAGACTCTCCTCAGCCTGGAAGCCACCCTGTAGATAACCCAGTGTAGCTTTCAAAGAAGGAAAGAAACGTACATGCTTACAGGCAGAGTAACCAGGCCTTTAAATGCCACTTGTATCTCCAAAAATTTGTCATGAGTGATACAAATGAAGTCACTCCAGTTATCTGAAGTGTGTGTGGCTCCGTCAGTCGTGCATTTCCCGTTATTGATTGCAGTTAAAGTAGTCCAGTGTGCAGGTCTCAGTGAACCAGTGATGTTTTTGCGGTCAGGTTCTCAGTTATACAGGCTATCTATGCTTGGAAATTCTCATCTGAAAATAACGTGGACCTCTGTTAAGACGTGATACCAGAAAGATATTCTTACACTCAAAACCTAGAAAGGAAGGGGGTTTAGTATCTCTCCTTGCTTCCACAATACAAGAGTTGAAGCCATACGCACTCATTTTTCAATCCTAGAAACTTATTAGCCGAAAGTAGCCATTTCAATGCTTTCTCCCAATGGAATACTTTTGGATGTTTTCCATTAAACAAAACGAAAAGGTAATATCTCTTCTTTATGTTTTTATGTCATTCCAGCTTGAGGAAACTCATAAATGAGTCCCACTGGGGCCAAAAAGCAGGTATGACAATGCCTCAAACTACAGGGACAATGCTCATGTCCCATAGGCAAAAAAAAAGAACATGTTACTATCGAATTACTGAGTGTTAACAAAACCATGCACTCATGGGGACGTTTTTACAGAGAGTTGTATCAGAAAGCTTAACTCAGTTGAATTTTAAGGAAGCATCAGTGTAATCAAGGGAAATACTTACTTATGGTTAGACGCACAGGAACACTCTATTATAGCAATAAGCTCCCTGGCTATAGTCAAAGTTTTGTTATCAAGACAGCATCTTAGCTGACTTCCCCTCCTGTTTTTGTGCTCTGAATAAGCACGTTTGTTAAACCCATTCTAAAATGTCTTGAAGTACACTGAATCTTCTGTAAAAGAATACAAGAGGTCTGTGCATGGGAATTTATATAGCTCTAGTGTATTAAAAATAGATCATAAATGAGTGACTCCCTGAAGGCCCTGGGACCAACTCACTATAAAGCACTTTACAGAAAAATTGTCAAGGGATTACACATCAAAACATTAGTAAAATCATACAAAAATAATCCTGGGAGAGGCCTCGGGGGTTATATTCTTTATCTGGCCACCCAAGACAAGACCAAAAAATTTAACCTTGACTGAGGTGTCACCAGTCTGTTCTCATAGTCTATAACCTCTGCAACTCTTCTTAATATTGGAAAGATTTTTCCTAGTATTCAGATTCCTCCAGTTTGGCCTATTTTAGTCCTATCTGTCATAGACATAAGAAAATAAATCAATTCTTCTTTTTTGCAGCAGCAGCATTTTTATGTATCTATATAAATTGCTTCATTTTTTTTCTGCAGATCATTCATCCACAATTCATTCCATTTTAATTTACATGACATTTTTCTAACCCTGCAATCATTTTTACTGTTGTCCCGCTGACTTTCTCTACCTGTGCAAAGCCAAAGAGAGCAGGAGAGGTAACACGTTGGCTCACATATCCTAGCAGGAATTTTGCCTTTTTTGCAACTAGATTATTATCGTCGTATTTTTAATCTGTAACCTATTATCTATGGAGACTCTGCAATCTTTTCAGATGTCAGCTTTATTTCATTCTTCAGAAAACAGTCTGAAGAATTTTCTCCTGTATTTTGAAAGGTGTTGCAATAGATACACTAATTTAATTTCAGTCACATAATTTGCTCCCAACATGCAAATCCATCTTCCTTAATATAGGAGATTGAAACCACAAAAAGTCCTGATATTCTTGCAGGAGGCTCAACTTGGGCAAGGTTCTGTTGCAGCCATATATACATATATATACACGAACACACACATATAAACATTTAATTATCTTAAAGTTTGATAAATTAAAGCCCTCAAGGGCTAGATAAGGGAACTTCATATTTTTTGGAAGAGGGAATTTCCCAGCATCCCAATGAAACATACAACTTGCTTCTAGCTATGTACAGGCCCAAAATAAAGCTAAATAAAGACAAAAATGAATGTAAGTAAAATTCCTTTAAAAATAACTCAGAATTTCCTAGCCTGAAACAGCTATGTTATTTTATTCTGCTCTTGAGTTTCACAAGTATTTACAATAGATAGGGCATTATATGCTCAAAAAGGAAGAAAAATATATTTCAAGGCTTTTTAAAAAGTAATTTTCATAATTTGTGCACAAATGTGTTGAGTTTTGTAATTACTCAACTGGGATTATCTATACATTTAGCATTGCGTCTTCTTCCTGATCCAACCTTAAACTTTACTCATGGACTTGATCATAGCATATATGCAAATACTTCACATAAGTATTCATACATACATTTACAGGAAACTGCCGTGCCATGGGTGAATTTTTCTGAAGTGCTTTAACATGAAATGTTGAATATTTTGAAAATATAATCCAATAAATTTCAACATGTGCCAACTCAAGGAGCATCTCTGTGAAGACTGATCCTTCTGCAAACACTACAAATAAATGTAAATACATTTCAATCTGCATCTTACCCGTCTGGGTGTAAAATGTTTCCAATTTTTCTGGTATGCCCTCTTCACAACTGCCATTTGCAAGCCTGCAGTTTGGTATGGTCTGTACCACTTTTGCGTGAACACTTCTTATTCATCCATATAATTAATTGCATTCAAACTTAGTACTGATCTAATCTTTTCTCAGGTCTTCAACCTTCCACTTCTCTTTACTTCCGTGGTAATTTTAGCAATTTATACAGGAGAACTAAGCATTTCCAGCTGCATTGTATTAGTATCAGTCATTAAATTATACTAAAGAACAGAGTTCTTTAAACACGAAAATATTTGTTTTGAACAGTGCACCTCCAGCTTTTGGAAATACAGGCTATATCAAAGTATCTGTATAGTAATTTTACTTTGCAGCTTGTTACTGCCCACAGATTTCAGTATGAAAATGAGCATATTTCACAAGCCTATAAGCAATGTTGATGGACTATATCACAGGCAACTGGATAGTCTCTTCTTTTTTTTTTTTCAATTTTGACATGTGAGTTCGAAAAGCTGTGAGGAGAAAGCAGAAAAGATGTGAGTAAAATCAGACCTTCACCATGAGAAAAATATATTGAATTGCTTGTAACTTTTGTGACAAAACAAAGATACAGGATAAAACAAAAGCACACTATCATAGCAAATATTCTCTAAGCACTTACGTCTCCTGTGTTTGAAGACGAGGACTGAAGTTATTAAAGTTTTTCCATTCAGAGACTGGAGAAAACTGTTAGCCTTAGGCATTTTTGGTTTGAGATTATATTCAGGGAAAGGTGAATATAGGAAAAAACCCAACTATGACGACATTTTATGTGAACCTTGGTGAATACCAGTGATGCAAATCAGCTGTTCCATCTTAAAAAGTGTTTTCCTACGGTGCTGTTAAACGAGGTCCATATTGGTATGCTCTTTGCAGCACAAAGCACATTTAAGGGCAATAAGAAAACAAGTTAATTATTTTAGATGAAGTCTCGCAAACAATTGCTTAAAGGCATCTCCAGAAACCTTTCAGTAGGGAAGGAATGCACAACAGAAATGTACTGCTTGTTTTCTATCCTGATATGCATTGTGTTTGAGATATAGCTTCATTCACTCCAGGAAAAGAGACTTGGCCTTGGAAGACCATTTGGAAGGTGAGAGAAGTAAGAGTTAAGAAAGTTTACTTGGCCACACAAGTTATGTCTCCAAGCTCAATCCCTTACTGCATAGAAAGTAAGCAGGGAGGAAACATCTCATCTTGTCCTGCACGTGAGTCAATCTTCCCTCTTCCTTCCCTCCCTTCCTTTCTCCTTTGCTTCCTTTCTTGTTCCTGATTTCAATAGGGTAGAGCAGGGAACCTCTCCAATACGTGTTTTGAAAGCAAACTACTTTGCCCAGTGAGCATGAATTTCACATGGAGCAGATCCCTGCCTTGCCTGCTTCAGATCAAGCCCTTGATCCTGGATAATGTGTTTCTAGTAGAAGACTTGTGGTCCAAGGAGTCTCATCCTTGCAAACCCATTTTTTATCTTTCCTGACTCGGATTTCCCCAGAACTGATGCAGTTTCATGGAAAGATTAATTTCAGCAGGTCAGCATTTTCCATAATCAACAAAATAATTGGTGTCAGATGATTCTCCACTAGTTCTGTGTGTGTTTATCCTGAAATCTCTTCTAAAATAAAATATATTCTCCCTGCGACTCCTTGAAGAGAGCTTTTGCATTTAGTTCATACAATTAATTGGAGTATGGGAGCAGAATTTGGGCCTTGCAACTGAGTGGAAAGGAAGTGTGCAGCAAAATCCTTGCTTCTCTTGAATAACATGGCTACAGCTCAGAATTAACAGTGTCTTCATTAACCAACAGGTCAAGCTCCAAAATTTGTTCTTTCTCCTCAAACTTATCTCTTGCCTCTAAATGCCCTACTGAAGGATGAGACAGCAATAAATGGTGAGCCTGCAGATGAAGTGGAGATTGATTTGGGGGCTTTTTTGGATGGACAGGCTTACAAGAGGCAGCCTCAGCATCAGAAAAGGAAGAACAGGAAATCTGGGAAGGACGCCAAATCCTTGGGATTATATTCATCCAGTTCCGAGCAGGACTTACTTAATAGTACAGGAAATATAGTATCTAGAAATCCCATTTATTACACACACCAAAGTAAAGCTATGTCAGTTATGAAATTTCCCATACTCCTCTCCTGTGCTCATCCAGAAAAGCAATGACTTCAGCCTTGTCTTAAGAAATAGCCACCACGATGTTTAAAAACTAGCAAAAGATTTTTGAAGCCTGTTCTCACAGTGGCAAATTTAAAGGGGAACTGGATGACTTCAGCTTGTATTGCAGCTACTTGAGCACTGAGGAAGCTGTAGAATAAAAACAGTTTTCAAGCCTTTGTGTTAAAGGGTTCTTTCGTGACTGACCACGGTGTTGGCTGTGTTCTCCCAGTTGTCGGGTCCTAGGAAATACCCGTACACACTGCACTCAGTTCAGGATCTCATTTACTTCACTTGCTAAGCCAGAAAAAAAAAAAAGTGCTTTTAGTGTCAGTTCCTACAGTTGATTTTTCCTTGATAGTGCGCAGGGGTTTGCTTAATGAAGCCGAGTGTGAAGCATAGATTAATGTTGTTTTATTCATTCAAGGAAATGGGCAACTCCATCTGCTTTGACTGAGATTAAGTGAAACACTGACAGCAAAATCATTTTGCTATCTTTTATTTGGTGGGAAATGGAAAACATAAAATACTAAAAGGATAACAAACCTGCAATAAATCAGAACTCTGCCTAACCAAATCACCTCTTAAGCCTTTTTTCTTTTCTTTGAGTCTTTTCAGTTCAACATATGCCAGATCGGTGAAGTCTGAACATCTATTAGTACTTAATCAACACATTCTCTTAGAGGGAAAAAGGAAGAACAACATAAAGGGCATGAAGGAAAAATAAGTTTTCTTTTTTTTTATACCACACTGTACAGTTAAGACAATTCTTTTGTTTTAAGTAATTAAAATATTAAAAAACATACTTAATGCATAAGGAAATATCTTATTTGATTGAGCTCTCTTGAAACACGATAGGTGGCAATTAAATGTATTCTAGCCTATAGGGTGGTGTATTTTATTCACTCTACCAAACAATCTCAAGTTGAAAAGATATGAAAGAATACATTTTGCAAAGCTGGCACAATCCTACATGAAGTTGATCTTTTCTAGTAAGCTAAAAATGTTATCCAAATTGCCTAAGGTAAGGAATGAATATAAAGGGAGAAGCACATTATGTTTTACTAAAGGGAATAAATGTTAATTTAATTAAATAAAAAGGCCTCATAGTGCTTTCAAAGTAACCACAAATGTAAACACGTTTGATCCCTGGGAAAGTGTCTATTATAGTAGATGGTACATCTCAGCTACTGAAACGGCAACAGAAACATGACTGGAGCCTTCACATGGAAGCAATACTGACCCAAATCCCTCTTCACAAATTAAGGCTTGTTTTTACCCCAGATTTTGGAGTTTAAAATGACTGCACTCGTATCTGTGCCATGACCACAATGCACGGCCTTTATAATGCTTGACAGGAGCAAAGGCTCTTCTCAGCTCCATAAAGCAATACCTATACTTTTGAAATCTGTTTAAAATTAGCCCTTATGTATCTGAAAGCCAAATATGACCGTACATCTGTAACACAAAAATGATAATTTTTTATCTCAAAGAGCCAAAATAATACCCAGTGATCTAGAAATCTGGTAAACGTCCTTCAAATTCTATGTCAGTTTAGCAAAAATGATCCAACAGTACTTTGGTGAAATGCATGCCTATGCAACGGACCAGCACAATCTATTTAAGTTTCATTAATATTCAAATCAAGTATGAACAGAAATGATACCTTTACTTAATGTGCCCTCTATGTATGGATTTAAATAAAAATTGCTAAAGCAAACCACTAGAGGAAACATTAACTTGGCTTGGATAATCAGCCAGAGATTTGCTTAGGTGTTCCCTCTCCCTTCTTTTTCCAAAACTTTTTTAGTGTGATCAACAAGGAGCAGATTTAATTGTCTGTATTACTCCTATCTGTATTTTTGTGGGTCCTACTGGTCCTCTCAACTTTAGAAAATTAATATTTCACAAGGTGGTCTGTACACCCATCCTTCCAGAAAGCCTGGAAAGTACAGGGTGAAAATACATGTCCACTTCTCTATGCACACAATTTTGAACATATAGATGAGTGAAAAACACTCATTCTAATTCTCATAGAAGCCTATGAGACAGAGTTATTTTTCCCTCGCTTTTTTAAGTTAAATCAGTGAAGTCACATGTATACAGTATCTTAGGAAGAAACAGATAGTGTATGAAGGAAAAATATTTAAATTGTTTGACAATTAAACCAGTAAAACTGTTCAACTGACAACTAATAAAACTCTTTGAGAATGGAAAACATCCATCAAGAGTTCATTATAATTAATAGCAACAAACATACTGAAATTTCTAGGACCTTTTAAAATGCAAACAATGGCAGGTAGCTGTAGAAGACATTCAGCACTTTCCCTCACACACAGACATATACACATTTTAATTATATCCCCTGACTATTATTAAAAGTAAATAGTTTTCAAAATTAATGCAAATCTTATCTGGTGGACAGCAAAATGTCATTACTTACTTTTGCATTGCATAGGTCACAACGGAGATCTTATGAAGGACACCAAGGAGTAGTGGACACCATCGCTAGCACCTTCAGTAAACCTGCTCCTGGTTACTCAACAGTACCTGCAGCTACTAAATATACATCCTTTCTAATGCCCAGGGGAACACCACTTGAGATTGGCCACCAACTAGATTTAGCTTCATTGACCACAACTCTTTGGACCCAGCCAGTTTTTTACCCAGTAAGGTTTACACATGTCCAAGCCTTGAGCAGACAGTTTACCTGAGAGAATGCTCTGAGAAACAGTACAAAAGGCTTTGCTAAAGTTCAGGTAGACAATACACACAGCCTTTTCCTCATCCACTAAGTAGGTAATCTTGTCATAGAAGAAGATTGGGTTAGTCAAGAAATACCCATCTTTCAGAAACCCACGCAGATTGGGCCTGATCACCTGGTTGCCCTGTACATGCTTTGTGGTAGCCCTCAAGATGATCTGTTCCATAATGTGGTGGTTTGGACTTTCTCGTTGTCTAAAAGTTGGGTCATACTTACTTAGGTACTTTTTAACCACTATGGATGAGCTACAGCGAAAGTCTTTGCTTACAAAAATTACTCTGCTTTATCTTCTAGGCTTAAAATAAGCAACATCTGCTCACAGAAGATAACCTGCCAGTAGTTCTTTTTTATACCTCTCATTCAGTAAGCTCCGTGCTTACTGAAAAGGCTGAAGCTCGGCAGTGACAGACGTTTTCTAGGAACCAAGAAAACTAAGCAGGACACTTTTCCAGCATCCTAAAATTTTGCATTTGATCATGCTCTGAATGAAGTGAAACGTGACTGCTCTACCCTTCCCATGAGATAGGAAGTTAAATGCTTCCTTTTGTCAAGTCTGTTAATATGTCTGTATAAATCAGAGTGGGTGCCGACACCCTGATGGAAGTATTCACAGTCCATTTCCTTCGAAATGCACTCTGCAGTAAATGCAGTAAACCATTATCAGTGGAAGAGAAAAACTGGGCACAATTCCCTGAGGACTAGAGACCTGAATGGGTCTGAAGTTGTTCTGAACTTCAAAAAAACCCAAAAAGTCAAAAGAGGGAGAAAAAACAGGATGAAAAAAAGCGAAAGAATAAATTATAAAAGGAGGAGAAAGAAGGGGGAAGGGAGAATAAGGTGGGGAAAGGGATGAAGGGTGAGAAAAGAGGTGAAGAGCAAAGGGACAAAGGGAGAGCAGGGCAACGAGAAAGAGGGAAAAGGGAAAAAAATGGGAGGGGAAAAGAAAGGGCGAGGAATGAAAAGGGAAGGAGGGAGAAAGACTAGGGATGCCAATGCATGTCTAGAATTCCCATCAAGACAAAATGTAAATCTGTAAAGCTTCAGATCTCATCTATTTTAATGTTATTTTTACATATATCTATTTGAATACTCCAACAGCTCTTTTCTCTAACACACTACTCTCTTATTCTTTTAAAATCAGTGCACATGCTAAGGCACTGCACTATCTGGGAGTCAAAATGAAGCATAAAGCCCTTATCAGTCAACAAGAAAAGGAGATTCTTCCTGCTGCTAAAACAAGGTGCCATTTTGATAGCAGAGCTTCTGTCTGGAATACAAATAGCATATAGGCACCTTCTTCATTTTCCCTCAGTCAATTAAATACCATGTATGATTTTATGGGAGAAGGCGAGTCATGGGGAGGGGTCCCAATTTAGCCTTCCATGCAGTCATAAAGGAAATAATTTCTTTCATCATATTTTTTGACAAAGTGTTGGTTTAGAACATAACTTGCCAGGAAATTTAGAATGAGTTCTGATTGGCCAAGTACATTTGATTGCAGGCAAGGAAATATCTCTGTACTTTCAATATATATCTGTATTTTTAAATCTCACTCGACTTCTACCTTAAGCCTATTTTTGAGACTCAGGTGTTGCATGAGCCTCATTCTGACTTTCAGCACAGGTACTAATTGCTTTCTTAATGTTAGCTGTTGAATTTACTGCATTGATTATAAAACGGTTTCCTTCCTATATTTACCTTCACATATGCATGCAAATGCACACACATTTGTAACTCTAACAAACACTGAACATGAAAGGAAATATGCATTTCTTAATTCCGAAGTGTGGCAACAAAACAGAGTTTAAAGAGCAATTAGTTGATGCAAAGATGAAGACTTGGGAAGACAAAAGCATAGTTCAGAAGAGGTGTGTCAAAAAAAGAATAAATAAAATAATTCTCCCAGACATTCATGTGGGTAGACCATGGCCAGAGGCACCCCATTTCCACCTATTATGAAAAAAAAAAATATTCTCTTCTGAAAGCAAATAAATATGTTAACAGAAATCAAGACTGGGCATGTATTCATTGACCTAGCCATGAAAATTTAGCAATAGCGTGGTTCAACGAGAATCTCACATACTGGTTTTCTTTTCCTTTTAATGAAGTTCGACAAAGTTTGTTTAAATTGTGCAAAGGTTAAAAGAAGTTATAATTGACATTCCAAGAGGGTTCTTCGTAAAATAAAAGAAGCTGGAGGATTGGAAGGAGGCAGGGAAGTGAGAACTGTGCAACTAGGATTTACTATATCCCGCTCATAATTTTCATTTTTTCAAACTGTGTGTAACAGTGATCATAACAAAAATAAATGAAGCTAGCAACTGGCATGTACATGTGCCGAAATGGTCGTGGCAGTGTTCACTGGAACCCTGTAACTCCCAGTTGTATTGAGAAGGTGTAAAATAACAGTGTAGGCCTGGCATAATTATAACAATTCTGTTTCTTCACTCAAGTATTAGTTCTGAGGCTTTTCATAAGGCTTTTTTTTGAAGAGTGAGTAATATCCCAGACCATATAAATCCTCTGTCTCCATCACCTCTTTAGATCAAAATTTCTGTTAGGACACAGTTTATATTTAGCAATAATGATGTATATAGTCACAGGTATCCATGAATGAACATGGGCAGACAAAGTTTTCCCTACAATCATGCTTGCCTGGGCAAAGAACTTTCATGCAATAGAGCTACATGAAATTCTTGTGCTGTGTGTTGCTTGAGAGTCAGTTTTTTTCAGCGTAGAGAAATCGGCATGTGTAGACATATATTTTCAAATATACCCTCGACAAGACACGAAGTGTTAGTTAGAAATGGTTTCCCTCCCCTTACTCATCATCTGTTATCATAGTATTTCCATAACATAAAGCCCAGTAGACTGAGGGGTGATGCTGGAAAAGTCTCCTTCCTTGAAGATGTAGATTTCACTACTTGCTAAATGAAATAAAGAAAAAAAACCAAAACAAAACCAAAAAAAAGCAACTTTGGACCTCATCTTGTACACCTGGATTGAGAATGTTGGCAGATGCTCCAGAAGGATGTAGAGCACCAGTAGCCTGCTATTACATTCACAACAGCTGGAATTGCAGCTCCCTAATTTGGAGCAATAATGTAATATCGTAAAGGCAAATGCTTCTCTGGGCTTGGTTACAGCACTTTATCTTTCACAACATCTGGCCCCATCCACAAAGAGGTAGTTTCATCTTACAAATATGGGGATAAACCCTATTACTTGTATAATTGTGCCTTTAGACATCAACATGGCTTACATTTCCAGCTGTATGTTCTGGCAATAGTCCTTCTAGACAAATCCCTACCCCCTTCAAGGCTTAACTGTAACTTCAGCCACTCGTTTGTCAGCTTTCTTCTTATACAGTCCGCCTTCTTCTCAGATCAGCTCATTTCCTTAGTACCAGTCCTTCTCTGTGGACTCAAGACCCTTTTCTATATATTCCTTTGCAACCCTCCCCAACGGCCTCGATCCCTCCAGTACTAACTCCTTGTACAGAAACAGCCCACAGCATGTTCCTTCAGCACGGGGAGCATGTTTAATATAGCAGAACAAACCCTTCTGATCACTTTCTTAACAAGGGGCCCTTTAAGCACTTGAAAAACTGATATTAAAAGCAAACAAGTATCTTCCTTAAAATGTTTATAGCTCACTTAGTGGTGGTGACATATCAGGTTGACGGCACCAGAGAAGAGAGTTTGCAGTGATGCACATAGAGGTTCTGGTTAGATGCTGATAATCCCTTTTTGCCTCCTGTGCCACCCCCAGGCATCCCCTCATGAATACAACATGGTGCTGAAGCCATCACCTGGAGAGACCACCTTGAAGGACAGTGTAGTCCCATGCCAAATTAGTGCTTAGGTTCCTAGCTGACCCTGCCAAGAGAGCTGCCAGTATCGATGGTCTTTGTAATGTAGATACCTGCCACCCACTGAGAGCCAGACTGAGAGACCATCGATTCATAAATTTATTCTATTTATTTTATGACATCACATCAATTAAACTTCTATTCTGGAACCTCAGGTTGTAGGTGAAAATACCTCCAGGCAGTACCTTCATATTTAAATTAAACAAAAGAAATCTCACTGCGTCTGGCTTCTTCTGTTCCTCCTTCCCCCTCATTGTACGATGAAGAGTGTGAGAACAAACGTAAAATCACCATTTTAGACATTATCTCAGCAGGTGTGCATGTTTTACTTGGAATTTGTAAGAAGCAGTAACTATTGCTAACTCAGCTCTGTCCACCTTGCCACAAATTCTTGCTGGCCAGCTTACATGCAGCAACTCATTGCCATTGGTAGGAGTGGACGTGGCTACCAGCACCCACTGCAGTAGACTTTAATAAGCTAACACTTTCTAGTATTGCCTCCCAGTAATGCTTTGAAGTTGTCATAAAAGCTTTTCTCTTTTATCTGTTTGAATGTGTATTAGCAATCAGTAGAACAAATCTCTTGGTAAAGTAGTGGATTGGGCCCATTTCAGTTCAGCCGCAAATCACTTGGCCTAAATAAGCAGCCTCCCACTGCTGAAATTAATTACTCATTTCCTGTCATTAAATTAGATGAGATTAATAAATAGAAACTGAAAGACTGTGGCCAGCTCTCCAGTGAAACTCATCCTCAAATAAAACTGTGAAGAGAGCCTGATGGTTCACAATATGTACTATGGAGGCTTTTTGTTCTGTGTTCATGCTTGGGTATAGTGGGATTGCTTTAATTAATCTCTTTTCTCAACCCCATTTGCCCCAGGTAATCATCCCAGTCTTACATCTGATAGGAAGTACTTTCAGATAACAGTCAGTTTTTTAAATAATTGTGAATATAATCCAGTCACATAGCAAAAGCAAGACAAAATAACAACATTTCAATGACACATGATAGTCATTCTGTCCTAATGAGGCCAAAAACATTCACAAAGACTACACAGTCTTTGAAGGTGTTTTCTCTGCAAGGTTTTCTTATTCCACTTGCCCCACTATTGCCTGTTCTTCTGAGGTGCTTACCTGGGACTGTCCCCAGCATCCCTGTTTCCCTGCATTCTTCCCCAAGATTAGATTTCTTGGTTAAGCAAATTGAGCATGTGAGAAAAGCTGAAAGAGAACTAAAAATCCAACTGCAGTTGACACTTTACCCTGAATCTGATCCTATAGTGCCTGGACATGGTGAGACAGAGGAGACGGTTACTGCAGTGAGAGCTGGCACAAGCCCCTGTGTGAAAGTTGCCTAATGCTTTCCATTATAAGATTATTGCAATCAATTTTTTCCTAATGTTAACACTTCTATTGTTTGTCTTCGGAATCTGGCAGAAGCAGGGATTGCCTTAGGGCCAGTGTCATGCCTTTCACTGGTAGTGTTAATAAATTCAGATTTGGAGAAGTAATAGAGGTGTTGAAAATCACCATTTTTTTAATGTATTTTCCAGAGCCCAGAGTTATTTTGGCAGCTAGCTAAAACCCCCAGAGATGTGATGGGCTTACCTTTATGCTGCACCCACAACGTATAGATGAATGGCTATGTCTTCTGCTGATACAGCCAAATGGCTCTGCCGTCCACCAAGGTGACTCAGTGCAATGTGAGGACATGGTATAGTGGCAGCTGCATCAGGAAACAAGAAAGAAAGAACAACTTACTGGGGAGAAAAGTTCGGAGAGTTGGGGTAGTTGATGAAGAAAAGAGATTGAAATGAAAGAAATAGGAAGTCTTACGGGCAAAGACTTAATGAAGACATCATTTCAAAGAAAAATTACCTTGAAGAACTAGAACTCACTGTACATCTCCCTCAAATGTCCAGTTCATACAGGGAATGACCTTTTTTTTAGTGAACTGAATAACCTTTTTCTGTATGATGACACTAAGTCACAAATTGCTTGTGTTGTTCTGCCTGATGGTCAAATTTTATCAATGGAGAATTATACATGACTGCTAGAGTAGAGCTTTTTTTGTTGTATTTATTAATTAAAAGCCGACAAGTAATGTGAAATTGCATAATAGAAGGCTCTTATTCTCACTTCTTGGAGCAGTGAGGAGAGGGGTCAGCAGAATGGTCACCCTGGACTTCTGAAGGGCAGACTTTGAACTCCTCAGAAGGCTCCTTAATGAAGTCCACTGGGAGGTGGCTCTTAAGGACAAAGGGGTGCAAGAGGGCTGGGCACTCCTCAAGAAGGAAATCCTGGTGGCGCAAGAACAAACCATCCTCGTGTGCCGTAAAACAAATCGGTGGGGAAGAAAACAAGGTTGACTGAGTAGGGAGCTTAGTATTGATCTCAGGAAAAAGAAGAAAGTTTATGAGCTCTGGAAGAGGGGGCAGGTGTCCCAGGAGGGCTCCAAGGGTGAGGTGAGATCGTGTAGGGAAAAAATCAGAAGGGCTAAAGCCCAACTAGAACTTCAACTGGCCTCTTCAGCCAAGGACAATAAAAAGAACTTCTTCAAATATATCAGCAGCAACAGGAGGATAAAAGAGAGTCTCCCTGCCTTGCTGGGTGCAGAAGGGACAGTAGCGATGAGGAACAAGGACAAGGCAGAGGTGCTCAATGCCTTCTTTGCCTTGGTCTTTAACTCCAAGGAGGCAAGTGCTAGGGATACTCAGCCTCTCAGCAAGGAGGTGGTGAGAATGAAGCTCCAGTTGTTCGGGAGGACTTGGTTAGAGACCTGCTTGGCCAATCAGATGCATACAAGTCCATGGGGCCAGATGGGATCCATCCGACGGTTTTAAGGGAACTGGCAGAGGTCCTCGCCAAACCCCTTTCCCTCATCTCCCAGCAGTCCTGCCTGACTGGGGCAGTGCTGCCAGACTGGAGACTGGCGAATGTTATGCCCATTTACAAGAAGGCTCGAAGGGAAGATCCGGGCAACTCCAGGCCTGTCAGTCTGACCTTGGTACCAGGTGAGCAGATCATCTTGAGTGCTATCATACAGCACAAGCGGGACAACCGGGTGATCAGGCCCAGCCAACATGGGTTCACCAAAGGCAGGTCCTGCCAGACCAACCTGATCTCCTTCTATGACAAGGTTACACGTTTAATGGACGAGGGAAAGGCTATGGATGTGGGGTACCTGGACTTCAGTAACGCCTTTGACACCGTTTCTCACAGCATCCTGCTGGAGAAACTGGCTGCCATCAGTGTGGACAGGCACAGCCTCTGCTGGGTTAAAAACTGGCTGGATGGTCGGGCCCAAAGGCTTGTGGGAAATGGAATTAAATCCAGTTGCAAACCAGTCAGGAGTGGTGTTCCCCAGGGTTCAGTGCTGGGTCCAGTCCTGTTCAACATCTTTATCAATGATCTCGATGAAGGCATCGGGTGCACCCTTAGCAAGTTTGCAGATGACACCAAGCTGGGTGCAAGTGTGGATCTGCTTGAAGGGAGGAAGGCTCTGCAGAGGGATCTGGACAGGTTTGGATCGATGGGCTGAGACCAATGGGCTGAGGTTCAACAAGGCCAAGGGCAGAGTCCTCCATTTGGATCACAACAACCCCGTGCAGCGCTACAGGCTTGGGGAGGAGTGGCTGGAGAGCTGCTTGGCAGAGAAGGACCTGGGGGTGTTGGCTGGCAGTGGCTGAACATGAGCCAGCAGTGGCCCAGGTGGCCAAGAGGGCCAATGGCATCTTGGCCTGTGTCAGACCCAGCGTGGCCAGCAGGAGCAGGGAGGTGATTGTGCCCCTGTGCCCAGCGCTGGTGAGGCCACACCTCGAGTGCTGGGTTCAGTTTTGGGCCCCTCACTCCACGAAGGACATTGAGGGGCTGGAGCGCGTCCAGAGAATGGCAACGAGGCTGGGGAGGGGCTGGAGAACAAGTCCTACAAGGAAAGACTGAAGGAACTGGGGTTGTTTAGCCTGGAGAAGAGGAGGCTGAGGGGAGACCTCATCCCTGTCTACAGCTGCCTGAAAGGAGGCTGTGACGGGGTGGGTGCTGGGCTCTTCTCACTAGTGACAGCGATAGGACGAGAGGAAATGGCCACAAGTTGTGCCAGGGGAGGTTTAGACTGGACATTGGGAAGAATTTCTTGACTGAAAGAGTGGTCAGGGATTGGCACAGCTGCCCAGGGAGGTGGTGGAGTTGCCATCCCTGGAGGGGTTTGAATGATGGGTAGATAATTTTCTTAGGGACAGGGTTTAGTAGAGAGACAGGCACGGTTGGACTCGATGATCTCAAAGGCCTCTTCCAGCCTTATGATTCTATGATTCTATGATTTTATTTGCCATCTGAACGCTTCCAAAGTTAAAGAAATTATAAATTTACTACTGCCTTGTGTAAACCTACATACTGAAGACATTAATGTCAGGAAAAGATTTCTATTTTCTCATAGAAAGCCTGTGTAAATATGGAAACAAGTTAGCTCCTGATAATTCTGAGGAGGTGGCTACTTGAACCTATTACACTAAATAAACTTGGGCCTCGTACGCCAAAAAAAAAAAAAAAAGGAGAAAATTAAGGAAATATAGCAGATCTCCTTAGATCATGTATGTGGTCATAGTTGCATTCATTGGTTTACATTTTTGCACTTAAAGGTAGAACCCAGAGCAGCAACAGAGTCATGAGGAGATATAGCAGAGCGCAAGGTTGCTAGAAAGCTGTGAACTGCGAGGCGATCGTATCACTGATGGAAGGTGGTGACAGTGGCAGACCATCAAGGCATCATGAATGAGGTACAATGCCTATGTTTAAGAAAACGGGAAGCAGGTTTCAAATCTAGTCTGCTCTGAACTGCTGCTTTTAGCTCAGTTAGCTGTGTAGCTGAGCATCCTAGCACAGCCCTGGGGACTCACATCCATCTTCAGTTACACACAGTTTTCTAACCTTTGTCTTCCCAACATCCAAACAAGCACTGCAGTTGTGTGAGAGCGCTTCCAGGCCCAGCACTCTGGCACACCCTGCGTGTCTGCTACTGTCTTCAAAATTTGGGAGCTCTAGGACTTCAACTGTATGTTTCGAACTGTGGAGTTAGTTATGGAGTTGTTGTAAACAGAAGTTACAGTAATTGAGTGCTGCATCTGGCTTAGCTGAGATTTCTAGATGTGATGATAGCCTGCAGTAGGATTTTGCAGTTGTTCAGCACAGGCTGAGCACAAAGCATTCCAACAAGATAGAAGTGACAGTGGCCTGCTTTGTCAAGGGATGGGAAAATTCTATTCCTATGGTTTCCATGTCATCTCTAGAACCATTTTTACAAAAATCTCAAACTCAGCGTGATGTGTATGCACAGATTCAAACAAATCTCGCAAGGCCTTCCGAACTTCCTTGGCCTATCTAACGAAGGGGAAGAATTCTGCAAATAAGATTGTGAAAACTAACAATTCCTATTCTGGCTGAGACTATAAGGATTACCTCAGAGATTGCTGTTTACTCATTTCCCAGGAATGCTTACATATTAATAATTTCAAGGCAATATTCCAAGGTTTTTTTCCAAAGGGCCATGTTAGTATAATCTTCCTGAACCACTCTTTTAGTTGGTATATGCCAAAAGAGGCTGCACAAATATTTGACAATGTAGAAATAAGGTCTTTTGCTACATAAATTTCCAAAGTATTTGTAAGTAGAATAGGAGAAGATAATGTTCACGTCCTACTCAAACTTCTCTTGAGGTATTGCGTTTTAATTACACTGCAGCTTTCGATGGGTGTTATTTTCTTTTTCTGTGTGTATTTTCTCTAAAAATTACCAGATACTGCCACGTAGTCTTGAAATGCTTTCCATCCAATTTTAAGAATAAGTAAAGTTTTAGTGTAAGAGACAGAGCCATCAAAGCTAACAGAAGTAATATTTTGGCTTTAAATCAAGTTGTATTTTAAGTCTGTCCAGTATTTTGAAAGTTTCTGGAAGAAAGGTGTTCTGGAAAGATGAAAAGTCATTATAAGGTGTAGTTGTTCCTACAGGATAAATTATTCTTCAAGAATAGAATATATAATGTAATTCTTATAGGATTGTGTACAACAAATTAAAAGAAACCCCAAACCTATCAAATAAAAAACCCAAAAGAAACAATTTGTTAAAACACACGTTAAACACAGTTTCACAACATAACAAAACAGTCGCTGTTGTAATTTTAAATTATTTCTTTCTGTCCATCAGTCAGAGCGTAGCAGGAGAATTGAATCATTTAGGACATGGGAGTAATGCACAAATATATTTAACTTTAGGGAAAATGTTTGTTCATCTCTGTATTAAATGTAGAAGTATTAATACTTCGGCTATTGTTTTAATACCTAAAGGGTGACATCTACTATTTTTCCATTAAACGTTAGTACTGACTCAGCATGCGGTTGTATGAGGTGTTCCTCCTTGCATGTGTCAATGGAATAGGGAGCCTATTGCAATTGCAGAGCCACTCTGAAGTCAGAGTAAATGTAAAGAGGCACGAAGTCAGAACCTGGTAATGGTAAAAGTCTTTATCTTCTGTAATTTTACCTTTAAATGTCAGTTTTGCTTTAAGTTTTTATTATTTAATCATACATTGTAGTCACACATCTTGGTGATCGCCGGTGCTATCTACAGCTAGGTGTGTCATATATTGGGAGAAATCAGGAAAAGCTCACAGCTAATGCTTTCTAGGTACAGATGTGCAGTTTAGCATTTTGGATAGTTAAAGCTAAAGTTCACTTAAAGTGGATTTTCTGAGAGAAAGAAGGGAAAGGACTTCCTACTCCCTCCAGTACACATTGGTTGCTGTGGTAAATGTTTCCCTACCACAAGATGCAGTCCCAGACATGAGGTTTCATAACCTCCTGCCAGCTCTTTCTACTAACCAGATCGGTCCCAAGTCCTCTCTTTCTATACACATTTTTACTCTTGGATTTTCTGTTGCTTAAAACTTTCCCTAACCTATTTGCTTTCGGATAAAGCACCCTGTGACTACTTTCTACCAGAAGATGATTTCTTCTTCAGCTGAGTTTTAGACTGGGAAAATCTCACTTATGTATATCTGCACTCTCAACTCGCATGCTTCCCTTGCGTTCAAAGTAAAGTCTTGCACTTACACAGCTAAAAATCACAACCAAATCTGTAACTTTTGCACGTGGATTCACATAAAGGCTCCTGCATCACCTACTGACATGAATAATGTGACCAAATAATGCTACACATTTCATGAGACAACTCAGAGAAATGGTGTAACTGATACCCACTGTATCAAGGCAGAAGCTAGGAATAAAAGAATACTCTAAATTAGGGGGAGGGGAGGGGAAACAACATAAAAAAAGACAAGAGAGAGAGAGAGGGAGAATGAATGTAGTCCAGAACTGTAAAACTCTTACCATGAAATCACAACTCTGTTGAGCAATATGGGAAATTATGTCAGGTTCTGAAAAGCTGAATTTTGCTTTGAGATAAATACAATACCTCAGTTGTTTATCTCAGAGATGGTCTCCCTGGACAGAAGAGCTTCCTGTTACTCCCCAGACTTATTACTGTTTGCAAAAAGATAGGCCTACATATACATACCTATATAATCTATAGATCAAGTACAGGCATATATACACATAGTAATACTATATACATGTAAAATACATACTGAACATATTTTTCAATTACATATAAACACAGCCTAGACAGATGTATAGGTATTTATGAATAATCACATTTTCTTTTTTATATATCAGTCCCATAAATTCAGAGGATTAAGATTGAGCAACCTGATCTTTCTGATAAGTGGGCTCCTCAAGAAAGTTAAGCTTTCCTTTGCAAGAGACAGCTTAAAATGCTGAATATGACTTTTTTCCTTCAGCCAGACCACAAAACTCTTTCTCAAGAAAGAATGACTTCATATCTTATTAAACCGAGCACAAAGTGAATGAGCTCACACACACGCCAGCATACACACACACACAGAGTAGCACACAAACACACACACACACATGCAAGTGAACAGCCAAGCAGAAGCTGAGAGGCAGATCTTTAGGAAGAGGACTTCCAAGGAAAGGTAACTAAATATGGATTTTGGATTCTAAATTATTTTCTAAAGGTAATGCCTGATGATGCTTTTTCAATTGCTTTTAAAATTACATAAAAAATTTGCAGACTTATTTTATGCTTTCTCCTTTTTTTCCTTCTTTTATTTGAACCTTAGAGACAAATAAATTAAAAAAAATATGTACTTGTCATCTCTTTGACTTGCTTAGAGGGGAAATATAATTTGGTGTTTTCTTTATAAATACTACAGTTGGTCAGAATACACAGAAACAATTCAGGACAAGAGGCACTAAAGCTGCATACAAAAGCTGCAGAACAACAGTGAGTAGCTGGACATTACCATGGAAAAGAAATACTCTAAATGTGTGAGGGAAAAGCAATCTGAGTTCTGCGTATTATTACATGGTAGGTTTTACTGTTTTGGATATTTTTTTAATTCTGGTTGTCATGTATAAATAATGATACAGTAGGATTAGCATAACTGTTCTAAGAAAAACAACTTAAATTAAGGGAAGGTTTGCACAGGAAGAGAAACGAAAGGAACTACAACTTCCCTGCTGGAAAAAGATGCCAGAGAAGAAATAGAATAGGATCAACAAAATTATGAATGGCAAAGAGAAGACGAGCAGAAAATGACTATTCCTTATTTCTCATAACATTAAAAAATTAGGGTGAATTCAGTTCCCTCCGCATTAAAAACAAAGAGAAGTATTTTTTCATACAACATAATAATTAAACTGTGGAAGACCACCACAGGATGTTGCGCAGGCCAGTACTGTAGCCAAAGACAGAAAAGGTTTTAGTAAAACTCAGGAAGAATAAGTCTATTGGTGGCTATCGAAATGATGGTACAAATGCATCCTCCAGTCACACTCTAAACCAATGATTAATGACAGGCAGGATAATTTAGCTGGAGATGATTCACTTCATATGAGCCTGTGTGGCTGCTGCTAGGCCCTGCCGCAGATAATGCGATGACCTAGCTACACCTTGATTCTGACCTAATATGGTTATTTTCATCTTCTCTGAAACCTTTAGAAATCAGGGTCTGTATACGTGTAGGTCCTACAAAATATTATTTATAAACAGAGCGCGTTGGTATCTTCCATTCATTGCAAAGTAATATCCTCAAATTGAGGAAGAGATGAAGCTACCACATGCGTTAACGTGAATCAGCAAAGTACTTGTGAAGGGATGGGACCATTTTTCCCCTTAATCTCCAGGTAGTTTCACATTCTCCTTACTTTTGATATGTATGCATGTTCTAACATGTGAATGCTGGTTTAAAAAGCACTCTCCACAGGCTTAATGCTGAACATACGCTTAGGCTAATTTGTATCATTGATTTCATAACTGTAACATCATCAGAGAGCTGACTTCTTTATAAAATTAACAAATACACAGTATAGACTGATACAGGACACTGTGTGCCCTTAATGTTTATTGCAAAGTTGAATACTCTCTGAGGCCAGGCATGCACTACAAGTTTTCCATGTAGTCCCGCAGTGCCTCTCAATCCTGACAGGTTCCAGGTTTCTTAGTATTTTATCCCCTGTTGTGCTTGGTTCTGAACCAGAAAAGCTCGGTAGCCTTTCCTTAACTTAAGCACTTGGGTAGTCTCTGTGAAGTCAGTTTGGCTGTTTGTACTTCCTACGCGCTTTGCTTTCTCCTAGGTCTAGTGCAAAACCTGGCTTTAAGCACACTTTCTGTTCCACCCCTCTGGACTACTTCAAAGTATGTTTTTTCATAGCAGCTATAGCTTTGTTATTCATTAGGTATCAAGATGAAGAAACCAAACTCATGTCAACTTATTCAGGCTGTTAGCCCAGCTCTCATGAGATGAAAATTCCGTCAGGGCATAACTAAAAGGGGACTGTCACAAATTCGTAATTTATTCCTAACAAATCGTACAGCAGTTTTCTGAGGATTGCCATAAATTTTCAAGGATCAGCATTCATTCTGGAGTGCAGACCACCTAAGCGAAGATCTTGTATGAAAAATAGGAGGAACAAGTGGTCATTTTTAAATTGGTTTCCTTTGAACTTCTGCAAGCACATTATTCTGTTTACATTCTTCCCATTTGCATTGTTATAGGAAATGCTGGTAAGTTTTCTGCCAGTCCGTAATCCATAGTAGCTGCTCATATTTAAAACATGTCACACTTCTGACATTTTGGGAAGTATCACAGCCCAGTATAATATTTGGTTTTCAAATTTTTGTTTTGCAACAAGAGGACCAACAGTCTAGATCGGCAAAAGCAACTTTGGTTATTAGAGTTCGGACATGAACTTGGCTTGCTAATGCCAGAGAAATACAAGAGCCTTCTTTCATACTCTTAATAAAATCATTAATTATGTCAGCAGCTCAAACGATACATCTCCAAACACTTCACATTACTTTGTAAAGGAGCAGTCACATAGAATACTTAGAAAAAATATCCTTAAATTCTAAATTCATGAATTCTAATCATTAATAGATTTCTAGGTACAGGGATTTTGTACAGTCATTTCCTTTCATCCTTTTATTCTGCTATGGCACAATAAGTTTCTGAAGATTCTGTTATTGCTTTTGGAAAAAAAGTAAATGGAACAATAAATCTATATACTGCTCCCTTGTTGAAACCAAAATGAATTTCCTGAGCCTGAAAATTTGCCATGCTTCTGATTAGCAAGGAAACCAGCTCAATAGGCTTCTTTCTTTTTAGCTAAGCATTTGCTGTACATGTGAACCTTGCTATATTTCTTATAATTACTATTTTTATATTTCGATAAATAATTTGATTAAATAATCAACCTGTTTGCAATATTATAAATAAATAATAAATTATTCATTATTCTTGATTTAAATATCCATGGATTCATCTTTTAAAACAACCTCCACTACAGAAATGAACATTTATATATAAATAAAAAAAGATTTCAACCCTTAAAAGCAAATCTCTCTTGAGGAAAACTGTTTCTAATCACAGAGCTAGAATAATGTTGTCTGTGCTTCATTCTGTAGTACACTTAGAAAAACAGAAAACATGAAGTAAAGCAAAGACCAACATTTGGAGTGGTTTTGTTAATCTTTCAGATAAAATATAGGATCTAATTCTTTATTCCAAGAAGGTCAACTCCACTGTTACCTTTTGTTTCAGTAAACAGTTATTCACTGACTTTCACACATCACTGAGAGATGGAATTTACCTGTTCTGTGATGTCATTAAAAGAATTTAAACAAAAGTAGTATGGTAAATAAAGCCAAATAAATAAGTTGATAGAAATAAATAAAAATCAATACATTTTATTACGAAGTCTGTCATTGTATTTATGACCAGTCACTGTTTTTACATGCCTTGTCAACATACAATGAAACATAGAACGAATCTTCTGTAAAAGATACTGAAAAAAACCCCCAGAATTTCTTCACACAGCAGTGTTTTAATGAAACCCTGCATGTGGAATTTTTGTACTTAAAGGTGTGATTACATAATTTATGAAGTGCTTCCAGCAAGACCCTGGAAATAATGACAGAAATGCAGAAAAACTTCACATATGTCCCTGGCCAGGACAGGGAACCTTCCAGTACAGAGAATTGAGCAGTCACCTGTAACCAGGATTTGAGAGAACAGTTTCAAGTCAGCAAACTGGCTGGTTTGGTTTGGTTCTTTAGAGCAAATTGAAAGACCCAATATCTTCCATATGAATGACCTAAGGTGTTAATATAAACATAAGATGTTTCTAAAATAGCTATAATATCAGAGGGGTATAATCAAGCCGTACACAAAAATAAATAAGCTAGGATAGAAAAGCTTGGGGATCAGGTTATAAACCAGCTGTAGGAGGTAAGCTAATTGCAAAAGTGAGACATCCATAATGGATAATACTGGACCTGAAGGATTTTAAAAGAGAAAAGACATACTTTTCATCCTAAGGTGAAATTCATATGCTGTATTGTAATCCAAATGAATTTGATTGAAGTTCATTATAAGAATTATGATATACAAGCAAAATTACATACCTGTGAACTTTGTACTCGACAAAATATTGCTGTCTTACACTGTTGGGATGAAATAAGACAGAGAAAACCACAGCAGTGTTTTAAACGCTCTGTAGTTCTTCCCATCTTTAAACAACCCAGGCTTGACAACATTCCCGTTTTCTTTCTCCTCTCAAATGAGAAGAAACACCATAAAAACACCATAAACCCCTACCCTAGCATCCTTTTCACTAATAGTATTCACAGCTGTCTCCAGTTTGATTTCTAGCCTCTTCACTAATGCAACTCTCAGAGAAGTTTTCGACCTCTTTCACTTGGCTAAGTCCCAAATTACCTATTTTATCCGCATCCTCATAAACTGTTCAATTCCTCTGTTCAGCAACACCCTGTTTAAATTCCACCTTGCACTACACATTGTGTTTAATTGTGTTTCTTTACTTGGCTGTTTGGAAACTTATCCAGATCGTCTTTCCTCTTTTTCCCTCTTCCTTGTCTTTGCACTTTACCCTGTGCTGCCATCAAACGCTTCCTCTGTAATTATGTGTTTGCATTGCCGCAACAACTGAGAGCTGAACTATGGACCAAGACTCCCATGTTCCCTAAACACGGAAGCTTTATTCATTCTCAAACTATCTTTAGGATGATGACACGGGAAACTGACTCCATCCAATTCAATCCTTTATTCTCTCTCTCACTTGTGCACATTCGAGCTTAAGCTGAAGATGGTTAAGATCTCAGCTGAGCTCTTCTCCAACCCACACTCTTTTTTCACTGTTGATAAGAATCTTATCAAGTCTGCAGTCCCTTGAGTCCATGGTTATAGATTTTGATTTGGGGACATCAGGTGGGTTTTGGGGCATACTGATGCTTCAAACAGTTGGCTTATACTCAAAGGTTTTCCTCTTTCGACCTCTCTAGAATGTATCCTGCGTACAAAAGCTTTCACCTGGGTGCTTCACCTGCTGCATCTAAACCCTAAGCCATTGCAAGCTGTTCATCATCTGTCTGCTCAGATTTTGCCCAAATTATCCTCTTTGCTAGTTATTTCAGTCCTACAATTTATACCATTCATGGATTTTTGGTGCCAGCTCCCTACTAAAATGACAAAAAACCCCACCAACCTCCATATTTTATCCCTCCCTTTAAATCCTTTCACAACTGAACTGTGCCTTACCTGGTTGATCAGTTCTTGATGCATTGTCATCCTCACTCTTCTAGCACTACCAGCTTTCCCGGCCCATTCATCCACATGTACCTTACACCCTTCTGTGTTTTGTCTCCTTGTGTCCCTTACACCATTAAGCCACTTCCTTATACACCTTTTAATTCCACCTGAAGCTTTATTTCTGCCTTGATGACTGACAGTTAATGCTTTATAGATAATAGGCTGGAATGATACATGGTCTGTGTTTATTGTTATTCCGTTTGTCCGCTCTCTACTTGCTGGTTTTGTTTCCCTATTGTAACTTGTGTCATAACTGGACTGTTAAGCAGAAGCTATTTTTGTACCACAGGACAGTGTAACACCAAAGACAGCAGAGCCTTTATGTTCATTTGCAACCTGTAGATATTATCTATCATGAAAATGTTCTGTAGAACATACTTGGACAAAGGGATGGGATGCCTGACAAAACTTAGCAAGCCTGTGATAATTTGGCTTTTGTGAGTTTATGGAAAAAGGCCCTAAAATTTAACAAAGACACTGTTTTATGTGTTCTTATATGCAAGTTTTTTCTTTTTTTTTGGGTAAATGCATTTTGAGACATAACAAGTAAACAGCTTACACGAGTCTGGGCCTGAAGTTGAGCACCTGCAACTCAAATAAGATCATCATTGTTCGAGTAGGGTTTAAATAATTTAGTACAAATTGGCTTTCCTATAGGTGTTGACAAGCACATCATCACTACTTACTAATAAGCACAGGTTTCCAGAGGACTGCACAGATATCACACTCCTCCCCAGACTGCGCATGTGTCCCTCAAAACAAAGTATTTCATAAACAAGCACCTGGAGACCTTGATTAAAAAACACCTGCTCTGAATCTGTTGGGAGGACAGATTGCACAGCGTGCAGATGGCCTTCACAGCATGGGTTGCTGATATTTCTGATAGCTCTAGTCATTGAAATAAAGTTTGTTTCCCTTCCTCCCCCACATTAATCCAACCCTATGTGCTGGCTGTGCAATGATTGGTTTCATGAAAGGAGTCTAAGAGTATGTCCTCAAAGAGGTGACGGGGGGAGAGTATGCCATAATCTGACAGTGAGTGCTACTACAGAAATTCCGAGCCTAACAAACCCTGTCTTTGTGGCAGGACAGGCTGTTGTTATCACTGATCACCTTTTGGCCTGATGTTGGCAAAAATAGCGATATTCGATGAAAAGAAGATAAAGGCAACTCAGAGTTAAGAGGGACAAGGCTCTGATAAGGCTCACGACCTGTTGCACAATTTTTCCCTATTCATTTCTCTGGCTCCATGTGTTGTTCATGGAAAACCATGCAGATTTAATCAGATCTGACATTCCCTCCAGAGTCCAGTAAGCTTCTTCTCTCCATACAAGCAGGATCCCTCAGTTTCAATGTCAGTTTTTCTGTTCTGCTGGTCCTGGCACAAGGTTCTTGTAGAAGTTTTGCTGCTGTGCTTTCAGAGATGGAAAATAATAAAGCAAGGAAGAGCTCTGTCATGTTTGGGCACATGTGAGGAATTTCTGCAATGACATGGGTCTGAGAGGATCTCTGAAAAAGACTGGAATAGCCACATGCCCTGAATGACTTAACTCCTCGTGGGAAGCCAATGCATCTTTTCTCTCTGTGTGTATGCATAATTTCAAAACTAACACAGCACTCAGGGCTAGAAGCAAGAATCCTTCCACATCTCCATGCTCAGCTGCTGGCCCTTTCCAGAAAACTGCATCATCTAGGCACCTTTTGGTTACCTTAGGAATGCTTGTTATACTTCAGGGGCAAGGCTTTTTCAAGGGGGTACAGTTAGCTGAACAGCAAATGCAATATTCTGACAGGACGAAGATGGGAAAACCACTTAAAGATTTTGTTTCTAACCTGGTAGTCTGCAAAGCAATTGAGAAATTTAAATATCTTCAACAAAATAGAAACCAACCCCTTGTTGTTATTCTGATCTACAGGTTGAAATGTTGTCTACAGCCTCCTTTTGTCAAGGCTGTGTATTAAAGTCTTGGATGTAGGTTCTGCCAGCATAGCAACCTACAGATTCTTCCTAGAGCTACCCTGAGCCTGCACTAAGTATAGCTTGCTTTGTTTTTACATGCACTATGACTACAGAGGCCACCCCTGAGTCATACAAAACTCTCTAGTGTGTCATTCCCTCATTTGCCAGCTCAAGAATCTGTATAATACCCAAGCCATCTGAAGGACTTGGAAGACAGTGATTTCAGCAAGACCCAGGAACTATGACTGCCAATGTCCAGTCCTGCTCAGAGCCAAAATAACTGCTTTTTCATTTTTAACAGAAAATTATACTTTGCCACCTTGGCTTGCTAAAGCCAAGTATTGATTTACTGATTTTTTGTCACCTTTGCATTCCATCTCCTGCAGCCACTGAAATTGCTTCAAGTATTTGATAGAATTAAAATAGACAATATTCCTAAGAAACAAAGATCAACTGTTAGACCATTTTGGAGGGCAGCGGTGATAGGTCAGACCAAACACACAGTGTATTGTTTCCGGTTTTAAAGCAGAAAAATCTGGAGATGAAGGAGAAATTAACTTAATCTCATTGTAAAAGAAGGTGTTAGAATGATATAAGAAGCAGTTTAATTATCTTGTAATAAACAAATAACAGCTAATATATAACTTTTATTTATTCCTTCAGGTAAATTGAATTTAATATTTGATAAACTAGCAAATTCAGAATCCTAACCTGCAAGGATTAGCTGAAGCTCCTGTAAAAATGTGCTTGCTCATATCTCGTTTCTGTCCAAGCTGATTATGCAGCATATCATGAGCAACCCTATGGGCTACATTTCACTGTACACGGCCTGTTCAAAGCAAGTCAGGTGGTTATTTCACTTTATTACAGCTTAAGCTTCAGATTCTATGGGATGTCATGTCTGAACAAGCAACCACAATGTGAAAACAAAAAACGTTCAAAATTTGGAGAGGGGTGGCCATGCAAGATGCTGACCATCATCCAAATAAAGTGAATGATGAGAATCAGTCTGGCTTCAGTGAGAGCCGGACCAGATCCCATGACTTCTGGGAAAAGTTTGAACATGCAGTTTGTTCAACTGGGAATTAGGGACATGAAAATGGATAATTGATGTGGTATGAAAGGAGATTACAGAAAATAATTAGATTAATAAAAGCTAAAATGCATAAAACAAAGATAGGTCTTTAAGAAATGCTAGCAAATGGAGGCTATGCTCATGGTACAGCATGCTACAGTACCTTGCTGTCCAGATTCATCAGTGTGACTTCAACCTCCACCCAAGCAAGTTATTTCCATCAGCCCAGGTGTGGAAACACTGCCTGTCTTCTGATCTGAGAAGTCAAAGTAGACTAGACACGATCCTAGATGGAACTTGCTCCTGGGTTTCATTTGCTAAAGAAATAGAAAAAAAATTCAAACAAAACCATATTTAAGGAAATCACACCTTAATGATACTAGCCCCATGTGTCCATGGGGAAGGACAGAGTCTTCCTTTTTTTCAAAATAATCTGCAAATTTTAGGCTAAATAAAAGTATGTCTTAACCATTCCAGCCCTTTGTGTCATCAAAGAAGGAAACTCCTTCATTTTCCCTAACACATCACTTCACAACTTGCCATTCCTTTCCTTTGTTACATGATGACAGCCTAGACTTCTCCTTGTTTAACTAAAAATCTCAGGCCGTTCAGCATAACTTTTAGACAGGAATTTTCCTTAACTAAACATTCATTTTTCACCCATTGGAAAATATCAGTTCATCACCAATGTCATTGGAAAGGTTTTTAGGTCTGGGGTGAAACCCAGAAAAGCCAACAGTCCGAGGATTAGGGCTCTGAATCAGAAAAGGGAAGGAGTTGAACTCTGGTGTCCCACATGCTAGATGATTACACTAACCACTAAGCTGTTCCAAGGCAGGAGGTGAGTCTGTCTCCTCTCAAAAAAATGTCTAAGGCACTGGATTTTGTTCCAACATAGCGCAAAAACAAATTGCCAAGATTCTGCCCCCCCCCCCCCCCCCCCCGACCCCTCCTTTAAATTGAATTCTTGTTCTTCAGCCAGCCCAGCTTGGTAATAATTTTGTGTAAGTTAAATAGAGCAGACACGTTTGTTCCTGTTGGTATTTAACAGATATTCAGTGAAAAAAAAAAAAAAAAAGAAAGAAACAAATGAAATAGCTCAATCTCTGTTACGAGGTATTTAAAGCTGAAGTCAAGACTAGAGGGAGGCAGCTTAACAGCCTGGAGTTTCAGAGCACTAAAAGAAAAGAAACGCACGTTACTATTCGCATTTCAAAAGTCATAAAGGTTTGGAACGAACACGTTTGCAAGTCTGCCTTCAGCAGGGGTCTGAGGCAATTGTCTGATTCTTCCAGGGCACCTGCAGACTAGGATTCAGGTGGAGACTCTGTGAGTAGGAAGGGCTGTACCTGAGGAGAGGGCAGGGTGAGGGGGCCGGCGCGGCGGCGGCCGGGCTTGGGTTGGGGGTGGGAAGCGCGGTGGGCTCAGGTGTCCCGCGGGCGGCGCGGGGAGCCACCATGGACAGCTCACTGGGGCTCTCCCCGGCCCCGCCGGAGCCGCCCGCGCCCGCGCCCGCGCCCGCGCCCGCGCCGCCGCGCAGTGCCAACCCGCCAGTTAATCGTGAATTACACACCGGCTCCTCGCCCCCAAATCTGGAAATGGTCCCTTTCGGTGTCTACTGGATTCTAAGAACCAGACAGAATATTTGGCAAAACCCTCTTCCACTTCCAAGCAGATATTTTTAGTATTATTATTTTTTTTCTATTAAATTAAATGCATATTGTACAAATAAACGGGGCATTTTGTCAACTGCTGAACTCGGGGAGCAGCTCTGCTCAGCTACTCTGTCATTGTTTAATAGGAGGGATGAGCGTGTGCGGATGGAGTGCCACGGAACGTCTGGGTCTCGCTGATGGGGAGGAAAAAACCCACCCTGTTTTCTCTTTCTCTCTAAGTGATCTTTTTCAACCAATTAGAAGATGACAGCACGTCAGACGTGGACTAAGGAGTTTCTCATCCCCGACAGCCACGGGAGAGTCAGGGAGGAGGAAAGCAACCTTTACGGGACAGCAGGCCACCGGCGGGCTAAGCTTCGGGCAAGCGTGGGTGTGTGCTCGCAGCCCCGCAGAGACACGCGCCCGCTGGGAGCCCTGTTACATCGCGGGGTTTGTGCCATCTCAGAGGGCTTCTGCTCCTCGCAGGACGAGTCCAGCAGTCGCCGTCCCGCTGTTCCCTTCCCTTCCCCTCCCCGCCAGCCCCTCGAGCAGTCAGCACGCCTGTGTCGGCTCTCGTTTTTGCTGAACACCATTTTTTCCACCCTGGGAAGACTGGGGAGGTTAAACTTCCCGGACGGAGCCGAAGCCCTGGACGAGTGCAACTGAGGTTACAGAAACCCGTGAGGGGAAATGACAAAAATGTTTCATTGTGAATAAAACAAGAGGGAGGAGGGAGAGGCGGAACTTCACAAAGGTGAAGGATGGGAAGTTTGCAGAGCTGAGGATTTAGCCGGTCTCTGAGTGGGGGGTTAGTCACTATTTCCTCTGTCTCTCTGCAATGGCACCTCTTCCCTCATCAGCCGAAGCCGTGCCACTTGTCAGCTTTTGGTTCAGGGCAAGGGTTCGCCTCTGAGCGAGGTTTTTGGGAAGACTGGTCGCCCACGTGTCCGTAGCCCCGGCCCTATTGCCCGCTCGGGAGCTACGTGTCAAACCTGGAGCAGGGACTTCTCTTCCGAGCCAAGCTCCCAGGTCCGTTTCCTCACGGGAAAGCTGATTTATGCCTGTTTACACGTACGGAAAAAGGAGGCAGAAGCCAAGAGCGGCCTCCCTCCAAAATCTCATTGTCTTTGAGGAGGGAAGAGGGAAGAAACGGGATGCAGAAAACCTAAACCGATAAGGTTTGCCTTCACCAGAAAGGCAAGCACAGGGTTCTGCCTCCCTCCCCGCCGCTGCAGCTTTTTCCAGGTCCGACAAAAGGACCGATCTCTCCGTGCGTCCCGTCTGGGAAAACAACCGGCCCCGGCAAGCACCTCGCCTTGGCAGGTTGCCTGCCGTAACGGAGGCCCAGACAGGTGAAACCCGAACAAAACTGTGCCTTTTACCTGCTCCTGGACCCGGGATCAGCCTTGTCCGGGAGTGCCACATGTGCGGAGCGATGCTTTGGCACAGGTGTGGGAATGCACCTGTACCAAAGCATCCCTTCTCCGGTCCTTCCTCTCGTCCCTCCTCATCCTCTCAGCCCCCGAGGACAGGGGACATCCGGAGCTGGCAGGGAATAGCCCGCGGGGTGAGATGCTGCAGGTGGCAGCGGTTGCCTCCCGGGAGCCGCCTCTCCGGGTGCGCATCCCCCGCTCCGTGCAGGCAGCGGGGCAGCATCCGGAGGGGAAGAGAGGACTTTAATCCTTGGTAGGGGGGACTTTTCGCCTCGTCCTGCCACGGAGGGAGCTCAGGTATGCCGTGAGGCTAGGTACCAGGAGGAGTTTGCTCACAGGTTAAGCATTTGTGTAGGTGGTGGGAGAAAAAACGCTGCGCCAGCTGTAGCAGATGACAAACAGGCATCAGCGGGAGGAGGAGGGGTGCATAGTATCGTGGTATGACAGTGAGACTTCTAAACGGGTTGGGCACTGCTCAGTTCCTGCCATATTAGCAAAGCCATAGTTGGGCTGTATATTTTTTTCTTCTCTTTCTCTCCCCCCTCCTCCCCCCCCTCCAAGCCCACTGAGGCACAGATGAGGCAAACTCAGCCATAGGAAGGTGGTTAGTGATGTCACAAGTTTGGATTTTTTCAATAAAAGCAATAGAGAAGTGTCTCCCTCACTATATATATTAGGAGAAGCTTCTGTTCTTCATAATAAAAAGAGCAGCAAGGGAGAAAAGCACCTGTTTTTAACATCCATTTATTTAGCACTAATCTGGTGCAGACAGAATAAAAATTCTGTAGAGCTCGATTTCTTCTGAGAAGTATTACTTTTTTTTATTTGTTTCACTTTTTTTTTCTTTTTCTTAAGTCTAGAACATAGTTTTGGAAGCGATTGCTGAGAAGATCAACCACAGTTGGCCAGTGATCTCTGAGAAGCACAGAGGACTGTAATTCAAGGAAAAGGTGAAGTAATAAAATGTGAAGAAACTTCAGTATTCCAAGTTTATAAAGGCTATTTATTTTTCCTGAGTCTGTAAGGGTTGGGGTTTTTTATTATTATTATTATTCTATTTCTGAGGGAAAGGAAATTCTAAAAATATTTGATGGACGTTTTACCTTTAACATAAGACCTGGGGGGGAGGGGGCGAGGGGGCTGTTTTCAGGGGATATCACAATTATTTTTAATTAATCTAAAGGTGGTGTAAATCAAAGAAACCTATTAGCTATACATTTTAATGTATAGCCTGCCAGGTGTTCAGGGGGGGTATTTACGGCATAAACGATTTAATGTTTTCAGCATCGTTTCTGTTTCAGCTTTTATGTTTTCAGTTTTATTTGCCTATGTGGTACGAAATCTGGCTCAGGAGTTGGGCTTTTAAATTGTGGCAGCAAGTGTCGTTCAACACAAAATAACCTGCAGGCAGAAAAAAAATGGTTTGCTTTGCTTTCTCCAGAAAGAGTTCCTTAGTGCGAGAAGAGGATGAGAAGGAGCAACCAGCCGGCACACCTCGGTGTTTTGTTGTGGCTTGTGAGGGTGTTGGGAAAGCATTTGCTATAAATCAGGCTGTCAGTAGCAGAAAAGAGAGACTCCCTCCGTACCTGGGGGCAGCGGCAGTGCCCGAGGGGGAGGTGGCTCCGGGAAGATTTCGGAGGGGTGAGGGGTCCCGGGATGCTGCCAGGACGGAGCCAGCGTCCCCAGGTGTTCTCTTCTGCCCGCCTGGGCAGGGTCACAGCGTGCGGTAGAGCCTGTCCTCTGCCGTCGGACAGCAGATCGGCGCGCGGAGCTTCCCTTTGGAAGCGCCACTGCGAGGTGGGGAGTCCACCAGAGCCCCGGGGCTTTCTCCCGTGCCCTACCTCGAAGTAGCCGGGCGGCAGTTTCTTGCGACAGCGGGCTCGAGAAACGGGCGGATTGTGTTACCTTTGGGTTTTGACATAAGTGTTTTCCTGTGATGGAAAAATCTGGTCCCTCCGTTGAGGAATGCGGGGCTGCCAACGGGCTGCGGGGGCTGATTCCCACCGGGCTGCGGGGGTCTGGCCGCTCTGCCTCCGCTCCGGCCGCCGCCGCTGCCCACCTGACAGTGATGCTCCGGCGCCCTGGCCAGGCTGATGGAGGGCGCAGAGGAAGGCGAGAGAGAGGGGAAAACTTTCCACTGATTTACGTTTTTGACCAGGAGCACCCTGTGTTCACGGACTGCGAGTCCTTCCCTCAGCCCTCCCATTTAGCTCCCCCTTTAGCAGTGCACAATTAACATCATTAGGCGTCGTCCCCAGCTAACGAGGGAACCGCGGCGAACAGCGGTAGGTGTGCGAAAAGAGAGGCGGCAGCGGCCCGGGCTCGGCTTTCGGGCTCGGTCTGCCAAGTGTCCCCACTGAGGGAGGCGCTGACCTGGGGGTAAACACAAAAGGGGAGAGGTGGAGAAAGCGGGGGCAGAGCGAGGAGCGCGGCTGCAGAAGATGAGAGGAGCTTGGCCGGCGTCCTTGGGGTGTGCTGCGTGCATGTGCCGTCGGGTGTTCCCCTTTCTTCGCCCCGTTTTGATCTCCGTCCCGGGGAGCGCTGGTTTCTAAGTCTCCTTTTTGGCTGTGAGTATCCCCGCCCGGGCTCTCGCTCTCTCCCCACATGTTCCTAGGGCGCCATCTCTTTGCAAAACCCTGCGTCCTCCCGCAGGTCTCCTGGAAGCGGCTCCGGAGCGTGTGAACTTCGCGGGCTCCAACCCACCCCAACGTGCGGGGCCAAGCGCGCTCCCCAGCCCACGAGCCCCCCCGGCCACCGCTCCTCTCAGAGCGCTCGGGCTCTCCCGGGCAGCTCTTTGCCTGAGGTCCCTGTCCCTCTCAGAGTTGTGGTTCCAACTTTCCGGAAGCAGAGGAACCTGCCTTTTGCGGGGGTTTGGATAAAGGTACACTGGGAGACGTATAGATGCACCCCCTCCACCCAAACCTACCCGTGCCCGTGCGTGCGTGTCCGCGCGTGCTGTTACGGAGCAGAGGGCAGCCGAGCTGGCTCCGCGGGACCTTTCCTCGTCTGCAAAGAGGTCTTCTCCTGTAAACCAACCCCTAAGACAGCCCCGAGCGCGCTAGCGCCGAGCACCCGCTTCAGATAGGAGCTGGTTTAGTTTTCAGCTATTGATACCGAGAGAGATCCTGCCTCCGGGCAACGAGAGGCAGAGAGCGAGGGAGGGAGCGAGGGAGGGAGGGAGAGCCAGCAGCACGGAGAGGAGTGGGACGGAGCGAACTTCGGAAGGAGCGAGCCGCTGCCGGGAGCGCCGAAACTTTGTTTTGCCTTCACAGCTTCGACGCTGGCAGAGCCGAAAGCGGGGACCGCTGGAGGACGGCGCTGGCTGATGTGTCCCCCGGAACTGACCTCCCTTTCCTTGCAGGTTTTAAGCCCCGGAGGATACAATGTTCGCTAAACTCTTCCAGCAGTGGAGTTTCGCGGTGTTTCTGCTGAGTTACTGCGTGCCCTCATGCGGGAGATCAGTAGAGGAGATCAGCCGCAGATTGTGAGTTTCTCTTTTCTTTTCTTTTTTACCCTCGCTTCGGTGACGGTGCGCGGGGGGGGGGAGGGGGGGGGGGGGGGGGGAGACTGGGAGGGAGCAGGGGGGGATGTGGCCGGAGCCCCGGTGCGGCGCGGGGGGGGCGGCCCGAGGGGCTGCAGCCTCCAGCAACTCTGGGTTACCTGGCCCAGGTGCTGGCTGGTGTTGTCTAACAGATAGGCAGGGGCAGTCTGGGGCGCAGGGAAAGGGCGCTTTCCATCCGTCTGAACTTACAAAGCATTTCAGAAGGAGATGCTAAAGCTGGGGGAGTCTCTTCTTCCGTGGGGTGCAACAATGTGTCTCTGTGCTTGTCCAGCCCGTGCAGCTTCTTGCGCCTCGGGAAGGCCCTAGTAAGGCGCATCCCGTTCTGTCCAGCTGCTCTGTTCAACCAAGTACCAGACACTTTGCCAGCACTGGCGAGGGGCCAATATTGATAAGGACAGAGGAAAGGAGCAGTAGTGAGAGCCACCATGGAACTGAAGTACTGAACAATTTCTTTGGATTTCTGCAACCTCAGAAAAAAAAGTAAAAAAAAAAAAAAAAAATCCAGACAAATTTCCAAAGGGAGTCAGTATCTGACTTGGAGGCAGAAGCATGCCTTTTGATAAATGATAATGTAACTTAAGAGAGTATGTTCAGGAAATGACCTTTTTGCTTCTTCCAAAATAATCATCATGGCTTATACTAATATCCCCTACGCAAAGTGCAGACTAGAAGCCACTGGGCTGATGTGGGAGCAGCTGTATCGCATATCTAACTCACTGGCTCTCACTGGACTTGCATCAGATTTTCTAAGGAAGAAACGCTTCAATCATAGTGTGGAGAGCTGCATTGTTGCTAAGTAGAAAAGGAAGTCAAGTTGGAGAAAGAGGGCTGGAAAATCCAATCACATATTCTAGGGAAATATGACAGCGAATTATTTCAGATGGATTTCCTTGTAACTATTTTATTACATATATAATGACAAGATCTCCAAATAGCACTTCCTCTGCCATTTAAGCAACAAAAAATATCCTCTAGGTGAAGTGACTTCAGACACACCTAAACTTTGGCACCGGCCAGACAGCTGTTACAAATCTCCCACAGCAAATTGTGTAGAACGTGTTACTGCTGATAATACTACAATGTATTCTTCCCAGTCCATTCATGCTGGTCTGTTTCATACTCCTGCAAACTATTATTGAGCTATTTCTTTCATTTGAGACCATTTTCTCTTCAAAGGCTAGAGAGGAACTAAAATTCAGTTTCAGAAACAAAGAATATGAAAATAATTGAAATACAGTTAAATGTTGCATTTCCTTGGCTAAGAAAATCTGACCTGGATCTAAGCCAAATTTGTTTTTAAGAAAGTTAGATTTGCTAAGAAATACTCATTCTCTTTTTTGAAGCTTGTGTTCTTCTAACACTTGTTTTTAAATGTCAGGTTTGGAGGTTTTCCCAACATCCCCGTTCTATCCTGACAGAGAGGAAAAAAGAGGGGGAAAAAGTGGAGGCTGAACAGTCAAAATGCATTTCTCAGCTCCTTCTTTGCTATGGCATGCAAAACACACACAAGAAATGAGTTAGCTGTCAGTTTGTGGCATTCACGTAGTTTTGTTTGTGGGTACAGCACAAACACAGACACCACACTAAAACATGTGTCCTGTTTTAATGTCACCACAAACCATTCCTAGAGCTAATGGTTAATAACTCACTTAAGGCCAGAGATGGGTTTTTTTCAGTCAAAGGTTTAAACCAGTAATGGATGAAAATACTGAAGCACATTATTATAGTATGCAAAAATAATAAAAATGACATAGGCCTGGTTCTACAGACTTTACTGAGGCAAATCTCCCATGGAAAGCAATAGCAAATTGTCCCAAGAAAAGAATGCCAGACATATTATTTGTTATAGAAATGCTTTAGCTACTAAAGAACTGAGAAACCCAGTAATGTCTTAAAATGAAATTAGATATTTTTATCAGTGTGCCTAGACACTGCAGCATCGTGTCCCCAGATTTATTCAAAATATTTTTCCTGAGCCTGAGATAGGTTGAGCAGCTTTCACTCCCTTTGGAGACAGTGGCAAGGGCACTCAGTCTTGCAAAATCTAGTCAGAGAGCTGACTGAATCCTTTCCACTTATTTTGTGGAACATGATCAGACCCAATGTGAATAGTCAAGTATAACAATGGCTAAAGAGCAACTCTGACACAGAAAGTTGCCTCTTGAAGAATGCTGCCTCTCAGTGATGCTAGATATCAAGGGAAAAAAAATGAAGAAGGAATGTGTGTGAAAAGAACAGCTTATCTGGAAGTACATGAAGTCAGAATAGTCACAAGTTATGGATTTCTACTGTTTTCCCCATAATGAGACGTTAAGTCTTGTATGTGCGTAGTGTACTTGGACACAGTAATTAGCTTGGACACTCCGTCAAACACAAAACATCAGCGTCCTTCTCTCAAAAGCACCTATCCCATGTAAGCTTAGCATTTACTGTTCTTGGTTTGGGGTCAGACATTTTTCCTTGAATGAGAAGTGTGTTTTATAGAAGGATGGAAGGGACCTCTAGTGGGTCATCTTAACCCTAACAGTCTTAATATTTTTTTAAATACTGTACCTACTATACAAATGTAATCATTCCAGTTTCCATTGCCTTTCTACTCTGTGTGTGGGTGAGATATTATTGTTGGTATCTCCATTATGAAGCACTTCTTACATCAGCCTTCTTGGGCAAGTGTTTTCCCCAGATTTACAAACAGAGGAGCTGTTTGAATAACTGAGGCAGAAGGTCAAAGAGATATGTATCTACCACATCTTCTTTGTTTTTAGAAGATTTTTGATCTACAGCATATAAAGGAAACTGGTAGGCAAAATGCAATCCTTAAGTCTGGTTGAGTAATAAAAGTCATGTGAAATGTAACACTACATAATGTTATACAATCATCTGGAATAGCAGAATGTTATTTGGGGCCAGACTTGATGCTAAATATCATGCAGACATTTAAACAGAAATCCACCCTCTTTGGCACACTAACGCCTCACACGTCAATCTCTGCATTACTTTGGAAACGCATACTTACACAAGATGTAAATCTTGTAATGCTCTTTGTCTGCCTTGTATGTACTGCAACCATTTCTCTAGGTTTCAGCTCCGTACAATGGAATAACTTTTCAATCAAGAGGACTTTAATAACAGGCTTTAGAGACCCAAGATTTTGTCACAGTGGGTAAATTGACCAAATACACACTACAGGATTAAGGCAGCTTTAGGTTGTCTATGATGAAAGGAATCGCCCTTGGTAGTTTACAAGAGGTAGTAGGAAAGTTTTGCTCATCACGAAACATACTGTTTTAGACTCAGTAAAATACTAAGATTTTGTATGCTTTTTGTAAACTAGAAGAGTGAAAGGAGGACTGCATTCCCTATACAAATATCCTGAGAAAACAGCTTACTGAAGCTAGGAGTGTAATGTGAACTATGATGGACAGCTTCACAGGCAGCCCAGAAGCATGCTGCTCAGGAGAGTCTAAGGGGCTAGTTTTATTAGCATGCTTACTATCAGACTGACCTCAACGGGAAGGTTGTTAGAGATGGCTATTGCAGAGCTTCAGGGGAGCGCATTGGTCAAAAAATATTCTCTTAGGGGAGATCTTGAGCTTGTGTTAAAGGGCACAGCTGTGCTGAAGAGAGAGAAACAGTATCGGTTCAGCTCTGTATTATCACATCTCATTTTTCCTTAGTGGCATTGAGTTGAAGGACATAAAACACTTGCTCTGAAGCCTGAAGCCATCCAAAACTGATTTGGGGATGCTTAAAACATAGACAATGATTGGTCAAATGTGTGCTCACAAACTCATGTATATCTAGGTCTGATTTTGAGCAAGTATCCCTACTATATGACTTCACAAAAACAACAGTTCGCTTTCAGTCATATTGTGGAGTCAGGGAAAGCTGCTACTGGAATTTTACACTGAGTGATAGAGTTGTAATATCACTTGAACTCGACACTCAAAAAGGGCAGGTGTACAAAGACAAAAAACAATCAAAGCACCAAACCAATGCTACTTGAGGTTTCTAATTTCACATAGCTCTGCTGTTGATCAAATCACAAATCTGAAGAATCTGGCTGACGGCTCTCAGAAAGATAAATTGCGGAACACTCCCAATCATGTAGCATACTCTCTTTGTCCACCACATTTTGAAAACTGGTAACACAGCAGGATATTTAGGGATGGGATGGAAGAAAGGAATATTCACTCTCAGTTGTATGTTCTCGCATTTCACCCACATGCAGTGATCCCGTGAACTGACCAAGTGATTATACGACAGGCAAGGCAGTGAATTAATTTTCTTTGGCCCGTAAGAATCCAGTCACATGCAGTACCCTGATGCAAGATGAAAGGATACATAGCCAATCTCAGCACACTAAAGTAGGGCAATTGGAAGAATAAACTGTATTATAGCATTCATGGGAACGTAGCTAAAAATCCCAGCTTGTGCTCCTTCTGTGGTTCTGTGCAGCTATGAGTCTATCCCACACCAAAGAAAAAGCATGTATTTTCTCACATTATTTATTATCCAGGTGCCACTTGTATTTTCTTACTTCAGATGTTTCATACTTTCTTTGCCAGTACAACATCTCCAAAAGACAGATAGCTAACCATCTTCCTCAAAAACAATAAAGAAGTTAGTGATCAGGAAAGGTCATGAACTCTGGAAAAATCCCAGAGACCCACTCAAAGAAACCAGGATGGTCTCAAAGAAGATCTAGTGAAGAGGGCTAACGTAAAACTTAGAGAGCACAGAAGACAAGAAATTTGTGGCCAGAAGTTGTTGGTTAAAGGAATACTAGAAAAGCATCTAAAACCATAATTAGACACAAGTAGCCAAGCAGTAAAATCAACAGGAGTGGCTGAGACTCGTCTCTGCTGATGCTCAGGCTGCTGCCCCTCTGGATAACTCATTATAGACTGAAGTGCCTGTGTTTTAGGCATTTGAATTCAAACGTTTTTCCATTACGCTCCTGCAATTGCACTTATTTAAATTTAGAGATGAAATGCACTTTTACATATTTGTTTATGTTTTTTGAGTACGTGACTGAGC
The DNA here is from genome assembly GCA_033558235.1 of Neomorphus geoffroyi. Lineage (NCBI taxonomy): Eukaryota > Metazoa > Chordata > Aves > Cuculiformes > Neomorphidae > Neomorphus > Neomorphus geoffroyi. The sequence continues at coordinate 13,113,832 of JAUMJM010000038.1, forward strand.
AGAATAAAATTATTAGAATGATGCTGTATAAACACTGCTTCCGGCTTCGGTATAAGTACTCGTTATTACTGCTCTTGTTTGACTGCAGTGTTCCATTATCTGACCCTTTAGTTTTTCTATCTCTGACAACTGCCTTCCCGCTTTTACTGCTTGAAGTATGATATATTAAGAGTTGCAATGCTTTCCTAGAACAGAGTAGTGACTAATCCAACTCCAGGTCCAGTGGTGTGTGATTGGTCAGCTGAGAATTATTACTCGCTTTGGTCTTTCCCTTCTCTATAGGGAGCAGCTACTTGGAGAAGCAGGACTCGCTCCAGCAGTCTGACTTAACTGCATGTCTCCAAGTCTGAGAGCTGGTACACAGTCACTGTGGCCACCCCTGTCAGATGAGAGGAGGTCTGCCAAATACTGGGCAATAACCAAATCCTTAATGATTCCTCTCTCCTGTCTCTCCCCCTTCTCTTTGTTTAGCAAAAGGGCTGTATCAGAGCACCAGCTACTGCATGACAAGGGCAAGTCAATCCAAGATTTACGAAGAAGAATATTCCTTCAAAATTTAATTGAAGGTGTCAACACTGCAGAAATCCGTGCAACGTCAGAGGTTTCACCTAACCCTAAGCCTTCTACCAACACGAAAAATTACCCTGTCCGGTTTGGTAGTGAAGATGAGGGCAGATACCTAACTCAGGAGACAAACAAATCACAGACCTACAAAGAGCAGCCCCTGAAGGTATCAGGGAAGAAAAAGAAAGCAAAGCCTGGAAAACGTAAGGAACAAGAGAAGAAAAAGAGAAGAGCTCGCTCAGCGTGGCTAAATTCTGGCATGTATGGAAGCAGCATGACTGAGAGCCCACTCTTGAATGACAACTCTGTCACTACACATAATCACAATTTAAGGTAATTCTGCTAATATTCTCTTGGGGGCCATACGATATATTAGCTGAAATTGTATGAAATTGCCTGGGAGGCCAAGGCCTCACCCAAACCTGTAGTAATAGCACATCTTTATGGTTTCACGCAGTGCACAGCCGCGAGGTGCTTTCTGGAGGTAAGTACCCTTTCCACTTCGCATTGGTGACAATCTTTTCCTTTCCTATGACAAGCAATTCAACTGCTTATTGCTAAAATAAGCCCCCTGAAGCTAAGTGAGTAGTAGGTAGAGTTAATTCTGCAAAAAGAAAGCACATAATAGCCATTAATATTTCTTTTCCTGTTTTAACCACAGTGTCTCTCACATCAGATCTTGGTCTCACACTTGGGCCTCAGCAGATTGAAAGCTTTGAGTGTTATTTAAGGCTCTGCATCTATAAAATGGTGACGTTTTCTTTCTTCCCTCTCAACGCCTCCTCTTTTTGGCAAGTTTCCTACCCTTACTTTACAGTTTTCATTTTACTGTGTAACCTTAGGGGAAAAACACAGAAAATTTCTCTGTTAGTAATATCTGCAAACAACGCAGACCAGCCTTTCGCCATAAAAGTTTCCCCACCATTAGGACTTTTTAATTCAGCTCCATCTTTCTGCCAGCTTGTGAAACAATTACATTGCTGCTTAAAAATTTAAAGCATTGCTTTTGGAGAGGAAGTGCTTTCTTTGTGTATGACAATGAAGGGTTTTCAGGGCAGTGGTGAGCTAGAGAATTCAGCTTAAGTGCCCCAAGCTCATCTGTTTGCAGTCAGCTCAGCTTGAGTGGAAGTCTGCAGGCAGACAAAGCTGGGTACTCCACTCTTCACTTGTCCTTAAATGTTTGCATTTTCAACATCAAAACCCTATCCTTCTCTATCCTCTTCCCCTTCACTTTGTCAGAGATGTAAATCCCTTAAGAAGAGAGTCTGGCTGCAGAATTTATTAAAACCCAGCCTTCGGTTAAGCTTTGCAGGCCACGGTTTGCAATGTGTTCCATCACCTCAACTTCTGCTGGCATCTACAGGAGACACCAGCATTTGTGTCCGTGACCGTGAACCAGTTAGCATGGCCGTAGCAGCCAACAGTGCAGTTCCAGAGGCTGGCTTGTCTCAGTGCCTTGGGAAAGAAATACTCCACAACTCTGGCCGGGAGTTCCCTGACATTTCAATAGCTGTTAAGGAACTGTAAATAGGGCCTGTCTTGGCACCTAGAAATCTTGAATGTAGGGAAGAACCACCCTGGGAAATTTCAACCGTTATTTCCTTTTCTCACTACTTTGTCTTTGGGATCCAATGGGAAATGTGAATGACAGGTGAAACGGTGCTGATTTTCCTAGTTCAGCCTTTCTGTTTCAAATATGGTTGGCTGACCAAAGGCAATAAGCTTTACTCTGGAATCCAGACTGCTGAAGATAGTCCAGCTTTACCTTACCGACATTATCATCCGAGATGCTGTATTTCTTCAGGGGGAGAAACTGATTCATAAAGAGGCCTTATGTTTGAGATACTTCATTGAAGGTGATTAGAAAAAGAGAAACCATAAAACTGGAAACCAAAATCCCTCCTCCAGAAGTACAGAGCATACTATGCTGGTTCATCTCTTAAGAAATTGCTAGTACATGAGACTGCAGTTATCCCAGTAGGCTGGCAAAAGATATAATTTCTAAACTTTAAATGAAAGCAAGTCTCAACTCCCTGTCATGTAATTTAGATAGAGGGAGTCATGCTCAACACAGGTTTCTATGCAGTCATTGGCTCAAGGTGGGCAGACACATTTTAGATGGAGGGATGACCACGTCTAAGTGAGGTTAATTTGTCATCTGTAGTGAGCTGAATCAGGAACTTCTACTCCGTGTGTGGGTGAGGGACATGGAAGATGGGTGCAGACAGGATTCCTGTATGTTACCCCAGCAGAAACTGCTTTTGCAGCAAGCATAAGGCCAGCTGCAGCTTAGGAGAAGCAGCATTACTTTACAGTGAAGTGTAAGCACAATGCGGCAGGGCAAGCGTCAACGAGATGCAAAGATAAACCGTACAGTGTGCTTTTCACTGTATCTTTGTGCTTCTTTTCTGCTCAACACACTGAACCAAAATCCTTGTGCCAATTCCTTCTACCTAATCTCAGTTCCAAAATTTTGGGTTTATGTTAGAAAAAAGACCAAAAATATTATGCTCTCTGGATCTTTTGACTTACTAAAGGAAGTATCTCATAAAATAAGCTAGTCTTGCAAAATCTGGGATCAAATCACAGAAAGCAGCTTGCGAGTAGCCATTAGTACAGAGCCCATTGTCAAGATGTGGCTTAGCCTAAACTCTAAAACAAAGCCTAAAATCCAAACCCAATTTATATGTCACCCTGTTAAAAATAGGCCTGTGTGGTGCGGACACACACATAGAGTTATACTGCATGAATTGTATGCCATTATTTTACATCTTGTAATATAGACTGAATACACCCTAATATTACTAGTTAATTACTAAGGAGCTTCATGCCAGCATTTCCATTTCAAGCACTTCTAAAATTCTTTCTCATGGACATTCCAGCTATACTCCCGTTCCAATTCAATTAAGATGTTATTACCTATGTCCTAAGAAACCTTTCAAATGAGTAGGCTCCCTAATGCTAATGTAGCCTCATTTTCAACATGCACATTAAAAAACCCTCTTAAACTTTCAAGAATTTGCTTCTTTTGTGTGTCTCACACCCACACACGTCTACCATGTGGAAGATTACCCACAGCTTTGGCTATCCGTCCAGCAACAGAGAGAATCCTGCTCCAATCTATAACTTCACTTTCCACCCTGTAGATGTTTCCCATGGATCTAACGCGCCGTACAGAAATGTGCTGTTCACGGGGACAGAAGGGAAAGAAGCCCAACACCTCAGCGCTTCCTGTAGCACTGCTAAGAAGTAACAAAGTAATATTGTAGTACAAGGACAGAAACAGGCTCTGCTTTTGTTCTCATGCCTTCACAAGGAAGGGAGGAGTACAGAACTCACACCAGGCTACCAGCATTCCTTAGAAAACTCCCATATCTTAGGGCTATGCACAGCTGACTTTCAGCTTTGGCTGAACGCATTAAGAGTCAGAGTTTAACACGGAGAGTTAGAGTTTAACACGGTAAGATGCTTGTTTTCTTTCAGGACCAAGCTTTTTGGCTCGCAAAGTTTCAAGATTACAGTCTTTTCATTCATTAGAGCACTTAAAGAGATACTCTACCAAGGGTGCGTTCACTTCAAGAGCTGAGCAGACTTTACTGCCCAAGGACTGCATGCACTTACGTACACAACGGCACAGAAATACACACCTGCGAGAGAAAGACCTTTGTCTAACAGGTGGTCTGTCAGTGAAAAGCAGACAAAATAAGGCCCACGGGTCTGTTTCAGTAAGAAACAGCCTCATACCCGAGTGGTTAACACAGCAGGGACTTGATTGTCAGTGTTCAATAAGGACATTCTCTTTCTTATCTTTGGAACGAATTTCTCCTTTCTCCATCATTTTAGAACTTAGGGTATTTATTATAGGTTGATACAATTTTTCTACCTGTAAGACTCGGGAATCTTCTTGCATAAGGCTCTAAAGAAAGTCTCTTCCAGTTTCTCTGAGTGTACAATATAGTGGAAGAGGTGGCCTCAGGGTTGTGGCAAACTGCAGGTCTTCATCCTGCTGGCTGATTGAAGAAAATGTGGCAGAGGGCTTGAAAAACTGTAGCATTGTTAAACAGGCCCTGTTATTGCAGAAGTTTACTAATAAGCACATCCATTGCAGTCGGTGGCACTCTTGCTGTTAATTCTGTGTCCGAGTATTTGAAATTAAAATCAATTTTTCTATTTTTTTTCTTTTTTTCTTTGCAGGAGGCGCTGACATTTTCAGCAAGAGATTTTTGGAGGACATATTGCAGTATTCTGTAATAGTGAACATATGGGAAGTATTAAAATATTTATTACCTGTAAATATTGTAAATGCTCAGAATAAAACCTCTTTCCCCCATTACTCTCTGAAACTGCACATTTGGTTATTGTGAATTTTCCTTTTTTTTTTTGGCTAAGGCTAAGACAATTATTATTGTCACATTTACTGTAATTTATTTTGTTGACTGGTGTATTTATTTTGTGAACGTATCTTGGTGCTGCTGACTTTCTATATTTTTTGTAACATAATGCACTTTAGATATACATATCAAGTACATTGATAACTGACATAAAATATTCTTGTTTTGTGGTTGACTTCAGTGAATGCCTACATACAGTTGTTCAAACTGGTTTTCCTTTGTGCATGTATAATAGCAGTATTTTAAAATTTGTAAAGAATGTCTAATAAAATATAATCTAATTAAATCATGACTCAGAGGGAAAAATGTGTCCTTTAGGAATTTCAAGAGCAGGATGAGTATTTTTTTCTTTACTACATTTGAAAATAATTTTAAATTTAATGTGTTTACACTGGTTCAGTCTCCCACATTTTCACATTAGCTTTTACTTAAAAATCACTTAGAACATATTTTGTTCCAGTGCTCTGTTTCAAGTCAGCTAAGCTGCTGAGCAACCTGGGGGTACTGTCGTATAGCTCAGACCCTGCTGCAGGGAAACTATGATTCCCAGCATTTTCAGCCCACCGCCCTGCAAAGGCTGAAGCATTACATTCTGCAAATGGGAGGGCAGGAAAAGCAGCCCCATGGGACACAGCGCTTACTATACTCTTGGAAGGTGCTCACGTGTAACACCCCATAGCCTTGTTCAGTGTCCTTGGCGTCCACCAACTTTACTAAAAGATGAAAATCTCTACCACATGAGCAGACGCTCAGCTCTTTGCATTTTGGGAGCACGTTATGTTAATGTGATCGGGGGAGTGGGAGGGGTGCTTCCTGGGTTAGTATATAAAAGACAGAAAACATGGGAACTGCAGTAGGTGACACAGCAGCAGGTACTGTTGCACTGCTGGAGTAACTTTTCTCACAAGAAAGATGCCTCACGTGACTGTATTTCCTGAAGATATCTGCATTAATTTTACTTCTGCCTTACATGCATAGAGAGCAGTTAAAGGGAGAGATAATCTTCATTATTTCGTAGTCACTTGCTGAGGAAAATGACTGAAAAACATTATGATCTCCATCAGTTTTGAAAAAATGAACATTTGAGTCCTGCTTCCTATCCCTTTTGCTACACACCCACATGTTAATCACAGCAGCTGCTGTGGGGGCAATCTGAACAAAGGAGATTGTTTCACGGATTGTTTTACTTTGTAAAATCCTGCTGAATTTCTTCCGTCTCACTTCTTTAACATCAGTAACATCAGAAAAATGTAAGCGTGGAAAAATAAATCACAAATCCTGGGAATTTTAAGATAGTTCTTGTAATTGTTGCTCCATTCTGCAGTTGCCAAGCTTTTCATTTTTATTCTTCTTTCCTTTTTTTAAGTGCCATCTTTTTCCATTGCCAATGTACAGCCATCATATAATATAAAACATATGTTTTTCTGCTCTCTACCCAATCTTTCAGAAAACTACCTCCAAGAAAGCACTAAAAGAAGCAAAAGAACTGGAGAAAACTTACCCATCCTCCCCCATCCACTTCTTCAAAGTGTGAAATTCAGCACTTCATTAGGTACTGTTAATTACTAGAGCCACAAAGCACATGCGTATCTTTTCCTTTTTAGATGAAAAATATCGTACACGATGAAATGCAGCACAATTTCAGGGTTGCCTTAAAGAAAAAAAGGCATGGTTCCTGCACATTTTCAACTTGGCCTCCTTGTACTTCTTGCCTATTTATAGCATCCAGCTAATGCTTGGATTTATACAACTCAAGTTAACTGCAATATATTCAGAAGATGATTTTGTCTCTCAAGATTAGTGGCATATCCCAGCTGGAACTAAAACCTAAAGCTACAGTAGACAGGGGCAATTTGTCTTCCTTAGAAAAGATGATCTTCATCAGACAGGGGGCCCAAAGAGCACAAAACAAAACCCTACACCCAAATGCTAAACCCTGACTCTGTAGAACCGGTCACTTCGTAAGAGGAGGCCTGATTTTGAAGTGTCTCCTGTCTCCCTCACATCTTTACACCGACCATTAAAGACCTACAGGTTTTTTTCTCATTTCTATATGTAAAATCTGATTTTAGAGCAAATTTAAGAAAAAGTCATGTTTTCCCTAAAGACTTTTACACAGGCCTTACAAAAGCTGTCTATGGACCCTGTGCTTCACATCATGTGATTTGAAAGTCACTCTTGCAGACCTTTGGATTTAACTCTGCAAAGCTAAATGCAAGTGGTTTTGAGCTCTCAGCTTTGCAAGGAAAATAAATCCCGAAAACTCTGATTTCTGAGACAAGCTACAGCAGCTTTGCCTTCCTAACTGTGGCGACTAAAAATTTTCCAGAGATTTTGGTTTCTCAGGCATTTCAACACACGTTTTTCACCTTGTCTCAGAGACCCTGTGGTAATAAGGACTTCCCCTGATAATTTTGATATACACGATGTCAAATGCAAGAGAAGAAAACAAATGGTGCTAGAGCCTCAACCTTTGCACTGTATGACCTCATGGAAGACTGTAACTTTACAATCATGTATGTCTACCCCCTTGATGTTCTACATGGCATATATGCGTACCTAAACATACCTAAAATGGACAGCATTACGACTAAGGAGGCACTGCAAGAATTTGGAAGCACTAGAAGGCAGGTTGCCCACACAGATTTCCCTTGGCCTCTGCTCCCACGTTACAGTCAGCACTAGGACTGCGCAATCAGATGTTACAGTTCTTATTTCTTCCACCTTCTCTTATTTCTTTCTGCTTCCCCATCCATGCCTCACTCCTTTTACCTGTTCTGAACCCAAAATCTTTTCATCCTATGTCAGTTGCCCTACACTCTCCTTGACTCTCTGCTTCTGCTCCCACCGTCTCTGTCACCACCACTTACTTCTCCTTTCCTCTCCACCCTCCAAGACCTTTCAGCTCTTTCCCCTGGTGCCCACCATCCCCATGCATAATCTGGCTTCCCTCCCCTTTGACCAGTTGGTCCCAGACCTCATCTCACCTATGTCAGCTTCTTTCACCAGTCTCCTGGCTCACAGTCACTGGTGGTGTGTTTCTCCAGCTCTGCATCCTAGGTGGGTTACGTTGCCCTCTCAGCAGCCATGCCAGCTTTCTCCTGCTCTCTACCCACCCGCCAGCAGGAAACCCAACCAGAGTAGAGCACGGAGGCTTCCTCCTCGCTGTTCCTTTATATCTCCCTATCCCAGTAATTTGTCCCAATCTCCTGGCTAAGCAAGCACCATGGGAAACTGTCTCGACTCTTCCAGCTTCTGAGTTCAAGCCTGCTGAGATGGCAGGGTCTGCACTTCTGTTTGAACACGGGAGCTGGAGGGTGGTGGGGTACCTTTAGTTGTTTGGTAAGTGATGAACACTCAAAGTCTAGTCATGTGCAACAGTTGGAGCATGCTCAGTGAATGCAGACTTTTGTGATAAGGGTGCCTTCATTCAATGAGAGTGGCTTTTTGGAGGGTAACAATGTGGTCAGGGTTTTTTTAAGGTGATAAAAGAGCATTCCTAATGCAGAGGATGCACTTAAAAATTTCTAATTTTTTCCCTGAGTCACAAAAGTGTTAGGACCTCTCAGAAGAAATTCCAGAATATTTCTAACATGGGTAATGTTTTTTCCTTGGTTTGCATTTAAAAATGATATGGCTATTTTGGCTGAAATTTTCTAAAAGACAGTTTACAAATTTTCAGCTTGAGAAGTCAAAGACGAGTCAGGATTACAAAATAAAGAAGCCAGAGTGTCATGCTAGGAGATGGTAGATTACCTCAGAAATTTAGTGAGCAGCTGTCTTGACTCTCAGAACCAGCTAACACAGTCAGAAATGTTGTTACTGCCTGAGATCTCCAAGGGGAATATTTGGCACCCCACTGCTGCTCTGGTTTTAAAGTAGTCACAATTTTTACTACAGAATTTATAAGCTTTTTAGAGACATCGAATGATGACAGCTCTTCACAGCAGCTACCCTGTGCTGGACCTCAATAACAGACCTTTTCAGGCTCCACGCACTTGGCAGTGGTAACTTACTAACAGTAGAGTTCCACGCAGAATTTGTTTCGTGGTGCTTTGTAAATACAGACATTCATTTGGCTTTCAAGACACACACACAAAAAGCCAATGATGTAGTTTACGCCTATATTATGAAATGACTCTGTGCTCTCAAGGAAGGGACTTCAGGAACAGGAACTATTTGGCTTAGTTTTAGGCATTCACCATCTCAACATGAGGACAGCACTATTCCCAGTACAATGCACCTACAGTGTAGTAAGCATGCATGTTCACTTATGAGTAAGTGCCCTTGATCTCCTGAGCCATGACAGAGAATTTGGCTCTCTTGCAGTAATTCAGAGAGTAATGGAATGCTGGCTGTCTTTAGTTACAGTCTTTGAGAGTTTAAAACATTTTGTTATTTGATCATAATTTACTGCAGAGAAAAGGTGCTGGACCAGTTTCTCTGAAGTCCGAAGATCTTTACTTAATTACAGAATAGATACACGTAGAAGCAGCACAAACTACCTTTTAAGCATCATACCATGATCCCTCCCATTATAACATGGAAACCAGCAGCATGAGGAGTCAGATCACACGAGCAATAAACTCATCAAAAAGTACACATTTTGTGCTCTACTGAGACCACCACGGGTTTCTTCTAAGGGCTTCATGAGCAAAGCAGGGAAAGAGGCACATGCATTTACTCCCAATTTTAACAACAGGAGCACTGGAGCTCCTCGGCTAAGTTGTTTTACTTTATCCCAGTTATTATTCAAAATGGGCTCAGATCTACCAATTTTCTAAAACGTTTTGAGCTCTGCTGAAAGCTTGGTGCAGAAAGGCAAAACTTTATTGTATAGTCTGTTCTTGCCCACTGTTTTGGTTGGTTGGCTTTGGTGTGGGGGGTGATGTTTTGTGGCTGTTTATCCCAGCTCTTTCACTCAGGCTATGAATATTCTCACCAGATAGTAAGCCATAGTTTTTGGAATTCACCTGGATAAAGGTGATGATGCTTAAAGACAATTTCTCATCACCAATTCACCACGATGCCCTTCTAGATGTTGACTTCAGCTGTTCTGCACAGAACTTCCCACACAATTCTTTGATTATATACCCCCTAAAGTCCTCTCTTTTAATTGGTTTCCTTTACTCTTCTCTTCACAACTAAAATAACTTTTTCCTATAATTAATGTTAACTAATTTACTGTGGAAAATATCTATGATCTAACCCTCTCCATGCCCCTCCTTTCAAATGAGTGAGTGATCCAAAAGAGTGGTTTGCAATGCGTGTGCCATGAACTGGTCTTTTCCAATGGCTGCATTCTGTTCTCTGATGATACAGGTGAGCCGCTTTTGCACCTTACTGGGTGCACTGCTATGCTAGAATGAGTTTGGACTTTAGAAAGCACATTTAAAGACCACTCTCTGTGTTGTGCACAAGGTCCCCTGAAGGAAAACTTCAGAAAGTGTAAAGACTTTTTTTTCCCCTGGAACTACAAGGTAAGGTCTACGCGTAGACTAGAGAAAAACCTTCATTAGCTGCAAGGTACCTGAGCAGCCTTTCTTGCCGTGACTGTGCCTGTGCAAGCACGTTGGAGGTAGGAGGGATTTGAGTGGATTAGTGTCATTAGAATTACATTTTATAAGATCTAGATCACTCAAACAGAAAACCAGTGCAAGACAAAAGGAAAAAAAATACTCCACCTTGTAACTGAGATTTCCTGTATGTAGCCAAATTTCCCATTTTTCCTCTACACTAGAGGAGTGAAGAAGACCTACTCCGATACATTTCAAGTTTTCACACTGTTAGTCACTTTACCTGTGTTCAGAAATGTCTCCTGGCCCTCTTCTACCCTCTAGTAGCTTAAAAGACATGGAAACACACAAGCATATCAGAGTAGATCACCAAGTGCAGATAAATTCTGGTCCAAATAAGACCAATTCTTTTCCCAATAGGAAGAAAAAGTAGCTGTGTACCACCTTGTCAGTGGTTCAGTCCTGCAACCAGATCAACCGTCAGTGTAAAATGGGAACTGTCCCAAGGCTCCTCTCATCCAGGCTGGGGCTCATAGGGATGGTGACACATCAGTGTGAAAACGGGGTACTGGTAATCAGTTCCTCAGATAGACTCTTAGGCCAGTCTGCTTTTGCAATTCTGAGACAAAACACAGAAGATTCAGTGCTTTGCTGTACCCACTTAAAATGTCGACACTTTTCAAGGCCAGCAGGCAAGAAGTGTCTGTAAATAGATTCTTTGTGTTTCTACCTTTTGCATTGCTTCAGTTCCTGTTCCAATAATAACCAAGAGAGACTGACCAGGAAAGCACGTAGACTTAATAAACTTTTCTTAAGACAAAATGGGCTTATCATGCTTCTGGGGACAACGATGAGTCCTCTCATTGTGTAGTGATGACATTCTGCTCACACACATGAAATCACAAGAGATGAATTACAAGTCTTCTTGTAACTCACAAACTACACCAAGAAGTTAGTTTAAATGTACCTTGGGTTGACAGGCTTGCATTACAGCCTCAAGCAGTTTGAATCTTACGCGCCAATATGAGTCCCAAATGATTGCTCACAATCAAACAATGAGCAAGGATTGCGTGGTTTCCTTGACTGCAGAGTAGTTGTTCATATAAATGAGTGCTCAGTATTACAAGCACACGTCACAGAGAGGTCCTACGTGTTTGCTGGGCGTAACAGAATCACTGCAGAAGTGAGACTCTGCAAAGGCAATGGACTCCTGGGAAGCACAGGGCCAGAGCCGCCAGCAGAAGCTGGGAAGATCTGAAAGGTCACCTCTCAGTACAACTGGGCAGTGCAGGACAGCATTACTTGGGTGACAGTCAGTGAGGAATTGGCACCAGTATAAAAACTTGACAGAACTTTGGAGTTTTTTTAAGTGTGAAAGAAACAGAGAGGCTGTTCTTTAAAAGGCCCCTTCTCAATTAGCCTAGCTGTTGTGCAATGGCTACGGGAAGCTCCTTACAGGACAGAGTAGATTTGTTTGTGTTTGAAACACCAGATCATGAAATAAGATACAGGAAATGCTTTCTACGTTAATGGAAAGCAGCTGATATCCACTGATTTTCAATTTTCTTTTTCTTTTTCTTTTTTCCATTGCGTTTACTCTCCTGTCAGGACTCCACAGGGTATGCAGCTCCACAGCTCCCAGCTTTGCCCAGTTTCAGAGGCTCAGAATTGGCAGGAGAACAAAAACTTTAAATAAATATATCACAATCACTATGGCTGTAGTCAGATAATGACAAGATGACATGGGGTAAATACTTGGAGTTAAGAGTAGCTCTAACAACAGATGATCCATCATTTATATTTAATCCATTTAAGAGACATTTTTATCAGACAAAGATCAGCCCACTGGGGCCATTAATAGTTACACTTATAAAAAAAGCCAGCAGTCAGAGAGCAACAGAGACAGACATAACAAGCGTTAGTCTTGCAGTTGAAAATCATCTGTAAATTTAGAACACAGATGAGCAATTTGCTGTGCATGTTATTATTTACACAGTATTGTAGTAAGAACATATGCATGCATAATGAAGAAATAACTACAACTATTTAATTAGAATACTGAGAATAAAAGACCTGAAGGAAACGTGTGGCCCATCTTAGGTGATTTTAACGTATTAAGAGGAAAGAGTGCACATTGGCGAGTTGCCTGAAGCTGTGAAAGAGCAGTCCATGCTGTGATTTTATTTGTCAGAGTTAAGGTAGGATTATATGGAACAATCTACAGTGGTATATACAATGTCTGTTAGGTATTGTGAAAGGAATGCTTGTCTGCATGCACTATAAACACCCGCAGAGCTTTTGTTGATGTTAGTGGGAGCTATCCCAGTGCACACGCCTCAGACATCGTGCTACAGGCTATGCTCACCCACTCATCATCTGCCTCATGTGAACTGGCGGACTCAGCTTGTCTGAGGGCAGGCTCCTCATCCAACTGGAAAGAAACATCAGTAGCGCATAAGCCAGAGGTTGATCTCACGCTGGATTCCTGGGAGTCATGCTAAATTTCATCAGTATTTTCCCTTCTGCCACTGGACAGGACTAGCAAGAATGAGGAAGATTTCACAGCAGGTGAGATGCATAGTTGCCTCAGAACAAAAGTGAACACTGCAGACACATCCAAGCAACAAAATTTCCACGTTAGTTTTCCTTAATATTGTTTTCAACAACAGATTTTGAATTAATTCATGGCCCTTTTTTTTAAAGCCCAGATTTTGAGCTTTTTTTGTTGGTCTTGGGCAGGCGGTGGAGGGATGCTCTAAGGCTTTACTCAACAGCCATCAACCACTGAGTTCACTGGTAGTTTTGCCTGCATAAAAAATATTCCCAAGGGCCCGTTGGACTTTGAAAGTGTTTGACTCATTTTCAACACAATTCCTCCTCCAGTATACAATGATCCGTCTCTTCTTTCGCGTACAGACGTGTCTCAGTCCCAGCCTTTGATGCCTTTCCCTTTCCATCCTCCAGGACTGTCCCATTGGCCTTCTTTAAGAGTACAGATTTATATGCTGTACATATAAGGTGAGCAGGCTTCAGAGCTTCTGGCACAAGGTACAAAGTCATAGCAACAAAAACACCGACATATGCAGCTGTTTCTTTAAATAAGGGAAGGCCAAGCAAGGTGACCGCTGCCAGCCAAGTCTGAATGTATAAAGAGAACCACTTCCAGAAAGAGGGCTCACAAAGTTCTTGAAAGTGGGACCACCTCAGAGATGAAGTTAGTCCTTTCCCCTCCCCCAGTCTTCCCTGCTTCAAACTTGACCCGCTTCAAACTTGAGCAGATCAGTTTTTCCAAGCCTCTCCCTCCCCTTGAGCGGTTTGATCTTCCTATGTGAACATTTTGCCAGATCTCAGAACAGTTTTACTCATTCATTTAATAGTCACAAATAATGGTTCTCTTTCCCCAGCTAATTATTTCACCAGCCTCACAGATGTATGCTTTTCCTGCATGTTCATCAAGGAAGAATCCAGTGCCCACAGGAGCAACAACAATAATTTGATTAAAAAGTTAATGCATTCTTATTTTTCACCTTCAACAGGGCTTGCTCTGTGGATGTTTAAAAGCAAAGGGAAAAAAATAGCCTGATTTCTTTAGGACACATCATGCAGGACATAAATGAAGGGAACCACTGGAGGTCACTGTGGCAGAAAGGGAGAATGAGTCAGATGAATGCAGGACCTCCAATGCACCAGCCACCCATTTGAGGTGGTGCTGATGGCCACAGGGACTGAAAGGGTGAAAGAAGAGACTGCATCTCCAGTCCGACTTTACTGGAACTTGGAGGAACTGGCTGCGCGAGCAAGGCAGGAGACGATGCTCCTGTCCACATCAAAAGCTTGAATCTGACCAGGTTTCTCTCCAAAGAATGTCAAACTTTTATCTCCTGTATGTGTTTACTGTCTTCAATTTGACTGTGATGTGTCCTGCGCTGCTCAGAGCCTCCCAGCTTTGTGCCCTGTGAATAGGAGCTTTTATAAAAAAAAAAGTTATGTTATATCGTACATCCACAAACCAATTCTGCTTTCAGAAATACTGTTTTTCCCAGCACTGAGGGAACTTTAACCAAAGACTGTAGACGCTTTGCCTCTATCCTGGCTGGCAGTGAGGCTTTTGCGCCCCAGTCCTGTACACAGCACATTGGACTCATTTCTAAAAGGAGAATCACACATCGGTTACAGCACCACTGGCTCTCCAACCTATTTCCAAGAAATGCATAGCTTGAAATCTTTGTTCACTTTATTAATGTGTGTGTAGGAGGGAGGAAAGGAAGCGCGGTGGGGGTGAGGGGGACAAGGCAAGAAACATCACGCCTTTCAAATGTAGGGGGTCATTTTCTACTTTTTCCACCCTTCCCCCCGGTCAGCTGTTAAATCCCACATTTCTCCAGCAATGCCTGCTGCCTCTGTGACAGAGGTATGCACAGCAATCATCACTTGCAATGGTTGAAATCACTCGGCTGGACCCACAGGAGAAGAGGTTTGCAAGTTCATTTGGAATAATAATCCTAAAAGCTATATAAGCTTTTTTTTTTTTGCCCTTCAGAGGCCCCCTCTTTAGGCTGCTTTCCACCCCACAGTCTCTCTCGCAGACCAGTTTCTGCCATGCCCTTAATCCACTCTGTTGCCTTCCACAAGTTTCTGGTAACTTCATACTCAACACAGAATACCTTATAAAAGAAGCAGAGAAGTGAAGTATCTGCTATCAAATCAAAGAATGAAAACGAAGCTGTAAATGCTGCATCTCACAAATTATGTCCCTTCAAGAGCAGCTTTCCTTTCTGCCTTGTTTTTTGTGTCTATCTGCATGTATTTTGGACTAATAACTATGCATACATTCACATGCACGTACAAGTGTGTGTGGGAGTGAGAGCCAGAGAGCATATAAAGGGTATTTGGGGATTCTTTGGTTTTGGACTCTCACACACAGTTGGGGGAGGCAAGTTATAAACATATAGGTAGATCCAAGAATGAATACTTTAATGTTTGCAGATCTTGATGGCTGCCAAACACTAGCATTTCAGGGATGCATATTCACATGCAGCTAGCGACACACATTGGAAGAAACCCAACATTTTGCCAGTTAGGTTCCAGACCTGAAATTTCTCAGCAGACCCATATGTGTATCTTAACACCAAGTAGGGAATGTTTCTCCTTATTCTCCATAGTCATTAACTAATAAGCAAGCAAAATGGTTTGCTGTGAATAGGAGAATGGAAACAAACCCTTTACTAGAAAACTTGGCCTTTTAGAACGAGCGAGTTATCCTTCCCAGGGCCTCCAAGTCAACCTGTTAACTTCCTAACCTGGAGAGAAACACCAAAGCTTGTTAGGCTCAATAAAAATCAACCCACAGTCATCTCCCTTTGGGACGCCTCATCTTCATGACACTTTCTAGGCATCTGTGCTAAATGGTTCATTGCAGCTGGACTTCTTATTTAATGTCATTTTTTTAAGGCTATCACACAGCTTCAGCATTCCCCAGCTTGTTTACTGCAAGTCTCACCAGTAAACCGGGTGCCAGTTTTATTTAATTTGTTTTTCCAGTGGCAGCAACAATCTGTGTGGAAAGCATAAACAGAGGGAAAGAATCTGGAATCAGCAAATGGTGTGCACAGCTGCACACCATAATTTCTGCTAGTGAAAGTTGTAATTCAGTTCATCAGAAGAAGAGTAGAAGAGTTGGAGGCAAAGAGGAGGTAGAGTAGTGGAAGAAATATAGCAAGAGGAAATAGTAAAATCCGAGGCAGCTGGAGAATCTTGGAGTCATTATAATTAAGGCCCAACAGGTTACAATTTCTCCAAAAAAGAACTCAAATCCAGAAAACAGCCAACAGGTCTTCAGGAGGGATTGCTCAAAGATGTGATTCTAAAATATATTGTAACGGAAATAGGAAAATTGTGTTCTGTCATCATTTGTCTTGCATATAAGAACATTTCACCCAGACACAAAATGAAGGCGAAAAAAGACAAAAGAGGAAGAAAACTACAGCAATGCAAACCCAAAAGTAAATAAATTTTAAAAAGAGAAGTTAAGAGGCACTAGTATTGAAGGTGAAATATCAAAAATGACATTTCAAAACTCTCTGTAATAAGAATTTGACAAGTAAATGGTAAAGCTGGAAACCATGACAAAAAGCAATTTTAAATATAGAAATGAGAAGAAAACATGCCTGTCACCTGTTCCTTGACAGCACCACACAACACCCACTACTAGTTGTAGAAACAAGTTAACTAATGAACAGACTGAATTGTTAATATCTATGAAGTAATTAGGAGAAGTAATGGAAAAAGGAGTAAAATCAATAGTGCTATTTAAACAGAGAGGAAGGAAGGAAGAGCATCACCAGTTAATGGTCAGGAAATACAATTGCAGCCCGTAATTAGAACAAAACTGCAAGTGCTCAGAAAAGCACCCTTGGCATATAGAAGCCCGTAGGTGAGTCAAGAGTAAGAAATATGGATCCTAGTTTTTTCTGGTTAAATGCCTTCTGATTTCAGGTCTTTCTCTTTAAAGGGAATTTTTTTTTTACTTTCTAGACCATCACATTATAATCAAATAACCCAGACAGGTGCTGACACTTGCCTTGCTGAAAGCTTGTTGGATACCATGCTCTTGCTTCTATGGTCATAATTGCCTTTTATGCCCCTATTCATGAGACACTATTAACTGGCCCACATTCATGGGAAGGGGATGATCATGGCTACCGCTATTATTTTTATGACTGAGCTCAACAGTCTAATTTAAACCTCTGTGGGCTTGGATGATTCCTCCCCCACCCCAGCAGATCTATTTCACAGGAATATGTAGACTTTTCATTCGACCAACTGTCTTGTAGTTGTTTTTAATGTATGTGTTTGCGTGAGGCTTCTGCAATGCTTTGGGCTTCATTTGAATGTCCAGAACATCTAACCATTGTTTCTGGGTAAGATCTAGTCATGCCACTGCTTCTAGATGAGCACCTGAAAACAAATGGTGTTAGGCCAATCTGGAGATGACACAGGTGGAAAGATTTGGAGTTACCACCACCAGACATGTTTCGTCCTTCCTTTGTGGTTCAAGGAGTAGAAGTCCTGCTCTTCTGCTGGGTCCTTCGTTAACACTGGTGTCTGGATGGGCCTCCACTTCCTCACAGTCCTCGCTTTCCTTTGGCTGACAAACCTGCTGAGAGGTCACCGCTCCTTTCTCTTCCCTGGTGAGCGTTATTGTAGGTATCAGAGGTTAGGGAGGAGATAAGAGAGAAGGCACTGGCCCACAGCTACAACCTCCCAGCACAGCATGTACTACGAAGCCTTCACTCTCTGCCCTCTTCCCCTTTCCAGATAAAAGCTGCAACTGGCCTTGTCAGGCCCAGATTGTTGTCCAAATAATGGTCCTTGGCAGCCACTTAAAAGCTCAACTGACGGCGGTGATCAGCCAGTTCCTCGTTTTGGGGATGGCATTAGCACAGAAGTGTGCAGCATGTACCTGCAGTCTGTGCAGGCAGCTGAAGACTTCAGTAACCTCAGCTTAGGGCAGGTACTGTGAGGCTGGCTCCTATTCATATTTTAAAGTCTGCTGCTTGCGCTGGATGACCTTCCTCAGCTGACACAGGAGCAACCCAGATAAACCATTCAGTACACAATACTTGATGGAAGAGACAAGGACTGGGGTCATGGTTACAAGCCCACTTCAATCAGACACTGGTTTGTGCTGTGGCAGAGAAACAGTCCTGCCCACACTCATCCTTTTCCCTTGCTAGGGTTTATGCAGCCATGTGGCAGAAAGATCAGGCTGAAGAATAGTGCTAATGGCAGCACAGGAGAGGAAGAAAAATGTGGTATCCAAGGGTGCGAGGGAGGGCAGGAATGCAGAGAAACCCCTTTTGACTGCATAGATTTATGCCAAATTAAAATGACCTTACAATAACTGTGTGAGACCTCGAAATCTGTGATTATTGAATTTATTTATGACCTGACATTTTCTCAAGTTTTTTACAAACGTTGACAGCCCTTGCAGTTTTCTTTAAACCACCTTCACACTATTGATTGGAGATTTCTCCCTTTTAGTGGTGGTTGACATTCATATTTAATGTATTTAAAAGAAACAATTCTAAAGTATTTATGTGTAAATATCTGAGTACCAGATGTGCAAAAATAACTCTTAAAACATAAATAAATACAATAAACATAAAAATAAAGTCCTTTCAGGGAAACAATACCTTCTTTACTTTTTCTGTTCTTTAAAAGATCTACAGGTCATCCAAACAGTGGAAACTGTATCCAAGTTTTAGGAAAGATGTCAAGGTATTGCTATTGCACTTTGCTCACTTCTTTGACAGTTGACTTCTATACTGTCAGATTGGAAATTGGCTGAAAGGCCATAAACAAAAGGGCAATAAGAAAGACCACATTTTTGTCACAGCTGTCATATGAGTCATGGATTTTCATGTGCTTTCAAAGTAACCGTGACTTCTGATATTTAGGGATTTTGCATGTGGGCTGGTAGACGTGATGGTTAAAGAGCTGAACCAATTTCTCTGAAAACCTTGAGTTCTGCCAAGTTAAACCCTAGACTGCACGGGAGGCTAATAGAGAGCAGGAGTTCAGCAACAACACTGTGGTTACACAAAGGATCAAACCAGTGAATTCTCACTGAGAGCTTTAATTCCTCCAGGGACAGAGAGATTTCTCTTTCCCTACAGCACTTGCAGTCACGTCGAATTGTAAAGGCCAGTTCTGGCAAAACAATGAAGCTAAATGGCTTTTTGCAGCAAAACATAGCGTATTAATTAGTTGGAAAAAAACCCTACCCAAACTCAACAAAACCAAATATGAAAGAAAAAAAAAAAAGAAAAGAAAAAAAAAAGGACGAGTTACCTATAAAAAACTCCAGCACTTCTTCACCTGCACCCTTGCATCTGTCATGTCTCCCTCATGACACTTTCATAAAATTTTAACAGTCCTGAGTCAGACCAAAGTTCCGTCTGGCTCATTACCTTGTCTCCAACATTGGCCAAAAGTAGATGCCCAGGGAAAATTACAAGCAAAAGATACGGTGATACTTCCTTGGAACACTCTTCCAACTTCCAGCAAGTTGCAGTTTAGGGACTTTCTGGTTTTGGATTTAATAGCCTTAGTAGATTTTTCTGCCATGAATTTGCCCACACACTTTTGGAAGCTAAGTAATTTTTTCTTGAAGTTGCTGTCACTGAACATTAATCAGAAAATTCAGTACTAAACAATGATACTAAATAAATATTAAGAAAGCACAGACAAACTTGCCAAAGCAGTTGCCCTTGTTCCTGTGGTGAACATTCCTTAAAAAAAAAAAGGAACGAGGAGAAAGAAATCCTTCTATTGCTCCATCAATTGCTTAGTCACATAACTACTATGAAAAAGTGGTCAAGTATCTCAAGATATACTAGACCTAATTATATACCAGAACTTCTATATATACAAAATATACGAACGAGAAATAAAGATGGAAAAATAGTGTTTACAGTAAGAGATACTGTTAATAGCTATTACAGCATGGAGAGGGATTTCAGATGATGGTTTCCTTAAAAAGGAAACGATCAGCCTATTAATCCTTTCCCAACTACACTTGTTCAAGTAGAAGATGAATTTTGCAAAGGCACACAAAGTTTTCTCCCCTGTGCTATTGTTATTGATATTGTTATTGTTAATATTAACAATGATAAGTCATTTGGGGCACCAAAGGCTTCATTAATCCGTCCATAAGCCTTAGGACCTGTTGTAAACAAAACAGCAGGAGCTGGATTCTGAATATGCTTGATCAACCACGTAATTTTGCAAGATCCAACTCCGGAAGGCCTTACTGCAATAGTTAATTTGTCATAAGATTGATAAAAAAGGTCCTGTATCTCCCTCATAAAGCTCTCCCACTTTGAACAAAGTGGAATCCTGTGGGCACGCATGAGACAGAAGTCTCATGTTTTCCTCTCTGATATGCCAAGTTCCTTGCAGTAGGGATTATGTTCTCTACTAGCAAACGTATCAACTCTGATGTCAAACCAGTAATAAACAAAATAATAATTTTTTTAAGGTGACATTTTATTTTCAGAAACACACATACGGAAATAATCATGGCAATTAAAGAATTAAGCTGCAGAAAAGGCTCTTACAGACATTGTAGGAAATCTGTTGTACCAGATTGATTACACTCAGCAAATTAAAATTCTGCATTGAAACTTAGTTTTTGAAATAATATTGAAATAGCACACCTAAATAAGGCACTCAGGAGGGTATTAGACATTATGAGAAAGCCAACCTAACCCAGTTTCCTTATTCTCTGCATCTGCTAATCACTGTGGATACAATAAAACTCAGAACAAAATCATGTGCCTTGAGCCAGACCTGTGGTGTGGAAGATGTCAATTGTAATCATTGCAATTCAGTAAATTCAAAGTCTACTAAAAGTGGGGTCTTACGTGAACAGGTAGTGCTGCCAGTTCTGTCTTAGCTCTCTAAACTGTACTTTTCATACTAGGCTTTGGAAAGCCCTACTGCCTTGCAGATGGTGTTTCCTTGGGTTCCAGAACCTCAAGGGCTGGAGACTGTAGCGTTGTGGTCCAGTTGGAAACCCATCACAAAGTAGTTTTCCAGTGTTGCCTCTCTCTGCCATTCAAAAATCAGTCAAAATAAAGAAGGGATCTTCTTTTTTTTTAATGTTGCTTTCTGGATCTATCATTTTCTGGATCTATCTTTTGATCTTAATTATAATACATTAGTTTTCTGTTCCATACAAATCGCTGAGGCCCACACAGTCTCTTTAGTGTCTATATGATAGAAAAAACCCTGCTTGCCATTCAGTTTCTGCTTTCAAGGCTGTTTGTCTTTAACGTTTTCTGGGTTTGCATGGGGTTTTTAAAAAAAAAAAAAAGGCTTTTTTTTTTTTTAATCAGTTCTTGTTAGGCTAATTCTTACTTCTAATGTCCCTGATCACATCCCTTGAAGAGGCAAAGAAAGATTTTTCCATTACTCTTGCTTCAGTTTTATAAACTGTAGCGGCCCTTGGGAATTCCACAGTGCCATCTACCACAAGGTACTAGAATAACTGATAATACAGCACATTTTTTTTCCAGTTGATCTTACCTACCTGACTTGTTCCAAGATCTCTTTTCCTTCTACACAGATCCCAGCACAGGTTGTTACCCTGTCAATTTTTCTGGCTCTGTTTTCGTGCCATACTTGTGGACATAGCATTACGCCACTTACTTCCAGCCTGATTTTGCCATTCATATATATTTTTTTGTGGGTAGGTGTGGTTGAGCCATGTTGGTTTCTGAGGCATGACTATCCCCTCTTGCCAGATTACTGGCATCATCTTTCCTTCAAGGAGACCTCGAGAAAATTCCCTTTCGAATCTGACTATGATGATTGTTCATTGGCTGGAGGGTGAGGTGAGAGATTCAAACCGAACAAAGCACTAACATCCTTCTGGAGGGAGACAAATGTGCTGCCTCTGCAGCTTATGTTGGCCTTGGAAGAAACCAGCCAGGACAGAGAAATACACCACTGTTCAGTTTGAAAGCAACAGAGCAGAACCTATATTAATTGAAAATTTGAGCAGGGCCTAAGCACAGTTCAGTACTTAGCAAGGATCAAAAGCAACTGAGGTTCACAAGAGTGACACTTCTTCCTTCGACAATGTGAGTTGTTCCGTTAAGGTAAGATTTGGGAGCCCAGAGCTTAAGTGGGATATAAGTAGAGGCCTTGGGTTGATGCTGTGTGATTGGTCTGATTTTTAGGCTTTGTGTTTTAGGGAAACTTCAGGGTGCAGTGAGACACAGTAAGAAATGTTTATCAGTTAACGGGATCACCAGCTGACAGCATAAATCCATATTTGGAATAAGTTTCTTCAGTATCTCAACAGTTTATTAGCTGTAATATGTGCTAGAATAAAACAAAAATTTAAAAAAATGCATATTTGATAATGTCAGACTCCACTACTCTCGGCTAATTATTCTATCCAGCATCGTTCTGCAGGTGAGCAGATCCAGGAAGCTTCATCTTTAACACGGTATCAGTAGCCAAGAGGCATTTACCTAGCATTTGCCTAGAATCCAGCTAGATTAAAACTAGACTGTATTGAACTCTTCACTGCAGCTGCCAGTAACTGTAGACTAAAAATCCCTGTAGAATAACAAAAAAGGAAAACGAACGGAACAGAACGGAGACAATATTAGGCTGTAAATCGTAATACCCCTCCAAGCCAACGTAAGGCATGTTTATTCCCCAGACCAGTTCTCACCTCATCTTTGGTTGGTTCCTGTCACATTCTGACCAGATTTGAGAGACAGTAATGAATTATGCATATTATGCAAATACAGAAAAGAGAATTAATCATAGTTATCTATTTATATGTTTCTATAATTATAGGCTTTTGTGTACATGGGTCATATACAAATGTTTGAACATGACTGTATATTCAATGATTCCAGGCAGGAAGATTTCCTTTATTGTTATAAATAGATCTATATCCTGCTAAGCACTAACACAGTCATTACCAGGTTACGTTTATTCTCTGATCAGAAAATAAACCTACCCAGTCATGCCAAAAAGACATAGATATTTCTAAAATTAGGCAGGGGAGGTCAGTAATCTTTTAATAGCAGCGTTAAAAATCGGCATCCTAATTAAGTTATGAATTACAAAAGGCTTTTCAAGCTGGAGCTACTCGCTTAAGGACCAAAGAGATATATAAAGAGAAGTTCAGTCTCAATTCCTTTCTATAAGAGTAATGCCCAGGAATCTTGAGTAAAGACTGATCCCAGCTACATAAGCATCTTGAGAGCTGGTTAGCTGGTTAATAGGTGATCTAAGGAAAGGGTAATTGTAAGTGTGGTTTTGCTTTATTCCTGTGTGTCTGTTTCGTCTATCTTGGAGTAAGAAGAAATTAATTCTTTACTTTCGCTTGGCTTTTTTGTTCCATGGAAAGGGCAGTTGACAAACCACTGAGGAATTCCAGCAGAATTAAAGTATTCCTCAACAGTGGGGACCGGACTATCATTTCCAAGCAACAGTGAGGTTACTTAGGAGGTCGTGAAGTGGCTCCTTACTAAGCAGTAGGGAGGCAAGTCTGGCAGTGCTGCTCTTAGGAATTGCTGTGGGAGTGGGGGCCTTACTAGGGTTTCTGCATAGCGGGACATGGCTTCAGCACCTGACTCTTGATGGCCACTCAGAGTTTTTTAGTGCACACAGAGGAAACCGGACAGCATGGCCCTATTTCTCACAGTCATAAAATGTTTCTTGAAGCATTTTTTTAAAATATTAAATTATGGCTTCCAACCCTAAAATAAAGAATCCCCTTGCAGTGCTGATTGTCCACCTCTGCGATTCACTCTAAATGATCAGGGTTGGGAGCTATTTTCCCAGGCAGAAATGACCCCCTGGGCACTGTAACAAATGTTCAGTTCATATTTACCTGACCTATTACAGGCAAAAGCAGTTCTGACAAGAAAAGTAATTACAAGAATGTAATATACATTTCTACAGAAAGCATGGTGTCTGCATGCCTGGGAAGAGCCCAAGATGCTTACTGCATTTCTATTTTCCATGCTGTGGTGAATTTGGAACCTTTACACAGCTTAAGACAGAATAAATTTCACTCCAGCACAAATCTCTTGATCATTTCTCCTTCAAATGTGGGAAAACAACACTGAGAATGTGGAAAGTGTAGAGCACATCATAAATCCATGGACACAGGAACTCAGAAAGCTGCATAAGGCACATAAGGTCTGCTATAAAGGAAGCACTGTGCTTTCATATTATTTTCTGTTTAAAATCTACATGTGTGGTTTGGGACAAAGGTCTTTTAGTGTGGAAGAAAGAAGGTTCAGTGTTTTTCTTCTTCTTTTTTTTTTTTTTTTCATTTTCCTAAAGAGAGGTTTGTCTCTGGAGAGAGGCAAGAGAGATGTGCTCCAATCTCTAGCAGACATCACTGCAGGAAAGGTGAAACTTTTGAAACCACAGAAATAATACTGAGGAAAACTCAGCAACCAGGATATAGTTCGTGTCTGAATAACCAACAGGTGTTTAAACTATGATAAAGGTTTGCGTGTTGGCTGTCATTTGGTGAGTTTCATTACAAATTTCTGATTCTAAAACTGGGGTGTCTTAAAGTCTTCCTCCATCACCCGATCCTATCAGAAAGCATACACGTTCTTTCCCTCTCCTCAGCAAGGCAGAGTGATCCTCACTCTGTAGCTGTCTCTATCTCAGTAGCAGGGCTAGAAATGCCACCTGCATGTTCCTGCTGCTGCTTTAGAAAACAGATCCCTGACACCTAAGACGTGTTTATATATCTGTGTCACGCAGTTTCTTAGAGCATCTGACTCTGTGTTTCAAGGAGCCTGGGAAACTTTCAGGTTTCCTTTTCCATCTCTGTATATTCGACATGCCTGCCTTTCTCTTGTCACAGATGAAATGCAGAATTATAATCCTCAAAGGACCTGAAGTGCATAATCTAGACAATCTAAAAAAAAAAGTGTAGATGAGTCATCTACTTAATGGCAGAAGTCAAATCATCAGCATCAGCTGCCACAATAAATGCTATCAGTTCTAATTTTGTTAGCATATGGTCTATATTAGGGAGACACATAGATGTTGGCTTTTGCAATTCACATTCACAGTGCCTGTCAAAGGCAGCAGAGTTTAGGTGGAGCTTATCTCCCCTCACTTTCAATCTTTACACAGCAGATTTCATTCTATAGCAAAATGAGTCACTCCAAGCTCTCCTGAAAAAGGAAGAGCATGGTGGTACTTTTAGAGACCTGTTTTAGTTTAGCCTTGGGTGGGACAGATTATGCTCTAGGCATCATTGCTTACACTGATTTGATCCTGAATGTAAATGGAGCCCATTACGACAAGTTAAGATATGGTCTTCAGTACGGCAGCCACATATACCTGGATGAGCTCACTCTTCCATACCTGTAGCAAAAGAGACGTACTTCTCACAGCACTGCTGGCTGCAGACTCACACAACTTCTATTAACTTTGCTGTAAAGTTGAATGAGAGGTAACTGGAGCTTCACACATGATGAAGCCCAAGTTTTGCCCTCATTCACACCAATCACATCTCAGAGATGGTTTCCAATGCAACCACGGAACAACCACCAATAGAAGAAAGTGGTCATGCAGTGGAAATGCAGTGACACAACGTAATGCTAATCGATTTCTAGCACCTTTCCTGAAAACAGATGTCAGGATATATTCTCACCTACCCTCTGAAACTGTCAGAGGAGTATCAGCAGGACAGTTATAACCACAATGTGAGGTGACTGAGCTGGAACATTTGAAACCTCACAGGTCTCTACAAGGATGAAACAGCCAGAAGCTTGGCTTGTTTTAGAAACAATCTGGCCTGAATTCTTTGAAAGAAATCAGAAGTTTCATATTATTTGTGGCTTCTTAAAACTTTTTTCCTAGTTCAGCCCAATTTTTATTATACTATATTTTCCTCCTCTCCTATATAAATGCACTTTTTGTACATTTAAATAAGTATTTTAAAAACTACATGCCTAACACGCAAGATTCCTAAATCAAATACATCTGTGCAGTGTACAGCACACATAATTGTTTGTAAATTTTTTTTAAATGGTGTAGTGTGATAATATTTTCCTCAAGGGAGGTTTGTTTAAGGACAATGAATTTCAAAAGTTATTATGGCTTTGGGAAAAAAATTATTTTTGCTTGTGGCACAAACATGCAGAAATGCCAGAGTGCAATTAGAAGTAAAACTATGTGAAAGATTAATCGAATTTATGGAAATTAAAAAGATTGTTTCACTGTTCTTCATGCAGATATTGTAGAGCATTGCGAATTGCACAGCAGTGAGGTAGCTTGTGTTTGGCTACTGCTGCTCTTGTGGGCTGCTGCGGGAGAACAATTGCTATTGTTTGCTCCTTAAACGTGGGTTTTGACAAATTAGGGGACTGTAGAAAATCCAGGTTCCCCATTCAAAGAGGTTTGTCTGTGCTGTCTTTCACGCCTGGCCATTTATGATTCAGAACAGCCACCCCAACACTATCTCCCATTGTGGGAAGCAAAACTCTCAGTCAGATCCACAGTGGACTGAGGAGAAGCCCTTAAATGCATGGGATATTGATACCAGTAGCAGCCGTTGTACTACCTGATCCCAGGCACCCGGTTCCCCTGGGGTCCTTCTACAGGTGCTGCTGGAGACAGTTATATGCCCCTTGCATCAGCCTTAGGAGAATTCTCTTACATTTGTCTATAAAAGGACAAAAAAAAAATCCAAACCAAAACCACACCAGACCAACAACCCAAACCATCCAATCTAATTCCCATAACTGAAAATCTCTGACCCACATACAAGCAGGCAGACTCACAAACTTCATTAGGAACTGTCCAGGGACACGGCTAACTTAGTCAGCTCGGCTCAATTTCTAAAACTGGGTGTTAAAACTGGACTCTCCTAAATAATTTCATTTGACTTCCCAGCAAGCTGAGGAATAAAAGCTGTTGCACAGCTGTGAGATGGCAGTTTTCTGGTGATCTACAAGGATGTGACTGTTCACCATAGTGCCATGTCAACTCTGTTTCAAGACGTTTGTAGCAGAGACATCCAGGAAGGCAAGATCTCACCCCAGATTTTCACACGTCTCTCAATTCTGAAAAAAAGCACAGTGGTGGTGCCAGTACCAGGATTAAATTGATTTCTTCATCCTTGCTGATATTGGATTGGAAAACACTTGTAGAAACCTTAAGATTCACCGTTAAGATGACAAGGACATTCAACTACAGGTAAAAAGCTACAGCCACACAGCAGATAATGAAAGCAGTAAGAGTACTTGTGCTATAAATCTCTTTATAACACCCATGCCCATACACAGACCTTCGCCCACAAATGTACAGTACCTTCTATGACAAAGTATCTGTAATTCCACAGAAAGTCAACACAAGAGTCTGCATCAAACAAACGTCACGGTCTCTCATACATGCAGAACTTTCTGAGTGCTAATGCAAGCTTTCATTGCATTGTGTGTAAAGAGGGAAACAAACAGAGAGCATATTTAAAATTCTGCCTTAAAATCCAGGCAGATTCCAGCAGGCACCACAAACCTATGTTAGTACTACAAGCTGCAGGAGACAGGGGGTTGTATTGAAAAAATTTGTTCTACCATACCATGTAATAAACAGCTCTTTAAAAAACCTCTTCTGGTTACTGGCAGTGTAGGTAGGAGAGCTAACCTCCCACCTACTGGAACTCTCTCAAATCCATGGAAAGAATATCAGTGATTCTACTTTGCAACTGGCTTTGAAAGTGTGCGTATCTTACATAAAATCAAAGAAGCTGCCTGTTTGTGAGACAAGAGTGTATACATTGTCAAGCTTTTCCAAATAGAACAGGCTTATTTTATATTGAAATCATGCCCCTCAAATATCTGAAGACGTTTGTTCCCATGATGAACTTATTCCTAGAATCCACAGTTAACCCTTACTGAGAACTGTTATATTTCCTAAATTCTCAAAAGTAAATATAGTTTTTCCTAAAACAGTTACCAGGTTATCATAGTCGACTGTCCTCTGTGGTTTTCCAAGGAATCTTTGGGATCCTGTATGGAAAAGTATGGTGTGTTACATATGGAAACTTGTTTGCAGTGCGTACTGGGCTTGGAAACTTCCATGGCTGGGAAATCTCGTGACACTGAAGGATTTATTTTATCATCAATAGAAATACTGGATCATTCTGCGAATCTTTCTTCAGCTTCAACTCTGAAATAAGCATGGATCTGTGCTATTGAGATCCATAAAGACAGTGAATTTTCAGCTCAAACAAGTGCCCAGCATTAAAATCTCCATCTTGAAAGGACGGACTGAGGCATTTCAGTGCCAAGACATGTCAGTCAAATTATTATTGGCTCTAACTGCACTCTCACAAGCTGTTACATTCTTTACCTGCAGCAGAGTGGCACTCAAAAAGGTGTAAAATTCTTCTTGCTTTTAAAAACACCAATGAAAACTTAAAAAAAACAACCAACAACCCAAATCCTTCAATCTTATTCACACAACTAAAAATCTCTGATCTATATACAAGAAGGGTAGACGCACAGACTTCAGCAGGAACTGTCCTTTGAGAGATAGAAATAAGTTTACAAAGCCAAAGTATGTAATAATTAATGTGAAATCCATAAAAATATTTGATTCCTGACATAAACTGAAATGGACATTAATTCTAGCCTTATTATTCCTATTAGCACACATGCATGTGTGTGCACGTATGTACAGTATTACATCAAGTTGCACAAGTCACAACGGTCTCAGGTTTGCTTTTATCCAGATTCCCAATTTTGTAAATCAGAACTGCACATCGCAGATAATATCAATCTCACTCAAGTGTTACATGGTTCATATATTCTCAAGATTTGAATTTTTTTTTTAGAGAAAATGAATTACATTGAAAAGAACAGAACAGGGAGAGAAAGAGAAAAAGGGGATAACAGAATTGTTATTTTTAGATCACATTGTTTTGAAATGCGATCCTCCCTTTAGTCTAAGATTTCCCAGCTGTCCTCTCTTCTTCTTTTTTTTTTTTCCATTCTTTTCTTTTTTATGAAGGAAGGGTTGACACAGGAGGGAAAATCACGTATACACAAAACAGCTTTGTCTAGAAACTCTCAAAGTGTGTTCAGCCTTGTGGAAAAGAAGCCCTATATGAATCTGAGGAGTGGAGGCTAGAGGGTGTTTTGTGGGGAATCACGCTGCTATATAATTACAGATTTGTATACGTATAAACAAACTCCACCTTAAGATCAGCAGAAAAAAGATTTGCTTACTTGTCTGATGGCCAAGAATAATTAAACTAGAGCAGGCTATAAATAGAATGAAGAAGAAAACTGAGGAAAAAAATGCCCTGTAGGCTGGGAGAAAATGTTCTTCCTTTTAGAAGGGTTAGAATTCTGCTTACAAACTTCATTAGACCTGGCATATGCTTCTTTTTCTTCCTAAGAGCTATCATGACACATATCTTTGCTGTGCAGCTTTTAGATCCTCCCTTGGGAATGCCTTCAAATAAGTGTCAAAAAGTTTAATTTCAAGACAAGGCTCAAAGCGCCTCTCAGATAACATGAAAGGACAACAGCAAGCAATTCCACAAACAAAAACCTGCAACCATTCCATGCCTGTGTCCTTTTTTTTACCAGGTAAGAAAAGTACAGCCTGTTATTGTTCCCAGTCTTCTGCTCAGGGCCCAGCTCCCTGTGCTGATCCTTGCTTGCCGTGACTGTCTCCAAGGAGTGATCTGCCACCTGAGAACTTCCAGACACAACTACATCATCTGCTCACAGCTCTCTCACCTCCAGACATAAGAGCTGGAGCCAGGCGGCAGGAAGCACCTGTAAGTATTTTACATCCACCAGGGACAACACCTCCCAACTTACAGACTTCTCATCTGGCCGAATACAATCAGGGTCCTACCCCCTCCTCCTCAGGTAGCCAGAACCCTGACCAGGGCGCTCATAAGTGGCCACAGCTCATGGAATGCAGGCATTTCCTCTCTGCCATAAAATGCATCATTTATTATCAAAGCCTTTTTCTCCATCGGGATCGGCTGGCAAGGGATATTTGTTCCTCGCATCCTTCCTGTTCTTCTCCCTCCCCTTTTTCTACCACCCCCGCACATCCTAAGCCCCAGGAGGTTTCACAGGAAGGAAGAAGGAGGTTGTACGTTGTCTGAGAAGGGTTTATAAGCGGCCCTTCTGGCACAGAACGCGAACCAAGACATTGTTTAGCTATGTGTCTCAACTAGAGGAACAGGCATGATGAAGCTAGATGCCATTGGGCAGTTCATGAGTAAACTAGCCCAGAGGACATCCACCAGCGTATCACCACAGCTGCAGTTCTCTCTCCCTGCCTCTCTGACTTTGCCCGTGCCAGGTAACATCCTCACAGCTACAGCACAATGCCAAATGTACTTTGGGTTATTCCGTGTCCACTGCATAACACAAAAGTCTCCGCAGACAGAGCTGGGGACAAGGCTGCCTACATGGTCTGGGGTCCCTCCAGGAGGTTGTCATCTGGTCAAGACAGAAGAAGGCAGAACCAGAGACCAATGTTGTAACTGAGACCAGAGATAGGGCTACAACACAGGCCTGGTGTACATCCTGGAAATGCAGTCAGCGACTCAGGACAGCACGAGACAGGCACATCCACAACATCTCTGATGATTAAGCACTGAGCTTAATGAAGCCTGTGGACTGATGGGCAGGTGCTGCATGGATGGAGGCCCTGGGTAAGGCTAGGCAGGGCAGCTAAGGGCTTTTGGTGCACTCAAGGCCCTGACCACTGTAACTTGGCAGTAGAGCTTGTAACATGAGGGAATTACAGTCCTTCAGTAATCTGGTAGTGCTCTGGCCCATTGCTCAACTCACCTCAGCACACAGTCTTAAACCTCAAGGGGTTGGTAAGGTCAGTAGATCAGTATGTTAAATTTCCAGATAGGAGTTGCCACGCAGATAGCTACTTGTCCAGCTATCACTACCCAAGAATTCAGTAGCGTATAATGAAAGAACCTAGCAGCCCTATGCAGACACCCAGATCAATAGAAGAGACAGAGCAGATTTCATGGCATCTCCAACATCTTGCCCTCTTTAAGAGTAAAGCTGTGAACAGAGTACAGAAATGTGCAGAAGTCTGGAAATAAAATAAGCATTTAAATTGGGTTCCCCAACCTTTACCCTAGTCTTCGAGATCAGCATATGAACCACCTTGACTGGCTCCTTGAAGCCAACTGGAGGAAAAGCATCACTTGCTTTTGTTTGGGTTCAGCTAGACCTCTTAGCTACACTTGTAGCTATGCTAATCATTCAAAGCAGTCAGAATGTTCGCCTTTTTTCAAAACTCCGTGAGATAAGATCACCAGATTCTCCTGCAAGCTTATGCGAAGACACCATGTCTGCCTGAGGAACCCTGTTCTCTAATGTAATATTTTTACCAACAGTACGGTCTCTCTACTCTCCTGCAGCCTAAACATAGTTTTGCTGTCTAAATCCAAAATTCTACTTCAGTACAATCAGGCATTTAAAGTTTTAATCTTAATCTTCAAGTCTGAGAACAAAAAAAAATTATCCCCTAACTGGTGCTATTCCCAAGCAGAACTACTCTTGCTGTAAAGTGTTCCATTTGAAAAACCCCAGGCCTTGAGGGCAAACAGCTAATTGTTTAAATGGTGGTGTGCGAATATTCTAGAGGTGAACAATTTCCCAAACACCTGCTGCTGTAGTTAATGGCGGCGCATTTACTTCTAGCCACAACACGTACGTGTATAATCTCTGTCTGTGAAGAGATATTGTGGTAGAAGATTTTAAAAGGCAGGAATGTTCAAGTCACCATTTCTTGCTTTGCTTCACCGAAAGGACAGAAAGAGTATGTTCAGGTAAGTGTGATCTCAGACCAAATGGTGAGAGGATTTAATTCCTTTTAATATATTCATGTGGCAGAAGACACACACACGTAATGGAGGGCTTCTGTTTTGTATGAGAGTGGCCACGCAGTGACTGGATAATAAATCACTTCCCAGCCTTGACAATTTTCTGCAAATAAGATTTAATATAAAGCAGCCTATTGGTTGTGCTACTTGCCTCCCACATGGGCTATGGAATCCCTCAGAAGCAGAGGGATCAAAACCAATGTGGCAACCCCTACTCCACAGTAGGGCTATTGACCATTCTGGTTTGCCGTCGTCCCCTCCGGCACCAATGTACTCGAATGCCCCACACCCTCTGAAAGCATCTCACAAACGGCTCGGAGCAATAAGCGAGAGCAGAAACAAGTTCTTTCACAAGTTGAGATGGCAGTTCATGCCCAGAAGAAAAAGAACCGATAAACCTCATAATACTTTGACTTCACACGTTAACTGCAGGTATCATTCCTATTCAAGTGCTTAATCCTGCCCTGACTTTAAAACGGTTTGCCTCCATGTCCCACAGCAACAAATTCCATGGGTTGATTAGATGTCACTTTAAAGTTCACTGCCTTTCAAGTGCTCTAAACATGTAGTCTTTGTTTCAACACATTGATCCAGCATGAAAAGATAATGGAAGTGTCCAGTTAATTACCACCCAGTCAGCTCTCATCCTAGTAGAATGACAGCTGGCCAGGTAACCAAGAGATTGTAATGACGAGGATGTTCTTAAACTAAGGAGGCAAGGGCTGAGGTTCCAGCCATCTTGGATGGATGTGAGAAATGACAAGGAATGTGAAGCTAGACTTTCTGGAGTGGCCTACCCTTGTTCCCAGAGAATTTTTATAACTTGGTTTAGTAGGCTAAACTAAACACCGTGATAAACTGGAAGAATCTTTGCTTTAAGGAATACCTGAAATCCGGGAGTTCATTCCCTCTACCAAAAACAAGTTAGGATGCTATCATAAATGTATTTTTCTTTCAGCGGCAAATCAGCTCCCACAACAATCAGTACAGCTGAACCTATGTGTCTAAGAAGGAACATTGAAATGGCGGTTTAAAATTTAGAATCAGTAAGTCAAGTTCTTCAGTACAACAACTCCTGCTCATTCTTTGCTCTTGTCAGCATATTCACCTTGTGTGAGTCTGCAGAAAAACAGAAACATCCATTAGTATGCTTTTTACTATACATTTTAATGTCAAAAATACCAGATCCATGAAACCAGAATTCTTAATGGAAACATGCTAATTTAGCATAACCTTATATCACAAACTGACATCTAAATTTTAAATGGAGTTTTCTGCAAAGTTTAGTTTCGGTAATTTGATGCTTGCCTGGAATATAGGTCAAAACATTGTTTCATTGCAAAAATACTTATTTATTTAAATAATGCTCTTACATGAAAGAAAGACTAAGCTACAGATATTCCAATAGACTCACAGCCAGTCAACATCCAAAATAAACTGTAAGTATCTAAGTCTCAATAAAGCAAAACAAAGAACACCACTGGAGTGTCAGAACCTGGAGAAGCCTGAAAGAAATTAGAATTACACCTTTTTAAAGCTTGGTAGATCAACTGTTTTCTTTGTGAAAAAAATTGACATGGAAATCCTCTTAGCATGTGTCAGCGATTAGACCGCCTAGGAACAAGGAATACCAAAGACCACATTGACACGAGACAGGAGAGAGACAGAGAAGAGGCTGATCGAATAACTTCAGTGTACGCAATAGCCTACTGATTGGGGCTGTCAGCTGGGACCTAGAAAAATGGATTTAAACCTCTGCTAAGTCATTCTATGCCAACCCACACATGTGCCCTAAGTAGACAGCTCTTAACTGTCCCATGGTGTCTTTGCACACGTGTGAGTAAATATTTTACAAAGTCTTTTAGTTTTCCTTGGCCTTGCCACTATACAAGTAAAGAAACTTTCTCGAAGTTCAAACACTTTCATGGGATGAAGGACTCATCTTTCTGCTGTTGAAAACTGTGGGCTTTTAAAGCTCAGCCTTCTGAAAATTTTGACACAAGGAATAGGCTGTGTTAGGTCTGTGGAGGATTCTGCTATGCAAATGGGCACTGAAGGAGTAAAATCATCAAAGCAATGCTAGCTATTCAACAACGAGCTTCCATTTGTTGCCAGAGAAACACTGTGTTGAATGAAATGCATTTAGAAAAACATTAATACAAAGGGAAAATATGAGTAATCAACATAAAGCCATAAGCCATGGAAGCGTGCTTTATGAAATGTCTTCCGGACTGTCTCAAAACATTAGACATGCTGACAGAGATATCAGAGAGGTTTTCAGTTATTTCTAATAGAGGTGGTTTCAATTTTGGTCTACCTGTCATGTCAAGTTTGCAACACCAAAAGTCTGAATGTCATGAGAGAACCTGAAAAAGCTATGTTCCAACCAACGCGCTCATGGTTATGCCTTTTTTTCCTTGCCTTTCTTTTTTTGTGTGTGTGAATATCCTTCTCCAGTTCTTCCATGTACTTTCCTCCCCCTTCCTTGAAGACAGAAAATCCAATGCACCGTATCCTATAGGCAAAGAATCTCTCATATGAGTAGAGGGAAAATTACATAATGGGAACTTAAGCTAAGCTCTCCAGAATGATCTCCAACCCTGAAGTCTCTTTTTACTAAATCCATAGACTTGAAATATAACATAGCCTAACTGACTTCTGAAGAACCAAATATTTGGTTTGCACAGAAGTAGCTTTCTTTACAGCGTGCCCTGTTCAGCCTGTAGGGTTGCAGTTACCGTGGGCTAGTACAAAAGCAATATTTTTTTCCACCAGGAGCAAGAAGGCTGAACAAAAGTGACTATGCCTCTCTAAAGCATGCATTTTTTGTATCCCCTCAGGTATTCCTGCAGTTACACAACTTTGGTTTTGCTTGGTTGAGAAAATATACTGGGAATCACATAGAAACACACTGTACGTCTCATTAGCTTGCTGGATGATTTTAATAACCTGCAAATACTTGATTTGAGAAAATTACCTCCTTACAAATGAAATTAAGGAGGTATACAACAGGTCTGGGCATATCAGCATTCCATATATCTGCACAGAATTGTGATATTTTCTCATCTGCATGGAATAAATAAGTGTATTGGTGTATTATCTATCCTGTACAGATACGCAATGCCTACAAGATCAACACCAAGAGGCCATGAGACATGGAAGCCTGAATCCATTGCATTGTCCTTTTTGATTCAAGGGTACATGATGAGTTGCAAGCTTAAGAAAGTACATTTTCAACTAAAACATGGAGGTGAAGATGGGCCCAAGTGGGTTTGAGCTCCCACCTGGGCCTGAATCCTTCTTGATTAGCCAGTCAAAAGACTGGGAAAGTAGAATAAAATTAACAAGATCTAATCCTCTTACCCTTTGTGTCTATTTGGCTGTGAAAATGTAGACTGCAAAACACTCATCAAATAATAAAAACACTGAATCATAGCAAATATTTTTCTTCCATTTCCCCTCCCCATCTTGTTTCAAGCCTTCTTAGCTAATTTAGGTGTCAACCTACCTTGTAGAAATGCTGTCAACTTTATGACATTGTTTCCATTCGTTTACACTTTTCCATTTTGGTGACTCTCCTTAATGAGAAGTGTCATCAGAATTAAAACACTCAAGGGTAGGATTATGTCTAAGTATATCCATTACTTTTGCTTGAGGAAAATAAACTGCTGTTGTCACTTGATATGTACTTAATCTGCTACAACAGAATTTTTTTTTCTGTAATTCTCATTTTACTGACTGATGCATATTCTCCTATGACAGTTTCCCCGAGAATTTTTCTTTGGCTATATATATTGGTCATCAGGAAAAGAAAGCAGCATTCCAGGCATGCAACTGGTTCTAACATGTAGCATACGCATCATCTGAGCCCTTACCAAGCCTTTGTGGCTGTTCTGCAGTGCCATCATACCTCAAGGACCTCATGTGAAGCAACCCAGATGCTAATCCAGATAGCTCTGAGGAGAGATGTGTAGTTTATCAAAACAAAGTGAAACAAAAAGGCACATTCATCTGACCAAACCTTATTGCTCTGTGTAGAGAGCACACAAAAAGTCAAGCAATTCTAGATGTGATCTTTCTCCTGTACTTGGAGTTCATCTGAATAATAGGCTTTAGTAAGACCTTGCCATTACTACCCACGTGGTTGAACGCTACAGCACAGTGAAAAGTTGTTCATAACATAGACACATATGGCAATGGTCAAAGGGGGACGGCAGCCAGAGTCGCAAACCAAGGGACAACAGCAGGGCTCAATGAAGATCCGTTATTCAGATCTTTCATTGCTTTTATCTCACTTTCCAAAACTCTTCAGTAGAGTTACCTTTGTGCTTATCAATGAGGTTGGAAGTTTGCTGATGTCCCACCTATTCACTGAAAACACTCCATTTGTTGTTCCTGTACTGAGTGAAGCCCAACCCAAAATTCAGGTATACCAGATGAAATATTGTCTCCCAAGCATCTCTGAATAGATTTAGGCAGCTGAGAAATTATTCCAATATTCTCATTAGACGCACTCATATTCATTGCTGCACGGTCAGCTTCAGGCATCCAAAAGCTATGAGTAAGCACCCTGCTGCCATACAAAATGGTGAGATTTAGTTTCTTTGAAAACAGAAAACAATAACAGGGGGTTTTGTCCATGTTCAGTTTTTAACTCCCACTAACTTGATCGTGACATTTAGTTTTGCCGACTCCTACAAATTTGTATAAAATGATCTTTGGCCCCAGAATCCCCACACAAATTAATTACACACTCCTTCAGCCCTATGAAAATTCTTCAGTGCCCAAAGAAATCCACCCTCTGTGTCCACTACACATCTACTGCTTCTGCATCTGCAAAAGGTCTTCATCTTCTGACCGAACCTGAGAATGCTGGTTTCCAGAAGATTTCTCTATGCCTCACTCAATGCCAAGGCAGCAGTAATTACTTGAGAGATATTTTGTCCCGTGTATTTCCTGGAATGGAAATTAAGGAGGATGGTGAGAAGGGAAGAGAGAACCAGAGTGTAAACTGACTCATTTTTTTGTATAGTAATGGAGCCAGCTCAGCTGTCCTAAAATGACGAGTAGTTTCTGTTCCATTCCCATCCCAGAAAAATAACATCGGATGCTGTCTCTGCTTTAAGTTCTCCGGTAGCCTGAGCAAAAGGAATAGAGGAAGGGGTGGCTTAGCCTCCTGCAGAAGCCCTCACCAACTGCTCTTCCCCACAAGGCAGCCAGGCAGGAGTGTCCTGTGAAAAAGCCAGCTGTTGACTGCAGCTTGGCACAGCTACCTGACTGCTAGCAGCAGGGGTCAAAGACGTGTGATTAAGGTGAGAGATTCACCAGCTGGCACTGCTGCTAGAATGAGCTCAGAGACCAGGGTGGCTCCAGATGGAAGTAGTTGCTGATGCTATTAATAAATCCTGTGCTTTCTGTCCAACTCTCCAGTTCCATTCTACTCCCTAAATATCAAACTAGACTAAAAAGTAGATTCCAGCTTCTTTGAACAACTCCAGCAACAGAAAGTGAGAGGAGCCAACTCTGCAGAGTATTCTTGGCCTAAGGAACTTTCCCGAGTGTCCAAGGGAGGGCATCATGGCCCAAGGCTCTCCCAGACTTGGCATGACAGGCATGGCTGAGGAAGAGGCAAGTGTGTTGGGCTGAGGCAAATTAATTCTGTCTTGTGGCTGTTCCAGTTCACTCTGAGCCAAGCAGGGATCTGGTCTAGCTGGGAATATCAGTGTATGGCATAAAGCCAGCTATGCCATCCCCTTCCGCACGGCTCCAATGTTGGAATTCAGATTTTATTTGGCTAGGTTGCTGTGCCCCAGCATCGCTAGGCCGGACATCTTTTTTAGATATTATATTTTACATGTATGTTTTAAATAAATAGCCTGTATTTTAGGAGCACTTAGCCATAAGTATATAAACTGCTCTGAGGTTTACCCCATTGGAATTAGAATGAACCTAATTCATAATTCAGACATCAGGCTAGAAACAGCTCAGCTTCGCTCCATGGACCTATAGCTTGATGTCTGAACTGCCCACGAGACGCCCTCTAATCCCAATAGCTGTAACCTAACCTCAGAGTGGTTTCTAAACTTACTAAATAAATATACTTTTTAAAGAGGAATGCACCATATTTACTAGGGTTTTTGCTCTGTTCGGGCAGACTATCATTTTAGAGCTGTTCCTATGAGAGAGGCTGTGGAGAGACAAAACTATATTCAAGAAAAATTTCAGAGCTTACTTGTTTTTTTTTATTAAAAACAAGGGGAAAATCCAGCCTACTCTATTTAACTGAATACAGAAATTATCAGAAGGTACAAATTCTTTAAGCTATGGAGGGTTACCTCCCATTAGCATTTACGCATGCAAAAGTCTTCTGGCATGGGTAGCCATACTGAATTGACTATGACTGCCCACTTTGGAAGTTTACCAAAGAATGGGCCCAATCTGTCTACTTTTGTATTCATTCTTCAAGCAACACTTTTTTCACAAGCGATACTCAGGTAAATAAAAAAATATCTGTGCATTCAACCTTCATTTCCACTTTGTATTAAAATCTTGTTCATTACCAAGAATTATTTTATAAGCATCAATGTATGAAGATAGAAAAGCTGAGTTTTCAAAACAGCATTTTTGCAAGAGGAAGGAATATATTAGTAACGTGAAAGTCTGACTGTCTGATCAAATCATGGCTTTCAGTTTGATCTTCATTGATAATTTTTCAACTTCACTCAACACTTCGTGTACTGGAAAAGGGCTGTGCAGCAGAGACTTTTCTAAATGCCTTAATACCACAAACTGTATCTGGTCAGTCTGTCTGCTCTCCATGTGTGCCTGCCTTCACAGCAAATAAATGCCAGAAATAGCATTCCTCCAGGATTTTCAGTTCAAAAGCCACAAAAATTCTCTTTCTTATGGTATGGCACTGTGCAATAAAATGGTGTCATCTGGAAAATTACAGTCTTGGAAACAAATGTTTTTTCCCTCTTCACTGATTTAAATCATTTAAAAATAGATGGGTTGTCACATAAGTTTTGTATTTGCCAGGAGAGCCCCTCATTTCATCTTGTAACAGCACAAGAAATGTATCCCATAACAAGACAGAGAGGTCTTCCTAGGGAATTCCCTGGGAATATCTTTTTTCTTTATTTGTGCAGACTCCTCAGAAATAAAACGTGAAAGCAATTCATCAAGGGTTGATAATGTATTCAAGGTCACACTAAACAATGACTTCAGGGAGTATTTATATAGTACAAATACAGGGGAAGAAGGAAAGAGATGTCACGGACTAAACTTCTTTTCAGTTCTTCTTTCTGTTTTCTTAAAATTGATGTGGTGTGAAAACAGACTGCCACATTGTTGGCTGAGAGAAACGTCTTCTTAATGAAACTCACTGACCAGCACAGTTGAGCCACTCTTGAATGACATTTATCTCTTGACGCTGAAAACCAGGAAAGCATTGCAGGTGAGAAGTCTTGGAAGAATTTACCATAAGAAACCAAGGCTTCTCAATGCTCCATCGATCAAGAAAAAATCCTTTTCTTTTTTAACTGGGATAACAGCTCAAAATTTTTAGGATGGATAATTTATCGTTTAAGGAAGGTCACCAAACTATAAAATGTTCTTCCCTATCTGTTATATCTGACTCCCCTCCTCAAAATTCCCACTAAAACAGCTTGCTAACACTTTTGTCATCACTTGAAGCCAGTATAAGCACAGAGGTTTCTGAAAGGGTTTCGAAACATCACTTGCTCTCCCTAAAATCCGTCATGGACCAGCAATAGTTCCAACCTCCATGTACCTCCTGACTTTTGCAGAAGGTGAAAGAAAAAGTATGATTCCCATTTTAAGTTCCTTATTCCCATCTTTTTTTGATTGTTTTTGCATGATCAGCAAAAAACTTGAACTACAAACTACCTTGTTACAAGTCTAGCTCTTTACTTCCATCTGACAGGATTCACACTTTCAATTTTCACTACACTGATGGTCTGAAGCTGGGCAGACACAGGAACTCTGGCAGTGTCTTGAATATTATATTTGCAATTCTATATATAATCTATATCACATCAAGGATCCTTATAAGAAATTCCTTACAAGCAAAGTAAGTAATAAATGTGTCTCTGCAAATTTCAGTGACTCACTTCAGAGAAATGTTGATGGAGAAAAGTGTAAGTTTATAGGTAGAGAGCAGAATATCAATTATCATGATTAGCATGCTAAATTTCAGGTAATGAAAGTGGATTGCAACAATGAAGAAGAGTGTACATGAATTAAATGCTGAATTGTTTTCCTTCTGGTGACGATCTTGTTATTACCTCTTACTGCCCTCCCAAACTGACATATGCAAGCAAAACTCCAATGCACCTTACAAAACTTTTAGCCTTTCTTTCCTGTAGGAAAGGCTGCTGGGTTTTTTTATTGGCACCTAGCTTTGTGATAGTAGCTCTATACTAGCTGGCAATAATATACACTACAAATTGCCCTATCTAGAACCACAAGACTTATTAAAAATTAGTTTTTCTAAATAGGAAAACCTGCCGTTCCTCAGAGCACAAACCCTTGGCTGAAAGTACTTCCTTGCCCAGCCCCAACATTTGACATCTCCTGGACTGAAAATTCCTCTGTTTGGCACATATTGAAGCGATTTGCATGCAAGCTTTTTTCCACATACTTTTGTTTAACAGCTGTATACAAGATCAGCCAGGACAGGCACATGACATGCTTTCACATGAAATACACGTGAGCCATAAGCCTCCTAGAAATTCCCAGAACCAGAACATACCACTTGTCATGTTACTTGGCTTCATTCCTACACTGATGGAGCATCAGTTTCAGCCCATCACTAAGAAAAACAGGCATCTTAATTTTGGTTTCAGGCATTTGGTCACTCACATTATCAGCAGTACTGCAGCCACGTTTTAACCATATATCCTTATTTTTCTTCATCTTTACTTATGCTTTCTGAAAGGTTATCTGGCAGTTATAAGCAATGGACATATCATTCTCTTACAGGTAACAGCTTCAAACACAGGATAAATTGCCCCAAAATCTGTATGGAAAGAAAGCTCTGATGATCAGATTTTAAAAAGTAATCAGGTAACTGAATAAGCAGACAGATACCTACTAGAATTTCTAAATGACTAGATTTTTAATCATCTAAAAGCTAGTCCCTTTAAGAAATGGAAGAGATCACTAAATACACCTCAGAGCTAGATTACTTCTTATGAATATTCTTTCTAAAATTCATGGTAATTTGCTTTCTGTTTCAATGAGTTCCTTCTCTAGAGACCACTTCTAATTGTGCCTTGGGGCATGTGCACTCATCTGAGAAAGACTAAGGGCAATGAAGGAATGAGCAAAACCTGTGTTGCTAGAAGTCTGTGAAGGTCAAAGCACTTTCACCACAGCTTCTGACCCTCCAAGGACAAAAGTCAAGAGTATTCATGCAGGATGACAATGCTATTTGCAAAAGCAACACACTCAACTTCTCAGCCTCTTGAAGCGATGTAGCTTTGGAGTTGGGGTGTAGGAATGACAGGGAAAAAAGAAGAGACATTGAGCTGTTCCCTGGCCCTCAACCTACAGCGCAGAGGCCAGCGCCAGTTCACAAACATGAAGCCATCCAGAGAGCTTTGTTGCCAGATCCCACCTCATTCCTGTGCTCTAGCAAGGTCACCTCTTTCTTTTCTGCCTTTCAGTCACTGTGACACAAGGGCTTAAGAGGGTGAATTAGCAGCAGGACTGGTAACTGACTGATGCGAGGATGAAGCTCCAAGCTAACAGACAACATCAGCATCTCCTAGAAGGCAAAAAAATGAAAAAACTGTGAGAAAGAAAATAAGTTCTCAACCACTCTGAGCTATTTTCATCACCAGACTGAAATACCTGCATTGGAGTAAACATATCAGGTTGCATAAATCAGCACCAAAGACGCTGTAAGTCCAGGTGGACCTCAAAGTGGATGGAGTCCTTTTGTGAGGAGCCCTTCCACGAAGATCAGGAGTTGGATTCAGTTGTTATTTTTCTGGTCAGAGCATGGAAATATCTCAAATTCAAATGTTTAAATAGTGCCAGTCACAGAACGATGTTGTGCTACCCGAAATTTGTGAGCATTTTTTAGTTTAGCCACACACAGAGCACTTCTCCCACTTGTAAACAGCTCCCTTCTAACAAAAGTTATATGAGGGCTTCCTGGATGGGAAACATGAACACAGGGTCTGCATGGCATCAGCAAGAGAGTTGCTGTTGTCCATATAAGTGTCTCAGCTCTAAATGGTTAGACTGAGTTTGTATCCTTATTGTTATTCCAGGTCCACCATAATCAGCACAAATCTCGCAGCACAGAACTGCCGCTTCATTTCCTACATTAAACACCATGACATGTTCTGACAGCACCGAGCATGCTCTAACAGTTATTATTATTTGGAAAAAAATACCTCAAAAATGTATTTAATTATGGGAGTTTTGTGCTGATTCACAAGAAAGGCTGTCGTCTGAGTTGTAGATTCTGTACAAACTAATTGTTCACATCAGAAGTATTGCTACTTCAGAAAATTCTGGACCCTATTTATTTGAAGGCAGGCCCAGTCTACACAAGAAAGTCAGTAATTACCTTGTTATAACTTCCTACTGGGCTGATGTTATTTTTTTTCATCATGCAGGAATTGTTGTTCAGTAACTTAGAGCTTGCTACTGAATTTAAGATTAAATATATATTCAGCTCATGTCCACACACATCCTGCCAATATGAAAAAGCATGTAGAAAAAAAAGCAGAAGGAAAGAGCATTAAGCAGCAGGAAGAATCCTGGACCAAAGTAAATGTTTTGCTCATTAGATTGTATTTTTATCCATGTTACTGAAAAATTGAAACAGCAAAATGTAGCTTGTTACAACACTTTCAAGCTTTCTGCATGATTAGATCTCCCTGAAGAGAGCCTGCTAGTGAGGAAATGGATAAGATTCTCAGAGCAGTTTTTGAAAAGCAGAAGTACGTTTAACCAGTGGTGGGGTTGTTTCTTTAAGGAATCTGAATTCATCAGAAATATCAATCCATAGCTTATGGTTTTGTAAATTTTAGCTGATAATAACTGCTACTATGGACAGAACCAAGTGCATTTCAGCTTTCAGTGATGACAGTGAAGGACTTGATACCATTCAGTGAGAACTCGACCAGGCTCTGAGGACCCTGTTCAGATGGTCTATAACCCCTTAAGTCCTTACGCTTACCCAATGGCGAAAGCACCTCTAGAGGCCTCTGAAGGATAGTTCAGAGGACTGAGGAAAGCTAAGGATGGAGACATTGAAAAAGAGTTGACAAGAAAATTTAGCTGCAGGCACTCTTGCAATTTTGGCTGCCTGATTATGGTCTTAGTGTGTAGGCACCTTGCCATTTAGTTTGCACACGTGTTTCTGCGCACTGTCAGTGCTTGACACAAGGCTTGTTTTAATTGGTTCTTTTTAAGAGTCAAGGACCTCTGTTTCAGAGCTGCAGTACGAGAGCTGTAGCCCTTCTCTTTCAGGTGCCAATTGCTTCCTCACAGTTACAGAAAAGTTAATCATCTTCATCATTTAAAATAAAAACAATTTAAAAATAAGAGAAGTGCATGCTCCCCCGGTCAGTGCAATCTCAGTGACCACCTGAATGTTTTCTGAATATTCACAATGGGCATTTTTAGAATAAAATGTTCTTACAATGGCTCTTAATACATACTTGGATCCCTTCTTCTGGATATCTAATAAAGATCTTTTGGACTGAAAAACTGGGAACAAAGACAGACCAGAGAGTTTTTAAAAGTAGAAAGCATAAAATGTAAACAAAATTTACATCACTGGAAAAACCAGACCATTCTCTTACAAACATCAATGGAGACATTTATTGTCAATCTCAGAACTGAACTGGCTACGCTTCAAGAACCAAAAGAGACTCCAATCTGGTAAAGCAACTCCTCATCCTGCATTCCCCCAACAAAATGCCCCCCTGAATAGAGAGAAATTTTTGAGAGGAAGAAGCAGAGCAAAAAAAATTTTGGCAGAGGTTACACAGGGAATTTGCAGCGAAGCCAGGGATGGAGTTAGCTGCTTCCTATGGAGTTAGATGCAGGTCCTATCCATTAGACCACAGCAATCTCCATATTTAGTTAGATCAAGCGTAAAAGCAGTCAAATAACATCCATCTCCTCACTTTCTTAAAGATACTGAAATTTCCAGATGAAAAGTACAACATGTGCTCAAAACATTACTTGACATCATTTTCGCAGATGAAGCTCTGCAGGGTTCTGCCCCAGCTAA
Organism: Neomorphus geoffroyi; assembly: GCA_033558235.1. Classification (NCBI taxonomy): domain Eukaryota; kingdom Metazoa; phylum Chordata; class Aves; order Cuculiformes; family Neomorphidae; genus Neomorphus; species Neomorphus geoffroyi. The sequence continues at coordinate 13,158,031 of JAUMJM010000038.1, forward strand.
GGGTTAAAAATAGAGTATGCCATTGCTTTGGCTGAATTGTATTTTACTTTAAACCACACCTTTGCACTGGGTAAGGTAGACCTCCTGTCTTCTCCTCACAATGCTACAGACCTGTAATGGGAACCAGAAGCTGTAATCCGACAGCCTAAGGCCTGCCTTAGCCTAATGATCCACCTTGGTTTGTGCCACTAGGGACAGGGATTTAAGTGGGACTTAAAGCTCTGTGAACATGCTCGCAAGTGATGATCTGAAAGAAAATGTTAAAAAGTTTGTCTCCTACTATGGGAAGATAATTTTTGAGTCCTGAACCCATGCCATCACTATGAAACAAAACCAAGTCAGTGACAGCAATAAAAAGGGGTTAAAAAAACCTAAGCTTTTCCAAACCTGTATGTAACTTTAAACCAAATATTAACAGAAAAAACCCCTGGCATTTAAGTTGGCTCTTAGCTTCAGTTAATGAGGAGTTCAGATTTCCATTCTAACCCTCTTTTTCTGTTGCTTGTAATTTTCTCAAATAAACTCCATTTTGGGCTGAAATTTTCCATGCTTGAGATTTTTTTTGGAAAGTTTATACAAAATCAGTTAAACAGTTTATTTATGTTAGCACTGAAAACAAAAAAAGCCACACAAAAAATTTTCCGTGTATGTTCTGATCAGACATTTTCTGCTCAATGAACTCAAAATCAGCCACAGTAAGGAATTTCCAAATTTTTCTTGTATGTATCATTGATCTCAATTAGTTAGGAAGAAAATCATCAATAAGCAAACACAAAAGCCTCAAGTCAAATCTGGACATTAACAAATTTAGTGTTATAAGTCTGTTAAACTTCATTTTCAGGATGTAACTTAAGTACTTTCTACCTTTCAAGACGTAGTTTGAAAATTTATGAATACTTAGAGTGGAATCACGCTATTAGTCTACTGATGCTCATTGGATATGTTCACAGAGCTCTAAAAGGCACTTTAAAAAGTGTCCATTAGCATAAGATGCCTTATATCCTGCCTCTAAGGCCATATTACAGACTGCATATTTTTTTTAACCATTTGAGTTAAACTTACCTGGGAGGGCGCTGGCTACCCTTGTGGACCTAGGCCAACTATATTCTGCTTGGAGGGGCAAAGCTTTGACTCCACAGGTCTGCGAGCTGTCTTTCAAGTCCATAAATCCCATTTTAATTATCTTAAAGTCATTGATTTCAATGGGAAAAACATAAGGTCCAGTAGAACAAGTTCTCTGAAGTCTGACTCGCAGAAGCAGCAAGTCTTCCCACGTGTCAGTAATTCGTCCTTCAAGACTACGTACAAAGTCACTTCAATGTGGTCCTTTTTGTAGAAGCAAATAAAATTTTCAGTCCAATTCATCGAAATATCTAAACATGGATATGCATAATTATACGTATACGTATACGTCTGTATATGTATGTATATATAAAACACATATGCTAATTGACTAAACATACTTCATTGAAAGTAGTTTTTTCCTTGCTGACATGAAGTCAAGAAAAAGATGCCAAAATCTAGTCTAGCAGAGATTTTGGTGTGGCAAAACACAAGACACCAGCTATGTAAAACACTTTGAGAATTTGTGATATTTCTTAATGCAGACAACCAAGCAAGATAAATCAATTTCCCTTCTGGCAACGTGTAATACCCTTTGTTTTGTTCACCACTAAAAATTTTGTTATTAATGGCATGTTTGTGAAGAATGTATTTCAATCCCTCTGATGAACGATCTACACACAGACTAAATAGCTTATTTCCACTGAGAAAACTTGGTAGCTGGTAACTGCAAAAAAAGAAAAGGAAGAGGGAGGGAAAAGAAAAAGAGGTCATTACTTATAACCTTCAGGAGTCAGGAAGAGTTCACTTCCTTTGTGTTCTACTTTCTTACTGCAGGCATTTCATTTCTGGGAGAAAAAAAATCACAAACATTCACCTCATGAATGAAAATTCTGTACTTCATTGTAGAGTAGTCTGTGTGAAGCTTCTCTTGTTCTCTCATTTGCACCATGATTAAAGTCCCATTTTACCAGTGGGAATATTGAATAGAAATATCACTCTGGACACAATTCACAACTGAAGTTACAGGGTCACAGTTACACAGAGCACACCAGTAGCAGTATTTCTGCCATATAAACTCACAGCCTTGGCACAAGTTCAGCTAACTACTTAAGCACACACGTAGCATAAGCACAGGCATTTTTGCTCAGCTTTTCTGCTCATGCTGTTATTTTGTTGTTTTTAACTAGGAGTCTTATTACAGCGTCTCTGGCAGTTTGGAAGAAGAGGCAACTACAGGGAATGATGCTGCCTTTGGGTAACCTGCTTTCACAGCACTAGTAATTAAATAATGTTTGGCAAGGTTTGATGTGAGGGAAATGTATTAACTCAAAACAAAAAAAGGTCCTGTAAAAAAATACATATCAACATATTTTGCTGCCTTCAGAGAAAAGAAGAAAAAAACAGGCAGACTGTCTGAACCACAGACTCCCTTCAGTCTCTGAAGCCCACAGACACACACTTTGTACAAATATATGATCTTATATACAGACACACAGATCCTTGCCCCCTTTCCCAGCTACATCGCTGCCATACTTACTCACAAAGGCGGTATGTGGGCTGTACATAGAAAATACAGACACTATAATGTATCTTGGCACACGCAATATTGGGCATTGGCACAGACACACATAAGGATGTGCATATTATTCCTTAAGGCAAGAAGTGAATAACACATTAACAGGAAGCAAAAAACCACTGTATTCTCTTTACATTAATACAACCTGACGCTTCCAATGGGACCTCAAATCCAAGAAACCAAAGTTTTCTCCAAACACAATGAAGACAACAAGTCACTCATCTTGCTAAGCGCCACTAGCTCCACCATACAGAAAGGAAAGCTCAGAAGCGTGGAAGTCAGTCACTGGTTTCCCTCTTAGTGTGAGCAAGTCAATGACAGGGCTGAAAAATATAAGATTAGACTACTAATTCTTCATTCAATCTCATCCTTACAGGGCAGTATCACATGACTAGCTGAATGCAGATCTGAAGCACTGCCATGCTCAATGGTTACCTTCTGTGTCGCAGGGCATACCCAAACAGGTGGTAAACACCATGGGCTGCAGCAGGAGGAGTGAGTAGGAGGCACAGGAATTTTGCCAATGAATTGGCCAGTCTTGAATCCACAAAGCTTCCTTTATTCTGCAATTCATGCAATTCTTCCCGCTCTATATCAGCCTCTACCATGGTCTGAATCAGCAGACGAAACACCTCTCTTGAAGTGTTAGAAGCTCAAAGGACCAGGGAGAGGAGGGGGGAAGGAATGCACCCTACACGCAGGGACCACTTGGCTTAGCTTTCCTGATCTAAACTGTATAGCATCCTTACAGTTCACAGTAATTGTACTTTGCTCCCTCCACTCACACTGCACTGGAAGCACCAGCTTCTATGCATCCACTTATCTTCTCACATGTCCTTACGCAAGTCTTATATGATAGAAGATTTTTGGTACTTAGGAAAAATACACGATTCTGAAAAAATATAGCATTCGAAACAACACCGAGACTTTTAATGAACAGTATTTTTCAGCAAAAAAATATGAACAATTTTTTTTCTATCTCAATCAGTTGTATTCTGTATCATATTTTATAGGTTGTAAAGTACAGTAATGTATTTAAACAGGTTTTCAAAATTCTTTATTGGCCCACACTGGTTGCTATCAGCTACATGTTTCTTTACCTCACCTCCTTTCGTGCTGAAGATTCTCTGCATTGCAGCCTGAATGAAGCCAGGAGAGGTAAAACTGCCAGCTCAGTATTTACTGCAAACCTTGTGCTGGAAGAAAAGACAATATCGGAAGACCAGGAGTTCAGGTGGAAGATGGTTAGCATTTTTCATGGTAGATAATTGCCTTGTGTTCCTCTGCACAATATTGAAAAATACTGTCATCTGGAAAAGTAATAAGTTTCAGTAGATAGTACTTCTCTACGACAAGTCATTCTGCCTTCCAGAAGAGGAATGTTTTTTTCCCCTTCCGTCTTTTTTAAGGATATATTTGTATGCACATACCAGCAAGTTGGCTGTAGTAGTGGTGGTAGGTTGTTATGAAAATGTGGTGCCTGTACATCTAGTGATACATAAATTCATAAATTTCTTCATTCTGGAGATGAGGAATGGCTGCCCAACTCTAAGTGTGCAAATGGTCCAGCACAGAGCAGGTGCTGCTGGTGGGCCACCACGCTACAACACAATTTCCTTTGTACTGTCTGTATTCCACAGAGATTAAGATTGGTCCCCAAATCTGGTATAATATCTAGTCTACTTGGAAGGACTACATATCTGTTTGGGTGCGAGATAAACCATAAATGGGGTACTGAGGCACCGGTTCTTTTAAGTAGAAAGAAATTTGCTGCTGAAGTCACTTTATATTGGTGGGTTTCTACAGTACTTTAAAATTGAGCAAGCCAGATGTCATCTAAAGCTCCAAACGTGATAAACAAACAGTATGCGGATGCCAAATTTTATGAGTGGTTAGTTTATTAAAGTTAACATATTTGTACACAAGATGTTAGGTTAAGCGTATGCCTAGGTCTCTGAAAGACCAGGACTATGCTGCTGCATTTAGATCAAAGCTGAGAGGTCAGCACGGGCCACAGTACAGTCACTGAAATCCAAGAACAATAGAGATCTCCTGTGAGTTGGGGATCCTTACTGAAGTCAGTGCTCCCATGTTATCAGATGGGGGTTTCACCCAGAAGAACCCTGATGCTGAGATGAGATCCACAAGTAGGAATTTCTAATGAGTTGATGTTGATTTTAATTTGTTCAGGGATGGAAATCTGTAGCGTCACAGAGAGCCGCAGTGTCCCTTGGTGGAACAGGCAGTTAATTCCATGTTACAAGAGGTCTGCTTGAAGACTTGAGGTCAAAAGGCCTCCTAAAAGGATTTTTAAATTTTCTCATAAATGCTGAATGTTTAAGTTATGATTAAGTCATATTTACCCGTTAATTGTGCAGTAAATAAAGCTGTGGCTTTAACCTTCCAGTCATAGTATGGCAGCATGTTAATTAGGACTGGGAGACTGGCAACCTGCCAAAGTTACGCTGTATGGGAGGTTGAGAGGTACAATCTGGTTATCAGTTATGTTGACATGTGCTGAGCGTTATGTGGTCATGCTGCATACCCAACCGATCTTGAGCTAGCTCTCCCGGTTATGAAAGGGCTGCTGTTTGAAATATTTGGCTCTCAGTCAAAGTCTCTGAGTCTGAAGATCAAGAGTTGGTTGGGCTTTTTTTTTTCCCCACTCATTTCTATTAGTTTTTATAGATCCACTTTCCCACATAGATGGGGGTTGCCGAGAGAGAAACAGACTCACATAACAACAGAGCATGAGGCAAGGCTGTGGGAGAGGGAAAAGAAAGGGTGTAAAGATCTGACTTACAGCTCTGCATCTATTTACTGTTTTCTCACTGTTCTAACCTCAGCCATTCAACAATACTTGGAGCTTAGTCCTAAGATGGGAATTGAAACTCTCACACGTATTTAACCTCCCTGGATTCAGAAATCTTCACATGAGCCACTGCTAAACCAAAGCTGTCCACTTGCAAGCTCCCATGATGTTTCTTGGGCATTATACGGAGCTAGAGGATAAAGAGATAGAAGGGACAGACAATCAGGAAGTGTGAGAAGGAGAAAGGTGAGAAAAATAAAGTTGGTTGTTCATAGAAACACTCTTGCAAAAATGCTTCCTAGTCAGAAAACGGAAATTTAAAGATTTTTATGTTGACTCTACCATTTGCATCTGCATCTCAAATTTCTACCACTCATGCACGTACCTTTTCTTTGCAACTCTATTCCTTCTTCAGAGCACATTTCTCATGAACTTATCAGGATACTCACACATAAAATATCCTACAATCTGATACAGTAGTCCATCAGTTCTTCAGCCCTGATACACCAAGCCAACACACAAACAAACTGCAAAATCAAAATCCAAGGTAATTCTGAAAGAAAAAGGAACATATGTCAGTGGCTGAAAAGTTATTATCTGGTGGGGAGAAGCGGCTGTATCTTGAAACAATTCAATATCTGGATTTTGAGTTTCTTTTCTGGTACTGTAGATTTTTTTTAAAAAAAGAAAAATTAATACCTGTGACATTACAGTCCTATAAACACAGCCTAGACTAGGATCCAGGAAATACAGATTTTGATGTCCCTCTGATCCATTATGTCACTTATTGCCTGTTGTCCCTCAATTTTTGTCAGAGTAAAATTTGTTACAATAACAATCAATATTTCATTATAAGTCCATTTAGGATCAGATTATCTCTTGCAACTTTATTTGCAGATTATGAAAAATGAAAACATTAAATCTTAGTATAGTATAGATTAGTATAGATTCTTCCACAGCCATATGGTCTGTCAGAAAACACGGCTCATCTAATGTTTATTCTCTACTTACATGAAAATCATAGATTTGCTTTCTCATTCCTCCAGCAAGAAATTATCATGCCATGACCATGCAGAGTAGTGAATAAAATTCTATCCAGATGATCCTCAACCAAAAATACAAAAAATTGTAGGTACTTGTTCCAGTATGAAAGCCATCGTGTTACTTATAAGGAGTTTCTACCCAAGCTGATTCTCCAAAAACCTGCACAATTCACTCAGAAATGCTCGCTATGCCATTCAGATAAGAACACCCACATTAGGTACATGGTAATGTCAGCAACCCCAGAACAACATAGGCATATTTCCAATTCATTCAAAGTGGAAATCAACCAAAAGGAGTTTAAATAACTTGCCTGGTCAAATAGCAGGTTATTGGCATAGATTAAATTAGAACAGAAAATTCTACAGTCCTCATGATTGTCCTTAATCTATTCAATTCTGTTGGCCTAGAAATTGCAAATGGGATGCAAAACACTTACTTTTATGTTTTCATCAGCCATTATAGGGACATTTTTGGTCTCTCAATAGAAAACTAGAAATCAAGGACAATCTCTCTTGCTATTGTTTGTCCATCAAGCACAACATTTTTGGAAGACAAATTCCATGGACCATTTTGACACTGCAAATTACTGTAAGATCTATGCAAAGAATGAAAATCAGTTTCTCATTCCCCAGGGGTGTCTCCACACACTGGCACATTAAATTAAAATGCTTGAAGCTAAAGGGTCTGTTTTACTTCATCTTTGTATGACTCTTACTACTTGAAAGAGATATTTTGAAATACCTCACTCTTACATGCAGTTGTGCATGAGGGTTGCAGACACAACTTTAATTGGTCCCCAGGACCTTGCTTTGAAGTGATGACTCACAAAGAGTATTTTGTCAAGCCAACTGTGCTGTAAAAATATTAAGTGTGGCTAAAAACAGTAAAGGTTTTATTATCCTGTTCACTTCCTGTCATGAAGCGTTGCATTAAATTGTACTTTCAAGGGATTAATGACCTATTTGCTTCATTCCATGCTGCATTTGTGGTTATAAAAGCTATTAAAAGCCATGTTATCAATGCCAGTGTTAATGAAGGTATTGGAAAATCAGTCAAGCACAAATATATTCTAATCCATAGCATTAATCCAATTGCTTTTCCCTCAGAGATTTTTTTAGTGTTCCCTGGTGACCTTGCAGAATTGTTGCCATTTTGCAGGCACAGTCAGGAAAGTTAAATGCTTGAGAAACAGAAAACAGGGAAGAAAAACCTCAACCTATGTTACATAAGTGTAAAAGGCCTCTCACTTATGAAAGACTCTACAGAAGTGTAGAAAATGTCCACATCAACACAGACAACAAAGAGCATGACATGTCATTAGCACAACTGAAACCAAATTCAAAACTATGAGAAACTGGACTTTCGTTTTCATTATTTTGAGCAGACACACTGTAAGACTTCAAATTAATCCAATTTATTCAGTAAGAAACAGGTACACAAAATAAGCTTTGTAAAACAATAACAAATTCTTAAAGTTTTTTGTTTATAAATACAACCAAGTAGATTTATTTATTTGCTTTTTGGCAAATATTTTATTCACAGAATTATGTAGTTCTGATGCCATTCATGAAGTTATGCTGAATTTCACAAATACTTTTGTCTAAAAAAGATTAAAGCGAAGGAAAGCTGAAATGTTTTGCACTGACACTAGTTGAAACATTTCAAAGTTTTATTTCAAAACAGTATTTTTCACTTTTAAAAAAGGCAGAATTTGATAAAAAGAAGTTAAAAGCAAAATATTCCAGGCAGTCCTGAAACTGGATCACATTTTCAGTATCAGAGCAAAACCCAAAATACCACTATTTGTATAGGTTAACGCACACATACCTTTTTTTTAGCTATCAAAATGTCAACCATAACAAAACAGTAACAGCCTGCTTCATCCTGATGGTCATCTCAGTGGACATCACACCTAGTAACCATCACCCGTAATATAAAGAATACCAGGAAATCAGTGCAGTGCACTTGTAAACCAATATAGTGATGAGACACCACTGAAAACCACTCTGCATTCGACATCAGAGGAAACTGCACAGCAAAGAAAAAACAAGAAAAGTAGAGCACCCCCCCCCCAAGATTTTCTTGTACTGTGAATAGGTCACTCAGTCACTGATAACCTTCGTATATGGTGATTTTACCTCCACACCCTTAAGTACTTTACTAGGAGAGGGGCTGCCACAAGTGGGGGCTCCAAGGCTCAGCAGCTTTCTTCACCCCACACAGCCACTCCGAGAGAGAAACAAGAGAACCCAGCTCAGTCTTTCCAACTCTGGTCATTCATTAATGGACCTACTATCTACACAATGCAGTTTTTAACAACTTATACAGAAGACCCATAACATATGAAGACGCATGACTATTTATTTACCTCCAAAAGCTGAACAGATTCAGAAACTCTGACTAGCGAGTAATTTGTGCCAAAGTACGGAAATAAATGTAAGCTTTTCTTCTGTCTAGGTTATCTTGTTATTTTTACTGACAGCACGCACAGCTACTGAGGGAAGAAAATTTGAATGTGGATCTGCAAAATATTCAAAAACTTTCAAAGACCCTGCTCTCACAAGCTGAAATGTAAAAATGGCTATTCCTAACACGAAGTGTTTTCAGTAGATCGTTGCTTATGCATTGCGAATTATGTGAGTTCTATCTTTATTTCATCATTTTATTGTAAAAGCATCAGAGAAACTCAGAGAAAGCCTGATGGGATCCATCCTAGGGTGATGAGAGAGCTGGCGGACGAGCTTGCTAAGCCGCTTTCCATCATTTATCAGCAGTCCTGGCTCACTGGAGAGGTCCCAGAAGACTGGAAGTCGGCCAACATGACGCCCATCCACAAGAAGGGCCGTGGGGACGATCCAGGTAACTACAGACCTGTCAGCCTGACCTCGGTTTCACGCAAAATTATGGAACGGATAATCCTGTGTACGATCATGCGGCACCTGCAGAATGAGCGAGAGATCAGGCCCAGCCAGCATGGTTTTAGGAGAGGCAGGTCCTGCCTGACCAACCTGATTTCTTTTTACGACCATGTGACTCGCCTGGTGGATGAGAGGAAGGCTGTGGGTGTGTGTACCTGGACTTCAGCAAGGCCTTTGACACTGTCTCCCGTAGTAGACTACTGGACAAGCTGGCAGCCCGTGGCATGGACGGGAATGTTCTGTGCTGGGTTAGGAATTGGTTGGATGGCCGAGCCCAAAGGGTGGTAATGAATGATGTCCCATCCAGCTGGTGGCCGGTCACTAGTGGCGTCCCCCAGGGTTCGGTGCTGGGCCCGGTCCTGTTTAATATCTTTATTGATGATCTGGATGAGGGGATTGAGTCCTTCATCAGCAAGTTCGCAGATGACACGAAGCTGGGAGGAAGTGTCGATCTGCTAGAAGGTAGGAGGGCCCTACAGAGGGACCTTGACAGGCTGGAGAGATGGGCTGAGTCCAACAGCATGAGGTTTAACAAGTCCAAATGCCGGGTTCTACACTTTGGACACAACAACCCCATTCAGAGCTATAGACTGGGTGCAGAGTGGCTGGAGAGCAGTCAGGCGGAAAGGGACTTGGGAGTGCTGGTGGACAGGAAACTCAACATGAGCCAGCAGTGTGCCCAAGTGGCCAAGAAGGCCAATGGTATCCTGGCCTGCATCTGGAACAGTGTGGCCAGCAGGACTAGAGAGGTCATCATCCCCTTATACTCGGCACTGGTCAGGCCGCAACTTGAGTGCTCCGTCCAGTTCTGGGCCCCTCAGTTTAAGAAGGATGTTGAGATGCTGGAGTGTGTCCAGAGGAGGGCGACGAGGATGGTGAAGGGACTGGAGCACAAGCCCTATGAGGAGCGACTGAGGGAGCTGGGACTGCTTAGCCTCTTAGCCTGGAGAAGAGGAGGCTCAGGGGAGACCTTATTGCTCTCTATAACTACCTAAAGGGAGGTTGTGGTGAGGCAGGGGTTGGACTCTTCTCTCAGGCGACCAGTGACAGAACGAGAGGACATGGTCTCAAGCTTTGCCAGGGGAGGTTTAGGATTGACATTAGGAAGAAATTCTTCACTGAGAGGGTAATTGTTCATTGGAATGCGCTGCCTAGGGAGGTGGTTGAGTCACCATCCCTGGAGGTGTTCAAAGAGAAATTGGATGAGGCACTTAGCGACATGGTGTAGTTGACAAGTAGGAGTAGGTGTAGGTGTTGGGTCATAGGTTGGACTCGATGATCTCAAAGGTCTTTTCCAACCTTACGATACTATGATACTGTGATACTGTGAAACTCATGACCAGCTTTGCTTTGCATTTGTGCTGAGGAAGCAAGCAGGGGCTACGCTCACTGGATTCTCTCCTGTGAACGAGCAGGGCAGGAGTGTGCGAGCAGCCACAAGGGGAACCCTTTAGCACATCAAAAGCTCGGAGAAGCAGGAGTTTCTCTGTCTCCACTTTGGCTGCTGTCATCCTCACACACAACTCAGCTACCTCAACATGGGTAAAAGCTGACCTAGAAGGCAATGAAAGCCCCTGCTCCTTCACTGTTTTTTCTGTTCTTCACTCTTTCCTTTTGGGATTTTTCCATAAGATCTAGAATCTTTCAGCATAAGTGACACTCCTCTGTCCCAAGAGAAAAACAACATGTAAACATCGGCATACCACCACCAATTCTGTTATGTTATCAGAGTGGCTCCATCAGATGTAAGATCTAGTAGCCAAATTCATCGCAGTGAATCAGGAAAGCCTTGCGAACTCTTGGCTTTACGTAAGTGTTTGACTGATTTTACTCTACAAGTAATGGGCATAGGCTACTTACGAATGCCTGCATGGGCTTGAATTTTAACATTCCATAGCACACAAAAAAATAGTGAGGCACATTTTTGAAAACTATTTCCAAGGTCAACATTTGCAAGGTGGTGCAATTTACTATCTGCTGTGTGTGGCTTAAGAATGCGTTGATACATGAGTGGTGTTAGACAAAAAGGTACATCAACTGAACTGGTTACCAGCTGCCGATTCTGATTGACAGATGGGAAGTAAGGCCACATATGGTGGTTGAAGTTTAAATGGATTTTAAAATTAGAAGTAGCATTTCTGAGCCTAGCACCGAAAAACGCTGACATTTGCAGTGCTGGGAGCAGGCTTGTGAGAGGGATTTCTATCCTGGTTTCCCACCCAGAAGAATATATTTACTGTTCAAACATTTTGAGGCAGGCACCCATGGAAATCAACGGGAACACTGCCATTGGTTCTAATGGGAGCAGAATCTGTCCCTATGTGTAAATATGCAGCAATATTTTTTTTCCTGTAACTGTTAAAAACCACCATCACAACTGGATGGAACCTGGTTTTAAACACTCAGACATGGGGCCTCTTTACCGCAGGAGTCTCCAACGATGTCCATCCTTAACACCACACGAGCTGCCAGCTGAAGGCTCTGAAATGCTGATTTTAATCAAAATCTTTCCTTTCAAATCTAGCTTGCAGTTTACTTACAGCGCAAAAGTGCTTCTCAGCACTGGAATTTTCAGGATGCGATGCTGAGCCAAATACTGCAGGCACAGCTTGCTCATAAGACAGCAATCTTGTGACCCACCTTGGAGGCTGTAATAGGGCTACTGTACTCAGCCTCCCACCCTTGGTGAAGCCCACTAATAACATCTGTTTTATAGCATTCACTCCTGCAACCTGCTAGTTCCTTGGCTGTACTGCTGTCACAGAGAGGATGTGCTTTACTGTGCTGCAGGTCTGGTGGAAAGTTGTCAGACTTCAAGCCAAATGTAAAAGCAGTCAGTGCTGAATAAATGGCTTTAAGTGCTTTCTCCAGGGACCCCTTCCAGGTCCCAGATAGGCAGATTTGGCCAGTGTTTGTAGACAGTCTTGCTCAGAGGCAAATTAAAAACCAAAATACAGACACCGTTTGAAAAACATCGAAAGCTAGACTCAAACATCCACGATGTATTAAGACATTCTTATATAAAAATAACCACAAGGTTGCAAATTCATATTTTCCTACTTGGTGAGACCAACTGCAACCAGGAATAAACCTGGAAATGTGTGGGACAGACTGCCTTCAGAGAAAGCATAAAACGGGAGGCGGAAAGCTGGAGTGAGAAAAACAAGACACTGTGAACCGGGCAATTGATGGAGCTGTGGGTGGCACAAGGGGTAGGACCCTCACCTGTACCAGCACTGCCCGTGTGAGCTGCTCCATTCAAGTCAATAGAAGCAACGCAGGACACGCGCCAGCTAAATACACAAGCTTTAACTGAGTAAGTTCACGGTATAGTCCCTAACAAAGTCACAAACAGTAATGAAGCACACTCCTCACCTACTGCACAGGCTCTGCTGTGACTGAATAGCCCCCAGTGCAGTTCAGGAATCTGGATACTGGCCCTCAGTACCACAACAGCAGCAAGTCACGTCACTTTTGCTGTGTGTGGGTGAGAAACGAGAGGGGAGAATTTGACAGAGACTGACAGGATCCCAAGATTCAAGTCAGGAGCAGATGCAAGGTAGGGATTCTCTGCAGTCTGAACGGATAGGACAAAGATTTCAAATTGTTGTATGGTTTGACAAGAGATATCAAAGTTTTTGTTCCAATGGGGAACCATTAACAAATGTTAATCCACTCACTATTGTTTTTTTGGACATTCAGAACATTAAGAAAGTCTGCATTCCAGCTTGGCTGAATAAACAGCTGTGCTGACAAACCCCAGGGGACAGGGCACCACAGAATGAATACGGACGAGTTGTAAGGAAGTGGAAAGGTGAAAAACTTAGAGCTAGTTTTGCTGCCAGACTTTACTTCAGAGAGCTACAACTTCAGACAAAACTAGCCAGCCATCTTTCAGTCATCAACCCCTTCATGTATCTCTTTTCCTTCACAGTTTCTTTTTAAGATTCTCTGACTAGGTTTATAGCAGGGCTACACGTGTGATTTATTGACATGACTAAGTGCGGAGTGTACTGTGGCACAAAGGCAGGGACATGCGGTGAGGACTGTAAGCCAGGACTGCCATCAAAATCTTGATACTCTCATATCACAGGCTGTGGTTGTACACACACAGTTTTGGCAGCACCCTCAGATTCCGCAGAACACACTTTCGAGCACCCAGAACACGAGAAAGGCGACAGTCAGGATGACTTCAGAGCAACCGTGCAATCCTCACCACTGAAGTGCGTTTATAGCCACCACTTTTCACAACACAGAAAAAGTAAGCTCAGCATGTATCTCCATGAACCTCCTTTTACATCCTTCTCTTCTCCCTCAGCAGTCATCCTGCCCTATAGTAGGATCAGACGTGATGACAAGTCATCTCTCTTCTTACAAATCCCATTTTTGCAAATCCTTAGAATACAGTAGTTGGTAATTCTGCCTCTTCATGATACTTCTCTTGCTATATGTGACTCCTCTCGCTATATGGGATAGCAAGAACCATTCTGAAATTTTACAGGGCTCCCACAAGTGTCACTTATGAGAGTACCACTGTCTTGATGGGTATTGTGGTTGGGGCATAGTTTGGTAATCAGCTTATCATTGCGATTCCACACTACAATTTAAACAGAACATCCTGTCAAGTCAGTGCTCTATCAACACCATCCAAGTCTTCTTACACAGCTTATTCTTACCTATTTGATCTCAGCCATGGTGATTACTTTCAGCTACATCTGGCTAGTTCATTCCCTGCAAAAAAGTCTCACTGAGCTACAGAAACACCTGAAGAACCTCTCCAACAAAGCTGCTGCTGCCTTCTCAATGTGCTCTCTTCCCCTGTACATCCTAGAGCTACTGAGCATCTACTATCTACTGAGAATCTACTATCATGATGACACTTGGAATAACTTCTGTCTTTCATCCACTCATCAATCTTCTTTTTATATGTGTTACTGTCCCAATGACCGAGAAGCAGCAAAACAAAGAGAAGCCTATGTTTCCATAAAAGTCCATCTTTACATTAATATCTTAACAGAATCTCTCTAAAACACTTTATACTTCAAGATTAAAATTGCAGGATGTACTGTTTGTACAGTGATCATAAATGATCTCATATTATCTGGTTTTGGGAATAATTTGAAATGTGTTAAAATGCTAATGAGGCAGTAAGGAGATCAGAATTTGGGGCATGTTTCCAAATTAATATTTAACATAATCTTCAGCCAACTCACATCCTCCTGTAAGACAATATTTGCCGGCTTTAAAATGTTTGCTTGCGCACTGCAAGTTAAATTCTGCCAAACAATATCACAGCTCCACTACTATGTAGTGGTGGCAGGAGATCTTTAGAGCAACTTACTTTAATTATCATCGTCATGAGAAAACAGTGAAAACATGAGCTAGGAAACAAAAGGAAGAAATGGCCTGGAATTTGTCACATTCTCCACGTGTTTAAACACCATGGAGTTTTCTAGGGTAAGTAGGGCCTTTGAGTTGTATAAGAGCCAAAATTTCTGCTTTAAAAAATGTCAGTCTTGTTTCTTTTATATTTGTTAGGTATTGACAGTGCTCTTTATACTGAATTTAGGCGGGTTTTGTCAGTGTGTGAATTAAGAGTAAATTTCTGTAACCATTAGGAAAGGAGATGGAAAGAAATAATCACTTTTTTAGAACTGAACAAAGAAACTGAAGATATTTATCCTGTGCTGCCTCAGTTAACCACACAGTGACTAGACATCAAATAATAAGTCAAAATGTTGGTTTTCTTATCTCTCTTGAAAGTTCTTCTAAATTTGAAAGAAGTAAAGCAAAGCTTCTCAAGCCTTTTAATGCTTAAAAGACCCTGAGATCCCTGGAAGATGCAAAGGGAATTTCTAAATGTGTTCACTCATGGATGAATTACTTTACTTTAAAAGGTTACACATGAAAGTTCTTTCTTAAAGAAAGGTAGGACCTTGTGTCAGTTCTGGGATACCTTTATGTATCATTTCACATTCAATTTATTGTCATAGAGTTCAAAACAACCTAATTGACTTCACATTAAAGGGACTTCACCAGCAAGCCAGTAGGGGAACACAAAACGGCAGGGATGTCAGAACTCATTGGGAATGCTTTCAAATCATCAAGCACCAGAGAGCAGTGCTAGAGGCAAAAGCAGTATAGAAGTTAAACAGAGTGTGATCACATGTATGCGTATTATTATTGTGTCTTGCTGGAGGGCTGCTATCACAACGATATAATGACATCATGATAAAGCCACAGGCAAATGCATCATATTTTTGTAAGTGATCTCTAATCTTTGGAATATTTTGACTAGAAAGGAAAGCAAAGTCGATGTCCCATCTTTCACAGCTAACAAGAACTGACCTTCTATGTATTTCCCTTGAAGACTGTACAGCCCAGCAATAAACATGCTTCCTGCAATATGTGTATCTTCAGATGGGGAAAATCAGAGACATAAGAAGTTAAATGGAAGTGCAGGACAGGGACAATAGACATGTAGTTAAGCCCAGGATGCAGTCACAACATTGCTAGCACAAGTGCCAACAACACTTTGCCTTGAAAATATGAGATTTGAGAAGCCAGGTCATACCCTGTTCAGGATATCACAGAATCACAGAATCACTAGGTTGGAAGAGACCTCTGAGATCACAGAGTCCAACCGTGCTTGTCTCCCTGCTAAACCCCGTCCCTAAGGAACTCATCTACCCTTCTTTTAAACACCTCCAGCGATGGCGACTCCACCACCTCCCTGGGCAGCTGTGCCAATCCCTGACCACGCTTTCAGTCAAGAAATTCTTCCTAATGTCCAGTCTAAACCTCCCTTGGCCCAACTTGCGGCCATTTCCTCTCATCCTATCGCTGTCACTTGTGAGAAGAGCCCAGCACCCACCCTGTCACAGCCTCCTTTCAGGCAGTTGTAGACAGGGATGAGGTCTCCTCTCAGCCTTCTCTTCTCCAAGCTAAAAAACCCCAGCTCCCTCAGTCTCTCCTTGTAGGACTTGTTCTCCAGGCCCCTCACCAGCCTCGTTGCCCTTCTCTGGATGCGCTCCAGCCCCTCAATGTCCTTCGTGGAGTGAGGGGCCCAAAACTGAACCCAGCACTCGAGGTGTGGCCTCACCAGCGCTGGGCACAGGGGCACAATCACCTCCCTGCTCCCGCTGGCCACGCTGGGGTTGACACAGGCCAAGATGCCATTGGCCCCCTTGGCCACCTGGGCCACTGCTGCTCGTGTTCAGCTCCTGCCAACCAACACCCCCAGGTCCTTCTCTGCCAGGCAGCTCTCCAGCCACTCTTCCACAAGCCTGTAATGCTGCATGGGGTTGTTGTGACCCAAATGGAGGACTCTGCCCTTGGCCTTGTTGAACCTCATCCCGTTGGTCTCAGCCCATCGATCCAGCCTGTCCAGATCCCTCTGCAGAGCCTCCCTGCCTTCAAGCACATCCACACTTGCACCCAGCTTGGTGTCATCTGCAAACTTGCTGAGGGTGCACTTGATGCCTTCATCGAGATCATTGATGAAGATGTTGGACAGGACTGGACCCAGCACTGAACCCTGGGGAACTCCGCTCGTGACCGGTTTCCACCTGGTTTTAATTCCATTTCCCACAAGCCTTTGGGCCCGGCCATCCAGCCAGTTTTTAACCCAGCAGAGGCTGTGCCTGTCCACGCTGATGGCAGCCAGTTTCTCCAGCAGGATGCTGTGAGAAACGGTGTCAAAGGCTTTACTGAAGTCCAGGTACAGCACATCCACAGCCTTTCCCTCATCCATTTAGTGCCTTCCAACCCTGCTGGTGTGTTTTAGTGTAGTTTATCTCTCTCCTTAAACAGGGAATTAGTACTGTTGCTGAAAAGTCAAAGAAAAGAGATTACTATCATGGTCAAGAACTGCATAAGCATACAATGAAAATAAACTCCCACTCATTGGAACTCTATTTCATACCATGTGTTTATTCTAGATAATAGATGCATGACTCTTGCAAAAGCAGGTTGTGCACAGTATAGCACTTAGCATAGCAACACCTAGCAACATCTTCTTTTCCCCCCCACTCATGGGGAAGTCTACATCTGTGTTGGAACAGGTTACAAAGCTACTTAAATATTTACTGAAGGAAATGTATTATATGGCAAATGTTTATAGAATGCATGGTATGCTTCTCAAAAGCAGTACACTCAAATGGTGGAATAAGTGAATCAGGTTTATCGTAGGTGTGTAAGTTTTACTTGTTGAAATGCTCTTTAGTAATGCAAAATATGACATTGATAAATGGGTGTTTGTATCAAAACCCCATTTAGAATTGTAAGATTTTATGGGGCAGAGTACATGCATCGTTAAGAAGTTATTAAATCCATCTTACCTAGGGTATAGATCCATATAAAATTTGAGCATTTATAAGTTTTTTTATTTCCAACGATAAGATTATTATAGTTTCTCTGTATTTTTATGTGCTGGAAGTGTTAAGATTGTAATTAGGCATTCAAAACCAGTTTGAGTAAGAGCAGCTATGTGGAAATGGGAGTTCTAGATCCCTTTTAGGTTAAACTTCCTTTAAAGTTAAAGGAAAAGCTTTGCAAAGATAACAGTGTAAGAAAGATTTTTGGAGCAAGGGCCTGGATAAATGTGTACACAGACTCATTTATACACATACACACAGATCAAACGCAACGAAACCACAACCTTCCTATAGACTCACACCAGCCAAACAGCTGAAGAGATCACAGATTCTGAACACAAAATGTATCTTGGTGCCATGGCCAAGCAGCTCTGGTTGAAATGCATGCAGAAAACGGAGCTTTCACTCCTGACTTCACTGGGCTTCCAAGGCAGATTAATTCCTATCTGAGCCTGCTGAGTAACATTTCTTCATACCATCAGCATCATAACACATGACATCAAAACTGATATTTGTTCTGCAGATTTGAGTGACAAATTAATAGATTATTCCTTCCAATAGAAAGGTAGTATTAAGGGAATAACACTAAAAGGTCCGGTAAAGAACTTTGGGTCTTAAATATTCGCAATAGCGAATGCTGTCAGAAAGTAATGGAGACCTAGAAGTGCAAGGCTGCCCCCTCTTCCCAAAATCATCCATAACATGCAAGGAATTTCCCTGCCACAGAAAGCACGGGAGATGGGAGAGGAAAACATTGGGTGAAAAAAGAAAAGACATCTCAGAATTTGATAAAACAAACACTAGCTTCAAGAAAGTTCAAAATGGGCAGATATGTAGGCAAACACCAGCACAAAAGGAGTGTGCATCCAAAACCAAAAGTCTGTTTATCATTTTGTTGTACAGATACAGATCCTTTATTTCCAGGTACTTCCGATTCTATATCTATCTCTTCCTTTGAGTATGCACTTCCCTCCCTGTTGCTTAGCTTAATGCTTAACTAAATCAACACTGAGTGTTTTTCCTATGTCATGCTACTCTTGTTTACTGATCACTGTTCAATAGCTCTTAATGAACAGTACAAATACGATGTATTTTGCAATCTCTTATCTAGAATACATTGTACAAAAGCTGTGGAGACGTGAACTGGAAGAACTGCACTTCCACACTGGAAGTGAGGCAACTGCCTCATTATTTCTATCCATATAACACAGCTTGAGGGAGACCTAAGTGATCAAATTTGTTCTACTGAGCAACTTTCAAAGCTGCAAAGCATTCAGAAGAGGAAGAGACAGAAAATGGTCTAGTAAAATTTACAGAAACATCTCAGAGTGATTGACTATAATTTCTAGATGCCTGTTTAGAAACACTTTCATAAGATACTTAACTGCTGAACTTACAAAATTTTGGAGTTCATTCTAAAGTGCCTGAAATGTAATGTCTCATTGTTTAAGGCATTGTAGACCATGCTGGAAAACCCTCTCCCTTTTTTTCTAAGTCTATGCCTGTGTCTATTCAGTTGTCATTGCTGTACATACTTGTGAACACTGTAATTACCAGTGTACTCTGTACCCCAATTCACTTTTTCTTTACCTTTGCCTTCATTTGCCTTTAAAGCATAAGTGCATTTTAATAGATAAAAAGACCAATTTTAATATTACTTTTCATCGTCCATGCTTGCTACAGACAGTGGAACTCAAATCCCAAACTTGCTGCCTCTGAAGAAATTTCTGAACTTCTGTTAAGACCTCCCAGGAAATAAGGAAAGAATTAATGGACTGCTGAGTTCCTAATACGTCCCACCCTGCAGCACCTGAAGGAAGCAGGTGTTAGACTAGCAGGGAAGAGCTTGACAGGGTGAGTATCCAGCTATTGATGTGACTGAGAGGCCTGAAGCCAAGGGAGACTCTTTCCAGTTAAAGCCTCCCTTTGGTGAAGACGGTCCGGCAGAAAATGAGTGATTTTTCTGGCTGCCAGTGACTTAGGGACCTTGATTGCAGGTGAGGTGGAAGTATTTGCCTTTTTTTTTTTTTTTTTTTTTTTGACTTCTACTGACTATCGGAGGGGTGAGGAGTCTGCTGAGTCCTGGGGCCAGCAGGGGTGAAAGAGTTTATCTTCCTGTATGTTTATTCTGGTCTTCAGGGGCCATATAGAGAGTGATTTTTTTATGCAACGCAGCTGGCAGAAGGCTGCTCTAATTTGAAGGCATTGGAGGGCAGATGGATCAACCAAAAATCTGGAAGGAAACAATGTCAGAGTTACTATTGTGTTATACTAATTAGAAAGGGGATTTTCTAGGGGCATTATGGTCACACTGCTCAAAAACAGTCATTCCTCAAAATTGTAGACAGTCTTTACAACTAATTTAGAACAGCAGGTTCAAGACTCTCTGATTAGCTGCCCCACTGAAACCAGAGTGTTGGTAAGGCCCATGCCCTGCTCCCCATAAATAGGTACAATTGTACCAGATTGGTAGACAGAGACACTCTTGTTTCAGGAGCTGCTCTGCAAGCACTCAGAGAACTTAACAAGATTCATTTGAATACTCTGATAAATGAAACAGATTTAGAAAAAAACCCAAGGGAATTAATAAACAGGAAATGCAAGCTTGAACATCCTGTTTGGGGCGTTATATGTAGATAGCTTTGGGTAAATATTTTATTTTCTGAAAAAAACACAGTTTGATTATCCCAAATAAAGCCTGAAAAAAAATTTTGGCTTAAGCAAATTACAAAACCCAGTTACATATACAAACTGAAGACAGAAGGGATTATGTTTACCTGCAAACTTGCCAAGACATGATAGATTTGGGTTCATGTCCATCTTCCTCTTCAGAGATTTCAGCTCATTACTTGGGACACACCCTTATCTTTCCTACAGACCTGAAGTCGTTCATTCTCCAGCAGTTCCTGGAGCTGTTTCACCTTGCATGGAATACCAGCCAAAGTTTCAATCCCTGTGCAAATAAATCCTCTGTATTTGTATATATTGACAATGTAAACCAGAAATGATGCCTGTCTGCTCCACGTGACCATATTCTGTACTTTTGGGGGTATGGCACTATTACAGTATTTGAGAGAAGGATCCAAATGCCTATATATATATATATGGTTTGTTTTGGTTTTTTTTGGAGGGGACATTGCTCACAGCACCGCGATCTAGAATAAAACATTTCAATCCTCCACATTTCTTGGTACAAGAAAATGTAGACCAAGACACACAACAGTGTTTTGCTGTTCAGTCATGAAGTATCAATGTTTTCTCAGTGACTCCCCAACAGCATAACTGCAGAGATGTTCACCTTTTGCCAGACATTCTTAGGAAAACATCATTCTCCTGACTATTTTATATCCTGTATATTTGAAAGACTTGTGGACAACTTCACATTGTAAATGAGCACAAAAAACACAGGTGGGGCATACCAGAGAGCATACTAAGAATCTCCAGGTCTTCAGTCTATGCCTCTTCTTTCAGCGGTCAATTGAACAGTTAATATCTTTTCAGATTCTTTCAGAATTGACTAATCCACTGAAATATGTACCTAATTCAAAGCTAGTCCTTTTTGTTAACATCAAAAGGCTTTGTATCAGGCCCTATCAAAAAAAAAGTCTACAAGTCTATTGTGCATTTGTTATTGGGCACACAATAGGGCTTCTGTGATTCCTCTTCCTGCCTTACCTACAATTATATGTACGTTGTCATTAAAGGGTCATAAATGTCAGTCAGACCATCATCCAGAAAAGCTGAAGAAAAGTTTCTTGGTCTGCCAAGTAGTAATTCTGATAGGGGATCACCTGCCCCAGTACTGCATTCCTACCTCAATACTACTACTTTCTTCCAAACACACAGATGCCTTCCCACAAATTATTGTGGTTGAAAGGCTTTGAGTTGCAGGGGGAGAGACGGGAAGAGGGAAAAAGGAGTTATTTTAAAACCATCTAAAATTTTTTCTGCCTGCTTTGGCATTTGAAAATTGCTTATGCCTGGAGGACAGAGAATGGCTGTTTCTAAGCATCTGTTTTCTTACTTAATCTCCACCTCTACCACAAAAAATAATATTTTCATGGGCTTCAAAAGAGTTATCATCAATTGATTACTTACAATAATACACACTGTCAATTTACACAGTTCTATTCTACACAGTAAAGTGAGGCTCTACCTGTAAAAGGGCAAAATTTCCCTTAGAACCAACAAAAAGGCAATACAATCTAATACCAGACATATATAATATCCCTAGTAGGAAATTAAAATTGTGATAACAATATCCAAAGATTAAAACAGAGATCTTCTAATACCACCTCCCAAGACACTGTTCAGTTAATTTTTTTTATCCCCAGCAAATCTTGAAATTGGTCAAAGTTCCAAAGGAAACTAAGCAATGCCATGTCTTACATTTCAAACCTTGCATAGCTGAAGTTGTATCCTTGAAGAGCTACAGATAAGATATCCCTGCCCTTAGATTGCATAAATCCCTTATATTGTAAACACTCACTAAGTACAAGAAAGTACTCAGAATTCTACAGAATAATTTTTCAAAGTGTAACCGAAAAAGGCAAACCAGAAAGTTTATAGGCTAAGTCATTTTGAAACTGCAAGAACACAAAATCAGGAAGATTCTTGGAAAGAGGATTTTAGGTTTTCGAATTATAGAAGGTGAATGGAAGAAAAAAGATATCTTTCCTTGGAAACCATTATCTGGGGAAAACAGAGCACACAGAAGACATGGATGGAGCTATATATCCTTGGATAACTCAATGGGGTATCCCAAAGTGGAGGAATGGGAATATAAAAAACATCATAGCAGTTAATTTTATTTTGAAGTGTAATATTGCCAGGAATCCCCTCCAGCAGGAATCTTTATCACTTCACTTGCACTTGTAGTGCAAGTAGAGTTGGGTAGAGTTGGGTGTAACTCCAAAAGAGACAGGCAGCTTCCAGCATTGAGTAGGTCAACAGTTGAATCAGAAATCTGATTTCTGCAGTGATGTGGGAATTGGCAGTGTCTCGTAAGTTGAAATTGAGTTCCTGTATAGTAGAAGTAGTGCATTAAGGTCTGTTGTGGGAAAGGAATTTGGGACTTGTATAACATACAACCAGCTTAGCCTCATCCAAGAGTATTATCAGTCTGGGGTGCTCATAAAGGATAATATGGTGATCAGGGCAAATGTGGGGCTGCATTAGAGCAGAGTTCTGGCTGGGTAAAATCTTCATAGGCAAAAGACAGTAAGTTAGAATAAATTATTTTAATTTCTGAAAATTATTTATAAAGAGTGTCTAATCTGCCTTGCACCAGAAAAATACAGTAATTGCAGTGATTCCTTTTCTTTATAGGAGACACTTCATACTTCAGAAATGGTTTCCCTCTTCTAATTACAATAACCTGAAACTTAATTTAGAAAATACTGATATTCATAGAACATAATAACTTATGTTTACTGATAATGTCAATGCTTTTAGAAAAAAATCCACACACCAGATATATTCGTATAGCAAATTTAAAGTGGTGAGTCCATGATCCCTATCGGTTCATAAAATCCAGACTCCCTTCCCAAACACCACTCTTCTTTCTGGGAAAAAAGAGAGATGATACTGAAATAGGCTCCGAGTTGTTTAGATAGAAAATACACTCCAAGAATGGTAGTGTTAATATTGTAGAGAAAGACGGTTAAACTTTCTGTATCTGACAGCATTTGTTACGGATTCTAAGACTTACTGTGGGGATGGGGAGCCACCCTTTGGTCATGACTGTAAATGCAAAATCAATATAATGTACTATGGATGCTGATGGTATCTGCTTTCTGAGGAGGATTCTAGGTAACCACTTACAAATTCATTAGTAATACTGACAGATACTCCAAGGATCATCTCTGCTTTAACACCATTTACAGTATATATCTTACCTTTCAGGAACAATAGCGATGAGTAATTTCTGCTTCCGTACTGCTTTGAGCATGTTACATGCTAAATGTTGTCATTACACTATGTGCCTTCTTTTCTCTATCACAACACTGATGCAGATCCGTTTCCACAAGCTGAATGTCTGTATCACCACTTCTCACTATGAGGAAGATTAAATGAAACAAAACATATGTAGCTCTGTAGACGTCTCTTCCAACAGCCCAAAGATTAATAAATTAGTTTACTTTTTCATGACAGGGATTGACAGACACACAGCAGACTAACCAGCAGAAAAGACCAACGAGACTGCTACCATATAATTCCAGCAAAACAGGCTGGATACTGATGTAGAATGGCAAAATCCTCCAAGGACGGAAAACAGAGATATTAAGCCCAAGAAAGGTCAGCTGACAGGGCAGAAAGGGAAACCTATGGAAACTGGCCAGGGAAATTAAACTTAAGCCCCACACAACTCTTAATTCACATTGAAAACAACAAACTATTCCCAGAAAGGAAAAAACTATTATGGTCTCTCTCAGTCTTGATGCGAGCAACCTTCTTACATGCTTCTCTATTTTATCAGAAGACAGTCAAGTTCCCAGTTTTCCATTGACTCCTCCCTCAAGACTTTGGAGTCATTTGTTCTGTCTGTTGTTATTTCTTTTGACTTGGAATCATTCCTCACTATTATCTGCTTTCGCTGGTCAGTATCAAGGGGAATCAGTTCATGAGACACAAAAGATGAACAGTGGATATGTAAACACTGGATAACCGAGACACAGCAGGAAAGCAGCAGTTTTGAACTTGGATGCAGAATTGAGAGCACCAAGACTAAGAAACTCTGATAAACTACTGGCTACTAGGTACTAAAAAGAAAGAAAGAAATAGAATAGAAATAGCCATCAATTCAAAATAAAGGTGATTAGTAGAAACCATAATGAAATTGATGGCTGCCTTCTGTCCTGTCACTTGCCAGGAAGTGATTTTAATGATCAAGTAAACAGTTATAACAATATAATATATGTACTTCTTCACATGCTTAAGATGTCTTACAAACACTACACTACAACATGAGCCAAAGCACTTGTGTTACCACGATAAACATTTCTACTCATGTGTTACATTTGTGGATGAAGATGCAAGAAGGTGGAGTGACTCCTCCAAGTTCACACAGTAAATTACAAGTAATATCAAGATAACACAGGAATTTCCAATTGATCAGACTGCAAGGCCCCTTGGTCTATGCTGGTATTGTTGTCATTCACAAGCAGCTTATTTGTCTTTAAGTTAAGGACCTTTTTGCTTCTACCACCAAAGAGACCACCTTGAATCCCTGAAGAACATTCCATTGCCTAAAAAGCAGCTTTTCATTTATTCTCTCTTAGTGACTCTCAACCAGTTTTCTTTACCCCAAAGGGCAGATGTTGCCTTAAGTGAAAATATTAAAGTGACAGAAAGAAAACGAATAAAGCATGGGACAGTTATTACAGTGTTTGCACTTTCTCTCTGAGGTATGGGGACCACCCACATTGCATACTTCTCTGTAATAAATTTTGTCTAAGAAAATTATATTTATTTCAGCCTGCAATAATACAGTTATTGCAGTCTGGTGCTCCCACTAAATTCAACACCACTTATGTTTTGTCATTGTAGTACTGTTAGATGTCAGTATGTGAAGAATTTGCATTGACAAAAATTTGGATTGACAAAAGGGTCTGGCTATTTACAGTCTCAGCTGCTTTTCTCTTCTACCTTTGAGCAGGTTATCCAGATTTTCCACCTGATCACTGGAAGCTGAAACCAACACGTAAATAATCCCAGTGTGGAAAGGCCTCATGAAAAGGGTGATCACAACTAAAAGATGATTTCATAGCTTTTGAACAATGACTGTTTAAGAAATGAATGGGTTTGAAAGGACTTGATTAGATACATCACATGGGCAAATCTGAGAGTGATGGGTTTTCACAGTTGATTTGCTAAGCAAGAGAATATCCCAGCTCAGATGTGATTCCCTCCACCAGTATAAGATGACTTACAGATAACCACAGGGTACTAAATCTGAAAGTGAAAAGAAAAGAAAGGAAGGAAAGCAGGTAAAATAATGTGACGGAGATAATTTATCACCAGACACTGACACACTGCTTATCTTTATTCTGAAACAGTTCTGAAAGAAGCATCTTATGCAAGTCACCTTATTTCTTCATTGCAGAAAGAGCCATTGTTTGGTCTAATACTACTGTCAGAAGAGAACAGCTGCTCATTACATTGTGTTTTCAAAGTAATAATCACAGGTTTAACTCATTAAATTCATGCATACAGCTGAATGGTAGATACTAGTTTGGGTCTAAGCGTAAAATACTCTGCCAGGCTACAAAAACTCCACCCAAAGGTAAACTCTGTATCCTAAAAGTGTTCAAACCCAAGCACCCTCTTTCTGGACCAGTTTCCTGAGATTTTCTGTTCAGATTCCTATGCATGATCAGAGGCACAAAAGTTACGCACCTAAGCTCTGAATATATGAGAAAAAATTCGTAAGGCACTTCAAGTCTGATTTTAGTCACCACTGATTTCATGCAAATCCATGGAGAAATAGGGAGTCAAAAGAACCTTGAGGGAAACATTGCTGACTCCTCCTCCTCTATATAACAAGTATCTATCTTCAAAAGAAGATGCAGATCCCTGAATTCCATGTTAAAGAAAAGAAGACATCTCCACATACTAGGAATCTGCTCAGGTGAATTAACTCGTCTCCTCATGTGGAAAAACAGCTGGTGCAGAACCAGCATCCCTACAATGCATTTGTCATATGTCTAATCTGATTATCTGTTCCCTAACGGCAGCTGCTGTGAAACCATCCCATGGGGACCAAGACCTTCGCCTTTTCCTCTCGTGAGGACACGCATTCCACACATGGGCAGGTGTCTTCAGAAGACATCTATGAACTGGTCTGATACAAAAAGAAAACGGGCCAACCACGATTATAATTCTCCCAGTCCTTGACAAAACATTTCATTACAAATAATTTAGAGGAAGTTCTTATCTTGATGGTACTCCAGTTGCTGGCACCTTCAAAAATCTCACTTTTACCACAAAAGAGATAAAAATGTGATAATATAAACAATTTTAAACATAGTGCATTTGACAGGACACAAGTAAAAGCTACATGTTAAAATAAATTGTTCTCTTTGTGATTTTCCTTAGCCTTATTAATTACTTTATTGAATTATTTCCATTTTTATCGTATGTATTCCTTGCTTATCTTCTATGCTGTCTATTAAGATGAAGAATAAAACTAGACAGATAAGTTTTGCCTTTGGAATTCCTTTATCAGTTACCAACACAATAATTTTATGTTTGAATTGCAAACAATACCTGGTGAATTGCAATCCAAACAAATAAAATTTTCAAACTTAAATCTTAAAACTTTCTCTGGAAGCATGTCTCTTTAATATTGGATTTTACAACTTTTTAAAGGAACATAATCAGTATTTTACACCTACATTATGCAATCATATTACATTCTGAAACTGGAGTTATTTAGAGGGAGCAATATTTCTTCCAAGAATGATAAGTGAGGTGAAAAGAAAAACACGATGCTGTTACACTTCCTGCACATCAGGCAAGTACATAGAACAGATCAGCATGTTTTGTCCAAAGGCTGGAAAGCGTCTTAGTGACTCCCAACTGTCCGTAAATATATTATACTTCAGAAAAACACGGTGCTCCAAGCTTGTAGACAAAGTAATATCCCTACTCAATATATAGACTCCATCATTGTGGAGAGTGCAAGTCAAGTTAAGACCTGATTTTGACGTGTTCTCCTTGAGGTAGAGCCATTCTTTGGTAGCAATGTTGTAAGACTGCACAGTTAACACATCCTCACTTTGGCTGGATTTCTGGTTTGGTCCAAGTTCATGAATACAACCCCCCACCAGATATATAGTTTCTTCAACAGACAGCATCTGTTGTTTGCGAACATGGACATCACAAAGTTCAAAGTTGGTCCAGGAATCAGAAGTGGGACAGTACTGCAAAATGTTCATATTCCTATCTGAAACACAGGAGAGATATTTACAAATAAATATATTAGAAAGTACTCATGAAGGAGGATTCTTCCTCCCTACAAATTCTATCAGTCATGACCACAGATTGCTAATGTATTACAGTGCAGAAGTGTAGCAGATCAGGGAAGAAATATTGATTATTGAGAACTGCAACTTTTTGCCTTTGACAATAAAGTCTGAACGTTCTGTTACTTTGCAGAGGGGAAAAATGAAGCTGCTTCTGGCAAATTACATGATGTAAATGGTCGGAAGATGCACATTTTGGCAGAATAATCCCTACCTTTTAACTTCGGGTTTTAATTGTGTCTCTGATTGATATGTAAGAGATTTTTATGTAAATGGAAACGGAGTAATATTCTGCTCTCCAACAGTGATCACAGATGAATCGAATTATCATGAACATAGCGCTTCATTAATAGCTGCCAAGCAATGATTGATCATCCAAGCTTAACTTTAATACTTCACACTTCATTCCATAAATCAAAGTTTTATGGAATAAAACTCATAAAGCTAGTTACATTTCATCAAGTGGTATGGATGACTTAAAGGCACATGTTCAGTACCTTATAGAGGGAAAAACATGCATTCTCAAAATCATTTAAGAACCAGAAACTCCATGCTCCAATATCAGACAGAGGCACAGAGAAAAGCTGAAGCTGTATCTATGCTTCAGTTACAACTCAGCAGATGCATGTGTTTGGAATATTGTTATTCTATAAAATTGTTACAACATTACACTGATTTATGGTGGAGTGGAGACCCTGGCTCTGTCCAAGGCTTTCCTAAATTAACACAGAATGCACAGGACTTGTTAGACAGTAAATTCTGTTTCAGCCTCTGGAGACCTTAGCTTAAATTCAAACTCAAGTGACAAGCGGGAACAGGTTTGCAGACTCCAGCCTGCTCTTTTAATAAATCTGCTCCAAATTACAAGTCTATCCCGCATGACGATCTCCAGATGAGCTCTCAAGTGGAACAGCAGATGGGGGGGGACACTGAGAAGTTATGTAAGGGCCCAGGCATAAACAGCCATAAATATAAACAGATTGTCATGAATGAAGTGCATTAGCAGCATGATTAGGGAGGTGCTGCTATAACTTTGCTTGCACTGTGATGACTTTCAGTCATTGCTTATTACTTTACATTGCTTTACATTGCTTTTTTACATCACTGAAACACAAGAAAAAAAACCCAACACACAACATGAACATTAAAGTTTCTAACATGGATTTTCTATTAGGATCCAGGTTCACAAGTGAAAGCTGAAAACTGGAAGGAGCCTCTTAATTCAAGAAGTGTCATTATAATTTACAGTGGGAAATATCAGATCCTATTGTCTTTGGAATGTGCAATCTCAGGAGAAGGCTCTACACAGTCCAAAAACAATGATCCACAAACCCTACCAAAGCTACAGTCTTACTGAAGTATATGCAAGAAATACTAAAATAAACAAATAAATAAAGTAAAAAAGTTACATATTAATTGTTGCATGTGTTTTATTTAGCAAATGTAGTGAAAGAGCAAATGAACTTCATCACTTCTCAGATAGTTAAGCCTTAACACCCTCCAACATCTGCATAACCAGTGTAATTACACCATTGTAATTGCAGCAATTCTGGTTTTCTAAGTCTGATAGCTGTCTGAAGCCAAGGTGTTACAGAAAAACTGATTCTAGACCCTCAGTGAGGAAAGGAATTTTTTTCACAACAAGCAGAATCATTTGTTGCCCCTAAACAGTCTTGGATTTAAACACAAGTCTAAATGTGCTAAGTCACCAACTGCTCAATTTTATACTGTTTTCACATCCTGCTTCCATTAAAAGCAGCCTTTAGGAAAAGTCCTAGGAAATGACAGAGCCCTGAAGGTCAGTGGCAATCCCTTGTGGTGTGGAAGAACTTGCTGGCTATGCTTCTTCAACTGAACCCACAGGTAATAAAAACCAAATAAGGAGCTCGACACACGGCAGCAATCCTGAATACATGTGCTTTGTTAATGAATTTTAAGGGAATAGGATGTGTATCAGCATCATGCTTGATCTTTCTATCCATGATACCAGCAGCAGGCAGTCTGAAGAAAGAACAGCACAAGCACCAGAAAAGGAACTTGCAAAGTGCAGAGGATGTAGGGCAAAATCCCTAATTTTGGTCTCTAGAGACTTTCTGGGTTTCCCCTTGTTCTTTACTCTCTTGCCTCAAACGATGTTTCACCTTGGGTCTGATTTACAGGTCCTCCAGCAGAGCTGACCAGAGGACTAGAACTGCAAGAGCACACCATAGTGTGGCACTCCCTACGGACACAGGTATCCCAATATCTTCTGTTGTCTTCAGTGAAGCCACTGGGTTCTGTGTCAGACTAGACCAGACAAAATGCGTTTTGAAAGTCACCATTGCCACAACAATCATGAGGGGTGGAAGCGTGCCATTTATAAATGTTATAATGGTGCAGAGCTAAAATCTGCTCAGATGCTAGAAGGGACAGCTTGCTTTAACGTCAGTTTAGCTTTGATCGCAGTACTCTGTAAAAGCTATTCTCCCTTCTGATTTTATTCTCCATTGGGAAAAAAGTTTAAAACTACTGCGGTCAAATTAATTCAGCAAAAGTCTAGAGATAGGAATTTAGATTTAGGAAATCCTGCTAAATATTGAATATTTGAGATAAAAAAACAACCAAACAAGCTTATAAATGCTGACAAAATGGTATTCTCCCCAAAGAATGGCACTACGTGCTTAACGAATGACCAAGTGGGACCTCTTTTTAAGTGGCTTGCTCTTCCACTGGATAAAAAAACCCCAAATTGTCAGGAAAAAATGCAACTTCAAATCCTTCTCTTTGTATAGTATACTCAAACAACAGGGTATAGAAAAGAAGTAAGTAAAAAATGTTGGTTCTTGCTTAAGCTTTTGATTAACTAGTCAATTAAGTTATTTCAGCACTGAAAATCTTACCCATAGCCTGAATTTGCTTGTCAAACACTGAAATGCTATAGTGAAAGGATCACATCAATTAATACATGAGAAATTCTAATGCACGTAGACGTTTTCTTCATATTTTTTCTTCCTGACAGTCTAAACCAGGTATTGAAAAAGTAAACTGTATCTGTTGAGATCTCTCTTTCAACTGTGTAATCAAAATGTAAAAAGAAGGGCTAATCTAGGTGCTAAGGTACCCACCAGCCTGTTCCCTCAGAATAACAAGAGTTCCAGGTCCATGCAGGCCCTGAAAAAAAAAAAATCTGGTTCCTCTATGACAGAGCTATTTTTTTGTCTCCTTTGTGAATTATTTTCTACCAGTAATTTATTTCAAAATGTTTTAGTAAGTATTACACAGCTTTCTACATCAGTTCAAATATTTCCTGAAAAAAAGAGAAGAAAAATACTTGGGCCTTAGAACCAATCAGGTTATAAAAAAAATAAAGCAGAGACAAGCTTTGTACCTCTTGTAGTGTATCCTCCGATGACGTAGATCTTGCCTTTGCACTCACAAGCTGAGAATTCTGCAAGAGGGTTTGGCATGGATGCTACAAAATTCCACCAGTCATTTTCTGGGTTATAACACTCCACATTGGAAAGTGATTGACCACCGATGGCATAGAGCTTTCCGTTTACAGCTAAAAGCTTGAAATTGGACCTGAAAGAAGAGATTGCAACATTGAAATAGATTAAACAGATGTACAGAAAAACACAACAGAGAAAGTTCTTATCTAGGCTCCAACATATTCATCACCACTTACAAATTCTGAACTCCTTTATGCAAGTCCAAAATTCTGTATTTACACTGTAATTACTTAGAACAGCAACCAGGGACATTCTGGATGTTAACGATGTCAGTGCTGAGAGCGATGAATATTTTGTTTTGGATTTCAACCTGTACAGTTTGAGTTGTAAATGTTAAATAATTTGTTCAGTAGATGTCTCGCTTTCACTAGGCTTTTAGTAAAGTACCTTTAGTAGAGAAAAATGTATTTTGTATTTACACAGTCAAGGATATTATTTTAGTTAAAATTGCAGGAATTTCAAACAAGACTTGATGAATGCCTAAGAATGTGTACTCATCTTAGTCTGTAGTACAAAGTCTCTTTAACAATCCTAATAAACAGAAATTCAAAGCAGTATACATTGAGTCATGCTCTGCAAAAGAGAGAAGAGAGAACCTCCGTACCCTATTCAGCATTAATTTAAACCAGTAAATACACCCTCCGTCCCACTGAAGCAAGATACATCCGTAAATTAATGTTCCACCCATACTTGAATGAAATACATTGCACTCCACAGGCAATGCTCTGTTTTTCTGTTTCTTATTCTGTTCTGTTATGCATGGCCAAGGGCAACTTTCTAGCTACTGAAGTGCAAGAAGCCTTACCTCTTACTTTTTTAAGACAATATGGGCAAACCCAAATGGTCTGTGCCTTGAAGTTAGAAGGCTTGCAGCTATTCCTCCCATTTCTGGAACCTGGTCTAATAAAATATGAGCTCTTCTTCTCTTCAGAAAAAGCCTGACTTACAGGCAAGTCTATCTCATTGCCAATGAATATGGTTCCTTCTCTTCCGCTGAGTAAAATCGAGATTTTACTGTGCAGCATCCCAATTAAGTAGATGTGCAAAAGCCATTGGAGTGCACTAGCTCAGCATAAAGCTGAATAGGGAACTACTTTATGTCTGTAAAACTGAAGCGATGCTTTAGACTCACATTGGCCTCCTGAGCAGTAAAGTGAGTTTCACTCTGCATGAATCCAAGATTCAAAACTTACCGCTAAGTAGTTTTGCAGGATTTTGTCTGGACAAAATGAACCCTGCCTAGCAGCAGACTGCCCTGCAATTTATTTTTATTAAATATATTTGGAAAAAGAATTTGTTTCCAGATGGAATCATTTTGTTCTTGTCATCCTGATATAGCTTTGGAAAATAAAATGCTCCTTTGAAAGAATTAATTGCCTTTTTTTTTTTTCTTTTTTTTTCTTTTTTTCTGACATTTAAGATTAGGTCGTTCTGTTCATCACCTCTCTACAGCAATTATGTTTTCCATCTTAGAGAATCCAGAATAACACAGTAATCAATAGCAGGTATGAAAGGAGAATAATTACTCGCAAAACATCATGTATCTGATATGGTAAAAAAAAAAATTAATCACAAATTAACAGATGGACAAAAACATAAAATGTAAATGCACTTTCCAAGCAATCCTTTAAAATTTAAAGTATGTTAGGAAGTCTGTGGATATCTGGCTTATAAAATCAGTTTTCACGCACACAGATAACATTTCCTTGTTCTAAGATTTTCCAGCCACTTCATAAACATGCTACAAGTTCTACCACAGAGAACATGAATTAACTAAACAAGCCTGTTGTGTCAGAACATTAAAAAAAAAAGGTTTCCTAATTCACACACGCTTCTCTTGTCACCCTGTAATTGCAGCTTCTCACTATTTTATCTGAATAGAGGTAATTCATCCAGTTTTTGCCTGATGGCCTTTTTATCACTGAATCGTTTCTTGTAGCACAGGGAAACATATCCAGTGAAACATACATGGCACAACTTTCAACTTCAATTATTCTAGGAGGTCATGTATATTTGTGTCAGTCATTTACCCACTCCCAACACTTGTTAAAATGGATGACATTTGGTGGAAGTATCTCAGATTTATGGAACACATTAGCTACAAGGTTAATTTTACTCAAAAGTAGCTGTAAGTATCCATTAGCACACTTTATATGGAAGTTTGGAAAATGGCTCAATATGTTATGAAAAACTGCCATTCACCTTTCCATGCCAGTAACAGCAGGTGTTTTTACGGAAAGTGAACTTTAGGAAATATTTTACACTCTTTGAATGTGTTGGAGCAGCTGGAAACAAGGAAAGCAAACACTGAACAACCAGCCAGCTCTCCACAACCAACAACTGTTCCATGGACTACAGCTTGGAAACAATGGAGTGAACAGTCTATGTAACTCTACTAGCATCAGTGAGTTATCTAAACTAGGGGGATCAGAAGTACCTGCCAAAAGCAAGCTGAGTGATTGCCCTCCTTTGCTGGGACAAGCTGCTTTCTCATGTCCCTTACTTCCTCAGAAAGAACCCCAGGAACACAAGCAAGAGAGATCTCTGAGGTTTTACAACAGCTTTTGAACTAGAAAATTTTTCATTCAATAAAGACAAATGCAAAGCATTATATGCATGAAGAAAGAAAAACCTAACGCACAAACGCAAAGGATCTGGAGGTTAGAGCGCAAAGCTATCTGAATACCAGACAACACGCAACAACTTCCACATTGTTCTGGAGTGCCTTAACTGCCATGGATATATCTGTAGAAGAGCACTATGGAAGTGGCTATAAGGAGGTCAGCAAGCTTTCTTCATGTTCACTAATTGATTGATATAATTTAACTTAGTATACAACAAGAAAAAGTCAGCATAGATTAAATTAGAGAGGACTTCCAGATCACAGGGGTAAACACGGGAACAAGTTACCTGGGAGGAAGGAGGTTGCAATCTACATTGTCTACATGGGGTTTGAGAACAAGTTAGACATGTATTTGTAAGGTAACCTCCCCCTGCAAGGAGGCTTGGACTAACTAACCTGTGATTCTTTCCCGCTCAATGATCAAATTTAACTTAAAATTTCTCAAAAATCAAATTACTTCCTTATTCTAGAGTTAAAGCATTTACAACAGAGATGAAGAATCATGAAAGCACAGTTCTGAAGGCAAATCCACAGCATTTTATATTTTTTTGCATGGAACACTTTTTTTACACTCCTTATATGAGTCTGTAGAGCACACCGCATCCAACCTTTAGCATCGGAATTGTGTAACACGTTTGTGATAAATGTGACATGAATATTCCTAACTTAAAAAATTTTTAAAAGTCTATTTTTCCCCAACACAGAGGAATTTTGAGTGAAAAACAATATTCAAAATGCAGAAAAAGAAGGTCTCATAAATCACTACCAACACCCAGGAGCATCCTCTCCTATATTCCTGTAAGAGTCCTCAGAGTGGCAGCAGTTCAGGCACAGATTGCTCATAAAAACCATGTTCCACGTGCATGTGTATAATTCCAGTCAGGGGTTTACAAGGGTCTTCCAACCCTGGAAGAGTTACCTGCCATGAATAGGAAGGTTTTGAAGGAAAATGAAAGTGGAATATAGAGCAGTAACTGGCACATGCAGTAGAAATCCTAGGAGTAAATTATTTTTAAATGGCAAATTTCAACTGACAGCATAAATATGAAGAAAAGTATGGAAAGGTACTGAAGGGTGTTACTTGAGTAGTCCCCAAAGTGCCTTTTTACCATTCCCAAAGACCACAAGTGGTCTTGGGCAACGTTTACATTAACTTCTTCCATGAAAGAGTCGAGGTAGTCCACTGAAGATGCTATTCCAAGTACAGCAATTATCTAGAATTAAAAGATCTAGAAACTGTGATCTGTTTTGGACTATTTGTGACCAGTGCCAGATTTAGCCCTCAGATGATGAGAAATTACAGGCTCAGTCAGAGTCTTACTACATGAACCTAAGCAAATTATTGTATTTGTCTTGTGTATACATAAATAGGAAATAACACTTTCTCAAGCTTATAAAGGTACCACAAGAATAATATACAGGAGTTCCCTATTGTGAATAAATTTGAACCTAGAGTAATAAGATCTTTACATCTAGAAAGAAAGCTAATAGCTACACCTTAAACCAGAACAACTGCTATATATTCAGTTTGCATCTCACGGCTTTTGTCTTCTACTTAGAAGTAAGTTGGGACTATTTCACCTACGAATGCGTAGAAAATCCCAGCGAATCCTATATTACAATAATGAAAACAATTAAAGATAAAAATATTACAAAATTTAAAAAGTTTGTTGAGGGCACAAAACTTCTTATAGTAACAGTAAATCAGCACAATTATTTCCATAATTCCTCAGCCTTCTCTTAGGGCCAACATACGCATCCATCCATATAGGCCAGATACTCTTGAAATGTTGCCTGAAGTCAAACCAGCTTCAGTGGGAACTAGAAACCTCCCTCGAGGTATATAAATCTCATCTATAGAATGTAATTATATCAGCTGACATAAATCCATTTGGCAGGCAGTCACATGACTGTAATTTTTTAGCCACACGCCAGGCAACTGCCCTGCTTATTTTACTACAGCATAACAAACTAAAAATACAATGCTGAGAAAAGTGCAGATCTAATTGCAGCACAACTGTGTGCCAGATAGGCATCAGTGCTGTTCCTGTTCAACGCAAACTCCCTGATTCTAAAAATGTCCCTGCTCTTGGCTCCTATGGCACAGATCACTCCTTCTTGTGTTTTGGCCACTAAATGTCAAGTTGGTCATCAACGAGTTGGAACGTTATGTCAGACAGAAAAAATAATAAATAGCAACTTCAGAGACAAGACTCCATGAAGATGTTAGAGTCAAAAGCATGTTTCATGAAGTTTCCATGGAAAGTAGATTTTCCATGAAAAAATGTCACCTGGTTATCACTCAGAGAGCAACACAGTCACTTGCTGCTACCTTGCAGTCTACAGACAGACCTAAGTCCGGGTTCTTTTTGACCTGCAGTAACTGCCATGAAATGTAAGAATAGAGACTATTCCAAAAATTCCATTCATAGGCTACTTTTCTGTCATAAATTCCCAACATGAAATTCTATGCTAAGGAATACTTTGCTGTGATGGGTCTAAAGACTAAGTTGGTATGGTAGTGCAGTTAAAAATAGTAATATAAGGAGAAAACATTCACGTGTTCATTTCTGATATAATGATTATATATCCTAGAAAAAAAGGAAATTGTTGGGGGGAAAAAAGGCTGATCTAGATCACATAAGGTGAAAAAAGGGCCTTGAAAAAAGCATTTTTTTAAAAAGTCTTCATTCACCATGCTTCAGAATCATCACAATTTTTTTTGCTATACATACTGCATAAACCAATGCCAAAACCTCCTAACTTGCTCAGTGTGGGACTTCTACATTTAAGTTAATTTCCATAGGAGATGCTGTGTGGGCTGACCCCATCACCCTTTCCTGCAGAGGCCAACGTGCTCTCAGTCATGCTCACGTAGACAAGACTGCCAAAGTAAGGCCATCTAAAACATCTCAGTCCCCATACGCATCTAAGTGAAGGCTGCTTATAGGCTCCGTCTCTAAAAAATGTCTGCAAGAAAAGGTGTGTGCAGTATTTATATACTAAACCCTCATTTTACACATACCATTTTCCACAACACCTTTCCAAGAAACCAGAGATATCCTGGGTTTCCACTGAATTTTGATGACTGATTATGGAGGCAGTCATTTCAGTGAAATTCTCACATTGTCACAGGAATTGAAAAAAAAAAGGTGACGTGGGCAAGAACTAATTTTAGGCCAAACTCCTTGGGTTTTAGCTGGCAAGATCACTGAAACAGTTTGCAGATTTACAAAGCATTACAAAGCATTTATGCCAACAGTTGGGGTCTCTGGATGATCCTTGAATATACTGGATGGAGAACATAATTTCCATTCTACAAGTGCATTTTGGCTCTGATTCCATCAGAAAAGATAAAAAATTAAGCACTTTTTTCTAAAATGGAAACAATGAGAAAGTTCACATTGAATAAACAGAAACATTGTGTTTCAATGAAGTAAAAGGCTTTGTTTTGATAACTCTGCAGAGCGATTAAAGTAGAGCAGCCACAACCAGGGAGGTGGCTTCTCTTCTTGGGTCTCCCTCAAGGCTAGCTCTCTAGTATTTTCAAGGTGTTCAATACCAGGTTGGGTGACGCTATGAGCAACCCGATCTAGCAGCAGGTTTTAATATTTATTATTTTAGGGACAATGTCTATTACTAGCAAGACAACAGTACGGAGAGACTTGATCTTTGTATATTGCAATTTAAATGAAAACTGGGAGTCCACCAACCATCTCACACTGTGGTGAATGATCACACATGGTGGAAAGCTGTGGCACACTTCGCCTTTGATGCCCAGCTGTTCTCCCACAGCTCAGGCATTAAACATCAGCATTTACGCAACAAAGTCCCATATTCTTCTCACCCTTCCCCTGCCATAGCAGTTCCCTGCTCCATGCAGAGGGGGCCCCTAAGCAGAAGAGGGGCCACAGTGTTGTGCTGCAATAGGATAACCGCTGCCAGTAAAGACAATGCTTGCCACACCTATCCAACTGCACCCTGCCAAGCCAAAGCCAAGCGCTGTGGTCCTTCCCACCACAGGACGCAAGAGACACAGGTGATTCATGGCTCAGACAGGCCTGAATTACTTCTTGTAACGCTGAGTCCAGTCAACACCACATGACTCAACAGGGTCTATTTTGACAGCATACACGGACACGTGTATTGCAGAGAGCGGGAGGCAATTACCTCTTCTGGTTCATGGAAGCCAGCTGACTCCATTCGTTTAGGCAAGGGTTGTAACAGTGGGCAGCTGAAATCTCCTGGCTGGTGATCCTGTAGCCCCCGACGATGAACAGGTAGTTGTCCAGCATCGCCGACCCATAGCCTCGGACATTCACCAGGTCAGGGGGCAGGTTGTTGGTCAGGGGGAGCCACCTCTGCGCCTCCTCGTCGTACCTCAGCATGGACCAAGGGGCTTCCACCTGAGGGTGACAGCCTGGAGGCAGGCCCAGAGAGGAGGTGCCCATGAAGTCCCCCATGGCCACGAGGGTGGCGGTACCCCTCATCCGCCTCTCCTTCAAGTGCTGCTGGAGAGCATGGGGCAGGAGGAGATGCGGCCGGGCGTCAGGTCTCCGCAGCACTTGGTGGTAATGGGCGGCCATGAAGTCTAGGCAGGCATCGTGCAAGTCCTGGAGCCCGTAGACCTGAGCCAGGCGGTGCAGCTCGAAGCAGTTGCCCAGCCTCACCTGGGAGAGGAGCAGGCGGAGCAAGGGGGTCACCTGCAGGTAGGAAGCGGCCTCCACCAGCTCCTCCAGCAAAGGGGGGTCCTCATCGCCCCCCTCCTCCTGCTCCAGCCTGGCCAGGCAGGAGGTGTTGATGAAGTCCAGCACCAGCTCCAGCCCCAGGGCGCTCAGCCCCCCGCGTAGCAGCTGCTCCTCCTGGCCCTGCCCCGCCTCCCGCATGCCCGAGCGGTACAGGGCTCGGAAATAGTCACTCTGCTCGATCAGCTTCCTCTTGCACACCGGATAGCGCTTGTCCCCCAGCCGGATCTGCACCACCTCCTCCTCCCCCGCACCTTCCCCATCCCCCTCCTCTTCCTCCTCCTGCCGCCGCCGCCCCGCCAGAGACATTGCTCACCCCCTCCCCTGGCTGCGCCGCTCTGCGGGCCGGCTCCTCCTCCGCCCCGGCGGCGCAGGGCGGGGCGGGGCAGGCCGGGACCCGCCGGGGAGGCGGGAGGGCAGGGAGAGCGGGAGGGGAAGGAGAGGAGGCGGTGCTGACGCCTGCCCGGCGGCGGCTCCGTCCCCGCAAATGGGCAAGGGGAAAACCAAGAAGGACAAACACGGAGAGGAATGGGAAAAAAAGCCCTAAAAAGGCAACGTTGAGCGCTCAGGGGTGACCAGGCCTCTCCGCGCTGCCGGGCACCCGCCTGCCCGCCTGGCCCTGTGCTGGCGCGGGGCTCCCGGGTGCGGTAACTGAGCAAGACGTGCAGCCAACTCCCGCCCCCACCCACCCCCCCCCCCGGCGCTGCCCGAACTGGGCTCCAGTCGGCAGCTCTAACCTCTTGCCATAAATGTCCTTCATCCCTGGAGAGGAGGAATATTCTCGAACCGCGCATGCAGGGAAAATAAATAAATATGATGTGTGTACATGTATTCACACATAGCCAGGGAGGAGGAGGAAGCGCCACAGTCAGTGTGAAGCCACGGCGTGTTGACACTGTGGCATTCAATAACAACAAAAAGGATCACCTTGCACATCTAGTGCAGCAGTAGATTTTAGGAACCATACATAACTCTGCAGAGACTCTCCTGACTCCTGCCTGCGTCCCTCAGTGTCTCAGCTGCTGGTCTGGCATATAAAGAGAACACATAACCTGTTCTGCTCCTCTTTATCTTGTGTACTTAGTTTCCTGGAATAGGATCTCTTATGTTACTCATGAGAGTGAATGAATTCATAGAATGGTTTGGTTTGGAAGAGAACTTAAAGCCCATCCAGTTCCACCCCCTGTGCCATGGGCAGGGACACCTCCCACCAGCCTAGGCTGCTCAGGCCCCATCCAACCTGGCCTTGGACACCTCCAGGGAGGGGGCAGCCACAGCTTCCCTGGGCACCCTGTGCCAGGGCCTCACCACCCTCAGTGTGAAGAATTTCTTCCTAATGTCTAATCTAAATGTTTCCCCTTCACATTTAAAGCCATTCACCCTCACTATTTACCCTTGTAATAACTCCCTCCCCAGCTTTCCTGTAGCCCCCTTTAAGTACTGGAAGGCTGTATAAGGTCTCCTTGAAGCTTTCTCTTCTCCAGGCTGAACAACCCCAGGTCTCTCAGCCTGTGCTCTGAGTTTGTTTTGAAACTGATAAGGAAGTCTCCCATCTTCTGCATTCTTATATGATGAGGCTTAATATAAAGTTTTTAAAAATGTATTTTATATTTTTTTATCTTTATAAAGTTATTTCTTTCAACCTGAGTGTTGCTGACCGTAGAAAATCTTTCCCTTTAGCAGTAATTTGACTCATCTCCAGTTATTACGGATTGCTCAGTTTTCAGACAACTCCATATTTCCACTGGTCAAAAGGGATCATTTTCCCCAACTACTACATGTCTTCAGACTGGCATGAGGCTGGTTCTTTTCTTTGTTTTTTTTTTTTTTTTCCTTGCTTTTTAGCATTTCATTTGTGAAATGAACCTATCTCACTCTTTTGTTGATCTTCAGCTTAATTCTCACCCAGACAGATGACATGAATGTTAATATCAGAGTTATAAGTGTTCTTATTAAACCATTTGTTGAAGTGAGGTAGATGTCTCTGCATTTTTGCTTTCCAGCTCACTTCAAAGCATTTTCATCATCTTGCTTTTGAAGGGCCTGTTTCATATTCTGAAATACTTTTCTATAGGATTTCAACCAGTTCCAGAGTTCTTTTCAGCAGTCTCAGTCCCTAGCTAGGTCATTTCCTCTTTCCCACTTATGAATTTCACCACTTGCTTGTTTTATGTTCCTCTTTAATTTCCCCCAATGTTTAATTAATTTTACAAATTCCGCTTTGCTCTCTTCTGTTCTTGATGAAGCACTGCTTCATTTGGCTTTTTGACTTTTTCAAGACCTAACTGAAGCTTGAATCCAAGCACTGGCTGATTTTTTTTTCTGCCTCAGGTTCAGCCTTGAAAAGACCATTATATACAACAAGTGTCTTACCACTTCAGTAGGACTCCAGCCCATGTTTTCTTCTTGTATTTCAGTTCCCAGAGGCAGACATTTCAAGTCATTGTAATCATTCATGCTTTAGAGGTAAACAGAGAGCTGGTGTTTGTCATGGTCGTTAAGCTCCCCTGTTAGAACACAGTGCAATTCGGAACATGGTGGTATGATTGCAATCTTTAGACATTTGTTTTGGAGTGTCCTATGTTTGAAGTATTGGTAAGTTAGCTCACACTTGGTGAGGGATTTTTTTCTATGTACTCAGTTATGATAAGTTCTGTTCCCTCTGTGTTGACACTGCAGCCTGGACAGATGGATTATTTCTTCTGATGCCTGTGTACCTGCACTTGAACTCTGCCAAGGATTTCAGGTCCTTCTTCCTCATAGTCCATGTAGTCCATGAGGTTTTTAATAGACTCAATCAATTCTGTCATGTACTAGTATGTATTTTCTTCCTGGCAGCAAACATTTGAGAGCACTGGCTTCTATAGCTTTCATCAGGAAGTGCCACACATGCAAGGGGTCAGCAGTACTCTTTGTTGAATAGCTACTTTTGCAAAAAGCCTAAATTTGTTTTTTCAACCA
Source organism: Neomorphus geoffroyi (assembly GCA_033558235.1). Taxonomy (NCBI): domain Eukaryota; kingdom Metazoa; phylum Chordata; class Aves; order Cuculiformes; family Neomorphidae; genus Neomorphus; species Neomorphus geoffroyi. The sequence continues at coordinate 13,199,663 of JAUMJM010000038.1, forward strand.
ATTGGTTGTACTAGGCTGATCATCAGCTATCTGTGCTTTATCCAGGCTTAGGACTGGGCAATTGTGTTAAGTCAGAGCATGCTGACAGGGCAGTTGCCTTGCTTTTTACTATGCTAATCAGTCGGTCTGTATGGTGTGTTTGTATAGTATTGACATTGCAAATGCACCAAGGCAAGCACTACCTATTTGTTCTATATTTGTACAGATAACTTAATGTCTCCCAGTCTACAGCTATACCTTTTTATACTAAGCTCAATAATACATATTATTATACTGGAATCGAAGAACAAGTCTTGCTGTTTCACCAGCAGTCGTCTTGATTGATGCCAAGAGAGTAAGAGTTAAAAATTAAATGCTAGTGCCAGAGTTAAAAAGTCAAAATCACAGACTTGTATGATCTTTGAAACAAATATGAAAGACAACCTATCGCTCCTTAAGAACATACTGAAGCATGAAACAACATGAAAACAAATTTGCATCATGGTAGATATTTAATGTGTGTGATAAGAACATACTGTGAAGAACAATACATTAAACTGAGAGGAATACAATGCTAACTATGCTCAGTTTTCAGTACCTAGCTTGTAGAGACTGGTGGTTTCTGGAGCCAAATCTTCACGTTTCTGGTGGTTTCTGAAGCAAAATCTTCAAGTAGATACTTCAGGTCTCTCTCTGCACTGTCTGAAAGGGAAAGGACGAGGGAGGCACCAGAGAGTGCCAATAAGGGCTCTCTAGACTTGAGATGGCCATTTCTGCTTGGGATTCACAGTCTAGACACTCTTTCCTGTGCTTGGTGCCTGAACTATTTTCTTGTAGTTAATGCTTGAAATATTTCCAAGGCTGAAGAGGGATCACTCTTTTCTTTCAGAAGGACTTGGAAATGGAAAAAGCTCTTTTATACAGCAGCTGCATTGTAATAGACCGTTCAGCCATGATACGGAAAACCTAAGCTTCTGACCCTTTCACTGTCTGGGCATACATTTCTATAGCCCTCTGACTCTTCTAGCTTAAGAAAAGCAAGGAAGCACAGTCAGGAGGAGCTACTGCCACAAAGAGCAGAAAAGCAAAGCCAGAGATAATGATGCTTCATGACTGGCAAAAAGCATATGTATAGAGCTGGTGCAAGCCTGCTCTGTGTGCCAAGACTGAAGCCTGCTTACACTTTAGATTTACTTCAAGTATTTAACACTGCTTAGATTTACTTAGAAAAGCATGGCTACTTGTTTTTCCTCTGTGAACCACTCAGTTGCTTGGTGTAGTAAGCTGGATGGGTCTCCAGGCTGGTCAGGTCACAAGACACAGCAAAGGGACTAACAGAAGTACCAGTGACTGGGAATCAGAATAGCAAATGCTTTTCTCAGCAGGAAACCCAGTTTATATATACATGAAATGTAGCCTGAATTTCTTTGTGAGCCTAACCCAAGATCACACAAAAATTCTGCAGCAGAGGAGAACCAAACCCTTAAGCACCAGTACAGTGTCTAAAGGAAGACTGCAGTGGTTTTATGTTTGTTTTAGGCAAACCTTCTCTTGATTCAACACAGAGACACTGGATAATACATGAGAACCAGAAAGTAACACCAACCTGATTGCTCTAAGGAAAGGACCACATAAAGGGCAAAAAACAAAGGAAAAGTTGAATTCCTTTCAGCCTTACTAGTCTAAAATCTGAACTGGAACAGAATCAAGGGATATTTAAAATGTCCGTGCTATCTAATATAAAATATAAAGTGCCACATTCTTCCCTCTGAGATGCCAGGGAATTGTACTGTACTGCCAGGGAACTGTGCATTGAGTAATACTGGAATTACTCAAGAGAGGAATTACCTTGTCATGGGATACAAAGTAAGCATCTATGGATAATAGGAAATATCCTGCAGTGTTCTAAAGGATCTTGGCATTTCTGGGAGGAATTGACTGGAGCATAATTTGATTTCAACAAAAATGTCTATCAGTGCTAAAGGATGTGCTGCTAAATAAGGCAGTTTCTTTTTTTTCAGATGTGCAGCCAAACAAACACTTGTTACCCAAAGCCATTAGCAATGCTATTAAAAAAAAACCCCAAACCCTCTCCTATTTCTAATAACACATGTTTATACTTTAATCCCTATTATTTTCCCTATTTAATTTTAGCTTTGATGTACTATTTAATTTCTTGCAAGAAATGTATGTTGTAACACTACTGAAATATCCTTGGAGCAGGTTTGTTTGTGTATTATCAAATACTTAACTTCACTCGTATCACAGTATCACAAGGCTGGAAAAGACCTTTGAGATGATTGAGTCCAGCCTGTGACCCAACACCAACACCCACTTGTCACCTAAACCATGACACTAAGTGCCTCATCCAGTCTCCTTTTAAACACCTCCAGGGATGGTGATGTGACTCCACCACCTCTCTGGGCAGCGCATTCCAATGGCCAATCACCCTTTCAGTGAAGAATTTCTTCCTAATGTCAATCCTAAACCTCCCCTGGCGAAACTTGAGACCGTGTCCTCTTGTTCTGTCACCGGTCACCTGAGAGAAGAGACCAACCCCTGCCTGACTACAACCTCCTTTTAGGTAGCTGTAGAGAGTAATAAGGTCTCCCCTGAGCCTCCTCTTCTCCAGGCTAAACAACCCCAGCTCCCTCAGTCACTCCTCATAGGGCTTGTGCTCCAGTCCCTTCACCATCCTCGTCGCTTTCCTCTGGACACACTCCAGCGTCTCGACATCTTTCTCAAACTGAGGGCCCAGAACTGGACACAGCACTGTTCGGGATGTTTGTTCTGCAGAAATGCATCACGCATCCCCATGCAAATTTTCTTTTGTAGCTCTGTCTAGATGAGAATAAACTGGGTGTTTCTATAACAGGATATATTTTTAAATCCTAGTGCAGACAGGCAGAGCTGAGTTTTAGTACATAATAACTAGGTAAGATGAATGGTGACCCACATGGAAGATTTTCACCAAGTATCCATCTGTATAAAATTCATCACAGTATTGAAACTCCATCCCCTTTGCCTGGTTTCAAATTCTGTCATAAATCAGGATACATTCATTAGAGTGTTTGCTAAACATTGTGCCTTTTGGCATAAACCTAGGCTCAAGTTTATATGTGTGCCAGTAGATCTGTATTTGTATAAATCTAATCTGTCTAAGACTTCTGTTGCTCTTTGTTTGAACACACAGATTCTAGCCTTCATGCAGAGGTTTGACTAGAATTAGTTTGAAGCCAAGTTCTGAGCGAATCTCAGGGCCTGGCAGCCACTTTGAAAGAAGGATTTAAAAAATGGTTTGCACAAACTCCCAGAAACAGAAACTGTAATGTTTCACCTCTTCTTACCACATTGCTGGGATGTGGCTGAAACCAGAATCTTGGCCCCAACTGTCCCAAACCTTGGAGAAGGTCAGATTCATTAAAAACTTGATGCACTTCTCCAAACCAAAATCTGACCACTAATAGCTGTTTTTGACAAAACAGTTCTCTCAAAAACTGTTGTTTTGTTGGACTTAAGACATTTTGCAAGAATGTTTTGATTTCAAGGAAATTTTAAAGGCGAAAGTGAGCACAGTATTTCAGTAATGTCTAAAAGATTTGCTTTGTTATTTTTTCTGAAGTACTTACATTTTATTATTTCACGATTGATTATATTAGCATTTTATAACTTCTATACTATAATAGAGTTACAGTGAGCTCCAATGAATACAGCAGAGATTAATAGGGCTGATGTTGCATGGGATTATGCTGCACATTTGAGTAAATAAGCTTACTAATGTTCAAGTGAGCACATAGGCAGGTTCATAACTCACATGGGAAACTGCAGGCTGCTGCACCTCGAGTAATGTGTTCAGTTCTGGGTCCCTCACTACAAGAAAGACATTGAGGGGCTAGAGCGCATCCAGAGAAGGGCAACGAGGCTGGTGAGGGGACTGGAGAATGAGCCCTATGAGGAGCGGCTAAGGGAATTAGGGTTGTTCAGCTTAGAGAAGAGGAGGCTGAGGGGAGACCTCATCCCTGTCTACAACTGCCTGAAAGGAGGCTGTGACAGGGTGGGTGCTGGGCTCTTCTCACAAGTGACAGCGATAGGATGAGAGGAAATGGCCGCAAGTTGGGCCAAGGGAGGTTTAGACTGGACATTAGGAAGAATTTCTTCACTGAAAGGGTGGTCAGGGATTGGCACAGCTGCCCAGGGAGGTGGTGGAGTCGCCATCCCTGGAGGTGTTTAAAAGAAGGGTAGATGAGTTCCTTAGGGACGGGGTTTAGCAGGGAGACAGGCACGGTTGGACTCTGTGATCTCAGAGGTCTCTTCCAACCTAGTGATTCTATGATTCTATGATTCTTCTCAGATGGTAGTTGCCATCTTTCAACTGCTGTTTCAGAGACAGTCTAAACCACAGAAGATTAAAGCTAACATTTGACTTTATGTGTAGCAGAGACGGTCTGTACACAGTTAGCATCATTTTTTTCCCACATCTGAGACAGGCTGGGTCTGTGCTAGCAGCAATCATTCACTGTGTATTTCTGCATCATCATAGCAGCATCAAGGAGCGTTTCTTGGACATATCTGGGCCTTGGGGAGTATCTCTCCCTTCTCTCATCCAATCTACTTGGGAAAGAGAAGACTCAGACAGGAGGCCCAACTGTCCCCTCTTGTCTAGTCTGCATTTATGTGAGGGATGCATCCCAATCTGAGCATATTGGTTTAACCACCACTTAGAGAACAGAAGAAAGGGGAAGCTATCAAAGACAGGCACTAGCCTTGGCTGGGATGTAGCATCCAACACCACTGTCTCCCATAGGTGTTCAAACAGCATAAATGGCTAAACTCCGGCTGGACCCAGGACATTGACTGTCCTCTCCCTTCTGGGCTGACGGGGCTTCAAGACATTCAGCAGAGAAGCACAGGACAGTAGCTGTGTGGACCACAGATGAGCCATGAACAAAGCCAACGCGCAGTGTTGTTTTAGACAGGCTGATCTAACTGCAGAATCAAAGCCTTGGCAATTTAAGTCCTTTTCAGGGATACTTTCCTGTAGTATACAGATCATTCTGGTCTTTATGTATTCTGAGTATTAGAATTCCATTTAAGTATTGTTCCAAATATCAACATATAGATATAGAAAAGTGTCTGCTTTTGTTTATATTTGGCAAAAAAAGAGTTAATGCCCGATAATGACTCCTTTGTGCTAGGAAGCTCTTGGATTGTGCCATTATCACTGCCAGCCCAGGTGGAAAACTTCAGGTACTGTTTCTGCTTATAATAAAACTCATTAAAAAGATCATTCTTTTCCTTTGTGGCATGTACGTATGTATCTCTTTTACTGAAAGGTCTGCAAAGACATTCGTGTTCTCACAGAAAACAGGTGACTGCCTTTTTGTTTTGCAGGAAGAAATCTGAGAAGACCAACGAAAAGAATTACTGAATAACATGAAGTGCTGGTCTGATACCGGCCAGAGACTCCTTACTAACAGTAAAAGTCTCTTGATTCCTCCTTGCCGAGCACATGGAACAGTCGGCCACTGGTTTGCAGGTAAGACTCGGGTATTTTCTTCTTGCAAAGTGTTTATGATTTAAACTTCAGCATGAAATTATGTATATGCATTTCCTATAGAAAAGTCAAAGTGAAATTCTGGGGAAGCTGCCAGAAGACTCTGAAATTTAAGAGAGAGAATTTCTCAGTTTTTAAAGGAAATTGCCTAAAGCAGCTATTTATTTATGTATTTATTTCAACCTCTTTATATTTCATTAAATAAAAAGCTTCCCTGAGGCTATTCCTGCTCTTATAATTTATTCAGAAACAGAAGAGGGGGAAATAATGTCAAGTAATGAAAAGGAAAAAAGGCTGCTTGGCTGAAGCACACAGCAGAAGAATGGAGTAAAACATGAGGGTGCTGAGAAAGACAAGCAACATGTCTATTGACAAACAGTGGCAAATAAAAAAGAGATTTAAAATAAACATTGAAAACACATCAATCTCTGCAAAATGTGACTGGTTATCCAAGCCCAGTTTTGCAAATACGTAATTAACCATTATGCACAGTGAGTACTCACACTTACTGTGCTTAGTAACTGCCCTGATGGAAGCGACAGGGGTTAAGAACTTGTTACTTTATTTAAAAGGGAGAAAGACTTAGTGAATGGTCCGAAAGATGCTTAGGTGTGGTCACACCCAGTCTTGCACTTAATCTTAAATGTCTCGACATAGCCCCACTGATACTGAAAAAATTGTATGGTATATCAGCTCCATCTAAATGAAGCAGCTCACAGGGTTAATCCTTTGCTGTTTGTTTGCTTCTTTCTGGGAAAGGAAGAAGTAAACATATTTGTTATTTGGACATACACTTTGCAAGGTATCAAATGTATAAAAACAGTGGAGCTGATATACTATTAAAGGTACCTATTAGCTATAACTTGTTCTTATAATTTGTTCTTGCAAATCATCCAGTTATTTCAATGGACTAAAAACATACTCAGTTTTATCCAACATAAATACTTGCTTGGTATCAGTTTAATATTCTTGTTGCATGCTTCCCCAAGTTATTCAGAATCTTCTACATTTCTTGGACATATGGGAAGAGCAGGTGAAGGGAAACAGAGAATCAATATTTTTGCATGCAATTCTTACAGAATAAAATAAATCCAAAATTCATACTAAATGCTGGAAGTAATACCAAATCTTTCAAAATTCTAAGTGTGACCCATATCAAGTGATGCCTTGGAATATTTGGCAAGCTGAAACAAAAAAGTTACAAAAATAAAAGCATCAAAACTAAATAAAGCAAACCAAGTATTAAGATCTGGTTTTCAGGACAGAGGCTTAAATAATTACCCACTTACACTCTTTCTTATAATTTAATTAATGTATTCCCCACAACAGACATGCAATCCACATAAAACCAGACTCCTGTAATTAGGAATCCTCCTAATTATAGCCAGTAGTTCCCCTGAATAAATAAATGCCTTGGTCTTGCTATTGGATCAACAGGAGTTAACCTGCTCTGAGCTCAATTAACTTTTAATGAGCTCTCTAAGGAACAAAATCACATCATCTCATTTCCAAATCGGGTGCTTTGTTTTGCTTTTTTTTGCAAAACAAACACCAGCTATAATGTAAAGAATTAAAACGAGTTTGAGGCTTCCCCGCCCCTGTGTCACTGATATACTTCATCTATACTTCATGTAGGACTGGGAAAATTCCTTCATTCTAATCTTGAGGGGGGAAAATGCCATCTAAAATGTTTTTATATATTCAACACATTTTTTAATTGCAGACAACCTAATTTCTACTTAATTCTCTTAACGTCACTGTATAGTCCTTTGAGTTTAAATGAAGTATTGTAATATTTAAAAGCCTTTCTGTATGAAAGGCATGCATAAGTGGGAATCAGGGATCAGACTGGGTCTTTTTAAGAAACAAAACACTTGGGAGTTTCAGGTTTCAGACCAGGTGCTTGAAAAAATGCCTCCCTATATGCCAACTATATTTCCACTCTCACAGGCCTTTTCCAAGCTTAAACATAAGCAGAACTGTGGGGGCTCACAGTGGGCTGTGGATCCTGAAAAGGAGACGGTTAGCTTTGACCTTGGTGATATCAAAGTATTCCCATGAGAAGAAGGCCGTGAGAAAGAGAAAAAGGATTGCAGGTGTGCAGACTTGAGGAACAGGGAGAGCATGGGGGAGGAATTCGGCACAGAAGAATGTTAAGCAAACAGAGTTGAATATTAGTCAATAACATACCTGTTTATATTATGTAGAGCATATAAAAGGCAGCCATCATTTTTAATAAAGGTGCTGCTTATTTTTGAACTGAAAAATAGGAATTATTGTGGTTCTTTCTCTGTCTGGACTATGACACAGAACCACCTGTACAGACTGTTCAATATTCTTAAACTTATGGAAGATTAGGGGTAGGACTTTGATTACCAACCTAGTCTGGAGATATATGTAGGTCACAGCCTTCTCCAATCATATTCACTTGTTCTTAGATCTTTTGCAAATAAAGTTGTATTATTCTTGCAATCAAAACAGAGTAGGGAAGAGGAACAAATTTGGATCTCTGGCTGGCAGACAGAATTAAATAGCTCAGTTTGTTAGTAAAGAATGAAACTATATTTGCAGCCACCAGATCATCCAAAAAGTATTAGGAAACTAAACTGAGCTGTTTCTTCTGTGTAGAATGTGAGAGTGTGCCTAAACAGAGTAGCAGATCTACCTGCTCTCAAGTGATTCTCAGAGCTGAGGTGAAACAATAAGGTGAGCTTACCATTACCCATCACCTATTAAGGCTCTCTGCCTGGTTTGCTCTTAGGACATGGAACACAAACTTCAGATCATAGAAATAAGTTCTCTGAATAACTAAGAGCAACCAAATAATTTAGAGAACAGCAATAATAACTATTACAACCATACGTAACTCATAAAATCGCTGTTTCCTTCCTGCAGCTGGTCAAATGGCATCATGGGAATTGTTCGGAAAAAACATCCCCTGGCAAACTGGGCAGCATCCTCACCACCCAAGAGTTCGTCTCTTAAAATGCTGGTCCAAACTTTGGTGCATCTGTGGAGGAAAAAGCACGCCAGCTAAGCCCATTACATTGAAGAGATGGTCCTGCTGGTGGCAATAGCAGAAGTGCTGCTAGTCGTGGGTTTAGCTCTGGAGTCAGACTCTCTCTGCTCACCCACAACGTTTTACAAAGACTGCTGGATCCGACGCTTCCCAGGTCTTCTAATTGACCTGCAGGAATCGCAAAAGAGGGGTGCCCAGGTGCTGAAGATGTATGCAGAAGACTCACCCCAACAGTGCAGCAGAACTTGCTGCCTTCTGAGGAATGGTGAGTGTTAATTATCGAGGTTGTGGAATACAAAATATATATATATATTATAGCCAAATAGATATGTACTAGTTCAATATGGGACATGGTTTAGTAGGGAGACAGGTACAGTTGGACTCGATGATCTCAGAGGTCTCTTCCAACCTTATGATTCTATGATTATGCTTCTCTAACACTACAAAATGTTCCTCATCTTTTAAAGAAAAATGTAAACCAATTGGTATAGAATAAAGCCAAATCTTTGTGTAATGTAAGATTAGGATTCCGTCTTCCACAAGTGACATTCTTCTACTGTTTCAGTAATCAGGAGCATCTTTGTACCAGTCTTAATTTCATAAATATCTGCTCTTAAGCTCAACCTCATATGACAACTGGAAACTAGATATAGGATACGAAAATCATACCAGTGTTAATTTGTAATACTTCTGCAATGAACAACAGAAAGAAATCATGAAACTCTTCCAATTTTATGTGTAGTTAAAAAAAAACACAATAAATTGCTGACCAATCTACAAATGAGGAAAATGTTTTGGATAAATTCCTAAATAAATAGAATACATTTATAATGCTAGGTAGTTTCATAACAATTTATGTAAAATACATCTTTTTCATAAGGGTTTTACATGACTGTACTGTAACTGAAATGCCTTCCCAATATTAAAAAAAAAAGAAAACAAATCACAGAATTATTTTAGAATTGTTTGCCTGAAGCAACTCTTCAGCCCTATTAATTCACACATTGTAGACAGTTACATTAACAAATACAGATCTTATCTTAAAAGCTCGTTTCATACACAAGTTGTGCAATTTAGAGTTAGAGGGTGTGCTACAATTTTCTGAAGTGCAAAGCTCGAGAGTCAGAATCAGTATCAGAAAAGTTCTTCTTAGCTGCTTTAGTAATTCACAGCATTTTGTGCTAGTGAGTGTGTCTCCTGCCCTGCCAATAATTGCAGATAGCTGTATTAGGTCAGGTATGGAGGCTTTATTCAGGGCAGGTAAAATAAAATAAAAGCTCCAAAATTTCATATGACTAAACCAAAACCTAACATTAATCCTACTCCAAGCACGTCGATACAAAATAAACTTTTCTCTTGATATTTTAGCTTGAGATGTTGATGTCTCGTAAGACTGAGAAAGAAGACTCTCCTGCTTTTCATATAGTGTGATTCTATAAGTAAAGCACTACAAATTTTCAATCTAAATCTCAAACCACTTGGGTTCGGGCATCTGTATAATTTTTTCAGGCATTTTTTCATTATTACTTTCACCCTCATTTCTAATGTGAGAAGATGGAACTGAGCCTTTAAACATAAATAAAGAATTGTCTGAACTACTCTTTCCGTGGAAATACAATAGCCCAAAGGCAAACAAGGAAAATGTCTGGGAACTGGCAGCAGAGCAGGGTGTTACTTACTTATTTGTAGTTCAGGATGGTTTTTTAATACCCTGGGTGAAATGAAAGGTTGCAGTGGAGGTTCAAGTAGACAAGTATATTAAGCAAGAGCAAACATCTCAAAGTTGCCTTCCTTGATTACTTTTAGAAATGGTCCACTCACTACAGCTGAGACTTGACGGAAGTCAAGTGGTAAGAGGACTACAGGCTAAAGCATACAATTTAATTTTATAAGAGGCATATTTAGAATGCAGATGGCTATTCTATTCCTTCTTCTTAAAATAAGAATACAGTTATAAGTAGTTCTATTATACTTTACTGACAAGGTGCTTTATGAGTTTGCACAATAATGAGAGAACCACAGACTTCAAGTACTATGGAGCGGCTCAGTATTAATGATCTGATGTTAAATAATGTAATAACATGCAAAATGCAATGTTCATTATGCTGATAAGCTCACCTTTACTATTTTTGTATTATAGTTTCCTGCAATCTGGCAGTGTTCTACCATGGAGTGATTCATGAGAATATGAATTGCCTGCACATGTCTTGCCCATCATCGGAAAGTTGCATACTAAAGTCTAGGATCAATGTAATTTTGTACAACATCACAACAGGTAACTAAGCATTCTGTTTATAAAGACTGAAAACATAGCAATTATAGGAAATGTTAAAACTATACCAGGTCAATTGCTGACCTGAAAGATCTTACAAAGTAACATGCAATGCTAAAAGCTTAAGACTTCTGTCCTTTTTCATTAGTGTACCTACTTCTAAGAATACTTCCCCCCTTCCTTCCATTCAGTATTTAAGAAAGGACCTGGAAGATACACCCTGCTTTCAAGATTCATGCTCCAAGTACCTAATCAATACTATACTTAGGGAAAATACCATACTAGATCTAAGGGACTAAGAGGCGAGGCTGACCACTGCTCCACGTCCCCACATCCAGCCAGCAGCAAGGCGAAAATGTATTCCCATTAGACACACACAAAAAGGGCACACAAACATACCAAAAGTATACGTATATACACAGTCAGTCACACAGGTAACACAGACACAAGAATAAAGCAGACACCCAAACACAGGCAATACCAAGAGCCTCATCCTGCTTTCTCTGGCTGCACAGGATGGAGACCTGCTAGTGAAAATATATATATATACACATAGGTACAATGTAGATGCACCCAGTTGCTGGTGCAGACTGTCACGCGCATACACAGAGCTTGCCGGGACTCCCTTACACCCCAATAACCTAGATTCCTCTCTTTCCTCACCTTTAGTTTCTTCCCAAAGCATCCCATAGTTGAATCCTGTGTAATCCCAAAATGCACTTCCCTTGCATCCCATAAGGTGTCCCATAAACCCAGTGACAACCCCAAGTCCAGAAGATGTTGATGGGTATTATTTGGGCTCCCCAGCTTGCTGTTGTCTCCATGTGCTGCTTTTGTGAGTGTGCAGATGAGCTTTTATCATGTAAACTAACACTGTTTATGATTTAATAGGGGTTGATCCAGATCTTCTTATTTTTGAAAAACTGACATCCAAACAGCGAAATCCTCACTCCTCACCAAGTAAATATCAAAGGCAGAACAGCACAAAGACCACCGAGTGGGACAGATGCCAGCATCACAATGCCACATCAAGTTCTTTTCTGCTCCAAGCTCCGTCTTCTACCACTAGTGACGACTTAACCACAAACACATACACCTCCAGCACAAGCCTGATGGTCAAGAAAACTGCAGTTACCACTTATTACAGGTCAGAAACTTTTCCACTGCATGACCATTTTGCTAAGTGGACAACCAGAATTTCAGGAAGCACTAGGTCAATCACCAGCTCTGACAAGAAGACCATACACTCAACTTCGATATCCAAGACTGCTGAGGTATTATCCCACATGCCCACTCCTCCTCATGTGAACAGCAGTAAGCAGCACTTAAATGAAACCAAAGGCTACAGTGGTAGGAATTACACTTCAGATAATGACACACCTGCTTGGGAAGCGGCAGCTTTGGGTGTCTGGTTGATTCCTGTTGTTCTTTGCTCTTCCCTCATCTTCCTTTGCTGTTGTACTGTTGCTTTCACAGCAGGTTGTTGCAGAAATAGGAGAGGTCAGTATAAGCCTATAAGAAGAACAACATCAAGACAATTCATAAAATATACTGGTGTCAAAGCTAATTTTTAAAATACTGCTGTCATCCTTGTTTTGGAACAAACAGCTTTTTAAAAATCAGCCGTATATACAAGCTTATTTTTTTTACAGAACCAAAGGTAATTTTTCACTGACAGTTTCAGGATCTTTAGGTTGTAATTTAATACTCGACCGATGAAACACAATTCCCCTTGTCTCTTTAGGTAAGAAGTACACACTTATAGCTCCCACTGCATTCTCAGAGGTATTTGAGCGCATTTTGGTACACTACCTGACCCAGACTAGTGCCTAACAAACAGCATTCCCTTCCTCTAACTTAAAGAGAGCAGATTCACTGCAGCTGTGTGCATCCTTTCTCCTAACTTTGAACTAACCTGAGAAAATGAACTGTAATCAGTAAAACTGACTGAATTTTTATAGTAACATAAAATCATTTAACTCTAATAATCCATTAATTGTCTCAGATGTCATTGTTTCTGTAAAAACTCATTTTTTCTCCAAGTCCTAGATTTACCCTTTTCTCCCATTTATCCCTAATATTGAGACAAACCAATTTAGCCAGCACTCTTCACTTCTTCAAAGAAAACCACCAAAAAGAACCCAAGTTCCCCCAAACTACTGAACTCTACTAACTTGTAACCTCTGAATCTGTTCATTCAATCTTTATGCTTTACTTTTACCCTACTCCTCCCTTCTCTTCTGAATACACTCTCTTCAAATGATTTTCAAGCCCCTGCAGAAGCACCTTCAGGCTTCAACTGCTTTTTTAAAGTTAATTGCTCTGTGATGCAGTGACAAACCCATTCTGTTACTGGCAAAGGAAAACACTAACATGGATAACATTTGTTCCTGCCTTGCAATTAGCATCAATCTGTGTTGTCCACTTTGACTTGCTTTTTCTTGCCTACTCATATTTATCCTTTACAGCATAAGGTTTTTAAAAGAGGAGTAGTCATTTAATGTATGTTGCACAGGAATAGACAAAATGTTTTGAAAGCTCTAGAGGTTAGTTTTATAATAAAAAATCCTGGTTTTGTGTTTCCTCATCCTGTATAATCTGTTCATAAATATGCTTCTCATGAATATAAATCAAGAGACTAGATCAACAAGGTAGCAAGGTATTTCCTTGCCTTACCTCAGTCAGGAAGTTTGCTTAGCAAATCAAACATTTTCAACAGTACCTAGAATTGTTCTTCCTCTTTTAAACTTTTTAGGTCTCAGAGATTCTCACTTTCATTGCTTGCTGTAAGAAGTTTCTATTTCCCATACAAGTGAAAATGTTATAAAAGGAAATATTAAAAATACCCTGATTGTCGCATGTCTATGTGGCAGAAAATTATTTTAAAACTAGTGAGGTTCATGCAATGTTCCAAGATTACAGTGATAATTTTGTAAGGTCACATGAATACCTAATTATAGTTGAACAAGTTGGTTTCAGAGGAAAAGACCTCCCTAAAATTATATTTTAGCCCACACAGATCAGCACTCTAGTCTAGGAAACCAAGTTATAAAATCCCAGTTTTACAATATTTGATTGACCTTGTATGCTAATTTATAAGTAATAGAAGAGAGAGTGACATAGGATAAAAACATTTTGAAGGATGGAATAACACAAAAGCAACTCCTATTTTAGGTAGAAAAATTAGAGTAAGGTATGATTTGTTTTTAAAGGCATTTCTACACTTACATGTAAAATTGTACAAACCTTAGAGATGCGCCCACTGCATGATGTACTTCAAATCTGTAAAAGCTGACTTTCATCATCAAATTGCACTAATTCATCAAATGGCATATAGTTTAAATATCACTAAAAATCTGAAGAAAGATGAGACCCCTCGGGCTATTCCGAGTTACAGGAAGTTGATGTGTATTGTTTTCCAGGTTTTTGACACCAAAAGGAAAAGAACTAGGAGAAAGAAACCAAGATGCTCTATATTGTATCAGACATTGATATTGTAAAGAAAGAACTTATTTCTCATGTGCTCATCGTCTGAAGGTAATCTTCATGGATTTGACCCCAGAATGGAAAAGTCTCAGGTCTGACTCACTTCATTAGGAAATAAAGGCACCTAAAGAGGAACTCTGTTTCCCAGCCTGTAGATTACTGTGATGGAAATGGTCACGTGCACTGAGACAATCAGTATGATTTTTTCATAGATTAGAAGCTGCAAACTATGTGGTTCTGGATTCTCTTCATACAGCGCTCTACCAACTGAATTCTGAAGGAACTGTTCACCTTTCTGTTTAAGACACAAGCAGGCATAACCGCTTTTAATTTACAAAGTCTCAATGAGAAAATAAAAAGTTCGTGAGGTTTGTGATTTGATCTCTACCACAGACAACATTCAAATATTAAATATATTAAATAAAGAAACCGATTAACCACGTGCTCCAAGTCAAGTTGTGGTACTTTTTGTCTCACTCAGTACTGATGACAAGCACATTTTGTCATAGAATTCTCACACAAACCCCTTCAGCCAGCAATGTCACATCTTTTTGCTATAAAAGTGCTTCCTAAATCACTTTTTCTCTCCATAAGTTTTAAAGTCACATAACCAAGGAAAACACATTTCAAAACCAACTTATTACTAAGATGTAAAGATGTATCAAATCCAGATCTAAAATACAGCTTGTTAACTTTCTGCTTGCCTATTCGCTATCACATGAATAAACAATCAACATAATGCAATAGTACATAAATATATTATGACATTGTCTTTGTCTACAATGGTCAAAAAGATCAAAATGGTGAAGTATATGTTTGCTGCCAAAGAATGGTTGAACAAAAACTGCACTTGAAGGAATACTGTGTTTTTACATGCTTAAGAGTTACAAAGTTTAAAACCTAAACTCAGAAAAATACTTTGTAAGAGAAATAGATCTGCACCATGATGCCTTTCTTCAGGCTGAATAGAGCCATTAAAATTCCACTTGTGTTTATATTATAGTCTGAATAGCTCCCAGACAAAGAGAAGACATTTCTTAAGACATTAAAGTGCTTCAAACAGGGCAAACTTTATTTTCAAGACCTTGCCGCACTGAATTCCAAACATAAATTACCCTGAAACTCAGGGAACATACTAAAATTATTATTGCTAAATAATTATGTGTATTTTTTAGGATACAAAATTCACATGCAGACAGTCTAGTCCAATTCAAGTAGAAAAATTATGTTCTGTTTACCTAAAAATTCTTCCATAGTTACAGCTGGATAATATGTTTCATTGTTAATAGCCTAGAGTTTTGTCAAGTATTGCTGACTATTATCTTCAGTTACAGAGGCACAGGCATTTTGTGTTATTTTTAGTTATTTCATACTTTGGATTTTTTAAAAATATGAATCTAAATATTTTTTCCATTTCCCAGATTTTAAAGAAAAGAGAGTGCACAGCACCTCCTTCTCCCGGCTTCACGTACTAAGATTTGCAGAACTGTTTAACAGTTTGAGGTGGCAGTATTGTAAAACAATCTCCTTTACCCATTAATTCATTGTACTGCAAAGAATGCATTTCTGGTTCAACTAATTTAATCATGCATATAAAATAGGGGAAGATGCTTAAATGCATTATATATATTTATAACATATTACTGAAACTGAAGCCACATAACCAAAATCATTGCGTGTCTAAGGCAACATAGTTCTTGTAGAATTGATATCTTGCAGAACTCGTGATAATGAGTAACGTTCAAGACAGGAAACATAAGAAGCGAACACAGGACATCCTCTCTCTCTTCTTCCTGTTTAATCAAGTTACTGCTGGTTTCAGACAAATATTATGCAATTTAATTAAAACCCAGACAGGTTCTAACATATTGCAATACCTTTATTCTAAAAGACTTACACTAATTTCATTGTACTGAAATCCTTAACATCCATTCTTATCCTCACTCTTCCTTTTCAGGCTGGGCTGATACCTAAATGCCCCACAAAATATCTGCTGAGAGTCCAGACTGCTGCAAAGTCAGTAGTGCTAGGCTTCTTCCAACCTTTTTAATCCTTCTTTTGCTATAAATGATCCTCCATAGCAGCTTGAATCAAGAAAAAGGAGAAAAGCTAGCCATTAGGGACGGATACTACTGGCAGGATATATTTCTTTAAAAAGGAAATAATCATAGAATCACAAACTACTGAAAAAGCGAGAACTTGCTATTCTTACATCAGAGAAGTTGTATAACTGAATAACTGCAAATGAAAAGACCAGCAAAATAAATCCTTTCACTGGCCATGATACAGTCCAACATGCCAGAAACACAAATCTCTGCAAGAAGACATTAATTTTAGTGGAAATATGTTGTAGGTAATACACTACTTGCTTTAAAACAGGTAGGTTTTTCACCTCCTTTTCCTCTCAGAAAAGTAACGTCTATCTGATCATTGGTCAGTTGTATGATCTGCAGCAAGTCAGTCATTCCCGGCATCCGTGGTATCTTGGTTTATTGGCATACAGAGAAAAAACAGGCAGGAAAAGGGTATATAAAGCACAGCAGCAGGACTACTTTATGACAGACTAGGAAATTCACAAGAAAATTAATATATTTATTTTAAATATGAGGGAAAAAAAGAAGCGAGTAGAAAGATGGTTTATCCAGACACCACATCTCTTTCTAGACAACTGCCCCTTTACCACTTACTTGTGTTTGTAGCAATGCTATGTGTGAAAACAGGGTAAAAAGTATCAGCTCCTCCCAGGAGTACGTCAGTTTCCTGCAGACCATGAGGTATCTGCAGGGGTTTCCCAAAACTTCACATGCAGCAAGTCGCATTCAGGTCTTAGGGCCTTGGTGAGGTTACAAATAGTTGTAGCATCTGCTCTCCTTGCCAAAGACTGAATTATGTCTCTGTACGGGCCTTCTTGCCTTAACGGAGCGAGAGATGATGCTTAGTGCCCAAGAGCCCGTCTTTAACCTGCAAAAGTGCGATACAACACAGACAAACAACCTCAAGGAACTATTCAGAGACACTCTGAAAATTTCACTTCACAACTTAGCACCCCATTGTAAGAGTCAGTCCGAAGAACAGTATTTGCCTCAACATCGCCATCAGGGACTTGGAGAGAGACCAAGAAGCAAACGTCCTGAGAGAAAAGAACTGCCTGATACAAGCAGCCACCGTGACCAGGGACTGCCAGGAACACCTAAGATAAGGCCCAGCAGCTGCTGTCCAGAAGATTGATTTCCTCAGCAAGCTTGCCCCACCTCCTCCCTGCCACAGAAGCCAACAAAAGAAGAGCATGCACAGAGACTCGCAGAGGGTCCTCAGGTCACCTAGCGATCACGAGAGGAAGATGATGTAAGGAAGCAGAAGACCCCCGAATGCGAGGTGGCGCAGGCGCAGACAAGTTCTGGCAAGCGAAGCGAGAACTTTTGGGGCCCGTGCAGTCCAGCCTGGATTGCGAAACGAAGGCAGAGATTGGCCACAATCCATGGGAGGAGGTGCGAGGTGCTGCTGCTGAGCATAAGAGATGGTTCCTAACCGAATCCCAGTGAAATCTCCCCACCAAAGGATCACAGATCACGACTGAGGACTGGCAGGACGCTGTTCAGGGGCTGGGACCATAGGGACGCTTTTGGACCCGTGGTGGTAGCTATAATCCTCTTTCCTCCTTTTTCCTCCCCTTTCCTCGCCTTTGTCTATCGCTGCCGCTTTATGGGCAAAATAATAAAGTTACTCTTTGATTCAATTATAACCCCTTGGCATTTTGGTTGCCTTAATTTTGCGCTTCGAGATCAAGGTAAACAAATCATCACGAGTCCACCGAGTGGACCGTGACACCTGTGTAATGAAGACAACTTATGACAGTGATTACAGTAGTGTCTAGATGCAAAAAAATTAGCCAAAACACTGACAAAGCAAGTTGTTTCCCAGTTTGACCAAGCACTAGATCACAACCTTTCTTTGGAAAGTTTATACGGGAGATAAAAGAAAGGTTGGTCTCTCAACTGCACTAGTGAAACTGTGCATCACAACTATTCCAGATGGCCAAGAACTTAACTTGTGTGTGTGTTTTTGCCATGGGAGACAACTTATTTTTCCTTGCCATAAGAAATTAACTTTTCCGCTTTTTGGGGGCAGCTGCTGGTGTTTGAAATGAGACATTTGCTACTTGGAGGTTAGAACAGCGACTGTGAAGAAGCACATAAAGCAGCCTTCCTGCTCAATATTCAATCTATGATGGACAGAGTTGCCTGAGGTCAAGGCTGGGATGAACTCCCTCCATGTTCCTCTTGGCCAGTAAATACCAGTAAAAGAACAAGTTTAAACACCCTGGAGGCGTTCAAGGAGAGATTGGATGAGGCACTTAGTGCCATGGTGTAGTTGACGAGTAGGAGTAGGTGTTAGTGTTGGCTCATAGGTTGGACTTGATGATCTCAAAGGTCTTTTCCAACCTTATGATACTGTGATACTGTAATTACCTACGGATACAGCCAATGCCTCTAGATATTATGCACGGGTTTTTGCTCCTCCTTCCTTCCAAAGCTATGCACTGCAGGGCCTAGTTCGCTTCTTGGTTTAAGTGTTTTCTATTTACATTCCTATTTAAATGTAACATGAGCACTTCCATGTAAAAGAGGAACGTACACACATAGGTATGTGCAGAGGATACCTACCTACCTTAGAGTCATGCCTTTACATTGTAAGGTACACGACACATTAATAAGCAACCACTGCTAAGGATGTACTTATTACTGTGCTGCAGAGTTGCTTAAGCTAAATCTATTACTCTTTAACTCTTCACAGTTTTTAAAATTCAGTGCAGGTTTCCAGTCAGATGGTCTGCAACAGGAAAACAAAGATGTGTAGTTCAGTTCATAGAAACACCTTACATTACACATCATCGAGCTTGGGAAGACTCCCACTGTGGTTACAGTGCCAGGTATTCTACATAATCACAGAGAAATACTGCTACCCTCAAACACAAACAGTTTGGAGGGAGAAGCAGAAAATCAGGAAGAGAAACATCCAAGATGAGAAAGAGCTCAAAGTACAATCCAGGCTACCTTTGATCTCGTCCATGGCACTGCACAAGTTCTGTACTGTAACATACAAATCGTTAGTGAAACCCACAATTGTAACTCTGAATTTTATATTGCCTTTGATTCTAGAAGCTTGACAGGGCACTTATAGTATTATAAATGTTTTTGATTTTGCTCCTATGTTTCTTAGCAAGGAGAGGAAGTGAAGATGACATTGCAAACCATGGTTAGAGGTCAATCTTGCAGATTTCTAAGGCCAGCTGGCTAAGTGTTCTATAAGCCATAGGTTTAATTATCCCTGAATAAAGGAACAACTCGATAACAGCCAATACTTTCCCCATATTAAGCTTCTACGAAAACTTCACATCAATGCCAATTTAAGAGGAAGGACCACTAAATAACCAAGCTGGTAAATGCAAAACTGGGATTACAGGACAAGCATTATCAATCTTAGCTACAGCTCTGCCAAATTTTCATAGGGAGTAAAAGCCGCATTACACTCAGTCTCTTGCCACATAAAACCAATCTCTGTCTAAGAAAACTCCTTCCAAAACTGACAATGTTTTGAAAATGGGAATACATACACTTTGGCTGTATGTAAACACAAAAGGAACAATGAGAAATCCTAGCAGTGAGCAAGTTCAGCCGCACAGAACACACTGCAGAAATCAGTTTCTCTTCAGTTTTCAATCTGTTCACTCCTATGTCGTTTCCTCTCAGGAGTTGCTGGCAGGGCCACATTGCTATGTGCTTTTTATAGGCATGCAGAATCCTTCAGTCTGATGAATAAAACCTTCCTCTGCCCCTTCCGGAAAATGAAGACTTTCTATCTAAAGTGAAATCTTAATAAGCCAAGAAGGTACAATAAAAGGAAGAACAGAGTTATTTACATCCTTTCAAGTTGATATTTTTAAGGGTTTTTTTTCTTAACCATGAGGCCATAAAAGTTGTCTGATTCCAGTGTTTCAAATCAATTCCTTTCAAACACAAATTACCAAATATAAGATAAAATATGCCTGTAATTTCTTTCTCTGTGGTTCAGAGCAGTAAGCTGGGTGCTACAAATGTTTTCTTTTCCTTGACACACCTGGGTGCATTGAAGACAACTCAGCAGGTCTCAGGGTAACCAGCATCAGTTTGTTCCTATTTAAGCTATATCACAGGAGTATCATAAGGTTGGAAAAGACCTTTGAGATCACTGAGTCCAACCTATGACCCAATACCTACACCTACTCCTACTCGTCAACTACACCATGTCACTAAGTGCCTCATCCAATCTCTCCTTGAACACCTCCATGGATAGCGAGTCTACCACCTCCCAGGGCAGTGCATTCCAATGGCCAATCACCCTCTCAGTGAAGAACTTCTTCCTAATGTCAAGCCCATATACTCAACCTCACTACTCAGCAGCTCTCAATGTTCAGCAGCTGTCATTGTTCTTCCTTTCCCATGTACTTTGGTATCTTTGCTGCCACCTTCCCACTACTATACCATTTTCTACTTTACTTCATTCCATCATTTTAGAGACAGGTATTTTTCTGTAGGGTGTTAGCCCTCATGACAACTGAGAACCTCACATTATTCACTCAGAGTGCTTCAACACCTCTCCAGAAGTTAAACTTCTTCAGTAACATTATTTTACAGATAGGGAGTACAGATAAAGAAAAACTGGAGTGACATTTCAAAAGCATTCATGAAGTTTAAATCTCTTAACTTAGATACTCTAATTGATGGAACTTGGAGCATAAATAATTTTATTGGTTTTGACATTACTGCTCTAAAGTTATACAACAGAAGAAGTCGTGTGAGAAGTCAGAATGTGATTAAAACAGAAGACTGAACCAGGAAATTTCAAGCTAAGAAATCACATACTAGAATGTTCAAGTCATTAATACAACTCAAAACATACTTTATTCAAGGAACAAGATTACTCGACAGGAAAATTATGTTTACAAGAAAATCCAGTGGTAATGAATAATATGATTAGTACTGAAATTAACTCATACAGTCTCGTATTATTGGTTAAGGTTCTGAATACATCTATATCATACAAAAATATTAACATAGTACTTTAATATTTCCATAATAATCAGATGCACCTGCAGAGTCTGCTCTCACAGTCACGCTTGTATATTCAGTAGTTTCTTCACAGATTCCTTATACCGAGACATGTTATTTTCTGTTTCACCTTCATTTTTAAGCGCAATTACAAAGTATCTGTAATCCTTAACCACTTCAGATGAAAGAAGCTCTTCCTTAGTTACGTTACTGACATTCTCTGAGGCTTTTATTCGAAGTAATGTATCCAAGGCATTTTTCTGAGAGCGGCTATTTTCCCAGATATATTCTTCCATGTCTTCCTCACTCTTCTCACTCTCCCACATCTCAGTTTTCTGAAAGAAAACATATACCATCTTTAAAATTACTCAAGACTGAAACAAAGCTACAATAATTTGAAAAAAACTTATCTCTCATACCAATTTACTTTAAAAATTACTTTTGTTGTGGAAGATACTTCCCCTCCTCTGAAGTACAAGGCTTGTAACTCAAGCCTCAGAGTTCAAAAGGTGCCTGCATGCCATATAATTTCTGTGCTGAATTAGTTTCTTTCTTCCCAGTTGTCTGTATTTATGTATCTGGCAGATATAACTAGACAAGTCAGAATGGGAAGAAAAGCTTATGGGCTATACACAATGAGTAACAAAAAACCTTGTAAAAGTAATAACTTTAAATAATCCTAAATGCTCAAGCTTTGGAAGAACCCACCTATCTATTATGACCCAAGCATATCATTTTGGTATGTTTACATTGGCTGTAAGACGCAAAGTGAGACAGCTCATACAAAGCAACCTATGATGAGAGACAGCAAGCCTTCACCATTTGCACCACTGATTAATCCATTTCCACTTCCTGCAAAACGAACTGCTCCTCAAAATAATCTCTATCCACAAGATGCTAATTTTTACCTAAATGGTGTTGCAAGACCAGGCAGGATCAAAAGTTGAACAGAGACAGAAGACGTAATCCCAGTTCCTGTAACTATATGGCTCGTGTAGCTAGTCTTAGTTTAGCTCGACAGACTCTTTAAGGGTTATGTCAATGTTATAATCTGCCATTTTTGCATATATATTTTTATTCCACTTTTGTAAATATATATGCTTTGTAGATATACTTGCATTTTTTATATTGCAGATTGTATATTTCTAATTATTTAGTAATTTAGTGATGTAAACAATACATAGTATCCTTATATTATTTCAACAATATAAAAATACCAATTTGAAAATTTTTTTAGTTTATTTTTGATGGTCAGGTTTTTCTTACAATTGATGTAGAATACATGTCTAAATATAATATATTTCTGTGGGAGTAAGTTCAAAGAAACATTACAGCAAACCATTACATCATACGGATTTTTTTTTTCTTTCCTTTTTTTTCTTCCATAAAAATTCCTTGCCAGAAAGGGCTCTTCAGGAAATTTTTAGCTGTGCTATGCAGAATATAATAAACCTGGCAATTATAGGAGGCTTAGGGGTTTGAGGGCTCTATTATTTTCAGTTTTGGAGGTTTTTTGGTGGGCAGAGATGTGGTTGGTTTTTGTTTATTTTAGTGTTCTGTCCACTAGTCAACAAGGTTGCCAAAGTCAAACCATAGTATTTAATCACCATTAATTCAGACCCAAGATTATTTCCCCCCCTCCCCCAGCCTCGTTTGATTGGGTCTGTCAATATGAATTTAAAAAACAAAAGCTGCATCCTGCACCTGGTAAATGGAATCTCTTGTCTTTTAAATCTCTGTGTCCAAATGTTTAGTCAGAAACGGTGATTAACAGTGCTAAAAGGCTCATATGACTGACATTAAAACCTGGACACAATACAACACAGCAATAAAAGAACCTTATTCAACATCTAGAGGGGAGGAAAAAAAGGACACACTGCAATGTGTACTGCTCAAATAGCAGTGGAACAAGTGGGTATCGTAAAGCAGTCCTTGTACGTTTGAAAAATACCGCAAACTCCAGGTGGAGAACCACATACTTTAAAAACAACAACACCGTCCTGTTTTACATATCCCTTATTTATCTGCGCAATGGCTATTCCAGGCACTTCTTTCCTAAACTTCAGAAGCAAAAACCTTCTCTCACAGGGATAGTGTTTCTTAAGAGTAAGGGAATGCGGGTACCGCCCCGTTCACTCCACAGACCAGACTCATGTTTAAAGCTCAATATCACTCTGAGGCTTTTAAACATCCTCAAGTTATAGCAGAGACAACAAGAACTAATTGCAGGCATTACATTATCTCTTCAGGAAGATTCTTTTCTGCCCACATTAACTTACAGGATTTCAGAGATGCTTGCTGATAAACAGATTACGAATTCCCTATCTCCTTTGAGAGATACAGAGCAAGGAGAATTTAAAGGAGGCTGAACAAACTGTTAAGTGTTTCTTTCTTGGACTCCTTCCCAGCGTAATGGTGTGCTGAAATGGACTTTAAAACAAAATCTGACTTCTGAGGGGGAGGGAGGCAGGAAGGGATTTGACAGTAGGGGGAGATTTCCAAAGCCATTCCTCAGCCCTGCTACAAGAAGCCAGTATCCATTGCAGCTATGTTGGTGGCCATGACTCAAAATGAAAAGTTACCCCTCTGTATGCAGGTCCAAACATACATCACAAACAGGAAACAGAATAGAAACCAGATTTTTGCAAACTGACTATATTGAGTGAAACTGAAATACCTTTCCAACTAGATTTATTGCAAGAGAAAAATGAATCTGGAATTATATTTTCATTCGAAAAAGAACCCTAGGTAGACAAGCACCCATGAACCCATGAATAGTGGAAATGCTGAAGTATTATAGTCTCAATCAAAACTATTATGAAGAAAAGCAGTGAGACATTGAAAAACATTTCAAAACAAAGTCTTCATCACTCAGTTTTGCTATTTGATTATTTTTGTCCCCTGCAAAATTAAAATGTTAGTAAACACTGCAGTAGAAGTCTTTCAGGAGAATAAACCCATGAAAATTGGAATACAAGTGTGGGATTATATAACATTTTTCTAGAATAACCACCTAGTGAACAAGATTAAAAATCAAGAATGCATATTTCTTCAATGAATTCACTAAAAGCGATTACTTCATTCTATCACACAAGGCAGAATCTCAGTATTAATCAGCTTGACTGAAGATGCACTCAGCTGCTAATTTCAACGGCTTCTCTCACCAAAACTTCCAATGAGAACCATCAAGAAAAAGAAAATCACCAGAAAATACTTCTCACACAATGTCAAAGGGCATAAACATATTCTTAAAGAAGAGGCACAAAAGAGTGATTTGTTTTTTACACGTCCTACTGCAAATTTATAGAATTATTTTTTTAAAATGCTGTAGACAGAATAAGGATTTGTTTCTAAGCAAATCTTTTATGTGAAATTTTAAGCCAGTATCTTGGGAGGTTTACCAGTACTTAATTGGAAGTGCTGATTGAGTATAAATGCTAAAATAGTACTCTGGCTGGTGAAATCGTTTTTTATATAAAAATCATTAATAAAAAGCTTCAACACATATTGTACCCTTAAGTATAGAAAAAAAGAAAGCATTTCAACATCATTTTTCCTTTTTTTTTTGCCAGTTTAACTTTCATAATTTTGCTGTCACAGCCAGGATCACAATTGTCAGTTCCCAGTGTCTCTTTTGGGGAAGACATTTTATCTAGAATTTGGAAGTGGCACACAGAAATCTTCAAGGCAATTAAAAACATAACTCAGGTTATTCAATTTTCTTGTAAATGGTTTGAACAGTTACTTGATCTTTGTGAAAGACCAAGTATTTTAGTGGATTTTTTTTTTAAGGGGAAGGAAAGTTCTTAAAATTGCAAGTTAAATTTCAAACTTTCTATTGCCTGGAATAAGTAGTACCTCATGAAATAAAAGGTACCCAGTGTGGTACAATAATCACAAACTTATCTCTTTGGGTATATTATGTCTTCAAATTACTTAGTTAGCAACTTAAAAAGAAATATCAATATAAATTTGTAAAGAAGCAAAATATACTTGAGACGGGACAAAAAAAATTGCTTGGTGATGCAAAATGGGTTAAAATACAACCTTCTGAATGAGTAGAACATTATTTTCTAGGACATAGCAACAGCACAGGGTAGATAAGACCTCCAGACCACCAAAGAAAACTAGGAGAAAGACTGCAAGGACTAAACATTCCAGTAAGTTACAAATATAAAGGAGAAAAGAACTGGCAGAAAAGAAAGAACATCAAAAGATGATACTGGATATAAGAAATGGTCTCATACTTAGTGATACTTGCAGGCTTAATCTCTGTTTCTGCCACTAAAGTAAGAGTTACCAGTAGTCACCATCATCTAGATAACCACTTTCAAGAATGACGGCAACACCTAATTTCTCTGGGCTGAAGTGGCTGTATTTCTGGAAACACCATGCTTCTGAAAAGGTCATTTGAAAGGTATTTACTTACGTATCTCAGCTTGTTTTCTGAACAATGAACAGATAAGATTCTGATCTCCCCAAGAAACATCACTGATATTAAGCGTCCAAATCTTTGATGATTTTCTGTTCATTTTGTTAATACCTATCCCTATGAGGCTTCATTTCTCTCCATTTAGACTGAAGATCAAACAGCTTTAGAAATTATATTTATGCATTAATTGTTTCTCCAAGACCTAAGGAGATAGGTCTTTAAATACAAGGTATGGCAAAAAGCCTATTACAGTCAGAAATACTACAAACCCAATTTTTAATTCAACATTTTCCTTGAATGTTCATCCTTTGTGGTTCCAAGTGAGAGATACGAAAAAAGTTTAACTTTCTTTCATTGCAATACACGTTTCCTGTAGGCAAAATTCTTTCCTTTGGTTTAAATGTTTGAATTCAGATCTTCAGAGAGAAGTTTATTGAATTTAACATGCACTGCGCCACTTCGCTTTATCTTTTCTGACTCATGTTAATGGTGAAGACTCTTTCAAATTGTTAAGATTCTGAACACTGGTGAGTGCACAAAGAAATTTAATACACATTTCAAATCAAAGTATATATTACAACATTTAGGGACCACCTTTACTTCAGCCTCAGTATGTGTTACTTAAACAATATATAGTGACATACTGCGAAAGAACACTTGTAGGAAAGGCACAACTATATCACACTTCATAATCCTGAGTTCTCAAAGTCAGGAGATTTATGCTAAGTGGTCTTCCGTTATACCACACGGTGCCCTGAGCTCTAAAGCTGTCTCCCCCAGGCACATGCTCTAATCTCTAAGCTATGGCCCTTCTTTCCAGTTCAATGAATCTTGAATTTTCTTCTGTGCAAGGACAGAGTTTCAGCAAGGTTTAAGAGTGTCTCCCTTCACTTCCCATTTTAACCCTACAAGCCATGTGTCATAACGTCCTGAATGTTCAGAACATCCATACGCAAACTTCTCAGCCCACCAGTGCCTTGCAGTTGGATGCTCTACTTAAAAAAGAAATGCAAAAGCGGTGCATGACACCTTCCTCAGATTCATTAAAACTATACAGCTTTAGTGTTCTTGGATAAATTTTAGTTAAGTCTCTACCTGTCACTTTGTCCATTCTTCATTTTATTCATTACCTCACCTTTTTGCTTCAACTTCCCTGTCCTTTCATTTTGAGGTACTGTTAACATCTACACCACAAGCACAATACTAAGAGATGGACCCAGAAGATCCTTTGGCTATTACTGTAATATTCAGCAGCCACTTTCCATTTACCCCTACTTCTACATTCCTCCTTCCTTACTGCTCTTCAATCTTTTTTATCAAACTCCCAATAAACTACATTACTAGAAGAGCAAGAGAGTTCAAAAGTATGTACAGCATTATGCAACTGTTATTATTGGTATGTCAGGTTAGACCTTATACTTTAGGAAATACACTGGAGAATACAAAATGGGAGTACAGCTTTTCCCTGTTTTTTCAAGATCTGTGCTGTATAATGCAGAATGATATACTCCCATCTCCAGCATCTTGCATTCGTGTATGTTGAAAAACATGTGGAACTGGACCAAGGAAAAATGCTGCACCTTTTTGTAGTCTTGGCTGCTTTAGAATAACTGTGAGTTACTTCCTCTGTGCTCTGTCTTTCTCAGATTCTTCGGCTTCTAAATGATGAGTGATTTTCCTTACTGGAAAATTAAGCTCCTGTTCCACTTGTTTCTCCTTCCTACTTTCAACCCATAACAGAACTTTACTTTTTAGTGATAAACTATTAATCTGAGCGAAGTACAAAGAAATCAGTTCATGATCTTTGTAAACCACTTGAGGGCAGCAAACTCTTACTTTTTAAAACGCACTTAATACCATAAAAATACACTCAGAAAGGGTATAGCATTCAAGAAATCATCGTTTAATGGTAGCAGAAATACAACTGATTGAGCTGCTGTTTATCAATCTACCTATTACACCTCACCCTTTCATTCATTTTTTCAATCCAGGCACAATCCTGGGGGATAATTTGAAAGGAATAACAGGAAAAGTCCAAAGAAGAAAAGTTCAATTCTTACCAGATGGTTCAAGTCAGATATCTATTGAATATATTCTAAAAGCTAACAGAAAACAAAATACTTTATTAATAACCTGAAAACTATTAAACACGAAGCAAAAGTTCTCCAAGTATTTTAAAATAAGAAAATAAAACAACATTCTTAAGTTTTAAAATCTGAATGTTTTAAAGATAACTGAACTCATGTGCCTGTTATCTACCTGCATTTATCAAAACTAAGATGCCAAAGCACCCATCTGGGATCTCAAGGTACACACCTTGCTTCTTGTGCATGTAAATGACAAAAACTACAACTAAATTGAGCCCTTCATTAGATCTAGGCTGCCTCATTAGCCAACCTGTAATTCAAATAGATTGAACC
The DNA here is from genome assembly GCA_033558235.1 of Neomorphus geoffroyi. Taxonomy (NCBI): domain Eukaryota; kingdom Metazoa; phylum Chordata; class Aves; order Cuculiformes; family Neomorphidae; genus Neomorphus; species Neomorphus geoffroyi. The sequence goes on from JAUMJM010000038.1 coordinate 13,227,913, forward strand.
TAGAACACAATATGTAGATCCCTAGATAATACTGCTCCCACTTGTCCACATCCATCTCAGGAAACAGCATGCTGTCTTACTAAGGAAGTACTCTCAAACTACTAGTATGCTGCCAATATTCTGAACAGCTTCCCATAGTTGTTCTGCTTTACACTGCATCTCATTTGAATCCATGACAGCAGAGGATGGATCAAGGACCAGAGGATCAACTCATGGTTTTCCTCCTCTCTTCCTTCACTTCCTCTATTAAAACAAACAAGATTTTTTTCCTTCCAGAAAATAACAAGCACCATAGATTCCCTTTGCGAACACTATGGGCAGCATTATCTGCTGTGGGAACGCATTCTAGAGGATGAAAGTAAATAATCTTTTTTTTTTTTTTTTTTTTTTTTTTTAAATAAAGGGGGTTTATTTGTTTAGAAACAGATCAAATACCAACTGGTAACACTGCACTGTGTTTTGATAAATTCTAACACAATTCTGAAAGGTCCTGACGCCCTAAGCTTTTGCAAAATTTTGCATGGTGAAGTCCATTGATGGCATTTCTTTGTGAACTCAAGGAGACAGGAAAGACAGTACAGTTTCAAATGCAATACTACTTTCAACTACCAATTCATGAGGGTTATGTAGCCCAAAAGGCTGTCCAGTAATATGCCACTCATCCTACAAGACAGCTCTTCTTACACACATGATTACAGAAAATCCCTGAACTTCTCAGACAGCTTCTTTACATCAGGTACAATCCTCCAACATATCTTCAAAGCCTTTCACAATGTGTCTAGTCTAGAGGAGACAAAAATGCTAGTCAGTGGATTAACCTTCGGTTAGATATTAGGCAGAGGTTCTTCACCCAGAGGGTGGTGGAGCACTGGAACAGCTCCCCAGGGAAGCAGTCACAGAGTCAAGCCTGACAATATTCAAGAAGCAGTTGGACAATGTCCTCAGACACACGGTGCGAATATTGGCGATGTCCTATGCAGGGATAGGAGTTGGACTCAATGATTCTTGTGGGTCCCTTCCAACTCAGGTCATTCTATGAACCTATTGATGCATTTCCCTTGCTTCAGCTGTGCCCTTCAGAAACCAGTTTGCCAAATTTGATTTGGGTAACCCATCATTTATTTAAAGGCAAACAAATTCTCTTCCTCACATCGCAATCCAAGAAAGAAATCCATTCTTTACAAAATATTCAGGGCCTTGAGGTAGCGCAACACTTGTACCAATTGCTGGCAGTCCCCCTCTTTTCTTTCTATTTTGTCTGCAAACACTTGTTGCATATTTCAACTGTTACTCCGTTACAACAATGGGTCTTGCAAACTATTAATTCCACCTAAGCCCTCTAATTGCAAAAGCAAAAGGATCACTTAGCTATGGATGCCGTGGGTTTTTGTTGAAGCTGAAACTGGAAAAGCATACAAGCAAATTTGTACTACAGAGGACAGTGTTGACACAGTGATAAATTCTGTCTCCTAAGGAGGCATATAAAGAGACAGCCAAGCAAGAATTAAACTCTTCATATTCATTACTTTAAGAATAACTTTCTGCTAGAAAGCATCTCTACAAAATGGAGCTTCATAGCACATGGTCCACTACATATCCAACAAAAGCACAAAGAACTGCCATACTTTTAAAAAGGTTTCAGGTTCCTAAACTAATTGGATGCTCTAGTTCATAACTGTAATAAAAGAATTGTTACTGGCAATTAAAATACAATCACACTTAAAATTACATTTTCTGATGTATATCTGCTTACTGTTTTTCCTTTTCATATGCTTGATGGTTCACAAAATCAGTAATCCAGTTAAGATAAATTATAGAGTTATGCCATGTTTAGAGAGATAGCAGGCAAAGTCTTCAGGATCAAGAGCAAGATTTACAAGCAGCTAGCTTTCCCTCCACTTAGCAAGAATGGAACACTGCCCTCAGCTTTTTACTGAATTCCATCAAACACACGCATGAAAACAGTGTGGCACTACTCTACTAGGAAAGTCATCAGGCCTCTGCAAACAGGACTGATGTTACTGTCTACATGAGAATCCAGACCCCATTCACGCTCCTCCAATATTAAAGTTCATACAAATTAAAATAAACCATACATTGTTTGCTTATAGTTCACAAAACCTATACAAACTACCTTTCAGCAAGTTATTAAAAGGCATTGCCACTGATCATGGAAAAAAAAAACCCAATACAAAACAAAACATGTCATACAAAATAAAAACCCCCATGTCTCAGGAGACTATTAATTTTTCATGGAAATCAAAGACAATTACAACTGATGGATGAACTCATTAAATATTAATGTGGAAGTTGAAAGGTAATAAAAGGGCAAGAGACTTATGCATATTCAATACACACTGAACACTCATGTAGCAATATCGTATAGCCCTGTCTTCCATCACTAAGTAACGCTAGAGCAAAGGACAGATGTGGTGTTCGTCTGGAATTAATAAAGCGAGCAGCATCTAACTCTCTTGTCATTGCTTAATACTGGAAACTGATCTGTCATTAATTTAAGACTTGTAATGCAATGTAATGCTGTTGGGGAAGAAAAATATCCATGTGTACAAAGCCCCTGAAATCTAAAGGAAATGCATCTTTTAAGATGTCAGTATAAGTTAAATTTAATTTGATGCACTCTACAATTACAAAATTTGTCCTTCAAGGCAGCTTGAAATACAGCTTATCCACCTTACTATGTTTTGTATATCATTCCTTTGATGATCAAAATTAAGAACACTGAAATTTATACAAATTCTAAATATAGAGAAATAATTTAAATACTATAAAACAACTGAAAACACTAAATGTGAATTTCTGTAGCTACTCAGCTACAAGTTATTTAAAAGAGTACGTGTATGGAAATACACTGATGACAAAGGCTTTCAGTGTCTATCTCAAACAGTGTAACTAACAACACATTACATTTACACAAAGTTAAGTTACCCAAAACGTAACTATCAGTTTTGAGCAATAATTTCATTTCAGACTGCTAACTTGCTTTCTGTAAAAAATGGCTGTAAAATTATTGAAGGTTATACCTATAACCAACACAATTAACCACAAGAACCACAAGAACACAGGAAACAAGTCTAATGAATTCACTATAAAAGATAGACCTGTGGTCTGAAGATATCTTGTATATTCAGAAGGCTACTTATGAACTGTAGTAAATGATCAATGAATTGAAATAGTATCTTTAATATATTCACATTGGATATTTCACATATATAACCAGTTAACAAAACAAAGTGCTGGGTAAAATTCAAAACACAGTCCTGAAAGATTATAGAAAAGTTTACATTCCACTTGCTTTGGCAGAACACATTATCTGAAAAATTACAAAAAGTGTATGTATTTTTCAGGACAGTAACTATGATGCAATAGAATACTAAAACTAACAGAAGGTGGGGAGTATGTCCCTTTTCTGAGCAAAATGGAGCTCCATTAAACAAGGTTATCCATTTAATGGATAAGGGAAAGGCTGTGGATGGGGGGTACCTGGAGTTCAGTAAAGCCTTGGACACCGTTTCTCACAGTATCCTACTGGAGAAACTGGCTGCCATTGACCTGGACAGGCACGGCCTCTGCTGGGTTAAAAACTGGCTGGATGGCCGGGCCCAAAGGCTTGTGGGAAATGGAATTAAATCCAGTTGGAAACCGGTCACGAGCGGAGTTCCCCAGGGTTCAGTGCTGGGTCCAGTCCTGTTCAACATCTTCATCAATGATCTCAATGAAGGCATCGAGTGCACTCTTAGCAAGTTTGCAGATGACACCAAGCTGGGTGCAAGTGTGGATGTGCTTGAAGGAAGGGAGGCTCTGCAGAGGGATCTGGACAGGCTGGATTGATGGGCTGAGACCAATGGGATGAGGTTCAACAAGGCCAAGGGCAGAGTCCTCCACTCAGGACACAACAACCCCGTGCAGCGTTACAGGCTTGGGGAAGAGTGGCTGGAGAGCTGCCTGGCAGAGAAGGACCTGGGGGTGTTGGCTGACAGCAGCTGAACACGAGCCAGCAGTGGCCCAGGTGGCCAAGAGGGCCAATGGCATCTTGGCCTGTGTCAGCCCCAGCGTGGCCAGCGGGAGCAGGGAGGTGACTGTGCCCCTGTGCCCAGCGTTGGTGAGGCTACACCTCGAGTGCTGGGTTCAGTTTTGGGCCCCTCACTCCACGAAGGACATTGAGGGGCTGGAGCGCGTCCAGAGAAGGGCAACGAGGCTGGGGAGGGGCTGGAGAACAAGTACTACGAGAAGAGACTGAAGGAACTGGGGTTGTTTAGCCTGGAGAAAATGAGACCGAGGGGAGACCTAATCCCTGCCTACAACTGCCTGAGAGGAGGTTGTGACGGGGTGGATGCCGGGCTCTTCTCACAAGTGCAGCCATTTCTTCTTGTCCTATCACTGTCAGGTTGTGCCAGGGGAGGTTTAGACTGGACATTAGGAAGAATTTCTTCACTGAAAGGGTGGTCAGGGATTGGAACAGCTGCCCAGGGAGGGGGTGGAGTCACCATCCCCGGAGGCGTTAAAAGACGGGTAGATGTATTTCTTAGGGACAGGGTTAGTGAGGGGACAGGCACGGTTGGCCTCAGTGGTCTCAAGAGGTCTTTTCCAACCATATGATTCTATGAAGTTAAAGAAATGTACTCTAAGTTGACTGAGGAACTACGATTCAAACATAAGCAACTTATCTTGGTTGAATTTGAAGAGAAGTGAGGCGGAAGAGAAAGACAATTTACCTTAGGCTGTGAACAGTCACGGGACTTTATGTTATGAGAGTGTGCTAGAGAGTGCGAGTTATTCACAATTACTTACCCAAGATTCATGGTACAAAACTGTGAGAAGGTGTATACCATAATCATAGTTCTGTCTTCTTAGAGGACATCTGAAAAATCATAAACAAAGCAAGCTACTCTTTTTGAAAGCAAGACACTGTAATAAACTTTTGAACAAAATGTTAAACTTACCATAAAAATTTCTGTATTTGTAACGTAGGGAGTGTTAGGGAAATGCGTGTTTGATTTACATGCATTTCTGAATTATGTATAAACAAGAACAGAATCATTAAGGCACGAGTATTAAGAACATGGAAGAACGAGCATCTGCAAGTTAGCAGGAAAATGTACAAAAAGCAAGAGTTTACAGGAAACATTAAAAACTTCTTTGCCCTCTGTGCCAAAGTGAAATCCAACATACGTTAGGTCTGAACTCCCTTCAAACCTGATTTATTTTTTTCACCCCAGACGTGAAGTGAGGAGAATGACTGGTGAAAACAGCCACAAAATACAGTTCAGAACAGCAGATGAACCCAATGATTTAAGAAAAGTTTAAGTCAATGTAGCTGTAAGTCAGAAGAAGATCACCAGTAAAATCTGTTGGGATAAGACACAGTCCTGCAGAACTAGTGTATTTCTTAAAACTAATCATCAAAACCTTCTGCTTAGAATTTGATCATAGAACCACAGAATCATCTGACTGGAACTCTGAGATCAAGTCCAACCCTACCTGTCCACTTACTATGTCCCTTAGAAACTCATCTACCCATCTTTTAAAGACCTCCAGGGATGGTGACTCAACCACCAAACCACTTTCTTTGTGGTGTTCACTGGTCAAGAGTTTACTGTACTTAGAGAAGGGGCAGACCACAGCAGGGAATATCTGAGCTGTGCTGCCACCAGCCATGGGTAGCCTTGCCATAACCCCAGAAACGTCAAAGGCAGGAAATTAACTGAAGTATTTGACATTAATCTTTTTCTCATGCTGACCAATCATTACCTCCTGTCTCTTTCTCACATTCATCTCTTTCTGCAGGCTGCTTCACTCCCCTTTTTGATGCAGAACAAGTTGAATCATGTGAGACTACACCTGAGACACTCTAAAAGTCCCCAGGTTGGATGGAGCCTCCAGCTGCCCGCAGCAGGGGGTGTGGAACTAAATGATCTTTAAGGTCCCTTCCAACCCAAACCATCCTATGATTCTGTGAATGACTATGGCCTATGATTATTTTAGCAAATAAACTTCAAACAGTACTCAATCAAGCCTTTAACTCATATTTCTTTCATAGTGAAAGAGCCTCACTTTAAAAGTAATCTAAATACCAGCCTGGAAAATCCAATATTAAAGAAGAAGATACTGCTGAGAGCTTGGGCCTTAGAATTTACTAAAACCGAAATGAAATATCAACAGATACATCAAGAGTTTCTTCTGAAACACAGCATGAGACCATTCACAGATGCTATGGGATGTAAGCTTCTTTCACCTAACCTCATGTTTTAGTCACAAATTAAGTCTTGTTAGGGAAATGAAACTGTTGGTAGCACAACTGGTCCCAATAAACTGCCTCAATTTCCAAGGCTAGTTGAAGAAGATAGGCAGAATTTTATCCATTTTGTACTTATTTTATGTAAAACAAAACAGTATATCATACTGAATGACAGGAAATTTAAGAGTGGAAAGAGAATGCTAATAAAAACATGCAAACAGAAAAGACTACCAACAATGTTTTTCCTACCACTAAAAGTAGCTGTGAATTATAAGTGTTTTGTGAATGTAGGAATACACAGTATTCTCTTAAAGGCTTCAGAATTCAACACAAAAACCACATTTCTCCAATGCAGACTTGTGAACATAACTATAACTACAGGGATTTTTTTGTATCTAGAAATATCAGAACACTGAGAAATATCTGGTCACTGATGTAATTCTTCTTGCCTGCAATTCTTCAGATCACTGTTAAAACTAAGAGAACCCATGGGTTCTATTGGGAAACATGACAACTGCTTAAAAAATAATATTTGAGACTTCTCAATACAGAGCTTCAATAACTAACAATATTTAACAAATACTAAGTTTGACCCTATGTGATTTGTCCATTACAAGTCTAACAATTAATGTCAAGAGTGCTTGTATGTTTAAGTCATATTTTAGCCTTAAAAATATAAAAATTTACCAAGACAATAATGGATATCACTGGAAGACACTCAGCCCTTTCTATACTGTGACCATTGGTACAGCCTTTTTTTCCTTCTTGTAACCATACCTGTCTGTTGTAATTGTCAGCGTATCTGTATCCTCACAGTACCGCTCTCCTACAAGTTTAATGAGCTTCTTCTTTGCGTGGTCATCCAAATTCAGGTTAGAAAGTTTAACCTTAAAGTATAAGAGAAAACATCTTTAATTACTAGTTAGTATGCATACTAGTTACTATGCATTTGCAGAATTTCTTCCGATTGTATCACATGCCAGTAGTCTTAACTCAAGGCAAGTATAAGCTGAATATACAAACAATAAATTTCTTTCCATTTAAATACCAGAGGAGCAGGAGGAGAATATTTCTACCCAAACTTTTTTTCAGAGAAAAAAAGAGCTGTCAGCTTAGTTTGTAGCTGTATTTAATATTCACGTATATTTCATATGGAAAAATAAATCTTTGAGGTATTTTTTTCCAAATACAGTCAGTAAGGTTAATAATATCAAAGATATTTCTTACAAGCATCCAAAAGAGGAGGAAATATCAATTCAACAGACATCAAATCAGAATTCTCAAAAACATTAGAGAGACTAAAAGAGGTATGCAAAGATGCAACACAGACAACAACAGAATTGACCCAAACTGTCTGATCTCACATAATCCAAAAACAAAAAAAAGTGAATGGATTGTCTTCCCTTCCAAAACCAGTGTTATAGTTTCAGCTTGGTTTGTTGGTTTTTTTTTTTCCTCCTCCTCTTTCAGAGACTTTTTTGTTCCTTTGCTGGCAGTGGGGGGGGGCAGGGACCATTTCTGGGGAGACCAGGGCAGAGGTTGTGTCCCGTTTGCCCGGACATTTCCTTTCACTGGCTACTTCCCGGTCTCTGCCTCTTTCTCCATCTTGCTACCTAGAGAACAGTCGCGCTTTGCTACCTCTGCTTGCGTTGCTGTATTCTCTATCTCTCCATCTTTATTTCCTTTCCCTCTGTGTGTGTGTGTGAGTGCGAGTGTGACCGATAACCATCTGGATCGGCGCTGAGGAGGAGGCTGCCCGGAGCGGAGCTGCGGCCTGGGCAAAGCTGTGCACCCCACGCCAGGGCTGCCCGGAGCGGAGCTGCAGCTTAAAGTGACAGCACCACCAGAGCACGGGTACGGGACTCGATCCATATTAACAACTTAATCGCACTTGTTGTTGACTTTGTTCTGTTCTGTGCACACATACACTTAGAGCAAAGAACTGTTATCTGTTCTGCACAATCTCACAATCTCTGCTTAAAATCACTGAGCATACTTTGGTTGGTTTGGTTGGTTTTTTTCATCCAAAGACAACCAGAAAACACCAAAATACAAGATTTACAACAAATAAGTAGTATTTATTTAAAAAAACCTCTAAGTAGTTAGTCTGCAGCTAGCGTCTATATGCAATAACAAGTACAAAAAGTAATGCAGACTGGTTTTAGCTATCTGTTTACGCAACAGCAAATAAGGCGGCTGTGAACCTTAACAGTTTAAATATATATGGCGATGGAAACATACTGAGAGTTGCTGAGGAATATTACAAATATGAAGATATAATAGTAGTTTCTTACTAATTTGTTCACTGTTTTTCCTCTATATTCTCTCTATTGTATCATTGCTGTACCAAGAACTGCTTAAAAATCAAGAAACCTGCATCAGAAAAACTAACAAAAGTTGAAGAACTAAAAGAAATTAGAAGCTCCAGCAAATACTGGGAGAAAACTTACTACCTGAAAAGAAAAAAAACTACTACTAAAAATAGAAATCTGAAGTATTAAACCTAACTATGACACAGGAGGAACCAACAGGTTTCCCATACTGAAACTTCTAATCTTGAAAAAACCCTACCATTCATTACTCTATAGATTATATGAAAAATGTCTTCTTTTTTAAGGAATTATATGCTCATCTACTATGCATGCTTGCAATACTGGTGAGCTGGAGTTCTCCTAGCTTTGTTCCCTAGCTCACATTTTGCCAAGTCTAATTCTATCAAACCTGTCAGGTGCAATCCTGCCTTTAAGCCAATGGTCAAGCTGCAAAAGAAGACCTCTGTTCTTAGCGTGGCCTAGAAGGACCATGAACGTTGTTGAGAGCACTGTACTTCCAAGATCTCTTAAGTGCACAGCATCCCCTTGTAAAGGTCTGGCAGCCTGTGCTTAAGGCTATATTACATACAGTGCCCTTCCATACAGTGCAGACACACAGCCTGAAATCAGTGGTGACAAAAGAAGGAACCATGGGAAGGTGGGCCTGCGCCACCTTTACCGAGAAGCTGCATCTAAGCTGAGGCACTCAGTCTCTGTCTGAGGAACAGTGCAGCTGCGTCTAGGCCTGGCCATGGCCCACACTAACCCAACCCTGATAAACATCCTTGACTTTCTGGTTTTATGTCACCTACTGCATCGCAGTGGATTGGCTTAGCAATCACCAGACTGTTGACTGATCCTAGTCACTGTCACCAGACCTAATCCTGATCCACTGACTTGTCTTCCCCCTTCAATTTCCGACACGCCTTACTATTAGGAACTACTCGGGTGATTCCTGGGCTGTTGGATAGACAAGGTTACCATTACCAGACCTGTCCTGCTCATGTTGCTCAGATATTACCTGCGCCCTTCTTGGAGAGCTCACTGCTGCTGCATCCTTCCTTAATGAACAGCCTGCCCTCATTGCTGTCTGGCAACGCTCACCCAAATTCATGAGAAGCACCTTTTTCTAAAACACGTTTTCTTAACATTGTCTTTCTCTAACACTCACAGAAACTCTACAGGGTTTCAGACACAACTTTCTGGCAAGCACACCATTGCTAGTGCATGTAAGCACTTTATGAGCATGACTATCTAAAAATAAGCATAATTTTTAAATTAAGATTAAAAAGGTTTAACTTTTAAACAGTATTTTAAAAAGGAAATCTTATCATGAAGATCCACCACAGATTTTATTGTAGTCTGTAACACAGCGCACAGTAAATGCTCTCTCATTGATTCAGATGCAATCACTACCTGACCCAGTGCCATCTGTTTTCACCTTTAAATCCTTCTCTTTCCCCTCCCTGGGCAGAGACTGTTGTCAGAGGATTAATCAGAGAAACAATTTATTAATGAAGTCTGGGTCAGAACACCAGTAACTGAAAAAGCATAGGAACAGCTGTTCCATTACTATTTTCCACTCCAACCCCTCCTTTTTAATATACATACATAATACTTGTGGGTGTGTATCAACGCCAATTAACATTAATGCACAGATTTAGATAGGATAATACAGACGTGCTTATTTGTATACCATTTTCATTTATTCTTTCCACTGCAGCAGTCAACTCCTAGTCCAGCATCTTGTGTCTCAACAGCCATATTTAATGGAAGACATTTATAGCTAGCAGTATTTTACGCAATTTAGAAAGCAAGAAATTCACATGCACTCACCACCCGCTGTTTACAATGGGAGGAGATTCAAGGCTGTTTGAGTAGCTGAACTCTTCCCCCCACCCACGACACCAAGCCCAGCACTGACAAGCAAGTGTCAGTATTACTCCAACCAAGATAATGGAATATGAGAGCAAGGGTGGTCCAGTGTGTGCCTCCTCTGCACGCCTCACAACCCAGCATGAAGTCAGGGGCATCTGTTCTCACAGATACACTTAATTTCCTTTTATTTCTAACACATACAAATTTGTGAAAACTTGCTCTTGACCATGGATTTGAATTAGACAAAAGGCAAATCTCTACTATGCATTGACTACAATGGGATGGTGAAGTCTCTGCTAATGGTGTGAAATGCATGTTTAAGTCCGTGACAGACCAAATTTAGCCCAAAAGATTTTACAACGTAAAGGGAAAGTGGAGACTCCTAAAACAAAATGAAGCACTACCATTCAAAGTTGCCATGATTAGATGTTGTACAGGTGTTATGAGCATTTGGTATCATGTAGTATTTTAAATTCTATACTACCAGAGTATAGACACAACTATTGCTGACCACACTGCTGTTGCTCTTAAGACAGGCTCAAATCTCACCTCCAAAGGCATGTTCAAAAGCCACAGCACAATTCTAACTTTACTACCACACCCATAACCTTCCAACCTCAGTTCTAACAAGCTGCAATATTCTTAAGGAAATTCACTGCTTTTTATTCAGACATTCAGTAAACCCTTTTCCTCATTTCTTCAGAACGTATACTTGCACATGTTCTGAAAAGAAAGCCAAGCATTTGGGCTTTTGAAATAAAGTCTGTTTACCAAGAGTACTACTTACTCTTAAAGTCACCACTCTTGCTTTGGGATTACGAATAGATGTCCCTGCAGAAACATAATCAACTGTTTCAATTTCTATCGGAAAATGCTGTTCACATTTCTCATCACTGTCCAAAGCACTTGGCCATTCAGTGCAGAAATCTGTATAATAAAGAGAAAACACTGCAAGTAATATCTGTTGGGGTTAGGTTTTTTCCAAATGTATTACAATATATATTTTTAAAAGTACTATTTATAGAAACTACACTCATTTAGATAACAGCAGGGTCTCTGCTAGACTTGCTCCAGTATTTCATTGTCTCTCTTTGTACTGGGTTCCCCAGAACACGATATGGTACTACAGATGCAGTCTCACAATTGCAAAATAAAATCATAGAATGGTTTAGGTTGGAAGGGAGCTCCAAAGATCACCTAGTCCACAGCCAGGGACATCTTTCACTAGATCCAAGTTGTTCAAAGCCCCATCCAGCCTGACCCTGAATACATCCAATGACAGGGCATCCACAGCTTCCCTGGGCAAGCTCTTCCAGTGTCCAATGTAAATATTTGCTCTCTTTAAAACTGTTGTCCCTTGTCCTGCCACTACAGGCCCTGGTAAAAAGTCTCTCCCCATGTTTCTTTTAAGCTCCATTTATATACTGAAAGGTGACAATAAGGTCCTCCCAGAGTCTTCTTTTCTCCATGCTGTAAACCCCAAGGAAGAACTGATCAAGAACATGAAGATTAGGGGCATCCTTGGTAACAGTGGTCATGAAACCATGGTGTTTAAAATCCAAAGAGAAGTTAGCAAGACAGACAGTGGAACTACTGCCTGGACTTCAGGAGAGTGGTTTCTTCACCAAAAGGGTTGTCAAGCTTTGGAACAGGCTGCCTAGGGAACTGGTGGAGTCGCCATCCTGGAGGTGTTCAGGAAACATGTAGACATGGTGCTTATGGACATGGTTTAGTGGTGGCATGGTAGCGTTAGATTAACGGTTGGCCTCTATGATCTGAAAGGTCTTTTCCAACCTGTATGATTCTATGATTCTATCTCCTTCCTGACCCCTTGTGCTTCCACTTCTCTTTGGGCTAACCTCCTCATTAGGTTCTCCATATTGGCTTACTGGCTGGCAGAGATGCTCTTGGTCTTCATTACATCTGATATCTCCCCAGCACACTTTGCTCTCACAGAGGGTTTCATATATTAACATTTTTAAATGCATGCCAGAATGGCTACTGATTGAACTCCGGTTTAATCACAGATAATGTTCTGAGAACTGAGTCACGTTCATCACTCATCTTCCTTAAGACACTAAACTGTAAGTTCACCAGTACAAACAAGCAAGGCCTAATGGAAAGGTAAAATTAAAGTCTTACTGGTGTGCTGAAAACCCCCTAAGATATTTCTGCCTATCACCTGTATGACTCAATGCAGCAACAATATATACAGACAATATCATACAATAGAAAGCAAAAAATACTAGCGAAAGCCTGATGAAACAAAACAAAAAACCCTCACCTTTAAGAGCTGCACAATGTTTCTTAATTGCAGGAGGTGTAAGATGCAAAAAATTGGGAATCTGAAACAGACATATTAAGAGTTACCAAAATAACAGCTCATAAATAACTGGCACTACTGAAATCTGATTATACTTTTAACATTTACTAATGTAGTACAATATGCTTAATAAAATATTCAGATAAGAATACTCTTCTCTAAGTCTGATTTAGCAAAAGATTTAAGTTATCCCCATTACAAAAGTCACAGACATGATAATCGCCTGATTTGGTCTGTTACTAACATTTGTATTTCTTACTATTTATCCTATTTCTTAATAGAAAAAAGTATCCAATACAAATATACCAAAGCAGTGCAATCTCGGTGAATAATAATTTTAAAAGTTACCACACACCAATGGCACACATCATACCTTTATAAGTTCTAAGTTGCCTTCTTTTGGTGGAGGTACTCCTCTCTTCACTGGGTAACCCATTCGAATTGGGAGAGGCACAGAGGATGGTTTAAACGCAGCTGCTGTTGGATAAACACTGGTCCAGTCCTGATCAACAGCCATCCTCTCAGTTCTGGGAGGTGCTTGCTAACAAATTAAAAATTATAAAAGTTTGATGGGAGATACACTGTTTTGTGAAACAAAGAAGGGGCAACACACAAAACAAGTTATTTCAGAAATAAATTTCCACAGCTAGAAATTTCAAGACATCAAAAGTTAGCGCTCATTTGTAAAGGAATGTTTTACAGATAGCCTCTCAAAGCTCGGGTACGAGGCCTTTCCCAATCTACAACTGCATTTTACTTCAGAAATGCTTAGAAAGAAGAACTTTAGGAAGAAGGCTGGATCCATCTTCTTGCATTGAGATAAATCAGCAAGGCAGGAAGGGGAATCAAATCAATATTTAAGTGCAAAATCTATTTCCTAAAGTGCCTAAGCATTTGGTGGGGGGCAAGAATTCTAGAACTCTGGAAGTCTGAACTAAAATCTACTCTTGGAAGTTAAGCAGAATTTTCATACATGCCAGGTCCACTTTTACCATTTGCCTTTAAAAATCCTAATGCATGATATACTACTTTCAAAATTCATGTGTGGAATAAAAAAAAAAAATTCTCAGTGATTACATGTTCATATATCAGGTTTAATTCTACTGTACAAGAACAATCTCACTTATGCACAATATCAGATTTGTTAATTATGCCAGAAAGCAACCACTAAAAATACTGTAAACTCATACAGAAAACACTATTAAAATATCTGCTTTTATTTTAGACACATTAAATTACCTTTAAGACCTGCAGTACATGGTGTCAACAAAATTTAACTGTTAGATTGTTATTGTTAATGTTTTTGCTTTTATGAGAACACAGACTGAAAGCAGCTGTGAGACTGAAGCAGCTAGATGCTGCTTCCTGAATACTCACAGTGTTTCACACGTTTTGACTGCAGAAGGGGTTCCTGTGCAAACTATTAAGACGTATACGTTTAGTGAGCTTTTTCAAACCCCCTTAAGTTAATTGCAAATAGTTTCAGTACTTACTGATCTTACTAACTGTGGTGTCCTGCCTCTTCTTCTTGTTGAGGCTGAAAGAAAAAAAAAACAATTTCAATACAAACTATTACATGGCTTTGGGGGAAAAAATGCAGCACAATCCCGTATGCTTTTTTGGTCTTTTACAAATAAAATATACACGAATACTTCCTAGTCTTCATGTGTAAGAAAGAGAAGATCAAATACTGATTGTGCAGATTGCTCAGTTATTTTTTTAAACCTAGTACAAAAAAAATCTTGGAAGCCACTTTGTCTAGGTCTATCCTAGAAAGACACTAACAATAATTTAGTGCTTATAGGCCCAAATGCACAGTTCTTTTGTTTTCTTAACTAAATATTTTATGGACCCAATTCAGTTTTTCCTCTTCTTTCTGCATAGAAATTTTAACTTGAGAATACACATAGGGCCCTGCAACAGCTAATACACAGCATTCTTTTACCCCTTGATCTGCCATTTTTGTAATGCTTGCTTTCACAGCCACACTTCATATAATCGCTTAGTTGGGAAAGACCTTTGAGTATCGAGTCCAACCATACCTGTCCACTACTAAACCACATCCTTGAGCAACTCATCTACCTGTCTTTTAAACACCTCCAGGATGGTGACCCAACTACCTCCCTGGGCAGCTGTGCCAGTGCCTGACAATCCTTTAAGTGAAGAAATTTTTCCTTATGTCTAATCTGAACCTCCCCTGGCACAACTTGAGGCCATTTTCTTTTGTCCTTTCGTCCTTTCGCCCGTCACCTGGCAGAAGAGACCAGCACCCACCTCACTACAGCCTTCTTTCAGGCAGTTGTAGACAGTGAGGAGGTCTCCCCTCAGCCCAGCTCCCTCAGCCACCTCTCATAAGACTTGTTCTCCAGTCCCCTCACCAGCCTCGTTGCCTTCTCTGTACGCGCTCCAGCCCCTCAATGTCCTTCTTGGAGTGAGGGGCCCAAAACTGAACCCAGCACTCGATGTGCAGCATTCATACAATTTTTATCACTGCTGTTCCAAACACCTACGATTTCAGGCAACATCTTTCACTCCTGCAGTGTGATGGGACATTACCTAAAGGCCCTCTGAGCAGCTCAGCCTGCTGCTGAACCTCCAGATGATAAAACACTGAATCACAGAGTGGTTTGGGATGGAAGGGACTCCTGCCTGCGTCCCTCAGTGTCTCAGCTACTGGTCTGGCATATAAAGACACCACATAATCTGTTCTGCTCCTCTTTATCTTGTGTACTTAGTTTCCTGGAATAGGATCTCTTATGCTATTCATGAGATTGAATGAATTCATAGAATGGTTTGGTTTGGAAGAGAACTTAAAGCCCATCCAGTTCCACCCCCTGCCGTGGGCAGGGACACCTCCTCCCAGCCCAGGCTGCTCCAGGCCCCATCCAGCCTGACCCTGAACACCTCCAGGGAGGGGGCAGCCACAGCTTCCCTGGGCAACAATAAATGCCCCGCGGCCTTCAGGAAAACGCTGCTACAGCCCAGCCTGAACTCACTGCCTGCTCTGAGGGCCCCGCCAGCCCGCAGCCAGGCGGCTTCGCCCCCGCAGAGCGGGCCGGGCCGCTCTCACCTTCTCTCTGCTGCCCTTCCCTGCTGTTAACCGCAGGCACGGAGGAGGAAGAGGACGAGGGAGCGGCGCCCCCGAGCAGAGGCGCTGCCACGGTCCTTCCGCAGCAGCGGGACAGCGCGGCCCAGCCGCACACGCCAGCACGCACCGCCCTCCCGGCGGGCGCCATGTCTGCCAGCCACCGCGCGGCACCGCTCCGCCCCCCGGAGCACCTCCCGGGCAGGGACGGGGGCCGGCTCGGGCCATAGCGGTGAGAAAAGCGAAGGGTTGGCGATTCACCGCCCCCAAGGAGGCGCGGGGCTGGGAGCGGTACGCTACAGGCTGAGGCGCGGGGCGGCTTCGCGGCAGCGGGCTGGCTACCGAAAACGGCGGCAAACAAACTCTCCTTTAATAAAGGCTCAAACTCTCGTTTAATAAACTCGTTTAAAACTCTCGGTTAATAAAGACTTAGTTTTGGTGTTTAGAAAGCAGCATCCTTTACTTCAGCGCTGGATGCGTGAGGGAGTGGCTTCCACCAGTCCCGTAACGAGGCAAGAGCTGGGACAGAACGTGTTTCCCACCTACACGCACGCGTATACATTTTCCCAGAAATCTTACATATATTCTATTACTTTCCAAGGACTAGTTTTAATGTTATTATGAATTTCACAACAGTCAAATCCCTTGCTCTGTCTGACCTTGCATTTTAGACAGGGAAAGACCGAAAACAGAGGTGTTATGGAAGGAGACACATCTATCTGCTCAGCACAGATCACACAACACAAGATGTTATCATTTCTCTCTGAACAGTGTCTGGGAAAACACTGTTTGAAAAAGAGAGCATGCTATGAGAGGGACAGTCTGTTTGACTTTCTAAAAATACAGTTACTTAGAGGAAACTTTGCTTTCCTTTAAATGAAAATGATGCACCTTTTGTAATAGTAACTACGTCTTGTAGTGAATTGTCTTAGTGCCCCTGAGAGGGGGCAGAGGGTGATGCACAGAAATTGCCCTGCACCTCTGCCATCCTTCTGCCACCTTATTGTCTGCAGCTTCTGGGCAGGCAGAGGGACTGGCCGGGCCTGGTGTGGGATGGAAGGGGAATTTCTGAGGATGGCTTTTTTTCCCGAAGCCAGTTTCTTCCTCTCACAAGTGAAAACACAGCTTCTCAGTGCATGCATTCTCTATGTATCCCCGAAACAGGGACAGGCTCTTCCAACAACTCTTACAGGTGAAGCTCCTCGGGTTTTTTCAGCAAAATGCAAATAGGTTCAGACGTACCGTACGGTAACAAAATGATCGCGCTGTCATGTGTGTAAATCTGGACTAGGTAGTACTGCTTTTCTTAAATATCACGTGTTTTCTGCTTGTCAGAATCTGTTTTGTGCAGGTGTCAGGGTTTTATTGTAGCAATTTACTTGTATCCCTGGCCACACTCAAGAGTTCCTGGCTTTAATCTGTTTCAAATTACAACATACTGGTGATATATTTTACCATTTCATTATTAATGGAGCATCTCACTATGATTTTATCCACTTCATCACAATTGTTGGTCAGTACGTTTTCATGAATGATGTATAGTGCCTAATTACTAGTGCTAATTACAATATAAACCTTTCTGTTACAGATTTCCACAAGATTTTTGTGAGTTTTACGGATTTTGAATTATGGAACGTCCATCCCAGTGCTAACAGTGGGTGGAAAAGGGAAAAAATAAGATGTGATGGAATTCCTAATAGTGATATCTGATAGTTGCTCCAAACTAAGATTAATTAATTGAATTCTGTAAATCCAGCGACTGAGGGAGCTGAGCTGGGGTTGTTTATCCTGAAGAAGAGGAGGCTCAGGGGAGGCCTTATTGCTCTCTACAACTGCCTAAAGGGAGGTTGTAGTCAGGCAGGGGTTGGTCTCTTCTCTCAGGTGACCAGCGACAGAACAAGAGGACACAGTCTCAGGCTTCATCAGGGGAGGTTTAGGCTTGACATTAGGAAGAAGTTCTTTACTGAGAGGGTGATTGGCCATTGGAATGCACTGCCCAGGGAGGTGGTGGAGTCACCAATCCTGGAGGTGTTTAAGGAGAGATTGGATGAGTCACTTAGTGCCATGGTGTAGTTGACAAGTAGGAATAGGTGTAGGTGTTGGGTCACAGGTTGGACTCGATGATCTCAAAGGTCTTTTCCAACCTTATGATACTGTGATACAATCACAGGAAGTACATTCTGAAGCTAAAATGTCCAGAGATCAAAGAGAGCCAGGCATCCAAATGAGAATTTGGGAGTAAGCACCCAAGGAGTTGAAACTTCTTGAAATACAAACTTGAATATTATGAGTAGTAAGATACCCAGACACACCTCTGAAGACGGTATATATTCTTTATGCTATACACGTGGAAAATACAAAATTGCACTGAATATCATGTAATACAGTCACAAATATCCCTTATAAACAGTAACTGCTTTTCCAATTACAAAAATTATATTATTGCATCATCACTTTCATAATATTTGTCAGCGAGAGCCTATTACCTTCACAATAATGTGTCATTGTCAAGATTCAGAGAAATACTCTTTGTTTATGCACACCTATGCTCCTGTCTACATCCTCATGACAGAAACCTTGCAAGTTGGTTTAGGCACACAAAGACAAATGGAGAATGGTGTTAATATATAAAGTTTGATAAATCTTTTGTTTATATTAACACTTAATAGTCATTTCAAAATATTAACTGTATATTGCTGTATATTCTCACTAGAACATTCTTACTTAGAATGCACTGAATTTCATCGTATTTTCCACATTAGGGTAACATAAGAAGAGATCTTTTGTTGTTGGAAGGATGTAGTGCTGGTAACAGAACAAGATCCAGCTGCAGGTGTTATGTGTTAGCTAGGAGGTCCTGTTTCATGACTTCAGCATGGGTCACTTGCACGTGTTGGGTTGCAGTATCAAAAGTTATTTTTGATCCTTTGGGAATTTGCCATGCTTTTCCTTAAAAGAATCCCTTTAGTCACAATTACTGTTTAAACATCAGCTTTCAGTAGAATGGTCCATGTTCAACACAGTGATGCTTGTATTAGATTTGACTCAAGAAAGTGAACATCGAATTGTTTCAGAAGAGTTTTTCAAAAGAAATATTTATGGGGTTTTCTAGTTGCTAGAATAAACAGCTCTCAAGAATTGCAGCTTCCTCCAGAATCCTTTCTGTCAAAGCAGCCTCTTTTGTACAGCTACTTTTAAACAGCTCAAATTGTGTCTTATCACAGATTTCTTTGTTGAGATTGTTTTGACTCAGCCAAGCTAAACACAGTCTCAGATTTCCAAAAGATGGACAAAACTGAAGTGCCTCAGATCCAGAGTGTCTTTGTTGAACTCCTCATATTCAGCTGATTCATCACCACGTGTTATCACTTTTTGGTAAACTGCTGTTGTTGCGGTAGTCATTATATGGATAATCTAGGAAACGCACTAGAATGAGAAGGATCTCTGCAGCCATCAAGATTCATTCAAGATCTTCTACCAGGACTCCTTCTCCATTCCGTTTTGGCTGGCTTCCTCAACAGATGTGTACCTAAAAAAATCCAGTCCACATGGTCAGAGCTGATTTCTTACTAAAGAAAAGCAGAGAAAATTCCGCCAGTGCTATTATTAGTGAGTGCAAAGGAAACAATATATTTCTTATCTCACCCTGGATTTGAATTATATAATGTTTGCATGACAAGATATTTGAGTTGTTCAGTATTTCCTTTGCTGTTTATGTGATGGTGTAAATTCATTTTTCTCATTATTATTAGCCCCACAATATTTGAGATCAAATTGGTTTTTTTAAAATTGAAGAGTGTAAGAAAAAAAAGGAGGAATAGAAACAAAATAAAGATCCAGTTTTCCTTCAAGTGACCATAAGACAAAACCAAGAATGGAATACAAATACAGCATTATTCAGTTTTTCATGCACCATCACTAGTTATCAAAAGTTTCTACACAGATAACATATTCTGTTGTTATTTATTAGAGCTGCTACTTATAACTCTCGTTTTGGCAGCAATCAATAAGTTTGTGATTTTTTTTTTTATTTAATCTATTTTCATCCCAGCAACCTTTTCCAGAAATAGAAAAAAGTTTAATCTATATTTTTATAATTAAATACTCAATCTGAATGGTTTTCCGTGAGCAATAGCTTAATTATATGGCAGAGAAACTAGTTAAGATTAAACAGATAATTATAGCACTGCCCCATTTACATGTACATTAGCTTGAAATCAGCAGACCTGTAGGCTGTCCTTACAACTTTATCTCAGGATATACTCTGTATATTTTAGCATATAGGTGTTCTTCCCTTATTTTGAGATGCACTCACATTTTGAAAAGCGTTTGCAATTACAGTACAAATGAAGCCACTTCATGTTTATTTGAAACTATGATTTTTCATAAAGTGGTAAATAGGGAAGAAGAACATACATGGTTTTTAGAAACTCAGACAAACTGACAGATATTGAAGGTGTTAGATAAGTGTGTGTTCACTGTGTGTAGTTAAATAGTAGATTATGTTCCTATTGTTTTCCTTTTTCTATTTTTGTGATTTCTTTTCCCGTCCTCTTAGCGAAAAAGACAGCATTTACAAAGGCTCTGTCATCTCTGTCAATAAAAGATTATGGTTCCTCTTTAATTTTCCCAGTCAGATTCAATTTCACATTGATCATTAAATAATCAGTTATTGGTGGAAGGGGGCGTTTTCTTCCATGATCGAATTCTACCCCTTGTTAACACTGTGTGTGCACAGAGCAGTTAGCAGCAGTTACATCCTCCTGCCTGTACTAAAGCTAAGACAACCTGGGTGTATTTGATTTTTTGGGACACGGTGGGAAGACACTTGGCTAGCCTGTCTGCAGTTGTACTCTCTAAATCTATGCAGAGTAGATTATGAATACTGAAACCTGACTTTCTGGTCATGTTGCACATGTGCAGTCAATGTCACGCAGTCTAGAAGCGGTAGAGAATTTAAAACTACTAGAGAAAGTAATCGACAGTTCTCTCAATAAAAAAATTACAGGAGGTGGAAGAAAGAAATAGATTTCTTACTGGGGATATTTTTTGTATTGGGAAGGAGGAGTATCATTACAGCAGAGTTACTGCCTCAGACTCCAGATAAGTACTGAAAGAGAAGGTAACATGGGCTTGTTACAATAAGAGTTTAGTTTACTTCTCTTTAATACTGGCTTGATAATCAATTAAAGGTTGTATAAAAGAGCCTTCAGAAAAAAGCTTTGTACAAATCTTTAGCTAAAATTAAAAGAACGTCTTAGTGACTGAACTTACACGTGTAAATATAAAAATGTGCGACTGCGCTTATCCTTAAAGGATCGTTGTCATCTTTTCAAACTCTCTTCAGTTTCAACACACAGCTCGTATGTAAAAGGTCTCCCCTGAAGTATTAGTTATATTTTGATTAATCTTTTCAAATACTTGTAACACTTCTAATAAGCATCCACTTGTAATGGTATTCCGTTACAACCTCAGTACCAATAACAGTATCCTTCTCCACTGCATCACTAATGATTTAAAGAAACCAAATAAAACAATGCTAGTACACTTAATATAATTGAAGATAGGAATCAAGTAACAGCTGAGGTTCACCCTGCAAGAATTTATATTGTTTCTTATTATTTGAAGCCTCTCCATGACTGCTATCTGATACCTCATCATCAATTAGAATAGGTACGATACTTCAAGAAGTAATTTTGTCTTCCTTTTATGCAAATAAGCATATCAGCAGATACTTTGCCCTATGTGGCAGCAGTTTATTTTAGGTCATACAATGTATTTAGTGCTTTTATTCTTATTTAACCAGATTTTAAAAATACTATGGGTTTCTATGAAGAAATACTATGATTATATTTAGTTTAAGGATTCTGTTGACCTAGTAAAGAACACTAAACTTACAGACCAAACACACCTTAAACTGCACATCAACCTGTTCTTTACTGTTTAGGTAGAGTATCACGAGATCAGCAGAATTTAGCTTCAACATAGTAAAAAAAAACTCTCATGGAATACATTGTAATTATTGCGTGATTTACAGTAGTGCTGAAAATGGCAAGCAGGATCAAGACTCTATGATGCTGACCTTCAATGAAGTATATTTTCTTTGTCAGCATATAATGCCAAGTTAGAAAATGCACTCTCACGATATAAGCTTCTCCTTATTCTCAGTATTTCAATGTAATAATTCCCTTTCCAAAAGCCTACTGAAATGACAGTATAAGTAGCAAGGTTGCATACTTCCATCACATCTGTTTCGTCATTGTGCCCAGTGAGGTCAAGTAATGCCTGAAGCCCAGAGTTATTCCCTTTCTGCTATGGATCTCTTGAACTCTTGAATATCAGATCTCGTTTTGCTGGGCCCGACATTGTTTGTATTATACAACTGTTAACCAAACAGATCACTGTTCTGTGCAGGTGAGCGATGTATAGTTCCATAGCACATACAGCCCACATGGCATTGGCATAGCATCTGTCTAATAGAAATTGTCGCACCTGAAACTTGACTGAAGTACAGTGCAAAAGTCATGGAACTGAATACTTTTCACAGCTCCTTCCTGTAGAGGAAAACATACTCATTGTGAACACTTTCCCCTGATTATCACAGTATCACAGTATCATAAGGTTGGAAAAGGCCTTTGAGATCATCGAGTCCAACCTATGACCCAACACCTACATCTACTCCTACTTGTCAACTACACCATGGCACTAAGTGCCTCAGCCAATCTCTCCTTAAACACCTCCAGGGACAGTGACTCCACCACCTCCCCGGGCAGCTTATTCCAATGGCCAATCACCCTCTCAGTAAAGAACTTCTTCCTAATGTCAAGCCTAAACCTCCCCTGGCGAAGCTTGAGACCGTGTCCTCTTGTTCTGTCACCGGTCACCTGAGAGAAGAGACCAACCCCTGCCTGACTACAACCTCCTTTTAGGTAGCTGTAGAGAGCAATAAGGTCTCCCCTGAGCCTCCTCTTCTCCAGGCTGAACAACCCCAGCTCCTCACAGGGCTTGTGCTCCAGTCCCTTCACCATCCTCGTCGCCCTCCTCTGGACACACTCCAGCATCTCAACATCTTTCTTAAACTGAGGGCCCAGAACTGGACACAGCACTCGAGGTGCGGCCTGACGAGTGCCGAGTATAAGGGGATGATGACCTCTCTAGTCCTGCTGGCCACACTGTTCCTGATGCAGGCCAGGATACCATTGGCCTTCTTGGCCACTTGTGCACACTACTGGCTCATGTTGAGTTTCCTGTCCACCAGCACTCCCAAGTCCCTCTCCGCCTGACTGCTCTCCAGCCACTCTGCATCCAGTCTATAGCTCTGCATGGGGTTGTTGTGTCCAAAGTGTAGAACCCGGCATTTGGACTTGTTAAACCTCATGCTGTTGGAGTCAGCCCATCTCTCCAGCCTGTCAAGGTCCCTCTGTAGGGCCCTCCTCCCTTCTAGCAGATCGACACTTCCTCCCAGCTTGGTGTCATCTGTGAACTTGCTGATGAAGGACTCGATCCCCTCATCCAGATCATCAATAAAGATATTAAACAGGACCGGGCCCAGCACCGATCCCTGGGGAACACCACTAGTGACCGGCCGCCAGCTGGATGAGACACCATTCACTACCGCTCTTTGGGTGACTGTCCGGTCTTCCCCCATACTTTTAGTGACAGACAACAGGAAATCAAACTAAGAGACTAAGGCACATAGCATATATTATTCATGCAAAAGTGAAATTCATCCTGAAATATTGTGTAATGATATTTAAGCCAAAGAAGTATTTTATTTATCTGAGATTTTTCACACAAAACAATAAAAAAGAAAAGCTGAATGTATGAAATCCTTGTGGAAAGTGAAATAGAAAAAAATGAAAATGTGTGCATTTAATAAGAGATGAGCATGGGACAGCTGTTGACACAGCAGAACTCATAAAAATGAGAGAAAAACTCAGAAATAAAGATTCTTAAAATTCTGATGTTTTGTGGGAGAACAAGTGGACTTTTAGATTCATTCCTATTACCACATTCCTTCTTTCAAATATATTGAATATGAAGTCTGGCCTAGAAATAATATGCTGTTCCAAGGCTAACTAATATCTGAGGTCTTTAAGGTAATTAATGCCTAAAATCTTTTGTGAAATAAAGACAGTGTTGACTTAGAAACAGATGTTTTACTTAATTGATGACATGAAAGAGAAATTGCACAAAAGAGTTAACTGTGAGTAAAAAAAAAAATCTTTCTTTCTCTACTCATCCTGAACCATAGAACAATAATAAATTTGGCAAGTTAAAGAGGTAAAAAATATAATCTTAGGAGCCATTTATTCTTCCCATATCTTCGTAACCTAAGGATTTATCTGCTGTTTATATATAATGACCTTTAAAATTTTTAAGTATGCTTTGGAAATATTCCTTTAAAAGACAAGTTGTTCATAATACCAGTCCAAATGGAGACAGGTGACATTTTGTTCTTGAGTTTCATCTTGGTAACTGAAAAGCTTAATGTTTGCATCTGTTCTTGCTGGACAGAGACCTTGTAAGGCCTTGTACACTGCTATCGTAGGTGCCCCACCTGGCCTTTGCATGGATTTATTGTTACTATATTTGGTTGAAGGGTAAGTGGAACAGGCAGTTGCCTGTTGTGGCTGATTTGGGGGGGCAGGATGTAGACTGATACTGCCTGAAGAGATGGGCTGGTTTCCCCTGATGGGAATGACTCATGTCCCTCTTCCACTGGACCTCTCTGACGAAGTGGTGATTCCACACTTAGACCTGACTGACCACCAGAAAGCAGCAATTTAAAGAATGAGTTTTCAGAATTTTCATTTCTGTTTTGAGTATTAATACATGGTGTTGTATTTTGAAATAATGAGTCATAAAAAACATTCAGGCATTTTATAGGGTCAACATTTGGGACCGCTGTTCACCTTTGTTCACAGTGCTGCTACCTGTGCTGTCCCATGCTGTTTTGGTACCCTGTACCCCTTTCACATGCACATTTCTTTGCATCAGAGATGCTTCCAGAACATAGTGACATTCAACATCCCACAGATGAACCCACCTAGTACAAGGACACGCTAGCACATAGCTCTTTAATGATGTAAATCACTGATTTGAGAGTAAATAGAAATGGGGGTGGGAGCTCACAAGTGTTAATCCAGATGCTTGCCCAGTTTCCCAATCAAAAGAACCATTTTGAAAATAGAGATTTCCTTCTTTTTACCAGGACTAACTGAAGAAAACTTCATACGTGCACCTTGCTTGCTTGTGGGAGGCATGAGCAGGAAGTTCTTCTGCCCATAAAATGCTTTGTACATTTCTGTGGGAGTATAACATGATGAAGGATCCCTTTTAACAAACTGCTGGTGCTTATATGAAGTTTTCAGGGCCTGCAGGGGCTGAGAGGGGAGGTGGGGGCTCCCTGGGCTGCATCTCTTTGCACTCTCCAGGGTGCTGAATCCAGCGCGACACTGAGTGGGTGCAGGAAGGGAATAAGTGGAAGTGTGCTTTCAATACACAAGCTGTCGCACTTTCCCCCTCTTGTCATTCCTGTAGGATGAGGACAACCACAGGAACTGCAATTGTGTATATATGATGCTCTTATTATTTCCAGACTAAAGACTGCATCCTTCAAACGAAGGCGTTTTCTTTAGCAGCAGATACTTTACGTTAATATCCTTTCCAGCCTTCCCTTTGGGTTGCATCTTTGCCACATTGCCCAGTGCTTTAGCATGGAACATTCAGTAGTGTTATTGTACCTGCCACTGCAGCCAGCACTTCTTCCCTTTTCATTGCTTGAAACAGCAGAGTTTGGATGGATATGTTGAATGGCAAGGGTAACAGAAAAGAAGAATGAAACAGAGTAAGCAAAAGGTGAAATATCATATAGCTGGTTTCAGTTTGGGATTGCTATATGCTGTATAATAGCTTTTTTCTTGTCTTTATGGTCAAAATTTGCTGAATATCTTTTAAACCAAACAGTCAAACCCAGAATTAGACAGAGACTTCCAAAAGAATATTTCAGTTAGTAAGCTTGCAATTTTGATGAAATTTCAGAAAATGAAAAGGATGGGTTTCATAAGGACAGGCAAACTAATCTGGAAGTTGGTACTAGTTCCTCCTATAATGATCATGTGAATTAAATAATTAGTATTTCCATCAGGTGGATAAAAATTGTTTAATTAGAGTCAGCCTAACAACCATGTTTTAAAGCATAAGATCTACCTTAGTTTATATGATATTGACATATTCCTCACATTACAACTGATACTAATTTTAGGTATTTCTTGAAGAACTTGCATTTTCTGTCCAGTAACACATTTTATTTTCAGTTTGAATAGAGAGAAAAACATAAATGAAGGAATCAGTCTTAATTTCTAAATTCTGTCTTGTCAAGGATTTACATGATTGTTCAGTATTACTCTGGGTCAAGCAGTCAGCCTTGTAAACTATCTATGTTAATACTGAAGTAATGAAGTGGTGCCAACATGCATAAAAGGCAATTTAGCATCTCAGCTCTTCCCCCATTTAATAAAATGTTATAACATTTTTGTACTTGACAAGCTTTTGGGAGAGAATGGAATACTAGTGTCACAATCTGCTGGGTTTTTTATGTACAATCCTTCTAATATCATAATATACAAGTCATAACAATCTTTATTTATCTTTAGCAGATCCTTGCAAAGAAGAATAATGGTATTTGCGGTGCACGTTACTTAGATTGCAAAATGCTCTGCAGGCAACTGAACTGCCTAACATATGTGCAAGAAAAGTATTATTCCATTTTCAATCTGCAGTTCAAAAATGAAAAGTGCAGGGAGTACTGTGACGTGACCCTGGGGCTCAAACCTGCATCCTGTTCCAAGATCCCTAATTACCCACAGTGAACTTTGGTTTGCACTCCATTGTAAGGCCTTTGGCTCAACAGGCTGGGCAGCAAAGGCTGGCATTTTGCCCCTTACACACAACCTGAACACAACCAGGTCAAGACACACAACATGGTGAATTTGTGCCCCAACATGATCACTGATAAAAAAAGGATTCTGTAGCTAAACAAGAATGGTACATGACATTCAGCAGTGTCTAACTTTTAGGCACCCAGTTCTGGAAGTGGAATTCATAAACCCAAAGCGAATGTTTAAGAGAACTGTATAGAGAAAGCTTAGGTCCTGAGAATGGAATTTGAAATGAATTGAGGAGCGCAGGAGTATTTCTCAAGTCTCATCTATTATTTATCATTCAAAATCTTTTCTAGCATTTAGTTTCCATGTTATTTGTGTTTCTTGCATGATTGATTAACACTTCTTTTTTTCTACAATACTACCCCCGGAGAAGGCAGTGATGGTGCTAATCAGTGGAAATTAATTTTTTTTTCTTCTGTGTTTAGGGTAATATGAAAAGTGTCTCCCTGTCAAGAAGGTGTTCAAATCTACATCTTGAACCCAGACATTTCCCTGTGCCTCCCCATCCTGGCCTTTCGGTTATAAATTATCATGCTTGCTGTGCTTACTGCTAAATACAGTGTTGCCGGTGTGGGATACCTGTGTTCTGAGCATGCGGGGGCATTAGGCACATCAAGATTAAAGATGAGAATTAAGCCCAGCCATAGAAGTCACATTTTTGTATATATGCTGTTGAATATAATTTTACCAATTAAAACTTCAGAAGTTAAACATTTCTGAAAACATGCATTTCCATTTCACATAAGTTGTAAATTAGTTGAGTAATTACCTTTCTATAGTTTAATCCAAAGATACGATGTAATACATTTTGGGGAGCAGGAGGAGG
Source organism: Neomorphus geoffroyi (assembly GCA_033558235.1). Classification (NCBI taxonomy): domain Eukaryota; kingdom Metazoa; phylum Chordata; class Aves; order Cuculiformes; family Neomorphidae; genus Neomorphus; species Neomorphus geoffroyi. The sequence goes on from JAUMJM010000038.1 coordinate 13,255,542, forward strand.
TGGTGAAGGAATGAGTTCATGTCTTTCACAGTTCAGTCTACTAAAGTCTTCACAGTAAATCATTATCTTTTATTTGATGAAGAAATAGAAGTCCCCTGTGCTGGGTTCTATTTCTGCAGTGGTTTCAGACCAGCTGCTATTATGTTGCATTTCTATGTTTGCAATAAAGCTGGGTACCACTTTTCCTTCAAAGGTAACGCATTTTAAACCTTAAATATCCAAGATAATGGTTGTTGATTTTTTAAATTCCCACCCTCCCCCGCTCCCCGCCTGCTTCCTTCAGCGAGTTATTTAAAGCTTGAATAACTAAATTCAAGACAGGTCAGAGGTGAGAACACAACAGATTTTGCATTTAGGAAATTACCATCTGGAAAGGTTAATACTTCAGAGAAGGTATTCATTGATGCAGAAAGCATTTCAAGGAAGAAGCATGAACAAAAATGTGGAGAAAAATTTCTGTATCCCCAGTTAGGTATTAGTCCTCATCAATGGCTCACCTACAGCACTGCACGGAATATTATATTCAGTTCTGTGTACAGTCTAAACTGAGAGTCACATAACATCCAAGGACAATATTTTGGAGGGGATGATTTTTAGTGAAGTAAAAATGTAAGACTGAACAGACTATATTTATTAGAAAAAGAGAGGAACTAAGAACATTTTTTTCAGTGTTATGGAAATAAAACTGGTCAAATAAGAAAGTAACTTTCTGGCATAATCATTCCAAGGAATGAGAGGTTTCAGCCTCATGAATAGTTTACATAAAAGTTGAATACCATGTATAATGACAACATGCCCCCCTACCAGAATGAATCGTGAAATGTTTACTTCTGTTTCATTCTCAGCCACAAGATTGTTCAAAAGTGGGAAGCAACTCATGTTCAGAATGCTAGTGTTTCAAACAACAGTCTGTTTTCTGTTGCAAAAGAGAGAAAAAGAGAGAAATAGTAGTATTTACTTTCTTTTTCCTGATTAGGAAGTTATACACATAGAACAATAAAATGAGGACTTTGATGCTGGAATGGTTATGTTTGGGATTCTCTTCCTCCCAAATTAATAAAATAAATGATCTGTAGTTCAGAAAGGAAACAACAATAGAGAACTACAATTTTCCATTACTTAATGCAACATAATGAAGTGCTGCTTTTGATTTTGCCAGTACTTTGATGGAAAAACCCAAACAACTGAAGCTGCCTGTTTAGACTGACTCGATAAGAAAGCTAGCTGCAGAGCCTCCAGCTCAAGCAATACCTAATTCAGTTTCTTAAAAGATGTGCAGTAAGAAAAAGCTACTTTTAACCCATTACAATGAAGTGTATGCAGATAAGAAAAAGTCTGGGAGGGATAGGAGGACAATCCTCAGCAAAATCAAGCTGTTTCTTGCTGGTTTTGACAACAGGAAGAAGCAGAAGTAACTCCTCTCTGAAGCTGTCAAAACTTTCTCTGCCTTTCCCAAGAGCAGCCATATAAGGCAGGTAAAAGGGAGGGACCCTGCTTTATTTAGGGTGGGGTTTGATAAGCTGGGGGTTGAGTCAGGCTGCAGCTCCTCTCTTTGAACCTCTCCAGGGAGCCTGCTGAGTGGAGCTGAGAAAGCAGTAAAGAGAGTGAGCAGAAGAATATGCAATAAGAGAAGGTAGGTACTGTTGGCCAGCTGGTTTCAGGGTTTTCTGTGGTTTATGTCTGACTCTGTGCATCCCTTGTTTTAATTAAACAGACTGGAATGTGTATTTCAGGTAGCTTTGTTTGCAGCTGCTGTGTAGCCAGCCTATCCTACAAGAACTTGCCCTGGTAGCCTCAGGACCATAACATATGAATAATATGGAGGAAGTGTAGTCCTAACAGGTGTCTCTCATGTTTTTAATGTAGGTTGACTTGAATGAAGGGCTTTGAGTTTTACCTGCTCTAGGACTATTGCAAAAATGTATTGGTCCACTTTGCTAGAAATGAGAACATTATGACAAGTCCACCACTCCATGTAAATATTTTGGGGAGTAACTTAGAGGGCTTTGTTCACATGTATTACAATGGTAGCTCATCCACTACACATAAGGATGTTTAAGCAGCAGCAAAAAATGGACATGTGAGTCTCTCCTGACAGAGGAGCAGTCAGGTGTAACTCCTAGGTGTGTGGACATTACATTGTGGACAACACAATATATTAAAATATGATATTACAGACATAATTTTGACATCAACATCAATAGTGCCTTAAAGTCACCTTTCATGATACTTTTAATATTCTTATATTTTAATAATATTTTCGTATTTTCATTTCAGCTAAGGGTTTAAATAAGCAAGCTTCTCATGACAGTGTGTAAGAAATAAGCCAGTTCAGAAAATGATGTTTCAGAAAGACAGCTGCTCTCAGTCTCACAGAGCATCTAATATCGCTGTTAGTATCTGTGTATTAACAGCAATTTAAGTCTGCCCCATGAAATACGTATTAATCTATAAATCCCTTATTTTCTATTTTGTTTTCTTTGGGTACTTGCTTGAGGGTAGCAAAGGCAGAAACAAACATTAAATGGCTTGAAGAAAAATATCTTTGTCATTGACCCTCTAGATAAGATCTCTTGAGATGTACGCATACAAGTTCTAAAGCTCAATTAGGTGTGTTTCAGGCAACAGGAAGTTTATGAATTCCAGGAAATTTTCACAGTTGCACCTCTAATCGGGACACTTCAGGGATTGCTCAGCTTAAAATATCATAGGATCAGCTCTCAGACAACTCTGCTGTTCTACTGGTGTTGCACTATTTTAATAGTTTCAAGTTTCCTTCTTAACAAATGTGACCTTAAATCTTAATATTCTACCTTCCTCCAGAATTCTTAACCTCTTTCCTTGCGTGACCTCCTGTTACTTCTGGTGTCTTGCATGTGTCATTGCCTAATACGTTTTTCTGATTTGATTTCAGAGGCTGTGAGTGACAGCATGTGACAGGCTGATATCTCGCACTTGTGTCACAGAGAAGCTCCTTGATAACAGCAGAAAGTCATCAGCTGCTGGAAAACGCCCTGGGCAAGGCAGGGAAGACATACAATACCTTCTTTATCATTTGAAATATTGATCAGGGTTAGTAATACGTGTGTGGTGTTACAGAATGTCCTGTGATAGCGGTGAAGCTGTTGGTTACCCAATGCATAACCCACGTGGACAGGTTCAAAGCTCTACTTCCAAGCTTAGCAGTTTGAATGGAAATAGGAAATCTGCAGCATTGCTGGAAATCGGGGGGAACTTAACCAATATGCAATATTCTTCTGTGGCGCTGGATCCAGAAACCCTGCAGAATAATGGATCAGGGATTCCTCGCAGCCCTGAGGAAGACACAAAGGCTGCAGCCTTGACAGAAAATGAAGTCCGCAGGTCTTGTACAACAAAGTGTTTTACTAGCCATTATTTAACTAAAACTAGTACACAGGGTGATGTCTACAACTTTCTGGAGAGGCCCAGTGGATGGAAGTGTTTTATCTATCATTTTACAGTGTAAGTACCTACATTTTTGCATTATCTTTGGTGTAAGAAAAATCTGAAACTGTCCACGTAGTCAGCAAGAAATTGTAGTACGTGAGCTCCCAGGCTGAGCGGTTGAATCCCCTTAAAAACAATGGAAAACCCAGTTTGTCAAAGAATTAACTACTGTATCCATTATATTTCCACAGGAGGGCTTGGTATTCTTTATTTGATAGTTGTATTAAAAGATGGACACTGTATATTTGGTATTTCTGAGGAGAAATCCTGTATGCTCATGGCAGTTTTTATTGCTGCCTTAGCTGATTTAAATTATTCCAACTTCAGATACTGCAGTTTTTAGCATGAGATGTGGAAGATTTAATTGTGATCGGGTAAGTCACATTTTTATAAGTCTGGTTTGCTCATTCTGAAGTGCCAAATCAAGTAATTTTTTTGAACATTTTAAACATAATATTAATATTTTGAATTAATTTAGTCATGAACGTGTCATGACTGCAACTTTAACCAAGTTTTTCATTATACTATGTGTATAGTACATGCAAAGAGGAAATTAAGTCTTCTGTTTACTCTGTAAAATAGTGGCTAATATATTAATACAGCTGCTACTTTTTTGAGCTGCTTTTGGTATCTGTCAAATATAAAAAGACCTCAATTACTATTGTGAATGCTAATTAAAATAATAATTCATCATCTTAGCTGTAGAAAGAGCACAATTGTGCTCTCATTGAGGATAAATGAAGTTTTTTTTACTGGCTATATTGAAAGAAAAATGAGCAAAAAGCTGTTGATTTATTAGCATATGAAATGCAGAGTGTTGGAATTATTCTGTTTGTCTCAGATACTTTTCTATATCCAGACTGAATTTGGAAAAAATTATCAGTTATTACAGACAGGAACTGCCCAGAGAAAGATATGGTAATTATAACAATGGAATGCAGTGCTTCTGCTTGGTATAAAACAGATGGTCTTATTAATGTTTGCTTCCTTTCACCCTTAAATCATATATGGATTTTTTAAAAAGAGTTTTTTGATTCATGAAATTTTCAAAGTTAAAGGATAGAGCCTCTTTCAAGGACTATGCTTATTGAATACAGTAATTCCTAGGGCTTAAACAGCAGTAATTTGTGTCGATTTAAATATGTGAATATTCATGATTGAAGCCTATTTGTGGTTAGGGGCCACTAATCTTACTAAAATGCATTTGTTTCATCTGCATTGCTTTTATCTCAGACTAAGGTTGACCTTTAATATGTGCTTATATTCTGCATTGGACATTAAAATAAACCAATACAAATCTATACCCCATCACTACCATCCCCCACACTAGAAAATTGAAGAATATATTTGTATTACTTACAAACAACTCTTCTTTTTTATCAGTAAGGATTGCTTAAACTTAAATGAGAGAATATGTAAATTGACCTTTTTTAAAAAAAGCTTTTCGTTTGGGATTGCTTGAAAGGAAATCTTTTAAATATAGTTTTTTGGCTAGCACTTTGTCTTAAATATATTTTCCTAATAATTATCCCAGTAACTACATGATATGTTCATTTATATAAGTTTCTCTTTAGAAAGGACGTATTATACAACACTAAGCATCATTAAAGTTAAACATTGTTAAAGTAATGTAGTGCTAATCTAAAATACAATTAATTTTATAGTGAGAAGAGCCTATGATTTATTAAAAAGTTTCCTATGTTATAGCTGTGGCTTTGGTGTGATTTATGTAGAGTTGATCTGGTGATGATGAATATTTTCATAACAAATCCAGTCTTCCAAGTACATAGCTGAAAGTTGTGTAGCCTGGGGGAGCTGGGTGTTTAGTGTCCCTTCATTGTCCTTTCATCCTTCCTATGCCACAAAGACCACATCACTCATGTACAAACTTGGGGAAAGCTTCTGTCCAGGAGGGACTGGACTCTGTTCTGATCTGGAGCTCTAGAAAGGACTTAACTTTCCAACAAACAGGCAAAGTTAGGGAACAACAAGTGCTCGAGGAGATCTTCCTCTTGTATTCTGAAATTACCAAGATGATCTCATTTTATGTAACATCTGTTGTATGCCTGATATTTCAAGTTTCTTTTAAAGAAGTAAACTCATGCTTCTTAAATAACTTCAAAATGTGTGTTAGAAAGGGGTTTGTGGGGGTTTTTTTGCTTAATAAAATCTGAAATTTGTGTTATTTTAGTAAAAATAGGCTAAAGTCATGGTTTCAAAACAAAACATTTGAAGAGGAGTGTGGGTTTGCTTTAGAATTCCCTCTCCCGATCCTGAAAACCTTCTGACTTAGGTAATTTTAACTTGACTTGGAAGTACTGTGAAATGCTTACCTCCTGAAATCCCTGAGGACAGGATAGAGAATCTCACTGACAGGTTAGAGGTAAGGGCTTGAGAATCACCTGTGTCATGCAGTAGTGACACGTTGATCCTAACCAACCAGTCCTTACAACTATCAAAGAGCCTCAAGGTATTTGATATGAATATATGTAAAGAGTCCAGCTGTTTGCCAGATGGTCCTCAGTCCAGAAAAGGGATTGCGTGCCTGGTTTTAATTTGATTTCTAAACTCAACTGTGCACTTGATTAAATCACACCTACATGTCAAAATAAACAGATTATACCTTAATATTTTATCTTTTGAATAAGTAGTACAATATGTATTGATAATGAGTTATTTATGGTAATGAAGTTATTTGGCAAATTCACACATTTAAATCATTTAATTGTAAATGAAGCCTTGTTCATGTGATAGGTTTACTTGTCTGAAACAAATATATGTTTAATTGCAACTGGAATAGCTCGTTTATACTCTAGAATATTGTGTTCATGTATATGAATTGAGTGGGGACAAGTGAAGCCAGTTTTCCTGATAAGATTATTGATCCTTGTTTAGGGACTAAGTAGCAACAATCGTAAACCCAAACCAGGTTCCAATCTAAGTGCTCAGAGTGCCAGAATGTGATTGTGGTGGGGAATGTTACATTGCCAAAGCTTTGCAGGCCACCTTGGCTAAAGCCAAGGGGTGGAGATGGTCTGGCTTTTCTGTTATGTTTGTAGAGGCATGGAACCAGAAACACGAAGGTGCAACTCAAGCCTATTGAAAGAGAAGGATCACTGGCTACACACCCATGTACACTCGCACACTGAAGTGGTAACTGATGATAGAAGAACTGTGTAGTTTAACTTGTGTTCAGGGAGAGTAGGTAACTGCTTGTTGTCACACATTAATTTGTTCTGAGTGTGAGTGATAGAGGCCACCATGTGTCGGCCTAAGGTTGTGTCTACATCACAGTGGAACCCTGTTGCTGCACAGCTGCACTGGCTCAGGTCCCAGGGAAAAATAACCCCAACAACCAACTGAATTTGCACAGGTTTGCACTGAGGCTGACTGGCTGCGTGCCTCGGCCAGCAAGGGGAATCCATACTGCCCTTCCCCTCAGATACACTCTCTTTTTACTCACTGCAGTCCAACCTCCTTTTCCTGTCTTTTCTCTGGAACATCCAGTGACTTCTGATTTTGGTCTTTTAAGCTGCTGTTGGCTGTATACTGAATTTTTTAGTTAAAAGCTAGAAGCTGAGAGGGAACCTGTGTGGGTAGTACTTGGAGTAAGAAGTGAGGAAGCAGAACAACTGGCTACACTGAGTCTAGTAAAATAGGGACAGAAGAGATCTTGGGATGAAGAGACTTGATTGGATTATCACAGAAACTGAGACGGGTGCCAGTGATACTGAAACCGGAAGAAAAGAAGCATAAGAGCAAGCTAACTCAAGAACACGGAGAAGCAGACTTAAACAGGAAGGACAAAGCAACAAGGACCAGCAGCTTTTGGAGACCAGAAGGCTGGATAGGCACAAGGAGCTGGAACTGCAGAAGAGCTGAAAATGGTCGAGAAGCTCAGAGAGACACTAGGAGGAAGAAGGGATACAAGATGTCAGCTGGAAGCTAGGGGGAAGAGACAGCATGGAATTCATGACAGAAGAAGGAACCTTTCACCCATAGGCAACTGATTTGAATCTCATCCAAGTCAATAGTGAAGAAGTAGTAATGACTGTGGGGAGAAACAAAAGGAGCTGTTGGTCTCAGTCCAGTTCTTAGTGAGCGGATGTTAGCATCACTGCTGGAGTTAGCACAGCTGGAAGGCTTGCTGGCAGTCAGTAGAGAAACCACAGGCTGGTTGAAAAGGGAGGCAAGTCTAAGGCAAGAGGGAGGCCCATGAGAGGGACTCTTACATTGTGTACTCAGGCCTGCCACTCTCTTATCATGCAACACTGTGAAAGTTCAAGTGAGAACTTGCAGCTGTTCCAGGTTACTTTGTGCTGGTTTTGCCACTTGTTAAATTTGAGTGTTAGACCTTGTTCTCATTTAAAAGTTTGACCAGTCTTTATATTCCCTAACTTCCCATGGGATGGGCTGAGCTGATCTAACAGCCTATTGCCAACAGACCACTTCCACTTCTACTCCCCTTACCCGCCTTATCCATTCAGCTTGCTCCTGCTAACTCTAGTTGTCCTTGGATATCCTTGGATCACTGATCCAGTTCAACTTGTGAAGGCAGCAGAAACCTAGGCAGCAGGAAAAAATAGGTGATCTTTTGTCAGGTTAGTAATACACATTCAGCACCTTGAAGAACTGTTCACAATTGTTCTTTGAGTACTTCTAGTTGTAAAAATTGTATGGAATAATTGCAGAGTAACACTGCAAATAATCTGGCCAATGCTGCAGACCACCTGGTTTGACTGCAAAACATTTCACAAATGTGGAGTCTGCCTAGCAACAGGGTCTGCTCTCCAGGCTCCTTTACGATTTATGGGGAAACAACTCTTCTAAATGGTGACTCAGAGAATAATGGCCATTTCTGTGAATCATTCCTAGGGGATGCTGTTTCTCTGGTGACTGCATGGAAAAGATAAGGAGAATGTCCTCCCTAGAGTACAGTATCACGAGAGCTGATGTAGTAGTCTACCAATGCCAAAAGGATAAGGTTCCCTCCTCTCACCTTTCTTTCTTCTCTCCCGGCCACACCTTTCTCCTGCATAAAGTGTGCTGCTTCTGGCACTCCCTGTAGCCCTCCTAAGCCAAGTCAACTCTCTGTAATGGCAGAAATCTAGCCCAGCAAAAAAGTGAGTAGCTTTTGGTACCTTAAGGATTTAAAGTGTGTCAGCAAATGTTCTGACTGTGCTGGAACCAGCACTAACCTTTTGGCCCAGACAAGGATGGGATGAGGGAGAGCTCTCCCTTTTTTTGCCACGAGACAATGTGGTGTTGGCTCAGTTGCACGCGAAAACATGCCATGTGTGCTTTGTTACACCTTCTTCATACCAACTCCCACAGCCTCTGCGTAGAGGCACACATGAAGATACACATTTGTTCCTGGCAGCTTATTGAAAAGAACCTACCTAGGGGATTACTGTTGAGTAATTCGAAAGTGCATGAACAATATCACTAATGTTGCTAACTTATAACATGGAGAGGAAAGTTCAGAAGACCAAGAACGCATTTGTAAAATGATGGCTGGCCAGCTAAGAGTATTTTCCTCTAAAAAAGATTCTCTGTACTGAAGTCTGTGTCACCACAAATAATAATAATAATACAGAGGCTTCAGATTATTATTCTTACTCTTCAAACTTTGCTTTCTCTTTTTTTTTTTTTTTGTTTTGTTTGGGTTTTTTTTTCACTTCCCTCAACTTCATGTGAAACATGCTGGAGTCTTTTTCTGTTAATGCAACTAAAGAAATTAAGAGACACCATTCTGGTTGATAGTCTTTTTTTTTTTTTCTGCGTATGACTGCTAATGATGTAGAGAACATTAAAAGGCAAAAATATAAGGGTCTAGTGGTTGCTTTTCATGACTGTGGGACAGTTGCTGCATATCTTTTGGCTTTTTGAGTGTAGCAGCTTAGTGAAATTTAGTGTATATATAGCAATTAAGTTAGCTTAGTGTTCTCCTGCTCCTCTTTTTGTCTGTAAATAGAGCCTGTAGCCCATTATTTATAACTGTCTATCTTGGAGGGACCATCAAATTCCCGTTTCTGTCCTTCCCACAATTATCTCTAGATATTTTGCTTTTTCCACTGATGTAAGTTCAGAGTAGTTGTGAGCATATGACTGATTTCAAGATTCTGCTTTTGACCTTGATGTCACAGCTAAGGCCTGGACATGATGTGCTTTCATAAGGGTAAGTTAGGGCTTTTTATCATTATTATTATTACTGGGTTCAGGGTATTTCTTGACAGCATAACAGTTACTTATTTGGATATTTTATACAGAAATTGAACTGTCAAGCTTTCCAATTTAGAGCTACAGTAGCTACTTTTCATCTCTAACATATACTAACTACAGGGAAGTACAAAGCTCACGTCTTGACTATGATGATAAACTTCAGGCACTAAAAGATGAGCAGTATTAAAGGGAAGAAACTTATCAACTATTAATTTTGTTAAAATTAGATGTTCCTCTTTCAGCTTAGGGCTGCATGTCCAACTGGATGATGTGATGGAACAACTTAAGTTGCTAATGGAGGTGCACAAATATGCACAGATTTATCTTTAGGAGTCAGTAAAGTTGCAGGGCTGAGCTGTTCTAAAAATACATGGGGACAGTTATAATTTGTTAGCCTCTTTTCCTAAAGAAGTGAGATTTATGCGACCACACTGTCTGAGTGTGTCGGTCTGAAAGTGCCTTACCAAAAATGTCTGAGCCAGTTGGCAAGTTTCAGCTAATATTGACAGAGGATGAGACATACTGGAGATAAGTTTCTTCATGTTTTCTTAAAGTAAGCATTTGGGTAAAGGAGAGATAAATGAATAATCTTAAAGATGAAAACACTTCACTTTGAGCTGTTACATTATTTTGGCACCAAGAGTCCTTTTAGGAGAGAGAAGTTATGAAAGTTTCTAAGGAAGAACCTCGATCTGAGCATACTTCGCTTTAGGCACAGAATAACCTAACCACAGGGCAAAAAGCCACAGGCTATGTAAGTTTTATTTTCATTTTTTGAAATTATTGGTGACTTTTTCCATCATTTATGTAAGAAATTCAATCCATCTTATTCTAGAAGCTCTGTGTTGTAATTGCCTGTGCAATGAATAAGCATTAATGTCCCCACAGGCTTATGTTGTTTCTGTAGTGAAACCATTTCTTTCTGTAGTGAAAACAAGTACTGTAGTGTGGCATTGATATGGTACTTTGGATGGAATTTGGTTTTACTTTTGTGGAAAAACATCGCTCTTACAGAAAACAAAGATATTCTTTGATGTTAACGTTACAATTGCGCATTAACTTGTGGACTCCACATGGAGTCAAATCCAAGAAAAAAGTGTCTCATATGTCTTTATGATAATCAAGCTGTCATTAATTTATTACTGGATGTATATTCACAACATCATTAATATGCATTTATTAGTTTCCTTTTTTGATACTGGACCTAATAAACGTTAATTTATATGAGTACTACAAAGAGGTTGGTGTTGTTTTGTAAATGATGATAGTAATGTCCTGTCCCTGCGGAGATGGCATGCCAAAACCTACTGATTTCTTTGTCTCACAGTCACGGCTGATGATAAGTCATAAACACTGATCGTGAAGTCATGATGATGATGAGCGGTTTCTGTCAATGTTTAAAGAAATGATTAGGTCTCTTCTAGAAAGCCTTAGTGATACAGAATCAAAATGGAAGCTTATATCTTGTGCCCAGGGGAGGGGAGGATGTCCAGATGTTTTGGTAACAAGGCACGCGGAGATAAGAGTAAAAAATACAAGTATGTAAGTGCAGACCTTAGTGGAAGATACAGGCACTCAATTGAATCAGGAGCTTAAATACTAGGAATGGCAGGGCACTGAGAAAAATGGTTTCTGCACCATCTGTGCTTCTGGTGATTGTAATGGATGCATGAATGTAATTTGTTGGTTCTGGACTACTGCCAGTTAAACTCGGAGAAAAGGCAAAATCCAAATCTGAGTGCTTTTTAAAGAGCAGCAAATAAGTTAGGCTGTTAAATGCTTTAGAAATATGAACTGCTCGTTACTAATAGGAGCTGTGGATGTTTTAAAAATAACATTTATTTGATTCAGAAAGTTTGTCATGCTGAGATTTGAACAGCATCAGAATTAGCTGTTGATTCCAACTGTTTTATACTAATTTGTACATATGTGAGTGAATAGACTCAAGAAAAATACATAATAGCAGTGTGTATTTGTGAATTACTTTTAAAATTCTGGGTGTTGTAGGAATATGAAGTAGTTAGTTCTGATTGGAGCTAGCTGGAAAACTTCATGTTATGTGCAATAAGGCTATCTGACGTTTCTGGGTGCAGCCTAGAATGAGCTGAAGAAAAATACTGAAAACAAGTTTCCTCAGTACAACCATACTAAAGGTTGAATTTTGCTTTGGTTAGGGGTTCAATACTCTGCAAATAGTTTATTCCGAGGCAAAACTGAAAGTCAGATGTGCTCAAACTTGTTGCCAGGCAGGCTGCCTGTTAGTGGAGTCCAAGCCAGGCAAGCTTCCATTAGAACCTGTCTGGTCTCCTTCTCCCATTCTGCTGAAACCAACACATTCCCAGACTACTTTCTAATTTTAACATATTGGCATTTTCTGCAGAAAAATTATTCCTTTACCAGAATTTCCAACCAACTCTAATTTGTTTATGATCACATGTATGTAAATGTAAGACCTTTCAACAAAACATCAAGCCTCGGGAGCCTGGAAATAGATATGAGAGAACTAAGGAGCATCAAAACTGACCTTCAAAGGCACATGGAAAACCTTTTCTTTATGATTTAGTGAGAAACTCCTTTGGATAGTAAAAACATTTAGTCCCATTGGGAAGAATGTGAAATGCTTCATGCACTTGGGAATGAAAATATCCTGCAGCTTATAGCGTGAAAAAATGGGAATGCTCTCGTTAATTTTCCTGCCACAAAATATCTACTTAAAATAAAAAGCAGCCTGTGCCTCTGGAGCCTCTCGAAGAACTTTCGGTTGGCTAAACTCATTTAATCTCCTTAACAACAGGCTGTCTTAAAACTACTGATCTCCACTGGACAACTGTCTAGTCTATCATCAAGAAAAAAGCTGAAGCCTCATGCTTGGACATATTAGTCTCAATCCAATCTCCTTTTCTTGTGATTTAACTCCACTTGTAGTAACTGGATTTCTTCTCTCCTGGTGTATGTTGGTAGAACAGAACATTTTGGCTTCACATCTTACTGGAGAAAATGGATAGGATAAAAAAACTATGTAAGAAATTCTAAAAAATAGGTTTTGGATATAATTTTAACTGGAGACATAAGCCATTTGTGATGATCTTGCTGAAGGGCTTTCATATAGTGAAGTTAGTCACAGCAGCTCAGTTTTGAGGAAGGAGAACAGAAGGGAAAGACATGTCTGGTTGTATTAAAAACATCAGTGACCCATGGTCAAGACATCTAAACACTGTGTAGGTTTCAAAAGCTATCCTATAATATTTTTTGTTTCACTATAGCGCTTACATTTCTCAAAAAATGTTTTCTTCTCTAAACACAACTTTGCAGCGTCAATTACGTTTGGCAAGCCACAAAGGCCACAAAGCTACTGTTTTGTATTTTGGTGCCAAGTAATATATCTCTGTTTACCAGTTTACAAGTTTGTCCCCTCCTCACCCATCCTTTTTTTGTTATTCAAGAGATAACATTCCACAAGCCTCTCATATATCAACACTTCAAATACACTTATGTGCAGTAGATAAACACAAAAAAATCCCCCCCCCCCCCGTGCAGATATAGTCTTTGCTAAAAATGGGATTATTTGGTGTAAATAGGAGAAGGAATGATTAATACTTCTCCTTTCAGAGCTTTCATTAGGCTTGTCTACCATGGAAAATGAGATTGTTATAGCACGACCTTGAAAGAGTTCAACCTTGATAAAGTACTTGACATCATTTTGCTCTCAAAGCTGTTGTTAACCTATTGGTTCCAAGTGTTTGTAGACTTCAGCAGAGCATGCTCACAGCAAATGAATCTGTTAAACAGAATTTGTCCCTGGCTACAACAGCCACAGAAACATGTTTACAGTTGCACTAGCTGCTCTTCAAAATGCAGCAATCTCTAGGAAGATCAGGACACAGAGGTACTCGCTTTTAACCTTTAACCCTGCTTGATCAACTGTTCAGTGCAGCAGTACTGCTGATTTAAATTTGTTGGCACATGAAACAGATTTAAGGGTGATGATTTAAAAAATTGATTAGAAAGCAATTGTATTTTCTTTCTTTTTGTATGCATGATACTTAAGGAATTTAGGAGAAATCAGGAAATACTACAATTTAGTGTACATTAGCAAGTACCTCTCGGGGGAGTATGGTGCCTCCGTCTTCTTTTGGTGTGAACTGCGTTGAGAATCCAAAACCAAATGAGAAAGTCTCATTCCTCTGATAAATAAAACTTTTTTTTTTCTTTTTTTCTTTTTAAAGAGAGAGTGAGGAAAAGTGTGCAAATAGGTGATTAGGGGTAAGAATCTGTCTTCAGAAAAGTAAAAATTTGAAGGAAAAGAAAGCCAGGTGTTTTGAGAGGAAGTACTTATTTTTTTTTTTAGCAGCTATATGGTAGAAAAGGAAAACAGCATTTGCTGAAGTAATAGCTCAAAACTCTAGCTTGACATGCTCAGGAATCGTAGAAAGACTCAAAGAGGACTGAAAGCAGCACCTACATTCTTTTAGGATAGGAAAGAGTAGACCAAGTCTATTAGTTAGTAATTATTTATGTCTCTTTCTTATTAAATCCTTCCCGTTAGGAAGTGAACAGCTGCCAACAAGTGAGACTGTTCTCTGTTGGTGTAAATAACTACTTGCAAGCAGCTAAACAGTCACAAACTGTTTTCAGTCCCTAGCAGCAGAGGGAACTGCCCTTTGCAGCAGGGAGTATGGATCACAGGGAACATAAGAAAGCTAAACTGGCAGCTGGTGGGGAAAGGGAAATTGCCACATGACAAGTTTTAAGTACTTTCACCACAAGGCAACAAAATTAAACTTGCACTGCTCTACCTACCCCACCTGTAAGTATCCCAGAAATCTAATCAGAAACATTTAGAGACCCAGGATCTGGTTGTCACTTGTTGACAACTTAACACTGACTACCATTGCATTTTGAGGAACAGCTTATTTCTCTAACTAAAACATGAAGTGAGACCTAAAGAGAAACCAGTGGTGTTTAATGATGAGCCCTGCTAGAGGTCTGTGTGCAGTACCGCATGCTCAACTGTTCTTCTTCTCTTGATAGGGCATTTACTGCTCACTCAAGATTTTTTTTCTCCAGAAGGTTTAAAAAGGTCATTGGTTAGGCCTGTGTTTAGTGTCCCAGAGGCTGTTAACAGCAGTCCACAAAGAGGTTTCCTGATTGCCTAAGAGGCAACAGAGCTGTACCTTGTTGGATTTTGCAGGTCAGTTGGCAATTAATTAAGCCATTTCTCTTTAAGCTTAGACTTGTCACAACGAACCCGCGTTCTGCTGCATGGCTCAGTAACGAGGACAGTAACCTTAAACCACGAAGGCAGTGTGCACTGACTGCTGGTTTAAAGATGTCAGAGGGAGAGGGAAAGGCTGTTCCACTAAAAAGAAAAAGGTGGAAAAGGATTGTTTGTTTCTATGGGAGTGGTTTTACCTGGGGTGCAGGGAGGACTTGACCTTTGTTTCCACTGCTTGTCTCCAGCACTTTTGTCATAAAGCAGATACCACATACTTAACCAGCTCAACCCCGTGGTTTCTTTCCAACAGTCTGTAATGTGTGCTGAGAGTGTAAACAGCCGCACTGCCTCGGCAGGGGCACTGCCAGCAGATTCATAATAGGACAGCGGATTTAAAAACAATTCTACGAAAGTCCCTGTTTCACTCCAATTTGGAAGCTTCACACAGAAGCAGTAACACAATGTTACAGGGCAGAAAGGGGTTCAGAAGGAGCGGTTTGTCCTCCCCTGCCTGGTGAGGAATGTTGGATGCTGTCAGGCCACTGTGGGGGCTGGTGGCTCCCTGGGGCGTGCAGGACAGAACCCATACACAGAGAGCAGGGTAGGATGGGGGGAGCCAGGGCAGACCCAGGCACTGGACCACTGCCTGGGGACTGGGACAGGCTGAGGTCAGTGTCCATAGGGCCTTGACAATTGTCTTAGTATCACACAGTATCATAAGGTTGGAAAAGACCTCTGAGATCATCGAGTCCAACCTATGACTCAACACCTACACCTACTCCTACTTGTCGACTACACCATGGCACTAAGAACGTCATCCAATCTCTCCTTAAACACCTCCAGGGACGGTGACTCCACCACCTCCCACTCTTTGGGCTCGGCCATCCAACCAATTCCTAATCCAGCACAGAACATTCCCATCCAAGCCATGGGCTGACAGCTTCTCCAGGAGTCTGCTGTGGGAGACAGTGTCAAAGGCCTTGCTGATATCTATTAACGCTGCTCTTCTCCCCACATAAATTGCCTAGCTGGAAAATAAATGTGGTCTTCCCTTCACATAAAAGGGGAAAAATCACTGCCATTGGTTTAGACTTTACAACTGAGGACACTTGATGACTGGAATTTTCAGCCAAGGTGGGCTCAAAAGAAGATAATGGTTTTTTTTAGTAAAACACATTTTTTTTCAGTGACAAACCACTTGTAAGAATGCTGCCACTGCCATTTGCTGCTGAGCTGTGCACCTACAGCACGTCTCTAATTCCATACAAGTTATTTTACAGTCCTCTTTTCTAAACCTATTCTTTGTGTGGCAGCACTTTGCTGTGGTTAGAGATTACTGCAGCAACATCTTTACTCTCAGTTCCTGGCTTACTAGTGACTAAGTGACCTGGCTTTGAACTGAGCTTTCTTTTTCTGTTGTTGTTGGGGTTTTTTGTTGTTCTTGAAATTGGTAATTGTGGGGAACTGATGCTCTTACTCAGTCATCAGTCTGCAGTTGTCTTTGACTTTGGCCTCACTGCAAGTTAACCTGTGCTTGCCTCGTGTGACCTGCCTTAAAGTTTATGGTTCAGTTGCTTTTGCCAATACCTTCTGTGGCTTTTTATCACTTTGACAATGAAAGCACTCATTTCCCCATCACAACATTAATTGCTGAAGTCTTTTTGTGCTTTCTGGCATTCAGGCTGAATATTAGGCTTCCTGACACTACCTAAAATTTCTGTACCAGGCTTGCTATTCTTCCAGTTTCCAATAAACAGCCTGTAACAATTTTTGGTTTTGGAATCAAGGTCAAAAGTCTCAAGCCCATCTTTCACTGCTTTGAGCTGCCTTGGGATATCACAGTATGATAGTCTAGTACTGCTTAAAGCTGTTATGGTTATTGCCCGCCTTACTTTAAATGCCAGTCTCAGGTGTGTCGTCACCGATAGCTTTACCTTTCCCATGCTTTGTAGATATAACGGAATGATCTGTTGGGTCACACCGTTGACAGAAGTGACAAACATAGTCACTAGAGGTGGGCACTTCAGTGCTTGAAGTTGTTAATAGTGTAGCGTACAAAGACGAAAAACTTTGTTTGACATTAGCCAAGGGGGTTTACATTGCAATTTGGATTTCTGAAGTTTATTGGAACTGGAATATATCTAGGTGCTCTGAAGCTACCCTTTCTCCTCTTGCAAAAAGCATGTCTTGATCTTTTATGACCAAAAGTTTTCAGCAGTGATTCTACATTTCAAATAAATTAATTTTATATGAGGGTATAATACTCCATCTGTGGAATGCCCAACCTATCCTGTGTTAACAAAATGATGACTTTGTTATGCACTAGGAAGGGGTGACACTCACTGGCCAGAACATATAGTGCCATAAACGGAATGAGTTTAAGGGGCCTTTGAAAGCTGTTAATGTGTGATTTGGAAGTGGAAAAAGAGTCACACAAATACAGGAGGGAAGAAAAATTAGCTGGAAGTTACAAAACTTGCTGGCTGTATAAAATCATAGAATCATAGAATCATCTGGTTGGAAAAGATCTCTCAGATCATGGAATCCACAGTCTCACAGTATTACAAGGTTGGAAAATACCTTTGAGATCATCGAGTCCAACCTATGACCCAACACCTACACCTACTCCTACTTGTCGACTACACCGTGTCACTAAGAGCCTCGTTCAATCTCTCCTTAAACACCTCCAGGGGTGTCTGATAAATGCACGCGTCCCTGGAGGTCGGCGCTCATCAGCATGTATTAGCTCTAGAATTACCACAGTTATCCAAATAACGGGAGAGGAGCGACCAAAGGAACCATAACTGATTTAATGAGCCATTTGCAGTTTCACTGTACTGCCTGTGTGTACTTAGACATGCATGGCTTAAGCTTTGAGACAAGCATATGCTACTGGCAGGATCAACCAGGTAATCCAACTGTACCTGTCCCCTTAGTAAACCACGTCCCTGAGAAACTCATCTATCCCTTTTAAACACCTCCAGGGACAGTGATTTAACCACCTCCCTGGGCAGCCTTTGGACAGTTCTGAGGTCCTTAGTAAATAAACAGCACCAATTGTCCTGCTTTATACATCCTATGCACATACATCTTGGAATCACATTTTTTCCTCGATTTTTTTTGGAAACCATTTTTTGTAAACCTCTTTTTTTGAGGTTTACATATTTTGATTACTTTTTCTGAGGCTGAATAAATGACATGGTTGAAGATATAGTGATGATAACTGCATAAGAATATCCAGTTCTTCTCTTTGCTTAACTTAGAGTGGGAAATATATAAAGTGCACTGTCATCCTCAGTATCTTGACAGACAGTATTTAGAATGTGAATTACCCTGGCTTTTTATTTATTACTAGTGAAGGCAGTAAAAGAAGACAAATGGATTTTGGAAGGAGGTAAAGGAAATGGAAGAAATTAAGGGGCTGTGGTCAGAGGAAGATTTCCATACCTCTATACATGCATTTTACCTGGAAATAAGATCTGTAACAATGGTAGGAGTGGAACATCAGTCTCATAAAAAGTTGAGAACCAATAGTTCTCACTAGTTTCAAGAAGTGCTTGGTAAATTTTTGCTTGAAATTTTGATGTGGTTGTTCGGGGACCAGCCAAGTTCCTGTGTTTCTGTGAGTATTGTCTGGACTACGGTCTGAGCTTCAAGAGATCCATGTTCTGTGTGCTTCTGATGTTATCCTGATGTATGGACAAGTCTATTCATCCTTGTGTCCTTCTCCATTTACCCATCACCACCATGGCTAATCGGAAGTAAAAGCTGTCTGTTTAAAGAGCACAGCGTCCAAGTGAGCGGGGCACTCAGTATACACTTCTGTGTACCTGTGTGCTCTTCGTGTATTAAATGCAATAAGAAATGAAGAATTTTATAACCCTGGTTACCTTGCTTTTGCATCTGCATTTTCTTTACATGGAAAGCAGTGTTACTGTTTTAAGGAAAGGATAAAGATTTGTGTATTCCCATGCCTAGACTTTTCTAGTATTGGACGCTGGCAATAAACTTACGCTTTGAAATCCTTATAGACTTGTTCTTTTCTATTTGACAAAGGCTGGCTTCTGTTTCAATGTCGCTTCTCAACACTTTGCTCTGGCTTTTTTTGGAGTGTCACTGGCCAAAATACTACCTAAGGAAAGAAAGTGGGACTTTTGCCCCCTCTGCTGGCTGGCTTATCTTTGGTCAGCGTAGCTGTTCATTAAAGTACTGTATCAGTTTTATTGTGACTTGGACAGATCTCTGTATCCCCTATAACATACCGTCATTTTCAGAGGGATAAACATTTGGAGCTGGAAGTAAAACTGATAAATAATATTGTATTGAAGTGAAAGAAGCAGCAGCACTGGGTGGTGGATTGTGTAACTACTAAGTCATGAGAATGTGGCTAAAATCCGTTCCATAACAAAAGCGCTGCTAGCTTTGACTAAGGTGTGTTATCTGCATCTCTTTTCTCTTTCAGATGTATTTTTTGTAAAGACATTCCAGTCCTGAGTATTTTCCATTAATGAAGAACTAGAAATCATTAAGATGCCCACCACAAACACATTTTTCTTTGCTAATGCCATCAAGAAGTGGTGAAATAGCTTCCTGAATATGAGAGACTCAGAGAAATCAGATTTTAATTTTCAGTAAGCGTGCTAAACACGTTTCCTCATTGGCTCCTTCTCTGTTCCAGTCTTGGCAGTGCAGGCTTGACTTGTTCTTTCACACAGTGCAGCCTCAGGCCTTTACCAGCTGGCTCTCACTTATGATAGGCGAGTGTAAGACATCCTCAGGAACAGAACTCAAGAGAACCAGATAGCAGCTAGGTATCAGGAGAGGTTTACTGAGAGCATCTAGGAGATTGTTGCCCTTTGAGGGGCTAGGTAAGAACCTCAAAAATCTCACGTCTTTAGGTGGGTTTCTACCCACCCTTTGAGAAGTTTTCAGAAAAAATACTGGATGGTTTTAAATTCCCCTTTGGAAATCAATGCAGTATAATTTTTAATTATTTATTAATTCTAGCAACAGATCAAGATGTCAGACCCTTGGGATAGAACCAGCAGCCCCAAACTGTATGCATGGCTAAGAACAAGGTTTGCAATCTGAAGTTGCCTCTTTACAATGAGGTGTCTAAAAATCATTCCCCTATATTTGGCTCAGTGTTTCTATTCGGTGCTCATGACTCGCTCCTGCTGCTTCTGCTTCAGAGTTGAAGCATGTGCTTTGGCTTAACACACTTCTGAGACTGAGAAGATTCATACTGACACCTTCCATCTCTCAGGACAGCACCCAAACGATGTGGAGCCTGGAGTCACAGGCAGAGCAGTCTCAAGCCAGGGAATTCTGAGGGAATTTTTGCCGAACAACACAAACATCTGTTTGCTAATTTCATTATAGAAAAGAAAAATCCAAACCACCACAAGCAATCAAATACATTAAATCCCCATCCTCCCCCATCTCTAGTCTTGATTTTTGTATATTTAGCACAGCTTATATTCAGCCCTTAAAAGCTCTTCCATGAAGGTGGTGGGTACTGTGGGACACTGAGGTGGTGTGTGATTATTTCTTCCTGTGACTCCGTGAAACAACCTTTTTCTGCTACTCTTTGTTATGGGTTGGTCAGGGCTGCTTCACTAGAGGGAGCAAACCAGGAGCTGACCCCACCACAAGAAAGAATAGTGTCTTCACCAACAGGACACCCGTTTCAATCCACAGCTTCCAAGTACAGTGGGTAGAGCAGAGTGCTACTAACAGGGTGCATTAGCACAGCCAGACAAGTTGGACTGGGAATTGACCACGTACTTACTGTGATTTGTAGGAGCAACTGAGCACTGGGAATAGAAGCTCCCTGAAAAAACAGCTCAGAAATAATATAGTTTATAGACTGGTTTTCTTAATCATTGTTCTATTATATAGCATCATAGAATCACAAGGTTGGAAGAGACCTCTCAAATCACCGAGTCCAACCGTGCCTGTCTCCCTGTCCCTAAGGAACTCATCCACCCATCTTTTAAACCCCTCCAGGGATGGAAACTCCACCACCTCCGTGGGCAGCTGTGCCAATCCCTGACCACGCTTTCAGTCAAGAAATTCTTCCTAATATCCAGCCTAACCCCACCTGGCACAACTTGTGCCCATTTCCTCTCGTCCCATCGCTGTCACTTGTGAGAAGAGCCCAGCACCCACCCTGCCACAGCCTCTTTTGAGGCAGTTGTAGACAGGGATGAGGTCTCCCCTCAGCCTCTGCTTCAAGCTAAACATGGCATGGTAAATTCATTCTTCACATGGATTTTCACTCAATTTATACAGTTCCAATTATATTCCAATTATACTTTTTAAAAGAAAAAAAGGAAGACCATTTTCTGTTTGGTGTTATATAGGATTAATGCTTTAAATGCTAAATTTTGATTTGCACTAAAAAAACCAGATAGACAAAGATATGAAAGCAATCAAATATTTTTAAGATGATGAAAACGAAAAAGTTCCATAGAGAATTACCTTTAAGAATTATAATAAACATCAGCATTGTGTCGTACTCTTTGTGAGTTATGATTCACAAAGCTAGAAAGAATGACATTTATGCCGCAGGCCAGGCTGCCTTCATATGCTGGATGCAGACCAAGATACAGGCAGTCTTCACCCGATATGGATTTGAACCTGCCCCATACCATGTATTGGCATTTGTCCATGTCGAGGCTTATGAGGTTCCTGTAGGCTTATTCCTTAGCCCATCCAGGCACCTCAAACCAGTCACTGGCCTCCAGTTTATTGACTGAACCCCTGGGTCGCTGCCACGTGTACACTGAATGAGTTGCATTTCGTCTCCTCCTCACAATGATAAAAAATTATGACCCTGGATAAACTCCAGAGTAATTTGTCTTGTCACTGGTCTCTAGGTTGAACATGAATTTTTGCCCTTCTTGGTAAGTTCTTTGAGTTCTTGATAAGTTCTTTGCCCTTCTTGATAAGTTCTAAGTACTGATAAGTATTTTTAATGTAAAAATCACCAGAAAGACAGTAATTGTACTTAATGTGTTTATATCTGTTTGCTGAAATCTCACTCAATAGCACAGCCACCAGGGCTGCCAGTCTGTTATTGCTTTGAAGTTCTCAAACTGGCCTTGTAAATAGTATTTATCTTTTCCAGAAGGGTTTCTCATTGGAAAAATATCTCATCACATGCAGGGGGCTTAAAGTTTTAATTGCTGGCTTCAGAGTCCAGATGTTTACATCCAGCCACTTGACATGGAATCAGAGGAAATGACGGCTGGATGAGCTCGTACACAAGAGATGATTTTTCTGGCTGTTAGTGGAAGAAATTTCAGTTTTCTTATTTTTATCTTGTTTTCTGTATTTTCCTAAGAGATGGTGAAAACTGTATTGCAAACATATTGGAAGTCTGTCTGTTTGGTCTCCCAGAGTCCTTTGTGCATCATTTCTTTTCGCCAGGTGTTTATGTTTGGCATGTTAACAGTGGTGGAAAGATGTCTCAAACAATGTGTGAATCGAAGTAATGGATATTCTGGCAGCATTTAAGCATTCAGTCAACTAAGATTCAATGGCACATTTTCTTTTCCAGTCGTGACTTTTCCGTTTTGATTTTTTGAAACTATTTTTGGGGGCAGGAGTACATACTTTGAGATTTCTGCATTTTTTTCTTGGTGTGAATGGTGATACTAGAAATACTGTGGTAGTTCCTGTTTCTTCTGTAATTATGTATGCTGTGAATTTATGGAATGCTTTTAATGAAACATTTTTCATTGAAGTTTCTGTTCCTCACTCCAGTTATATGTCTAATTCTATTTCAATTAATGCGTTATCAACTATGATACTTTTCTACAGCAGCACGTGAGTCATATACCAATCAGTGAAACACGAAACACTTACTATAACAAGCTTCTGTGGGAACTTATACTTCATAATGTGAGTTTTACCTATTGATTTAACTGTGTTCAACTGTTCTATCATTTTTATTCCATGTATCCTAGAAGTTATTGAATGCAAAATGACTATATTCGTTGCATTAGGAAGAATTAACTGATTAAACAAGAAGTATTTGCGATGAAAAACGTTAGATGAATGGGAGAGCTAAAATTAGATCTAGATTTATAGTTCAATTTGAAAAGTCCCTAACATTGTTTTTTTTTTACAGATTTCTTTTGGTGCTGATTTGTTTAATATTCAGTGTACTGTCTACTATAGAGCATTATTCTGAGTTTGCCACTGGAACACTTTTCTGGATGGTAAGTTAACATCTTTTGGGAAAGACTGTAGTCATTTTGACTAAATCTAAGCTGTTTTAGGTGGAAAAGGGAGGTAACTTTAAAAAATGCTCACGCAAAACATACTGGCAGGACATTTAAAGCATTCCCTGCTTTCTGTAAAGGAAGGTTGTAGTTTAACGATGATGATTATTTGCTACATCTGTAAACCCTGAGGGTACTTGATAGCATAACAGATTTATATACTTGCTTTCATAAGGTATGAAACTGTACCCTGTGGCCCTTACAGTGTACGACTGGTACTCATCAGCGTTATGCAGTGTAGAACAGGATATTCTGTGGGTAGAAATGTATTTTTAAAATGTATCTCTTAAAAGTCTTAATGGAAAAATTGACCAAGAACCATGCTCTTCAGAAGTCTCTGAATCTCACAGGCAAGGGATTTCTGTTTTCCAGTACATAGAACAGAAAGAGCTTCTAACACACTTCTAGGCATCATTGACTGGGCTTTGAAGTTGGTGCTTGTTGACTGTTGCTGTTGGCAATTACACTATCAGATCCTTTGCGAACATACATCAAGTTCTGTTCTTCGTGTTTTGCTAAAACATAAAGACTTTGTGTTGCTTATCTAATATCCTTTTGCTCTTAGGATCTTAAGTAGTAATTTAAAGAACAGGTGTTGTTATAGAGCAATCTGCTCACTTGGAGGTATACAAAGGTTGTTTATTGTTCTCACAGTAGCCAAGGAACAATTATTTTATCCCTGGAATAAATGGCTGATTTACAGATGAAATATTCCTGAACTATGTTACCAGACTCGAGCTATTAAGTCTCTTAAAAATGAGAGATCACATTCAGCAACCATCTATAAACTATTGCAACATACATATAATATTTTTGGGTGTTAATTTGAAGTAGGTGCGAAATAAAAGTGCAAATAATTTGGACGAAGACTAGTGTTCCTCCTCTTTTTCCCCCTGGCTCTCTTCACCTGTAGAAAGTTAAGAAAAGCAGTGAAGCATCCTTAATAAAAACTGAGTAAATCACTTTTAGGCTGTTGCTCACATTATCTGTATTTTAGCAACTCAAGTCCTTTGATCTCAATGTGTGATAATCACAGTAGCCTCCTTGTAATTTATTTTTCCTGAATGGTGGCTTCTAATGTGATAGGTTTTGATTTTCCATCTGGTTTGAAAATAAATATCGGTTGTTTTTTTCCTGTGGCTTAGTCTACATTAGTATATGCAGCTTCTGCATGCAATTGACTACGCTATCATTAGGATTCCTGAATTGTTTTTGAATTTTATTTAATGCTAATCCTGTAACAAATGTTGCTTGGCCTTTAAGCCATATTTAGTGTCAAGCAGAGTGAAGTATTCTGACAATCATATGTAGTCTTCTCATGCTCACTAGAGGATACAGAGTGATTATAAGTCGTATAAGAACCAACTAATACTGGCAGGGATTCAATGCTTAGCTGATTGTATTTTTTTTGCAACTGGTGTGTGCATGTGCATACCACGTATTATTGTTGGACAAAAAATAACTAGATGAAGACAGAAGTGAGGTTCCCACAGTGCCCGCATAGTACGAGAGGCTATTTTAAAGTGATGTTATCATCTAACAAATAAATCACGCACAGTCAGTGGCACTGCTGGAACAATTTCTTGGCCAACTTGGTGTTGCAGCCTTGTCCTGGAGGATACCTCTCTTGAGTTTATTTTCCTCCCTGCTGTTTCCTGAGCTTTGTTCCTAGAAGTGGCCAGCACAGAGCACAGTAGCTGTTCTGCTGGTTACTGTAGATCCACTTGCCTGGAAAGCATTTCACTTAAATCTGTGAGTCTTAGAGTCTCTTCTGAAACAAATTCACTTCAATTACACTTAAAAGATTGCTTTTAGAGCTCATTGAATTATTTCTGTTTCACAGAGGTGTGAGGTTTCTTGTTTCTAGTAGCTAAATGGTTAGACTCCTGCTTGGAGCACTTCTCCCCACCCTTACCTGAAGGAATTTCAAACTGAAATTTGTTTCTCTCCTGATTGAAGGAACTGTAATTCTTTGTATAGCCCTGTTAGTGTGTCAGTGGCAAATAAATACCAGTACGTGATGTTTGCGTTATTTTCCCACTTGTGGAAAAACTGCATTCCATTTTATCAAGGTAGATTAACAGTTAGGAAGGTTCAACTTCAAAATTGTAACGTCGAAAGTCGGTAAGGTCTGACAAGAAGGAAAGCATCTGATACTTGTAGAATAGTAAATATTTTTGTAATTTCTTAGAGAGGATGAAATGATGTGCCAAATATGAATTTGGATAATATGTGTCGCTGGGATAGATACGGCACATTAGTCACAGATGTAACTGTAGATGTGATCCCAAGCCACTAAAGTATTATATTTTAAATACTTAATTTTTTAATGTTCTTAATGGTGTAAGAGATGGTGTAAGAGAATTTCCTGTCAAGTATGAAACCGATCATCATTCAGACAAGCTATATGAATATACCAAGGAGAGCACATCATATCAAGAAAGCCCTTCAAAGCAGTGTTTGTAGTTTAAATGAAAAAAGGGGAGCTGAAGAACCATTGTTGTCTTTCACCCCTCTGCCATGGTCTGTTTTCTTTCATCTATCTGCATGCGCTGCTTTTGAGAATCTAGCTCCATCTTCCCAATAACCTCCTTGCAGAGGCCCCCCATGCATTTATTTCTCCAGGCTGAACAAGTCCAATTCTATCAGCCCCTCCTCATAGCATACGTGGTCCAACACCCTGGCCACATTGATGGTGCTACGCTGAACTTGCTCCAGTGTCTCGAAGTCTTTCTTGCAGTGGCGGAAAAAACCAGGTGCATTATTCTAGGTGCAGTGTAGTGAGAGTTAAATAAAGGGAGGTAATCACTTTCTTTGTTCTCCTGTGGTTTGCTTTTGGAGGAGGTTGTTTTTAAAGTCCTGCTGGCTATCCTGAGCTTGTTCACCCTTCGGAGCTGTCTCCTATGGAATCCCACCTAACGGTTCTAGGAATAATTGGAAGTTTGCTCTCCTGAAATATAGGACCTGTACTCCATTCAGGACCTTGAATTACATTATTTATTGGATGCTACATCCAAGTCATTGTTATAGTTTATTGTATCCCAATGTAATTTTAACTTGTGTATCTGAACAGCAGATCCAGCTGTTTCATTCCCAGTGTGCCACTCGATACCTGTATCTAAAAGTTACTCCTGAAACACTCCAGAAATGTCTCAGATTGCTTGCCTCACCATATTGCTTTTCAAATAGGTGCTCGCTGAATTCAAGTCCTCTATAAGAGGACGTCATCTAGAAAGTTCCTTGAGTTGTTTAAAGAAGACTTTGACTGCCTTCTTATCCTGATCATGTGGTCTGTAACAAGCTTCCACCATGATGTCACCTTCAGTGATTTGTTGTCAGATCATGATTTGGTGGACTAAGTGCTTAAAACCTAACTTCTGGAAGAAGTCTGTGATGCCTTTTTAAAGCTCCCTGTCTGGGGTCCCTGTGCATTTCTTCCAGTATTTCGTGCCCTAAGTATTGGAGCAGGTACTGCCTTGAGAAATCCTCCACTTTGGTCACCAGTACAAACTGGCGAAACCGAACAGCATACTGAGCCAAAAGAGCAGTGTGAGGGGTGACTGTGGGCAGTTCTGCAACTGTTGAAAAGTGAGAACTTACCCTACTCTATGCTAAAATCAAATTTTTAAAATAATCCTGCCCAGGATGGCATTTCTGGACTTGGGATACAGCCTTGTGAATTACCAGTCCGTGACTGAGCTCCAGAGAGTCTGTAACCATGTTGTATGTACCTGTTCAATAGCTCCCCCCACCCACGTGGTTACTCACTAGATGCTTTTGGCACTCATGGAGGCATTTGTCAGGGTTCACTTGCCTTTTAGTAGTTTTTTCCAGATAGAAGTCAAGAATAGTGATTATGGGATTTCCTACAGTCAGTACTTAAAATCTTAATACAACACTGTTGACCTAATTATTACTTACTTGTGTTTATCTGATGCCTTCCCAAAGGCCTTCATAAGTGCTCCTTAAATACTGAGAGTGCAGAATGAGTTTGTAATTCCTGCCTGATGTGCAGAGCCGTGCACTTTTGTGACAGGAATCTGGCTCTTGAAGAGTGTTCATCTTGAAGAAGGCAAAACCTGATAGCTGTCTTTTTTTTCCCATCATCCTTAACACTTTGCTCATTCTTCTTTTGTTGCCAATTAAGAGAACAGGCATAGTATTTTTTTTTGTATTGGAGCCCCCACCTGTTTGAAGTAATTTCATACTTTCAGTTTTTCACTGATATATTTAGACATGGTTTGATAATAAATGAATGAAAGAAGAAAATTTAGTCTTGATGTAGCAGAACTGGTTTCAATCTATGTGTTCTTAAAATACATGTACGCACTTTTATCATTACCTTGGATTCCTGTCACTGGTCGACATTTTCATTAACCGTATTTTCCAGAGTTCTATCCATTTTATGTTTTACTTCTTTTTGCTTTCACTTGTTGAAATTTTCTGTGTGAGTTCAACAGATCAATCAAATCAGTGCTGATTGCTCGTAATTTCATTATAAAAATTCTTCTTGCTTAGCTGTTTTTTTTGACTTTAAATACTTGCGACTTGCATATAAGTCTTCCTTTTCTACTCCTTGTTCTAAGAATGATCCTTTAAAACATAATTACTGTAGTGTTTAAAATTGTTTCTTCAGCCAGTTTCTCTTCCGGGAGGTCATTGAACTTACAAGGAAATGTCTGTTCCTTGATGTATAAAGGCTTCTTTCAGGTGTGTGCATATTGCATGACAAATGTATATATTTTCACTCGTTAGTATTATTGGGTGGTTGTTGGGTGGTTGTTCAAGGTGAAGAATGTCTTGGGCTGTTCTTGAAGAGTTGCTGATATATTAGCGGAGACTTTTTGCATGGCCATAGAATAACCTTGGAATTGTCGAAGATGACAATAGCTAAGGGGCTGAGATTAAAACAGAAAAGCAAGTGTTTTTACTTAAAGTTCCCAATAAAAGAATTGTTTTTATTTAAAAAGATTATGCCAGAAAAGGGAAAATATTATGTTTTCAGCAAACTGTGTATGCTTGTGTCCATCTATTTTTTTCAAGCTTCTTTTACTGTTTCCTTTCTAGGTAACATTTTATCTTTCCACCTTGTCCCAGATTTTGATTCCCTAATGTATACAGTTATTATTTTATCTTATTTTAAAATGATTCTATTGAAAAAATCATTTTAAAAAGTTACCAGAGCCTCTTATATAGACTTTTACCTATACAGAAGGAGGCTGCAATGTTTTCTTAACGATTCAGTACTTTGTGTGTCGAGTTTGATTTGTAAGTGGCATCTAGATCTTTATGGATATGGCATTAAAAAATAAACTATAAAGTTGGCCAAGTGTAATTCCTCCTTTGAGTATTAATTTGAGTGTTTTCATGGTTAGAGGTCATATATTTTTCTACCAGGAGATGTCACCATGGTAGTTTACAAAAGACAATTTTTTATTTTTATTATAAAAGGCATTTCAAAAAGAGAGTGTCTTAGCTCCTGGGAGTAATTTCACTAATTGTGCTGTTCTGAAAACAAGAACAAAATATTATTTTTATCATACCCATTACATTTTTTAACAGTATGAATAAGAGAACACAATAAATCATCAATTTGTATATTAATGCTGTTGTGGGTGAAGGGGAAATGTTTCATAGTTTTACTATCTTGATGTGAATTACTTTTTTTAATTTAAGAATACCAAGAATGTTATTGACTTTGAAAAAATAGAATGTTTTTGCAATAAATAGTATTAATTCAACTTTGCTAATTTAATTTAATTGCTACTTTTATGCCGTGATGTATATAATGCCGTGGTCATTGCAGTTGGAATGAAGGGTGATAGGAAATATTGTTTATCTTAATACCCTTTCCAACACAGAGCTCATAATCCAAATGTGCAATCACGGCAGTGTTTCCAGGTTACGTGCTAATGGCACAACTGTGTAGGAATTGATACTGGATTGGACCAAAAGCTCAATTATTTCATTGTTGTACCTCTGGTAGTGGTCTGTTTTCAATGAATAAAGGAAGGGTTTCTTGTAAATTTATTATATATTAAGACAGGTAAAGGACTTCTGAGTCTTTTCCTTTGCTTTCACCCAGGGTTCGCTAGGTTCTAGTCATTTTCTCCTCAGGGGTTGTTTCCTACTCTGGTTTTCTCACGCTTATGTGGTAAGAGTTTCTAAGGGGCATCTGCTGTCCTAGAAGGTTCCTGCAGCACAGCCACAAACAAGGTAAATTGGCTTAGTGCTTCAAGTGGGATCCCATTCAGCTGGGACCACCTTCCCCATTTCAGCAGAGCTGGATCTCAGATTGCAGTGTTTTTTCTAGCTGAGCTCAGCTCCTGTGATGCGTCCATTCCCTCTTCCTTCGGGAGATGGACTTCAGGCATCTGCCTTCTTCTGATGTGTTTCTTTGCTGGAAAAAGCAACAGCATATCTTCTGAACACATTAACACCTGTAGTTCACAGCAGTACAGTACTAGAGGGCACACAATACCCTTAAAATCTGTTTCCAGAGTCCTCACTTGTCTCTATTGTAGGCCCTCACTGCCCTCTCACATTGCTTGATTGCTAGAAATCCCCGTGTAGGGACTACATTTAGCATGTAGCTTTGTTAACGTTCCTCTCTTCGCAAATTCTGCTGGAGAAAAGGCCGAGGTGTAAGATTAGGGGCTCCCATATCAGTTGCTGCGTAAGCTTTTCAAGAGAAAGGCTTATGCTGTGGCTGTATTGAGGGGTCAGGTCTCGAGAGGAGAATCTCATTGAAGAGGTGTGGACTGCAGATGCGTCACATCATTCTGCGTCCTCCCTGAAGTTACCACTTGGTTTTGGCTTTCTATAATAATTTCTTCTGCATCATATGCCATGAACACATCCTCCTGCTGTATATGTGCGCTAGGCTTCTCGGAGTACCTGAAATTCAGAGTACGAAGTGACCATTTGCTTACTTAAGCCTGCTAAAGCGTGTGTGTGTTTAGCTGCTCTGTTAACTCTGCTCTGAACTTGGGCCTTGGGGGGGGTTTCTTTTTTGAAAGCAGTGAGTTGACGACACCATTTTCCAAGTGCGTCTTTTTAGAAGAGGACGCATTCTTCACATATACAGTGGAGGGGCTCTCCTCTTTGTTTATTTTAGTCTCTGCTTTTGAACCCTCTCCCATTCAAGCTATGCAGTCTTATGATAAAATGCTGTGCCACCTTTAATCTCTTAGCAGAGTAGAAGAAAGGCTGCATGGTGTGTAAACTTTAAATTAGTCTTCTCTGTGTTAATGAAGTGCATACATTCTAACAGGTCTGAGGGCTTACTCTCCATCCCATCAAACCAATTAGAGTTATAAAGAAAAAATGGTGAATTTTTATACATTTCCTGCTTTCATGCCAATTTATAACTCTAAAGATGTCTAATGTATGAAGTTCACAGGTACCCCTCTTGCTGGCTACACCAAACAGTTTCTCACGGATTAGAATGTATTTCTTACAGAATACGCTATGCAGAGCAGGTCTCAATTTTTAGCGACATTTTGAGAATTTTATGTGGTCTACATTGCCTGTGTCACGGCAGGTGTTAATGAGGTATCCATTGCCTTAACGCAGGGGTGCCGAACATAAGACCCACAGGCTGAATCTGCCCCTCCACCTTGTTTTATCCAGCCCAGCACCTTGTTTCTACCCAGGGGCAGAACCAAGCTCCTCATCCCTACACTCCTGCCAGCGCAATCATGTGTGACGTGTGTTACGCTGCAGGAGCAGGAGAACAGTGGGAGCCGTGAGTTTGACCCCCCTGCTTTAAAGGGATTGTTTCATTAAAAACCCCACACTATTTCTTTTATACTATGGAAGAGTCGGACTCTGTTAGTGTAGAATATATCTGAATAAATACAACTTCATGGATCAAAAGGTTTTGCTCTATTCTTTTATTCCTTCTGAACATATGTGAGAGAAAACAAGAGGGAGAAATACTGTTTCTTTCTGAGCTTCTTGTTAATCTGTGGGAAGACGGAAAGAAGATTGTATTATTACAGTATAAGACATTATTAAAATAGATATGGAATATTGTTTCATAAATAAAGCATATTAGGAAAAAATTTGAGTCCACAAGACTTTCAACACATTCTATAATTTTAAGTTGTCTATTAAGTGATCTTGCTGAATTGTCGTAGTCTTCCTGGAATCAAATGCAAATATCAAGCTTCTTAATATGAATTATAATACAATGATTCTTGTGGTTTGCCCTAATGCAGTTCAAAACTTGTTGTGCTGGATGATTGCTGTGTGCTTTTCAACTATCTAAAATACAAATCACTGTGCAGTAAGTATGGCTGAGATGAATTAACAAAGGGCCACCTCATAACGCCCTTGGTCAATTTTTACTCACTTCTTACTCTAGCTCTGTAGAGTTTCCTGTGCAAAGCGGTTTCAGAATGTAGCCCAAGAGGCCTGAGAAGCATTTCTTATTTGGGAGTGAGAGGAAGGTGGAGAGGTACTTGCAGGATTTTTCCAATTCCTTTCTTTGAAATTTTCAGACTCTCCCCAATCAAAAGGTTAAGAAACACAGATATGTTTATTCAGAATGCTAAAGCAGATATTCACATTGGGTAGATTCCATTCCAGGAGTAAAGCTAAACCCTTCTCCTCCTACCAGAGGTCAGGCTTCAAGATATGCTGTTGGGGAACTGGAAGGCTCCTTTTGGGTACTGGTGGATCTATAGAGAAATAAGAATTTGAGGCACTGATTTCTTCAGTCTTTTTGAAGAAATCTATTTAATTGTGTTTCCTTCAGTAGTATCTTTCTGAATTAAGCAATTCTAGAAAAAAGTCCTTCTCAAAAAAAGTTGATGCTGTAGTTCATATTCTTTCAGAAAAAAATTTGCCTGCCCTATTAGAATTAAAAAGTGCATCTTCCTCCCTGGTTTGAAACTTCCACAACTCACTTGAATGGGAGTTTTCACAAATAATGCGAGTAGGGAACCATGTGCTTCCCTCGTTAGGGCACAACTTCATTCTGTACAGGAAACAGCAAATGCTGATAAACTGAAAGAGAAAGATACTTCTGGTATGAAGTCAGCAAGCTCAGCGTATTTATCAGACGCGCATGGATACATTTTTTTAAGAAGTGTTACACAAATGCATTTGTATCCAAACAACAGACTTTTAAACATGAAGTGCATTGGCTTCATCTAAGAGATGTAATTCTGAATAAGCAAATGGTGCCATAGGGCACTTAGAAGCATTTGAAAACTTTTCTTCCGTATATTGACTATTATATTTTCATATATAATGTTTGTCACCTGTAAGAGTAAGCATGACGGTAGGAAATGAGTATTTTCAGTATCAGTAGGTTTTCATAACATTTGGGTAACTATTAAGCTAAACAGGTCACTAAATTGACATTTTCAGATCTAAGGACTGGAAAACCTTGAAGACAGGTTATCAGATTAAATTTTGGACACAAATACACGTGTGCAAACATTTGGACTATTAAACCTTTATGCCTGTTTCTGAGGCTTCATTGTTTTGAGCTGCCATTCCTTGACTGAATCTTCGTGAGCACACACTATTCATTTAGCCATCCCACTTCCTCCTTTTACCCGAGCACCTAAATATTCCAATAAAAAAAGTGAAGAGAGCCTTGTGTGTGCTCTCCACCTAAAACACAGCTGCAGCTGAGAAAATACTTGTCTTTTTCATGCGAGCACTTTAATCACGCCAGCTGAACTCCTTCCCTTCTCCTGCTTACCTCGTGCAGTTA
This sequence comes from Neomorphus geoffroyi, assembly GCA_033558235.1. Classification (NCBI taxonomy): domain Eukaryota; kingdom Metazoa; phylum Chordata; class Aves; order Cuculiformes; family Neomorphidae; genus Neomorphus; species Neomorphus geoffroyi. The sequence goes on from JAUMJM010000038.1 coordinate 13,288,468, forward strand.
TCCATAACCATACTGGAATATATTGTAAATTCTGGGCTACATATTTCATTTAGACTTGCTCCGGTATAAAATGTTGATTTTCTGTGTTAATGTGAGCATTTTTCTATTTGATAATCAATGGTATTCCTAGGTAAAAGTGGCAGAGTTTCTTATTTGACCGATTAAACTAGATACGGATGGAAGTTATTTGCATATATATTACCCTTTAAACTTATTTTTTTTATATTTTTAATAAAATTAATAAAATGGAGTTATACTAAGAGTAGCATGAACATATTATGTATTGTTTTATGATTTCTTTTGCGGTGAAAACAGAAGACATATTCATTGTTTAGACTTAAAGAAAAAAGATGTAAAGATGACATAAGTTTAAGAGTTTCCACCTGCCTGGGCAAAGAATATTATAGGTATATGTTTTGGGGGTTTTTCTTTGGTTTTGGGTTTGAGTTTTGGGGTTTTTTCCCCCCAGACTACAGGGACAAACACAGAATAACGGAACTGCTGATACTGGCTTTAACAGACTTTAAACAGTATAAGCCCAGTTTAAAGCCTGTAGTTATATTATATTATGTATCAGTTCTTTGCAGTGGATAGGCAGTTACTGCATGTTCCTACTTGTTATTTTTGGGTTTGATTTCATTAGAGGAGTTCATCCCGGCTTTCTGCTGATGCCAAATGGCTTTCTTAGGTTTATGAAACCTACCGAGTATCCTCCAGCATGTATTTCTTCCCTCACCACTTGCAGGAGAAAGAGAAAAATACTGCTGAGAGCCTAAATATAAATGTTTTGCAGGATCCTTGCACGTATAATAACATTTTGTAAGGAAGGGTTCTGGAAAATTTCAGCAAGCTGGAGAAAGACCTCAAAATAGAGACATAGGTATGGATGTCAATCAAGAACACATTTGGAATACTATTTAATTTGCAGATTTTTTCAGATTTTTTTTGGTTCATGTTTCAACCACAGCAACTGCTCACCAACTTTTGTTCCCATTTTGGTGAGAACAAATATTTTTTCTGACTTTCGGAGCAACAAATTTAAGGTTCTGAAGAGTGTTTATGTGCTTAGAAGGAAGAGGATGCAGGCTGGGGGATTTTTAAAGGTGAATTTAGTGAGGTGATGCTTGATCAGCCTTGACAGCCCTGGAAATGGATGTCTTCTGTCTTTCATTAGAACTAAACACAGCAGTAATCTTCCTTCTTTCCTTCTTTTTTTTCTTTTTAAAATTTTTTTGGAGGGACCACCTATAAAGTTGTGATGTTTGTCCACTTTCTGTGCTCTTTTGGTCTTTGGCCTCTCTGAGGGTGTCAACAAGTTTTTAGTTGCTGTGGGTTTGGTAGTGTGGACAACTGTCCAGGACAAAATGAACTGAGACCAGTAATTAATTTCAAATTTATTGAATGTGCATGTTCTTTTTTTTGCCTTCATCTTGTCAACAACGTATTTTTCCTTTCCATAGATTGCGCAGAGTTAATTTCACTAGGGTTTCACAGATGTAGCCGAGATGGGTTCTTGTTGGTAGCCGAAATAAATTCGTAGGTTCTGGAATTTTGCTTGAGAATAAAATGCCCTCAGGCCAGATATAATTTTACTTTCATTTTTTAAATGTACTATTAGATGGTGATCAAGGAATAACTTAGGCCTAAGAAGGTTTTGCTTCCTCAGCACTTATCTGCTCGTCTCCTTTATGCACAGTTTTTTACTGAACTGACCCAATGATCCTAATGTGTAATTTCTGCAGAAATGATTCTTCCGCTGCCACCAGTGGTATCTGTTAGGACTGACACTGAATGGGCTGCCACTGAGTGGCAGGAGTGTGCTTTGCTTGCAGTTGTTGGCGTGTTAGTTTTCATTCAGATTTCTATGGATATCTTCCCTTGCCAAAGGGTAAGTTACCAACAAAGTCATGTAGGTTATGTTTTTCCAGCTAAGACTGTGAACACATGTACTTCTGAGGTGGAGGTCAGTGGAACTCAACCATTTTAGTCTGCAGATAAGGATGTGAAACTGTTTGCTTCAGAAACGCTCTTTCAGTTCAACCTTTGGTATAGCTTTCAGCTGCGTTACAGAAAGAAGTCCTCACAACTTCACATTCTACTGCAAAGCGTCAGTGTCATTCCTCCAGCTGGTCTGTTAGGTCCGTGTAGATAATGTCCTCCTTCCTTTGATGGAGATAAGAGATCCTTAAGAAGAGACTTGAAAACAAGTGCTACAGAATGATGACACCAGAAACCTTCTAAAAATGTGGACAATTTAATGAGAGAGAGTGTTTTTGTGAGATCCTTGAAATACAAGAATTCCTTTGAAGGTTTTTCTTGAGGTGTGCTATGACGATTATGATTGAATAACTATTTGTATTTAGATTTCAGAGAGAGCACAAACTTGGAAATATTACTTGTAGAAGCTCTAGATGATACATTAATTAAAAGAAATTAAACTTGTGGATCTGATTTTCCATGTGTTTTCTTGTGCTTCTGCCTTGAGACCGTGTTGCAAGCTTCCTTAGCTTTCTGCTAAGCCTTGGTTTTAGTCAGGCTGAAAGCGCCGCAAAAACAGAGGAAGGCTGTGCATATTTTCTTGGCTCTCATTCCAGGTAAAACAAGAAGATGGAAATGAACACAGAAATGTTAACAAATTTTGTTAAAGATCACAGTTGATGTGAAGTTTTGCAGATTACTGTACAGTTTTTCTTGTATGTTTTTCTGCTTTGAAATATCTTATTCTCTTTTCCACCGTTCAGAATGTCAGTTTTAAAGACATATTCTGATGTTTGTTATTCAGTGAAATTGGTGATTTAAGTGTGTTCCCTCTTCGGATGCTTCGAATTCCCCAGGTGCAGATTGCAAGCATGTTTAAGTTAAAATACAAATATTTTCCAAAACTGTAATTTATATGGTAGGTGTTTGGTGACTCTGAGTTACTGGATACAGTTTGGGTTGGAACAAAGCCTAGAAGCTGTGTTTTGGTGGTGCTAACATATTGCAATGGCAGAGGAAAATAAGGAAGGAAGGAACAAAGGTGTCAACAAATCTGTTCATTTTGCGATCCTTTACTAATCTGTTTTCATTAGGAGTGTCTAAAATTATACGGAACCTTGGTAGTGGACTAGTGCCTTACAATGCAGTGCTACGCAGGGCTGCAATATTAAAATATAGATAATTGATTTATTTTATAAGCAGTAGATATGCTGCTCAGCTCTGTTGCTGAGGCAAATAGCTCCAGGGTCAGCACAATCTGCAGTGGGGCGCTCCAGTGTGGTGTATGGCGGGGGGCCTGCAGTACGTGTGACAGCAGCTGACGAGACCCGGATGGGGCCAAGCCCCACCTGCCCCCGTAAGAAACCCCCAGGGAGCACTAGGGAGCAAGGCATGGCACAGCGGTTTGATCACAAGGGTGCTGTAGCTCGACCAGTCTTGACCAGGGAGCAACGGTACCCACCACAACCAACACAGCTTCCTGGACAGAGCTCTGATGGGAACACGCTGTCACCCAAATGTCACGCTGCAGGGTTGGAGGGGTCATGAAGGTTAAGTTGTCCTGCGCCCTGTCATCAAAGCTTCTTCCATAAGGAAGAAAAGATGGGTCATTGTCATAGCAGATCCTCTTCTGAGGGAAAGAGAAGGCCCAACGTGCAGACCAGACCCACTTCTTAGGGAAGTTTGCTGCTTCCCCGGGCCATGTGTTACAGGTGTGAAGAGAAAACTTCTTACCATTGTACGGCCCTTGGGTTCTTGTCCATTATTGAGTTTTCAGGTAGGCACCAATGAAACTGCAATAAGAAGTCCAAGGGAATCCAAAGAGACTTCAGGGGCTTGGGACGACTGATTAGGAGATCAGGAGAACAAGGAATGTTCTCTACCCTTCCAGTTGCAGGGAATGACGAGGGAAGAACCAGGAAGGCCTAGCAGATCAATACCTTGGTCTGAGACTGGTGCCACGTGCACAATTTTGGGTTTTTTGATCATGGATTGGTCTACATGACACGGGGCCTGTTGGTCATAAACGGAGTACACTTATCTCAAAAGGAGAAAAGGATCTTGGCCCAGGAGTTAGCAGGGCTCCTTGAAAGAACTTTTCATAAAAAAAATAAATTAAGTTTTCAAAACAAACAAAGGAAGAATATTGTGTTTTCCCCTATGACATACTGATGGATGGAGCTTAAACTATACTTTTATCCATGCAAATCATGCTCAGGAGCTTCTCAACAAGCTTATTTGCATTAGTCCTAGAAACAAATTAGATATGCAAACTGTAATCTGTCTTTTTATGAAACGAACTGATATCTTGTCCTTTTAATTTTGATAGGAAATAGTTCTGGTTGTGTTTTTTGGTGCTGAATATGTGGTCCGATTGTGGTCTGCAGGCTGCAGGAGTAAGTATGTTGGCTTCCAGGGAAGAATACGGTTTGCCAGAAAACCAATATCAATTATTGGTAAGATTTAAACTTTTCTTCTTTTTTTTTTTTTTTTTTTTTTTTTTCTCAATTCTCCTGCTATAATCTGCTTTAAAGCAAAAGTACCAACCATTGCAGAGGACATTTTGCAGTTCTGAGCGGTGTCTATCACTCAAGCATTTATCTGCTTTGTGAACCTATGCAATTATTTTTTCTTTTGGATTGCTAGTTCTGAACATTTAAAATACGGCTGTGAGGCACAGGCAGACATCAGCTTAAGCAAGGCAAAACTGTAAAGAGAAGAAATGATTGCTAAATTTACTTGTGTAAATGGAGAAAATTGTCAAGAGTTTAACACAGCAATTCTTTCTAAGGTCTGCTGTAGAAAGCAAACTCAAAGGTGAGTGCAAATTGGGAAAACCAGGGAATCGTGTGAAGTCTAAGTCAGGAAAATTCCCCTGGGTAGTCCCAAAGTTAAGCAGTTTTGGATGGTTTGAGGCACTGTTTTGGGTAACATCTCTGGAGTGGGAGAGAGCTTAGCAGGGGAGGTGACACACAGAACCTGTGGAAGAGTGATCTTTGGTCAAAATTATGGTAGATCATAATCAAAATTTCTGGTTTAAGCCTGTAAGTTTATGTAGACTCCACCAGAGCTGTGAATTTTATATTACTCAAACACCAACTCACTGAGTTTTAAACAGAGCGAAGAGGTAAAAAGGGGAGAGAATGAGCTGTGACTTTATGAAACTTGGTGAAACACTCAGGAAACAACGTGTTCTATTATACATCTGGATGTCAGTATTGAATAATGTGATGAAATACTATGCTCAGTTTGGGGTTATTGAGAAAGAAGTGTTTCATTACCCACAAACAAATTCTTCAGCTGCTTCTAGAGCTGATATGGTTTAATGATCTGCGTAAGAAATGGGGGTGGATCTCCCTTTAATCCAAATAGATGAACTTGGGAAGTACATTTGCTGTGAGTGACAGAATCATACCGACATCCTATCATTTTCAAATCGACAAGAATAAAATACAAACCTAAGAAAAATAAATTGAATGTTTACAACATAATGCAATAAGCAAGGTATTCCTTTTGCTTTTGCATGAATAGTAAATTATTTATTTTAAAATCAAAAGAAATCATTGAAATGTCTTTGATATCAGAGAGATTTTGTTAAGAGTTTTTGCCCACACTAAAATTTGGACTGATTTTTAGAAAGTTCAACATGGGCAGCAATTTTTAATTCCTTTAATTTCTCCCATTCTCTTTCATTCTTCCTCCTCTTTTATAAACTTGTTTAATATTATTGCATTCCATGCTGCATAAAATAGTATGTCAACGTACTGCTTCTATAACTGGGGAAGGAAAATGTTAAGATAGGACACACTGTTCCTTAAACATTCTTTTAAATTTTTATCTAAATGAAAAGTGGTGCTTCTTTACCTTGTAAATGATTTTTTTATTTCTCAGTTATATTTTTCTAGAGTTAGCATATTTTTTTCTCCTTTTTGCAGACAGTTTATAGACGATTACAAGTAAGTGAGGAAAGACAAATCTATAATTAAAGAACATGTCAGGAGACCTAAACTGAATTCCAGCATAGCAGGAATCCCTAGAAAAATCACGTTGTCTCTCTGTGCTTAGTTATTCCCCAGTTCACAGAATGAGTATATTTAAATAGTGTGTTGTGCCGATGTATTACTGTAGCAGAAGTCACAGTGATACCTTTCCTAAATATTGATGTAGCGCTTCCCATGATTTAGTGTTTCAGTAGGGTTAGAGGTGAGGAGCCAAATACTTCTGAAAATCCTCACCTAATTAGGCTTTTAGGTACCAAGCCCAGGCAAAATAAGAAAAATGCCACTTCACAACCTCTTTTAGCCTTGTGTTGTTACAGAAAATGTCACAAAAAAACAAGTTTATGAATTAAATTAGTTTCTCTTGGTTTTAACAGCGTTCAGTTTGAAAGACACAAGGCAGACTTCGCTGAAGTTAATGCGTAAATAAGTAATATTTCACTGGCAAGCTGATTTTTAAATAAAAAATTGCAGCTGGTTGGAATTGCTTGAGGTTTCAGAATGTAAGAGTAAGCCATGGGGACAGTGGACTGGGTTTTCAAAACTGTACTCCACATGCTAAATTGCCAGGAACGTGATTTGTGTGGGCCTGTCATCTACATCACAGTATCACAGTACCGTAAGGTTGGAAAAGACCTTTGAGATCATCGAGTCCAACCTATGACCCAACACCTACACCTACTCCTACTCGTCAACTACTACATATGTAGTGCATGTATTGTGTAGAAGACACTACGTCATTTCTGTCTCTCCACACCTCCTGTAAATGCAGACATGTTTGCAAACGTGTAAGTATTGTAACAATTGAGAAGGATATGCACAGATCACTGTTTATAAATTACTGGAATTCAAGTTTTAGAATTACCAAGGCTTCCTGATACTTTTTTAAAAACTACCATAAATACTAATGTAACACTTATCTAAATACTAGTGCTTGTTAGAGTTGAAAAAGTTATTTAAACAGACATTGGTTCTTTATCCTGATGTTTTCCATGCCAAGGGTTTGCTTTAGTTTGTCTTGTGTAGACATTTAGTGCAAAATATTTAAGCTATTCTTGAAAAAGATAATTGTGGTGATTTCTTGTGGAGAAGCGTTGATGCTTCCACACTTTGAAGCAGATGCTTGAAAATGGGTCTTGGATTGTCACTGAAAATCAGCTCCAAGCTGGCCTCTAAAAATTGGTAGCTTGTTTATGCTTGAAACACCTGCTGAAGAGTGGTTTTGTATTCTTCAAAGATTCAGTCTGCAGTGAGCTGCACAATTCATGTTTCAGGTTTCTCTGAGCAGCAGTTGCGGAGCTGGAAGTGGGAAATCTGTTGGTTTTGGTTTTGAAGGGCTCTTCCTGAAACTGTCGAGGACACAGGGAAGGGGGAAAATATGATATCAGGCGCAAAAGCCAAGGTGAAACAAGGAGGAATGGGCTGGGACACAGAGGCGCAGTGAAACGGCAGGAGGATGAATGCTGATGTAAAGGAAAAGGACGTACAGAGAACAACAGGCAAGCAGGAGGCTGAGGTTATTGAGTCTGAAAATAGAGGTTGTAGGTGATCGAAAGGTGGCACTGTAAGGGCAGAAGGATGTGCTGCAGACCTAGAGGTAAATTTGTACTGTTTGAACCAGCAAACTAGGATTAGTATGAGAAGCCTGAAGATTGGAAACTGGCATGAAGATGCGGAATGGAGAAGAAGCAGAGGTAGAAGAAGGGGTCTGGGTGAAAAAAATGAAATATCTCTACCATGTAGAACACACTTTCAGAAAAGTGGAAAGTACAAATGAAGAAAATCTCTATTGCTGTCAGTACCTGATTGAAACTCGTTTCCTAAGTGTCAGTCTTCTCCTTCAGTGCTGATGGTTGGATGGATATGTTTCGTGCCTGATGATTTAGTAAGGACATGAAGTGCATCGTTTGCTTAAGAGGAAAGATCTGTATTATGATGTGCTGGGAAGAAAATCCTCCCTAAAATCTGAGTGTTTACAAATGTATGGGCACACATGTAAATGAGAAAGGAAGAGCATAAAAATATTGGAAGGCCAGGTGCTCAAAGTTAGATTATCCCGAAATAGATAAGCCTTCTGTAGCCTTAACTTATCCCTTTTATTTTCATTTTTGTAAATGTAAAATTATTTCAGTGCAGACTTTAAACTGATTGAGTGCCACCCCTTGAAGAGTAATCCTGCTTTTACAATAAAAATTAGACTGATTCTGGAAATTAATTCAAGTCAGAGTGTGAAGACTACTGCTGTAGTATTTGTTGCAGCAACTACGTGGTTGTGAATGGGGCAGGGGAATGTTTAAAGTATGTTTAAAGAAGGGGAAAAAAGTTACCCTTGTTGAAGGCAACTGTTGCTTCTAAGGTTGGATTCTATCCCACATCTTGCCTGGGCATCACACAGAAACTCTGTGGCAGTTATTTAAATCAGTTTTCACAAGTGTACCTCATTTTCTGCATGTCCAGGATGAGAACTTTGAAGTCAGGTTACAGAGGCTTTGAGCTCTCATGGCCGTAAGGGGTTTTTTTGTTTTTCTTTTTTTAAGTGCTGTATAATGTTAAGTGCTCTGAAGAATAAAGTACTGCCTGTTTAAAACCGGCAAGGAGAACTTACCAAAACTTTTCCTCATTGTGTCTACACTTGGTACCCATTTATAACACTATCATTTGTTTTCTGGTTAGAATTTCAAAATGCAGCATTTAGATGCTCTAAAGAGATTATCCCAGAAATGCTCATAAGAAAATGAGAAAAACCTTTTCCCAGAATGGGGTTCAATAATTAAAAGCAATAGACCACTGAGGTAGGATAATAGAAAATAAGGAATACTGGTACTGTGAACAAAATCTATAATTTTCATCGTGTAATGCTGAAAATGTGTAAAATGTAGAGTTTTGGAAAAAATGGAATTCTGGAAAAAATTGTTCTTTTCATATGATTAAATACTGTATCACAAAGTAAACCAACACTCATTTCTCTTAGGCAACCTTTGTTCTGACAGTTCTTAAACTTTGAAAGCTTGGATTTAGAGCTTTGATACAATTTTTAAGCTAAGTGTATGTGTGTGTATGTGTGTTATACTTGACTTTATGCATTTAATACTGTTTTGTTTTTTTTTTTTAAACAGATCTAATTGTGGTAGTAGCCTCAATTATTGTTCTAAGCATTGGATCTAATGGACAGGTGTTTGCTACTTCTGCAATAAGGTATGCTCTTCTAGTGGCTGCAGCTCTTCACAGCCGCAGCGCTATATTAGATGTGTATCTAAGCTCCCAATTTCCAAATTAGATGTATGTGTAATTTTCGTAATATAGGAAAAGTTTTTATATTGAAACACTGCACAGTAGAAGACTGTGTTATTTTACTTGGTCGCTGGTTGGGAAACAAGAGTGCAGACCCAAGGCATATGAAAAATGTTGGGAATGCTGAAGCCAAGAGGGGAAAAAAAAAAAAAAGAAGCATTATGTCATATATAAAATATCAAACAGCTCTTTTTGACACAAGAGTATTACAGAACATTGGGTTATTTAAGAAGAAATCCAGACAGCACTTAACTTGGTACTTTTTGAGTACCAATAATTACTTTGTTTATGGAGTAATTATATTTTAATGGATTTGTTTGACACATGTTAACTCTTACCATACATCAACCAGAAACATATGACGTCTACAGTGTTTGTTCAGCTTGCATCAAGTACCGCAAGCTTGTTTGGGGAAGTGGGTAAATAGAAGAAAGGAATGATAAGCAGAGTAGGTGTACACCCCACTCCTTCTAACTTAATTTGCAAGATGTATCACAGTATCACAGTATCATAAGGTTGGAAAAGACCTTTGAGATCATCGAGTCCAACCTATGACCCAACACCTACACCTACTCCTACTTGTCAATTACACCATGGCACTAAGAGCCTCATCCAAATTCTCTTTGAACACCTCCAGGGATGGTGACTCAACCACCTCCCTAGGCAGCGCATTCAAATGGCCAATCACCCTCTCAGTGAAGAATTTCTTCCTAATGTCAAGCCTAAACCTCCCCTGGTGAAGCTTGAGACCGTGTCCTCTTGTTCTGTCAATGGTCACCCGAGAGAAGAGTCCAACCCCTGCCTCACCACAACCTCCCTTTAGGTAGTTATAGAGAGCAATAAGGTCTCCCCTGAGCCTCCTCTTCCTCAGCTCCCTCAGTCGCTCCTCACAGGGCTTGTGCTCCAACCCCTTCCCCATCCTCGTTGCTCTCCTCTGGACACACTCCAGTATCTCAACATTCTTCTTAAACTGAGGGGCCCAGAACTGGACGCAGCACTCGAGGTGCGGCCTGACCAGTGCCGAGTATAAGGGGATGATGACCTCTCTAGTCCTGCTGGCCACACTGTTCCAGATGCAGGCCAGGATACCATTGGCCTTCTTTGCTACTTGGGCACACTGCTGGCTCCTGTTGAGTTTCCTGTCCACCAGCACTCCCAAGTCCCTTTCCGCCTGACTGCTCTCCAGCCACTCTGCATCCAGTCTATAGCTCTGCATGGGGTTGTTGTGTCCAAAGTGTAGGACCCAGCATTTGGACTTGTTAAACCTCATGCTGTTGGAGTCAGCCCATCTCTCCAGCCTGTCAAGGTCCCTCTGTAGGGCCCTCCTACCTTCTAGCAGATCGACACTTCCTCCCAGCTTGGTGTCATCTGTGAACTTGCTGATGAAGGACTCGATCCCCTCATCCAGATCATCAATAAAGATATTAAACAGGACCGGGCCCAACACCGAACCCTGGGGGACACCACTAGTGACCGGCCGCCAGCTGGATGGGACATCATTCATTACCACCCTTTGGGCTCGACCATCCAACCAATTCCTAACCCAGCACAGAACATTCCCGTCCATGCCACGGGCTGCCAGCTTGTCCAGTAGTCTACTACAGGAGACAGTGTCAAAGGCCTTGCTGAAGTCCAGGTACACACACCCACAGCCTTTCTCTCATCCACCAGGCGAGTCACATGGTCGTAAAAAGAAATCAGGTTGGTCAGGCAGGACCTGCCTCTCCTGAAACCATGCTGGCTGGGCTTGATCTCTCCCTCATTCTGCAGGTGCTGCATGATCGTACACAGGATTATCCGTTCCATAATTTTGCCTGAAACCGAGGTCAGGCTGACAGGTCTGTAGTTACCTGGATCATCCCTACAGCCCTTCTTGTGGATGGGCGTCACATTGGCCAACTTCCAGTCTTCTGGGACCTCTCCAGTGAGCCAGGACTGCTGATAGATGATGGAAAGCGGCTTAGCAAGCTCATCCGCCAGCTCTCTCATCACCCTAGGGTGGATCTCATCAGGCCCCATAGACTTATGGGGATCCAAGTGGCTCAACAGGTCTCTAACTTCTTCCTCCTGTATGACAGGGGGGCTGTATTGCACCCCGCCCCTACCCATCGCTTCAGTAGACCAGGTGTCCAGAGAACAATCTGCCTTACTGTTGAAAACCGAGGTGAAGAAAGCATTAAGCACCTCAGCCTTTTCCTCATCTTTGGTTACTATATTTCCCTCAGTGATCGATAAGGATTGAAGGTTGTCGCTGCCCTTTTTTCTGCCGTTAATATATTTGAAAAAGCACTTCTTGTTGTCCTTAACATAAGTGGCCAATTTAAGCTCCAGCTGGGCTTTTGCCTCCCTAATTTTCTTCCTACACGACTTGACAATATTTTTGAACACAACCTGAGTCACCTGCCCTTCTTTCCATGTGCTGCATGTTCTGTTATGAACCTCTAATTTCCAATGCAGTCTAATCACTGTAAAGTGAGGATGTTCAGTACTGTCTAAACCGTGTAGCTTTGTAGACTAGGGATGTCAAACTCACAGCCCATGAGCCGAATCCAGCCCTCCACCTTGTTTTATCCAGCCCAGCACCTTGTTTCTACCCGGTGGCAGAACCAAGCTCCTTGCTCCTATGCTCCTGTCAGCGCAGTCACGTGTGCAGCGTGTGAAGCGCGTTACGCTGCAGGAGCAGGAGAGCGGCAGGAGCCGTGAGTCTGACACCCCTGGTGTACACAAACACTGGAGGGAATTACATATAAAAAGTACTTTTAAGGTAATTTTTACTATAGAACATAAATCCTTACATGATGATAAAGACCCACAGGCAGCATGAATGTCATGGATCAACTCGTACAGGAGGAGAGGAGGGTGAATGTGAAAATGTTGTTTAATTTAAGTAGAAGTGTAGGAAGGACTTTAATGAAAAAGCCCACTGTGTGTTTAAATGTGAAGCCAGGTAGGTGGCTTTAGGCTCAGTGCAGCCCTTCCTAGTGTTAAATTATACAGCCAGTGTCTGACAACTCATAAACCTTTCTGCCAGAGAAACTCAACCCACGTCGCAGAAGTTTTGTTATTGTACTATTGAAAAAACCCCTGGGTCAGGCAAGTCTTAGTCCCACAAAGTTTCCTCAGAACTGTGATATAAGTGGCTGGGTTTGAATTAAGAAGGAATGGATCTCATATCCTTGCCTTTGGTTTTGTTGCTTTTAAGGGGTACTGTTATGGTCCTCTTCAGACTTTCCCTTAAACTCAGCAATCCCAGAAAGCATAGGTGCATGCACGTTAGGTTGCTTTCTTGTAGAATGAAGCTGCAAACTCCAAACCCATCAGGTATGACAGGTTGACATTTTCATCCCTGCAGTAACCAGTGAACCTGAGATCCAGTAGCACCGCAGAGTTCACAGTAGAGTCCAACAGCCTTCTGTCCTTACTGTTTCAAGTTCACCAAATTGATAAAAATTGTCTTTCCAGCCAATTTCTTTTCTGTTTCCAGAGGAAGTGGGTTGTGTTTGTTCAGAGCCTGTGTATCTGGAGGTTTTTGTTCGCTATCTTGGTTTTTAAATCCTTATTTGTAAAACTGCCAAACTATAACACCCATGTCAGCACTTGGCATTATAGCTCTCAGATACAACAGATAGGAAAATCAAGAACTGCCAGTGGGTCAAGGCATTAAGGGGTGTGTCTAGTAATTATATAGATATATATTATATATATGTAACTTTCTCACCTCCTGACACAAGCAACCAATGAGCTATTATGTTGTGAAAGTCTATTTGTACTCATGTATTTAATAGTCTTATAATTCTTCTTGGACTCATGTTTTAATTAACAGGTGTTAAGTGGATATTTTTAAGTTTCCAGCTAATTAAAATCATTGTTTCAATGGCATAGCAGAAAAATAACAACACATTATGTTCCTACACCCAGTCACTGATATATGATTTGATAGTTAGGATTATTGTGAGCTTTCCAAAAGAACGACAAGCATTTGATTATGTGACTGTCAGCTGTGAAAGCTCAGAAAACCTGCTTTCTGAGTAAAGGAGAAGTTGGGTCTTTCAGAAGACAGTATGCCTTCCCAGTTTGGGTACCAAGTGACTGAGGATGGCGCCGTGCTGAGTTTCCTGCCAGGTGATGTAACTCAGCAAAATGCAGCCTCAGTGGAATTGAAATAAGATTGAATGAACAAATAACAACAACAACAAAATGTTAAGGATAGGTAAAAAGAGCTAAAAATAATTCTAGTTAAAAATTTTCACATAGGTGAATTCAACATTCATCCTTTCCTGCTCTTCACTGTTTTGTTTCAGTGATAGAAGTCTAACATGAGTGTAAGCAAACAAAGTTCATTGTCCAAAGGTTAACTGGAATGATGTGTTTCCATTGAACAATGTTCTGCTGGAGGACCTTATAGATAATAATTTTTTCTTTAACGGAAAATACTTGGAGTTTATATAATTCAGTTATTGTCCTAAAATCACATAAGACTGCATCTATTTCCAGTCATACCTTTTCTATAACTCACACAAAAAGGACTTCAGTGTTACTATGTTTGATTCACATTTTACCTTTGGCAAATAGAAAAAAAAGTTTGCTTGTATTTTTGTTAGCAAAGCTTGAAGCACTTGCTTGGAAAGGAAGCATTTCAGAATGATAATCAAGTAAAATATGCAAGTTTCCTCTGAGTTTGAAAGCATGTATTTCAGACTTCTTTTTTTTTCTTTAACTAATTGATGTATCACACAGTATCACAGTATCATAAAGTTGGAAAAGACCTTTGAGATCATCGAGTCCAACCTATGACCCAACACCTACACCTACTCCTACTTGTCAACTACACCATGGCACTAAGAGCCTCATCCAAATTCTCTTTGAACACCTCAAGGGACGGTGACTCCACCACCTCCCCGGCCAGTTACCCTCTTAGTGAAGAACTTCTTCCTAATGTCAAGCCTAAACCTCCCCTGGCGAAGCTTGAGACCATGTCCTCTTGTACTAGTGAATATTTCTGAATATATTTGAATATAATGAAAAGTGATCTAAACATAAGGTCCACTGAGATGCCTGAAGTCTCAGATGCAACTCTAGCCAGGGGCAATGCTATCAGAGTTCTCTAATACAGTAGTTTGTTGGTGAACATGGTCAACTATGTATAGATAGAGCACTACTGTCCTCAATTATTAGTTGTATTTAATGCCCTGTTTTTCTTACAGGGGGATACGGTTTCTCCAGATACTTCGCATGCTTCATGTAGATCGACAGGGTGGCACCTGGCGGCTGTTAGGATCAGTTGTTTTCATACATCGTCAGGTATCAGATCTTTAAAGACCCCCCAGTACTTTGTTTACTTCAGTATATTGTTTTTATGGGCTTCAAATCAAAGTCTGATTTAAAATAACGCAAGAGAAAAAATATTTTAAAAGTCCATTATGTGTTCCTTTCCACTTTTAAAATGAGAACACTCTTCTTCACTTCAGGTCAGTGGCTAACAGGGTATGAGCATCAGTATTTTTTTTTTAAATTAACTCTTGTACTCTTTGATGCTATTCTTCAACATAATTTATTAAATGCCGTTGTGTGGGCTGCCTTTCCTATTGCACATGCTGTCCACTGTCTTCACAGAAGATGTTTTCTTAGCTTAGATGTTCTGTGGAAAGACAAATAGTAGTGAAAGCCTTGATAGAACAAGTGGATTATTTACATCATCCTATTTTCCTTGTCTGAAGAAGGATTTTTCTAATTAGTTCTATAAATAAACATCCTGACTATGTTATGGAAACATGCAAGAAAAGTTACTTTTTTAAGGGTGTAGTGTTAGAGGTAAACGTGGCTATGGATACTTATATGTCCATTAAAGGCTGCAACTGTTATTCTATACAAAAGTTCATTAAGCAGGAAAAGCTTAAAAGTTTTAGTGCAGACTTCAAAAAAGTTCTAGCCGGAAGCTTCTTTCTGGAATCTCTTGATAAAAAGCTGCCTTAGCTGTATGAATGTAGTAATCAGCTTGGATCATTAGCCTTTAAATCTTGCATATCATACCATACTGTGGAGAGCTACGACTTTACACCACACTTGGAAGGGTGGTTCTTTAGCCTACTGAGTGTAGATTTATTTATTACTGACAAATAGTCATAAATTTCCACACAGATATTCTTTCATCTGCTATTTAGAAAAAAGATTGTTCTGGGGCAGCAAAAGGAGGTACTTAAAAAAAAAAAAAATATTAAATATTACTTTTCTTTCCTTTTTTCCCCTCCTTTCCTCCCCCCCCCAAGTTCTTTTGGAAATGTTGTGTCCCGCTGGCTGTGCAGCACCGATGCGCACCAAAGTGCTCCAGTATAAAGCCTGCTTTCATCCAGTACAACAGGATGACTTTTAATGCTCTAAGTCTGTGTGGTCTTCGTTTATTATGGTCACATTGCCTGAATATCTAGCTAGGGCAGAGCTGGTATCCAAATACACTTTCTCAACATTTGCTAACCTTACTGACAGAGGTGTTAGAGAGAATTTTTTCCTGTGGGTGTTCAGAGTTTTAGTTGAGAATCTGGAAATACTATCTCCAAAATATAACACTTATGTCTTAAATGTCACAAACGTAAATAAGTTCAATGGTTTAAAAGGAAAAAAACAAAACCCTTGGAGAAGTGAATTTATGAATAAACGCACCTGAAATTCTGCTAATCCAAAGAAGTGATTATGATGATATATAAAACTCCAGAGATCTGTAGCGCTTGTCAAAGCAGATCACCCACTAACACATTAATAAAAAAAAATCAGACACACAGTTCTGTTATTGACATTGGACAGGTGTAGGTGAAACCCTAGCATGGGACCAAATGGAAGGCAAAATGAAACCTTTATTCCTTTCCAGTCTCTTAAAGAAATTTTTGTTTGAAAAAAACCCAAAACAAAAACACCTCAGCTGCTTTTTTTCTTTACGGGCAGAGCACAAGGTCCTCAATTATTTGTTGAGTTTGGTACTCTTTCAGAATAAATGGGACCCTAAACCCTTAAACACTTGAACAATGTAAGAAATTCACATCTTTGTGACCTGTGAAAATAATAAGCACTTTGACCTCTGTGGGCCCAGAAGAGCTTTCTAAAGTTATCATCAATTATTTCCATGTGTTTTGGAATTTTACATATAGTTGTATTAGCTCACTCGGGCCCAGCTTGGCTAGGATGCTCTTCTATTTTCAGCAGGTTGAGCTTTTACAAGCATTTCTTGCCAAAAGCAACAAAACATGAGTCAATATCCCATGTGGTGATGGAAAGACATGGAAAAACCATGTGGCTTACTGAAAAACTGAGTTAGCCAATCCAGCTCCAGCTTGCAAGCCTCTCAATTGGTTTTACTTATTCCTTCACCTTGCTTTGTGAGGTCTTCTACTGCTTTGGGGAGGGAGTTAGTGATGTGTTGTGGATTTGGGGTTTTATTTTATTTTTCCTAAGTGTGGAATTGCATATTGTGTGGTCCTTATTGTAACTGAAAATATAAATCTGTCTAAATGGAAAAAAAGCATTGACTCAAGGCTCTTGAATATTCAGGTTTACCTTCGTGCATATTTGTTTTTTGTTCTTGCCACTTCCTTTGCACATACGTATCTGAAATTCCTTGCTGAGAACAGACATTGGTATTAGGCTGCCATCTTTACTCTTAAGCTCTCATCCATTAAAAATCATATCAATGTGAGGTTTTAAGGCCTGATTTCTGCAAAATCCTCTTTGCGTTGAGATCACGTATCAATTAATGCTATTTGGCATTACTAGACACCACTCTATCCATATTTTTTCAAGCATGTAGTATTTTAAAATCTTCTGAGCTCCCTCTGAAATGCAGTAGGTATTAGATTGCTGCTATTGTTCTTATTAATTAAAATTAAACATGTAGTATTTTGTCTCTCAATACACACACAACACGGGGTGACATTTAGAATTAGTCTAAGGCAATTGCATTTGCGTCTGGTCTTTACTTAACAAGAGTTCCGTCCTTAAATAAACAGGACCGAAGCTGAGAGATGGCAATGGTGACATAACCAGAGTAGTTCTGTTGATGTTTCAACCTCTTTGAAAGAAATATAAGACACTTCTGAAAAGTATGTTTTTCTGCCCAGTTCTCAAAGAGCCACCACGTGATACTGAAGTATTGCATACACGACATATCTAGAATTACATGGAGTCCAGTTATTATCAGAGAAAAAGAGACGAAAAGAGCGGTAACTGGCATAGAAATCTGAAATAGTGATAACCCAAGTTTTGTTTCCTCTCTCAGCTACCTTGTTTAGCTAACAGGCCTGCAAGAAGCTAAGGCTTAGGTTAAAAGACTTACCCGTAGACAAAACCGAATACTATCAAAATTCATTATTTAGGTCTTTATGAAATAATTAGAGAAAAACACCTCCTTTGCTTTGGGCCAAGATTGCCCAAAAGCTTGCTGAACCTGGATTTTAGTGCTCCAGCAGAATGAAGAGTACGTACAGTTCCTGCTACTGAAAGCAGTGCTGCTTTTATAAGCCTTACACATTTGGGCTTGTTTAAATGCACAAGCGCCGTTTTTCACGTAAGTGAACTTTCCTATCGAAAAATCTGTCAAAAGCAAGTACATTCACAAGCACACGGTATCACATCCTAACAAAAGTCCTTTTTAATAAGCTGGCCCAGATTTTAAGACTGAAGTAAAGGTTACACCTATCTGGCATATTTCATCTTATCATATTTTGCTTATTCATAACATGAAACTCTTTAGGCATCAGTATTCAGTTTTAATCAATCTAAATATTAGATACACAATTTCATTATTTAGGTATGGTCCTAATCATGACATCGTAATTTCTTAACTTCTTTTAATGTACTGTTCAGAAAGTGCATTTCCAAAGCTGTTTCACTATTTTTAAAACACATTAACAGTATTTTGAGTGGACAACTAAATTGAATGATTTCCATTCGCAAGATACAAACCAGGAGAGATGTCCTACCCTGCATTTAGCGGTCTATAATGATTATGTACAAATGATGGCTTGTTTTTGAATTATGTAGTCTTATTTGAATAGAAAATGTGCCCCTGAACTACCTGTTTTACTGGGAGGAAATTTCACACCTGAAATACATATTATTACTTTTTTTTACTGCGATGCAACACCCCCACTGATATTTATAATATTTTACAACAATTGAGTATATATGATGTAAAACTTATGTACTTGTTTGCTCTCTCTTTTAATAGGAACTCATAACCACATTGTACATTGGATTCTTGGGATTAATTTTTTCATCCTATTTTGTTTATCTTGCTGAGAAAGATGCAGTTGATGAGGATGGAAAGACAGGTTTCTCCAGCTATGCTGATGCCCTTTGGTGGGGTGTGGTAAGTTTTCATCAACAAAATGCATGAGCAAACTAAATTCACAAGATTTTCTGTTGGAGTTGTGATCTTTTTAAAAACTCTGGCATTTATTTGTTTGCAGAATGCATTTCTGTAAGGAAGCTTGACAACCTTTTAAAAAGGATTTGAGAAAAAATATAATAAATACAAGGACAGAAAGTCCTTCAGAAAGGACATTGAATGTTTGCAGATGCAAAGAAAACAAACCAGTACACAGGCTCACTTATTCTGCTATTATTTGGTCAGTTCAGTTCAAATACCACTATTCAAATGACTGAAGGCAGTGGAACACAGCTCCTGTTTCTGTTTTAACTAAGGGTCTAACTGAGTAGCCTGTGAAGTACATCTAATTAAAAGTAGGGCTGCTTGTGGGAAGTTCAGTACCATTAGGGTCTCCCATAAAAGTTCATGCTAATTCAACTAAATCTATGAGAAATGTCTTGTAAATTTTTCCAGTATAGTGAATTTCCCAAGAGGTTTGTGGCACCATGGGAATTAGAATGGCACCAGTGAGAGAAATGGAATGCATATAGTTCGTTAAAAATGATGTCTTAATTGAATTTGTAATTATTAAATATTGTGATTTGTGGTTTCTCTGCACAATATCTTCGGTGTTTCATAAAGTAATTCCTAGGCCTGTAACTGCGAAAGGCTGGAAATGCCCAAATACAGACCTGAATGGGAGGGGAGAGGAACTCCTTATCAAACTTCAGGGAAGAAGGAGCAGTGGAAAACCAAAAAAGAGATTTTCAGCCATCAGTTTGAAAGCTAGCTATGGATTTTAGAATCTGGTTCTGTCCATGTATATTAATCCATGTGTAATTCCTACCTGTAATAAAATTTTCATGTAAAGCTACTGTACTTTTTCTACCTTTTTTCCTTATTAATTTTTTTTAGCTCCAGTTACCCAGAGCTTACTTTATGAGTTTCATTGAACGTTTAGCTATGGATTACAACATATTTTTAAATGCTAGAAGCTACAGCTTTAATTTGCATTAAGAGTGAAAAAGTAAGGACAAAAAAGTAAGGATGTTTTTATAGAGGCATTTTTGGTTAATATCCTGGACTTAAGGAGTTTAGAAGGACTTCAGTTATGAACACCAACAAATAAGTTTAAAATGTTCATGACTTTACCTTGTTGAGATAGATGACATCGGTATTTCAAAGCGTACATATAGGCTTTGCAAAGTATTCATTGGGTTTTGTCATTGTTTTCCAAAACTTGACTTGTTTTGTGCCATAGCAGGATCAAATCAGCTTTGTCTTTCTCTAGCTGTGTGAGGCACATGAAGAACACTGTGAGATTGTTGTTTAAGCTTTCCAGACGTCCAGGCCTCAGCATTAGTGAGTCACGGTGCAGGTGCAGTTCACAGCTGGGAACAGTGACAAAGGACAAAATGAATCAGTTTCTTTTTCTTTTCAAGTCTTCTGTAACATGGAAACACAGATGTGGAGTTACCAAGGAGTGAAATTTGATTTCACTTTTGCCTTTCAAAACCGAACACTAGGAAAAAAAAATCTTCATAGCAAGGATTTGAAAGTCTTACGTGTCTGACAAAAACCACAGAGTGCATTGTGGGCAACGTTTTCCTTTGAGTAGAAACTGCAAGCTTGCTGAACTTGATACAAATGGCCTGGAAGGTTTAAACATGAAGAAAAGGGAAAACAAAGAATGAATGAAAGTTGGAATGAAATGCTAACTACATAGTTAAGGTGCAAGGTTTTTTTCATGCGGATTTGGTAGGCGCAGAGATTAAACTGCAAAACGTTGTATTCTATATGAAGCCACTTTCAGACGTTAAAGCATGTTAGAACACATGCAAAAGCGTTTCCAACAGCACTGTCAGTCTGCCAGAGTTGCAGCCCATGTCACAGCAGTATTTCTGTCCTTTCTGGGTAACTTTCCTCAAGGGAAGAAGAAGGACAGGTAGGAGACTTCTCTTCTGTTGGACCTTCCATGCTCATCTCTTGCTGTTGGTAATGTTTATTGGTTTTGCTTCAAAATGGATTATTCTGTACCATCGAACTTGAGTTAAATAGTTGCTCCGGTTAGTTGATGTTATCTGGCAGAAGTACTTGGGATCAATTGCTCAGAATTTCCAGTAGTAAATTTCCATGCCAGAGGTAGCAGTTTGAACCCCTTTATATTTAATATGGTTTTTGAGGTGTGCAGTTCTGACTCTTCAAAATTCAAGACACCTGCCTATCTTAAAGCACGTGAGAAGCTCTGTTGACTTCTACTAAATTAGAGCTCTGCCTTTCTTGAAGTCTACACATATGTTTTCAGAGTTTGCTCTACAGCGTGTACTTACCAGCAGGAATGTAGCACAGTAAATCTGTGTTAAGAAGGAGGTGTCATTTTCCAAAACGTAGTTATTAAACATTCTCCGAGCAGATAACCAATAACTTTTGGGTATACAAATAGAATAAGATTCTGATTGTGATTAAGTAAGCCAGAGAATTATGTTATTTATGATCTTTTCCACATACTTCAGTGTAAAAATTAGATTAGCAAGAAGGAAGCCTCTTAAGGTAGAAACTTTCTGAGACATATTCAAGCACCTGCAGGAATCAGCAAGCCAAATGCCTGCTGCAGAGATGGAAAATCATGTTTTCCGTGGTTACGGATTTCATGCTGTTTTCCATAGTAACACTAAACGTTACTTTAGTTTGTTTTTAAGTTCTGAGTGCTGGAGAAGTCAAAGAAAAATAAAAAAATCCCACAAAATACCAAGAAGCCTTTCATAAGAAAAAAAAGAGAGGAAAAGGAAGGAAAAATCCCAGACTTTAAGGGGTCATCTGGGTGCACAGAGGAGCTGAAGTGCTGTTAAAGAAACACTGCTTTAAATTCTTCCACTTCCAGCTAACACATACTGCATTTCAAAGTTGAAGTTTGGGGGGTCCGATTTAATTTTGGGGGCTGGCAAACTTGTCTGTTTGTAGTGCTGGTAGTACACAGCACCTGAGACACTTTGTGGGCAAACCACATTAAAACTGGACAAACACCTGGCAAGACAGAGCTCCTGCTGAGTACAGTTTGCAGTTCAAAATAACAATATTCATTATAGGATACAGATACTTCAAAGTTGACTTCATCAAGTGAGAAATTAATAATGAATAAACTCTGGTTTAATTCTTTTTTTAATTTGGAAAAACTCAGTTGAATAGTAGTTGGTCATTTTTCCCTGCAAATCTTTCCTCCAGCTCTTTATAGAACTACTCTCAGTGGAGGAGGAAATACATTGTTCTAATGTCTTTATTGCTGATAGATTCTTCTGACAAGCCTATTTGTCAGTGTCTTTACCCATAAAAGGCAGTATTTCCACTTCCTCTTTTGCATTCTGTGTAAATTTAGATGTTTTTTTAAGTCTGTTTTGGCTGTATTTCTGCTACCATTCAAGGCAAAGTGAAGGCAATGGGACTGGCTGTAGGGCTGGTACTCCCAAATAGAGGTACATTTTTCTATCTAAAGCTCTTCCCAGTGATTGGTATTGGTGACAGAATTCATTTCCTCTGCAGCAGCTTTCCGCTTCTCAGGAGTGCAAGTCATCTTTGTCATACCATTTTATGGCAGTGTCAGGTCTCTGAGTGTGCTCAAAAGAATTTAATAGCCCTGGCCAGCCACACCTGGGGCCACCTCCAACGCTGACAGCCCAGGGGCTCTATTTAGCTTTAGCCCTGGGTATTCTCTGCCTGAGCTGTGCTAGGGGAGAGCCAACTGTGGGATCTCCTTGGCTTGTCTTGGGATCCAACCTTGAGATCACCTTCTGTTGCGGAGCAGCTGCCTGTTGTTCCACCACAAATGGTTCTGATGGGCCAGCCTTTACTTGGATTCTGATTCTCCTCCTCCCCAGCACCAACCCTTTGCTGACCACTGGGCTCCTAATGAATTGTCTTCCAGCCTGCTGTGGCTCATCAGGAACAGCCCAGAACCTCTGGCTCACTTGGGCCCTCCTTGCCTCTTTGGCTTTTCAGAGGTGGCCGGTTCCCCCGAAGTCCTGAGCTTCTGATGCAATGTCCCTTTCCAGGCTCTGTGCTGTGGAAAAGGCTACTGACACCCCCACAGAGGTTCTGATCCTCCACACCCAGGGGCTCTATTCAAGCTCAGTGCTGTGCTGGAGGAGAGCTGATCTGTAATTCAACTGTAGCTGTGCCTGGCTATGCGGTCCTTCGAGGCAGACTTCAACCTATGGTCTCAGTTCTCGGCTTCATCTTGCCTACGTGTCGTCATTCTAGACCCACTGAAGACCCCTAGGTATGATTCTGGTCTGTGGATGGGCTTTGTGTGTTATCTCCCTTGACTCTAGGCTCCCCATTCCTTAGGGAGAACCTGGCTCTTGCTGCACCCTGATAAGCAATGAGGAGATGCAGGTACTGCAATCTGATGCAACCTGTGACTTAAACACAATGTTGAGTGGCAAAGAACTGTATTGGAGGGGCTTGGAGGGGCAGGCAGAAAAGCCAAGCATGGCACTCAGCTGTATTTCTCTCTTGGTCTGTTGGCGTGTTTACACAGGGATAAAGCATCCTGGAATGCAGTGAGTTCTTTCTCCTGCTACAAAGATTCAGATGGGATTGGTGTTAGTTCTGTCCCTTTTCGTTCTTGTCAACACAATGCACAGCTTACATTGCCACAGCTGAGTTTGGCAGATGTTTCTGCGATGGTTGTATGCAAGTCAGAGCTTTCAACGCTCCCTTCTCAGCCCTGTGGAACGACATTCTAAACCCCAAGCTATAAACCCCACAGACCTATGGTTGCAAGCCCACATGTCGACGATTTTGAGAAGGTGGAAGCAGCCAGCTACGAACTGTGAGAAAAGTCATCCTGGGCTCAACCTACAGCTGCCACCAGAACAGCGGCCAGTTGTGAATGCCTGCTGAAGAACATAAACACAGGATAACTCCACAGTGATGTTGAGTGTACTGCTATGGTTTCCTTATGCACCAATCCAAACATTGTTGAGCTATGTATATCTACAGATGCTTCTCTACTGATTTTGTTATTTTATTTTCTGGGCCTAGGTAACAGTCACAACGATTGGATATGGAGACAAAGTTCCCCAGACATGGATTGGGAAGACAGTAGCTTCCTGTTTTTCAGTCTTTGCTATATCTTTCTTCGCTCTGCCAGCTGTAAGTAGAACTTGGCTCACTTTTTTTTAGGCGTCTGTCTGTCTGAGGTTCACAATTAAGTAGCTTTAAATTGATGCCTGTGATAGGAAATAGTGGGGTTGGGTGTTGCTTCAGAATGTGCACACACACATCCTGAAGTGTAAGTTTGTGTGCCTGTGCACAGACAGGAATGAAACCGCTGTGTCTTTACTGCAGTCATTTTAGAGATAATGTGGCCTAGAATAGAGGTAAAAATGGTTTTTAGTGCTCAAAGAACTGAAGTGATTCTGTGAGGAAATGAAAGAGAGAGGTTTTGTATCTACATGTCAGTGCCAGAGATGAAACTTCCTTAGTTTCTGCTGTTTTGTGTTAATGTAAGAACAATTTGGGTCCTAAAAGGAGAGAAACACTACTGAATGCTACCATGAAGCAGAGGTCTAGGAAACTGCATGTGCTTTCCTACATGGTACTATAGAAAAAATCTTTGCTCTTTTCGGATTTTTTAAATAAATGTTGGGAAATAAAGACAACACCATCAAAACAATTAGAAATTACAAACTATATCTTCAGTAGTAACTACCAGATTTAATGGAAATGCTATAATCATAAAGTATATCTTTGGCTTCTTCGCAGTTAGCCTGGAAAATCAAACTGGGTTCTGGTTTAACAGTGGGTTTTTCTTTGTGGCAAGGAATTTAAAACAAGTGCAAAGAACAGCTGTATATCAGTCGTGTGATATTGGCATTTGCTTCTCCCAACATTGTGCAGGGTTACCTTTGGAATGTGAGGACCTCTGTGAATGCCTCCTACTAATGTTACCTCTAGCCCACAGTAACAGACATGTTCTCTTTATTGAAGCTACTTGATATCAATGTCAACTTGCTCAGTTTGTTGGAATAAATTGATTTCTGTCACTGTGGACATTTGAAAATCCAGAACTTTTCTTTTTCTAAGATAGTCTTTTACAAAATGTTTATTTCATATGTTAAGTATTTGTTTTAGATATGCAAAGCCATATTGAAATCTGATGGGTAATTTTCCTTCTCTTTAGGGTATTCTAGGATCTGGGTTTGCCCTGAAAGTACAGCAGAAGCAACGTCAGAAGCATTTCAATAGACAAATTCCAGCTGCAGCGTCTCTAATTCAGGTACAGCCCCTAACAGTAAAATGCTTAGAAGAATATCGGAAAGGGAGTGTGTCCTATAGAAAACCCTATAAGGCTTTGTTATAAATCCATAACTTGTGCATACATGCATATACACACACCTCATTTTAGAGAAGTGTCCCAGCGTAGCATTCTGTGTGATAATATAAAGAATGCGATAGCATGGTGCACAAACCCTGAGTTGTGACACTGTAGGAAAAGGGAAGCCGCAGCATTATACGATGTTTTTGGGAATTCACTTTCATGGGGCTTGTTTTGGTTTGTTCTTTAATGTGGCCAGTGCTAGACTGCAGCTCCTAGGGAGAACACTACGAAGAGCGTACTTAACATTCACTGGGTGCCGAGTCGGTTTCCCAGTGCAAATCACACTCACCACAGTTATATACAGGGAAGAACGTATTTTCCTAGGCATGGAGTTCTGTGATACAGAACAGGGACTGTAGTCAGGACCCTTTGCATCGTGTTTACATTGACTGAGGCTTCTGCCGTCAGTTTGGTTTGCAGCAAAATCTAACGTACCTGTCCTGCAGGACAACTGTGACTACTTATTCACTGAAATTACTGTTTGGGGTTTTTATTATAGACTCTGTGGCGGTGCTATGCGGCAGAAAAATCTTGCAGTTCTACTGCAACCTGGAAGATCTACGTTACATCACCGGTGCAAAATCCAAAAAAAACACCAGCGCCATCTAGCCCCAGTTTGAGAAAACAGGTAACAGTGGCTCGGCAGAGCTCTCTTCTGTTCTTGCTTTTCATCCGATTTTAATTTGTAATTTTTAATTTTGCAAAATCCTTAAGAAGTCTCCAAAGAATTTGGAGAGCTGAAAGCCATTTGTTATGGGACACTTGATTGTTTCCCTCATGCCACAGCACAATTTGTTTAATTTTTCTTAAAATATTCCTGAGGGGCGGGAGAATTTAAATTTGCCCTAGTGGTCTGACAGGTGTCAATCCTCCATTATTTTATCCCCTTTGAATTCTCCTCTACCTTCTTAGAGGGTAGTGTAGGTCAGTGACGGCTCTTTCTCATTTTGCATTCATTTTGCATAGTAGTTCATACAGGAAGGATTGCCAGATTTAAGTTACACATTCAAAATTATCCAAGAATGAAACACTTGAACTGTATTGTAATTGCAATCTTTTAAAAAAATCAAAAGAAATATGACCTCAAGTGAGTTTGCTGTGTAGTGAAGTTCACACATGTACCTTTTTGGTTTTGGTAACATCCCCTTTCTACCACCACAGGCCAGAAGATACAAAAGAAAAGGGAAACTAGGCTGCGGTAACGGTTCTGCACCTGTAATAAACCCAGGAGAGAATGCCTTATCTATTCCACAGATCACTTATGATCACATCGATGAACAAGATGACAAAAAAATTGCGTCTTTCTACATTGGAGAACCAGCAGGTAATTTACTTTCACTTATGATCAGTTATAGCACTTTTTTAAGGGACTATTTTAGTGAATTGTACTGATGAAGGAAAAATTTCTATGAAAAAATGATTTAAAACTAATCACTAAAGCAAGATGCCTCAAACCAAGGACAATTACATAACCAAACCAGTGGGTACAAGTGGAAGGAAATCTTTAGATTCATGTGGTGTGAATACCAAAGAACTTGATTTGTTTACCTATGTTAACTCAATTAGCATTTTGGATATATTGTTAATTTTGTTGATTCTATTCTTTTTAATTAGCTCAGAGGTGGGTGGAAAGCTTCCTCAGATACACCCTACCTTTAAAATTGGAGCTTGAAGAAAGAAAAGTAAAACAGGAAAAATACTTTCTTTCTTTACAGCATTCTCTTAAATATTGTGCAATGGAATAGTGATAGGAACACCTAAATACTTTAATGCCGATATCAACCAAGAGGTTTTGATAAGTGAGTATTTTCTTGTGTGTTGCTTTTAGTGGCTTCTGTATTTCAGCCTGGAAACCGGCTGAATTTCACTGCTGAGGTATGATACTTCTTTGTTTGTAAAATTATTTTTTTAATTAATTTGAGGTGGAAATTTGGATGTGAAGTAGTATTGTTTACTAAAGTGAGGGGTTTTTCGGAAACGTATTTTTGCCACCTTTGTGCTGATTTCTTTTGTCTGATGGAGTTGGGGGAAATTGTGCCAGTTCTGGATATGTTAAATCTTTAGCTCATGGGCAGATGGTTTCCTCACAGTCTGAGGAGTTGTGTTCCATACCTAGAAGCATGCAAAGCCTTGCTGACTGAGACATCCAAAGATGTTGGCCCAAAAGTGTGGGGCTTTCGCTTCTGATTTCCTCTGCCTTTCATAAATCTGAACATCAACTCTGTGTAAAATTGCTATTCTTATGACATTGAAACTGACACACAATTTCAGCCTGGAGAGAGTATAGTGGTAATCTTGACATGATGATGTCTTTAATAAAAAAAACTTCAAATATGTTTGCCTCCGGAGGGGAATATGCAGTGTCTTCCATATTGAACACAAACAAAAATAGGATACCCACTGGGTTGCTCTGATTTTGCAGAGTTGCTAGATTGTACTGTCAGTGCAACGTGTGCCCTTCATGCGGAGCGGTCAGTCAGTCAGGTGTGGAATGGCGGGGACCTGAGCTATGTGCCACTGGGAGTGGCATAAAGAGGCACCTGCAAGGGGCTGGAGCATCTGGCTGCCAAAGGCATTTAGAAAAACCTCAAGGCCCCAGTTTGCACAACTGATAACTGTGAACGACCATTTTGGAAGTTTCTTTCTTGCACTGATGGAGGTTTTCGTTACCCCTCGTGATCTTCCTTCACTTTCAGGTCAGAATGCTTTTTGGTAATGGTGGCATTTGAATTGTTGTTTGGTATTTCCGTTGTTAAATTGTTTTTCCTGGCTGACTAGGGCAGTGCTGCTTGACTGGAGACTGGGGAATGTTACGCCCATTTACAAGAAGGGTTGGAGAGAAAATCCGGGGAACTCCAGGCCTGTCAGTCTGACCTCGGTACCAGGGAAGGCCATGGAGCAGATCATCTTGAATGCTATCATACAGCATGAGCGGGACAACCGGGTGATCAGGCCCAGCCAACATGGGTTCACCAAAGGCAGGTCCTGCCAGACCAACCTGATCTCCTTCTATGACAAGGTGACCCGTTTAACAGACGAGGGAAAGGCTGTGGATGTGATGTACCTGGACTTCAGTAAAGCATTTGACACCGTTTCTCACAGCATCCTGCTGGAAAAACTGGCTGCCATTGACCTGGACAGGCACGGCCTCTGCTGGGTTAAAAACTGGCTGGATGGCTGGGCCCAAAGAGTTGTGGGAAATGGAATTAAATCCAGTTGGAAACCGGTCACGAGCGGTGTTCCCAGGGTTCAGTTCTGGGTCCAGGACTTTATCAATGATCTCGATGAAGGCATTGAGTGCACCCTTAGTAAGTTTGCAGATGACACCAAGCTGGGTGCAAGTGTGGATGTGCTTGAAGGGAGGGAGGCTCTGCAGAGGGATCTGGACAGGCTGGATCGATGGGCTGAGACCAATGGGATGAGGTTCAACAAGGCCAAGGACAGAGTCCTCCATTTGGGTCACAACAACCCCGTGCAGCGTTACAGGCTTGGGGAGGAGTGGCTGGAGAGCTGCCTGGCAGAGAAGGACCTGGGGGTGTTGGTTGGCAGGAGCTGAACATGAGCCAGCAGTGTGCCCAGGTGGTCAAGAGGGCCAATGGCATCTTGGCCTGTGTCAACCCCAGCGTGGGCAGCAGGCAAGGAGCAGGAGCAGGGAGGTGATTGTGCCCCTGTGCTCAGTGCTGGTGAGGCCACACCTCGAGTTCTGGGTTCAGTTTTGGGCCCCTCACTCCAAGAAGGACATTGAGGTGCTGGAGCGCCTCCAGAGAAGGGCAACGAGGCTGGGGAGGGGCTGGAGAACAAGTCCTACGAGGAGAGACTGAGGGAGCTGGGGTTGTTCAGCTTGGAGAAGAGGAGGCTGAGAGGAGACCTCATCCCTGTCTACAACTGCCTGAAAGGAGGCTGTGACGGGGTGGGTGCTGGGCTCTTCTCACAAGTGACAGCGATGGAACGAGAGGAAATGACTGCAAGTTGTGCCAGGGGAGGTTTAGACTGGACATTAGGAAGAATTTCTTCACTGAAAGGGTGGTCAGGGATTGGCACAGCTGCCCAGGGAGGTGGTGGAGTCGCCATCCCTGGAAGGGTTTAAAAGATGGGTAGATGAGTTTCTTAGGGACAGGGTTCTGGGAAAGGGAATGAAGGGTGTGCTTTATAAATCAATGGCTGCTTTAACTACGTGTCTGAAAAGGATAGTATGTTCATTCTCAGCATGATTATTAGAGCTGTGAAGTTTCCTTTGCTGAGCGTATTTTGATATTGCAGTCAGCAAAATCTCTTACTGTGGTGGCAGTCGGTGACAGACAAAAGCAGCTAAGTGTTGTTATAGCAGCGCTGAAGACAGCTAAGATTTGAGGACTGTGTTGTTTGTATTCCTGGCTCATCCAATGCACATTTATTCACAAAAGCTATGCTCCATAAACGTTCATTGTCCAAGCAATGCTCTGTGCATCAGAGGAAAGAGATGGAAAACACCAGGCTGTATCATCTTCTGCCTGACAGCCTGGTGGCAGAGAAAAATGAAAGAGTTTTTGTAACTTTTTCTGAAAATGTTTTCTTGTAGTGCTTGCATTATAGCTGGTCTAATTTATTCTTGTTCTGAAAGACAGTCACATGTATTTCCTTGCCGATTCAATTTTATCTATTTTTCATTTTCTTTCACATTTTGACTTAGCAGATGTCAGGGGTCACACTTCATATGATTTTCTGATTTGTTCCTCCTGTTGCAAAGCCTCCAGGAATGTAGTTGGCTGACTCAATTGCTCAATTGACTGAACATTCTTGACACCTCTCAACGTTTAAACCTGATTTCTCTCAGTGAGATTCTCCTTGCCAGAATTAATAGGCTTCTATTCTTGGGAAGTGGAAGTACTGGGCTTCAAGCCTGTAAATGGGGCTATTTTTTTTTTCTTCTCTTAAAAAGCTGTAAATAGTTGTAAATAATAATAATAATTTAAAAAGGCAATTGAAAAGGGCCATGCCAGTTTCTATTTCAGTGTTGTTATAGTGGAATATTTGATTCTTTGGTTGTGGGGAGTGGATGTTTAACAGATGATAGCAAAATTCAAGGTTAATTAGGTCACTTTTATATGCCTTACCTAGGAGAAGCAGAGCTGTTGCTTTTAAACAACTCTTCTAGTCTGCTGCTGCAGACAGATGTGAGAGAGACTGTAGGGAGACCTGAAACAAATGCCTGACAAGTACAGGGGATTAAGTTAGAGAATTCCTTTTTCTGGGCAGAAATAGGCTGAAATTCAGTGAACAATTCCTTGCTAAAGCAGAGGTTTACCTTAATTCAGGAACTGCATTTTATGAGCATGCCTTTTTTCACAAACCCAGTTTTTTTCTTAGGAAATACTGTTCCTGTATCCATGTCCATCCAGCATCCTCTTGGCTTAATCAAAACTTGCTTAGGAGACGTATCTTTCAAAGCTAGGCAAAAATTCTTTCTTCTATATGAAGAAGGTCTGAGAAAAGAGAGGCTTAAAAAGCATACAGGTACGATCAATATTAAGGTTCCTGACATACCTGTTTGTGTTACAAAAAACAAATATTGGATAGTGCCTAACGTAGAAACTAAATCTTTACATTAAATGAATGATGGAATCTTGAAACACTTGATAACATAAAAGGAAAAGAGTACCTTAGTTCTGCACCCTGCTTTAGCTTATGTGACTGCTGCAGAGTGCTCCGTATCCCTAAGAAATTGACCATCCTCGCAGGAATGGAAAAGCCAAAAGTATTCCACAGTAATAGTTCCTTTGTTTGAAGAGAGGCTTCTCAAAATGAGGACGATATTTAGAAAGAAGTTAAAAATGAGCAGCTCAAGTGAATGTGGATTAAAGAAAAACAATTCTGGAAAATAACCAATGCTGAAGGTACCCTTGTGCAGTGTATTCTTTTCATGGATATCTATTGCTTCTCCTGAAGAACTCTTTCATACTAGGGTGTGTGATTTAATTGTTTCATGTAATGATATTAAACTTTCAGTGGTTTCATCCCCACTGGGGATTATAGACAAAATTGTTTTCTATAGTCTTGAAATTCGTCTTTACTTGTACTTCTGTCAACCATCGTGTACAAATTCCCCTGCAGCAGAGTCTGTTATCAGGGTGACAATTCATTTATAAACTCTCTATCTTTAATGTTCCTGTACGATCTAAAGAAGGCACTTAAATATCAAGATGGTAGTTTCTTTAGGCTAGCAAGAGTGAGTGGCAGGTCAAAGACTCATACTAATAGAAGAAAAACAAGTAATACTTGAATATAACTGAAATCTTTTACACGCACTTGAGTTTCATTGTCAAATAACAGCTATTTACTGCAATGTCTGCTTCTCAAAATGAACTGAATAGCTGTTTCATAATGCTTTTTATTGGGGAGGAAAAAATTACAAAAATGTGAATTTTTGGACCTTGAAAGTTGGCCTCCTGGGACATCTGCAGCAGATGGAATATATTACTCTCTGTCAGTTCTTGTAGGTTGTGTACACAACTCATTACTGTAAAATTTGTCAAAGTCACAGGGCTAAATCTCTGCTGGGGTAAAAACAAAATTCCCTATTTATCACTGTGCTTTTGTATTTGCTCTTTGGAGCTTCTTGCATGCTGTCATATTCCTCCCTGCCTTCCCCCAGATTTAAAGAAAAACTGCACAAGGGTAACTTCTTACCAGGAGGGTCGAGAACTGTATTTTTCAATGACCCCTTGAGTACCTTAGTAAGCCCTCTTACATAAAATATGTAATAAGTTGATTTATTCTGCTTGTAATGCTAGTTTGAATGTTGACGTTCCAGAAAATCACCTGTCTAGTAACTGGTTGGTTGTTCCTGGAAAATGGTTGCATTCCCACTGGGGAAAAAGGGCTGCTTTCCCTCAGTGGTGAAGATGGATTACAATCTGCAGTACATATACAGAAGAAAACATTTTAAATTAAGTGGATTCATAGGTTCTAGTGCTGACAAGCTGGGTGAAAGGTGAGAAAAAACATGTGGCTAAAATTAACGGAATAAAGCAAACACGAAATCTTTTGATGGTCTGCATAACTGTCAGTAAGTCAGAAAAGCATGAATATATGCTCAAAATTAGCAAGAAATGTATTAAGATATCAAGCTCCTGAAAATGTCATGCTTTTACGTGTGTAGTGCAGATGCTGGTAGTTTTGCAGTAGGAAAGTGCTTTCAGGATAGGGCTGTTAGACTAAATCTGTTCAGTCAGTTCAGGACATTTGGTACCGAAGTTACTTGCCTGTGAGTAAGAACTGTGTAATTGTACTTGTATGCCTCTACCAGAAAGTTTGCGATCCTTGCTGTTTTGGCCCCGTCTGTATTAAACAAGAACATTCAGTGAATTCTGTAGTTTATCTTGCAGAACCGAAATGTAATGTGATGGTAGAACTAGGGGCGGGGACGAGGCGTAAGGGGAGATAGATGCCGAGAGGAAGAGAACAGCTGCCTCTGCCAAACCTGCTCTTGCTTCTGATTAAATCTGTCAGCTTTGAGGTTTAAAAATTTATTTTTGTTCTGCATTTATTCAGCCCTGTGTTCTGCCTGATTTAGGGCCAGAGTTGAGATCACGAGTCATGCTGGACTTCAGCAGGGACTTTGTACCAGATGGTCCCAGAGACCATGGGATTGCATAGTGAGAGAAGGTATTTGCAGCTCCCTCAAAATCCTTGTGATTAGTAATATTAGTAAAACGAATTTTGGACTTCTTTTTATCCAGAAAATATTTTTGCTTCCTCAAAGACAGTACATTTAGATGAATCTTCATTTAGTTGAAGATGTTCCAGATAACTTCAGTTATGATGTAAGACTGAATTTAACTGTTCAATAACAAAAGAAAACTGTGTGGCAAGGACATTTTATAATGAAGTTGGCATAGAAAAAGCACGCTGTGAATAACAAGTTTGTGCTATAGAATTAAAAAAATAATGAATGACAGAAGTCCTGTCCACCGTGGAGTGGTGGTGGTGGTGGTTTTGGCCAAGTTGACTATTAGAACTAGAACCCCCCCCCCCCATGTCTCTGTTTAAATGAAAAACTAAGATGCGTATCAGAAATTAAGAGATTTTAATGTTCCTGTGTGAAAAAATGTATAGAAAAGGATAACAGTTCATAACCACATATACACATATAACCAAACCCAGAACAGATCAAACAACAACAACCAAACCCTTTAACTTAATGAAGGCCTATTCCTGCTCCTTTTGGTGCAGTTATATTTAAGGACAAGAGGACGCCATGTCCTACTCCAGAAGAGCATTTTTCTTTAACTGACCATTGGTGAAGTTTTCATAGCCACGGGGTCTACAGTGCCAAGCCTGTGCCCTATCTCTTATCTCATGGCCATACTCCTATACACTGCATCCTGTATTTCTACTTCTCAAGGTCTCTGATATTCTAGCAAGCCTGTATTTCTATAAATGATGTCATTATTTAGCCATAAATATCTCAGAATAACTGTAGATATGAGACTGTAGTTGTACAACCGAAAGATAAACAAAAGTGAAACAAGTTAATACAGGCACCTGGTCAATTAGAGAAATTACCGCAACAGCTAAATCCCTTAATGTCAGACCAAGAAAATCTGAGCAGAGCAAGCCTGATGAGCCTCATTCATTAGTTTTGTAAACTCAGTACAGACCCCAGGCCTAGCTGCTAACAGTGCTGATACAGGACAACACAGAAGATTTCAGGAGACCCAGGAGCTCCTTAGTGAATTCACATGAATATCCCAAACTGGCGTTTGTTCAAATATAGGAAAGTAAGAGCAATCTGGGTAAATTGTGAGCTTTTTTTAATGACCTAAACTTGAGATGAGAATCTATGCAGAATGTGCAAACTCTCAAGTTAAGTTAAGTTGGGAAGTGTGGCCCAATTATTAAACATAAAGTATATAGTAAAGATGTCAGGAAATAGTTAATGCTCTTTTCATTGACAATTAACACTGTATTTACTAAAACTGACACTACAATTCGTGTCACTTGCTATTATTTGGCCAATGGTTCAGTGAGCAGCAAATCAAGTCAGAACAAGAAAGGATTGGGAAAGTGACGCTAAAGTCGGATTGCTTTCAGTTATCTGGACTTGCGAGGCTGAGGAGTACGGCAGTGACTGGAAACAACCCCAGAGCCACCAGCAGGACAGGAGACTAGGGAGATGCATGGGTCTATAAAATGGCAGAATGCATGCTTTGAAAGGGAGAGAAGGAGGAATTGCCATTTCTCGGAAAATCCATCTCCTAGGTGAATGTTGGAGTGGTCAAACTATTTACAAAAAAATAGAGTAGGAAGGAAATTAGTAAAAGTTGACATGAATTGGTCAAGAGCATTGAAATCTGATCATGTGTGGGATTTTGCTGTGATGTGGAGATGTGTATTATAGGAGAGGCAGAAAAGTTTACATATTGATTTTAGTCACTCGTTCTGTGTGTAAACACAAGATCTGGATTAGAAAATTAGTGTGGGCTACTGTAAGAGGGAAGAACACTTGTTGGAATACGATAGTTAAGTTACCAGGTGTTCATCGCTTAGCTGAGAAACATATTTAGAGAGGCTTCTGAGCTTGGTGCTATCAAATAAGCCTAAGAGTGGGTCAGATCGTGGACTAGAAGTGGTTGAGAATGCTTTGTAAGACAGCCTGTGAGCCTCCCACGGAGGGAGCAATGCTCATGAATTTGGCTTATGTCTGATGTTCCCCCACTGATCTTGTATCTCACTAATTCACTGCAGTGATCTGTCCCCATACTTTTGATATAAGAGTACAAAGGCTGCCTGACCTGGTGTCTGGTCTATTAACCAGCTGGTTATGCTACACAATGTCACAGT
Organism: Neomorphus geoffroyi; assembly: GCA_033558235.1. Taxonomy (NCBI): domain Eukaryota; kingdom Metazoa; phylum Chordata; class Aves; order Cuculiformes; family Neomorphidae; genus Neomorphus; species Neomorphus geoffroyi. The sequence goes on from JAUMJM010000038.1 coordinate 13,323,290, forward strand.
GTGGAAAAGATAAGCTAGGGGGATGCATTGCACTCAAATGAGGTCTTGTAGGCAGAGCCTGTTTGAGTACAACATGGCACTGCAGCACCTTCTGGAGGTTGTATGATCCAAATTATTTTGGGAAATCAGGGCAACCTTTGAGAGAAGGAGAAAAAAAAATAAAGCAACCAATTTGGGATTTAAGGTTTCCCTTATTTATGGAGCGCTTGAACTCCTGTTAAGACCATGAATTTTTAATTCTGTTTAGATTAGTCAAGTAACTTTAGTATTAAAAATTATACGGCAGATTGTGCACCAGGGAATGGGAAACTAATTTATAAACGGGAGTGGCCTGGGGAAACAGTCTATGAAACTTACCTTTAAAAGCACAAATAAGCATGGGCTGTACAATTGGGTTTTTTTTCACTGTTGCTGCTTTAGAATCCCATCTTTTAGTTGTGTTTCAGTGGGGTGGTAACAGTCTTACTCCAGTGCAGCCCAGAATACAGAATATTTGGTCTAATATGCCAAAGATCAAACTCCAAACAAGAAAATGCAAGGTATAGATCAGTGTGATCCAGTGAATGAGAAAAGGGAAGGGCGGTGGAAGCCAACCAGCACTTAGGCTGGTGGTGACACGCAGGGCAGTTGCAGTGCTGTGAGGATTTCCATGGACTTGTATGGAAGTGGAGGCCTTTCAAAGCTCCCTGAGCACCTTCTCACTGAAGGTGAGAAGCAGGTTCTTCATCTTATAGTGGGAAGAAGGGCAACTTTTTGCATATCTTCCTTTTTTGTGTATGTGTGTGTGTGGTTTTGCAAAAAGACAAGGTTCATCAGCTTTTGTCTCAGCCTTTTCCACAAAAGAAGCAGCAGAGGCAGCTGCTAAAACAAGAGTGGAAGAGTGAAGAAACCCCCAGCCGTGGGCATTCCACTGCAATGGAAATCCTGATTTGGTGTCATCTCCCATTGAGGAGGGAGCGCTGCATGAGTCACTGTTCCTGGATTCTCTTCCCAGCTCTGTTACTGATTTGCAATGTGACCTTGGGCAATTAACTCGCCGCGCTTCACTTGCGTCATCTGTTAAATCAATGTCTTGTCTCTGTCACAGCGATACTGTGAGCCTCAATTATTTATGAAGTGTTTTTAGACTGACACAGCATTACAGAAGTGAAGAATGCTATTAGTGCAGCATTAAACATAGGCCTACTCGTTTATTTATTGTCAGCACAAACAAGGAGAAGTGGTAATCAGGAATGACAGCTTTTGCAAGAAGAGAAGCTGATTTTTTTCAGAAAATGCAGTGGATTTTCTGTGAGGAAACTAAAATGTGATTTAATCCAGAATGTAAAGCTACCTTTTAGCCACAAAAAATTTTTGATGAGAATGACAAAACATTATTTTGGGAGATCAAGGCACCATGGTATAAAACCAAAGAATTAAAAGAGGAATAGGTGCCAGTAAATATAGTTTCCAACTTGAATATAGCACTTAATATTGCTTGAAAAGTATGCATTTTAAAAATTTTACATTGTAAATCAGCTGGGAAAGCAGAATAAGAAGTAAAATAAACTCTGGTTCTTGGAGGGGGTGGGGGTCGGTATCTATATATGTGGCAGCAACTATTACTTAAAAAATGGAAAGGAAAAATTTGTGTTCTCTTTTTCAGTTCCTCTCTCTGTTCAGATACCTAGGTGTTCGCCAACTTTCAAACAACTTTAGTTTTCTTCATATGTCTATTTACACGTCTCTTTTGCAGTCTTGTAGAACTTGCTTGGAAAATAATTTTGACATACATAGATGAATGGGGTTTTTTCCAGGTTTTCCCAACCACAGATGCACAGGAATTGTTGCTTTTACTTCTGTGCTTTGAAAATGCTTCCATGCACCACCAAGAATAAGTGCTGTGATGAAAAATCCGGCCTGTCAACTTGCACAAGGGACTTCTACAGATTTCTGTCAGTTTAATCCTATCAGTCATAAACCCCACTATGTCTGAGTAAAAATAGAAGGAGAGAAGTCTAAGAAATAAAGCTTTGTATCAATATTTTGATACGGTAAAAATGGACCCATTCCAGTCAATAATCTTTATTTTTTGCAAGTAAGGATTCAAAAGCTCTTTAGAGAGGGATACCTAGGTAATACACAAATTTAAAGTGGTCTTATTTACTGTTACATTGTGAATCTTCATACTTGAATAGTTTTGAATTTATACCTGCTGCATCTGTTCCTGACTGTGATATTTTTTTTCTGCTATTCTCATGAGTGCTGCATCAAAGAACCTGAAATGAATGCACTTTGCTGTCCTGTTTGAAACGGAGTAATGACTCGTTAGGGTGATGCCAGTATTGCACTGAGGTATGGTCTGATCTAGCAACTTGTAACATTGTCCTGTCTTACTACTTCTTACTCCAGTAGAAAATACGATGAGAAACGGCTGTGTCTTAGGGATGTGCATAAAGAGAATTTTTTGGTTTTTTGACTTCTTCCTTGTAGTTCTGATATGCATAAAGTCTGACAGGCTTGAGGTGGAAAGAATTAGTTGCTCTGAAAATTCTCCCCAGATCGTTCTAATCATGGAAGTGTTGGAAAATAGGTACTGCACCATGTGTCTGCTGGTTAGTAGTCAAAACTCGAAGAGTATTTTTCATGACGATTGCAAAAAAAGAAAAAGCAGCTGCTTGTCATTTATTTAACCTTGCTTGGGCTAAATTTAATTAGAGGAAAACATCTGGAACTGATTCTCTTTCAATCTGGAGTGTCCTATAATCTGCTATGTACATACAACTAGTGCACCTTTAGCATTAAAATATTTGGCTAAAAAATCTTTTGCAATATTTTTGTCTTTTTGGAAAGAAAAGAGGAAACAACAGTAATTTCCTAATGAGCAAACATTTGCAATGTTCTGTATAGGTTGTGGTCATTGATTTTGTGCAGCTGTTGTATGAAAGATATTGATCAGGGTTAATAAATTTCTAAGTGAGTAAGACTGCTTATTTGTATTGATTAAAACTCGGCCAAATTCTGATCTCTTTAGCATTGCTTGACTACAGTAGAGGAAACAATTTTACTTTGTTACTTTTTTAATAAAATGTGAGGTTGAATTATGTACAGACTTTGAGGCTGTGAAAAGATTCTACCTCTGAAGGGTTTTGCTTAGAATTCTTAGTGTTTCTTGCAGAATTAAGATGCTGGACTTTCATAGCGAGCTATTGATGTTTGGTTTTCAGTTGAATTTTCTGTTACATACAGCTAAAGGAACCACTGAATTGGACTGGATAAAATGCAAACCATTGTTAAAAAGCCTCTCAGCAGGAGATATATGGTAAAAATAACTGATGCATTTAAGCAATGTTTTACGTTGGCAATGCATTCTTTCTTTACAAGGGAAGCTGGCAAAACTGGAATATATACTGTTTTTTAAAAGTCCTGTACACTTGCAGGAGTACATTTATATTTAAATGAACCTCTTTGGAAACTGTAAGTGAGTCAATGTATCTCTGGGAAAAGATTCTCCTTAGATTCTCCTGCAGAGAACTTTGCAGTGAATATCCCAGATGACTTGGCAATAATTTCTATGGAAATTCCTCTGGGGTAAGGTCCATCAGAGGGAGTGTGGGGAAAGGGTGATGAATTACTTTGGATATCCCTTCTCTGCTTTGCCTCTCTGTTAGGGAGGTCTCTTGCTTTTCCTTCCATGTTAATGTGGGTGAGACTCCTATATGGCACCCTCTTGTCTTGTGTTATGAAAACGTGCACATGTGATCAGTGCTACCCAACACGGCAGAAAAATACACATCTTGGAAATACAAAGCAACACTGATGGCTTTTAAAATTATGTATTATTTCTGAAATTGATATTAAGCATTTTCCAGCAGTGGCAATACCCTGTCAAAGAAAAAATATCCATGGGGTTCCCTTTTTCATTCTTACTATGGTCTGTAGCATGTGGTCCCACCAGCAAGAGAATTGTGTGTAGTTGGCATGAACTCAGAAACCCCTCGGTGAAAGAATATTTTTTTCATCTTCAAATAAGGTGAATTTTGGGGAAAGGATCTGTAATACAGTTCTGGTAACTTATTCCAGGAATTCTGGCTTGCACACAAGCTGGTCCTGAATCTACCTCATGGCTACGTAAACTGCGACCGTATTCTGACCTTTTGGATCCATTTTTGTTCCTTTAAGTATTATGTTATGCTGACTTCTCCGAACATGATTCCAGTTTTCAAAAAAAAAAAAATCTCAAGCAGCATAATGCCAGTGTTTGTTGCTGGTGGAGTTTTAATTCTGTTTTTAATAGGGTGAATCAGACCATGGCAATGGATACTCTAGACCTGGTTGTACTAACTCAATTAAGATCCATTTCAGGTCAGGCTGACCTGAATCTATCCTAGATTAGTTTGTGCTGAGTGAGCCATCGTGAAGCAAGTTTGTGCCGGCAGCCCTAGGTAGAAGTCTAGCGGTTTCTCTTGCTGTTTATTTGAAAGGCTCAGATTGATGTTTCTATCAACTTGTAAAAGAGAGAGAATGGGTGGACACAGGACCCAGCAGCGTAAGGTTTACAGAGATGAATTTAGGCAGCCTGATGAACAGGAAGCATATAAGAAAGTACATTCAAACTTGCCTTAGTATAATAAAATATCAATGTTAAATAGAATTTTTCTTTTTCTTGCTGGAGAAATGGTATCTCTGGAAGTTCTGTACTGATAAAATCACATTATTCAAACAGTAGGCCTATTCATATGTCAAATGAATGACATCAGTTTTAGCTGATAGAGATCTACTTGGATAAGAGAGTGATGGCTTTTACGGGGAATTACTTTACCTGGTAAAGAGCCTCAATTTATGTTATTTGCTGTCTTCTGCTTCAGTCTCCTTAGAGGGGTAAAGATGGTCTTTTCTGGGTAAACAAATGTATTAATATACACCAAACTTGGGCATGGAAACAGCCTGAAGGGAAAGAAAGTACTTCTCGAGCCTCTCTTACATGTGAAGAGCAAGGCAATTTAGGTTGCGGTCCATAAAGTCTGTGCCAGTAGCAATTTCTAAAAAAAAAATATAAATATTAATTTGAACAAGTGTGCTGTTTTACTATTTCAAAACATTTAATTCGGAACAAGGCTCATTAAGAAGACCTCTGATGCTCTCTTAGTCTGCCTCCTTCATCTCCATATCTCCCTATTTTAGCATTTAATGTGCCTTAGTGTGTTTCTATTTTGAAGGATGCGACCAAACACCTACAGTCTTCTCTCTCCCTTCATTTAGATGCTGCTGTGTCTGGGTCGTGCAATTCTTTCTACTAGGGGTGAAATTGTCCAAGAGAGGTTTTTTTTCCAATGTTTATTTTGTTAGCTTCTCTGCCAACCATCTGAAGAAACTATGCTGCAGGGAGACAGGACGTCTTAGCTTTGCACATCCTCCCTTGTGTAGTGGAAATGTGTCCCATCTCAAATGCTGAACTGTGGCTTTTTGACATGAGATTCTCTCCAGAAGAATCGATGTTTTAGTCATGAAAAAAATGAAGTTTTTGTAGAAAGTCTCTCTACAGTTTCAGTTATCTCATCTAAACAGTTGTTTTTGCAACTGAACAACTACTCCAGAGTAAATAATACCGCTGAATTTTGTCTTCATGCTGCCAGTTTTCATTTAACCTGTTGAACTGCAAGTAACTGAGTATGTTGTGTTGACTGCCAATCTGTAAGGACCTTGGAGTGGAACAGGAGAACACTAAGGTTTCAGCTGCGAATTCCTTGTAAAGTCAGATGTGCGATGGTTGGATCTGGGCATAAGAGAAGCAGGCCCTTGTCAAGGAGATGCTTCTGTGCCGTGTTAGCAAACATCATTAGGCTTGACATTAGGAAGAAGTTCTTCACTGAGAGGGTGATTGGCCATTGGAATGCACTGCCTGGGGAGGTGGTGGAGTCACCGTCCCTGCAGGTGTTTAAGGAGAGATTGGATGAGGCACTTAGTGCCATGGTGTAGTTGACAAGTAGGAGTAGGTATAGGTGTTGGGTCATAGGTTGGACTCGATGATTTCAAAGGTCTTTTCCAACCTTGTGATACTGTGATACTGTGATCATCTTCATTATAACCTTTGCAAAGCCCCAAATGGTCAGTACTTTGAACCAAGCAGCTAAGCTCTCACCTTCACCTGTAACTTCAGCTGAAGTCTTTTCTCAGATGGATCATGTGCAAATCTGGATATGAGAAAAACTAAAGCATTTGTAACGTGAAAGCCAACTAATGAGGCATGGGTTTGGGAAGATTTGGGAGGAGAAAAACAGAAAAATATAGTCAATACTTAGAACAAGGAAGTAACTGCTCAAGAGCACCAATGAAAATGAAGGGAGGGTGGGGAGATGGGGAGCAAAGAGCCACTTTCTCCCTACAGATCTGGAAGGAGTTCTCATAGCCTTGTGTACAACAGTCAGTAGCCTTTATGATGCCTAGAGTCCAAATGGCAGTGAAAATCTTGACTCTTCGTGCCTAAAGATTGTAGTAAGATTTTTCACATTATCTTCTTGAAAGAAGTAATTTGCCTCTTGACCTTCATTAATTCCAGAGTCTTTATTATCTTCCTCTGAAGGTTTATTGAAATAAAATTAATTTTATTTATATCCTACCTTTATAGGGCTGTAAAGTGATGCTTCTCTAGTGTTATGTTATTTTCCTATAGCAATATTAACAATGTTTGAAGCCACTGCATGTATTTTCCATTCACTGGGCAAGTGCACGTTCAGATCTGTAATAAGATCAATGTGAGCAAATCTTGATATTTTCTCAGCTCCATGTGAACAAATTTACTGTGAAGAAAAACTATCAACAATTCTTGGATACCACTACTGACCTGGAAAGTCCCACAGCTGCAGGCCACAGGAACTTCGCTGTGTGGCTAGAGCTGTGTATTTGTCCTGTCCTTGTGCATCTGCCCTTCAGCTCTGCTGCAGACAATGCGGTGCGTAACAGGGATTTTGTCCTGATCAATTCTTACCTGCTATTAGGAAAACCCAGCTGTTTTGGTTTTTTTCTGTTTCAGTGATTATTCAAAAGTGCAAACCATTCCAGGATTGTGTGTGTATGTTTGCATTTGAATGCCCAGGGAATCCTGCTACCCCTCCACTTACACTTTTTTTTTTTTTCATTAAGAGAAAAATGTTTAATTGGAAATTAAGAGAGTATCATGGACGGGTTTTGATTTTTTTCCCATGCTGCCCCTTTTAGGGTTCTACATCTGTAGCTGTGTACATACACAAAAATAAAACTCTGCTAAATCATGAAATTAATGGCATTAAGATTGAGAACTGAGCCTTGTTACTTTCACTCGTAGCAAAGATGAATTTCTGTCTCAGTCCTCAGTAATGTGGCTTAGAAGCATGGATGGAATCAAAGACTTGTGGTGGGGGAAGAAAATACATATTAATTGTGATTTGTATAAGTCAAGTCGTTCCTCAAATTCAACATTCATCCGGATCTCTATTTGGGGCTGGTAGAGTCTGCAATCAGTTCCTGACGTACTGACCATTGTATTCGGCCATCGTGGCACTAGCAGGGAGCTCTCACTTCTTCGCCTTTCAGGGCTTCGTTGCACATCTCTTCAAGAGGAACACTCTCTGCTCCATGGAATGTGTTTTGTGGGCAGAGTGGGTCAGTTAAACTGAAGTACAAGATTACGAGTAATTTTTTCGTGCCGTATGTATTATTATGTCAGTCAGCGTGGTACTCGCTGTCACTGTGACTTTTCAAGCAAAATCATGGCCTGTTGCCAGAGCAGAATCAAGGTCACCCTAAGCCTCAACAGGTACAGGACACATTCAGGTGTGTTCCCACAACGTCATCAGTAACGGAAGTCGTTAGGCCTCTCACTGAGCGCATGTGTCAATTTAAAGCTGTATTTCAGTTATTCACATCATTGTTTGCTGGTCACGTACAATTTTTGGCTGCTGTTGGGAGCGTAGAATTTTAACTATACTGAGTCATCTACAGCTAATAAACTGAGTCTCAAACTTGGATTAAAGTCTTGTTTCATTCATAGCAGTAAAACCTCAGCAGTAACTTCTTTATGATTAAAATAAGAGAAATTTAAAAATATTCTAAATATTTCATAATGGAAGTTCTGAATAAGCAATATGAGAGAGTGAGAAAGTAGCATTAATAGTGAATGTACGTAATGACTGACATTTTAAGTACATGCTTGAAGACTCCATGAGTTAAATTTTAAATAAGTATGGTCAATTGCTTTGCAGCATTTCTTGGAAGGTAATTTATTATGAGGGGATTTTGTGCTTGTAAGATGTTACAATTCAAATTCTATGATTTGAAGATGTCATTCAAAATTTTTGTAGTTTTGTCTTTTAGATTTTTCCTCAAACTACTGCCCTTCATAAAATATCTTCGCATTCAACACTTATCAAATAAGTATTCAAAGCAAAAGTATTTGAAATAAGAATCTAATTAAATGTTGTTTCTTTTCATCTGGAATTTACAAGATAATAATAGCTGGAGCTTTAGGTAGGAACAGTTTTGATTTAGTGTAGTCAATGGTTACAGATTATCTTGCTGAACTTGCTTTGAGTTTTAGGGCCAATATAGCAGTTATTTCCTATAGTATTAAGGTTTATTTTATTTTATAGCATTTTACCAGTCAATACAGAATAAGCAGGTTGGTAACAACTCTGTATGTCTTGAATTCATGATTAACTGCTCGTCAATGGGCAGTTGCTCGAAAAGGATTCCGTTGTGTGATGCAAAGAACTGCATTAGACCGGCAAATAATTGTGTATTTAACTGTAGTGACAATAGTTGTGTTTTGTGTTCTTGTGAGTCAAAACATTGATAACAATTTGGAAGATGTTTCTAATTTTAATATCATTGCAATTTGTATTCTTTGACCATTAACAGTCTTGAAAAATAAAAACATTTTCAGAGTGGTTTATTTTCTTTAATAGCCACACTAAAATTGTACTTCCTTTTTAAAATAAACATTTTTATTACAATGGCAGTTCTAAATCCCATAATGGAAAGTAACTCCACATATTTATATTACATGATACGTTCCCTATGTGTAATCCTAAGAGTTTGTATGTGTTAGACCTCTCCCTGCAGAGCTAACAAGCTGCCAAATTACATTTCACTAGCTATAGTTGTTCCATTTTAAGGTCAAGTTCTTCTTGTCCTTTTAAAAAAATAAAAAAGCTGAGCAGTGGAGAAGGATTGCTTTCAAAGCTATTTTTGTCTTATATTTCTTCACTGTTCTGACTGTGCATTTTGTTCTTCAGAATAATTGATCTAACAGTCAAGTACTACCAGCCTTAAAAAGTCAAATGCGTTAGTATTGGTGTCTTGAATTTAATCATGCAGAGCTGATCTCTGAACATAGTCACAAGCTGTGGATGGTATCTCAAACTCTGAAACAAGGTGTTAAAAATATCTGTGGACACACGGGTTCTGTTGGATAAGCAAAATACAGACAGTAAACTTCCAGTTAAGAGAAAAAGAGATACTTTTCAAAGTTGCAATTGCTTCAAGTACTTTGCTGTAGAATATTGAGAGACATTATTTTCTTGACATCATTTGAATACAACTTTTCTTATTAAATGCTTTCCCAAAGGTGTCCAGACCACAACCCTCTTGAATTAGTTGGGTCAGCATTTGGGCCTAATGTAGGCAGGAAAACTAGCTCAGCGCTGACAACATTTGTCACCAACTTGTTCTGCACTGTTTCAGCCACTGAGTGTTAATGGCAAACGTAAACTACTGTGGCCAAATTGAAGCTACTCTGCAGAAAACTGTGACTGCAGATTTACATAGCCATTGAAATATTTAATGCAAGAATACGTAGAGTTAAACCTGCAAAGTAAAAGGAACAGGAGAGGAAAGACATAAAGGGATTTCCTGTTGATCACGAAAGTGAATTGGCAACATAAAAGTGTTAAAATGTGTCCCCAGGTGGTTTTTTGCTAGGACGTGTTTGAAGAGACGAGGTACCTGCTCTCCTCACTTGAAGAAGGGTAACTCTAAAGGCTGGGAAATTTCTAGGTAGGATGGGTAGGCAGGTGCTGTTCTTTGGGCAAATGTTTTATTCCCTGTTGATGTTTTCCTGCTGTCACAATCCTCCTGCTACTGCCGTGTGGCACATCTGATCAGTGGAATTGCATCTTCTGTGGAATTCACTCTGTGGCTTTCTTTGAATGCTTCGCTTCCCCAGCCAACCAGGAAAATCTATTTTCCAGCCTCTTTGCCAGACCTTACCCCTTATTAGCATCTGTATGAACAACATCCATTTGACCAAGTCTGGAAGCCTGCTGCTTTTGTGTTTCAGAGAAATAGCTTTCCTAAGTGTCTCAGTTTAAAGGAAAACTAAGATGCGTATCTGAAATTAAGAGATTTTAATCAGGGAAAAATGTATAGAGAAGGATAACGGTTCTTAACTACAAATATTTATACATATATATATAATCAAAACCTGAACAGGACACACAACAACACTGTAACCAAAAACCTTAATGAATTAGGTTCTACCCCTCTTCCTCTCAGTGCAGTTATATTTATGGGCAGCAGGACACAATGCGTTGGGAAGGAGGGTGGAGGTGAGGGGGGGTGTAGGGTAGCAACTCCTCTGCAGCTGACATTGGCCCCTAGCCATTGCAGGTAGTGGTGACTGCTCTCTCTTCAAAGGACAGCACAGGGCGTGCAGAGTTGGGGATGAGTCAAAGGAGCTCCTGCTCATCGCAGCCGCCGAGCAGAAGAGGTGCTGATGGAAGAAAACTCTCGCCCCTCTCACCTCTGCCCAGCCATCAAGTGATCAAACCACCCCCTGGGTCCTAAAACCCCCTGTGTTGGCAAGGGAGAGAAAAATTCCGTGAAAGATATTGAAACTCTATGAGTAAGAAAAAGACATTACTTTTTTTGAAGAACAGAGCCCAAAGAGAGAAGAAAAACAAAGATGTCAATGTTCTCTTCTGTATTTGTATGGAAACATGGGAAGGGTTTGCTGCCTGAGGTACATGTGTAAAGACTCTGCATCTTAAAAGATGGAAGAATCCTACAGATGATTCAGGTTGAGCATGAGAAACCTTTCTAGGGTTCACTTATAGGCATTCTGTTTCTCTGACATCGTTGTCTTTGGAGTCTTCGAGCCTCTTTGGCTCAGATGGAAAACAAAAGTCTGCAGAGGTAAATTTTGTTGCAACAAGTAGAGGTTTTAAGGGCACACTATGCATACACATGGAAAGGGGTATGTGGCTGGCAGAGCTGTATGTACTCCTAAAAGGCTGTTCCCTTTCTCCCATGCAAGGCAGGAGGCCAGAGGAAGGCATCCAGGCTGTGGGATTGCATACCTAACCATGTATTAAATATTCATATTATTGTCCAACATGCAGCGTTGCTAAATGATGATAGCAGAATGACTACAGCTCACTCACAGCTAGATGCATTTAGCTCTGTTGAAAACAAAAATCACATCTGCCATTTTTTTTTGGAACAAATTTTAACTTGCTGTTCTGACAAGGAACTGAAAACAGCTTCCTGTAGCTTTCTGTTGTGCGTCATTCCCATGAGGAAAACAGAAAAACAATCTGGGCATAATAAAACCAGAAATGTAAAAAGTAAAATATGTAGATTATTAGCTCTTCTTTGTCAATTAACTCCAAATTTTTATGTTTTTAATTGATCGTTAATGCTTTTATCAGAGCACAACCAATAGTAATTTAAAAAATAATTAATCTGCTCAGGTTAAATTGGCCAAGAGAATTGCTTTCTTAATTTAAGGCTTTTGAAAGGAACTGAACTGAGAGAATAGAAGTCATAGCTTGCTATCTGAGGAGATAGTGAGTGGCACCAACACTACATGCTTTCTAATGTGCTCCATTAATCTGATTCTCTTCTGGCAGGTCGTATCTGTGTATGAGGAGGCACTTGCCGCTCTTTGTGTAATTGGTCCCTAACAACTTTTCTCAATCTATCAACAAACCTGCTTGTCACTTACTGCCAAATATTACATAGGTTCAATGGTATGGGCGTTTACTTGCTCTACAAGTTATTTCACAAAAAATATTCAGCTAAATATTCTAAGCCAATATGTTTCATTTAAAGAAAAAAGGTCGATTATGTGCTAAAAGTACTTTTCTTAAGACCTTTATATGTGATGCTGTACAGAACTCCTGACTTTTTTGTGTGGGTGTATTGCATCCTTCTTGTTAGGTTGATCTTACAGGTATGTTCAGGCAGTTATGTAGGTAACAGCATCTTCATATGCTTTCAAAAATACGTTTCATTGGTTTCTCTCTGCATGTTTTCTAGTACTACATGCCTTTGTGATTTTGAAATATGTGTTGGTATTCATTTCCATCTCTGTGCTGTCCCATTAAGCATGTAACGAGTGATTATGATTCCACAGGATGTAAGTCAGGATGTAATGTGGCCTGCAGGCTTATCTAAACAAAACAATGCACAACAAATAAAGTCAACATTAGTGCGTTTTGAGCGCTGATTGTTTCAAATCAGATACACAGGAAACCAGATGTTGCAGTTTATCTAAAACACTTGTGGCCAAACATGGAACTAAGTACAGCAGCAATAGCGCCTGGCACTTTGTGCACAGCGGTATGTTTGCAGCAAATACAAATTGATTCTTATTCCTCAATTTGCTTTTCAGATAGTGTTTTATTTCTGTTCTGCTAACAAACTACTGTTTAATTCAGTTAGGTCTGATTCTGCATATCTTCTGGAAACCAGATCCAATTTGGGGAGAACATACAAAAATTGCAGTATCAGCCAAGTCTCTAATGACAATAAATTTAGAGTCTAAATTAGGTACGTTAAGTGACTGAGCTTTTTTGACTGTATTGGGCACTTAGACGTGTATGTAGGACACTGAGTATGTGGCACTTGCAGGTGGCTTATATTTGAGTACGTAGTAAGGATTTAAAATACCAGCTTCAGGTGCTCAGTATTTTTACAGAAAACTGAAATAAAATTAGTTCTGTCTTATTTAGGCTAGTACAGAGTACACTCCTGACACTGCAATTCCACAATAGTAATGAAGAAAAACTCTCATAATGTAACTAAAAAAGCAGTTATTCAGTCGATGGCAGGGGTGTCAAACTCGTGGGCTGAATCCAGCCCTCCACCTTGTTTTATCTGGCCCAGCGCCTTGTTTGTACCTGGTGGCAGCACCGAGCTCCTTGCCCCTGTGCTTCTGCCTGTGTGACGCGTGTTATGCTGCAGGAGGATGGCAGTAGCCCAGAGTTTGACACCCCTGGTCTATGGTAATGATATGTTTTGATATCTTCTTTCAACATAACTACTCAGGTGAGCTTGAATACCGTTTGGCTGCTGAGATGAGTAATAATAGCAAGTTGACGAGGTTTTTAAAAGCAGGCTGGTGGTCAGGTTTCAGACTTTTCTAGGTGCCTTGTCTTTCATAAACCATTAATTGTCTTTTTTTTTGTCTGAGGAAAGTAAGGATTTGGAAATCTCTCAGTCAATGCTCCAAACCAGTTTGTGCCTCTGTACATCCTTAAAAATACTGTGGTTTGGGCAGTGAGGTGAAATGAGTTACTGCTACAAGAAAGAAGAGATAAAGCTGTGATCTCACAGGTGGTTTCGTTCCTCTCTGTGGATAAAGGAAGCAGCCATCCCATGGATCTCCTGTCAAGGTGCTGCCTTACATACAAAATTTAAAAAAATCATGTGTTTATTCATAGACTTTATTACATTGAGTAGTGTTGCCTGGTGTCATGAGAGAGAGTTTTAACTTTTGATCTGAAAGCTGGAAAGGAGTCCACTGAAAATGTCAACTTTTAGGCTGGATTGATCCCACCTTCCTTACCATGGAATCAAGACATGTGCTGTATAATAAGTATAATACATTGCCTGAGACTGGACTGACAGTCACTCTTCAGAGATGCCTCTTTTTCACTGCCTCCATTGACTGTAGAGAAAGAAAAGGCTTTTGGCTTCTATGTGTCATAGAGTGGGAATGGATTTTTATGGAGGTTTTCCTTTTTTCCTCGTGCTATGTTGACTATGGTGCATATTGTGCACATACAGTCCCTTAAACTGATAATTGCTATGGAAATACTTTAAGTGAAACAGTTTAAATGAAATCTTCTGTTAATGGAGGATGCAGAGAATATCTTTTTTTAAGTGGTTATGGAAGTTGGGTTATTTTCATGAATGTGTCTCATACTGGAAAGATTTGATTTAAGCACCTTTAGAAAAATCTAGTCAGTTGATCTCACTGTAAATAAACTGATAAACTTGCTTTGTTTCATGTTGTTAAAGAGGTAGTCAAATTTACAGATTAAATTGGTTCTGTATTTTACTGTTTCATTTGTTTTGTTAATAAAATTTTTATGTAAGTTAGAGTGGGCTTGATGTCTTCATAATTTTGATGATCTGCCTATTCCAAATCAAGTCAGTAAAAACAAAATAATCGGGAGTATATTTCAATTTTAACAATGTTTATTATTAAGTGGCCATTTACTGATTTATTGTTTCTGTTGTCGGCTTACTGTTCATACTAAGTTCTTGCTAAGGATATAGTAGTGATAAAACTCATTTTGTAAAATGCTAGCTTGTTACTTTTCTCTTATGGATTATTTAATTGAAGAGTTGTTCTATGTAGAGTAACTCTTCTCATACTAACAAGAAGTCATTGTCCTAAGAAAGAAAAAGAATAATTGAATTGGGTGAAGGCGATTAAAAGACAGGGGCACTGACAGAGCAGATTGGAATTTACTTTTGACTTTTTTTTTTATAGTAGTCTGCTTAAAAACAACCAATCAAACAGGCAACCCCCCAGACAAACAGAAAAGCCCCCACGCTTACTTTTATCTGGTAGAACAGACCTTATGTTCATCAGCCTTATCTACACATTAATCTTTATACTGCCTTGGTTGAAGACTGGTTTGGCTTACTCTCTGTGTCCTGTCTGGCCCTTCTCCAGTTCTGTTTTTACATGCAACTCTACATTTTTCCTGATTATCCATCTGCCCTATGAGCTCACTCCCATCACCAGATTCTTGGCATTGTCTTCACATAATCTATTACTTAATGATTTGATAAATATATATTCATGTGACAGGAAAGGTTTTATGTCAAGCTCTCTCAATTTTACCATTAGTTTCTATCCATGTGCCTGCATTTTCCCACTCCAATTTGCCAAATATCTCCTTTTATTCAAATTATTTCGTATTCGTGTTCTTAGGATGAGCGTCTGTGGGAATCCTTTTATATAACATAAGTAGCCACTGCAATTCGCTACTGACTTGTAAAACAGACTGTGTGGGAATGGTATGAATTATCTGTGAGTTAGTGTTTGGGGTTTTTTGGTATTTATGAAAAAAAACCCTGATAAATACAGTAAGTTGGAATTACTTGCGATAGAAGAGAGCCAGCAGTGTGCCCAAGTGGCCAAGAAGGCGAATGGTATCCTGGCCTGCATCAGCAATAGTGTGGCCAGCAGGACTAGGGAGGTCATCATCCCCTTATACTTGGCAGTGGTAAGGCTGCACCTCGAGTGCTGTGTCCAGTTCTGGGCCCCTTGGTTTGAGAAACATGTTGAGATGCTGGAGTGTGCCCAGAGGAGAGCGACGAGGATGGTGAAGGGGCTGGAGCACAAGCCCTATGAGGAGCGACTGAGGGAGCTGTGATTGTTTAGCCTGGAGAAGAGGAGGCTGAGGGGAGACCTTATTGCTCTCTACAACTCCCTAAAGGGAGGTTGTGGTGAGGCAGGAGTTGGACTCTTCTCTCAGGCGACCAGTGACAGAACAAGAGGACACGGTCTAAAGCTTTGCCAGGGGAGGTTTAGGCTCAATATTAGGAAAAAGTTCTTCACTGAGAGGGTGATTGGCCATTGCAATGCGCTGCCCGGGGAGGTGGTGGAGTCACCGTCCCTGGAGGTGTTTAAGGAGAGATTGGCTGAGGCACTTAGTGCCATGGTGTAGTTGACGAGTAGGAGTAGGTGTAGGTGTTGGGTCATAGGTTGGACTCGATGATCTCAAAGGTCAGTTGGTTCCAGGAAGAGTGTCTCAAATAAGATGATTACTTCTCACTACTCCATCACCTTAAGGACAAAAAATACGTAGAACAAGAGACATATTATTTGCATTTACCGTTGTCCGTAATATTTGGTTGCATGGACCATAAAACTTCATTAATGTGTTAAAATCTTTAAGCAGGAACACACAGAATTAATGATTTGAGGGATGTAGCGTTATATAGAGTTATTAGGGTCATAAGAATAAAACAGTTATTCTCTTGTGTTGGCTGAATACTTCACAAAACAAGACCCCGAACTGACCCTAAACAGTGACTCAGAGCGGTGAGGAATCTTACTCTCACCACCCAAAGATTATGAGACTCAGAGCTGTGATTTCTGCTTCAAATTGATATTTAAGAGCAGAGCTTCTAGGAGAAGCTCTTATTTCTCAATGCTTGTGTGCTCTAGAGGCAGGTTTTTGAGATAAAGCTAGTCTGTAACCAAACTGATGAAATACGTTCTGACCACGGATCTGACCACACAGGAAACACGGGAGAGGAAAGCAATATTTGAGACAGGACCCAAGTGTGCATCTTCAAGTGGCAAAATGAGCTATGGAGTATGTGTAATGCAACTCCCCTTTGTTTTAAGTAGATAATCACATCATTGTCTTTTTCAAATTGCTTTTAGGAATGACACCTGTGTGTACTACTCTTGTGGTGAGGCTGTCACAGGTAATCACAGGAAAGTCTTCACCAGAAATGTGCCTGTTTTTTACTCTCTATAAAGAGGGAGCAGAAACTTGCCATGCTTTTGTAGGTAACTAAGCACCAGCTGAGGCTGTTAAGGCCAGGGTTATATTCTACATCTTCTGGTCAGAGAAGCAGGGATCCAGGTGGACCCTGCAGCCCTCAGCAGAGCGGCCACAGATGTGAATAATGAGAAAGTGAAGGTTTCAGAACTGACGTGATACTGTTGTCCCTCCTTTCTCATAACTATTTTGTTATGGAGGAAAGAGCCATTGTAGTGGCTCTACAGAACACTTCCCAGAAAATAATTAGCTGGTCAAATGCAAGCAGTTAGGCTTTGTGGGTTTTTTTAAGAACACATAGATGCAGATTGCAGACAGCAGTGTGATGAGACAGAGATGAATTTGATAAGGCAATATGGACCAAACCTTTAAAATGACAGAAATAAAATATCATCCTAATTCTTATCATGACAAATGCATGGCGGTAATTTTAATATCTGTGTGCTATAAAAGAGGCAATGCCCCATAAATTAACTAGGTCCTGCCATCTCAGCACTCCTTTCTGTAGTAGTAATTGATAGTAATAAAATGGTTTTCCTTTTACCTTGATTATGCCTTACACGGGCACAGTGACTTTGTGCCAACTCTCAAATTCTGCTAGGTTTATATGAGGAAAAGTTTCAGCAGAGTTTGAAGCCAAAACTCCCCCAGTTTAATTTTGCAGATGTGATCATGTGCAATGTAACTTCTTTGGAGATTGAAGGACTGTGTGTGTTTCACAAAGCAATACTTCAACTATTTGATCTATGTATCTCAAGACTTTGTCCAGAAACAAGGCTGCATATTGTTCTTACGGAGAAAATATCTTATCAAAACAAGTGCAGAACTGGCAGGACTCATCTTTATTGATGATCTGGATGAGGGGATCGAGTCCTTCATCAGCAAGTTCGCAGATGATACCAAGCTGGGAGGAAGTGTCGATCTGCTAGAAGGTAGGAGGGCCCTACAGAGGGACCTTGACAGGCTGGAGAGATGGGCTGACTCCAACAGCATGAGGTTTAACAAGTCCAAATGCCGGGTTCTACACTTTGGACACAACAACCCCATGCAGAGCTATAGACTGGATGCAGAGTGGCTGGAGAGCAGTCAGGCGGAGAGGGACTTGGGAGTGCTGGTGTACAGGAAACTCAACATGAGCCAGCAGTGTGCCCAAGGGGCCAAGAAGGCCTATGGTATCCTGGCCTGCATCAGGAACAGTGTGGCCAGCAGGACTAGGGAAGTCATCATCCCCTTATACTCGGCACTGGTCAGGCTGCACCTTGAGTGCTGCGTCCAGTTCTGGGCCCCTCAGTTTAAGAAGGATGTTGAGATGCTGGAGTGTGTCCAGAGGAGAGCAATGAGGATGGTGAAGGGGCTGGAGCACAAGCCCTATGAGGAGCGACTGAGGGAGCTGGGGTTGTTTAGCCTGGAGAAGAGGAGGCTCAGGGGAGAACTTACTGCTTTCTACAACTCCCTAAAGGGAGGTTGTGGTGAGGCAGGAGTTGGACTCTTCTCTCAGGCGACCGGTGACAGAACAAGAGGACACGGTCTAAAGCTTTGCCAGGGGAGGTTTAGGCTCAATATTAGGAAAAAGTTCTTCACTGAGAGGGTGATTGGCCATTGCAATGCGCTGCCCGGGGAGGTGGTGGAGTCACCGTCCCTGGAGGTGTTTAAGGAGAGATTGGCTGAGGCACTTAGTGCCATGGTGTAGTTGACGAGTAGGAGTAGGTGTAGGTGTTGGGTCATAGGTTGGACTCGATGATCTCAAAGGTCAGTTGGTTCCAGGAAGAGTGTCTCAAATAAGATGATTACTTCTCACTACTCCATCACCTTAAGGACAAAAAATACGTAGAACAAGAGACATATTATTTGCATTTACCGTTGTCCGTAATATTTGGTTGCATGGACCATAAAACTTCATTAATGTGTTAAAATCTTTAAGCAGGAACACACAGAATTAATGATTTGAGGGATGTAGCGTTATATAGAGTTATTAGGGTCATAAGAATAAAACAGTTATTCTCTTGTGTTGGCTGAATACTTCACAAAACAAGACCCCGAACTGACCCTAAACAGTGACTCAGAGCGGTGAGGAATCTTACTCTCACCACCCAAAGATTATGAGACTCAGAGCTGTGATTTCTGCTTCAAATTGATATTTAAGAGCAGAGCTTCTAGGAGAAGCTCTTATTTCTCAATGCTTGTGTGCTCTAGAGGCAGGTTTTTGAGATAAAGCTAGTCTGTAACCAAACTGATGAAATACGTTCTGACCACGGATCTGACCACACAGGAAACACGGGAGAGGAAAGCAATATTTGAGACAGGACCCAAGTGTGCATCTTCAAGTGGCAAAATGAGCTATGGAGTATGTGTAATGCAACTCCCCTTTGTTTTAAGTAGATAATCACATCATTGTCTTTTTCAAATTGCTTTTAGGAATGACACCTGTGTGTACTACTCTTGTGGTGAGGCTGTCACAGGTAATCACAGGAAAGTCTTCACCAGAAATGTGCCTGTTTTTTACTCTCTATAAAGAGGGAGCAGAAACTTGCCATGCTTTTGTAGGTAACTAAGCACCAGCTGAGGCTGTTAAGGCCAGGGTTATATTCTACATCTTCTGGTCAGAGAAGCAGGGATCCAGGTGGACCCTGCAGCCCTCAGCAGAGCGGCCACAGATGTGAATAATGAGAAAGTGAAGGTTTCAGAACTGACGTGATACTGTTGTCCCTCCTTTCTCATAACTATTTTGTTATGGAGGAAAGAGCCATTGTAGTGGCTCTACAGAACACTTCCCAGAAAATAATTAGCTGGTCAAATGCAAGCAGTTAGGCTTTGTGGGTTTTTTTAAGAACACATAGATGCAGATTGCAGACAGCAGTGTGATGAGACAGAGATGAATTTGATAAGGCAATATGGACCAAACCTTTAAAATGACAGAAATAAAATATCATCCTAATTCTTATCATGACAAATGCATGGCGGTAATTTTAATATCTGTGTGCTATAAAAGAGGCAATGCCCCATAAATTAACTAGGTCCTGCCATCTCAGCACTCCTTTCTGTAGTAGTAATTGATAGTAATAAAATGGTTTTCCTTTTACCTTGATTATGCCTTACACGGGCACAGTGACTTTGTGCCAACTCTCAAATTCTGCTAGGTTTATATGAGGAAAAGTTTCAGCAGAGTTTGAAGCCAAAACTCCCCCAGTTTAATTTTGCAGATGTGATCATGTGCAATGTAACTTCTTTGGAGATTGAAGGACTGTGTGTGTTTCACAAAGCAATACTTCAACTATTTGATCTATGTATCTCAAGACTTTGTCCAGAAACAAGGCTGCATATTGTTCTTACGGAGAAAATATCTTATCAAAACAAGTGCAGAACTGGCAGGACTCATCTTTATTGATGATCTGGATGAGGGGATCGAGTCCTTCATCAGCAAGTTCGCAGATGATACCAAGCTGGGAGGAAGTGTCGATCTGCTAGAAGGTAGGAGGGCCCTACAGAGGGACCTTGACAGGCTGGAGAGATGGGCTGACTCCAACAGCATGAGGTTTAACAAGTCCAAATGCCGGGTTCTACACTTTGGACACAACAACCCCATGCAGAGCTATAGACTGGATGCAGAGTGGCTGGAGAGCAGTCAGGCGGAGAGGGACTTGGGAGTGCTGGTGTACAGGAAACTCAACATGAGCCAGCAGTGTGCCCAAGGGGCCAAGAAGGCCTATGGTATCCTGGCCTGCATCAGGAACAGTGTGGCCAGCAGGACTAGGGAAGTCATCATCCCCTTATACTCGGCACTGGTCAGGCTGCACCTTGAGTGCTGCGTCCAGTTCTGGGCCCCTCAGTTTAAGAAGGATGTTGAGATGCTGGAGTGTGTCCAGAGGAGAGCAATGAGGATGGTGAAGGGGCTGGAGCACAAGCCCTATGAGGAGCGACTGAGGGAGCTGGGGTTGTTTAGCCTGGAGAAGAGGAGGCTCAGGGGAGAACTTACTGCTTTCTACAACTCCCTAAAGGGAGGTTGTGGTGAGGCAGGAGTTGGACTCTTCTCTCAGGCGACCGGTGACAGAAAGAGACGACACGGTCTCAAGCTTCGCCAGGGGAGGTTTAGGCTTGACATTAGGAAGAAATTCTTCACTGAGAGGGTAATTGTTAATTGAATGCGCTGCCTAGGGAGGTGGTCGAGTCACCTTCCCTGGAGGTGTTCTAAGAGAATTTCGATGAGGCACTTAGTGCCATGGTGTAGTTGACAAGTAGGAGTAGGTGTAGGTGTTGGGTCATAGGTTGGACTCGATGATCTCAAAAATCTTTTCCAACCTTACGATACTGTGATACTGTGATATAAAATAAAGTACCTTGCCATTTATGCTATGGCTCTTCCAATAGTAAACCTGTTATATGCTTTTTAGTATTTAGCTTGAATGCAGTCCAGCCAAAGTGGTGCTGTAGAATTAACTTGCGATTTCAATAATTTAGTTTTCTAGGAGGCAAGCATTCTCATTTGTCATGTGAGTTGTTTTTTCCTCCTTACAAGAAACATCACTTGTTTTACTTGGGTTTTTTGACAATTTTAGAGGTTCCTCCCTGCAAATATTTTTTTTTTCCTCCCTTGAATTTATAGACATCATCCTATGGATTTTACAAGTTAGACTCAGCGAGCTGATGACTGTATGTGTTAAGCTTTCAAGAATAATCAGAAATAAAATAGAGAGCTATCTTAGGAACTGTTAGGATCACTAGTAGTCATGAAAAATATTGCTAGTCCAAGTCTCAGCAATTTACGCTAGATATGCTTCATAGCTTTTGCACAAAATAAACACAGGAGAAGACTTTTTGAAAAGAACTTAAAACAGAGATTGCTTATAAGTACTGGTGCTGCTGAACTCAAAGACAAGTACATGTATACTTCACGCATACAGCGGAAGAAGTCAGCCCTGTACTTGGTGGAAACAAGTAATGGGGCTGGAGACTTTTCTTATGTTTCATAATAATCTTTCATCAGTTACAGGGCTAGCTGTGCCGTTCTGTTTTTTTGCAGTCTATGAGTGAACTCCTTCATTCATTGGCTATCATATGCCTGCCCAATCTGTAACGAAATTTCTAGCTTTCTTATGCTTGGAACATAAGCGGAGCTGCAGTTCTGTGTCCATCATGGTGACTCTGCTGAGCCGGCTGCATTCAAACACCTGAGGTTCTTTCCTGGTCACGGGAGAATTTTTGAATATGAGTGAATATAGTGACCAGATAGAGTAATTGAAACAAAGTGCTCTTCATGTGATAGAGCAATAAAGTTCGGAAGAATGGTTTTAGAGAAATAGAAGTGTACATACCAAATAGTATTAACTGAGGAAATGGAAGTCACATGATTTCTATTGTCAGGCCCACATTGAAATTGTGGATATGGTGGATTTCTTCTTGCAGGGTGACAGTCCTCAAGAAGACAGACCTCCTTGTAAGAGCTTCCTGTGTATTTGAACTAAATTTATGTGCATATATGCATTTGTATGGCACATGCTCTAAGCATCAACTTCAGTGATTCTGAGGAAAAAGAGAGTCATGTCTCATTAGAACCATCTCTTAATCTACTGCACCATAGGTTAAGCAAGGGAAAGAGCTGGTGTATGTTGTCTGATGTGTTGTTTTTATGATTTGTTTGAATTGTTTGTGCAGTGAGAAGGCGTTTAGAAGGGAATACCCTGGAAATATCACGAGTAAACAGCTTCACCGATGACATTGACCTTACACCAGAAGAGTCACCTCTGCCACCTGTATCCAATGTGGCACAGTAAGTGGAGCAACGACTTATTAATTGATAACATAGATGTTCAGTGTTGAGAGAGACTTGTCACTGAATAGAAGTATTATTCTTTCTCTGGCTGTACTTTAAGGCATTAAGAGTTTGATCTTATTCAACTGTATGTGAACATTTCTGAAAGTGCAAATTTACCTTTATGTTTAATGGAACCAGTCAGACACTTGGAAAGAGTGTGGTGGCTTGCAATCTTGCTGTCTTGGTTGTTTTACTTTTTAAGACAGTTGACACAGTTCCTGAGGCTGTTTTGTAGGTTGGCTTGTACTTTGTAGAATCCTGAATCTGTTTAAGCTCCAAAGAACTACTAATACAAATAATGTATAAATTGGTTTGAAACATAAATGAGATACAGCCTGGAAATAGAAAGGCCTTATTACGTGTAATATCACTTGTAAGGAAGTGATGTTCCAAAAATATGAAAGGATTAAAATTATTAAGGAGATATTGGACGTGTCTGGATTGGTCAGAACAGCAAGTCCTCGTTATCAGTGAGTTCACTGCAACTGTTGAATGATGTCTCATGCTGCTTCTATTTGGTTTAGCGAATGTCTATTTCTTTAATTAAGCATAATAGCGTCTTCATGCAAGACACCTCTATATTGTGTTTTGACAGAATTTTGAGTAGCCTTCATGTTTTTGTCCTATAAAGTACAATTCCAGTGTTGGGGATGGGGATTCTGGAGTAAATTTCAAACGTGAAGCAGAGCATTAAAGCACACAGGAAGGCCTGGGTGGATCACAGTATCCAACTATCGTACTAAGGCTTTATCTCACAGCAGAAACTGTCACAAACAGTGACACAACTCTTGAGTTAGCAGTGATCTGTGGCCTGAAGGTACAGTACAGCTGGCACGGGCTCTTGAAGATATTAACACTGTATTTGCCTGATATGCATGTGCCTTTTACATGAATATTAGATATATTTAGTGTGATTACTTGTCTTGTCTTTTAGCAGAAGTGAAAGCAGGTAAGTCTTCATGTGTGCTATACTTACTTTGGGGTGTGAGCTTTCCAAAACAGCATGGCTTTTGCTTTTCATTTGGTAACATTTTCGTTACACTCGTGAGCTTTGGAATTTGCAGCAGGACTTTTTTTTTTTTCTCTGTTAAATGATCCACTTTTATTCTACTATTTTATCTGGTTAGAATAAACATTTATTTGGTTTGTTCCCATAGATGGTTTTTCATGCTCTGGAGTTATGTACCAGGCAGATTTTTCTTTTTTTTATCCCCCCTGCCTCCCCTTTAGAGTGAAATGTATAATGGGAAGTGGTTTTGCCTAATTTAGGAATAACATGCACTTGGTAACTGCTGTGACAAATCTTCATCCTAAACTCACAATGCAGTCAACGAATTAGACAAAAATTCTTCCACGAGCAGAATTCAGCCAAAGGTGTATATATAGCTGATGAATCTTCTCAGTTTGTAACACAAGTGTTACACAAGTAGCTTTCACATAGTGGTCAACGATATGCTACAATGATGACAGTTTCACATGGAGCACTTCTTTCTGAAGTCAAGCTTGGCTTTGTCAAGCTGCCAAAAGGCAAAGTATTCCTTGCCTTCAACAAGCACTATGAATTATAGAATCTATCTCAAGGTATACAATTATTCCAAAGTCGGTAACTGGTAATTTTTTAAACTTTGCAGGCTGTTATTTCGTGTTTAATAACCAACCTGCCAGATCTACTACTGTAATGTTTTGAGGGTTGTTTTTCTGTAATGTGTACAGTAGACCCTTCTGAAATCCTGTCTGATGGAGAGATGAGAGAAGGGATATTTTCTGCTGACAGTAACCTTTCCTTTTGACCATATTGTCTTCAAGACTTTCTTCGCTGTGTGGGAAGGCAGATATTGTACAAGAAGAATAGAGTTCCTATCCTTGAGCCCATACTATCTTGGACAAAAATCTCTTGCGTCAGTCTGCGTATGTGCATTAGTCTCACAGTAACTAAAGCGGTTACTTGACAAAACGTATGAGGTTGGTTAGAAACTGATGAAGATGCTATTTAAGAATGAGTCTTGAGTGTAGGCGGGTCAGTTCTGTGGGTTGCAGAACTGCCCAGGTTAATACATCCAGTATTGAATTTCTGATGTCAGTGATCCATGCAAGCTTAGAGAAGGTCCTGGTGGAAGGTGTCAATGAAAAGAACACCAAATGGCAAGTTGGCAAATAGAATTGAAGATACTTTTCTTTAGAAATATACCTGCTTTGGATACTTTAGATGATTGAAATGATGTTTTTGCCAGTAATCTGGGTAAAAATGTGGAAAAATGCAACTGTCCTGAGCTAAGGAACAAAAGCATCATATTCAAGATATAATTCTGTGGTTTTTTGAAGTTCTTGCTGAATATCTCTGGCTCACCCTCTTCGGGCTAAAAATTTTATGTGGATACTGACCTGAGCGGAGCTATGTTGTTTTATACTGGTTGATTCAGAGGTGTCCAAGGTTGAATAAGCTTGAGACAGCCTTGGAGTTGGATATGTGGCTAGATTGACAGGATAGGCAACTACAACACCTGTAGACTTGCACTAATCTACTCTTGCAGTATCAAACCCCACTCTTGGAGGAGAGAATAGCAGTTAAAGTGATGGGTACAAGTGAGCAGCTTGCTGAAGTCCTCTGTAAGTGTAAACCCAACATTTGTATGAGCTGAAAGTAGGGCAGCATAGAAGATTTTGGAAGGGAGACAGGTGCCTACAGGGTGTGCTTACAGGACTAGGGAAGTCCTGAAGTCACTCTGGTTAAGGGACATGCAGATGTAAGGCTGCAGCCTCTCTCAATTGAGAGTTCATTTGACTGGGACTGCCTCCCCAGGGCACAGGGAGTCTTGTAACAGGAGGTTTTGGAGTTGGTGCTGAGTTTCAGATGGCCTTAAGTACTCTTTCTGTTCCTTTCCTTGCTCTTTTTTGATTTTTGTGGGTTTTTTATGCTCCTGACTTTACAGAGGAGTCATATCTGTTGGTCCTTTGTCCTCAGTTTCACGTTTCAAGCCACAACAACCCGGATGAGACTGGGAGTATTAGCTTGTGCACCTGCCACTAACTAGATTTGTCACATGCAATAAATCCGGTGCCTATTGATCATTCAAGGGGGGAAAGAGATTCTGGAAAGGAAGGAGCAAAGGTTCTGCCACCATTAGAGACTTGGTATGCTTTACTAAGGAGCAGTGAGCATCTTCTGTGAGGCGAGAGAGGGTCTACTATATGTGATCTGCTTTTGTGCTGTAATTGTTCCAATGTTGAATTGTGCGAATGGTTTGTGTCCTCCTGGATTTTTCCTCGCTGTGCTGGAGCTTTGCATGAATAAAGAGGACCACCAAACATAACTTTAGGCCTTAATTTTTTTTTATGTCCAGCTGGTCCTGTTATTATGCAGATTGTGATGACAACAGCCCTTGGCCTTGAAAATGTTTTCAGTCAAACACACCAGAGTTAACTTTCCAGCAGGAAAGAGAAAATTTGGCCAATAGAATGTATTGAAAGATTACACAAACCTGGTCTCAGATAGCGCAGTCTCAGGAAAAATTACACAGCACCAGGTTTAGAAGCAGACATCCTGTTTTTGTTTTTCAGAGCTCTGTGGTTTAAAGCTGTGGTGTTTAAAGCTCTTTACACCGCGAGGAAAAGCAAAAGTTAGAAAGTCTATATGTCAGCATGGTTAAGCAACTGTGGTTGAGTATGTACTTCACAGCTCACGAAGGTCAAGTAAAGGCAACTGTCAGTTGGTCTCCCACCAGAAAGCAGCGTAGTGCTGCAGTCCAGCAGTTATCACATCAGCTCTCTGGGGAGGAAGCCTTTAGAAGATGCGATCTCTTATACAATGACCATGGTCAGGCGTAATTGCCGTCAGCTGGACACCTGTAGTAATAACACTTCAGAGGAAAGAGACTGCCAAGGCAATGATAGCTACACCTGTTCCCCGAGAAAAGGGGGTCTTAATTACTTTTCATTGGTTCAGAACCAGACCAACAGTTGTTCTTCTTTTTGAGGCCCTGTCAAAACAGAGTCAAATTATGTTAAGGAAATGTGGGTTTGCTACAATTCAGTTAAAACAATTTTATGCAAAAGTTCAGAGAGCATTTATGTACTTCTGCTATATTCCTGTGTATTAATCCATATATAATATGGCTGTGAAAATTTCAGTTTGAGGTCTTAAAATGCTGTAGTAGAAGCATAGAGATCTGAAGATTGAGGCAACCAGATATCCACTGTTCCAACCTCCAGTCTTTTTCTTCTAAACTCACAATACGAGAAGCAGCTTAGATTGTATGAGGGAGATTTTATCTGCAAAACTATTAACAGAACAGCCCTGCACTAGTGTGTGGTTATTGCACAATCAGAGAAAGTGAGAATATCAGCTTTTTTTAAAATAAAAAATAGAAATAGAGGAAACTGCTGATTGCCATAAGCTATCTAATAATGCTGAGGAGAGGTGAAAAGACAGATCTGAGGTAAAACAATGGCTGCAAAACCTCAGGGTCTACAGTGTAGCACTTCCTTCTAACAGGGAAAACAGAAACTCCAAGTAGGGAGACAGGCATGGTTGGACGCGGTGACCTCAGAGGTCTCTTCCAACCTTATGATTCAATGATTCCAAGAGTGAGGATGACTGAGCACCTTGCTCTCTGTCAGATTTGGGGAATCCTATGCAAAAGGAGTATCAAAAATCGTTCTTCTATGAGGAGCAGAACCTCTGCTGAGGACTGAGGCTTCACAAGGCAAAGAAATAGTCTTTTCTGTTTGTGTTTATTCTCACTCCAGGCTGCCTGGAAGGACAGAGTAGAAAAGCTGCTCCCCATTTCACCAGAACAGGGGTCTGCAGAGACTGAGGGGACACAGAACTGCTGTTCAGTGCAGTACAAAATTCCACCATTGTTAGTGATCCGTGCTACTGTAGTTAAAGGTGCTTCATGATTTAGAAATAGTGTTGGGGTTTCTTTTTTCCTAGTGGAAGTAGTTTATCATAGGATTGACAGACATGAATGGAACAAAATGTAAAACTTCGCTAGGTCTTAAAGCTTACGTTAGCTGTGCTCCAATAAAGTAGTGCTGTACGCCCCTTTTAAAGTCAGTACTTGGAAAAAAGATCTTAAATCCATCTTTCAGCTTCATTTCAGCTGATCCTTCCATCTCTAGATGGCAGTGAAGGTTTTTATCAGGAACTTAAGGATGTTTTTGTGTCCGTACATCTAATATAGGTAGCACTGATGCAACCAGTTCTGTCCGCTGCATTCAAAAACATTACTAGTTACTTCAAAGAGAAATTTAGATGAGGATCTGTCACTTCGGAACTGGAAAAGGTAAAGTAGTGAAAATTCAGCAGGCAGTAGTAATTGCTAATGTGGTTGTAGGCTTGTTCCCACTATAAAGCCTCATGTTAAGTTACGCTTTTTAGTACCACCTATTTTTGTCCTGTCATCTCTAATTTTGATCTTTTTAAAAAGGTTGCTTCAGGGTTTCTTTCAGCACCCAATGTATTTTTATTACCATGTA
The DNA here is from genome assembly GCA_033558235.1 of Neomorphus geoffroyi. NCBI lineage: Eukaryota > Metazoa > Chordata > Aves > Cuculiformes > Neomorphidae > Neomorphus > Neomorphus geoffroyi. Next base: position 13,351,346 of record JAUMJM010000038.1, read on the forward strand.
ATATGAAAGCAAGGCTGGCATTAGTATAAATTGGCACCATTACATTACACAGTAACATTTTCATAGAATTTGACACTGCTTCTGAGGGTTTTTTTGAGGTTCTTTCTTGTTTTTTAGGCTGAAGTGTAATTTTCAGAGATTTTTGTGCTTTTATTTTCAAGTAAGAATATTTGGCCAGTGGAGGGCACTGCACTATAATACATTGAGAGACAGAAACTCCGTTTTAAGCTTTCAAAATATGATTTGTCATTTCAACAAACTTATGTATAAACTTAATTTATAAGAACCTGAATTTCCCCAATGTGAAACTGGCAAATTGCCATACAAAAGAAAAATGCTAGATGTGCTTGAATATTGGTTTAATGAGAAACTTAACTAATGCCTAAAGGCTCAACTTGCTATTGTGGTTATACTTCCTTTTCTGGAAAAGAGACTATTGTAACAGCCCTCTGAAGGCTGTCAAAAGATAAGTGAGCACATATAACATGTAAGCCTCTATTCAGCAAATGGTTCAGATCTGATGGAGAAGTCTGAAATAAAAGGTTGCTTTGGAAAGAGAGGCTTTTACAAAAACATGGCGTTTCATATGCTTTTTCTTACTGAGTTTTCTAATATTTTCACAAAATTCTAGAGTAGGGGTAGGATTTTTCATGAAGGGAGTGAGATGACTGGGATGTGTGGCTGCAAGTGTGTCCTGTATAGGAGAGCTTACAGAGAATGTCTCAAAGTAAAAGACACATTTGTGGCATTGTTTTACTTGGAAATTATTTATCTCAATAGCAAGTTACAGAATGTAAATAGGGCAATAGTTTAATTTGCAATTGAAAAGGGTGCAAAGAGCTAGGTTAGATTCATGGGCTTCATTATTGAGTGTGTATGAGAATGGAATTAGTAAAAGGAGGAATCATTTTATGAAGGACTTTTCTGAGCTTCATCATTTGTTGAGGTTTTCAGTTAAGGATTCATATTGCACTTCACAGAGTTCTGCCCATCAAACTCCATGACACCTGACGAACTTGATAACTCCGTTTATATGCATCTGTGATGAAAGTTCGAAGGATGTAACATTAAAGCATGTTTTTTGCTGCAGGTGACACCGGATCACTTCAGTCTCTTCTCACAAGGGAGAGAGGTGAAACAGTTTCTGAGCTCTTCTCTCTTGCAACCTATGATCGGACTGGAGGGAACGGTGGGGAGATGCCAGGGGAGGGTTAGGTTGGACATTAGGAAGAGGTTCTTCACCCAGAGGGTGTTGGAGCCCTGGAACAGCTCCCCAGGGAAGCAGTTGTGGCACCAAGTCTGCCAGCATTCCAGCAGCATTTGGCCAATGCCCTCAGTCACACGGGGTGAACATTGGGAGTGTCCTATGTAGGGAGTGGAGCTGGACTCAATGATCCTTTTGGGTCCCTTCCAAAGTGGTAATTCTATGATTCTATAATTTTCCACAATTTTCAAAAGTTTTCAGTCTCTCATTGTTAAACAAAATAAAATTAAGTGCCAAGCATGGTGCTCGTTTCTCTGAAAAAAGAATAAATAATGAAAAACATGATGATATGTGACTGTCCTTTACCACAGCGTAGGTAGAAATAAATGAGCTTACATTTTCTTTTTATCTTTATTTTGTGGTTTTGTAATTGTTCACACTTTATGCTTTTTTTCCATGAAACTAAATTTGATGTATAAGAACCATTTGCATGTACCAGTGATAATTACAGGCACTTGATGGTGTTCATTGTTCGTGTGAAGCATATTGAGGGAAAGGAAAAGCACAGTGACAGGACTTCATGGATCAGCCTGTGAGATACATAGGTCATTCCTGATTTGATGTGGTCTATCCACAAGCCATGTCATACTTCTTGTTTTGTACTAGCAGTACTGAATGGAAAAAATACTTTAGAAATTGCCTGCGCCACTTGTTCTCCTTTTTTACTTCTGCGCTTCCTTTCCTGGGCTCCTCCTGTGACAGAAAGTGAGGCGGTGGACACACCAAATCAAAAGCCCACCCCTGCCTGTGCAGAGCACATAAGAAGTTAGGGAAGGAAAAAGAATGGAGAAAAGCTTGAAAGCATAACAACACAGTTTGTTTTCCTAGGAGTTCACGTTGGGATGGTGGAGGGGAGAGCTAGCATAGAAAACTAACATTCCCACTGAAATTTACTCTAATAGCACATGAGCGTTACACTGCCTGCTTTCTGAGCATCGTGGTGGCAGCACATCCTTGCAAGCCAGAAATCCTGACTTCTCTAATAGTTCACAGTATCACACAGTATCATAAGGTTGGAAAAGACCTTTGAGATCATCGAGTCCAACCTATGACCCAACACCTACACCTACTCCTATTTGTCAACTACACCATGTCACTAAGAGCCTCATCCAATCTCTCCTTAAACACCTCCAGGGATGGTGACTCCACCACCTCCCTGGGCAGCGCATTCCAATGGCCAATCACCCTCTCAGTGAAGAACTTCTTCCTAATGTCAAGCCTAAACCTCCCCTGGTGAAGCTTGAGACCACTGAAAGTTTTCATCTCCATAGCCCACTTGAGTAAAAAAACATGTGTTTAACTATGGAAGAAGAGCGATAGGAAGAAACATTGTTACATACACAGAGATCAGTTGTGTAGTTAGTCTGTGGGTGCTTTCTTCTGTATTTCTGATTTGAAAATATTACGAAAATCTATTTCAAAGTTTTCAAAATAACCTGTAAAATAATGTATCCATCAGAAATCAAAATCACATCGTTTTGTTATGATACTTCATAGACGAGTTCGAACAACCACCCTGCACTTCCCCCCACTTCGAGTTTCTAAATTATTTCTACCCAGAAAGCAAGTAGACTGTCCACTTACCCTAAAATCAAAGAATGAAGACTTTTTTTCTCTGTTTTTAAGAGTTACTTTGGTGTTTACAAAGGGATGTTATAGTCTTGCCTCATTGGCTAATCTCTGTACAGTCCTATTCTGGAATTACCAGTGAAGAACAATTATTTATATTTCAATAAGAAAAAGCACATTTCAGGTCAATTTTATACAATTTTATACATTTTTTTATACTACACAATGGAGCAAGACATGTGCCTACTTTCCGTGCATTAAATTACATTGGAATTCAGATGATGTGGCTGAATTATTGAAGCTGCTTCTGTCATATGGGATGGAGTTAAAACTATAGATAATTTATGACAGCTCCATACCCACCTCTTTTTTTAATAAAATGTTTGAATTATGCACCTTTCAAGATGTTTTACTGATTTTTTTTTTTTAAATATACTTCAAAGAAAAATCTTACAAGGAAAAATAAGTTACTTAGTAAAAAAATGCTATATACATCTTCATTTTGTCATGCATTTACAAATAATACCAATTTCATTCTTAGGTGAACACCATGAGAGTGCTGGTCTTTTAGCTGCAGTATATGTACCATGTGAAATTATGTCCTCTGTATTGCAATTTTTTGCACCAAAACCAAATGTCTATCTTTTTCAGTGAGCTGGCATCTCCGTCTAATAAAACTGTCTCATTGTATGTGACAGGAGTGTTCACAGCAACAGAAATTAGTGTTAATTTGAGAAATTATCTTGTATCTGCTTATGGCCAAACCGATGGAATGTACCCTAGGCTTCATATTTCACCCATTTCTAAATTTATATAATACTTTGCTTTTATGTAGATAGTATTTTGTGCAAAGTTTTAAATCAATAACCAAATACTCATTACTAAATTAACACATAATTTAGGTTAAATAAAGGTTACCTCTGTTTCTGTGCTGGGGAGGTAACAGAATTGTTGCAGCCAATGTTCTGCATTGCTATTTGTGTGCATCTGTGTTTGACCATCTAAAATAGGGCTGATAAATAAAGCTGATAGATAAAATTGTTCCTTTGGTCATTTGACTACTGTGTTACTACTCAGTGCCGGGAAACTTTACTTTAATAAATTACTTTAAGAAAATGTAAGTAGCAGAAATTCTTTAAAACCTCAGGGTTCCTCATGGGTTTCTCAGCTCTGACACTTTCACAGCTGCACATGCAATCTTTCTTTTTATAGGCAAAACTTGATTAACTCCGAATGAAACAGTGAAAGTTACTTTTCAGGTTGGCTACACTGAAATAGATGCCAGACAAATACCAGTGCCAGTTGCTTGTCTGGGTTTTTTTGGGTTTTTTGGTTTTTTTTAGTGCACTATAATTTGGAGAAGCAATTATACTCTCCTTTTTACTTCAGATTAAACCCCCTATCTCCAGGGCTGTTTTTCCCCAGCACCCAACAATGCTTTTAGATGTTATCGCTGTGTTCTCCAGAAACTTTGCCCTAATTGCTTAGCTGTTTGTTTGTATTGCTAAGACAATTTATCTCTGGTCTCTGGGTCAAAATGAATGTATCAGACCATTACAGTACAGAAAGCTTAGTATGTGGGCACTGAAGCTTACAGTCATTGCACGCTATATTGAGTTCTGTTCCTCTCATTTCACAGGGTTGTTTTGCTACTAGCATGCTGGAATGGCATTTTTCATAAGTTACCGATACTTATCTCCTGGTTTACGTTAGCTACACTGCCTACTCCCAGGAGTAGCCAAAACAGACAATCATGATATAGCCTTTTTTATTTAGTCATCTATCTACCACATGTATAGGTGCTCATTAGTATCAAAATATGTCTGAAAACAAAGCTCAAAGAGCTAATGAACTGTTCTTATGCTGATTTCTCTGACTTCAGCAGCTGCTCCCGAAGGATCCCCCACAATGGGTTCTGTGACATATCCCTGTAGTAATGCAAATGCCACAACACAATGTAATTGGCGTCTGTTTTCTTGGACACAACTTTGCTAGAGGTTTCCACATGTTGCTCTGCTTATTTAACTATTGTAATTATTTTTTTAAAAAAGCATCTAAGCTAAAGAGTATCCAGCTTGCAGCGTTCACCGGGCATTTTAGGTGATTAAAGCATGTACTGTTCTTGTTTCTAGGTCTTTTCTTACTCTTTCAAGGCTGTGGCTGCAGTAAATTTTCGACATCTTCATCTCAGCATTTCATTATTTGTGGAAGTCCAGATACTTTCTCATCTTAACAAATACTTTTTTTATAGTGCAGGAAAATTTTTAATTTTATAAGTATGCATATGTCCAGCTTAGAGTGAAATGCTTCTATTAATCTTAAGATATCCACCTGTCAAGCTCTGTTTGGTTTTAATTTAGAAAATGAGCCTGTTAGTGTTTAACTTAAGCACTGGGCAAGAAGAACTTGCTGGCCAAGGAACTGCTATCGTACCTTGAGGGTTTGAATTGCAAGCCTTTTGTTTGGCCCCTCTTGCAGGGAAATCCAAGGTCGGCTCTAAAAAGAGGTAGAGTTTATTAAGCTCGTTATTCCTGCTGCTTCTATACAGCACTGCTGCTGCCGGTGAGGGAGAACGGCTTTGTGAGATGAAGTTTGATGTCTCAGCAGAAGGAATGTGCTGTGCTTTTCCCATTTTCTCCTGGTTTTCGTTTTTTTCCCTTTTCCCCTGGCAGCACTGGAACAATGGCTGTTCCTAAGGATGTGGGGGATTCATTAGGTATCGTGTTGGGGGGTGAGTGCGGGTTCTGTTGGTTTTGGTAGAGCAGCGAACAGGAGAAGGGGCTCCTGCCCGAAAAAACAAGAGAAGAGATGCGGGGAAAACAGCAGCGGTGTGCTTCAAGGTGGGGATTAAAGGGACTGTCGCTCTTACCCAGAACCCCATTGCACATCTTGCTGACCACTTCAGAGCTTGCTCTGATTCCTCCCAGCTCCCTTCGTCTCTCATCTCTTCAGTAGCTTGGCAGAGGTCCCTGCGGTGCAGATGTAGTTGATGAACGAGGATACAGGGGGTATCACAACTTTCCTGCAAATTTATTCGTTTGTTACAATGAGCAGTCAGGCCTTCATGTAGTTGATTAAACACAGGTTTAGAGACGTAATCACGTGGTAGCTATTGAATTTTTGTGAAACAGAGTCTATGACTGTCTTACAGAGGTCTCTTTTTTCTGTGATATTATATTACATGTTTTCACATTTATTTTGCTGTTTGTTTGCCTAGATGTGAAAAATCTAAATCAACATATGTGCTTAAATCCTTGCATATTTTCTTGGAGTTTAAATTTAATTTTGTCACTTGTGCATAGTATTAAAACCTGAAAATTAAGTCAGAATTATCCTCTGCTTACTTTACAACAAGTCTGTGTTTGTGATGAATAAAAACACTGTGGGTGTCCTAGGGTAAAATAAAATTTAAGTGCTTGTTTGCAAGGGGAGCTTTCTTCACCTTCAATAGGTAAACACCTAGCCATGGTTTAGCAGAACTTAGTAGTTGGTTTATTTGACATGAGAAACAAATATCCCAATAGATGAACGTAAACTTTCTTAAAATTATTTTGGAGTTTTCATAGCCATATTGTAAAGTTTTCTTAGTCTTCCAGTTCTCAAAGCATGAGTCTTATTTTTGATGTTTGGAGTAAAGACTTTGCCATAGACCATATCTCAGACATCTGCTAATTGAAAATAACAAAACCAAAATATATGCCCTTACCTTGCCCCTTTGGTCTTTTATCTGGGATATTATTACACAATACAATTATAGCCACTGAGAAAAAAATCCCCGTAGTATCACAAAGTTGTCCTCTTTTTGCATTGTATCATTTGAGCATCAGTGATGAACATATCCAAAATCTCTGATTTCAACAGAGGAATTGTGATGCTTTAATGCATGAGCTAATGAAGAAATGAAGCTGAGGAAAAGGATAAGATTTAAGCTTATCTTTGCCTGTTCCTTGGTCAGTGAGTGCTTATCTCTTTCACAAACAGCAGAGGCATGAGCTCATTATAGAATTTGCTGTTCAAGACCTCACCGTTCCCCTCACTACTTCTTGTCTGAGGTGGCTTTACTTCTTCTAGCACTGTTTGAGCAAGGTTAATGTAAGTATAAGAGTTTGACAGCAGTTGTAATCCTCCCTGGGTAGGAGGTTTCTGCTTGTTCACTGGTTTCAGTATCCTCGTTTGGTAACAAAGAAGTAATACAGAATTGTCTGCTGATTCAGTTGGGTGACCACCTTTATTTCAGAAATACCCTTCGTAGCAGTAGCCACAGCCTCTTTATCTACCCGGTTTGAAACACCCCAGTTTACCAGGGAGTAGGAAAGTGAAGAAAACAATTTAAGTTCAAGGTCTTTTGGTTTACACTGTTAGTTCTCCTTAAATTCTTTTATTTGAACGCAGCTGGCCTGTCTTGGGCTAGCAACCAGCAGAGCTCTGGCAGTTCAAACCTATAGTCGCACTTCCAAAGGCAGTAATGAAACTCTATGGAGTCAGGGAGAAATTCTATGGAGTCAGGGAGAAACTCTATGGAGTGAGGCATGGTTTAGCAGGGAGACAGGCACGGTTGGACTCGATGATCTCAGAGGTCTCTTCCAACCTTGTGATTCTATGAAATCTGAGAAATTCCTTGACAACAGGATATTAGGTTGACTCGTTCTCAGAGTGCAATGGTGTAACTTCTCTATGCAGCCTCTGGACCCAAATTAAGTGCGATGTAAGCCTTGATTATTACACGTGAGCTTGCACTGGGTGACTGTGAACTGGAGTCCATTAGTTGGGGTTACAATGTAGGCAGGCTCTGAGGGTGTTGTCTTTGGTTGTATCTGTGCTACAAAGGTATGACTTCAAAGAGGACTCGCTGTGCAAAGAGATTTGGACTACTCCACAGCAACCTGTGGAAAGACACCTCTTGTAGAATTACAGTCCATAAAGTGCAAATCACAAACAGGAAACAGGTTTTGCATTGTGTAATCTCTTCTTTGACATTAATGGAATATATACATTTTGCAATGCTCAGTGATACTGAGGATAAGGCCTGTGAACATACATTTTTCTATCAAGGAGATATTCTGATAGTAAGCTTTAATCTTCCCTGTCTTAAAATCCATCTGTGGTTTTGAACAACAAACTAATAGATCTTATCTGTATTTCCTACAAATGGTTATGGACATATAAACATAGTGCTTGATCACTGCTTAGCCAAGTAATACTTTTCATGTTGGTTGTAATGTTCTGTTACTTTGCATTTTCTGCAGATCCCATGTTTTTAGCTCTTTGCACACGCCGTTTTGTATAATATCAATGGAGCAAATTCAAAGGGAATTTCTGTCTTTAAAAGAAAAGGACAGTGGAAGTTATTCTGGTATTAACCATAGCAATAGGATCCTTAGCGTTTTATTTTTTAACTTTAATCACCTGACTTTTCTTATGCTACTTGATTGCAATCATCTTAAAAAATGGTTGACGTATAAAGGATGCTTAAATTTTGGCTAAAGGAATATTATTTAAGACAACAAGAAAAGAAGAAAACTGGCATAAGAAAGCGAACGAACAGAAAATGTCCAAATACTAACATATTAAGAAGCTTTTTGTGGCTGGGAGTTACAAGGCTAGATGACTGTGAATTTATCCAGACTTGTTCCTATATACAGTAAAATCTTTTAGGATTTTAAAGATAAGAAATTAACATTATCTTAAGGTTTATGTCTGTGTGTTCTTAGTACCACATATTTAGAACAGTCTCTCTTTGACATGAAAAAGCTTTTATTGTCCAACTACTACAGAGAATGATCTTTTCCAAAAGCCCATTTCTCAAAAGTATACGTGTGATGTTGTGCTGTAAGTGTTTTTAGGAGGCGCAGTAAATGATGCTGGTGATGTGGGGTTTGGGGGGAAAATGCTTTAATGTATTGACAAAAATTCAAGTGAATGACAGTAGAAGGATAGAAGATTGTTGCTGATTTGCCAACAAAAATGAGATCGGAACTTTGAACTAAGGGGACATACGGCCACCTGACTGAAAACTTGAGTCTGATTTTGCTTATGCTTTTTTTCTTTTCCTATACTAAGAAATCACCTGTAGACATTCCATAAGTTTCCTTGGTCTCTAAGCTCCTTAAAGAAATCAAATCAAGCTCATTGGTGAGATATTCAGCTATACTATGTGGGTAACTTAACCATGTTAAAGGAAGAACGTAAGTTCTTAGAATCTATCACTATAGTTAATGCTTCTCTACTCATGTCTGACCTTACTATTCTAACTATACAAGCCATATCGCACGATTGTGTCAAATATTTTGAAAAGTGCAACCGTTTTTGTAGCGCATGTAAAAGAGTAGTATATTTTCTGATCTTCATTTAATGTACTACCCAGATTATTCCATGGTTGGAAAGTTCTATTTCCACTTCATGGTTGCCATTCAAAAAAGTACAGAATATGTATTTCAGAATTGCAGTGAGGTTGCTGCAAGCTCCCACATTCCTGCAACTGATCAAAAAAGGCACTTTAAAAAAATCACCAGGCAATACTCCTGAGAAAATGCAAACATGCATCTTTTTTCATACAGTCATGGACAAATGGCCATTTATCTGTGTGGAGATGAATTCTTTCCATTGCAAAGGAAGTTTGAAAATGCAAAATCCTCTGTCCTTTGGAGCAGGAACTAACTCTTTTTAATTAGCAATGATAACTTTTGAAATAAAATGCAGGCCAGTGTAGCTTCCACACAATTTTTATTATTACTGCTTTGGTTTTTTAGAACTAGATTAAGAAATGTGATGCAAGAGCACTAAAACAGGAACCGAGAAGGGAAGAAAAATGACCAGTTACAAATCAGCTGTTTAGTAACTGGTAGCACAAAGGCTTTTAAGAAAATTCTATTGAGTCCTAATGAACGAGAGGAATAGGGAATGCAATTACATGTGAATTACAGTAGAGAGAAGTGAAAGGTAGGACACCTTGGGCAAAGAATGATAAAAAGCCACAGGTATGGCTGGTTGGTTGTTTTTTTTTGGTTGGGTTTTTGTTTGTGTGGGGTTTTTTTGAGCATATACAGGTTTCTTACAGAATTCACATGAGAAGAATGAATCAGAAGCAGTTTTTCCTCTTTCCTTTTTATCCTTCAGAAGAAAAAATGATACATGAAGCTTTCTTCAGGTCTAGGTTGGCGGAAGTTGTGTCTCAAGAAAACTAATTCCTCCAGGTAAAAGACCTATCATGTTGAGGAGTCTCCAGAAGCACTTTAATAACCTAGGGAAGCAAATTGTTGGGAATTTTGATGTACTTATTAAAAAAAAATTCTCACCAAAAGTAGAAGCGATATTTAAACCAAGAGCCTACCATCAATACGCTTCGCGAAATTGAGATCTCTCTGTTTCTCCCCAAGTACTTCATTTTCTTTCACTAGCTCCATTCCAGGTCTTCTTACTGACGTGTTACAGAAGTCTTGACTGTTTCTCACTTTCATGGCTGGGGTTTCACAACCAATTTAAAGAAATCTAAGACATTGCTGCCTCAAAGTTTTTTCCAGCTCATCTTGCTGCACTCTTGCCTCTCTGCTTCCACTTTTTCCCTTTTTCTAGCACTAGATAATGTACAGGTCACTTGTGTGGTTAAATACCTGCAAAAGACCCAACAGAAGAGACTGACAATATAAAAGGAGAAAAGAAATTCTTTTATTACCTTGGGAATATTCCTTAATTTGAGTATAACAAAGACAGACTTTTTCCTGTGTGGGCTTGCAAAATTTATGGAGCTACTCTTCTTAATTTCAACTTTTAATACTCTTGTCCATCTTCTTTCACTTTACATATAGGCACATTAGTGGTATGGTCGGCCCTCTAAAAAGGCTCTTGTAAATGATTCGTAAGAGAAAAGTCAGTAAGGTCATGTTTTGGCTAGTTACATTCAGTGATGCAACAGCAAATCCTTTCTGAATCCAGAATGGGTATGTCTGAACAAAAGGAATGGACATTTTTTTTGTATTATTGAACTAGTACACTTTAAATGCATTTGCCTTGTAAATGCAATTGACCTGGATGTGGTAATAAAATTATGCATTTCGTCAGTGTTTTGTTCATGCTGTCTCTACAAGGTAACACTTTGTTCTTCCTTTTCTTCTGCTATTCATTTGGGTTTTGAATTACAAGATGGCTTGCAGCTGAACAACCACAACAACCACAACTCAGTGAAGCTGTAGTCACTGCATCCTCACTAGATTCATGTTCAGTGAAACATCTGAAAATGCTGCTGCTTCACATATCGTAATGTTGTAATTTAGAACAGAGCAGTCATGTTAGTGGGAGATGACAGGAAGAACAAGCTAGTCCTTCTCAAGAAGCACATATTCACTTCAAGGTTAGATTTAGAACATTCTGAAAAGCACATTGTGGCCCCAGTTACAATAACTGCTCTAGGAGTGGCTGTGAGAGGCTGGAGTTCATGAACTTAAATGATTCCAGCTCAGTCGGTGTAAGGAGCCTGGAATGTGATGATGTCATGGGCAGGTTTGCCAAGTGACTTACAGAAGGAACTTTTTGTTGTTTGATGAATATTATTTTCAGAAATCCTTTCATACTTTGTGAAGTCACCTTTAGATGTGTTCAGCGCAGAGAGCTCTCAACATTTAATTTGTAGGAAATGCAAAAACTGCCACATTGGTTCTCGTCCCCAAGGTCCAAGCTGGTATACATAATATCCCGTGGTCTGTTGCCTATGACTCTGAATTTTTTGAAAGATCTAGAAACAGAGGATAAACAAATAAATCTCACAACTGCCAGTAGTATCATAATGGAAGTAATAATCTTCAAAACCACCTTCTTTTTTTTTTTAAATACCATCTTTTAATGATCCTTAAGGACATATCTCCTACTTAAGGACCATGTTGGTGCTAAGCATTTTATCTTTCTTCCTGATTCCTTAGAGTTTATTTGCATTTTTTGGCAGATGACTGTGTGTGTCGCAGTCACTAATCTGGTTAAACTTTGAAAAGGGATATTAGACTCTGATTTTAAATGTAGCATCATTTTATTCCTGTTACATCTCTCTAAAGTGTTCTCCAAATATGTCGGGGCTTTTTAATATATACATTTTTAGTCACAGTGAATGCTTTATTTGTCTTTTACAGTGAGCTAGCCAACAACTGTGATATGGATCATGGTGTGAGGTAACGTGAAACCAGAAGTCTGTGTACTGTCAGCAGTGCTTCAGTAATACCATAAAGGTCAGGGTAGCTACCGGCCCAGGTTTCCTCATCTTCCTGAGCTGAGTTTGCAGGCCCTAAAGAGGTTTATTCTGCCTGCACCACCGCCTCCACCGTAAGCAAATGCAAATGGTTCTTGGCATAAGCAGTTAGCATGGAACAGACAAAACTAGGATAAAGGATCAGTCATCTGATACACTGGGGCTAAGCTCCTGGTACCATTGCTCATCCTGTCCCTCTGTACATCTCAGTCATGATCTATTGACTTGTACTGGCATAAAGGAACCATCAGAAGATATTGTTGACAATTCCTTGTTGTTTTTGCTTTAGCCACTGTATTTTCTTTAAGACATGGTAGAAGACTACAGCCTTTCTAGTGCAGGCAATGTGTATTTCATTTTTACATGTTTATCTTTCAGGCTAAAGACTGAACTTGTTTTTTCAAGAATCTGTCTTGCATAAGCAAGTAACCCCCAAATTAACACCTTATATAGATGAAATTAATGAAATGCCGTACTGACCTGAACTTTCCCTCTGCGCAAAACCTTCCCACTGCCCAGAGTAGATACACCCACTGCCTTTCATAGAAGAAGCCACAGGCATCAAAATGCTTGTCATGGGGCTGTGCTCATAGTAAGCTAATCAATTATATCCAACACAAATGGGAAAAAGAAGCACTGGAGATCATAGAAATAAATGTTTTTCCACCTAGCCCAGATGAAATCTATCCCACTGTATGAGATGGCTTATTGATTGATTGCAATGATATCTTATATTTAGTGACTACTTCTACATTGTTAGAATCTTTCGAAGTCAGAAAAAAACCTTTTAAACACAAATAATGCAGCCTGCTAGAACCTGTGTTATATCATTGCTGTTCATTACATGAAATGGCAAAGAGCTTTTGGGAAAAAAGCTCCTACTTGCAAAAAAAATTGCTTTAGTACTAGGTGGGATGTTATGACAATTTTCTTTTTTCATTTGCCACAGATGTTGATAAATTTTAGCCAACTTGGACTTTTGCGGACAGCAAAAAGCTTTTTTTTTTTCTTTCTCTAACATGGTACTGGTTAAATCAACCCTGGCAAAGATAAAGCAAAACATTGACGCACAAGCCTGGAATGAGCATATTCAGTCCCTTTTCGTGCGAAAACCAGAAGAAACCCCAAAAGAGTTATTTTTAGCCTTTGTTTTCTCCCAGGACAGATAAATGGAATCAGCTGTGACAGAGACATGATTCACCAGCATGAAAAAGCAGCTGATAAAATCCAGAACAAACAAACAAAAGCAGAAAAGGGTTTTAGGGTAAAAAAGAGAAATGGGTTTATTTTTAGTTTGAGCCCATAGGTTTTGCAGAGGTACAATTCCTCTTTTTCCCACCTGTCCCCTAAAAGATGAACAACTTTTAGACTTATGAGCAACTGGCAGCCACAAGCTCTGTGTATACTAGTAGAAGTCTGAAACGTACCAGAACTCTCACTATTTCTTGTTATTAGTCCTTGTAAATATAAATCAGGGCACAGTACGTTTTCAAAGGTATCTATCAACGATTTAATATTTTCTAATGTGACTGCAGAAATTTTTTCCCTCTTTGCCTCAGCAATCAAAATATTACAGATTGGTTATCTTTCCCGTAACAGAAACTTGTGTTTCTTATAAGGCAGAAAGGACTTCGGGCTGGTGACCAGTAGTTACATAATTCATTTTTTTGTATATCTTAAGATATGCAGCTCTGATACATTTCAAGTTTAGTGCAGATGGTTGGTATTAAAAACAGATATACTGCGTGAATCTTAACCAGAAGCTATTAGACAATAATGCACAGTGTTGACTTCTCTTTAAAGTACAAATCCCTCCAGGTCCTGTATTTCAGCAGCCATTCAGCCACTGACCCTACTGATTTCTTGTTGCTGTAGTTCAGTGTGTCTGGGTGTAAACTTAAATTGTTACTTTGTTTTGAAGTTCAAGTAGGTACATATTTCTTATTTATTCGGGTGGGGTTTTTGTGGATAGGCTTTTTCTTACATTAGGGTACGATGAATTTCAAGTGGACCCAAGCACACTGCGTTTGCATGCAACTTTGCAGAATATATGTGACTGAAGATTTGTAAAAACTGTGTTTCAGTTAATTCTAAATCTGCTGTTTTTGTGTGAAACCCCAGTATTCCCAGACAAGTTTCCCGTGTCACGTTTTGAAAATTTGTCCGTTTTGCAGTTTTTTGTGCTGTGAGACAAATCCCCCTTCCTTTTTCCTCTCTATTTTTTCCCCTATTTTTCTTACTTGAAAGTAGCAGTGTGAAATTGGCGCTGGTGCCTGGTTTGATAAAAGGAAGGAGTTCCACAGGAAAGCCATTTTCAGTGCTTCTCTGAGAGTGAGACTACAATGCCTTATGACTTGGGGGAACGGGAGAGGTTTCTGCAGCCAATGCAGAAAGGTGCTGAGCTTGTGTGCAGAGAAAGAAATTTCACAGTATCACAGTATCATAAGGTTGGAAAAGACCTCTGAGATCATCGAGTCCAACCTATGACCCAACACCTACACCTACTCCTACTTGTCAACTACACCATGGAACGAAGAGCCTCATCCAATCTCTCCTTAAACACCTCCAGGGACGGTGACTCCACCACCTCCCTGGGCAGCGCATTCCAATGGCCAATCACCCTCTCAGTGAAGAACTTCTTCCTAATGTCAAGCCTAAACCTCCCCTGGTGAAGCTTGAGACCTCTTGTGTCCTCTTGTTCTGTCGCCGGTCACTTGAGAGAAGAGACCAACCCCTGACTCTGTAGACTCACAATGGTAACAAATAATTCTAGGCATGACTTCCTTGCATTTTCTACAGAAAAAGTAGAATGAAGTTCCCAAGAAAAATAGTCAGCAAGTGGCTGAGAGAGAACAGGGAGCCATAGAACAGGTGAAATAAACTATAGTCTGTATTTAGCAATCGTTGAAACTGCGGGCATTTGAAGGCTTTATAATAAGACGTGCTCCCATCAAAGGAGAATCTACCTCCCTAAAGACTATATTGTTAGAATTGGAACAAGTTTTCCTGACAGACTTCATGTATTGACTGTGAGCTTTGTCGTGTACTGTCAGTGCTGTTGTTCTTCCTGAACACCAGGCACTGGTTTAATGAGTACTTACCTGTGTCTTTTAGGAGTCTGTGGGTGGTAAGTGCAGCATCTGCAGATTTATGTTGCTTCATCCTTGTAATAAACAAATGACTTGTTTTCCCTCAAGTAGGTGTAACTCTAGTTAACTGTGACTTTGTAAACAAAAAAGGGAACAAAACGTGGAGTTTCTTGTGGGAATCAGAGTACTACAGGAGCGTTTGTAGAATCTCTGTTTCTGGCCTCTTTCTAGTGACAAATAAACATACGAAAGTTTCTTTCCTGCATTCATTTTACCTTTTTGAATTCTCTGGTTGTGAATGTTTTATCTTTCAAGCTCATGTGAGTTTTGGAAAAAAATATACACTCGTTCAGAAGCGAGAATTTTCACAGCGAAGCTCTATGTTCCCTGCAGGTGTAGGTAAAGAAATATAACGGAGTTGGTGAGTCTGTTTTAGCCAAGGTGCAAGCATAGTCTTCCTTATGTCATAAAACTGGGTTTACTGAATATGAGTAATCTACTGCTCTTTTATTCTCTCTCGCTAGTGGGTGGGTTTCCATACCATAAAGTAGGAAAAAAAATTGAATAAATCTTTTTCAGAGACAGATTGATGAAAGAAAGACAGAGCTCAGTTAATCCACTGAATTGACTGTCATTACAAATTCAGATATATTAGCTATCCTTATATATAAAGTCTTGAGTTCTGTAAACTGCTTTGCCATTTCCTTATTCATGGCTTCGTGTCTTAAATGTGATTTGAAGGGTCTTAAGCTAGTTGGAGCTGTAGAGTGTTAACACCTGGTACTCAATGGAGACCCAAGTTCATGCTTACTGGTGTGGCTGGAGGATATGGTCTTCTTGGGAGCATTCCTATGGGAGGAAAATTTTATACTGAGGTCATTTATTCCTCTCTTTCTCCATGCAGGTATCTGTTAAAGATCCCTTGGGTTTTGATTGCTTTCTTGAGCATGAAGTCTGTAATCTGATCTATAAGCTTTAAAAAATGAGTTTTGTTTATCACCAATGGGATCATTTGAATACATGATTCAGAGCATTTCTTTTTATTTATGTACCATTTTTAGTAGCAATGTAGTAGCATGTTTAAGTACTCTATTCAAAAATAGACCCTAAAAGGTGTTCTGTGATAGCGAGATGTCATTCTGTGTACAGACAACCTATGTAATAATCTCCATCCCATTGCTTGTAACTCAGTTGTTGCAGTTTAAAATTTGTCCCTGCGCTGTCTCTTTGCCAACAGATGGCTGTAATTCCTGGCAAAGAGACCGTTTTAAAAGTAACTTCCATTTATAAATAGGCATATTTTGACTTAAAGTCAAAGCAGTAAAAATGCATACTGAAATCTGTCTTACAATCTAGTCCCCTTGGCTTCCATGCTGTTCATGAAATCCTTTTTCAATAAGATGAGCACGTAGAAGTTCTACTCTCACTGCTGTTTTAATTTAAAAACATAAAGTCCTACTACAGATTGTCACGGTTCTTGCAAGATAACTGATACCATATGAGTTTCCATTCTCCTCAGCTGAATAAAATGGATTGAGTTTAAGGTAAAACTTCGGGGCATAAAGCAGATCACAAGTTATTAGACAGTGGTCCTAGTAATTAAACATTGAGATTATTTTTTTTACAACCATAAATGATAATTATTTGAAAGTTTAAAAATCTATGAAGACAATAATATTCAAAGGGTTTTATTTCTCCAGCGATCACAGGAACTAAATCCCCTATTGGTAAAGCTCTTTCTATCATGTAGATCACGTCTGCTGCCACAAATCAGAGATGCTTTTTTGAAATTACAAGAGAAGACAAAATAAACACAGGAAATTGCTGTTTTTTCGAGAACGCTTTAAAAAGAAGCTGCATTATATCACTTCAGAAAGTCAGAGTGAAATTAGCAGACTGAATAGGTTCCTTCAGTAATGAGAACAGTTATGATGCTACTCAATAAACCAACTCATTTTGTGGGATACAACTCTGTACAAACTGATAAAGAGGCTGGAGCAGAAAAAAAATGGTTGGAGGAAGGGAAGATTTTTATCACAGGGTTTATACTTTATTATTCTTGATCTCTGTAGTGAAGTGACAGTGGCAGAGAGGTGTGTAAGAAAAACAAGACCTCAGTTTTTCTTTTTTTTTTCTTATTTCTAAATAAGAATGCACGCTTTTGGAGTGAATGATATAATAGATATAATAAGCCTTCTGTATCTCATAGGTTCACTAACACACTCTTACGTAATCTGTATACTGATTTGTGCAATAGATCACTCAAACACTTTGCACAAACCACTGTATTACATCTTTATAAAATGTATTCAGAGGAAAGTTACCTTGTGCTTTCACCTTGGGTAATTTTTAACGTGCCCTGCTCTTTGTAAGTAGCAGGTAATAAGTCTCTTCACCCATCTGAATTTCAATTTATTTTTCTTTCTTCCCTATTACGCTGTCGTGGATACAGATTTGCATTTAATATTCAGCAAACAATAAAGGGCATATAGGACCTGCTATTGAGTGTTATCTTTTCATAACCTGTTGCAGCTAGCGAATACTGCCATAAAACCGAATTGCAGCAGTAAAAACTTCCCATGGCCAGACAAAAGCCTATTTTACTGCCTTGATTCCTAAAGAAGAGTAGGGGAAAAGCCATGATAATTTTCAATTGAAGAAATATTTCCTCTTCTGGTTAGAGCATAAAAAAAGACCACTTAGTTCCTGGGTTCTGTTCCCAAGTTTGACACCGATTTATTGCTTAGGCTGAGCTTTCTGTTTACTCAAAGGAGAGGGCAGCACGAGAGTACTCCGTAATGGGAATAATTTCAGCTGTCTCTTTGGTACAGTGTTTGGAAATCTATTGGTGAAAAAAATCAGAAAAGTTTTATGAAACTGCTAGTTATTGTTTTTGTTCAGCTTGCCCAGGCACAATAATGGTACTGTAACCAGCTACAGTGTTCAGGACGACACTGACACAAAGATTACAAGCATTGTTCTCATGAAACTTGAATGAAGAAATTAACTTTATAGGTGGTTTGGTTTGGTTTTTCCTCCCAGCAGGAGGTCTCAAAACTCACTACAGAAGAGACTGCTGATGTTATTTCACTTTGCAGCTGTAATCTGGGGCAAAGATGGGGTGTGTCCTGCTCACCTGGGGGAAGGACTGGAAAGAGAATGCCGTCCTTCCAGCCTTCCCAGCTCACAGAGGCTGTGATAGCCATACTCACTCCCCATGCATCACTCCCCTTGTGTTTGTTCTTTCTGTATTTCTACGCCTTTTCCCCCCACTCTAAGGAGACAGCTGTTTAGAAAAGAATTATCACAGTATCACAGTATCATAAGGTTGGAAAAGACCTTTGAGATCATCGAGTCCAACGTATGACCCAAAGGTCATACTATAAGGCAGTTTCCTTCCTTTCCCATTTCCAACAGTATGTCTGTATCTTTTCCTTTTGATTTTAAAGTGATCTAAAGCTATTGGCAATAAAAGTAACTGGATTCATCCAATGCCATAGGATCATAGGGTGGTTGGGGTTTTAAGGGATCTTTACAGATCATCTAGTGCAACTTACCTGTAACGAGCAGGGGCCATCTTTCACCACTTCAGATTGCTCACAGCACCGTCCAACCTGACCTTGAATCTTTCCAGGGATGGGGCACTTGCAGCCACTCTGGGCAAACTGTTTCAGTGTTTTGCCACCCTCGCTGTAAAAAATGTCTTCCTTATATCTAGTCTGAATCTACTCTCTTTTAATTTAAAACCATTACTACTTGTCCTATCGCAACAGTCCTTGCTGAAAAGCCTGTCCCTAATCAACCACATATTATGGTCCCCATTTGCCTGACATTGTCCAAGTAACGTTCTTACTAGATAAGGTCACACCAGCTCATGAAGAGCAATTATTTTTTTTCCACATGACCCTTCAGACTCCTTAAGTAGGAAACTCAAAATTCATTTATAGAAACAATAGACCAGATTCCCTGAAGATGCTGCAGAGAAGTAGAATGCTTTCCTTTATCGTCCACAGCATTTCCTTTTTTCCATTTTGTTTTCTCTGATGGAATCTGCCAGTGCTCCTATAAATGTAAGTGCCATCAGACCACTTCCCAGTTATTCACAGAGAATACTGCTGTCATGTTACAACATTGTGGTACTGACCTTGTGACAAAAATCTGGCCCTGGAGCGCACAGTTCAGCTGCACTGTAGCCCTACCTGTTTTTCCTGTTATGTACCCAGACTCTCCATGTCATCAGCAGAGAGGAGGAGTGCAGCTGCAGATGCAAAGCCAGCAAGAATCTGTTACATCTGGGAAGGGGCTCTACTGGGCATCAGCGTAGGACAGGGAAGAGAAGATGGTACTAATAGAAGTATCTTTCTCCAAACAGTAAAGCATTATGGGACCTCTTCTGGTTCCTCAGCAGTAGAAAAGTGCTGACAAGTGGGGTTACCCAGATAAAGGTTTGTTCCATCTTCAAATTTTGTGAAGTCCTATGTGCTACTTTTCCAAAAGTGCAAGAAGATCTATGGTACTTGGTGACATTTTAGTGCTTTTGTTTAGTTGGAATTGTGAAAATTTTCATGTCCATCAGCATAAGCTTGTCCAGAAATTTACAGGCAGAATTCAGGATAGGTGGCATTAGCTACTCACCCCATCAGTGTTGAATGGGCAATGCTGCCAGCTTTCCAACAAGCATATGTGCGAGTGGTGGAAGAACAGGCACCAATAGCGTAAGAAATGTGTCCTGGGTATGCAGTCATGCAACAGGAGAGATCATGGTACAACCTGTAGATTGACCCTTAAGAAGTTATCTTTGAGATGGAGCTCTGATAACTGTGCACCCTGGTTGAAGTGGAATAGCACAACGTCCCGTTTAAACTATGACCCGGGTAGACTGAGATGGTTGTGCTGTGGCTGTGCATTATATTGATGTTTGTGGAAGGGAGGCACGAAGAATGTTATTTACAATACATGAGTTGCACTCCGCCTGAACACAGGCCAGAGTGTTTAATTCATAATTATTGTGGAGGAGTTGCTTCCTGTTGTGTATTCACTGGTCCAAAAATCTGTCCCAGATTCCTAAGTGGTGTAAATTAATATATCTCTATTGAGTCTGGGAGTGTTCCATTGATTTATACCAGCTGGTCCGGTGTGTGATTGAGTGACAGCCTACATCTATAACACTCTGTTAGCGGTAGCAGTGGTTGCCACTGCTTTGTACCTCAGCTTTTGCAATCAAGTTGCTTCTGGTTTTTATCTCTCCTTGCTGTGCTCAAGGGAACAATATTTTAGACCTCTATATCCTAACTGCAATTAATATGAGAATGAGAAATCTAGAGAAAAAAATCACTACGCTAAAAAAGATTACTTGAATTTGATCAGATAGTGGCCGAGTTTCTTTTCATTTCTAGAGTGACAGTCTCTGGTGTAAAATTTGGAAAGGTAATTAACCTTTGTATATATTTTCCATTTCCTTCTAAGTTTGAGAGTGTAATTGCTCATATAACCACAATGTCTTGATTACTTTTAAGTTTTTGGTATAACGTGTGATGTGAGCACAAATAATTTTGGAAACATTATGATTTTACATTTTTCAGAAATGAAACTTGTTCTGGGTATATCTTACATTTGGCTACCAGAACAATTTATTTAAGGTTGTATAATTCTTTCTAAGGGTAAATAATGAGACAGGGAGGCTGGGATCATAATGTTTATGCAGTAAGTCAATGACAGAAAAAGGGAAACATAAAAGAAGAAGCCATTTGACTAAAGACCACCATGCTGAACACAAAATATCCACGCTGGCTGTTCTTTAATGCCTTTTGTGTCAACAGAAATCAAAGGGGAAACTGAAGTACTGAACCAGAAAGGTTAAGGTGCACATTGGTCATGGCATAGCCCGGTGTACATTGCAAATTTAGAAAAATGCAGAAAAGTTTTCAAGTATTTTTTTTTAAATGAAAGACTTTTGTGTGGCTGTACGAGCACACTACAACTTAATGCTTCTTTTTTCATTTCCAATTTAATGTGAAGGAAACTGATCCCCAGTGCTAGAGGGTCAGGAGCTCTACACAGGCTCATGTCTTACTCTGTGTGACCAAGGGAGGCACAGATTTTCTTAAACCTGTTACGTGAAAAGCCGTGCAAGACTGGGAGGTAGAGATGTGCTCTTCTGACACCAAGCCATTGTCTTTCTCCTACAATTTAGAGTCATCAGTATTGTTTGCATTCGAAATACATGCTGAGGCAGCCGTTATATACCCGTTTCTTTGCAGAAAACTGCAAACTTTGTTTTCTTGTCAAGAGTAACACGGGCTGTTAGTGGTGCTGCCACGTAACAAATGAAAGAACTCTAAATAGGAAAGGAGAACTAGAAAACTGGATAGCTGAGATTTTAAATTTGCCATCTTGCAACATGTCTACATTACTTTTAGACACAATTTTGAAAGTGTATGTATTTCAGAGAAGGAGGGGAGAAATACTGTAGTTAGTTTTTGTCTGTAAATTAAACCAAGTTGATGAGATTATGAAGCAAGTTAAAAATGCAGAATTTTTATGATTCGCCATGGGTATAAAAGGACATAGCAACTCACAGTCTTAATGATTTTTTTAAACAATTACAGTCTGTCCACTCAGAGATATTATGTTTTCATATGCTTCACTCCTGTGTAAAACACAGCTGGAAATAAAAATCAGTTTCTTTCAGAAATGTATTTATATGCTTAATTTGACTGCTTACTTTGTTGGCAATGTCATCCTGTGCATTAAGTATTCACTTGTTAAAAAAAGAAACATAACATGCAACTATTATAAGGTGTGGTTAATGCTTACTTCAGTGTTTCCTGAGCTACAATAAACAATCATTACTGAGGAGAAATAAAGTAGACTTGATGACTGAATAAGATTTTGTGAATACACACACTGATGGACGCACACATGCGTAACTGCAAGGGTTTAGAATCTGATAGCTTTTAAAAACTTAACCAATCTGTCTCTTGTGTTTAAAAAGAACCTAAACAATACATTTAAGCCAGAATTAAGGTATCACTTTCAATACTGGTGTTGAATCAGATCCATTTATTAAAAGTCAGCTCAGCAGTTATTGACAGGAGAATCATCACAAGACCCACTTTCCTGCACACAAAACTTCAGCCTGGAAGTATTAAATAACGTCTGGCAGTGACCTGCACTTTGTTAACCATATTTTTAAAACCAGCTTAACATATTTGTCTAAGCAAACAGAAAAATTAACAAGCAGAGGAAAGAAAAACATTCCAGCTGCAGATAAAAGTAATTGCTGAAGTGCTATCAGGAGACACCAAGTAGTTGTAGAAGTGTGATTGAGTGGAGACAGCAAGTATTTTGTATTTTAACTGTAAAACAGGACATCAGAAAAAAACCCAGAAGGTCTTTAATATGGTACTATCGTGAAAAAAGGTTCGGTTAAGCAAGTATATTGTACACATAGAAGTGCTACGTTTGTTAGAATGTGTATTGAAGGAACCGAGTATAATTAGACTTATAATAGGAGTTTTTGGCTCCGGTTCCTCTCTGTTTCAAAGCCTCAACTGTTCTTGAATCCTTAATAAGTTAAGGAATGAGTACAGCAGAGGAGAGAGACGGCGGAATCTGTTGTAGCAGCTTGCCCACACCAGTTTGCCAAAATCTAAATAGCCCTTTAAAAAAGGCTTATTTTTTGCTGATGACATCATTCCTGCCACTGTCAATGTGTGACAAGACTTGGCTTGCCTGAAGAGGAAGAAAAAAACCTTTCTAAAATTAACACTGTACAGATTTAAAATACATACTGGGGCTAGTATAAATGTAAGATATTTATACCCTCTTACCCTGCTATGGGTTTTCATTCAAGGATAGGTGTTTTTCCTAAGCATTTTGACTTTGTAAATCTTTGAACAATGCATTTTAAACATCCACTATTTTCTTTGTGGTTTTGTTATAGCTGGCTTAGCTTAGATGTTGGGCTGGTTTGATACCAGTGGCCACATCCTGCGTTTTTTTTCATTGCAGTTAGTTTTGAAACAGCTTAAATTCTGTATAAAGACAGGAAAGCCACAAGTGTTTCTGGAGGTGACAATGTGTGTTTGCTGTATTACCATATTATCTCCTTTTTTCTTCTCATTTCTTATTTCTTCTGATCTGAAGCTTTATGAAGAAGATGCTTTATGAGCGTATCTTTGAACGTGCTTATTATTTGCCATTTTAAGCATAATCACCAGCTGTGAATTGTACAATGAATAATTAATGTTGAATGGCGACCTTGAACCTCATAAAGCTGATTAGTAAGACAATGCATCTGGGAGAACAACTTTAAGACTGTGCTTGTAAAAGAATATCAAAACAGCTTAACACAGTAGGGAAAAGCCCCCTGGAGCCCTTTTAAAACCAATTGCCTACAAACACTTCTAAAAAGAACAACTCCACAGTGGAAAAAAAGCATGTATAAAAATCCTATGAAGTTCAGAAAATAAAACAGTCTTTATACTTAATTGTAAGAGAGATATTTGCAGTTAAACACTGCATAACATTATATAGAGGGTATGGTGGCCCAGAATAGAGCATATTTGTCTTCTTTCTAGTTCAGATTGTTACGGCACAGTTGTTTTCTAGTTCACTGGATTCTAAACTCATTCATAAACAAGGACAGGCTTCACTGATACTTCAGAGCAAAAAATGTTTGCCCTGGTTCCTTTTTGCAGAGGTTTTTGATAAACTGCTTGTAAACCCAGCCAAAACTCTGGTTTAGTGTTGCACACAGGCAAAGCTAAGTATGATGGAAATTTTGGAAACTGCTAATGATTATTTTCTGGAAAAAAAATGTTCGATTTTGAAAAACTTCTATTTAAAAAAATTTACACAGTCTATAAATGACATTTTTTGTCGTTAGCTCTAATCCAGTGGCTCGGAGAAAGGAGCCTCAAAGTTCAGATTGCCTGAAAGGACTATGTAGTTATAAAAGACTTGCGAAAGGAAGCACTATCTCTTTGAAAAGTGAAAGGGATGTAATTCAAAGTCTGATATACGAAGATATTAAGGAGATTATGAAGGAGCTGTGTGACAACAGGTCTGAATTTACCCAGAACTGAAGGATTTAAGATTCTGTGTTGGGCCAGCTGGGATGGAACGAGCCTCTGTGACAGAGGAGTGGATGTCTGCGACTCCTTGAGTTGGCCAGAAGTTCATCTGTTTATGTGTGACAAAGCCACATCAGTCTCAGGAAAAATGCTTTTAATCACAAGATCAGTCTTTTCAACTATTTGTACGGAGTGAATGTGGACGAATAATGGTTTTATGGTTGAATTTACTCCGTGATGGTATTTATGAAAACATGGAATGGTTGTGACTTACAACAGCTTTAAATCAAGTAAATCTACTCTTAATTTTGCTTTTCTAAAGCATGTTATAAGCCCTAAAATATAGACTGCGTATTACATGCATTGTTGTTCTTCACAGATCATTAAATTTGTCAATATTTAAAAGAATTAAGGAGTGCCTTTTTGTTAAATGGTTTGATTTAGTTCAGGAACTAAATTTTCGGGTTTGTTTGATGATTTTTGATTTAAAAATCTTATAAGATTGTGAACAAATTTAAATGAAGAAAAAAGCCAACATTTAAATAAAATAATGTGATTTGTTCCGGTTGTTCTTCACAACACTTCCATAGATTTTATTCCACTTTGGATGATTTAATGATAAAAATATTGAAAAATTTCACAGTTTGGAAAAACATCTGCTGTTCAACCTTAGCCTCTAAATAATCAGGATTGCTTTCTTAGAAAAAAAGAAAAAAAACAAACCACCCAACCAAACAAAACCAACCAACCAACCAACAAACCAAAAACCACTACATCGTCAGTGCAACCAAAATTATGCCTAAATTTGGTCTGGATTTGGCAAATAGTTTGTCAGTGATTATGATTCTTTCCATGGTATCATTTAAAATTTGTAATATTCATTTCTTTATTTTAAAAGTCACTAGTAAAATAGTTAATCTGAAAATGATGCAAAATCACATTAAAGTGTAAAGTTCATGTAAAGTTCCTTATTTTTACAGAGTTTGTCTCATTATGGAAGTAAAAGCATGTCATTTTCACTAAAACAATGAGTTCTGCACTGTAGATCTAACAAGTTTTTTAAATCTTTGTATGATTTTAAAATGGGCTCAGTAATTTTGCCCATATAGAGAAACTTTCATTGGTTCAGTTTAATACACTCCCTAATCATATACGGCTATACTTGGTAAAATAACAGTTTGCTGAAGTTACCATGGATTATCCAGAAATATATTGATTTTTTTTTTTGTGAGCTCATTGTCTATAAATAGATTGAGATAAAATACTTCTAATCCTATTTTAAATATAAACTTCAAATAATTATATACCTGTCATCAAATCTAAAATAAATTTTTTAAGATATTTCACATTTGGACTGTTTTAGTTTTATACTTCCAGGGCAAAACATTCAAAATCATCTTAGCCGGTCTCTGAAACATCTGAAGTTTCAGTTTACCATTTATTTGAATGTAATGTAAATTAAATTTTGTTAAATATATTTGTTTTTATTAGAAACAGGATAATCTACAGAAGGATTCACAAGGAACGGTGTTTTCTTAAATAAAAGATTTGTCTATCTTTGTACTGTGGAACTAGAAATGACGCTCAGATTTGAGTAAGTTGTGCTTGTACTTCTGTACTTCACGTCTCTGGATAAAATCGGAGTGGTTTTCAGCAACTTAATTCTGTTGGCTTTCTGTGACACAACACAGGGAGTATAGGATGTTGAAGACTTCCAGCTGTACGTTTGGAACATGACAACCCCCCAAAATCTTAATATATTGTATTCTGAATACAGGAGAAAGAAATTGGCAATGGATAGGGTGGAATCCCAATGCGCTGGTCCAATTTTGTTTTGAAGTCTCGAGCGATGCTTAGAGGAGATTGGTGGCCCTCTTACCCCACATGGCTAAGTTTCATTCTGTTTGAAAGTCAGCTAGCTTAGCAGCACGCCTCTTTTATTGTGTTGTTCTTTGGTTTGGTGTGTCCCCCCCAGTACTGCACTGTCGGCCAAGAATAATGTGAGGCTGAATTCAGGACTGCTCTATAATGCTTTCAAAACATTCCAGGAATGTATCTGATGCTTTTTCATACTACATTTTTTTTTTAAGGCAATTTTTATAGTAAAACCAACAACTCCCTGAAAGCAGGAACATGCTTGTACTTGAGCTGCACTTAAAGATTATTAACCCCAAATCGAAGTGCTGTGCTACAGGCGAGGCTGCCTGGCAACTCTGGCTTCAGGCCTGTGGCCATCCAGAAAGTTCATTGTGTCAACGTAGGCAAGTCTTGTTCAACTTGTAAAAAAACCCCAATCATATAACTATCAGACCACTTTGGCTTTTACTGCCCTAAGCTGTCTGTGTATTGATCAGAGCTCTTCATCTCTGTTTTTTTTTACTATTTGACTCTTTCTCTGACATAGTGATTTTTATGAATTACCACATCTCCTTTGTGTGTGTGAGCACGGGAAACAGTTTTCTCCTGTTAGTTAATGGGTAAAAATGTAAATATTACAGTATCACAGTATCACAAGGCTGGAAAAGACCTTTGAGATGATCGAGTCCAGCCTGTGACCCAACACCAACACCCACTTGTCACCTAAACCATGACACTAAGTGCCTCATCCAGTCTCCTTTTAAACACCTCCAGGGATGGTGATGTGAGTCCACCACCTCTCTGGGCAGCGCATTCCAATGGCCAATCACCCTTTCAGTGAAGAATTTCTTCCTAATGTCAATCCTAAACTTCCCCTGGCGAAGCTTGAGACCGTGTCCTCTTGTTCTGTCACCGGTCACCTGAGAGAAGAGACCAACCCCTGCCTGACTACAACCTCCTTTTAGGTAGCTGTAGAGAGTAATAAGGTCTCCCCTGAGCCTCCTCTTCTCCAGGCTAAACAGCCCCAGCTCCCTCAGTCGCTCCTCATAGGGCTTGTGCTCCAGCCCCTTCACCATCCTTGTCACTCTCCTCTGGACACACTCCAGCATCTCAACATCTTTCTCAAACTGAGGGCCCAGAACTGGACACAGCACTCGAGGTGCGGCCTGACCAGTGCCGAGTATAAGGGGATGATAACCTCCCTAGTCCTGCTGGCCACACTATTCCTGATGCAGGCCAAGATACCATTGGCCTTCTTGGCCACTTGGGCACACTGCTGGCTCCTGTTGAGTTTCCTGTCCACCATATTTTTACATACTTTTTTACTATTCCTTTTTCTTATGCATCAAGCAATACTTATGATCAGGTTTCAGGTGGGCACCGACCGTTTCTCCAGCTGGTTAAATACATTGTCCTGAAGGCTTTCAGCATCTCCGGTGTCTGCTGGCTGGAGCTGAAGTGTAGGAGGAATGTGTTACACAGTGCAGACTATCGAGAGCCTTTCACATCGCCTCAGCTAATACCAGTTCCTTTTCCTTGTGGGGCCGAGCTTTGCGTGAAGGGCTGTACCTGACACTGTGAGTAGCCACACTAAAATGATAAAAGCTATTTGGAAATCTGATTGTGTATTTGCTGAGGGATGTCTGTGCATGTTCCTTGCCATGTACCTTAGTGCTGCCAAACACAAAAAAGTACCTGGAAAGTGGGAAATCTTGCCTCTTCTCATCCAGTCTGGAAAGATACTGCTGAAAACTCCATCAGTTCTCTCGTTCTTCAGTCCCTCAGCCTGAACTAGAAGTGAATCTGTTTAATCATGGGTAGTGTAAACAGCTCTGCTCCTGGGGAAAAGCTGTAGGAAACCTGACCATAACATTATTGAGCAAGGGACTAACCTAGGTGTGTAAGAATTCATGAAACTTTATAACCTGTATTGATTGATAGCTTGATACAAGCACTGCACTTTGTGATGTTGTTTTATTGTAAATTATCTATTGAGAGCTGGTACATGATCACGCTGCTAACAAGATCATTAAAGACCACTAAGCACTAGCCTTGCACTGGATTCATTTCCTACTTCAATTGTCACAGCAATATTTTTATCATGAAATATTGAAATTCTGATAGTTAAGCTGGCAGCATAGGTCTGCCAATTGCCATGATTGTGAAGCAGGAAATTCTGTGCTTTTGGACTCTGCAGTGTGACTTGTGTTTTGTTGTTAACATTAATGGATTGCCATCACAACTCATACAGGTCATTTATGGTACCTAGTTGTGTGATATTGCTATCAGTTTTTCTTTGCTGTCTTGGAAAAGTCATCAGAATTTCATTTGGGATGAGTCCCATGTCTGAGTCAACAGCATCTATTTATATTCTTGCATTATTTCCAAAGAGAAAGAAAAGGAAATCCATATTTGGAAGTTATTAGTTAATAGCTATACTCATGAAGGTTATAATGAATGCAAATTTTCATACTAGATTGCTTGATTTACTAAGATAAAAATCACTAATTTCTGAGAAATTTTTTAAGAAGAGCGTGTATCATACAATTCAGTAGTTAAATCACAAAATTTATATAACTCTCATAGATGGACTTGAACTCTTGCACTTCTACAAGAGTGGGAAGAACTGTGGAGTATGAAACAAGGAATGAAATTTGATGTGAACACATTAAAAGACTTGTGCAGCTTTAAAAGTGAAATAAAAGGTGCATGTTGGTTTTTTTCTGATGCAGAATATGATTTTCCTTATAAATTATATTATGACTTCAATAATACTGACACCTCTCCTCATTTATATTAGTTACATCTGCATAAATGTTTCTTGCCTTTTTTATTCTCTTGCCTTTCATACGCTCAGCTTTCTCTAGTTAACTGTACTATCTTTTAAAATAGAACGGAATGATATAATTTAGATTTATTTTATGGACAAGTGTTCACTTGTTTATAGTTTTATAGAATGATTGCAAAGTAGTTTCTCAGAAGACTTTATCAAGGGGTTACAAGGAGGAGACAGGATACAGTGCTGATGATTTGCCGAGTAGGTGTATTATATCCTGTTTAATGCAGAGGTTATAATTCACATCTTTGCTGAGAGATAATGAAATGGACTTTCACATGAATAATGTTCTTAAAAGGCAAACATTCAATATATTTCTCTGCTGAAAGTCCTGATCTTCCCCTCAGCATTGTGAAGTGCAGAGGTGACAAAGATATATCCAGGCAATGGGAGGTATTGAAACTACAGAACAGCTTTTGTACTCCAAATAAAAATAAAAGTGGGTTCTTTTCACAGTCCAGCCTGATGCATATGCTGGCAAAATAAATCAAATGCTGGCCAACTACAGATAGCTGGAATACTTTCCAAAGCACTCCATTTACCAGGAGATCTGTAAATATCTAGAGTATCAAAAAGAGGGATACCCTATGAAACTGTGTGTGACAAAGGAAGCAAATTAACATGTGGTTTTATTAAAAAAGATTATCTGATACTATATATTATCATGTTATTGTTATTCTAACAATTATTACCCACTAAGTGAAAAATGTCAGAACAGATTGGCAAGGAATGTCTTGCGAGTATGAATGAACTTAGCATGTGCCAGCCATGGGTAGATGGAATGTGCCACAAATTATTCTATTTTTAGCACCCTAACCTTCTTCATATGCTTCCAATCAGGAGACAAGCCTTGTGCATGCGAGGTGGCCAAAACAAGCTGCCAGTTGTGGCCTTTCCATTAGCTTTCCCCGGTTTTAGCTTGCAGACTGAACGCCGAAAACCCCGCAGCAGCTGGCTGGGGAGTGCTGGCCCGTTTGCTGTAGCCATGGTGTGGAATTTCTCTGTGTTGAGTATATTTAGACAGCAGCACACTTACAAATGTGTTGTAAAATTGGACGCCTGCCGGGGGAGACTTGGGCCTCCTTGGTTTACTTACTAAGCCCGTGTTTCAATGGAGAAGCAAATTTGATTTTTCTCCCCCCTCTCTCACTTTTTCTTTCTCTTTTCCCTCCTCCCCCACCTCTCTTTTGCTAAAGAGGCATCAATGACTGGTGAGAAGAACTGACCAACTTGACCTCCTCTCCCACTGGTGGTCATGAGAATAATACTGGAAGAGGTCAAAGGTTAGCTTTTGAATACTCTTAGGAGCTAATTTATTACAAGGAGGGAGTTTCACATTGGCTGAATTATTTTCTTGAAGAGAAGACCACACTTGAGTTTGTTTATGCCTTGTGTTCGTTGGGAGTTCTCTTTAGGAGCCTTTCTATGCACCTGTGCAGAGCACAATAACAGCTCTTTTCTGCAGGATGGAATAGCTGACAGCCGGAGAAATAAATAGGCTAGCCTGGAGCAGAACCTGGAGGGTATTTGATTACAGAATGTAGTCCAGAGGGTTTTTTTCATTGTAACTCCATTTCCCTCCCTCTCTTTTTCCCTTATCCTGTTGCTGGATACTTTCTGGAGGAGGGAAGGAAGAACAGCACATTTGCACAAGTGTCTCGCTGAGAAATACAGAAATAGTAAAGATTTGGCTTCCATGAAAGTCAGTGATAGTAAAAGCAGTTGTCTCAGTTATCGCTTCTGCTTGCTGTTAGGATGCAAGAAAATTGTATATTCTGCTTGCATTTCTAGTTGCCTCGGTTGCTTAGAACACCGTGATACCTTATGACTTATGAGTTTGGAAATTATTTACCTAGATTTAAGTGTCCTGGCTACTCTCACTCTCTCTGCTGCTCAGCTACAGCCCAGCAACCTGCTCTTTCAGTCATTCCTCCTGATTTTGTACAGTGTCTACTGATGTCTCAAACGTAGCTTACGGGCAGACAAGGCTGCATATTCTACTGAGAATCCCATTAGCCAGAAAATCTTGACCTATTGCAGTGATTTTTCATTCTACAAAACAACCGCTAGCCTTTGTTTGCAGATTGAAGAGTGTCTGTTCTGTGTCAGGAGATGCCATCCGTTAGGCTTTCTGTGCACCGAAATCTGTAACTTTGCCTTAATAATCTTCTGAACTAAATTTCCCCAGATTGTTGATAAAAAACTCCAAAAGTCAAATTTGTATGAACAAAGCAACTTCCTTTTGAATGCAGTGGGATTAGGAGGCTGAGCCTGCTCGGCACTGGGGACCTGGGTTTGTTGGGGGAATTTTGCATATTCCACGTTTCCAAGCACCAGAGCTAGGTAAGGCTCAAGCTTTAAATGTGCTCATTATCTTTGTGTGTTGCGGGCAAAGGGGCTGAAGCTGCTTTGGGAGGCTTGAGAAGGGCTTATGTAGTTCCTGGAGCTGTAGTCAAATTCAAGGAACACAGACTTCCTGCCCCCAACCTTCCTCTCTCCCTCTGCAGAGTTTACATTTGGTTTTAAACATTAAGACATTTGCCTATTAAAATTCTGGAGTGAGGTTTACAGCTAATTAGTAGATATTGCTGCTAAACACTTATAGCTGTTATGTGATAACACTCATCCCCACACAGAGGCAACGGCAGGCAGGGTCACCCCTATAACACAGAGGAAGGAGCCCCCACCTTGGGCCCTCCCAGTACAGTCAGAGGGAAGCACCAGCCCCACGGTTCAGCATGACTCATCAAGGCAAGTCAAAGAGAACACCTCTGCACGTAACCCCACAGCCCAAAGGGCTCACTGCTTGCTGGGTGCAGGACTCATTATGGGGTGAAAGGGATGAGCAATCATGGGACTGTACAAAATATCCTATGGGATATTTAGTGGAGGAAACAGAGGTGGAGAAAGGGATAGCTCCAGGTGGTTTGGGAAGGAAGAAGTAGGGAAAATAGAGGGAAAAGGAGAGAAAAGGGGGTGGTCACATGGAAGTGCTTGTTTGTCAGTACTTGTCCAGCCATGACCCTTGCCTGGTCAGCACAGTCTGTCCGGTCTTCTTATTAAACTGCGCTGTTTTTAGAGTGACTCTTTATTCTGCGTGCATGTGTCCATACAGAGGTCAGCAACTGGAGTCTGATGATGACTCACGGGAGCCTTCCACATCTGTGGAGCCTGCAACTGGTGTGAATGAGGATTTGCGGGTCAGTGTGTGGTCAGTAGCCAAGATGAAGCCAGACTGGCCAGGGAGGAGGCTCGGGAAGCTAGGCAGAGGCCAGAGAGCCTGTGAGTTCACACCTCTAGGGATCAAGTCGTTTATGAGGGAGACCACAGGGCTTGAGGGCCAAGTGAGTGTACGCACATGTGCCTCTGCGAGCGAGGCAGCTGGAGATGAGGGGGTCCAAGGATCGATTGCTGAGTCGACTAACTGTCTAACACCAGTTACTGGAGGAATCTGTAGTGTGTTTGTGCATCTGTTGGTGTGTGCAAGGGTGACATTTGCCAACAGCTGGAGAGTGCTGGGGGCCTCAAGGGCCTGTGTGTCCAGCCCAGCTACTAGAGACATCCATGTTACATACATCCATAAATGTTTTCCCGTAATGGACCTTCATCCTGAGCAGCCGGCAAGAGCAACAAGATGAAGTCATTGATGCTATTTGCATGGGTGGTGAGTGTTTCTGTCTGTGTTGATCTTTGCAGCTGACCATGTGTATAGGTATATATTTGTTGCATATGCGTGTGTGCCTACTTACTGGGAAAGCATCTCTACCCACTGAACTTGCAGGCGTGCAGTTCCATGCCGCAGCCTTGCCTGTTTCAGGCTTCTGGATTCAGCATCTGAGGATTTTGTTAATGTCATCTGAAGGGGAGTGAATTGCACCAATGGGTGCCAATATGGCAAGAGGAAAAGTCTTATTTTAGGCAGAACATTATTACCGTTGCAGCTATGATGGTAAAACCACGGACCATGGTGATGAAACTGGAAGGAAAGACATATATTTTTCTGTAGATCTGGAGGGAAGGGGAAAAAAAGAGACATTTTTCTACAGTCTTTGAAAATGCGGGGTCAGTGATGAGTCCCGCAGGCTTCAGAAATCAAGCACTGCTCTGATAAAGAGGTGGACCTCGGGGTGGTCTAGTAGCAGAAGAGTTTAGATCTTCTCATTTCTGCAGGTGCACCTGACTAGCATCCTGAGTGAACTGCTGTTCATTCAAGCGACATTGCTCTGACAAATAGGAAGACATCTGCGAATCTATGTTTTCTGTACTTGATGAGATGTTGTAACTGAGCCTTTTCTAACCATTGTCCTGGCAGTGCTCATTCCGCATGGTGACACTTAGGCCTGCCTGTTGTTCTCCATCTTTAAGCTGTAAGACTTGCAAACCAGAAACTGTCATCTTGTACACTTCGACTGTGTCTACATCTCTTACAGCAGTATAAATGGCAGTATCTACCCGATAGCTGAGATTACTGTTCCGTGAGAAAAGCTGAGAGACTCCATTGTTGTTGTGGGCAGCAATTACTGACCATTACTGAGTCCCAAACCTGTATTAAAAGTGTGGCTCTGCTTGATTACGTATTTTCTCTGCTTTTTCATGTGCTGTTGGGTTTGCTATGCGAAGTGCTGTCTTTTGTGTGATTACAGAACACCCATCACTGGTTGCTTGGTGTTCAGAAACACATTGATAGACATAATCAGTGTCAGCAAAGCTGAGCACACCCGTTCTAAGTGCAAACCGCCGTTACGCAAACAGATTTGACGTAGTGCCCACCTCACTGCTATGGGAGAGTTGGGGCTTGGCATAGTTTAAGGTTTTGACTTCGGGATAACTTCTTTATATTGGATTGGATGAAATTTACTACATGCCAAACTTGTTTCTTTTTTCTTCACAGAGGAAGGATTTTTTGTGCCAATCCAATTCAACAGCCAAAATAATATCATGTTAATAGATTATGTTGATATATAAATTTTGCAGAATGAAGAAACACTATCATTAGTGCTTGCACTAGGTGGAGCCTGGCCTGTTTTAAAGTGTTCATGTGTAGAAGGTAAAATGATATATAAAGTCGCATCTTCCTCAAAGAGTTGTCAAAAAAGGATCTTACAGTGTTCTTCACTGTTTCCTTTCTGATCAGCAAGGACATAGCTACAAATGCACTCCCTGCATTTGATTTCCTCAGAGATACAAGGCGCAGCCTCAGTAAGCCCAAAAGGGTGAAATTAAATTGGTTGCAATTTATGTAAATTTTAAGTGTTTAATAAACAAAAGCTGTTGTTCTATACAGATTTAAATATGATTCTTTGATTAATTAACTGACCAGTAAATAATTGCACATGCTTAACATTTTTCTTGTTTATGCATAGCTACCGGGCACTTTATTCCCTCCTAGGAAGATTTTCTTTCTTTTTCTACCCTTCCAAAAAACAGACACTTCAACAACTTAGTTAAGTAAGTGATAATGAATACCAAGTAAAGATGATAATCTGTGTTTTTTTCTCTTATGTGTTATTGACATTGAGAGTGTGTATGGACTGCTCATATAACGTCTCTTTTCACTTTCTGTTTCCTTTGTGTTCCACTCAAGGAAGTCTTTGTTTCTAGGAGTGAACTTGCAGTTTATGATTGATAATAACTTTTTCAGTGCTTCACTGTTACGATGTTTTAACGAAAGATTGTGAAGTCTGGTAGACAGCAATATTCTTCATGTCTATTCTACTTTGAAAAGTCACATTCTTCATTTTGATTTATAATCCCTTACCTATTTTTAGGATAAACCAGACTGAAAACTGTGGGCAATGAAGATCAAGATAGATTTTATGATGCCTAAAAACTGTGCAAAGAGAGCGAAGTGGTCATTTTATAGTGGTGATCTACTCTATATTACCAAAAAGCTTTAACTCTTATAGTTATAACTGTAATTCAGAAGCTGATAATTAAAATAGTCTTCCTGGAATTCTGTTCCTTCACAAATAAGTGATGTAACACCACCTTATTCTCAGACTATGAATTCATAATATTTAGCAACCCAGGGGAAAATTATTATTATTTATTTATTTATGTTTTTTTTTTCTGAATTCTTACAGAGTGCTTTTAGTAAATTTATAAAGAAAAAGAAATATCTTATCTAATAGGTTTTTAGTTATTTATTTACCCCTTCTAAAGCTTTTAGAAGAGAGGGCTCTACATGACTAAATGATCTGTATATGTGCATAGAATCACCAATCCTGTAAAGAATTCGTTTTCTCCTCTTCTAAGGGAAAAAAAAAGATACATTTCTGAAATAAAGAGACAATAAAATGGAAGAGATTCTAAATTGTATCTTTTCTACAGAGCTACTGGTTGCTTAGCTGATGTGTCCCTGGGTTGTATGCTGAAAATATAGTTCCAGCAGTCCCCTTTGGTCTGGACAGGATAGCTGAAATTAAAGCTTTGAGTGGGTGAAGACTATTTGCAAGATCTCCTGCTGAGCCTGCTAAGACATATATTGAGGGTAAATTTCTGGAGTTTTGCCAGTTGCAAACAGGGGGGCCCCAACAAGCCTATTAAGGTAGGAATGAGGTTGGAATGCCACACTTTGCTGCACTCTGTTTTCCGCTGTCTCTGCTCTGCTGACCACCAGGGTAAAAATAAATTAAGGGATTTTTTTTTCACCAAAATGTCTGCCATCCCTTATTACATGTTGTAATTTATAAATAGTTCATCTGATTAACTGTGATTAATTTATTTTTTTTTATTACTTATACATAAGAAATATTTTCCCATTGACCTCCATCCCTGAAAATTGCAGGGAAAGATGACATGCATCCACTTTATTTTGTTATGAAACTGTAAATCTTTATTTGACTCTTGTTGATGTAGTTTAGGAGAATCAGAATTAAAACACAGTTTTTACGTAGCCTTTTAATGTTTTTAATAATGTTGTCATTGGAAAGTCCTGTCAGACTCATTTATGGTTCATTAAAGTGTTGTATCTTGGTTCACAGGCTTCAGTTACCCATTGTGAGACTGATTTTCATGTTCTACTGTATGGTGGAAAGTGTGGCTTATGACAGAAACAGAGCTGTTGACTGAAAATTCGGAAAGGCTTGTAACTTGCCATAATACTTAGTGACAGTAAGAGATTTTGAAGGTTGGGTGTGGGTGTCTAAGAAGGAGGTTTTCTAAAAAGAAATGTTCTTGGATTTATTAAAACAATAACTTATAAGTCTGGAGCAGGCTCCTTCAATGTGGTATAAAGCACGAGGTTCAGAAGCTTAGAAAGGGATTTTTTTTCTTTTATACAGGTTGTTCACCTTCAAATCTTTTTTATTAAAGTAGTCTATGTATGTTGCACACAGATATGGTTTAATGTGCAAACTGAATAGTCTCTTGCTCTTTTCTTCAAGGTTTCAGAAGTAGACTTTATAGTTTTTGGCAGTCTGTACCTAGAAGGTTCAAAATTGTTCTATAAGCAATATCTTGTGGTCATAAATTATCACAACCGCTTTAGGTTTGTAAAAACCCTACATAAATCTCCACGTAAGCACAACAATAAAAAGTCAAAACGTGTTTATTCATGTTTCTTGGGTCACCATTGTTCTGAGTTTGTGTGTAACAGTACCCTGAAAAATACAACTGGAAACCTATCTTATTACCTATTTGTTAGCTCCCACCGTAACATCTTGCAGCAGTAAAATCAGTAAGCTTTGCTGTTTATTGCCTTTTTGTTACATGGCAGCATAAGTGGACCACAGGCACTCCAAGATAAAACAGGAGGAGGCTTTTTTCAATATTAATAGTGCAGATGTCAGATCTTTGCCTCCTTGGAGCCTACAAACCAAGTCTGATTGTTGTGGTCTTTCTGGGAAGTTGAGTTCATGCAACCTCTGGGTTCCTTATTTGCTGGTAGGGAAAGCATTGCTCAACACGTGGCTGCCGTCGCTCTCAGTTGTTTTGGAAGAATGCTATCTAAATGACCGAACTGTTATTGGGAACATCCCTGCAAGTTCAGCTGTTCTATGTGCTTTATGAATTATAGGAAAACATGGTTCTTGCTTCAAAGAGCTAATAATGACGCTCTAAATGAGGCACACCACATCAAAAGAGAGATGCAGTGTAAGAGAGAAGGAAGACAGAAGGAACTGAGGTGCTTTTGTGCAGTGGGGCATAGTAGAATCATGCCTTTAGCTCCTGACTGGCTTAAGTAATTCAGTTTAAGAGTTCCAATTGCAGTTGCTTCAGCCAGTCCCCCTTTTCATGTGTGTGCCTCAGTTCACAACAGAACTTGATCTGGATCCAAAGCCTGCTCTGCTTTCCTTAGCAAAACCATGACCCAGATACGTTAGCGGCTAAACAGCTGCGGAGCACCAGACTCTGCTGGTGAAGGAAGACTCTAAAGCAACCAATGTGGAAGTGCAAGCAGCTGGATAAGATTTCTGTTGTGCACCTGATCTACTGGTGCAATTACATTTTATATCATAGCTGTAAATAAGTTATTGATAATAATAGAAGAAAATATCTCCCCACATGCATATTTTCACACATTTCTCCAGTCAGCTTCTAACTCTCTGTAAGCATCATATTGCGAGGAGTATGGTAAGGTGTACTCAAAGGATTCTCATTTTCCAAATGGGTAGTAAAACAAAATGTACTGTGTTCTTCAGTTAATGATGTTCTCTTCTTGCAATAAATGGACTATGATCTGCAGAGTAGGTAGGCCAGATGACTGACAGAATACACCCCAGGAAGGAGTGGATCTTTATTGTCTCTTGGCATTTAAGGTTGATAAGAAATACAGAAAGCAAATTGACTCAAAGAGAAGGAGAACTTTGGATGACTGAAAAAGGTGCAGTAGGACCGTTGTTTTGAAAAATGTCTGTGTGATTTTTTTCTGGACAAGGAATATTATTCTGTGTGACTGTGGGAAGCTGAGTCCCAAGTTCTTCCACTATAGTCAGCAGGGTGTGCAGTTGGACTTGAGTCTCCTGTTACACGCTCCGTAAATGACACAGCAGGTAAGGCATTAGGGTGGACATGTTTTCATTTTATTTTCACAACTGCTATGAACATGCCCTTTACAGATTTTTGGTTTCAGTTCATTGTAGTTTCTCACAAAACCACTGCAAACCTTATTTTTTGAATTGCTGTTCCAAAAGTGATGGTTGTGTGTATATACTGACCTATTCTACGCTATGGATGGATCTCAGAATGGAAAGAATTGATGCATCATTTTAAGCAGCTGAGAGTAATGATTTATTTTCCTCAGTCTTCAGAACTGGAGGTTGCATATCCTAGAATAAATGACGTAGTTAAAAACTGGTATAAAGTAAAATTCACTGAGACATAGATCAAAATCATCCCAGCTTTTCATTTTGTTCCACTGTTGACAGTAGGCAACCCTGTTGCTCTATGATCCCAACACCCTCATATTTGTTATTCCTTGAACTTTGGTGAAATCCTGAATGCTCAAAGCCTTACACTATTTGTGGCCCGTTAAGGTCAGCTAAAGCCCATTTAAGTACTGAGCCTGTTCCTATTGGATTCACTGTGTCCTCATTGGTAGATGACCTTTCATCCTAGTCTGTGTGCCAGTGCTTCTGAAACTGCACTTTCTGCGATACAGTTCAGTAAAAGCAGGCCTGAAGTAGAGCTATTCAGACAGCACAAAACCCTCCAAAACTTCTTGTGTAAACCATTCACTGATGCTGAAGTATTTTGCAAGCAGTGTCTATTGCAGGTACTTTTCTGCCATTCTAACTATTTCTAATGTAGAGAATTACTCAATGCAGACAATTGACTCGCAAAAATAAAATAAAATTACAGTATCACACAGTATCACAGTATCATAAGGTTGGAAAAGACCTCTGAGATCATCGAGTCCAACCTATGACCCAACACCTACACCTACTCCTACTTGTCAACTACACCATGGCACTAAGTGCCTCAGCCAATCTCCCTTTAAACACCTCCAGGGACGGTGACTCCACCACCTCCCTGGGCAGCGCATTCCAATGGCCAATCACCCTCTCAGTAAAGAACTTCTTCCTAATGTCAATCCTAAACCTCCCCTGGTGAAGCTTGAGACTGTGTCCTCTTGTTCTGTCACCGGTCACCTGAGAGAAGAGACCAACCCCTGCCTGACTACAACCTCCCTTTAGGCAGTTGTAGAGAGCAATAAGTTCTCCCCGAGCCTCCTCTTCTTCAGGATAAACAGCCCCAGCTCCCCTCAGTCGCTCCTCATAGGGCTTGTGCTCCAGCCCTACTTGCCAAACTTCCCAGCTAATATAAACTCTCACGTGATTTGGCTTGAAATAGGACGTAGGACATAAAACCAGCTGGTGACTAGAATGCACGGACAGCTTCTGTTAGAATGCTGAAGTGCCAGCTCTGCCAGTCCTGTCCCTCTGTCCTGCCCAGTTCTAGACCTGTCCTTTAGTGTGTGAGTTGGTGGGCTAAATCCAGCCATTTCCATACAATAGTGTCACAAACCCTCACCTGGTCACTTTACAGACATCGCTCTGCATGGAAGGGCTGAGGAGAAAAGAAAAACTCACTCTTCGTTCTCTCTTGCCCAGCGCACTGTGTGACCTCTTGCATTCCAAGGTAAAGCAAGCAGATGGCATTCCCTGATTTCCAGTACTCCTCAAAGAGAGAAAGGAAGGAAAATGAAGCATGGGAGGGGCGGGCAGGCGGAAAAATTGTAGTAAAAAGTAGTAGAAAAATTGGAGCATGTTTAAAGGAGAAATTTAAACCAATAGGCACTTCAAAGGATGTAGGGGGCGCTCAAGCACCAAAAGAGTACACACTGTGTTGAACTTCCCTTTCTTAATATCTGTTCATGACATTCTGTAAACTGTCCTGTATTTTATTTTTAAAATTACTATGCAAGAGACGACATCATCAACTGACAGTCTATAACCATTCAAATGGACATCCTTTTCTCCTATGTTGCGTGAACTCAAGACAGGATGCAGTGTTTCTAGGGTTTGTTTGCATTTGGGGAGGATGGCGGGTGTTCATTGGTTTTGCCAGAATGGAAGCTTCTCAAAGGAATATGTAAGTAATGCGCTTTCTTGAACTCTAGAAACGGCAGTAATAGTTGAATGGTATTTTAAGGATGAAAGCCAATAAACAACATATACAAAATATTCCATTCTTTCATAGGTATATTGTATCTAAAATTATGACAGTGCTACCCTTGAAAATGTAAACTGTTCCTTTGATAAAATACCGAAAGGTAAGTAAGTTTGTTCTTTTGGAAACATAAAGCCAAAACTCAGCTCTGGTATTAATACTTGGTCTAAGATTTCCTGACAACTGCCTGCAGTACCTCAACATCCTCATGTAATAATCTAAACTGCCTTTTTCCTTTCTTCTCTTAAATTAAAGCTTCAAAACCTGGATTCATCAAAAAAGAGTTATCTTAGCTTTCTTAATTCTTTCTCTTGTGTTTATTTATTTAGGCCAGATTTTGAGATGTGGTCACCATCCAGCACTGAGAAAACTGTTGTTTTCTCTTCTGTAGGCATTGAAGTGTATGATTTGACTTTTTTCTGAGTCCTGTGCTGAGCTTTTTGTTGTTGTTTGTCAGCTTTTTTTTGAAAATCCATCTTTGAATATACCTGAATAATTAAAAATGGTATATGGAGCAATATCTAGAGGGAAGAAGGATTCAGTTCTCACTCTCATTTTCATGTTTTAAGATGTTTACAGCTTTGCAAACTGTTTTCATTTAAGCTGAAACTGCTCACTTCTATTGCTATGTGGATGAAGAATTTTCCCAAAACTTAAGACTGTTTAAATATATTTTTCTGGCTGAGAAATGTGCTTTGTCATATTATGCACACATAGAAATGTATAATGTGCTTTAAGTTGCTAGCTTTTTTTTTTTCAAAAAAAAATATTTTGAATCTCTTTCACCCCATAGGATTTTAGAGCTTTGGAAGTATCATAATCCCAAGTCACACATCTTAAAAAAATCTGTTTTGATATGACTGTATTATAGGGTTTTGATGAAAACAATTTGTGCATGCACATCGGCCTGTGCTTTTCCCCACTTTGATCATTGTCTTTGCAAAGATCACTCACCATCCCATTCAACCTGTGCGTATAAGTAAGCTGAGTTGATTTTCATTTCTGTTTGCTGTGCTGGCAGATACAGGCTGCAAGGTGAGAGGGGACTGCTTTTGTGCCCTGTTGCCCCTTACATATTCCAGT
This sequence comes from Neomorphus geoffroyi, assembly GCA_033558235.1. Taxonomy (NCBI): domain Eukaryota; kingdom Metazoa; phylum Chordata; class Aves; order Cuculiformes; family Neomorphidae; genus Neomorphus; species Neomorphus geoffroyi. The sequence continues at coordinate 13,392,465 of JAUMJM010000038.1, forward strand.
TACCAATGTTGATTTCATACATTTTTAGAATTTATAAGGATTTTGTTTAAATAAATGTTCTATATTTGTGGCATATGAAAGAAGGAGAAAAAGGCATTACTCTAATCCAGGTCTTATGTGTCATGATTGAACTGTGCCGATTATACTTTGATCTTTTCTCAAGGAGACAAGGTTTGTGAGATCATCATCTCTGTGTCTCTCTTTTTGTCAGTCTCCTTTTCCTTCTCCCTCCCTCTTTCTCCTTCAGTCCTCCCTAATAACTTTCAAACCTACTGACCAAGCTCAGTCACATTTGCTAGAGGAGGAGAAACCCGAAGTTGAGATAGTGGAGAGAAGCTCGAAGGAGTTGCCTTCCAAGGAGGAGAAAGCTTACAGTGTAAATGGAACCCTTGTTAGAGCGCAGATAATCCACACAGGGCAGCTCTAAACAAAGACAATGTTTCATGAGTTCTACTGTTTCCAGATGTGTTTGGGTTTAGAGTGCTAAATGTTGTACTGGGCATCAGGATTAACCACAGAAGCGCTGCTGTATGGGAAATCTATGGGAACACTTTGCAGTCAGATATTAATTTACTTTCTTATTTGTGCACGTCCTGTGTATGTGACAGCCGGCCAACTGGTGGATGCGGACACGCAACCTCTTCATCAGCTATTCAGGTTGAGTTTTGAGAAGTCAGCTCTCAACTGTCTTTACTTCGTTGTGTTTCTACCTGTAAACAAACTTAAGGTATATTAACGTGAAAGGCAAAAACTTTTTACGAAGCTGCATAGTTGAAAAGGTGAAGCAGTTTCACTATGAATGCCTCTTACTCTTTGGAATGTACCTATGGTACCGCACGCTCCTGCGATCCATGCCCATTTTCTGTGGGTATAACACGGTACTAGTGCGCTGCATTTCCCTTTTCTTTTTAAATGGGGGGAAATGGCGCCTCCTCTCCCGTGTAAGTCACTGAAAATACTCCAGGTGATTCTGTGATGGCAGGCATAGGTCTTGGCTGATGCTGGACAGTTTTCCTACTTGCCAATGCCTTCACCTCTGGGAATCAGATCCAGGTTGGCTCTGCAGACACCGTTGCAGCGTGGAGTCATAGAATCATAGTTTTGCCCAGAGTTTTTTAATATCCTGCAACGGGTGAGGATGGCGATAGTACGTAAAGCAATGCAGACGAAATCATAGTCTTCAAAAAGGAAAAACGTGGACACATTTACACAGTTTTCAAAAGCCCATATTTAGGGTTATCTTCCCAGGCAGGATTAAACAATAATAACTGTATCTATACATGCATGTATAAATGAATACATATTATATTTAGTATTTTAGTGAAACAGCTACATAGAATGCTGCAATTGTCACTGACCAGTGTGAAAGTTTTCTCTTTTCTCATGTTGTCTGTGCATCATCCAGCTGTAATATAAAGGCCTCACTATGTGGTCATGACTCACCAGCAGCTGATCCCAGTAGCTACGCAGTCTGTTGTTTATCCCAGAGTTAAAGAAGGATTTTTATGCACAGAGCTGTACTTTTTGATATTTAATATTTCAGGTCTAGTTCCCGCTGAGTCTGAAGCAGACAGGGGTCATGACTTAGCTTGTCAATGAAGTAAATAGAACAGTATTGATGCTATAAAGATAAGTAATATTCATTACAAAGACCACATCAAAGTCACAAACTTCAAGAGGCAAGTGTTTGGAAACCAGGACATGCCAGATTTATAGCTGTCGTTGTGATATCAATTCAGTCACTACACTCAGAAGCATAATCAGAGCTGACTGATAGTTCAATAGCAGATGGTTTTTTTGTGCTTCAGAATGTATCAAATATTTTAGAATTCCATAGCGACGTATTTAATGACATATAAAATAACTTAGCAAAAATAAAAAAATAAGACATCTGTTTGCCTGTCAAAGTGGTACCTTGGCAAGACAGAAACAACACTGTTCAGCAAGCTGCTTATTTCAAATTGGTAGCAATTAAGAATGCATTCTTTAATTGGTTGGCAACAGTTTCATGATGCATGAGGAGATGCACAAGAAAGTTGTTTGCCTGTTGAACTTCTGTAGTTCCCTCATTCAGGGTGGGATCTGATTACCTAAATGTATGTATCTGTTGTCATTTGAGACAATAAGGTGTCCCACCTGGCTCCTGGCTGCTATTTCTGAAGGGCAAGTCCCTAATCGATCTTTTCTCTTGCCTGTAAGTTCCATGCTAACATTTCCGATGCCTTACAGTGTCTCAGATCACTCTAGTGCCTACACATAAACAGTTAACACCACACTTGACTGACTTGCAAGCTGGAAAATATTTTTGAAGTGGAGTTATGTGTATAATACTGTTTATATGCAGATTTTATCACATTAATGTTAATTCAGATAAAAGCAGATACTTGTATATCAGGTGTCAACATCTTCAATTAGTCTGGCACTGCAAAATTTTGTTAAATGGAACAAGACATGGAGAAGGAAGAGGAAAACACAGTACTTGAACATATTTAACCGGGTTCTTTGCTCCTAGATAGGAGTGTGGGCTCGTACATAGAGAAATAATGTAGGGCAAAATCCTTGTAAACGGAACAGTGACAATAGTGATATAAACCAAAGGCCTATCCAGCTTCCGTCTCCGTCTGTGGTCGGTAACGAATGCTTAGAGAAGATCATGATCAAACCAGGACAAGTGTACAGTGCTTTGTACTTAAAAGACCTCTCTAGGATTCTAAATCACTCAGGGATATGTTTGTTCACTTTGAATTCATGCACTCAGCTTTTAAATCACTCTCCCACTTACTCACCCAAGACCATTATCTACTTTACAATCGAATAAACAGGCAGCTCAGATTTACTAGTGAACCTCCAAGGAAGATAAAAGAATATTATTCTCACTTTTAGTTTCAGCTTTTGAGTTTGGACCTACAAAGAATTAATAATAATTTGCCAAAAAACTTTTTGCATGGTAGTTCTCAGCTTACCATCAAACGTGGAGCTAATCTAATTTTTCAGCACTAAAAAATATGCAATCCTTTTTTTTGGTGAAAGGAGAAGTTCCTTTAAAACCCTGTGAAAATATTTCAAAACCTTCTTTTCAGTTTCTCTTTTTCTTTTGACGGTATCTAGTCACCTTTTCATACCCAAGCAATGGCATAAAACGCTACCTTAAAATCTCTAGGTCTTAGAAATGTCAAGATACCTTCCTTGGAGTGTTGCTACATGAGATGCATTTGTTGCAGTGATATCCAAACATAGGATTTCCTTATAATCTGTGAATCATAATTATTAACCTGTTGGATCAAGGATGAATTGAGTTGGCATGTTTGTATTCTTCTCCTTTTTTAATTTGAAGGCAAGGAGTTATCTGGTATTTAGCAGATTAGAGTTTTGCGTCAGTTGCTCATCAACTCCACCTTTCTGGGCAAGGTTTTTGTGAGGTCTTTTTTTTGTTCCTTGATCTCTAAACTTTTTATTTTTGAAACCATTGGGCTTGGGGTGGTGCCTAATCAGCAGATTGTAGCAGACAAGTATAGCAAGCCACAGACCTTTGGGAGGTCTCAGGCTCACAAGCATTGTTGGATGGATTTCAGATTAGGACTCTTTGAAGTCTTTAAAGCAGCACAACTAGCACACAGCACTGGGCGCAAGATATGGAAAACTCTTCATTACTGGCTACAGGCTTTTGTCTTCCCTGCAGGGATAAGTTTCTCCGAGTGAGCTGGTTACACGATCTTATCTCTCTGGCCTTCGATACGGGTGTCTGTAAGTGCTGGTCTTGAAGCTGAGTTACTAAACTGGTTAGTTCAGCTGGTTAGTTACCAGCACTTGAAATAGGTCCAACAGCAGAGAGGACATACATGAGGGATAAGAGCTTCTCATTAAGTATGTGATCCCAATTGTTAAAATTTTATTTTTCAACCATGCCTGTTTTCACTTTAAAACCTTCCACCTAACGTCCCTATTCCCCCTTCCTCGTTAACACAAGAAAGGGAAAGGGTAAGGGGGCTCTACTTCTATTTTGAACCACTCTACCCTTCACCATTTCTAGTAGATAAACTATCAACAAATGTAATGCTATTTTAGTACCGGGTTAACTCCCCTGATTTTATACAGCAAAACGTACTGAGGTTTCTGGTAATTCTTTGAGAAATTGTTTTTCATTATCAGAGTTAAAAAGTATTCTGAAGTTTTAGCCTTATTTTGCACTCTGTTGACATCTGAGCAACAGCGGCCTCTGCATAAATACAATTGCACTGTACATTTTTTTCCCACTTGTTCTGAGTGAACACCGGGTTAATGTAAATTTAATGTTTTCATAGTGTGGTAGAGTAGCTTTCTTGCCACCAACAAGATTCCATAGAGGAGTTTTTGGTTTGGTTTGGTTTGGTTTTGCCAGAGATCCTGGCTTTAAATTGTTGATGTTTTCCATTCTTTTCTGAGATAAGATACTGTATTCATTAAATGACCAAATAAAGAATATGATGCTTTGAAAGTTTTCTGTTTTCTAATCCAGCATATCAGTATTTGCTTCTGTGTGTTCAGGGCTTATATTGATGGTTTTCATCATCTAAATGAAGTTCCAATGTTTTCTTGATTCTTGGAATAAAATCCAAGGCCTTTGATATAGTAGAGGTTTTCTGCATTCTTCTCGGATGATTGACATACATTTTGCTGTTACACAGTATTCTGTTATTTTAAATACGATTTCTAACTCTCAAACCCACCCTTGGGGTGGGTGAAGGGCAACAAAAAGTATAGATAGGCACACAAATTAAACGCTGAGAAGAGGAAATGTTTTGGGGGGCAAGTATACAAGAAAAAAGAATGCTCATTTTATGATTTTTTGCCAAGTCCAAAGTACAATTTTTTTGTTAATTTAGATTTCTCAGTTAAAAAAATATCAACTAAAGTCAATATATATCTTTTCCAATTAAATTTTAGGAATACTTCGCCTAAGCATGCCACAGTATTTAATAAACAAAGAGTAATTTATATTTCTTCTTTTCTGGTGGCTATGTCTGTGGAGTTCTGACCAGAGAGATTTTATACAGATTTTTTTTATTCATGTGTAGATGACTTCAAAATAAAATATTTATATAATTGAAACACAATTTAATTGAAAACAATTGGCTAAGATGGAAATATTTGGTAGGAAAATATTTTAACTGACATTATTTGTTGTCCACAGGCATGAACGTGTAGATTCCCTGCAAGGAAATCTTAGTAGGCAACTGTAGGGATGGCTCTTCCTCTTGTCCTTTCTCTCCTTTCCTTTCTCCTCATTCCACGCTCTTGAGGAGCAGGGTTCTTCAAAGCCGTTTTAAGTTCCAGATTGTGTAATTACGGAAATTTGAACAAATTCAGGGTTGCGGTTAGATGATTCAACTTTTGCTCCTGTGCTATCCAGCAGGAATTCTTTCTCTACCCAGGAATAAAGGGGTGGAAGTAGAAGACATTAGGAAAGTTGAATTCTCTATCAGCTTTTTCAGGGAAGTGTTTGATTTTCAGATATTCCTGAGCCTGTTCTATTTCTTAGACTCTCCATATCGTATGAGGGCCAATGGCACCTTGGCCTGTGTCAGACCCAGTGTGGGCAGCAGGAGCAGGGAGGGGATGTGCCCCTGTGCCCAGTGCTGGTGAGGCCACACCTCGAGTGCTGGGGTCAGTTTTGGGCCCCTCACTCCGAGAAGGACATTGAGGGGCTGGAGCGCATCCAGAGAAGGGCAACGAGGCTGGGGAGGGGCTGGAGAACAAGCCCTGTGAGGAGAGACTGAGGGAGCTGGGGTTTTTTAGCTTGGAGAAGAGGAGGCTGAGGGGAGACCTCATCCCTGTCTACAACTGCCTGAAAGGAGACTGTGACAGGGTGGGTGCTGGGCTCTTCTCACAAGTGACAGCGATGGGACGAGAGGAAATGACTGCAAGTTGTGCCAGGGGAGGTTAAGACTGGGCATTAGGAAGAATTTCTTCCCTGAAAGGGTGGTCAGGGATTGGCACAGCTGCCCAGGGAGGTGGTGGAGTCGCCACCCCTGGAGGTGTTTAAAGGACGGGTGGATGAGTTCCTTAGGGACAGGGTTTAGTGGGGAGACAGGCACGGCTGGACTCAATGATCTCAGAGGTCTCTTCCAACCTTATGATTCTATGATTCTATGATTCTGTTTCTGTGTTTCTGTGATTCTATGATCTTCATTACTGGTTCCCAGTCTTCATTTTGTTAAGCAACAAATCCTAAAGTTAAAATGTTTTGTCACAACCAGACTTTGTCAGCTGTGCATTTCTAATTTCCTGGCTAGATGACTACAGTGTGTCCAATTGATCTGTCACTACAAATGGACAACTTCGGAGAGTACATAAAAGTATTTTTCCAGTGGCTACCCAAGCTATCCACTGCCTGTGGGTACCTTGTTTTCTGCTCTGCTTCTGTTACATAAATCCTTCTGCATCCTTGCAGAATTCCTGCATCTCAGAGGACAACTTCAGAAATGACAACGGTAAAAGAGAAAAGGTCCCAGAAGCTGAGCTATAAAGGTTGACAAGCTAGGTGGACTCTGCTCTCAGGCTTTGTGCTTGTTTGGAGAGGAGGTAGTTCACGTGATGAGTGACCATAGATTGACGTATTGTTTACTTCCCTCCATAACGCATTATCTTGTCCTAGTATTTAACATCAACTGTCAGCAGAACCTGAACTCAAACAAGCGAGTTTAGGACTGGCCTAACTCTGCTTCCATCTCTGTATATTCAATAACAATTTCTAAAATCCCTCCCTAGCGCAGGATACTTATTTCTATTACCTCAATTGAGGGCAGGGAGAGAGTTTGATATGGGCAGTATACACAGTATTATAGTTGCGACTAAGAGGCTACCCAAGGTGAATTTTATAAGGGAAGGGTAGTTTCTTTGCTTAGGCTAACTCATACAATGAAAACATAGGACAAAAAGTCCCTAAAACTTTCCAGTACTACAGCATCACCTGTTTCTAGTATTTGTCAGTCAAGTCAAAAGGTAAAATATTTCCAAATCCTTGTGTTTTTTATACGGAAGCAAACTGTGCACACTATTTTCATCCAACAACTTGCAGTACTTAATAGGTGAGAACTAAGGAAAATAAAATTTGTCCATTCAGCTGTCCCTTGGCTTCTTCCAAATCTTGTTTTTATTTGACAAGAAGCAAATTGGAAATATCAGATTTTGTGACTACTGCAGTGTTTCTCTGAATTGATCAGTTAATCAAATCTTGTCTGAACACACTGAATTTTTTGAGGCACACACAGAACATTTTATCCCTATTACTGTAGGTTGCATGTGAGTCAGTTGTATTTGACATCATTGACGGTACGAAGAAATAGAAAGGTCTTCATTGAATGTAATTTTGGATTTTATTAAATAATTTTATAGTCTAGGAGTTTAATTAGCTGAAACTATTATGTAAACTGTTGGGGGTTTTAAGCTTATTAACAGATTCAGAGTTCCTTCCAGACAACCCCACCCCTTAACTTCTCACACAGTCTTTACCCAACTCAATCCTGACCAATTTTTTTCAAATTACTCAAATCCAAACCCTTATGCAAACTGTCAGTGTTGGTCATTTATGTCTTAAAGATTCCATTTGAAATTTTTCAACTTGGTGCAGATGTTTCACAGAATGTTCAGAGGATACTCCAGAGAAGTGAAATTCTTTTCCACTGCTTTTGTAACTGTGTAGGCCTTCAAAATTATGATAAGATGCCTTCTACAAAATTAAGTCGCAGTGTGGTGTTCATACTGGGCATTTGCTCTTCCTTACAGACCAGTGCCTGCTAGAATGCACTGTCAGGAAAAGCATTGCTAGTTGTGAAAGAGAAATGTTGTCTCCAGAATTACCCAAATTACTGCATGATTTGGGTGTTGAAGGTGCAAAGATAGTTTATACATCGCAGGAGTAGAGAAGCAGTGGTCTATTTCCTAACAGTCTCTATAGATGATTGCAGTGCCTGTATTGGAGAAGAAGGGAGGATTGGTTTGTGATTGGAGCTGTGGATTCTTGGCTCTGCTACAAACTTCCTCCTATCGAGTCACTTAGAACTGTACCGAGACTAAAGAGGTATCGTACTTCAAGACCACAGCTCACACCTGCTATGGGCTTGAATCTTTTATATGGTCAATCAAGAGAAGTAAATGAGGTTTAGACAGAGCTCCCTTTCATCAAACATGTAAGTGCTTTTGTGTCTGCATAACACGCTGCCTTGATTATTGCTTTCCTATGTTTAAGCACACCAGAACAGTCTATAAATATTGAAATCAGTATGTATAATATATTTGGGCTCATGTTATGATTTCACTTCAGTGTGAGTAGAGTTGCTGTGGGGCTTATTTTTGTCCTTTTCAACCATGTATATGTAGTAGAATTGGACAAGGCATGATTTGATCTGGCTTGCATGCACATCAAACCACAGACTTGGTCCAGAGGGCTTTTGCTTCTTTGGTTGATTGGGGAAGTTTATTCTTTTAGATTTCTGTGTACATTTTTTTGACACACTGGAATCTTTATTTTTCTCTAACATAGCAAACAAAAATACATTAAATCCCAGCCTATGTATAAATCGGCATGGGTGTGAACCATGAAGACATTGGACTTAGACCTGTGTGGGGAATCATTTTGTAAACAAATTTGCAAAATAACCAGGTAAATTCCACTGAGAAGGTTAAATATAAAATAAAATAATAATAAAAATAAATAAATAAATAAAATTAAATTAAAATAAAATAAAATATAAAATACAAAATAAATAATGTGATTTTGCCTCAGTTTTCCTGAAACAGAATATGTGCCTGTGTGGTATTACTTTATAAATCTAGTTTCAAGTGTAGTGCCGCAGAGAATGTTCTGACATTGTTCTGAACTGATTTATCCTTTAAATCACGGCTGTCTTACTGACTGCCTTTATCTGATCCTAAAAGTATAAATGAACTCCAAGGCTTTGATCTGGAAGGTTCAAAACTCAAAGGAGATTTTCAAGGGCTTTGAAGTTGAGCTCTAGAAGGGACAATGCACTGTGCGCTTATTCACTGGGGGAGTGCTGTCATCATACAACCCAGCCTTTGCCAGTTTAAATACATCAGTGTTTGATGTAGCACTTACATCAGTATTCATTTTGGTTTAGAGTTGGAATACAGAAAAAAGGATCTTATTTTGCTGTTTGTCTCCATTTGTTAATTGAGATAAATACACATGAATTTCCTTCTGACAGAATTTCTCAGCATTAAAAAGAAGCTTCTTTTAGTATCACACTTTCCACAGTTAAAAAAAGTCCTGAGAAACTGTTCAGAGGTTCTCTCTTCTGTCAGCAGCTTTCACTAAGAGATAGCAGGCAAGAAAAATTGATGTAGACTTTAAAAAAAATGCCTTGTGAAGGCCTCCTCCAAATTTAGAGAATGCCCCGTGCCTTTCACTTGTAATCATATAGTCAAAATCCTGTGCCTAAAATAGTCATGGCTAAAGTTGCAAACACTGCGTGATTACGTCGTGTTGCGGGGTGGCACTGGTAGAGTCCAATGAGCCATTCATGCCTAAAATGCCAATCAGATTTTTATGACTTTCTTGATATAAACTTCTGAATTACAAATACTGGTTACATCTGATGGAGACAGAAAGTGACTCGTGGCTGAGCACACCTTTGCCAGCAGGCACTGAAGGTACGTCTGAAACTACTATCAGTACTAGAGATTAGGATAAAAAAACACTACGTGAGTTTTCCCAGAGAACTTGATAAATACATTTTGGTTATTCTGACAAAACTTTGGTGATTAGGTTTGGGTCTGTGTCTTTTAAGTTGAGCTGTGTGGTACCTCATTGATAAGAACATTTGAAACCACTAAGCTCCTATCTTTCGTGACCTGAACCAGATTAAAACAGAAGCTTTTGCAGATGAAAGGCTTGTAGGTTTTTCTTTTCTACTACCTATCCTGAAAGAGCTACAGACTTCTTTCTATAGCTTCGTGGTCCTCTTGTTGAAAATAAGTGTCATGAGACCAGGGATAAAGGCATGCTGTGACTGGCTGTTTCAATAAAGACAGGATTATGATGCTGAGGCTGTTTCCCCTCGCCCCCTCCCCCCCCCCGTCCTTGTCAATTGATATGAAAAATAAGGAGAAGTCAGCTGGCATGTTCATCTTGATATTTGAGATTGAGATCGCCTTTCGTTCACTCCTTGTTCATGAGTTAGCTGTTCTCCAGCATTTATAGCTGGGAAGTACTTATTTCACGAAAATCATAGATTCTCAGTTCATCAAACAATCCAAAATTTGCCCAGACTAACTCAATGGTTATTATTCTTTATTATGGAACAATTTCCTTGTCTTTCATTTAGTTATCTCCTAGGCTTTTAAATTCTTCCTATTAGAACTTCTGTTTGCTCACAGGTGCGTTATAGCCCAGCAGGTTAAATTTAATCATTTAGTTCCCATTGCATAAAGACTTGTATCATAGGCACCATCTTCCTACCTGATAAGTGGAATGAATCTTTGGCTTACTGCTCACTTGATAAACTTACTTGGAGATACAGATTGTCAACCCTCATCATAAAATAGAAGCGGTTTTGGGAGTGTCTGTGGTGCACTACCCTGTCATTTCAGGGAGACATCAAAGTCTAGGAGGAAGAATAATATTCCACTCCTGGTATTTCATCCCCTTTTGTGGCTTTACTTACCTGTCATACAGACTGAGTGAATTCAAACCTTAGTGGCAACTCCCTTAGCTGCAATGCCCCGTACATCTTATGCCAATAACCCAACTAGAGTACCCAGGTTAATGTAACCAGATTCATAGCTACTAGTCAACAGGTGTTTCAGAATGATAATTACTTAAAAACACGACATCGTTGTTTGGAGACCTAACAAACATGCTGACCCAAAGAGAGTGCAATTGATAATATTACACATTCAACCCATTCCATGCCTCTCGTACAGTTCTGTGGGTCCCCCAGCCTGCACAAGAAGGTGTTTCTGCACTAGGAGTTCTGTTATGAGTGCAGTTTGAACTGCTCTAATTTACTGCACTTCATTATGGATTGTACAGAACTGTCTGAGCATTGAAGTGCCTTTTATTTGTGAAGTTAAACAGGAAGCTGCATCTGTGAACAGACCTTTAGTTACAAGTCTAGAGTAGATCCAGCCGAGGTAAGAACCTGACACACATAGGGTACACGTATCAGTTCCCTAGCACAGAATCTCTTTACAGATCTAATCCTTTTCTTGCTGCCCTACTTACTAATGCAAATATACCAGAAGAGTAGCAGGATAAAATACTTTTCCTAATGTATTCATCATTGGAAGTGATTTTGTTTTCAGTTTAAACCTTTTTTGGCCAGAATTGTAGCTGAACATTTGTAATGCTGAAGGAGAGCCTACAGAAACAGGGGACACGTGGGACAACTGGGTGATCAGGCCCACAACATGGGTTCACCAAAGGCAGGTCCTGCCAGACAATCTGATCTCCTTCTATGACAAGGTGACCCGTTTAATGGACGAGGGAAAGGCTGTGGATGTGGGGTACCTGGACTTCAGTAAAGCCTTTGACACCGTTTCTCACAGCATCCTGCTGGAAAAACTGGCGGCCATCGGCGTGGACAGGCACAGCCTCTGCTGGGTTAAAAACTGGCTGGATGGCCGGGCCCAAAGGGTTGTGGGAAATGGAATTAAATCCAGTTGGAAACTGGTCACGAGCGGTGTTCCCAGAGAAGGGCAACGAGGCTGGTGAGGGGCTGGAGAACAAGTCCTATGAAGAGAGACTGAGGGAGCTGGGGTTGTTTAGCTTGGAGAAGAGGAGACTGAGGGGAGACCTCATCCCTATCTACAACTGCCTGAAAGGAGGCTGTGACGGGGTGGGTGCTGGGCTCTTCTCACAAGTGACAGCAATGGGACGAGAGGAAATGGCCACAAGTTGTGCCAGGGGGGGTTTAGACTGGACATTGGGAAGAATTTCTTCCCTGAAAGGGTGGTCAGGGATTGGCACAGCTGCCCAGGGAGGTGGTGGAGTCGCCATCCCTGGAGGGGTTTAAAAGATGGGTAGATGAGTTTCTTAGGGACAGGGTTTAGTTGGGAGACAGGCACGGTTGGACTCGATGGTTTCAGAGGTCTCTTCCAGCCTTATGATTCTATGATTCTGTGATTCTATGATTCTATGAAATGTTTCTCTCAGTATTCCTAGGACTGTAATGCTACTTGGACAACAAAACAGGACATTGTGCCAGATGCAGAACATAGGTGTAAAAGGATAAATTCTTTCAAAAATGTTACTGTATGCAAAACGTATTTTTTTGGTACTGGTTAATTAAACCTGGGAAAGGTCTTTCTGTGCTGCTTTGTGTATTGAATGGTGTTGATTGTTCCATTTTTTACACAGTTGATGAGAGTTTAGTGACCAGTGGTGCTGCACAGATTAAAGTTTTGTTTTGCCTCACTTCTCCTGATTTTCTCCAACTGTAATGATGTCTTGAGGTTTATACTGCATTGCATCATCACTGCATCTAGATCTTCTACTCCAACTTTAGTTAGTGTAGCAAAACAGCTGGAAGTCCTGCCTCCTTGAGCTAGTGCAGTAGCTAATAAAAAGATAAATGTATGCTATGTGGTATTTAATATCTGATGCTTACACACATCATAACCTGATGTGCATATGTGTATTTCAATATGAAGCTTACGTGTCCTCTACATCACAGTATGAGCCCTTTCTTTTCTTTCTAAGACAGATTTTAAGTTTGCAAACTTGATATCCTATCAATAACAGAGCCCACCAAGAGGAAAATTTTTTGCTGTTGGTCTGGAATGCCGTAAATACATAAATACAGTGCAGATTATTCTGAAGCAGGACGGATGGGGGCCTGACAGAGCTTCACCTCCCAGCTGCTATGCAGCTCCATAGTCTCTTTATGGCTCTTCCCAAGCCGTAGAAGGGCTGTAGAGAGGAGATGTAACCAGGATGCATGCGGATGAAGAGCTATGCCATCTCTTCCTCTTCCAGGCAGCACCGCGTTGTGGGAACAGTCCCATGTCATAAGATCCGAGCTAGGGGTGCTGAAACTGAACAAATGGGCGAGGACTCACCCCACACCTGCTGCCCCTCCTATTAATGCTGTACCTAAACTCTAGCTGCATTCTGAAGCTGCGGGGATGCTGTTGCCACAAAAAGTTGTCATCCTGCATGATCTGAGGACCCATAGACTGGATGCATGCACTGGCTGCTGACACTTTCATGTTGGAAAGAAAGACATGGAGGAAGGAAAGCCATGACTTCACTCAAGAATTTTTTCCAAAAAATTTTATTATCACCTCTGTTATGGTCCTACATTTTCTCTTCACCTGTTTTTCTTTTTGCATTATAAATTGTCCTATGTAATTTCATCTTCTAAATAATATTAGTATTTTTGGCTACTCTGATCTTAATACAATATATTTAAAGATTTTGCTATCTGTCCTCTATATCCATACAGGTCCAGAACAGGAATGTTTATAATGTTGGATTTGGCTCTCCCCTGGGTATAACAGTTGTGAGTGAAAGGAGTTAGAACTCTCTTTAAACCATAAAGAGCTCAGTAAGGTTCATCACTGTAGTTTAAAGTAGATACACTGCGATACTGTTCCAGATTATTCACTTGTCCTTCATAAGGACAATCTGAGAAAAAGAAAGGACAAAAGAAAGACAATTTGAGGAAAAGAAAGTAGTTTTATATGGTATGCAAAAAAGCTGGTGATTTGGCAATGAGCACTATCAATTAGAAGGAATTTAGATTAAAGGCTGACTGTGCAGTTGTCTAATTCATATTAAAATAGATACGAAATGGTGTGCTGGTGGGGGTGGATCAGAGTGCATCTCGTGCTATCTATGTGTATTTATTACCACAACAACATATTTGTGGTTATGAAAGCCTGAAATGTATATTAGAACATATAAAGAAACTTTTCAGTGTGTTTCCTAAAGTTAATTGATATTTGTATGGTTGCTCTGTTCAGCGGCTGGTGTATTTGTGAGCTACAGTGAAAAAGAAGAAAAGCACTTGTAGAAAATGCTGTTCATATTAACATGAGATTTTTCTTTTGGATAGCTAATATATAGGTATGCATATACATAGTGACTGTATGTATATATGTATTAGCTTGCTAAAGGTTGAGTCCTAAAGGCTGAAAAGACTGCTACAACACTTGGGTTAGTGTAAAAGGTAAGCCTGAAAGCAACTGCTCATATTTTTTGATGTAAATTGCATAGGATTTTCTGTGTAACAGGGGTTAATGTAGTTTAACCTGCGATAATGCTCAGCTGTGTCAAACAAAGACTGAGTGCAATTGCATTGGTACGCTTCTTCCCTCCCAGCACCACGAGGATCTTTCCTGGATGGTGCCTGCATGTAGAATTAATAATACAGATTTTAAGTAATGATAGCATCGACGTTCTCCTTGAAACAGAGAGTTATTTCTGAACTTTCCCATTTTTTCATATTTTGAGGCCCAGAACACGTCTGCACAGTTGTATGTGTGATTTCTAGCATGTCAGTGTCACCTAATTACCACCTCAGCACAGAGTCTAATTCTCAATATCTTCCAAAAGAAATGGCAGTCGGATTCTATAACCCTTTAGGTGTCATCTAACAGCAGGATAATCTGTGTGAGTAAACAGAGGTCTTTGAGATTCCTATCCGTGCATAGTATTATTCTCAATAAACTATTCCAGAACAAACAATAATATTCTCAATAAACTGTTTCTGAATAAGCTCCCTTTACAGGCACTCTTATTTTCAGCTCACTACTGCTTTCCTTCTATGAGCGAACTCAGGAAATCTTGTCCATTTTACTGTAAAATTAGAAATAAATTGAAGTGCAACACAGATTCCTTTATGCTAAATGTATCATTCCTTAATAACCATATGTAAGTGTTTGATGTTTCATTCCTCACTCAGGCAATACACTACAGTTCCTGAATATGAAAGGCTGAGTTGGATTTTTAATTTAATAGTTTAACTTGAAAGTCACTTTCCAACATGAAGTCTTGAAATATTTCCATATGTAACTCACCAGCTTTTATGTATCAATGGAAAATTTTTCACTAACTTACATGAAAAACACCAGAAAGAAGAAAACAAAATATTAGAATTATAATAAAAATGTATTTTTCTAATCCATTTCAATAGTAGTTGTAGAATGTGTCATGTAAGATTGTTGAAGCTAATTCCTGAAGCAAAAGTAAATAAACTAAAGCCAACACAAACAAGTAACTTCAGTGTATTTTACTAAAGAAGTGGTTATGCAGAACCTTTTTTTAAAAAAAAAAATCTGGTATCCATTAAACCAGAAACTCATTTTTGCTTGAGTTTTAAAATGAATATTATTAAAAACTTGTTTTGAGAATATGATTTAGGTCTCTATCCTGATTTGGTCTCAATTTAGAAATGGGATTTATGAATTTCAATGTTTCTCTCTTTGAATTATGGTAAGAAAGGATGTTTTCCTCAGTTGAGCTTTCTTATAGGATCAAACTGTTTTCACAAAAGGCTTGCTAATGTCCATGTGATCTAACGTTTTGTTCTCACCACAGATTGTACTCTTAGGCTCTTACACAGCAAAAACCTCTTCCACTTTTCTAATCAGCTTCCTTAGAAGGAAGTTGGGAAATACCAGGAAACTGGATTGTCCCTCTGAGAATATCTTTCCTCCCTCCCACCCCCATCTGCTTCAGAGTAATAGATATTTCTGAAGTAACAACAGGTGGGATGTTACAGAAAATATTTCAGAAAGCAAGAAGTTAATCTTGAAATAACTTCTTGAGAGTTTGTGACACAAACAAGTTACCGATAAGTTACAGATAAATAGAAGTGCCCTATAATAGTTAATCCTCTTATATTGTTCTGAATTTATTGTTTGAATTTATGCTTTAATTACAGGATTCTTGATTTGAGGCTTCTGTTAAGGGTTTTCAGAAGGTTGTGGGTGTCCATGCTTTGAAATCATAATCTTTTTCAAAATTAGTTTACGAAAAATTGCATACAAGTCCAGAATGACTGTGCTGTTATGAATGTTGCCATTAGCACACCGAAGTGTATTAAGTATTGACAAAGAATGTATTTGGAATCTTTCAACACTTCGCCTGTGTTTGCAAGGCACCTCATGTTTTGTGTTGCAGAGTTCAAAATAGACTGATTTTCAGCTTGGGATGACTGGTGACTGAAAGGGAGCTAGAGATTGGCTCATTTTTTCTGTGCCAAACTAGGTCTGCTTTAGAATTTTTGCATTTCCTTGGAAATTTTCAGTTTTCCAATTCTAGATATATCATTAAAATCTGCCTGCTCTTCTGCTAGATTAGTCAAGTTTATTCCTTTTCAGTTCTGGTTAGCTAAAGTGAATTCAATTGCTGCAGCCACTTGTGGTTTTACGTAAGTTGTAATTTTCAAGTATGTGTAGGTACATGTGAACACACACACATGCAAAAGACCAACAATCTGCAAAAAAGTGAATAAGAAGTGTTAAAATCAACTTGAAATGAAATATCTCCATTTTCTCTTACTATCGCTTTATGATAGTAACAGAAATACGATAGCAGGTTTCAGTTTCTCTCAGTGAAGTACTTCATGAACTCTTTTATCTAACCTAAGTGTAGTATCTATAAATTTGTTGCCAAATAAGTGTAGTTTTAGTGTTTTCATTAGAGAGACAATGATAGGAAAATGCTATCTGCTGCAAAGGTATAGTGTTAGTTAGTAAAGCATTATCTATGGTAGCCTTGATATAAAAGGTTAAAACATTGACCCAAGAGTTGTTAAACAACTCAAGCATTGTCCTCTTGAGTACTTTTAGTCCATTACATTTCACTTATAGTTAATTTATCCCATTCGGCCTATATTTTACACTGTTTTACACTGAGTTTTGAGGCCATGATTATGCGTGACCTTCTTGGAAAACAATAGTGAAAGTGATTCAGCATAAACAAGTGTAGAAAATGCTGTTCAGTGGATTTTCGTTACTATGAATTTTCAGCAGATTTTGTGGCTTTGTGAATGTGTAGTACTGTGCTTTGAGAAGAACTTAGAATAACTAAGTGAGACTACAAAATTGGCATTACATTGTTAGGCAATTCCCTGACATTTCTGATGAGTTTTTCAAATGATTGAATTGTAAAGCGCTTTTGGAAAGTGTGAAGCGTTCCTTGCATGTTGTCATTCAGTTGGGATGTGAACCACTAGCCACGCCAAGCTATTCTTATCCCTCTTGGAAAGTGAATATGGAATATGTAAGACATAAAAATGATAATGTCTTTTGGTGGGTTTTCTTCCCCGTAACTTAAAAAGAGGGCATTAAAGTTTACTTTCAAACGTGTTGTGTTGTAGAGGAAAAATGAATATTTTAAAACTTGCTACAGCAAGTGATGTGGTGTGCAGGGGAGAGGAGGAGAGCACAGGGCAAGAAGCTAAAACCAAGTGCAATTCATCATGCACTGGACTTCAGAGAAATTTTTTTGGAAGTAAAACAAGCTCTACAGTAAACCAGCTGTAGAAATGAGTTTAAAGTCTGTGAAGACCAAGACCTACAAATCTGCCTCTGTCCCAAGGGTCAAAGGGCACTTGTCCTGCAGGCAGAGCTGCAGACAGTCCCATAAATGCAAGACTGTTGCCATGACACAAAAAGATTGTCACACAGAGCAGGATGGCAATGAGTGAAACCGTCTTCAAGCCTGCACAAGGGAGTAGGGATGAAAATCTTCAAGTGGATAAGTGTTCTCTCTGAAAGTATATTCATCTCAGACACTCACAGCAATTTTCCAAAGCACTGTCTCAGATTATTTTGTCCGATTCTGCTATTGGCCTGTGGAGACAGGCACAGATTTTCTTTACTTGAATCAAATTTTATTTTCAAGAACAGAAAGCAAATTAGTTACTAGCAGATAGATATTTGATAATATTTAGATTTATGGATTTTTGAGTTAAATTTTTGTTAATAATTATACTAAGCTGCATTGCAGTGGTCCTATCTGAATGAATAATGATACTCCCTGTAGGCAATGATTGAAGCCTACCTGATTTTGAGCAGAATGCCAAAGAATGCTATAAGCACTTGTTTTATATCATCATTTTTGGTGGTGATAAGAGATTGTAGAGATGGTTCTCAAATTTTTTGAGTGATGATTTAGGAAATCATAAGTGGAATGTAAATGTAAAGATTCTCTTCTCCCAGCTTAATAGCAGGCATATTTTAGATTAGAATGGGCAAAACTAAAAATAGTTAGGCAACAGATAAACTAGCTCTGCCCACAGTGGGAACCATCAACGGTGAAATTGTGTGTGTGTGAATCAACACTTGCAAGATAATAGAGAAGAGTGGTTTATGGGCAGTTGTATCAGACTTGCCTGAATAGATGAAATAACACATTAGCGGGCCAAACCTTCCAAATATGTCTAATGAAATATAAACATATTTTAGCAGGTTGTTAGTTGATTGGAATTCAATTCCAATGAAACTGTTGCATGTGGAGTAGAGATCAGCCAGTGTTTGAGATAAGTGCTCTTTCGGCTACTGAAATATTCAAATAAGTATTTAAATATACTCTCAAAATATTCAGAGTCTATTTCTATAGTCAACATTTTTCCTGTTTTTTTTTTTAAGAAATAAAAAGACAGGTAGATTATTATGCTCTCACTGCAACATTCAGTGTTGTTCCTTTCCTTGTATGTTGAAAGTGTAGCTTTCTGTGTAATCCACACCAAGTCATGAGCAAGCGTACACCCGTGTGTCACCTTCCCATAAATTCAAAAAATTTCTCATGAAGAAAGTGTAGTGCTCGTTTGCATCTTTGTGCTTTGTAGCAGATGGCATTGAAATGAGATTTCTATGAATGAAGTGGAGAGGTGTCAGGTGGATTCAGTGAGACAAGGATATGCTGCTTTGTTTTTACATCGTGTATGGAAAAAATAACCAACACAAAATATATTGATGCGAGAAGATTTAATACATGATCTTGGAGTAAACGAATATTTAAGGTTAGCATAAGATCAGTATACTTTCCTGGAAACTAAGTGGAAGATTGCTTTATATATGGATTTTCTTTTATAAATGCTTGTTTTAACTTGAAACAAAAGGTTTTGCAAGATGAGAACCCTTCCAACTCTGTAACTTTCTGAGGGTAGCTGCAAAATAAGGGTACATGTCTTTGGTGCTGAGCAGTGTTTCATTCGCAGTGTTGTGGCCTAAATTTCATTCTAACACTTTTTGATTTCAAGCATCTGTGGTTTCTCAATATAGAAGTCCACCTGATTTATATACTAGATCACTTGAAGCAAGCATTGAAATACTAGTGTCTCACTTCCCAGTAGAGAGAAAACAGTCTCGGCAATCCTACTTTGGGAAGAACAGAATGTGCCAGATCAGAAACTTTAAAACTGCTTCCGCTAAATCTGTTGCACCTAAATGAATAAAATGCACAGAGCTTTGTTTCTTCTCTCAGTATTAAAAGTGCTGAGAACTGAAAGACTGGAACATGACAGATGTATTAGATGAAAGAGGAGTATTCTCAGACAAATCAGCTTACTTTCAATTCAGGAATTACCAAGTAATAATTCCTTCTGTGTTTTAGAAGGTTTTCTTTCTGCAGTAGTTCTGGAATGCCAAATCTGTCTTAAATTGCTATTGCCGAGTGCAAGCAAATGGGAGAACCTGAGTCAAGAAGAAAACTCAACAAAAAGAAAAAATGGCTTTTGATGCATTTACTGGCAGTTCAGTGTGTGTCCTGGTGGGAAAGCAGAAAACATAAATAAATCTTTTACTTGATCTGAGCAGGTTTGGGAATACACTGTCAGTATTTATTGGAAAGAAAAATGCAATATAGTGCAGTGTAATGTTTTACTTGGTTTTTTGAAAGTTAAACTCCTCTCAACCACCTGCTTGTTGTATATATTTCTAATATAGGAATAACTAGCAATAAGATGTAACTGCAGTTTTGGAACTGTTTGAGCATTAAGATTTCATTCCCATGTCACCTGATGGTCTCTAGTACTGCCTCAGGATTATACAAGCTGTTGAGATTAGCTAAAGCTGAAATCTGTGGCCTCTCTTGTAACAGGGCTTATGATACTGGACTTGGAGGGGGGAAAAAGAGGATGTCCTGGTTTTGATGGAAACTCTCTTTCTTACCAGTCTTTTTGGATAAATGCACCTTGAGATTATAGAGGCTTTTTTTTCCCCTTTCCTTTTGTTTTTTTAAAGAAGCTGGGACTTGTGGTTCTTTGTCCCGCTTAACACTTGTGTTTGAGAGCCGGGTAGACTAGATCAGGAGGGGATGAGCGCGGAGGACTACAGAAGGTTTGAAGAACTGCAGGTTTGCTCAAAATGTGTTCTTCTCTGGATGGCACATAGGAATAAGCATTTGAAATGTGACTCATTTTCAAATGAATAAAAGTGGAAAGAAGGTGGCTCTACTTTATACGTATCCTCAAGCTTTTTATTTTCAGAAGTTCCTTCTGGGAAATTGTCCAAGCTCAGGTCTCCAGAGGAAAGAGCTGGTATTCTTGGGCTGATGGCCATCTCAGCCACTGCAGGAGAACAGAAAATGTTTAATGACTCAGAATAAGGTTCATAACATCCAGCCACTTTTAATGGAGATATGACTAAGCAAGGCAAGGCGTGAACCTGCATTCCAACACCCTGTTGGGTCCAACTCTGATGTACAACAATACATGTATTTTCAGCCAGACACAGTCTGGAATCATCTTTTATGATCAAATGTTAAAATATAAGTTTTCAGAAGCATACACATGTTTCTATTAAAAAAGAAAAAACAGTACTCATTTTTTATATGACAGATTATTGATTGAAACACTCATAAAGTAGAAGGCCGGGTTTCAGTTTCTTTATCAGACAGAAGAGGCTGAAAGCCAGAACTTCCACCTACTGGGAGAACACACTAAAAAAATAAAATTAATCATGAGAAAATAGAATAGTGAGGAGATGGGAGCAGAGTGATTTTTTATTTTTCAAAATGTCCAAAATCTGTTTATGGGGAGAGTGAACTATTTAAAGACTTTGCATGCAAAATGACACGTGTATTTTTTTAGTCAAATGTGCAGTAAAGCAGAAACATTCAGAAATGAATCATCATACTAGAAATTTAGCAAATGCTGAAGCATGTCAGGTCACTCAGAGAGCACTAATTAGGGCTGTGGGAGTACTACAAAACAGTAGGAGTGAAATTAGATTACATTCAGTTCATAGTGGTCATACCAAAAGCAACACCTGACACTTCCTGTAATTATTTATTTGTGCATTTCTTACAAATGTTTGTTGTAATATAATATATATTTGTGAGTATGATAAGGATTTTCCCAGAGGAGACCTTTTATTGCAAGAATTTCCTAGGGTAAATGTGCCTTGAATATATAACTTTACATTAAATATAATAGCACTGTTGGAAGCTGTTTGTCAGCAGACAGTTCCAAATTGACTTTCTCTTCCAGCTGATAATCATATGGTACAGGTTGTGTGTGTCTCCCCCCTCTTCTTTTCTTCTTTTTATTATAAATAAGGTTGCACATTCTTACAATAGAATTCTAATAGAATTGCTGGTTTTCTGGCTTCCTCTGCAAACATTTTTTATTGTTTAGCTTTACTCTGTCCCCATATCCAGCTCAAATAAAAAGAAGAAGCCTTTCCTTGAACTGCAGGAGTAAATGATGACCTTTTGGAGGCAGAAAAAAATGTGTGCATGACAGATCAGAGATTGTCTGTGCACAAATACGTTCTCTTGAATTATTGATCGGGACATTTATTCTGCATAAACCTTAAAAATTATTTTGCTTTGCTCATCAGTAGGTGTAGAAATTCATGGTGGGGAGTGGTAGCTAGGAGTCAGTGAACAAAGCAAATTCAGGAGTTAAAATTCAGAACTTCAAGAAAAGGCTCAAAAGAGAAGAGTTTTCCAGAAGTGCCTTTTCCGAATGTGAATGCAATGGTGCCTTTTGAGAATTTATCTCCCAACAGGGCAGGACAATATCCAGGTACATGCAACTGAATGAAGTCAGAAATTTCATGTGGTTGTCAGATGTGATCTCCCACTCAAGAGCTTCTATAATAGGGAGGAAACCACCTGATGCCAAGTTCTTCCCCTTTCTCCACCCCAGTCTTCCTACAGCCTGTTGGTGAGGGTAAAGAGAGGTGAATGGAATTAAGAACATTCTTTAGATACTCTTTCCAAATTCCTAATAAAACTTTTGCCTCTTGTGCTATAACCTCTTCCACCATCTACCACCTCAGTCGATCACTAAAAATTTTAATCCTTGAGTGAAAGTATGGACCCATCCTTCCAACTTGAGGATCTGCAGCTGCTTTCTCCTATTTAGCTAAACTGGATGACTTGCTGGTGGGGCAACAAGGGTTGCTTAACTTCATTTAACCCATTGTTGATTCACAGCTGGAGTAAAGACACCAACGTTTCTCAAGGCGAGTGTCAAGAGGCAATGGAAAGCAATTGTCTTGCAACAATTCCTATTTGGTGCAGATGAAAGGTAAAAGCCATTTTGTCATTGGCAATTCAGCTTTGCTCTAAGGAGAGAGAGAAACTGAAGGCTCCAAGGGGCCCCTCAGTATTCTGCTCTTCTCCCACAGAAGATGCCAGTGATGAGTAGGTAACATTAAAAATTCTGTAGTAGCTCACATCACCCAGCCTAGCATTGCATCTCCTGGGAAAGGCAAGAGCAACAGCAAGAGGTGCTGTTTAGACAGCACACAAGTATTTTGACCACTTTCTGTAGTCCTTTGTGTTGCCCTGCTATTCAGAACTCCTGAGTTAAAAAAAAATTAGAAAAGCACATCCTGCCTTTTTTAGTAATTGGGGATTTGTGTGTGTTTGAGTATGTTTTGTATCTGTTGATGAATCCCTTCTCTATTTAATCTATTTTTGAACCTGCTAAAACTCTGGACCTCTACAGCCTCATGTAGCAGCAAATTTCAGGAGTTCTCCTTCCTCTTGTAATGAAGATTTTAAAAATTGCTTTAAAGTTGAACTTCTAGTTATTTTTGTGGTTGGCTCCCAAGTTTAGCATTGCAGGAATTCAGACAGTTGTACTCTGTATTCCTTTTATGAGTTGGGAGTTCTGCAAGCCTTTTTCCTGCCCCACCAAATATTAACGTATTGAGGCCTGTCTGTAACAGGTCCTTCCATGTAAGTTCTGAATAATTTATGATAGAACTGTAGGCCTGGGTCTGAAAAGTCTGATAAAGTGGAAAATAACCTCAAAATTCAAGGAAAAATATGGTTTGCCACTGCATGTTTGTAGTGCATTGTAGTGCGTATATGTGGCCAGCAGGACTAGAGATGTCATCGTCCCCTTAAACTCGGCACTGTTCAGGCTGCACCTCGAGTACTGTGTCCAGTTCTGGGCCCTCAGTTTAAGAAGGATGTTGAGATGCTAGAGTGTGTCCAGAGGAGAGCAACGAGGATGGTGAAGGGGCTGGAGCACAAGCCCTGTGAGGAGCGACTGAGGGAGCTGCGATTGTTTAGCCTGGAGAAGAGGAGGCTCAGGGGAGACCTTATTGCTCTCTACAACTGCCTGAAAGGAGGTTGTGGTGAGGCAAGAGTTGGACTCTTCTCTCAGGTGACCGGTGACAGAACGAGAGGACGCGGTCTCAAGCTTCGCCAGGGAAGGTTTAGGCTTGACATTAGGAAGAACTTCTTCACTGAGAGGGTGATTGGCCATTGGAATATGCTGCCTAGGGAGGTGGTCGAGTCACCATCCCTGGAGGTGTTCAAAGAAAATTTGGATGAGGCACTTAGTGCCATGGTGTAGTTGACAAGTAGGAGTAGGTGTAGGTGTTGGGTCATATGTTGGACTCGATGATCTCAAAGGTCTTTTCCAACTTTATGATACTGTGATACTGTGTGATACATCAATTAGTTAAAGAAAAAAAAAGAAGTCTGAAATACATGCTTTCAAACTCAGAGGAAACTTGCATATTTTACTTGATTATCATTCTGAAATGCTGAAAGGTCTTTTCCTTATGATACTGTGATACTTCAAGATGATGATATACTTATCTTTATCATTAAATTCCCTTTGGATATTTGGATCTCTGAAGATTAGTTCTCAGAACTTATGCTGTTGATTACAGAAAATTACCTTGTTACTAGAATTTGAATATAAGATGTTCTTAAAGCTGCCATATGTGCATGCAGCAATTCATAATAACATATCACCAGATTGTTTCCTCTCAGCATCATCCTTTACTAATCATGTAATGCTTGTTTTGAGGTCCTTATTTCATGTCACGTCCATTTTCTATTTGGTATAATTTTGTAATTTAGCATCTTTCATAATAAGTAGTCCTAAATCCTTTGGGGAAACAAAAAGGCAAATAAAACTCAACCAGTAAATCCATACAATTACCCCAGGAAAGGAAAAGCATTCCCTTTCTTTTGGAAAAAAAAAAAAAAAAAAAGCCAATGTAACACATTGCATTTGAGATATATGACTGTAAAATTAAGACCATGTGATGAATTTAACCATAATGTTTCCCAACTTTTTGTGTTAAATTCTCTAGTAGAATTATGCCTTTGCGAAAGGGGGAGTAGGGTAAGAGTCTGAACAAGAGACAGAACTCCACCTTAAAAGTTCTGCTGCAATTTGGAAATCTGAAAACTGAAGATGCAAATCAAAATTAATTCCCAAAGATGGAGGCCATGGACTGCTCCTTCAGTTAAGGCTATTTTCATACTAGATTATTAATTTTAATCGTCTGCTGTTTAAGTCAAAATAGATCAGAGATTTAAGTTCATTGGTAGTGCATAAAATGTTGAACTGAGTTTTTTTGAACTGCATCTATATGGAATCTCACTGTGATTTCAGGCAGCTCTCAACAGCAGTCGTATGATGTTAAACCAAGATGTGGTACAATTAAGTCAGCCTTCAATATATGAATGTAGTTAGCATGCCAGCTGGTTGAAAGAGGGACCTGTGTCCACAGAGAAGAGGGATTGTTTGGTTTTTTTCCTGTTATATCTGTTATTCTTCTCCTTTTTTGAAAAGAACAAATGGAATTTTATGCTGATTCATATAGGCATCTAAACTTTTACCAATTAGCATTCTTAAATTGACACACTTCAAAAATAGGGAACTCTGGATTTGAGATTGCAAATAAAAATGTATGTGGTTTTATTTTTACTTTTGCATTTTAAAAGTACGTTCAAGGGTTTCTCCTTTAATTTAATTCACTTTTCTTTAAACAATGCATTACCCATTACGAAGTGTCCTAATTATGATAATGATTTGAAGTTTAAACTAGTTTTTAATACCAGTTCCTTCAGTTTTGAACTCTCTTTTTTCTTTGTATTTATGACACGTCAAATGCTGATTAATAAAGTAATTTTAGGGAGAGACGTTGGAAATAATTAAACCCTATGTTCTTCAGCTTACTTAAGTTTTTTACTTTTGTCTAGCTCCTGCACAAGCATTAGTAATGTCTCGTCTTCAGTTTGGCTATGGTTTTCTGCCTTGCAAAAATACCAGGTCTCACAAATTAAGTGTGACTTTGCACATATTGGTTGGAAAAAAAAAGGTATGATTTCATTTTAATTTCACCAAAATTAAAGTCTTTGTGGGCAGTTTCATGCAAGTGACAGATCTATCATTGAAACGGAATAATCCTGCAGAGGTAGCAAAGGGGAAGATGTTTGAAAACTAAAACTTTATATCAAATGATAGTTAGGAATACTGTCTAGGGATCCTTTGTGCTACATCTGGAGAGAAAGACTTCTGTCTTTAGAATTGAAGCTGTCTACTGAAATTCAAGGGTTTTTTCATCAAAGGTGACTGGTTCAATTTCAGCTTTAAAGCCACAGTATAGTTTTTATCCTAAGCATAATTGCATGACACTAGGAAATGGTGGGTTTAACTTTCATCCCCATGCTTCTTTATTTAATCAGAAAAATGGTAACATTTCCCGGGTAGTGAACATTTTATTCAACTATGGAATGCATAGATATACTGCCATGGTTGTAGTTTACAATAGCATATATGATTTCTTTTTAAAAATTGACTGACTTCTACCTTCACATATTTTTAATTCTAAAAGGTTTTAACTACTAAAACTAGGCAAAGGAATGCTGAGCACTCATGCTATGTCAGTGTGTGACTACTCAAATTCTTCTCAACAGTTCTTGGTTTTATTAAGTATGTTTTAGAGGAAGCTTCCAGCAAATATGGATATATTCATTTGTGTGACCACATATATGAAGAGAGAGTGACCTCTTTGAAATCCTAGTATTAGCAGTGGAACAATAAATTATCTATTTATTTTACCTCCTAAAAAACAAATACATAATTTTCTTAAAAATGCATTAGGCCTCTGCTGAGTAAAAGCAGTGTGATAAAAATTCAGTTTTCTACCAACAGTTATGTGCTCTTTTCTCACATTTACATCAGGTCTGAAATCAGCCTGGCAAGTCTTTAAATTGGTTCTTTGAAATTCAAGACACTTTCCTTTAGTGTTGTGTATGACATCAGGAGTTTAGTTGAGGCAAGGCAGTTAGAAATGTGTGTCAGTGGTAACAAAACTGTTGTTCATCAATGCCAGTGCTAATTAGTTTTAGTGGTGGAAACACAGCCCTTTCATTCAAAGCTGAATTGCAATTTTTCAAAAGGAACAGTACACAAATAGCAATAAGCATCCAGCAAAGTGAGCTAAGACTTTGTCAAAATGACACTTATCCCAGCAGCCAGCGCAAATGTGCAAAGAAAAGCAGTGGTGTGAGGGCAAACAGCTGCCTGAGGTTCAAACTATTTAAAAATCATCAAGGGAAGAGAACACCTCTTCAGGAAAAGACTCAGTGATTTGCTTTCAGCAGAAGGAAAATGATCTCATCTCTCGTGACACAGACGAGCTCAGTAAATGTAATCCGTGGGAGGGTCCTGTTATGTAGATCTGAGAAACTTTCTCTGAGAGGAGGTGGCTGTGGGTAGGGCAGACTGTGAGGTAAAATCACATTATCTTGTAAAATGGGGAAAATTATTGAGGGGGGGAGGGAAAGAGACCAAAATTCTTAGGGACCAGTTCACCCTTAGGCTCAAATGCAAGAATGATTAAGTGCACAAGTGAAGGGTGGGGAACCGCAGCAGATTTAAGGGTACAGGTGTTATTGCAGCACACGAGCAGAGCATTAGTCAGCAGTGTCAGGCCATTGTGAGAAAGCAAATACCATCTTGGGACGCATAAACAGGAAGGTAACTTTCAAGCCAAAGAAATTGATCTCCCAGGGCCTCAGTGGGAGCGCTGTGTCCAGTTTTGGGCAACACGTTTCAAGAAAAAAATGAACAGATTAGGAAAGAGTTCAGTGGAGAGCAGTGAAAACGATCAGCAAGCCAGACAACGTGACCTGTGAGAAACGTTCATCTGCCCAGAGAAGGGAAGCTTGACAATGACTGTGAGGTTTTTAGAATATACACAAAACTTGTGTACGAGGAAAGAAGTGCTCTACACTCCATTTACTTGACAGACAGGATGTAAAATATTGCACGTAGACATCTCATTAATAACTTTCTGATCATGGGAGGTGCTCTAAACCAGATTGTACTGAAGGTTTTTGAGAGGAGGCTTAGAAAGGAGAAATGCCACTTGGATACAGCCTTCTGGCTCAGGAAAAGGTCTTGATTAGGTACGTTTGTGAAGCCCTAACCCGGGTCCAGGATGGGGCGACAGTAGTGCAAAAATATTGCTAATTGGGACTGTGACTGGGTTTTGCGTAGGGTTTTGAAATGTAAAGCACTTTTTTCCTCTGTTCTTTCTCAAGTACTTTATGTTTTATGTAGAAATTATCAAGCATCTAACCGTGAACGTTTTGAAATGTAATCTATTCATTTATGCATGTTATGCAATTTTATCAGATAATGAAGTCTGTTAACAACAGCATTTCAACTTCTTGTGCCAGTTGTGTTTAAGGTCTCTCTGCTTGTACCGTTCTGAACACAAAAAGAATAGAGGGGAACCTTAAGATTTGAGACAGTTCCTTTTCCTCGTGTGATTACTAAACCTTATCATTCTCTGCAGGAGCAGAGCCAAAGGCAACTGTATGTGCCCCTGGCTTTATTGTTACATTTAGAGAGGAAGTAGTTCTTTATTTCCAGTGCTATACTAGATTGTGCTTTATTTCAGCAACTGGGAGCCTTGTGGTGAGACATCCATCCACCCACAGGAGCAATCAGTACCGCTCCAACACAGCAGAAGCAGACACAGAACACCCAGAAATATCTGGGTTTCCAGGCAGGGCCACTCTTCAGCTGATTCTTTCCCTTCAGTGCTCATTTTTAAAATGCTACCAAATAATGTGTTGGAGGAATCTCATCATGATGACCCAGAAGAAGGTATCAGTATTGGAATGGTCCAGTTCTAAAGCCATGTGGAACTTTGTCTGGTAGAAATGGTTGAAATAAATCAGTCTGAACTAAGTGAGTGGGGTGTACCTGTTTTAAAGGAAAAAATACCGCCGTGTAATTTCTCCACTTTCCTGTTCTGGACTCTAATCCATTCCTGAGCAGCTCTTCTTTTTTTTGTTTAGCTGTCATCTAACTTTTTTACTTCTGAGGTTTTTTGACCGTATTTGACACTTTTTCATTGAATCCTAGGACACCTGGTAAATTCTTACTGGTGCTCTCTGTAACGTTACACTCTAGGAGGTCTAATGGAGGAGGTAAATAGGATACAAATAGTGTGTGGTATATTTTCTGGTCTTTCTGTTATTCTTTTTCATTGTGTGTGCTGCATTCTCTGCAATGGCAGTGAGGGCTACATTGGTTTCAGACCATTGTAAAGAAAACACCTGAACAGTTGCCCGCTGCTATTTTATGCATAATTTTTTGTTCTGTTGTGAAGTGCTTCTTTATTAGAAGACATCCCACTGCTACCTCTTATCTCCTGTGTGACATATTACTTTATCCAAATGATAGCCAGCCTTCACAGGACTACAAGCACACATATTCTTTGCATAGCTGAGGACCATGAGATGCAGTCCAAGTACCCTGGAAGTGCTGAAGAGCATTTCATGGACGAGAAAATCACATTTGCCACCCAAAAAGCCACTGCAGTGCATCAGGTTGCTGTGCTGTGGGTTGAGGCAAGGACTTGGACAAAATGAAAGGAAAATACAGCCATTTCGTACTGAGGAAGTATCTACTGCCCGTTTGGACAACAGTTAATTAGGAAGAGATATCTCCTGTATTTGACACTTGTATAGACATGGTAGTTGAGATTTTGGAGGCTTCATAGCAATTAAGAAAACACAAAATGGAACCATTTTCAAGTAACACTGAAGTAAGCTGCAGCTGAAAAAGCTTTGTTAGAAGCCAACAGCAGCTTGTCCTTTCACCAATAGGCATGTTCTGATTTAAATTTCTAGGTAACTCAATGTTAATATGTACTAAATTGTTGGCAATCTGCATAACACCTAAAAAACTTTCAACCAGTTTTCTAACCTGATGTATCTGTTTTTACAGTCTTGCTTCTTCAAGAAATGTGCACCAAAATATCCGCAAAGAAAATATTAATGCCGCAAGATTTCCTGCCTCTTGTGGCTAAGCAGGGGCAAACTTGAACAAGGTCAGATGTTTTTCCTTGCATCCAAACATTCAAGGTCAGACAAATAAGTATCTTGAAGTATGTGAGAACACACACTTCATTACCTACACAGTTTCCATATATATATTTATTATTTTTCCTTTGGTTTAGGAAGTAATTTTTTCTTCCTCTTTAGAGACCAAAGGATGTAGTCTATCTGGTCTCATTTTCTTATGGGTGAGAATGTTGTTTTCAGCTCTTTTAGCCTTCCTTTACCCCACCCACTTTAGCAGATAGGTGTCAGATTCTTTTTCATTGATTCTCACTCTCCTCACTGTGCTGTAAGTTAAGAACACGTCCTGGTAGAGAAATCATTAATTCACTAGATTTTAATGTAGAAGTCCATTTATATAGCAAGATGTTTTCCATGCCATATGTCAATAATAGATTTGGGCTTTAAAATAGAAGTGGGACAGGATTAAAAGGAAAGCTAAGACTTTTTTGATGTTTTCAGTCTGTTATTGAGGCTCTGTCAGTCATTGTTGGTTCTTTTCAGCTTAGAAGATGGAATTAGCCTAGTCAGCTTCGTATTTCTTCAATGGCTTTTGCTTGCTGAAAATCATGACTTAGCAAGAAAGCGTTGTTTCAGCTGCCAGGACATGAAGTAGACTTTAGAAATAAAATCTTTCAATACAGAAATCTGGGGGCTTTTTTGGATTTGCCATTGCAACACTTCTATCTGTATTTCAGCTTACAATCCCTCTCTGTTTTGCAGCACTAGATCTAATTTCTTCTGAGTGTTTTATATGTAGTATCTCACTTCACTTAATTGGTAACCAATGTTTCTTTTGTAACAATTAAGTAAGTTTTTATGCCAGTGTGATTATGTGACTTTCTGTGCAGACTCAATAACCTTAGTTTGGCCTCCTGTTGGGAGGCAGTTGAAAAATCTCTTTTGTCTTCTGCACATACGGTTAAATTGTTTCAAATCTCCCTTTCTGACAATCAGTCAATCATTCTTCAGGGCTCCAGATAATGAGTTACTCCAAATAACAGTTTCTAATCACAGTTGTTTAGGATGAAAGGCTAACTATTTTTTCCTCACGTAAGAAAAAGCACAGTAAGGCATCATCTCATACCTTTACACTAAAGGATCGCATCCTCTCCCCAGCTCTGCGTCACTACGTACCTGTACATGGGTGAGTGGTGAATCTTTTCATCCTTTGATGCTACAAGGGCAGAGGAACAATGGTGCCCTGGGACTGCAGTGGCAGTGGATGCTCTTATTGTCTCCAGCTAAACTAAACTACAGCTTTCTGCAATCTAGTGCCATACACTAGGTTCAAAGCTGAAATAAGCTGATTTGCATGTATCTTGCAACATGAAAAAGATGTCTTTGAATCTGTCTTCTAGTTCTTAGCATTGCCAGCACAAAGTATGATCACGTGGCTGGCCAGGTCTGCATATTGGTGGGCAATGTCTCACGACATGTCTATTTTTCTCATATTTTTCTGCTTGCTTCTGTTCATCTGCAGCATTACCTCAAGCTTGCTTGTTTGGAAAAAAATAATTAACTTCTACTTATCTGCTTATTGAATTCTGAAATGAAAGATTTTAGTGGTGTATTGAAACTCCTCTTACGTATCATGGCTAGCTGTAAGTCATGGACTATTCCAGGCAAGCTGTTCAAACTGTGTCCAGTTCTGGGCCCCTCAGTTTAAGGAAGATGTTGAGATGCTGGAGTGTGTCCAGAGGAGGGCGACGAGGATGGTGAAGGGGCTGGAGCACAAGCCCTATGAGGAGCGACTGAGGGAGCTGGGGTTGTTTAGCCTGGAGAAGAGGAGGCTCAAGGGAGACTTCATTGCTCTCTACAACTGCCTAAAGGGAGGTTGTTGTGAGGCAGGAGTTGGACTCTTCTCTCAGGTGACCGGTGACAGAATGAGAGGACGCGGTCTCAAGCTTCGCCAGGGGAGGTTTAGGCTTGACATTAGGAAGAAATTCTTCACTGAGAGGGTAATTGTTCATTGGAATGCACTGCCTAGGGAGGTGGTCAAGTCACCATCCCTGGAGGTGTTCAAAGAAAATTTGGATGAGGCACTTAGTGCCATGGTGTAGTTGACAAGTAGGAGTAGGTCTAGGTGTTGGGTCATAGGTTGGACTCGATGATCTCAAAGGTCTTTTCCAACCTTATGATACTGTGATACTGTGAAAGTATTACTATTTGTTCCCTGTCTAATTTCATAACTTATAATAAATAGGGGAAAGGCGTAGTTAACACAGTCCGAACTACATTCCGAATCTCAGGATGAGACAGCAATCACAAATTAAATAAATTTTATTTTAAACTGTACTTAAAGATGTGGCAGATTCTTAGGAGT
Source organism: Neomorphus geoffroyi (assembly GCA_033558235.1). NCBI lineage: Eukaryota > Metazoa > Chordata > Aves > Cuculiformes > Neomorphidae > Neomorphus > Neomorphus geoffroyi. Next base: position 13,424,369 of record JAUMJM010000038.1, read on the forward strand.
GATCTGTGGCCATAGTGAAGCATCACCATGTGTTGTGTTACAGAACCTCCGCTAAGATTTCATTTTGTGACATTATGATTGTGTATTTTTGGTTTATAAAAATGAACTTTGATTCCTAAAGGAAAGCCTCATTCTTTTATTCCAATTAAATCTCATTCTACAACAACAACCAAAAATATTAAATTTCTTTGTTAGCAAGCAAGGGACTTGGCTCTTTATAAAGTTCTGACCCAAACCTGAAATTAATAAGTAAGTCAACTTCTACTCAAACTGTCAATATTAATAATTTGCAAAAGTAAGAAATTGGTGTTTAAACCTCCCAAAGCAAGGGAACGGAAAGTTAAATTTGAGACCTTATCTTCAATCCACTGTAAAATGCTTCAGACTGTAGCACACAAGTAGTCTCAATAGGACTCTAAACCCAAATTTTATGATTGAAAAAAAGAACAATGGACATAACCAGCAATTTGTATTTTTCCCCATATCCCAGCTCTCAGGGTGAAATTTCAATCTCAATGATCAAATATTGAACCTGATAGCCCCAGTGTATCAATTTCTGCAGACACAGGAATGTTTTGGTTTAGACTTTCAGGTAGTCAACTGATGCCTTCGGTCAAGGTTATCTTTGACTTGGAAATTTTACTGTGTCTAGTTTAGAGATTAATAAACAGCAAGGAAGCGAAGAAGGAAAATGTTTTCTGTCTCTGGATTGTAAACTTAAAAAAAAAAGTCAAAGCTTTCCGTTCTTCACTTTTCAGAGGTTTTTTTGTATTGCACTAACCAAATTGGTCTGTTGGCAACAAAAGGCAGGAAAAAAGAATCACCTGCCACTTGATTTTGGAGTAAATCCTGTGTATCAGGGAAATGCTGTCCCTGAGGTCACTTTTACTTTAAAACACAGTCTCAGCAAGCTTAAGAAATCTTCCTTGTTAGAAATAAGGGAGTCAAGATCTTTTGGAAAAATCATACTGGTTATAAATGAAGCAGGTTATGTATTTTGTGATGAGTCTGCAATGTCAAGCAGTCTGTATTCCTGTGCATTCAAAGTGCACTGAGTGACTGTAGTAGAGGCAGCATCCTGCCAAGCACCTTCCAAAGAAATCTCTGCTTAACTTTCCAAAACAGTGTAAGGCAGGTCTACTAAATTAGATGTGCTACCCTATGCGTTAGAGAGGCACCTGTATCTTGAAATTCAGTACCACCCTGTTGGAGCAGGTTAGAGCTAATCAGAGGGTGGTAAGAACAGCACTTTGTAAAACTGTACTGGACATGTCCAGAAGCCGATTTAGTGCTCACTGTTAGTACCCAGAGAGAAGAAGAGCTGCGTAGGGGTGGGTTGGTTTGGAGTTGTTTTTTATGTAAAGAATAAAAATAGGACAGCAAGGCTTTCAGTAAATCACAGTAAATTTCCTCACATGAGTGCAAGAACTCCTTTCCTGAGAGCTCTGCTTTTAACCAGCCACTAGAGTTTGCTGTAGCAGTGGCACAAACCTCACAAATTTGTTATGAATAGAGGGTGCTGCGAACCATCACTGCCTTTGAATGAGAAACAGGGTTTAGGGTAGAATGCGGATCAGTTAAATGGCATCACTTCGTGCCAAGTTTCAGTCCAGTATGAATGTTTATGGCCTCTGAAAATTCTGTTATAACATAAAGGCTGCCAGATTCTCAAGTTCAGTGGTGTTATTGGGCTTCTAGTATTATACAAATGTTTTCTTTCTTCACATGATTTATGAGCCTGTCTCTGTATCTTTTATTTTTCTGGGATCTTGAGTAGTGAAGCAGAGTCTTAAGCATGCCAGACTTCTAACTGACAGCTATCTCACTGGTACTAGAAGAAGGGGAATTTGTTGGTTGGGGTACCCAGCTGACCAAAGAAAACAGCTTACGGTTGGCATTGACAAAGAAAAGCACGCTAAAAGTATCACGAGTCCAAATATGCAAACTGCAGACAGTCGAAGCCAAACATGGGACACGTAAATGGTGCAACAATTTGGACCAGCACTTTTTACAAGCAGATAAAAGAATTTTTATAAAGTAGAGTAAAGCCGTTAATTTAATTTTCATGCTCTGTAAAAATAATCGGATCTCGGAAATCTAAGTGGTTTGGGTGGGGTTTTTTTCAGTGAAATCATCATCAAAACGAAGTGCTTATTACTAAAGAAATATGTGCCAGGATTCCTTAAATAGTGCCATTAGTAACACAGCTATGATTACCCTGCTGATACAACCAACACATATATTGAAGACAGAAGGTAAGTTTGGAAATTGTAGTACTATGACTCAATATGTGTGCCAGGATACTGGAAGCAGTGTGCTGTTTGTGTTCTAACAGCTTATAAACTGTGAAATACAATTTTGCTTTAACACTTGCAGTCCTGAGGAAGTACTGTTTTTTTAATCACATGCTGTGTACCCAAGATAGTTTTCATAGTTTGTTAATACAGAGTAATTTGACACTGAGGTCAACGGATATATTCGTGTTTTGTTCAAGTGGCCTTTTTCAGGTTTTATTCTTGAAGAAAGCACTTATAGACGTTATACAACTTCTCTTTCATATTTTCATGCCAGCTTAAGCCTAGCTTGGCCTGGCACCATTTCAGGACACACATTTTTATTCTCTGAGTTCTCGCTGCAGGAGCTCTTCAAGGCTGAGGTTGCCAATTAGTGTCTGTTCACTAACCCCTATGAGCCAAGTCTGACCCAGACGGTAGTTTTCTTTTCCCTCAGCACCCACCCCCCAAATTTGTTGAGGATTAAGGACTGTGTCAGGTTTATAATGATGTGTGATGGTGTCATCAGGGTCTTTGGCAGCTTGTAAAATGTAGCCACCATATATAGATCTTCTAAATACAGAGCAGGTTGCAAAACCGTGTGTCATGCTTTTACATGTCATGATACAAAAACTATGGGACTACTCTGCTTTGAGCACCAGCTATGAGCAGAGTGGAATATAGTTTGCACTTTAAACAAAACAAGGAAGAAATGTTGCTTCCATTCTTCATGAATTGTGTGTAACGGAACAGAAAATAGGTAGCATATTTTCATGTCAAATACTTGTAATATTTGGATAGAATGAATAATTTTGGAAAATTATTTTAAAATTATAACTTTAAGGAGATGTACATTTACCACCCCAAATTACAGGTCTATTCTGAATTTAATTATGTGCCTCTTTTAGCTTATCATAGAATCATAGAATCACAGAATCACTAGATTGGAAGAGACCTTTGAGATCATCGAGTCCAACCATGCCTGTCCCCCTGGTAAACCCTGTCCTTAAGAAACTCATCCACCCATTTTTTAAACACCTCCAGGGATGGTGATTCCACCACCTCCCTGGGCAGCTGTGCCAATCCCTGAACACCCTTTCAGGGAAGAAATTCTTCCTAATGCCCAGTCTAAACCTCCCCTGGCACAACTTGTGGCCATTTCCTCTCGTCCCATCGCTGTCACTTGTGAGAAGAGCCCCAGCACCCACCCTGTCACAGCCTCCTTTCAGGCAGTTGTAGACAGGGATAAGGTCTCCCCTCAGCCTCCTCCAAGCTCAACAACCCTAATTCCCTCAGTCTCTCCTCGTAGGACTTGTTCTTCATCCCCTCCCCAGCCTCGTTGCCCTTCTCTGGACGCGCTCCAGCCCCTCAATGTCCTTCTTGGAGTGAGGGGCCCAAAACTGAACCCAGCACTCAAGGTGCAGCCTCACCAGTGCTGAGCACAGGGACACAATCACCTCCCTGCTCCTGCTGGCCACGCTGTGTCTGACACAGGCCAAGATGCCATTGGCCCTCTTGGCCACCTGGGCACACTGCCGGCTCATGTTCAGCCACTGCCAACCAACACCCCCAGGTCCTTCTCTGCCAGGCAGCTCTCCAGCCACTCCTCCCCAAGCCTGTAATGCTGCATGGGGTTGTTGTGACTCAAATGGAGGACTCTGCCCTTGGCCTTGTTGAACCTCATCCCGTTGGTCTCAGCCCATCGATCCAGCCTGTCCAGATCCCTCTGCAGAGCCTCCCTCCCTTCAAGCAGATCCACACTTGCACCCAGCTTGGTGTAATCCGCAAACTTGCTGAGGGTGGATTCGATGCCTTCATCGAGATCATTGATAAAGATGTTGGACAGGACTGGACCCAGCACTGAACCCTGAGGAACTCCGCTCGTGACCAGTTTCCAACTGGATTTAATTCCATTTCTCACAACCCTTTGGGCCCGGCCATCCAGCCAGTTTTTAACCCAGCAGAGGCTGTGCCTGTCCACGCCGATGGCCGCCAGTTTCTCCAGCAGGATGCTGTGAGAAACGGTGTCAAAGGCTTTACTGAAGTCCAGGTACCCCACATCCACAGCCTTTCCCTCGTGCATTAAACGGGTCACCTTGTCATAGAAGGAGATCAGATTGTCTGGCAGGACCTGCCTTTGGTGAACCCATGTTGGCTGGGCCTGATAACCCAGTTGTCCCACTCGTGCTGTATGATAGCACTCAAGATGATCTGCTCCATGACCTTCCCCAGTACCGAGGTCAGACTGACAGGCCTGTATTTAAGTGACATCTTAACAGAAACTTTAATTTGTTTTCAGTCCTTGAATCTTACTTAAAAAGAAGTTGATTGTAACACGCTACTGACCAAAGAGCTTAGTTTCAGGCTTTTAGTTGTGAATTTTTCTTGGTTACCTATTTCAGTGAGTGGAAGGCAGCAATTTGTAGCACGCCTGAGTGGAATGGAGAAATACGACTGTGTAATGTGAACCGCTATCCCTGACCAGCCTGACAGTCCATTTCTGTTGTTCTGCAAGCACTGCTCAAGTAAAGAAGGAGAGCTTTCTGGTGGTTTTGAAGCTTCTGCTTTTTCTGGGTCATGTCCATGTCTCCACTGTTCATGCAGTGATTGGTGTGGGAAAGCACAGAGCAATTTCAAGTCCAAAATTTTGGGAAAGAATAAGTAGTATAAACCAAATGGACTGAAGTTGCATGGGTCTGCTCTTCAAAAGATCAACCCTGAGATAAAGAAGCAAAAAATCCTGTCCCTCTCAACTATCGATTCCTGCATCAAGCTCTTCAAGCTTTCTGTTAGTGATGGTCTTCTACAGCCGAAGTCAGTGACCGGTGCTGGGCTTTTCTTTGCCATAGCCAAGGAGAAAAGCCAAGTCCCCTCCCAGTGCCAGCAGCTTTCTTAACTTTCTAGGTCTTGACTACTACTAAGATTTCAGATTGACCTTGTGGAGGATTTAGTACACTTCACTGACTTTAAATGTTATTTCTCTGAGGCCTGTTTGCTGATTATTACCTTGCCCAATATGCTGATGCAGCATTAAGAAGTATTATTTCCTTTATAGGGACTCATAAATAGGGAACACTGCTTTTTTTTTGTGGCTTAACTCCTTCCCCTGACTGGAAAGGGTGGTCATCAAATCAGAATTGTAATACCTTTCTTTAGAGAAAATATTCATTAATCAACAGATTATTTTAAATAAATCTAGTTTTAAACAAAGATGTATACAAGGTCCTGTATGCCACTAGCAATTACTGTACATCTAAATCACTCTGGCTTATTCACTTCATATCTGTGCTTTCTGACAAATATCTTACTTATGTAATGTAAATAAAGTTTAAATACTTGGTTAAATGTATTTGCAGTTTTAATTTAAATATGTATTCTTATATAAATACTTCATTTACATTACGAGATAAATCTCCATTTGTTTTGAAACTTTATACTGTCATTTATTATCATACTTACCAGGCTGTTCTTGTAATAGTAGATCTATGCCACTACAACATTAATATGCATTTTAAATATTTTACATTTATTAAATTCTGTAGCTATTTATTAAATGTAGGAGTAAATCTGAACTCTGGTCGTTCCCATCTCTCTAACCATGAAATCCATTCTCCCCCTGAAATGGGTAACAGTGAGAAAGGCAGAGAACTATGAAGTGCTGATGGATTTCTTGTGACTTTGGAAGTTGGGTTTTTATTTTCACAAATTCCATTTAAACAGTATTTACAAATATAAAACAATTGAGGAGACCTGATTTATAGAGCTTTCAAAAGAGAAAGAGAAATTCTCTAATAAGAATTGCAAATGCTGCTTCCTGCTTCTTTAATGAAATAGAATTGCTGCTCTTGAGCCTGGAAGCTTTAACTGTTTTATTTGTACTGCCAACAGGTCCTTAAAATTGGTTTGCACTACTCTTTCTTCAGTCCTTCCTAGGTATGTGGGGGAGAAGGCCTGAGAAATGCTGTGGAAGAATGTACTAGCTGTGGAAGTTTTGAACCCTTGAGAGAGGGATATGGGGATGTGGGACCCACCAGCCTGAGTAGTACTCATTTTATTCAGTGTGGTGTGGGAAAGTATGAAAATGAAGAAGAGAAATACAAAGAAAATACATATTCTGCAATGCATTTAGTGGAGATTTTCAAAATAAAGCCAAGGTTTTCCACTCTGAACCTCATAAGAAGGGATATGGACACATAACAGACTAATATTCACTTAGCAATGAGTGCTGGTAATAACCCACTTAGTCCAGCTACTGTGTTTTGATACTGAGTAGCTCTTCTGGGTATCTTCAATCTATTTCAAGACAATCTACCACAACTTTTTTAGCTTTCAATATTTACTTTTTAATTGTTGTATTTTATTTATACTAAATTTACTCAGTTTCATTTCAGATTTTGAATTTGTTTAGTTTTCAAAAAATAATTTTGAAGCACACTTTTGAGGTTTCTGTATAATGAGAACACGATTCGTGTGTTACACTCCCATCAGAGTCAGACATTATTGAAACGCATGGTAAAAGAAAAATCTACCCCGTGGCTTAGAGTTGCAGAAGAAAAGCAAAGCACCCAACAATGTCATTGGAGGAAAAATCGACAAAATTCTTTCATAGCAGGTGTCTTTTTCCTATTCATTTTTTTCCTCTGTAGTAAGGTCTGCTGAGCAAACTACATCACTGATCATTTTTTACAAAATAATTTCTCTCTTAAATCCATGCTTTAAATAACTCCCGTCTCGCCAAGCTTTCTACTCTGTATTTAAAACAATTGATGGTTGTTTTTATTCTCATGTCTGGCTGAACTACGTATTTATGACAATGGAAAGGCTTTAGAAAACATACTGGTGTTGCAGATCCAAAGTGATTTATGTGAAATTAAGAGCATGTGGTTGCTGTAAGGAGAAGACTCACTTTATCCTCTTTTGACTCTGCATCTTTCCTCTTCCCTAAGTCTTATACTAAGACTGATGTGGTGATTTGGATCTGTGCTATCATCCAGTTGAAAACTACTTGCAGCGTTTATCTTTCCCTTTTCTTTTGTACAACTGGTTTTCTTATAGACCCAAAAATGCCATTGTGCACACTCTTTGCCTGAATGCAAGTCATTAAGCTCCATCTTAAGAACAGCAGGTGGGAATCGGTTACAGGCATCAAGCAGAGGGTGATGTTACCCAAATCCAGTCCGGATTAGCCTTTTTCTCTCTTTCTAGTTTATAGCCATCTAGAAGGGAGGTATTATTGGGCAGGAGGCAGAAGTAGGAGCTACATGCTGAAGTTATTTTTCCTTCAGGTGTTCCAAAATCCTGAAAGGCTTGTACTGGACGTCTTCACGTACCTTTGGATTCTCATACTTTGGATGATTTTGATGACTTTAGATGGTTTTTTCATTAGGTTTAGTTAGGTGCTGTTTTGGTTGCCTAAAATCCTTGGACACTCTACTCTTTCCAAACAATTACATTTCTGTGAAGTGCATAAATGCAAAAGGTGCAAGTCAGTTTATCTCAGGCAAGAACAAGTTGTAATCTTGCGCAAAAAGCACAATGGACTGCAATAAAATAATAAGTGTACTGAATGGGAGAAAGAAAGTGCAATAGTTCTTTCAGGGGGAGACAGAGTCCACAGACTGATGGATTTTATTAATTCATTAATCTTAAATAAATGTTCTTGATGGCTGCATCCAGGAATTATTGTAAATATGCTTTTGGTATCGGGAATCCTGCTGTGTTAGGTCTGAATAACAGTACGTGTAGTTCCGTATTCAACTCATGGCTTATTAAAATTCCCCTGTCCTACGCTAGGACTCTGGTACAGAGTTGCATGGGCCAATCTCTTTGAGTGTAGTGAGTTTCATCCCTCAGAAATCAAAGGAAGGTTTTTCTTAGAGGTCCAGCTCTCAGCCCTTTGTAACCCAGTGTGCCAGTCTCAAACACCAAGTGTAGCGAATGCCGTATGGCAAGTGACAGACAGGAATTTCTTGCTAGACCCTGGTACCTATTTGAGTATCTCAGGATCATATCTTCTATCCACAGTAACACAACTTCTCTCCCTTTTTATACTCTCCTGGGACAGGGTTAGCTGGTTTGTAGATCACAGCAGGGTGTGCAACATGATTTCAGAGAAAAGACCAGTGAAAAGCAACTGGGGGACTGAGTGAGTCTCGCGGTTGAGGATCCAAACTTGCAAACCTGGAGTCCTGGCTAGTGAAAAATAGTTATTCCTTCTTGTTCATTCTAACTTACCTTCTTTGAGGAGAGCAGAGGTCTGGAACCCATTAGTACTGCAGCTGTTACCCCCACTAGAGTGAGAAATGGCTGAGTTTTTGTCTCTGTATTGCGATGTTGGGTAAGCTTCCTAGGTCTGGCAAAGAGGACACTAGGGATGTCCTCAAAGTCAGGTTGAGAGAATCTGTTGATCCATTTTAATTTTAATGACAACTTTCTGAGGTGCAGTGTGCCAGGGAATAATCTTCTTGTTTCGTCTGCATGACTCATCCTCATTTCTAGACATGGAAAAAGAAGGGACCGGAAAGAAGATTCTTCATTTTTGGATTAGGCAGGATAGAGGAGAAGGAAGGACCGCTCAAGTTTGGGGAGTTCCTCTGTTCGTGCTTTGAACTACATAAAACCAGTATCGAGTGATTTTGATGCTTTCCTGGCTTTCCTTTCTAATATGATTCATTGGCAACATGTACATACATGCTGCAAACCCCTGTCCTACTGTTGTGTAAGGGTATTAATCTTTACTTGTGCTGTCTAATAAATTTGTTAAGGCAGTGCCCATTTTCTCTTGTGTTTTCTTTTATTGGACAAAATGAAAACTAAAATTCTTGGTCAAAGAAAAACAGAAAGTCCCCTTTGAGTTTAGTCAACAAGCCTGCTGCACTAAGGAATGTGAAGGGGATTCTGTGAACATACCACTGTAGCATGGAAAAAGCCCACAACAGATGCAATAGCCTTTTCATTATTTTCTACTATGTATAAGACTCTCTCTCGACAATTCTTTTTCCATTATGTAGTTGTATTAACAAAGCACAGAATGTTGAAAGGACCGGAGTCCATACCTTGAATGCATTCTGCAGCATCCCTAGCAGTTTTCATCATCATTTTATTCTGTATATGTGCCTTGCCATAGAGTGCAGCACCACTGTCATAAATTGAGCCGTCACATTGTGCGCTGCCAGCAGAGGATGGGGAAGGCAGCAAATATCTGTGAACGCTCACACAGCACTTCTCTCATTGCCTCTTTTACTCATGTGGAAAGAGGAATCGATGCAGTGTCTGTAGTGCATCATTCATCCTACACAGATCATGTAGCTATTACCCTGAATATACAATATACTCAGTTCCTGTTTGCTTGGAATAAAGATAGCAAAACCAGCAGCTAAACTTCCCAGGGACAATTCTGCTGTCAGTGCTCCAGCTAAAACAGCAGCGGCTCAGCACTTTTTCCCCCCTCATCAGCGGCCTCTCTGTTTCCCATGCAAGCCCTGTCTTCATTTCTAGTGTGAGACCTCGCCTGCATCCATACGGTGCAATTTCAGTGGCAAAAATTCGCATTGTCGCTTCTGCTGGTTCAGCAAAAAGGATGATTTGTCTTGTAGTTTCCAGCAATTCTGCTGCTTTTTCTTGCATCATTTTGCCCATCATGTATGTAAACACTTCAAAGTCCTTTTATAGTGGGGGACACATTTACAGATCACCGTTTCAAGTCTGCCTCACCGTTTCTTCTGTATGCGATGTATTTTGTTCTCTCATCTACGTACCTCCGTTGTTACGTTGCACAGACAGTAGGAATCATTTAATGTTTTTTGCCTCCTCATGGTGTTTCTTTTTGTTCTTTTTCTTTTTAAGCTACAAAACAATAGTCAAACAGGCTGCATTGCTTCTGCTGACTACTTCATGTGATATCTTGCCCCGTAGAATTCAGAGGGACTCGAGTTATTCGTTTCAGAAAGCAGCCTTTTTAATGAATCTGATAACTCTGTGTAACTTTTATATATTCCAGCAAGAAGTTTTCCTCTGAAATACTGTATCTGTAAAAAAAAAAATATCTTATTGTTATTCTTTATGTTTAATACCCTCTAAAAATACAGACGTCTGGAAAGGCAAGAGGTCTTTGTATTAAATCTGTGCAGATAAGAAAAATTATCTTTTGCTCTAAGCCTAAAACCCACAAGAATGATGACGTATCAGTGACATATATGTAAAACACTCGCTGACGTTTTCACAGGAAGGCTGAATGTACAGAATAACCTCCCACTAATAGATAATATTTGGTTTTGCTGTTATGCTTCATGACTGATATTGCATAGCGAACAAAGAAGTTAGACTATCTCAGCCCAGAAATGATTAGCCACACAAACAAAGCAGAGACCAGACACACAAGCAATGTGAAAAAGTCTTACATTAATACTTCTGTCAACCAAAGCTTCCTGTTAATCCAGACACTGGTTCTTAGTACCTTTTAATATATATGCAGATTAACATCTTGCAGTGCCAGGAAGTATGCTAGTGGCTGAGCAGTCCAAACAAATTTCATAAAGCTGCCATAAAATGCTCATTATCTCAGTCCCTGACCTTGTAGACATGCAACCACAGACACAGATTTGCTCCTGTGAATGGCTTCACTGATTTCATTTGAATCTCTTGGCTATAGCACTTAAATATTTAACGTTCAGGACCTAAGCCTGAACAAGGTATGACTTAGTGGGTAGAGGGGAAAAGAAAACCTAGGAAGACCAATGACATCTCTATTCTATATCACCTTATTAATTTTGTTATTAATGAGATAAGGAATTGAGATACCTGGATACCTGAACATTTTTATCTCTTTATGGTTTAAGCTTTTTCTCATAGTTTAGAAGAGGCTCCAGTCTGATAGATTTTCTTTTGGCTTCTAAAACTGCCGGGGGGGAGGTCCAAATAAAACTATTAATAAGTCTACTATTGAAGAATTTATTAGTTTGTGTATATAATTGAAAGTAAACATTTTCTGTTTTTCGTAAAAAAAATAGGGAGACAAGAGTAGACACACATAGGAAGTGTATCCTGGGCCACTATAAATATAATTATCTTTGAGCCTGCCTTCCTAGGGCAATGAGTCTTAGATGAGATCACTCACTGTCTTTTGCCTGTTAGTATTTTCTCCTCATAAATTTGAACCCATGGTAAATTTCAACACAAAATGACAGATACACAGCTATGGTCTTGCATGTTTTGTGCAGATCTGCCATGGGTGGAAAAGCAAAGTTAAGGCCTCTACTGAACGGAAAGTAGAATGTGTCTGTAGAACAGTCTGTCAATGGAAGCAGATGGTCCTTGAGAAACATGTGTAGGTCCAGACCAGCCACACTGATTCTGTCTCTTGGATGACAGAAAGGCACTAAAAATAAGAAATTGTTGCAGTGGAAAGGAGAATGTGTGGGACAGAAGACAGGAATTGAGCCTTTATTAAAGACACTGTACGTGAAACAAGTGGCTTTCAAGTAGTTGTATGTTAAGCTCAGATTTACAAATAGATCATATACAGAGAGGTCATTTGTTCTTCTGTTCCCTTTCAATGATCTCAGGACACATGCAGCCTCATATTGTGCCTCTTCAGTGATATTAGATGCTCTACACACAAAAGGACAGAGAAATGCAGTGGTGATTGAATTCTAATTATTTACTCTAACCCAGGAACCTTTAGTCGGGTGAAAGTTTCGTAGACTCCATATAGGAGTGGCAGCTGAGAGAAGGGCATAAGTTTCAGTCCTTTAGTTCCCATGTATTTTGTTCCTTTCTCTGCTTACACTCTGCAAACCAAATTCAAGTAGAATAATGTAATAGGGTTTATTAAATCCTGATGATACAAACAGCTGGAGAACATGGTAACTGCAGCATGAGACAGGGTGAACCAACTTTACTTGTAGTGCGTGTGAATGGGGGAAGAGGAGGGAAAGAAATTTAATACTACAGCAATACAGTAAATAATTCAGATTCAGTAGATTACTTCTGTTAGGGCCACACTCCTAGGGATGCCATATGGTGAATTGCTGGAACGATGACTCCACCCAGCTCTGCATATGGTACCCACCATTTATAAGAGATGTCCCTAAGTGTTTATTAGGCATTATTAAAAATCTAATGTTACAACATCCCTTCAGAGATACCAAAAAGCCAGGGTAAGATTACAGAGATGGCAACATGTAGCTTTCACCTACAATTTTTTTGTAAGCATTTATGTAGTGTTAAATCTATCATAACATAAAAAGATTGAATTTGTGTAAATATACAAAAATGAAGATTTTGGTGCTACCTTAGGAGTTCTGGAAGTAGTACAGACATTAACAGGTGACATTTGTCATTTTGAATGCCTTTATCAGAAAAATACTTTTCTTTGTTTGTTCTTTCAATTCTGAATGAAGGCTGTTTGATTTCAGCACATGCTGCATGCTGTCTAAGATAATAGCTAGCTTACAGTGATAAGAGGGCGTATGTGAATGATAGTCTTTCTTACTTAAAAAGAATAGCATAACTCACTGAAAATTTCTGGCCTGTTTTTGGGGTGGGGAATGTTAGTGTTGTTTTATTAATATTCAAATGTGCAATAGTACAGAGCCTTGAAAAAATTCAGAACTCGCTGTGTCGGTTAAGATACTGAATGCCACAAAACGGTCTCGGTCAACCTGGCATCCTGATATCAGGTATCAGTGTTTGCTTTACGGTGTTGTCTTGAGGACATACAATGTGCTGACACTGCCATTTGGAGCACATCATGATGAGTCCAAAGGACTGGTGCTCCAAGAGGAGTATCAGCCTGGGCTCTGAGCTATATATGAATTTTTGTCTCTGGAATTTGTCTCGGCTTAATCCTTCATTCTCATTTTCTCACACCTTCTTCAAATTCATATAGCTCCCTCATTTCCTACCTTTTGAAGTGCTTTTTAATGTTAACTGTATTTTAATGATCTTTTTGGCATACATGAAATAGTGTTTATACAAACATTTAAAGGAATGACCTTTCGTCATTTTTTTACTAATTAATACAGATGGTTCGTTTTACTTAGATGAGCATGTTTTGTTATTTTAGGGAGAGTACCACATTGTGTATGGGAAAGGCTGGCATTTCTCTTTTGATGAACAAGCCCAGGTCCGTGTATTTTCAACAGCGGAAAAGAGGAAAAATTGAGTATGAGTACTCACAAGCCTTCTCTGTTATGTGTTTCTATAGGTTATGTGTCTATATACTCAGCTGAAACTCCAGGTCTTGGTTAGCAGTGTTAGTTTGAATAGGTGGCCCTTAGTAGTCACAGTTCATTCTCACCTTGGGCCTTATCCATCATATACCTGCTGCCTTTTGTCTTCCAATTACTTGTCCCACAGTGTACAAGAAGCATGATTCTACTGAAGTTTTCCATTTGGTCTCCCACATCAGCTGCAGCTGCCATACGTCTGCGTCTTCCTGGTCAGTACCTGCTGTGGACATTTCACCAGCCCATGCATCAGCTACTGATACTCACACCTTCCCTTTGGTAGCCACAGTCTGCCTCCCACTCACCTTTTGGACAGCTTTTTCTTGAAGAAACTAGGTTCTAAGCATCCCCTTCTGGTGATGATTTAAGGCCTTTGGGCAGGAGGCCTATTACATCAGAACCATTTCAAAAATGACACTTTCTCCTCCCAGCATCACTCCATTCGAAATGACTGCTGAACTTGCTCAAGTGTATCGACATTTGCCTTTAGCATGGATGCAGTATCCACTTACACTTTTGGCTTCAAATCCATATCTAGCATCATCCACTTCCATGAGTGTCCCCCCATGTTTTCAGAGGCCACTTTCAGAGAGATTCAAAGTTGATTGAAGCCAAAGCAGTTCTTGCAGTTGGATATGTATCTTGCTTTCAGTGAAGACCGTTCAGCTGGGGAATGGTGGTAAAGCAAAATGTCAGCCTTCCTCACAGTATTGTTTCATTTAGCACCTGGAGTAACAAAGATTCTTGATTCGTGAAAGACTTGAGTAAACTCTGAATAAGATTAATCAGTGCTCTTGTAACCTCTTAAAAATTTTGACTTAGACCTGTGAGAGTAGTCAGGCAGAAAGGGACTTGGGAATGCTGGTGGACAGGAAACTCAACAGGAGCCAGCAGTGCACCCAAGTGGCCAAGAAGGCCAAGGGTATCTTGGCCTGCATCAGGAAGAGTGGGGCCAGCAGGACTAGGGAGGTTGTCATTCCCTTATACTCGGCACTGGTCAGGCTGCACCTCGAGTGCTGTGTCCAGTTCTGGGCCCTCAGTTTGAGAAAGATGTTGAGATGCTGGAGTGTGTCCAGAGGAGAGCGACGAGGATGGTGAAGGGGCTGGAGCACAAGCCCTATGAGGAGTGACTGAGGGAGCTGGGGTTGTTTAGCCTGGAGAAGAGGAGGCTCAGGGGAGACCTTATTGCTCTCTACAGCTACCTAAAAGGGAGGTTGTAGTCAGGCAGGGGTTGGTCTCTTCTCTCAGGTGACTGACGACAGAACAAGAGGACACGGTCTCAAGCTTCGCCAGGGGAGGTTTAGGCTTGACATTAGGAAGAAGTTCTTCACTGAGAGGGTGATTGGCCATTGGAATGCGCTGCCTAGGGAGGTGGTGAAGTCACCGTCCCTGGAGGTGTTTAAGGAGAGATTGGATGAGGCACTTAGTGCCATGGTGTAGTTGACAAGTAGGAGTAGGTGTAGGTGTTGGGTCATAGGTTGGACTCGATGATCTCAGAGGTCTTTTCCAACCTTATGATACTGCGATACTGTGAAACCTATCTGAGACTTAGAAAACGCCCAAGGCTCTGAAATAATCTGACAAGCAGTAGATCCCACTTCAAGCCTGATCAGCCTAGTCAGAATGTGTTTTTTAAGTGAAGATTTCCTTCAAATCTGTGAAAGTCCTGATTACAACACATCCCCTGACGTAAATCGCTTTGACATGGTCTTACCTGCCTATTTTCATAAATCTTCTGTTTTACTTTGATGTGGGATTTTGAAGGACTAGAGATGAGAGAGATTTCTGGGATTTATTTTTTTTCATATCTCTTATCAACTGAAGTAAAAGGCAAAAAGCAGCTTTCAAATTTTGCTTCCCAAAGTATGTTTGGAAGCCAAGTTTTAAAATCTACCAATTTTCCATGACTATGTCTAAAAAATTCCTCATCAGTTCTGCTTCAAGGCTGTCATTTTGTAGCAGCAATCTAGGGAGTAGGTTTTGTCTCTTCTTATGTATTAACCAGTGTTTTCACTTGCTCGGTTTACAGAACAAATGCTTCTTGTAATACATACAGGGATAAAAAGCATGCTAACATTTTTCTCTTTATTCATGACATCTAGAGATAGGTTAAGTTCTAAACTGTTCTAAAGGATTTGTGCTGTGTTTAAACAGGAGATAACTTAAAGACTCGCTCTGCTGTATTTTGCAAGAGTTTCTGTTCTGAAAGAGGCAGGAATACTTGATAGTCTTATTTGGGATTTGAAGATTTTAGCCCATGACATTAGCAGCAAAGGTGAAGGTATTAGTGAACAGAGCTGGTGTTTTAGGGCAGAGGGCAACATATCAAGACATTACCTAACAAATAAAAACGGAATCTTTCACCTTATTTGTAAAAGAAAATGGTGAAGGTTTACTTTTTAGAATGATTGTAACACACATGTAGTGCTGTTTTATGTCTCCAGCAAAGTATAACAGATGGACTGTGGGTTTATTGGGAAAAAAAATACGTGCTGAAAGATTTTTATTATGTGAGAAAGAGAGAACAAAACCCAAGGAAACATCTGGACAATTAATCTCTCAAATCTTTGTATATAACATGAAGAAAATTACTAAAATATTTCAGAGGTCTTGCTTAGAAACAAATCGACTATTGTTATCGAAGCACAATAATTTACCACCCTACATGTAAAAAGATCTGTGTAATTAATAATTAATTGATGCCACTTTTATCTTCACCCATGGAAAAATAGAGAACAGCATGTTCCTCATGAGGCTTCTACTTCATCATTATAAAGCGATGAATCACTTTTAGTACAGCTGAACTAATCTGTCGTCTTTCAAGGAAGCGTATGTCATTATTGGGGAAACAGTTCTTTACCTACTATTCAAGTCTGCGGGGTGTCTGATTACTAAGATGGACCTAAACATCTGGTAATCATGCCACCTCTTTCTGACATGTGTAGGTGATATGCAGTTCTGCTTTGTGAGGTTTTGTGTGTGGAGGGGTTTGGGTTTTATTTTAAAGCTACACCGAGTGACAGGTGAGCAATGAAATAGGTGCTTTTTGTCTGAGCTGGTGAAACATAACCTTTTTTGAGAGAGGAGATTGCTGTTCAAACTAGAGTTTCTCAAAGCTGTTGTGCCATGAAGCTGTTCTCAATGAAAAAGTTGAGGTGTATCATCAACACCTGCTTGCTTTTTCTCCACATTTTCTTCCCCTGCGGTGCCTTTTCAGTGACAGCAGCAGGGAACAGTCATGGATTAAAAATTCATATGCTCCTTTTTGTGCTCTTAGTTGTGCTCTCGGTATGTTGGTTTCTTTTCCCTCAGCCTTACATATTTTAGGAAATGGGGAAGAGTTCCTTTCATTGGTTTAGTCGCCTGTACCCTTTGAATTCTGGTTTTGGCTTCCCCTCCTCACAACCTCACTATGGATTTTCTAGTAGATATTCATTCAGACACTACTGACAATGTACACTTTGGTCTCTCTCCTTTTCTCCCAGCCAAATAACAATACAGATATTTTGCCACACAAATTCAAAACAGTGGTGTCCTGATTCTGTCAGTAACTGTGTGACTTCCAAAGCAGGAACACTATGGAAGGCAACCTGAGTGATAATTGAACCCCGAGAACAAATCATTCTCCGTGTGCAGTCTGATTCATGACTGAAACTGGAAAATCAATATCCTTTCTGAAACTCGGGCTCATTGTTTGTTTCTAACTCTTCCTACTGTATGGCTGGATGTATAGTTGCATATTTTATTTGTCTTTAAATCTCTTTTGAAACTCACTGTACTTCTGAATTCACTTTTATCATTTTTCAAGTGATGAATGAAGAAAACAGTCTACTTACAGCTTGAATGAGGGATGTAGGAATATTTTATTTTTCTTTAGTCAACCTGACAGGAAACCCTGTAATACACATGCTTTTTTCAGTATGGTTCATTCCAGGATCTTAAAAACACGTGAGTACTTCTGATATCCAGACTCAAGTGTAAGGTACTTCTGTACCTTATACATTGAAAAAATAACTCAGAGAACAACCAGCCTTCTCTTAAAACATAATAAGAAATGTAATAGACCTTCAAATCCAACCTTCCTGTTTTCTAAAGGATCACTTCAATCCAGTTATTTTATGTGAACTGAGTATGTTTGCATGCCATAGCCATGCCCGAGCATAATCGGCTTGGACCAAATTTTTTCACTTTGATCATTCTTCATCCAAATAGATTTACATACATTTGAATGCAAAATGGATTCCACAAATTAAGAGGTAAAAATCTTTTTCTTCTTTTATTTGCCTAATCTACATACACTGTCATTGATGGTCGATTCAGTGAAAACTAAGAAAGGTAGGAATACAAGCAAAACCAAAATGACATGGCAAGCTGAGGG
Organism: Neomorphus geoffroyi; assembly: GCA_033558235.1. Lineage (NCBI taxonomy): Eukaryota > Metazoa > Chordata > Aves > Cuculiformes > Neomorphidae > Neomorphus > Neomorphus geoffroyi. The sequence goes on from JAUMJM010000038.1 coordinate 13,442,248, forward strand.
TCTACAGGAGCTGGGCATGGCAATTTCATTCATCCGTACCATCTCAAACCCTGTTTTCTCCAAGCAGGAGTAGGTGTAGGTGATGGGTCATAGGTTGGACTCGATGATCTCAAAGGTCTTTTCCAACCTTATGATACTGTGATACTCTGACATTGAAGTCTCCTTTGAGGGACCGGTATTACATTTTGAAAACAGATGTTTCTGCTGCCCACCTAAGTTATTTACTGTGTTGCAATAAAAAGCAAATTTCACCATTTATACTACACACAAATTCCTACTGGCAGCTTCCAGCCTGCATCTGACCTAACAGTAAAGAGAAAAATACCTCCTACTTACCTCAGCCAAGAGAGTGTAGCTCAGCAGGAGGTGCTGCTATCTCAGAAGGAAAGGCTAGAGCCTTTCTAACAATGTTTTATAAGTAGCTACTGCCACGCTGCTGGGACACCTGAGGATTGCAGAAAACAAAAAGCTATCATTACCTGCAGTTTATCAGTACCCTGACTGTTAAATCAGGCACTTAATTATTCACTGACAATAAACACATTTTCCTAGCCTGACAGTATTTCTAAGCCAAGCCTGCTTATTTCACTGCTACATGCTTTAGTCTTCAAATTCATGCTGACTGGTCTAGGTTACAGCATCTAGACGTAACCTTATCTGGCACGTCAGTATAGTTCTTTTGAAAACATGGAAGACCCTTTGTTGTTATGCACATTCTGAGAGAGGGTGTCCAGTTCCCTGTATTAAGTAATGGCAGGGCTAAAGCTGCTGTCACTGTACAGAAGTTTCTTTTGATGCTCATTAAAACAATACAGTCCCACCGGAAAGACCTGACATATCTGCAGCCTGTGCCATGCCTTTTGTCCAAGTCCCTGAGAATCGTGCTTATGAACTGGGAGCAAAAACAAATGAAGTGTTCCAAAAGGCATAATAGTCAGACCATTCCACTTTAGTACCTCTAAGTCATTCTTCCAGTGTGCCACCTACCAACTTTCTCAGTTTCATGAAGAATTTTTGGTGTTGTCCTTATTTCAATTTCTTTTTCATACAGGTTATTTGTAGGAGAAGTGTTTCCTCAACCCATTTTTACTTCTGTTTTCAGATGAGCTTTCACATTGCAGAAGCTCAACAAGAGCAAACAAGAGCAATCGGTTGTACTTGATTCTTTTTCATAGTGGCAAATTGTGTCTTCCCAGGATTCTCGGCTTCTTCTCAAAACTGCCATGGGACCTGATACCGGTTTTTTAAATGTAATTATGTGCTTACGAATGCTCTGCATTTCTTTTCAGCAGATTGCCCACAAATGCTATATTTGAAGTGAAAACACTGTAGCTCTTGAGTATATTGTGTAATACAAAATGTATTCAAGTCAGACACTATTTATTGTTTCTCTTATATTCTATTTTTTCTGTATTTCCTATTTCCATCGGTCCACTGGACTCCCGCATCCACTGTAGTCAGAACTGCACAGGTGTGTAAAAGTGCTACCTTTCTAAAAGAGCCGTTTTCCATTCACGCCATTTTTCCGTAACCGATTCTTTTGCATGGAGTCACTGGATGTTTTTAGTTTGAAATTCTTCCAGATATCTCTTTACTGCATGGGCTTTAACTTTTTATTGGTGTGGTAAATACGGGCAGCTGCATCAAACTAATGTTATTTGTATGTGTTTTACAAATGTTTTCATACATATGTAGATAGAAAATGCATATTTATTACATATAAAAATTGCCATTAAAGGGACATCAGTGGTTCAAATATAGCAATTCAGAAGTTGGAGTTTCACACCACGTCTGACTTCCTGTGTACAACCCAGCCTTTAGTTGCAGCATCACTCATTATTTTTCAGCAGGATGTTTGCTTCAGGTTACATCACAACGCGTATTCTTAAGGAGTATTTACTTATTTCTGAAAGACTTGGCTTTAACGCAACAGTGTTCCATTTACAGAGGTGATTTTGTGTGTGTGTTTTACAATGTAATTCCCAGTTACTATGATGTCCTAATCAAACTTCTTTGAAGCTCATGATCATCTCCCACTTATTTCAGTGTTGCGCTTTCAGGTTCCTAACGAATGTTGTTAACTGGATATTTTTAAAAAAATGCAGACAACCTGAATCCCCCAACAAACCCAACAGAGACGGGTTGTCTATGCATAAAACATTCAACTTCAGTGCCTTGGGGTCCTGACTAAACCTGCTGTTCTGTTTGTTAGTGTTGCCCAGGTGGCACACAGGGAGGTCCCCTATCTTATAAAGTAGATGCTTGTGTGGAAGCCCACTTGAAGGAGAGGTCTACTCATCACTCCAGCCTGGCACCTTTACATTGAACTTGGCCACAAAAACTGATTTATTTGAGTGACACAGAAACAGAATGTTGTAACTGTTGTTGAAATTGTTCTTCCATTAAATGAAAGGAAGAAGGATAATGGAAAAGACAATAGACAGGAAAGGGGTTTCCACCCTATTATAAAGCACACGAACTGAATAGGAGCGTGTGGTTTGAATTGGCTTAGCCATTATGTGTTTCTATTTCAAAAGTATCCATTTTTTGTTCCAATGGGTGCTAATTTTCTTTCTCCTTTTTTTCCCTCCCTTTTTTTTTAAATTGTAAAGCCTGTCAGACATTTGGTGGAGAAGACACTGTGAGGGAAAAGGTGTTGACAGAACCATCTCAACACCGTTGTCTATCTTTTTATGTGTGGAGTGGTTTTTAGCACAGCTACCCTGTACCCTAAGAAAGATATAAATGATGAAGAACTTTTTCTTTCTGCCACGTTACAGAGTATTATTCGCTAGGCAGGGCTACACTTTAAGGCAAGTTACCTCAAAAGCATACATGTGTGTGTAATATGTCCTTGTTGTGAAGCTCCATAACCTTTAGGAATATGCAGATTGCGGATGCCATGCCATGTTTTGGGAGTATTTATATAGGCACTCAGTAACCAAAATACCTCAAATCAGTGATATTTTTAGAACTTTGGGGTATAATTTTCTCCTTTTCTCCGCCCATGGGCTCTAACAGGACACAACTGCTTGTTTCTATGTTTACTGGTGTCAGTGGGACAATGCCAGGTATACTCCACTCAAAGGAGTATCTGAAAGCCCCTGAAATAGCCTAAACTCTTTACTTTGTTCTGTAGTACCTTGAGACAGAAGGTAAGCTTCCATTTTCCCTTTTTTATTGTGAAACAACTTGCTCACAAAGAAATTATCATGTAAATGGCTTATTTGCAGGCTCTACTGGTATAATGTGATCTTTCCACTTATAGGACTAGTGCTTCATTAGACAACTAAATCTGATTTATAATTCCGGGCATAAGGGGGTTTTGGCACAATAAAACTTAATTTTTTGTTAAAATTTCCAAAAGTCATATCTACTACTGCCAATTTATATCACTGGGAAACCGAGCTACTCAACCATAATATTTTCATACAAATGCATTGGCTTAAAACATTTCTCCCTTGGGTTAAGCAAGCTGGATATAAAGTTTTGTCAGGGTATTGAAGAAAAAGAAGTTCAGAAGTATGTTTAAAGTTGATTTGAGATGAAGCCTGAACCTCACTTTAGGGGAAGTAAAAAAAAACACTTGAAAAAATCCACGTTTCAGTTCTGCCTGGAAGACTGGCTTTCGAGCTAAAACTTAGGTGTTTGTTGTTATGCTCTATTTGCCACCAAGCTGAAACTTTGGCTTACTGTGTTGGAAGTTACTGTGTTGGAAAGTGTCAGCTGCCATGTGATGGACATCTGGGTAAAGCTCAAGGCTTTTGCTGGTAAGGAGATGCTAGTTATTACTTTGAACAGCCTAAGTGATATGTGAAGGTGTTTCATTTTGCTGTCTTTTAATTTTTCTATTGATGGATTTTTGGTGATGTGAAGAACCTCATTTTTCTATGCTGGTTTTGGGCAAAAGTTACTTTAAACTTCTGCGTGTAAGTGGAGAAAGTGGAGGCACAGGGAAAGAGATGTTTTTTCTTTACCTGAACCTCTCTGTGTCACATTGTTGCCATCCTTTCACCTGCAACCAGAGTTACCTGTGGGCAGTGAAACAATTAATTCCACTGTTACATATTGCCACCAGGTTTTAGAGCCATTGCTCTAGGAATTGTATATTTAAGTACACAAATTTCATGTAAACAATGGATGCAAGAACTAAACCTTGTAGTAACATTTTCTTTTACTTAGTAGTTGGAAGACTGTCTTATTGGTTGGGAAGCTCAGCTTCCAATACCTCATTATGCTGCAAGTTAAAAGAACTAATACTCCAGAGGTATATAACCATGTACTTACAGTCATATTCCTGTTTTCTGTGGGGTATTACATATATTAACGAGCTGGACTCCGTTTAGTTACCACTTAATAGCTGGTCAAAGCCAGATCCTCTCAACTCCCATCAAGCAAAGGTTAATAGTACAGTGACTCTGATTAGCTCATCGGTTACGTTTCTTTGTGGCCAACAGTATTTCCCGTTTTCACGCTGCCCTGTGATACAGGCCTGTCCTTTGTGAGATGTCCAGAAAAGGGAAAATATTTCTGGAAGAAGAATAGATTCTGTATTGGTATCTGGGAATTTTTCTTGGAGCCACAACCTGATATGATGAATTATTGTTTAGGACCAGTCATTGTCTGTGTCTGCTAATTAACTGAAGGAAGAAATTATAGGAGACCCTTGTAAAAGAACTGAGAAATCCAAGGGAGCAATGTGTTATCTGCTGTAATTTACATGTTCAAGTTCTTTCTTGTCCTTATCATTTTTCACTATTGCTTTTCTGGCCTCTGTGGGTTTGTTCTTTTATTTCCTCTTGGGGAAGGGGAGGAGGCTGGGGAGGATACATTGCAGTTACTGGTGGGACCTGTTGGAGAATCATTGTCTTGTTGAAAATCCAAATGCCTAGAAACTTTGCTATTTCCATATGGAAGTCTGAAATATTGCCATAACACAGCAAGAAACCCAAATTGCAGTATATGGTTTCAGGTCAGTTTGGTGCACATCAGAATTTAGTTGAATGGATTGCAAACATTTAATTTGCATCTGCATTTTCCAACCAGCACATTTCCCTTTGAGGACTGAAATTCAAGTATGTCTCCTGATGCCTGAACTGACCAGAGGGATATTTCTGCCATAAAATAACAGTTTCCCCTTTAAGTCTTCTCTGTAGTGCATCATGGAGTTACACAACTGGAATTTATTATGTGAGATGCACAAAGCCTTACATAAATAGGATCTGAACTGGACCTATTCTACAGCAATGGGAAATGCTTTTTTAATGTGGAGATTAATTCATCTAAAATGTTTTGTTTCAGCTCAACAAATTGAAATGAGAGGCTTCTGTTTAAAAATTATTGAAATATATGAGATTGATAGTGATAGAAATGCAAGTAAAAATGCTTTTGGCCTCCAGAAACTGTTAATAAAAAATTTTAATTATTTCTGGTTTTCTTGCTATCCAAGATCAACTTAAAAGAGTGAGAGAAAAGAAATAAATAAGCTTTACCGGACAGAAGTCTCCTTAGAATATTTTGATGTAGGTTTGAAATGCCAACACTTCTCAGTGCCAAAAGGAAGATTGAACAATGACAAGCGATATTCAAATTCTGATTCAGCATGGTCAGCATTAGCTATGATGCAGGAAGTCAGCTGAAGTTTTTCCTTCAGTCAACGATCCACCACTAACCTCATAGTCTACTAGTGCAGTCATCCAGTGCGATTCCTATTGCTCCAATGTAACACATGCCTAGAACAGAACTGGCAGCGTTCAGAAGATAATGTCTGGGAGAACACATGTAGTGAATCCGTATGAGTAACCTGAATTAGCTCATTAAGCCATGTCAGATAAAAATTAATTACATGTGGTAAAGTCAAAGCAGCAACTTTTGTGAAAAAAAAATACAGTTGGATAAGAGGGAGATGAAATGCACATTAGCACTATGCTTATTTTCACAGAGATGGTATCATATTGATACAGAAATCCGGAGACTTTCCTGAAAAGAAAGGCAAAAAGTTATATTTCTCTAATTATGTTCTGGAAATTTAACAGCATTTTGTTCCTCTCATCTTTCATCTTTTAGCACGATTCCCTCCATTCTGTATTAGACTTGAATTGCTTTGGTAACGTAATATTGGTGTCCAACTGCCAAAGCAAATGTAGGGTACAGATTTTCATTAGCTAGAGCTTCAGAAACTTTTATTTGATCAATTATTCTAAGGCAACAGAAGAGTTGTGTGGAACAAACTTTGCACGCTGCTTTTGCTACGTGTGCTTAACAGAGAAATTTAGGGCGTTATATACATATTGTAGTAAAAAATTACGTTAACATTTGCTGTCCCAGTAGACTTCTTGGGTTTTGTTTAAATTCTCCTCTGATTATCTGTTGACCCTGTGCAGTAAAATATAATAAGGGGCTTTGGGAACATTTCAACACATCAGTTATTAGTTTTATACAAAGAGCTATCAGTGGGCAGGCATTGGAAAGCCTGCGGGTTTTGTTCACACAGTAATGATGGGCAATTCATGAATAGCCAGCAATACAAAATCATAGCATTAGCCTGGAGTTGGGCAGATATGTTACCGCTGCCAGAAAGAATAATTTTGATGAACTGTTAAGGTTATTATTCAGTTCTATTACTCTGTCATAACATCTATTCAGCCGGTGTCTAGGTTATGTTTGGTTTGTTGTTACAACTTCTGCAGTGGAAGTCAGCTGCAGTGTAACCTTTGTCAACAAAAGACCAACACAAGCAGTTGGGGTTTGTATGTTATTAGCTGTGTTGTCATGGACTTTTTGTTTTCCTCTCTGGTGGCTGCTGAGGTCAGACATCAGTCTCAGGGCAAACAAAAAAGTGCTGTGATGGTGTAGAGATTACCTCATTAAATGACTATGCACTATATTAATAGTGGCTTTGCCAAAGTTACTTTAGGTAAACCCTTGCTTTTTCTATCATAGTCATAACACTGGAACACTTCCTGATAATTCTGACCTTCTATCAACGATGCCTGTAGAACAGGCAGACAAAGTGGATGTGCCACTAAGCCTATTTCCTGGTTTCTGGTTTAGTGTAGGTTATAAATCAATATTATAATGATAGTGGAATGGCTCAGAACTGCAGGAGTGAGGTGGTGTTTGAAAGGGCAGAGGAAGGGAAAGGAGTGAGCCAGCTGTTTTGCTCTTCCTGCTTTTCCCCACCTTTTGAAAGGGTTATGCTGAGAAGCAGCAAGCTAACTTAAGAAACATGGTGTTATCCTTGACCACACCTTTCCCATGGAAAACTTTGTGTCAGTGTTACGGAAATCCCTCTTTCAGCTGTTCAACTTGCACAGACTTCACCCTTGTATATCCTGGGACGACCTCTGAAAGGCAGTACATATACCCTAGTGACCACAAGAGCCTGTTATTGCAATTGTGTCTTAGTTGGACTTGCAGCTTGACTCCACCGCTGCACTGGAGAGAGCTGAGAACACACGCCTTCCTCACTGGGTTGAATAGCTGTGATTAAATTACCCCTATGCCTTCTTTATGTTGGCTCTCTGGAAAAAAGTTAGTGGTTTGATTTTAAAATTGGCCTTCAAGAAAAGAGTCTTTAGCACAAAGAGGTGTTTTAAGAAATCTAAGATCTGCTTTTCCAGAGTTTTTGCGATGGCATTCATTTTAAAAGGGTTTGACTCTCACAGCTTTGATTGGCAGGGTAAAATCTTTGCTTCAGTGATTCTTGCGATGTAGAGTTTATTCCTCTTGGACAGCTGCCTCAGCAGATCCTTTAAAAAAATAATTCTGAAGGTACCTTTTTTTTTTATTCAAGACAGCTGTTTTCATCTGATTCTTGCATAATTTTCTACCCTTATAGTAAAAGTTGTCTATGTGGATTTTAATATGTTGTTACATTTTTATAGTCTGTTGAACTGCATTGCATTTTAATTGAGTAGGTCTCCTCATTTGGGCTGGAAAGGTTGGTACAGACAGGCATTCCAGACATTTAGCTTTATAAAAATCCTGTTGTCACATTATGACTTTTGAAATTATTACTTGCCAAAAGCTTAAATATACCCCCTGCTGTGATTCCCTTGCCTTACCTGGAGACACTCCAGAGAGTAATTTTAACTACAGCTTTAACAAAAGAACAAGAAATAAATGAAGTTGCAAACCCAAAGGTTTGTCTTGTAATTTCTCCTTTTGCTTATCTGTTGTAATATTGTTATTTTAAAGGTTCTTTGTAATTACTCTTTGGTGGTTTGAGATCAATATTCATTGAATTCTGTTTTCCTTCTATTCTTGAACCTGGATTATTTGTTCTTGTGTTGGTCATACAGGATGCAAGATGCAGACATTTGAAAATAATTTCCTTCTTTAATGATAAAAGCCTTCATGACATAAAAATTTTGAAGCATTACATTTATGAAGGAGTGCAAGAAAAGACACAATTTTAAATGTTCCTCTTGCAAGTACTTCACAACAAAAAAATTGCATATTTCTACTATCAAGTGTTACCTAAACATTGAAATTCAGTATATTCTCAGAGTGAATACATGCTCATTCCTTTCCCTCCATAGTCCACCATTACTTGACTTTTATGAAGAACTCTTCTTGCCCTTTGAAGCAATGTGACTCTCGCTGTATAAGGCATGAGCCAGGGAAGTGCAGTTCCCCGTTTGAAATGGGCACTGGTAACAGCCTTACAGCACAGTGGGCAGGCACTGACATGATAGTTCTGTTGTGATGAGCAATGCACAGCCAAATCCACATTCACATTCACATTAATATCTCTGTGTGCACATACTCTGGTCATGCCTGTGTTCTCCCAAGTTTGTCAGGACAGTGTTTGTGAGAAGAGGAAAGGAGAACTAATTTTATCACTAGTTAAAAAATGGACATGAGCCCCTTATTTTGTTTTTAACCATCCGTTAGGTCGTGCCAAGGCCAAATAACTGAAATCAAGTCCATATGGCATTACAGTCTCAAAAGACTTTCTTCCTCACCATGAGCTCTTCCCAGTAATTGATTGTGATTAAAGAAGGATGAAAAAGCGACACTGATAAATTGCCCTTGCCAGGGAAAATCTGAAAGTTCTTTTTGGCAGTTGGATTGACTTCTATTTTCAAACAAAGTGCTCCATCGACATTCAACTCCTTTCTTTTCATTTTAAAGATGTTTCTGTAAGGTATATGTGACTCAGATGGAAGTAGGGAGAAAACAACATTTCATCCAAGTTAAATTCTGCTGGAACTATTTTATTATAAATATACAGTGACACCAAGTATGACTCAGTTTAGCTGCTGCAACTTGGAGTGCATTGTTGAAGAGCAATTGATGGTTTAAATCAAAACACTGAAAATGTTGTTTGCTTTCTTTTGCATCCTGACTCCTATGTTCTTTAAAATATAACTTGACTAACTAGGTTGTGTAGTAGAAGCAATAATAATATTCTTATGATGCATTCACAGTGACCTTTGTGTTTCAGCATAGACAATAGATGTGATTTGGGTAACCTTTCTAGCTGAGTACAGTATAGTCTGATGAAAGTATGTCAAATAAAATAATTCGTTCTCAGTCTGGAAACCAAAATGAGAAGCCCCACTGCTTGATAAATCAATTCTTTCATAGAGGAGAAAGGAAAGGACCAGGAGCTTCTGACATAAGCATCTGCATCCTACAGATTTTTCTGAATGCCGGAGATGTGTGAGATGAAGAAATTTATGTACATCCTTCTTTACTTTCATATAGGAGAAAATTAGGAGGTGGGGGGAGTTGGCACCTTCCATTTATTCCAGCTATTGCTGGAAAGAAATATGCCAGAAGTACAAGTTTTACACTTATTGTGACTTTGGGTCCACCAGGCATTTTGAAACTTCTAGCCAGTGCTTTTGGCCATTGCAGCACAGGCAGTCAGTTCCAGTTAAAGAAGATCCTGCTATCCAAGCTCATGTAAACTGTTATTTTGTCAGGTCTTGTTCAGAATATGCCAGTTCAAAAACTGTCGTTTCATCCAGGCTCACTCTGTGAAGGGGAGCCCTCTGGATACCCACGAGTCTATATGTAGAGAGCCTTAGCTTTCATTATTTGGCTGTGCACAAGGCAGGACCTACTGTCCTGGTGACCGTCATGAACTAAACACCTCCAAGATGTAGAGATGTTGTGGCTGCTGGGATGGAAATGGTGCCCAGAAGAAGCTGCATCCCATCCCTCTCTAGCAATGGTGGTTCTTTTGGTGTGCTGGACTGGCGTCTCAAACAGTAGGGACAGCTGAGACAGGGGACGAAAGGAGCTTGGTGAAAATGAGGGGAATACAAGGGACTCCAAATCTGGGAGAGGTCAAACAGAAAATCAGGAAGTGCATGGTTTTGGGAGACCAGGGCCTTGAGACACTGAGAAGGTCTGTGGAATAGAGGGATTCTGGACTTGGAGGATATGAACTAGTGGAGGTGAGTGCACCCGCAGCTGGTGAACATAAAGCAGTGCTGGGTCAGGTGGAGCAGGAAGCGTCTTGGGATTCAAATGTTCTGGCAAAGGACAAACAAGGCAGAAACCTGAGAGGAGAGGAGTTAGGTGGGAAAAAGGTTTTATTGTTATTGTTGTTTGGAATTTTGGTTTTGTTGTTGTTTTGTATTTGAGATGGGCTTCAACAACTGAAGAAGTTAAGTTACTGGAGAAATAACAATTAATGCTATCGTACAAACATCTGAAAGTCAGGTGTGTTTGGAAGGAAAATGAGCAACCTCATATTAGCAGCACTCCCAAACTTCCTGTCTTTCATAAAGCACTTTTTAGCTGGGAATCAGAAAGTGCTGTATAAACACAAATATACACGGATAAAGGAAGCTTGACCCATGGGAACATTTGATTTTTTCCTGAGATCACACATTGAAGCCCAGCAAAAGAATCAGGAAGAGTGCCAAAATTTTCTGATTTGTAGCGCTTTGTTCTTGCAGACAGGCAGTATCTCCTGCAGGCTGTGTGCGCTGGTTCTATTTATTGACATTTGCATGTGCACGTGAGTGGGAATAGCATAGAATGAGATCTCTGATAGATCTCTACTTATTAACGTATTGTCTGGGAGTAGTGCAACTAACGAAACCTGTTTTCCTATGGAGTTGAGTTTCATAGTTGGACTCTCTGATGTCCAGTAAAATCAAAGTTCCAATTGAAGCTTTTCCTACAGCTGGGATATTTACAGGGTCTCCTGTGTGCCTGGATTCTCTAATGTCTAATAAAAAGGGAGCTTATATTGCAGTCTTTCCTGTTCATGGAGCACCACTGATGGGGGCTCTTTTTGTATCTTCTTTGCCTTTTGCTTTCATTAAGTTTATTAGAACAAAATGCAATTGTGATCATTTCTTCTCTGTCAAATTGGTTTTAGAAGTCCATCTTAGACATATTAAGATGTAAAGCCACACAGATGTAAAATTATGCAGACCGTATGATCACTTTGATTTCCTTAGGACACAGGGCTAAAAATTAGGTTAGTTTTCAAGCATCATATTGTTTTCTTTCTAAGTCAACATAAACAAGCACTTGTATTTACATGATAGTGTACAAAATTGAGATAATATTTTAATATGATAATATAGTTTGCCAACAAAGCCATAAAAATTATTTGGCTGACAGGGCTTATAAGGAAAACAACAAATCCACTACCAGCAGGGGCTGCAAAGACAGGCAGAAGTATTGGAAACGGGAGAGCTGATATTATCCAGAAGTAAAAGCGATTGAACAGTCGATTACTTCTAGAAGTTGTTTGTTTAAACATTTAACCGCTGCTAACCTTTAGAGTAGGTGCTTCAGCAATGCTGCCGTACGTCTCTCAGCCATTAACTGCAAACCCTTAGGACCAATTCCATTTTTACTTTCTTAAATCGCATATTTTTGACAAAATAGCAGTAATAATGTGCATTGTAAATTCCAATTGGTTTTAAAAAAATTAAACTGCAATTTAGCACAACCAATGAAAACATTTGGTTCACAAGTTGAAACTTTCCCCTGGGAATGCTGGAGCAACCCTTCTGATCTCTGTGCATGTATTCAAAGGAAACGTCTTTACAATACAGATGCTTGGGAAAACATACTGGAACACAGCCATTGCTTCTCAGGATAATCACAGAAACACAACAAACTTGCTGATGTTTGTTTGTAGGCAAAGGTTTAACAAAACAAAGCAGCAGATTTTTGATTTTCTTTTGGACATGTTTTCATGCTAAGGGTCTCAGTTTTTTCTAAACATGGAGGAAACTTCCATCCATTTAGTGCTTAGGTAATATATCAGTGCTTAAGAAAAAACAAATCCCTAAGAATTCTACTCCTACATCCCTACTGGACAGGGTTTTATATCTTTTCATTATAGAAACTTCTGATTTTAATGGATAATATTTGACAAAAAACCAGGTGTCTTGCCCTTCAGGGCTTGGCCACTGCTGCATCGCGATCCCTGCAATGAGTGATGTACAGTGACTCTCTTGGGTAGAATGTGGGCCACTTCAGTTAAATCTAAGCACCAATCTGTCCTGCACGTCGGGTGAACCGGTGGAGGGACAAAGCTTTTATGTGGCTTTCCTAGCCAAACTGGCAGGACCAGCTGGGGGAAGTACCAATCATAATCATCTTCAGAACTCACCAAAACTCTGGCTCTCCTACCAGACATTATTTCACATTATTTTAAGAGCCGGTGAGAATCAACAGGTGTTTTAAGACTGGGTTTGTCATACAGGAAAGCACACTAATCAGTTCAAGAATATCCTTTTCAGTACCCAGTGAGCTGTCACACTCAGCCCCTGTGGCAAATACCTGGATACTCTCTGTCAAAGGTGATGAAATGTGTCCAGGCTGTTTTGAGCATTATTTGAAACACCTTGCTGGGGCTGAGTGTTAATCACCTACACAAGGTGATATGATTATAGTCTGAAGTTTATGTTTCTGATTTAGTCTTGAATTATGATTGCCACGTTATGATATTTTGGCTGGTCTTCTAACTTGTTACAGCGCTGAGATTCCTCTAGAGACAACAGTTCAGAGCTGTCTTTTACAAAGGCTCTCGGAATTACTTCCAGTAAAATAAATTTCGCATTGCTGAATAGAGCAAGTGGACTTTGGTACTATTTTCTTACTATTCTTATCTGACTGTGGGTTCTCAGTCAGTTCAGTGCCATGACTTCCTTTGTAAAAGGTCATGTTAAAATCATATTGTACATCCATCCTACTGGCAATCTCAGACCATAACCTAATTAAACTGCTACCCTTCTTCCTGCATATCGTGTGGTTTTACTATTTGATCTCTGGAAAAAAAATTTAGACCATCCTAAGTCCTTAAGTGGATCACAAAGTGGTTTTCTACATAAGACAGTCTTTCTCAAAACACCAAAGCAGATTTCAGCTATGGCACAAAGCAATAATTTAGTATAGTACCTTAACCATAGTTAAATACTATGGTCTTGACATATAAGGACATCTTGATGCTGACTTTAAAAAAGATGTTCAGTCCTGACTAGAGCAATGAAGTTGAATACACTGATTTACACTGCCAAATTCACCCCAAAGAGAGCCACATAAATGCATTTTTTAAGAAGAACATGCTTACAATGGTGAATGGTCTTTGAGATTGTTCAATTAAATCAGGTCTTTGAGATAGCTTTAGAATTATAACTCTGCAAGTCGTAATGGAAATGTGCAAAATGGCTTTTAGACCTTTTGACAGGAAGAAAAGTGTATACGCATGATCCCTGTTCACACTGCAGATCAGGAGAATACAATCTTGCCTGCTTTGTGTGCTCTTAGGGCAAGGTATGTCATGCCTGCACTGTTTCAAAGAAGACAATTACTATATATAAATGACGTGTTTATTTTTGTTTCTGCTGATTGGGTCTCTGATTTTTAATTCTCTGGAAAATATATGGTGTTCAAAGTGAATATAGATCTAAACCAGAAAGAATAATATATTATTTTCTGTTTTACTTTTACAGCTAGGCATTCCTGAAGAGAAACTGTGCTTTAGCCATTCATCATAGCCAGTTCTTGCTTAATCAAATTAACTAACACAGTTTATTATAATTTAGATTTTTTTACATTCATAGAAACCATTGTTTATTTAAAAAAAAATAAATTAAGCAAACCTGGCATAGCTAAAGAAATTAAAATATCTGACACAAACAGCTGTCCACAGGCATGCGTGTTTTCCAAACACCAGCTGCTTCCACTAATCCTCTTGCTAGCACACCTACACTGCAACAGCCTAATCACAGCTCGTAGGAGTGCTATCCATGTAAACGGATAAAAACGTTACTCTGCCACTCTCTTACAGAAATAGTTCAGTTGATAATTCTCAGCTGTTGGAGGCAAAAATATTCTGATTAGTACAATGCGGTGTATTTCTAGTTCCTCTCACTTAGTAGTTAAAGGCATGTTGCTTTATGAGTATTTGCCCTTTTTCAAGGCCTCCTGACCTGACCTGAGGGTTCTGTTTTGTAGCACCCTCATGACCTCCCATTACAACACGTACAAAACAAGACATGGATGGAATGACAGAAATAGGTCTGTTAAGTGCAAAAGCTAAAGGAGGTCTTAGTGAAGACTTGCATATCCTAAAAATCAGCAAGCATTAATTGAAGAGACTGAAGATTGGCTAAAATAAAGCTGACATGCGTTTGGCCTTCCTCACTCTGGATGTGGTTTTAGTTTTGTTCTCAGACTGGTACACTGGCAGTTCCTTTTCTGAGGAATGCAAAAGCCATGTTGTGGTATCTTTCTACACAGTTGATGTTCAAAATAAATAGTTATGTCAGTCTTCAGTTACAAGGAAACTCCCGCATCTTACTGTTCACACCTCTTGAACACACACACTTTTAGAAAGAGATCTGTATAAGACCTCCACTCCTGCGTCAAAGGAGGTCACGTTTAAGCAGAGTTACTTTTTTACTGAGTTGATTTCACAAAATTATTTTATTAAAAATAACCTTTTGAGGAACTTGATTTGAAGGGATTTAAAGGAAATGAGCTTTCCGTTCAAGTGGTATCTGTCTCCAGTGGTATCATTAGAGTAACCTTATGCAATGCAGCATCTGGGTTTCATGACAAGAGTGCAAATATCACCAAATATCACATTTTGTAGCATACACGTGTTGACTGTCTTGGCAATGGCTTAAATGACATTAGATATGAAATGGCTGTCTTTACTGCTGACCAGCAGCTGTTAAAGATGTTAAGAGAACTCACTGCATGGTTAGAGCCAAACACTTCCTGGAGGCACACAACATAAAAACAAGATACAGCAGACAAATTGTAGCCAAAGAAATTTCCAAATATGCAAGAGGAAAAAGCTCTTCACAGTCAAAGTGATTGAGCAGGGGGACGGGCATCCAAAATAGATGTGTAATATCCATCCCTAGAGGTACTCATATCTCAAGTGAGCAAAGCCCTGAGAAACCTGATGTAGTTTGAATGAGAGATTGGACTCAGGAAACCTCCTGAGGTGTCCTGTCTTCCAGCTTCTGCTTATTGCAGCTCAGTGTGGCTGCATGCCCACTGTTTTGGCTGTGTGGCAGGTATAGGTTGCTTAATACAGACGCCTTGCTCTGTTTCGGTGCTGGAACCATACTTCTAACATATGTGAACAGAAGGTGCATCCTTGTTTACAAGAGTGGAATAGACCCTAGAAATAACGCACTGTTTACATCAGACTTCAGTTTGGAAAACTCTCTACTTTCCATAAGGAAAACTGGAGATTCTTGTCTTACTTCTAGGGGAGAGAGACCCCTGAATACTTCACATTACTTTCCCTAGGAAAACTACAGTCTATGAAAACTACATGCATTAGGAGTTGTATGGTTGAGCTGTCTTTAATAAAGAGAAAACAATGTAGGACGGGCACTGAACGGTGACCCCCATCAGGAAAAAAATAATTTGCAGTTCAACAGGCTTAAATGATTTTTCATTAAGAGCTTGGTATCACTAAATGCATTAAACCTGCATGCAATAATTGACAAATACTGAATTGTGAAAGAATGAGCTATTAAACACTTAAGCTTCTTAAATGTAGCACGGAAATTAACAGTAATATGATCTAGCTCCTAATGGCCTAGATAAAGTCATTGAAATGCATGGCTAAAACTGTTTGTATAGAGGAAGCTGTTGGAAGTATTTTGTGCCCATGTCATGTCTAGCTAAAGAAAAAAAATCTGTTTGAATTTCTGTAGGAAGAAATTCACAGTCTTTTGACCCCAACATTTTAAAGCTGTAATTCTGAATCATTGGTAATGAATTAATAAATGGCCCTGACGTTTTCATTAAATATATACTTAGAGGAGAATTTTAAAATCAAATAGTGATACCATTAAGTCTGTCTCATAATGCTGATCTGGTTGTGATATTTGTCATGCTGCGCTGATGATTTACACCAGGTTGGAGGTGATCTTAAAACGTTCAGCATACTATTAAAATACAGAAATACTGACCAAGCTCTCTTTCTAAAATCTGAGAGTAATTAAGCACCTGTGATTATTTTGTTAGACTCTTAAGATCAATTACCTAGGACAAAGAAATATAAGGAATATAACAATGATGATTATAGATATCTAAAATGCTCCAAGATTTATCAAAGTACAGAAACACTTGGAAATGATCCAAGTTTCTCTGAGTATCCCGCTGTTAATTATTCATGTCCTGAGGAGATGCTGGTAATATCAAAACAAGTGACCTAAGTGCTATTAAGCACAGTTTTGTCTTCATTCCACATACACTAAAGTATGGTTTGAATAATTTCTCCAGTGAGGTTTTGGCTTGGGTTTTTTTGACTGGCTTTTTTTTTTGTTTTTTTTTTGTTTTTTTTTTTTAAGTGGAGACCTTAATGTGTGGAACTTCTAAGATCTTCAGCAACACAGCTACAAAATATGAACAATTTAAGGGAAGTTTTCTAGTTTATCAGATTTTATAGAAAAGTTAAAATAAAAAGGTCTGTCTACAAATCTAATTAAATAATTATTAATGGTAATGCAATGGATACCTCGTATTGTTGTGAGAAAGTGCACTACCTGGCCCATTAATAGGTAGCTCATATAATAGTTAATTGCTGAGATAGTGTGCAAGGAATGGTTGCCTGTTTAGGAAGCTTTGATGTTCCTGATCTGTGTGATTGTGTGTGGTGAGAGTGCATTAGTGATGGTTAGGTTTTTGTGAGAAAGAGTGTAAGCAATAGCAAATCATTGGGGTTTTATGCATGTTTCTAAAATTATTCTTGAGTATCTATTGCTCTATCTATACACATCACTATTCTGTATCCGATAAATCCAAACCAGCATAGTGTGCTGTAAAAGATGAGTTTGTCCTGGATTAGGATGCTTCCCCGAAGTTATTTCTGAAATCTCCACTTGCAGTTAATTCTGCTTTTCTGATCTCATGCTGCTGAAGAGTCACCCGCACGGTCTGTGCACTCCAATTGTCTGCTCAAATGTAGGCAGTGTAGGTTGTTTGTGAGTTCATGATTCTAAGAACTACAGCTTGTAATGTCCTGCTATGCAACGCTGAATAATGCTGCTTTTCGAAAGGTGTTTCTAAACCCCAGATATGCCACTGAGACCTGTCACAGAAATGCTTGGCATACACAAGCCATTTGGTAAGATATGAGAGCATGACGTGTAGGAAGGCACTGGGAGAGCTGTGTCTGTTCAGCCTTAAGAGAAGGCTCAGGGGAAGCCTTACTGGTGTCTGCAACCACCTGATGGAAGGGTGTAGAGAAGAGGCATGAAGTGTCAGAACAGGAAGCAACAGATCCACGATAGACAATAGGAAATCCTAGATAGATAGAAAGTTTTTTCATCATGAGAGTGAGCAGACACTAGGACATCTAAATCCTCGGAGACATGCAAAACCCGATCGGACAAAGCCCAGAGCTATCTGGTCTAAGCTAGCCCTGCTGGATTTGATGACCTCTGCGCACCCCTTCCAAATATTAATTATTCTGGGATTCACTGGGGGGTGTCTGAAGCAGTAATCTCTAACGGGACAAAGAAAATCAGCAGTTAGTTTCATATGAGCCATTCAAACTTACCATTTGTAAGTTTGATGCACTGTGGCGTACCTTATGCATATTTTGGAAAGTGATTTGGTAGCCACTGTTAACTGCTACCATGTTTAACCACGAGAAGTTCTTGCAACGAAAGTCATGGATGGCTTTCCTGTAGCCATAAAACCCCAATTAATGTATTTTCAATCATTAAAAAAAAATCCGTTAGAATATGGTACTGATTTAACTTTATTTTGGAGGCAACATAGAGATACTTAACATATAAAATTGCCGAGTTGTTGTGAAAGCACTTGGCTATGAAACGTTAACGAACTCATATTTCTGTTTCGTGTTTCCAAGTGTCCATTACTAGCAGTGTTACTGCACCCATAGTTCCTCCGTGTTAGCTATTGCGTGATTAGCCATCAGTAAAGGATGGATCTTCTGACAGCACGTTCAGATCAGTCTATGATCTTACATTTATTCTCTCTGCTCTTATTCCATGGACTGTTCTAAGATTCTATGGTCTTGTTCTCTTATTGCTGATTCCTAATATTGCAGCCCTTGCAATTAACTGCCAGGAGCATTGCAAGGAACTCCTATTTCCACTTAAGTCCTCGCTTGGAGTGTGTCCTGTGTCTACATAGAAGTCACGCAAAGGCTCAGTAGAAATACTGCCAGTCTGATAGAAGTAGAATTATTAGATCATTGTTGAGCTGTAAGAAATCTTTTCTGAGCAACTGTAAACTCAGGGCTTTCAGAGACTTATAGTTGGATTAAATTTGAGTGGTTTCTTGGGAACAGCAAAAAGCACACAGGAGTGTGAAGGTTCTGTGAAGAATTAGATTTCTGCTTGAAACCAGAGAACTATTAGATTTTTTGACTGACTGTTTTACTAACTGGACAGAGTTATCTTATTTTAAGTACTTTTGTCTGTTACATAGACATAAATGCTTGTTTTCTCCAGAAATTCTCAGAAACTACTGTATAATTTTTGCAAATTTGTCAAAGTTGCAACAAAATAAATTAGGATGTTGTAAAAAGAAATACCGTGCAAAAAAACCTATAGATTTTTTTATCTGAATGTCAATTTTTGTGCCAATTATTTTGTGTTCTTTCTCATGATAAGCTGGATAATAGATAATTTTCTTTTTAATTAAAATATATTTCTACAAGCAATAATCTGATTGATTATAATTGATAAGGCAAGTATTTATATACTGTCGTTAATCCAAATACATATTTTGAAAGGACAGCTTAAAATAGCAAAAATCATAATATCATAACTCACAAATTAGAACAGTCATTAGGAAATACCATAATCGCAAGATTATCTTGAAGATTTAAGAGAGATCAGAGAATTGACTCACTAACTGCACTCTAGCTTTTTTCTTAATTAAGTGAGAGAATTGTGTATGGTAGAACAGAGGCAAATGAGCTCTGTAAATTCATCTGTCATTTTTATTCAATTCTTATTTTCTATGTGTGCTACTTTTTAACATTTCTGGTTTATGGTACCAGTAGACACTATCTCTTACTATCAGTGCTATTGTGAGTTTATTACAATCCTGGTTGTCATTGGTATATAACTTTTCCAGAACAATATGTTGCAGGTTAAGATTTTCCAGCTGTAGAACACTTGCTGTTGCTTTTCTTTGCTCTTGTTTTACATAGTCGTAGACGAATTAACGGAGAGGACATCATTGCACCAAAAAACAAGGGAAGAGTGTTTCCTTATCTAATATCACTACTGTTCCATTAGTTGTGGTTTATCAGGTATCACAAGCTAAGTAAAGCTAAATCTGATCAGTACTTGACTGAGAAATCATGAGTGAAATACTAATTTCTTTAGGAAGTAGCACATATTTTTTGGTTAAAATGTCCTTTCAGTTGTGTTTTTTCCACTGCTGTGGTTGAATGTTAGAACTGCATGCTGGCATTGGAAGTATTCAGATGTGTTTTGGCATACAAATCCAGTACAAAGATCAAAAGCAACATATTATGTACTCTTGTTAAGCATGGCAAAAATCTGGTGTTGGTTCCTGGGACTGAAAAATCCAGACATCTTTGTAAATCATCGATTCATAGAATCATCCTGCCTTTGGTGAACCCGTGTTGACTGGGCCTGATCACCCGGTTGTCCCACTTGTGCTGTATGATAACACTCAAGATGATCTGCTCCATGACCTTCCCTGGTACCAAGGTCAGACTGACAGGCCTGGAGTTGCCCGGATCTTCCCTCCGACCCTTCTTGTAAATGGGCGTAACATTCGCCAGTCTCCGGTCTGGCAGCGCTGCCCCAGTCAGGCAGGACTGCTGGGAGATGAGGGAAAGGGATTTGGCGAGGACATCTGCCAGCTCCCTCAGTATCCTTGGGTGGATCCCCTCTGGCCCTACAGTTTTGTTTGTGTCTAATTGGCCAAGTAGTCTCTAACCAAATCCTCCCGAATTCTTGGAGCTTCATTCTCACAATCTTCTGACTCGGGGACTGAGTATCCCGAGAACATCTCACCTTACTGTTAAAGACCGAGGCAAAGAAGGCACTAAGTACCTCTGCCTTGTTCTCAGCCTTCATCACTACCGTCCCTCCTGCATCCAGTAGAGAAGGGAGATTCTCCTTGGTCCTTCTGTTGTTGTTAATGTATTTGAAGAAACATTTTTCATAGTCTTTCACCTATCTGCCTAATTGGAGTTCCAGTTGGGCTTTAGCTCTTCTAATTTTTTCTCTACATGAATTCACCTAGTCCTTGGAGTCCTTCTGGGACGCCTGCCCCCTCTTCTGAAGTTCATAAACTTTCCTCTTCTTCCTGAGATCAACACTAAGCTCATCCAACCGGTTTTCTTCCCTGCCAACTCTTTTTACAGCACACAGGGATGGCTTGTTCTTGCGCCACCAGGATTTCCTTCTTGAGGAGTGCCCAGCCCTCTTGCACCCCTTTGTCCTTTACAGCCACCTCCCAGTGGACTTTATCAAGGAGCCTTCTGAGGAGTTCAAAGTCTGCCCTCCGGAAGTCCAGGGTTGCCGTTCTGCTGACCCCTCCCCTCACCACTCAAAGAAGTGAGAATTGTATCATCTTGTGATCGCTGTGTCCCAGGTGTCCTCCAGCTGTCACCTCTCCCACAAGGCCTGCTCTGTTCACAAACAGCAGGTCCAGCTGGGCACCCTCTCTAGTCGGTTCCCTCACCAGCTGTGTTAGGAAGTTGTCACCCACGCACTCAGTGACCCTCCTGGACTGTTTCCTTTCTGCTCTATTATGCTTCCAGCAGACACCCGAAAGCTTGAAATCCCCCACAAGAATGACAGCTAACGATCGGGAGACTTCTCCCAGTTGCTTGTAGAAGAGCTCATCAGTTTCTTTGTCCTGACTGGGCAACCAATAACAGACTCCCACCACTATATCTGACTTCCTGCACATTCCACTGATTTTGACCCATAAGCACTCAACCCTATCATTACTATTACTGAGTTCCACACAATCAAAACATTCTTAACTGTTAAGGAACTCTTAACTCTTATTCCAGATGGCATCTCTTTCTTCCAAAAAAAGGTGTCCAAAATGCAACAGAACACACCTAGATCGACATTGATTTCTCTAAATCAAAGGTTGAAACAGGTATTTGATTTATATTATTCATTCTTACCGTATTTTTCACAAGAATTATGAAATGCCTTGAATTGATTACATTTTAAATGCTATAAATCATGAGAGTTACAGGGTTTATAAACAGATCTGTACAAACTTTGGTATAATTTCTTAGTGACAGATCTAATCAGCATTTAATATGAATCTCAGATAATCTATGTATAAGTCTAGATGTTTCCTGAAATGAAAAGAAGTTCTCCCTCGTTATAAAACAGCTAGCCACAGGAAAATGAGAATTTAGGCTTATAGGTTACAAAAATATTCTTTTATGTTAGCAAATGTGTCTTTAGTAAGCATTCTCATTTATCTTAATGATCTTAATATGAAAGGCTGTTTTCAAGTACCTGGCAGTATTGAAAATGAAAGTATTTTGCCTAATATCCAGCACACGTTTCTAATGGAAGCACATATCCTCGTAGAATCACTGCTCTGAAACTTTTGGTCCATAAAACTAGGCTCTTCAGTTATTTCCACTCACCTGCTAATGTACAGATATATTTTATCCCACTCATAACTCAAATTGAAATCATGGTCTTCACTAAAAGGAAGAGAGAAGTGCACCACTTTTCCCTTTGGAAAGGAAAATTCTGAAGAGCAATTAATAGGGATCTGCAAAGGAAAACTTTGTACTCTGCTGCCCTGCACTTTCTAACCAAACCAATCATTCCAGTTGGTAATAATTAAGGTCCTCCTGGACAGATGCAGGCCAGACAAAGAGGACTGAATGAGTCACAGAGGCCACACTTCTGTCTTCCCTGCAGGGTGTGCAGGCAGAGTCTAGTTCCCATGGCAAGGTAGTACACCCTCAACATAAACAGCCCTAAGCGGGGTCTGCCTCCTCAAGTATTTCTTCATTTAGGCAAGAGTAGGAATTTGGTCCTAGTATTGTCTGAGTGTTCAGAGGCCACCTAAGCCTTAGCACTTCAGGATTTTGCATTATCATTACCATAATCACAAGGTGATCCGAGCTCTCATAGTGGTAGGAAGCAGTACAGTTTCTACAAGTAATACACTGGGTGGTGAGAACAGTGCTGAGCCCAGCCTGTGAGCCCTCCTGTGTTGCTAGGATTGTGCAGTCATGTTCAGCATTGCATTAATCGAAGAGCTTTTGGATCAGTGCTGACCCGAATCCTAACAGTAAGAGTTTGGGCAGAATTCACTAGTATCCATGGGCATCCCCTCTGTGTGGCACACACTTTGCTGGCATTTATGCTATTTGATCTTCAGCCTTTTTTAGTATTTAATAAAGGCAATTACATGGTCTTAAGAACTGGAGTTTCAAGAAAAGAACAGACGTGCAATAAAGCAGCGAGATCTGGAAACAGAAATAATACTGTACGTCAAAAAAGAATTTAGTGCCGTTTGTTTGATACATCTGTATCACTGAAGGGATTTTCTGCCCTGTGCTAGGCAACCTTTTAAAAATAGTTGTCCAAACCAAAAAATAAGATATAGGATCAAATATCCCAGAAATTTCATTACTAGTTTTGTTTAACTTCCTCCCTTGAAAACTACCCATCACTTCTCTGTTTCAAGTTCATGGACAAAAATTTTCATCCGTGCAGGGGTTCCATTAAGTGCAGCTCCTAAGATAAGTAGCAACCACATGGTCGCATGTGGCTCCCACATCAGCATGTCTTAGAAAACCTCGTGGTGCTCTTGGTTCACTTCAGTTCCCATGGTGCAATGGGTTGGAGTTTGTGTGCAACAAGCATGTGTCGTTCCAGATCGGGATCTGTGTATTCTCAGCCCTTTGCGTCTATAAGAGCTGCTTGGATTTAAAAACTCTCAGTGTGCAAGTGAATTATACTTCAGAATGCGCAGAGTATCAAACCTTTGAAGTCAGGAAGACTGATTTTTTTTTCCCCTGTTAGAACGGGAACATAAATACAGTGTTTTTATTGTAAAGTTTGGCAGGCACAATGTGTATAATGTAAGCCTCTGGTAAAATCAAAGTCAGCTGACTCTTGGAAAGGCAACATTTTTAATTTGATTTAAAATGCATATGGCAAATTAAATTAGAGAGCCTAAGGGCAAATCATTTGTTCATTCCGAGACACAACATGTTTACGACAGTATAGGAAAGTGGCATCCAGTCTACCTACAGAGCTTTTTTTAGCACTTTTCTGTCACAGATATAAATCTCTTAAACTGTAACCTCTGTCCTCTGGCAGAGTAGCACAAGCTCAGCCAGGTAGCACACTGGCAGCTTGCATGAGTGAGAAGAGTTGTTTTTTATCTCTAAGAACTCTTTTTTTTTCTGTATATGAGGAAGAACATCTCCATCTCCAGAAACCAGCTATGTTTACAGCATAGTGCTTTATTTGTGGCTTTGTGGCAGCATAGTAGCAAAATGATTGTTAAAGTATTTTGCATAGCACAGGCAAAGTAAATTTAAAAAAGAATATTATATATATTATATATATATTATATATATTGGGTTTTGTTTGTCTTCTAGGAAGTGAACATGATGAAGAGTGTGCTACTTCAATTTGGGAAGCAAGGGGGGGTGGGTTTGGGGTTTCTTTTTCTCCCCCACTCCTGTCATTTTTCTGGATTCACTATGAACTTTCTGTAAGGAGACTAATAACTTCTCTGACCTCAGGTTGTCTCTCTCCAATTCAGGCTTATTACAGATAACTATCAAGATTTTCCTCCCTATATATAAATCCATAATTGACTATGTTTGCAGCGCAGACTGTTAGAGGACTTTTGCCTTATAGGCCCATCAAAGAATCAGAAATCCCTTAGAAGACATTGTCCATTTAGTCCTTAACTTCTTATCAGTGGCATTTCCTGTTAACCTAAACACATTCCCAATTAAATCACATGCCTCAGCCTTGAGCCTGTTTTACTTAGATAGTTTGTTTCAACCGCTCACTGAGCTTTCTTGCTCCCTCCCTTTTGTTTGTTCTTTTTAAAGAAAGATTTTCATGCCCAAGTAAGCTTTCAGACACGCCAGACTTAAATCTTGGCTGCTGTGGGGTGATGTAGATCCGAGTGAAACTGATTCCGCGGAGAAGGGGTTGGAGGGATCCAGAGCAGGGTCTCTGCCTTTTCCATCCTGTCCTGTGAGCTGGTTACAAAAAGACTTGATCAACAAGAATAGCGAGTAAAAGGGTGTTTCGGGTGCAAAGGACAGTAGGTCTGTGAAGTGCGTGTTCCTGTGGAAATAAACCTTACAGAAAGCAGAAGGACGAGTGTAGTGATTACTTCTAGGCAGCCACCACAACAGTGATTCCCCAGTTCTTAAGCAGAAATAAAATAATCTGTCCTCTTCCTTACGCATAAGCAGTTTCCTGAAGGTCTGTTAACAAGGTGACAGGATCGTTCTGTAAACAGAAATGATTTTGTTTGTTTTTCAAGATTTACCTTCCTGTTCATCTAATTATTGAAAACATCAGTGGAAACTTGGAGGTCTCTTGCTTTTTGTGCTTGCACTTTCCCACTTGATCTAGTTGTGGTAACTCTGAATTGGACCAATGTCATTAGCAGAGTTATTTTATGAGTAACAGATTCCAGCGTCTCAAACTCAGGACTGTTGCTCAATGGCAGCATCAGAGGGAAGCAGGGATTTGTAAATCGTAGGACTCAGCTGTCAATCGAGACTTGAGGAAAAAGGTAAGGAAATAGCACTACTCCCTATTTGCATATAGTATAACATGGCATTCAAAATATTTTAGGTGAAATTTTATGCCTTCCTACATTCTTTAATCTGCTGGAATATTCAGTGGTCAAGCCCAATGGGTGATGATAACATTTTATTAACAATTAAATGGTTATAAATATATATTTCTCTTGGTATGAGAAAAAAACCCTAGTACTCCAGAAAGGTACCTTCAAGAAGACTCAGAGGATGCTCGCTCGACAGTGAGTAGATGTCCCAGCCATAGAACTTTATATGCAGCATTCTTCCTGGAGTATCTGTCCTCGCTCTGCTAGGAGTATAGGGAGAATACTTGTACTTGCAAGAATCCTCTTGACTGCCTACTCGTGAGAGAGCACGGGGGGATGCATACATGATGTCTGGTTTTTAGGTCTACAGTACCCGCTTTGACATTGTCCTTTTTAATTTTTGTGAAATCTTAACAGACAGAATTCAAATGACCCTTTTGTTGGGTTCCTTGGGACAGGATTGTCCATCTGGCTCTTTGCATATGACCACTATTAAAATGCTGGCGTCAAGACCCCCTCTTGTTCATATCTTTCTTCTCTTGCATTTGAGTGAATGATCTATATTGTACCAGTGTTGTTTGTGAAAGTCCATAATTCTCAGGAGCCTTTTTCTTTATCCCATTTTTCCTGAGTAAGGGCACTCCGTATGTTTTATCATCAAGCACAAAACATATTCACGTGATCATAACCTCTCATGAAATGAAAGGGAAACTACCAGTCATAGAGAAGTTATTTACGATTTATTACATACCTATTTGAAAATCGCTTTTCTCATTCAGTATCTTATTACAATTTTTATAATGAAACTGTAGCAAATTAGAATTCCTTGATCCTGGCCCACAGAACTGGGAATATGGCTACCCTATAACAGCTTGGTCTGTGATCTGTTGTTTGTATGTTTTTTCCCAATAGATCCGTTATACAGAGATTTATTGCAATTAGTGGAACATACCTCTGCAATTTATATCATTATAAAGGAATGCTTTTTAATTTCAGATGCACGTTTGGAATTTCTGCCGCTGTTGTTATTTTCTCACTCATCTTTTATTCTGACTTTTGGAATTTTCTTCTTATTGCAAACTTTTCAGGTTATAAATCTGAAACTAGAAGCTTATATATTATATATTATCTGAGCTATTTATAGTTCCCCATAGTCATTCATTTTCTTCAGTGTCTTTCTTTGCATTTTGTGCACAAATACGGTCTCTCTTTCGGGCCTTGAAATATTAAATTATACATGGACAGGAGGAAGAAATAGGATTTTTTTCCTGGATTTCATTTTAAGACAGCTGGCAGGTCTGCCTCTTCTCTTAAAAAATAATATTTACTGTCCTAGCATTTCATCCTCAAGGGATGTTTTTATTTAGGGGAGAACCCAATATTACTCTCGGTGAAGAGAAATAAAGCCCAGAGCAATTTATTATGCTAACTGTTTTTCTTACTGGATTTCAAGTTGCAACATTGTTGGTGTTTTTCACTGGGGAGAGGGAATGCTGGGGATTTAGTTACAGGGGTTTGGTTTGTTTTTTACCCCTTAGGAAAATCCTGGGCTGAAACAGACTTTGCTTTCATATAGTAAGCCTGATAGGTGTTGCTTAAAAAAATCCTCTTATGTCAGTGTGTTTAAGATGAATTGGTGAATTTTCTTAAGAACCTTCATTACTGCAATATGTTTCCTATTTGACTAATGTAGTACGCGTAGATGGACAACTCAACAGTTAAAGGAGGCGGACTCTTTAATGTTGAAAGCATTACCATTCACAGCCTGGGAAAAAAAAAGAGAGTAAGCCTAACTTTCTGCAAGCTTTGGCTTTTGAGGGCAAACATATACTCTTCATAAACACTCTATTTGCACTGCAGGGTGGCTGAGACAGCTCTAGCCACAGGGAGCAAAGCCTCACGCAACTTAGCCTAGTGGCATGCAATCTATGCAGTCTGCTCTGCTGGCTTACTTCACTTTATCTCACATCTTTATTCTGCCTACAAAGATGTACAGTAGGTGGAATCTGTCAGGCATGAAGCCAGCAGGCAATATGAAAGTGGAGACTGCTGGCGTCAGATTGATTAAGCCTGTGCACGTGTCTGTAGAAAGGAGACATCAGATTTAATCACTCTGCCTGAATTTCTTTCTGTTCCTTTCTCTTGTAGATAAATATCTTGTGAAATGTCTTGTGCAATCACAGTGGGAGTGCTCCGCGAAAGCAGAAAAGTAACCAAGGATAAAAACTTATTATCTTACCCCTCTTTTTTTGTTAAGGACAGAGGTGTTTAAAGTGTGTATATCTTAAAATAAGAATTTCTAAAACATTTGCTGATTTTTTCCTTATACAGCATTCATAGTGAATAATAAATGTTACATATATACTTAAGAACTGCTCAACAGAGAATTTTTGGAAACATCGGTCTCAGCATTTCTCAGTTTATTACTTTGACCTTTGTTTACTGGAGACTACAAAGTGGGAAAGTATTTTGGTTATAAGCTCTTCTGAAAGCAACTGGATCCTTTTTTTAAATACTCATATATTTATTTCCACTGGTTTGCACGTGCAGAGTGATTCCCAAGTCTGCAAAACCTTGAGGGTTGCTGTACAAAAAAACTAGTATATATTCGTTGTGCAAACTGACAAGGAACTGCCAAATACTGAATTCACTACACATTATTTAAAACTTTTGGCTGTCTTGTTTGAATAGAAATCTGAGGGCAGAATAAGTTGAAGGAAATAAAAAGCCCAAAACAAGAAAAGGAATGTAAATAGAAAAGGAAAAATTCACAGCTGATCTGTGGTTGGAGTTATTACCACTAATGTCTTTCAGAGGTGTCCTCAGTAGTTATAGCGCAAATAAGTATTTTTTTGAAAGTGCTGGCCTTTGCTACACAAAATAAATTGTTTCCTTTCCATGTAGTAACATACAAACATAGCAGTTGTTCATTATTTCTAATTCCCCAGTTGAACAGGTATCAGAATTTCCTACATTTGTTATTTGAAGTAAGGGAATAAAGTATCTTAATCCAAAACAATATTTCTAAATTGGACCTTTCAGCCCTATGCTTTCTCTAAGGTGCTTTTTACTCTATCCAGACACATAGTATATATGTCTTCCACATATTTCCAAGGCTTCACCTCTGCGTGAGCTTGTGCATTGTTTCTTTTTTGTTTCTGAGGTCCTGAACCAAAGTTCTTTGGAGACTTAAATGAATATAAAAACATTCCCAAATACCTATACTTCAGTCTGTTCAGGTCTTTCTTAAGTTACAGGAGACGAGAGACAAAATATAGGCTCTGGACAGAGCGGTAATAATGGAGTGTTTTGCCCAAAGAGGAAGTGTGGGATAAGATCTGAAACAGACAGGCATGCAGGATTTTAATTTTAACTTGCAGATCCTATTAAGTCACAACTATTTGGCTGAATGCCAAAGGCTGCAAATTAAAAGGATTGAACTGAGCTGAAATTCCTTTGATAACATCTAAGATTAACCATTGCAGTAATTGTTTATAGGTTTTCTAGAAGACCAGTAGAGGTAAACTTGATTTGTTCAAAACTGCTGTTGACTCACAGAGTAGGATGTTTGCCCAAGAGATGAAAACACAGTTCTGAGCTCTTGTGTTTCTTATAGTTCCCATGATGTATTTGCAGAAGCTAAAGGTGTTTTCCTTGGTGGCCTGGCCAAACTGCTGCTTGAATGATTGCACGGCGGATTTTCCTTCACATCTGCTGCAATTGAGTTTGGCTCTGAAATTCATTCCTAGCCTTAATAATTGTGCAATGTTGCTGAGTTTTGTAACTATGCCATGGCCTTTGTCATTTTTTTTCACGTATTCGAGGCTCAGATACTGCAGCTTGGATGTGTAGATGTGGCATAGTAACTCTTCTTCCATACTTTCAACACCAGTGGAGCTAAAGCAGGACTCATTGACTGGGCGTGCCTTTTGTTCTTTGAGCTAATCTTCAACGCAAATCTTAAATCACTTGGCGCTGCAAATACCAGAAATAGGCTTTCCGTGATCTGTATTTCAGTTATCTGCAGCAAGACCATCCAGTCACAGAGAATTGCTTCTGTGCCTGCATAGTTCTTCACTGTGTTGGACTTGATGCTGAAGAAGTATTTTCCTCTCTCATTGAATAGGAATTTACAGTCGCATTTAACCAGGCAAATCAGTGTCCTTTACTTAAAATGTTGTCATTGAACTTGATTGCGTTTTTCCAACTCTGTTTCCAAAAACCTGTTGCAGCAGTGAGTTACATCAGTACATACCTGGAATAACAGAAAATGAATAGTTTTGCCCATATAAAAGGAGCGGTTGTCTTGTATTTTATTCAGCAGAAGGAACATCTAGATGATGGCAACTAATTGTTGTTCCTTGTTACTACAGGTACAAGGTCAAATACTTGTGAAAGTCACTTTTTTTACTATCCTGCCTATCTCTGTGCCTAAAAAAATATACTTTGTGCAATGTGTTTTGCAAATTGGCAAATGCAATATTTTGGGTAAACATAACACCGTTTAATGCTGCAGTGATTGCTGGTCATGGTAAAACTCTTCCTCTCCCTTTTTTTGGAAGCATCCAATTCCAATTTGATTGACTTGTTTGAACTGTACTCTCTACATTCGACATCTTACTGTGCTGGAATTTAAATATCCTGTGTTGTTCTATGAAATTAAATCAAGACTTTCATTGGCAAGACTTGCATTCATCCTCACCAAAGTAAACCTTTTCTCTGTTGATCTTCCATTGCTTTGCAACGTGGCCTAGAAGACGGCCTGAAATAATGAGAGCTAAACATCAGTCGCAGGAGGAATCTGCCCAATTGTTTGTTCTCCCTTGAATTATTTTAATTAAAAAAAAATAAATTACGCTCTGATTTTAAGGCAAGACATTGTTCCATTTTAGCTTAACACCACAATCCTCCATTTATTTTCAGGTATGGTGCAATAGAAGATGCTATAGATTAAATATGACTGTTTTCATCAGGTAAAATTATTTTTTCCTTCAGTTTTTCAGTGCTGATCTAGTGGCATTTTTTTTTTAATTCTCTTTTATTTATATTTTTACATTTTAATGTCTTGAATACAAAGTGTGAGTCGTGATTAACCAAGATACCACACAGTTTTTATTAGGAAGTTGAGGTACTCTTGCTAATAAAGGTAGTTTACAGAACGATTTCAGTAGCAGCAGCCAAATTACCATCTACTATAGTAATAATCTCAGGTTGGAATAGTTAGTGAGAGGACTATATCATTGAAAGCAACTGGAAAGTGTTTACATTGCAATGGTAAGCGCTTTGACAATTACACACGTGTGTCTACACCTACTCAGGGATACGGAGAGTATTTTTTCCCTCTGTGTAATCATTAAAACCATTTTCACTCCATGCCAGCTATTTTTAGTTTTCTGCTAGGCACAGTCCAAGGAGAGCAAATTTTGATATGACACCACTGCCTTCTTGCGGATAGGTTTTTGGGAAGCAGGGTACTAGTGATTGCTAATACATAATAAAAAATACAATAAAGCATCAGAATTCTAGCAAGGAAGAATTTTGTTGGCAAAAAAATCTAGGAATTTCTGATACCTTTTTTTCCTTCAGAGACTATAAATTCAAGGCAAAGGTTTGTTCAATGTAGTAAATGTGTTTTTTAAAAATGAATTGGAATCTTAATTTCAAAGTTCATAACAAAGACGGTACCAGTTCAGCTGGATTTGGGAAAATGGTTAGAAGGGGATAGGTGACTGGCAACTCAGAAATTCAGCAATGACCTACTGGCCTCAAATAATAAGCTTAAATTAGAGATACAGAAAAAATAGAAAATAATGCTTCTTATAAAGAAACTTAGTGAGATTTTTCATGACAATGTTCAGTTTTTAGAGGAGCAGGAAGACTGAGTTATTTACCTTACTATTGTGTCATTGTTTTCTACATTTATGGATCC
This sequence comes from Neomorphus geoffroyi, assembly GCA_033558235.1. Lineage (NCBI taxonomy): Eukaryota > Metazoa > Chordata > Aves > Cuculiformes > Neomorphidae > Neomorphus > Neomorphus geoffroyi. The sequence goes on from JAUMJM010000038.1 coordinate 13,473,470, forward strand.
TCCTTTATCGAACTTTATTCCTTCTTTGCTTTGATTTGAGTGGTTGGTAAATACCAAGGGGCAATGGACTCTGTAAATGCCTTAGAATAGAATCATGAAATCATAGAATGATTTGAGTTGGAAGGGACCTATCACATAGTTACAACCCCCCTGCCATGGGCAGGGACACCTTCCACTGGATCAAGCTCCTCAAAGCCCCATCCAACCTGGCCTTGAGCATTTCCAGGGAATAGGTATCCACAGCTTCTTTAGACAACCTATTCCAGTGCCTCACAACCCTCACAGTGCAGAATTTCTTCCTAACATCTAATCCAAGGGTGTCTAACTTACAACCTGCAGACTGAATGTGGCCCTCCACCTTGTTTATCGGGCTGGCACCATGTTTCTACTCGGTGGCAGTGCCGAACTCCTTGCCCTACGCTCCTGCCAGGGTGCCAGTTTGGTCTGCAGCATGTGATGTGCGTTACACTGCAGGAGAACAGCAGGAACAATGAGTTTGATCCAATTTAAATCAACCTTCTTTCAGTTTAAAAGTGTTAACTCTTGTTCTATCACCGCACTCCCTGATAAAGAGCTCCTCCCCATCTTTCCTGTAATCCGTTTTTAAGTACTGCAAGGCCACTATAAGGTCTTCCCGGAGCCGTCTCTTCTGTAGTTTGAACAAGCCCAGCTCTCTCATCCTGTCCTCACAGGGGAGTTGCTCCAGTCCTCTGACCATCTTCATGGCCCTCCTCTAGATCTGCTCCACCAGGGACCCAGATGGGCCATGCGTTACTTACAAGGTAACTATTGTGTGCATATATGGTTAGGTCCTGGATACCCAGGCTTTGGAGAGAAGAGCAGCACTGTGGAAGCTCAGGGATGAATGAGGTAGGTGGCTTTCTTTTGGTCAGGCAGCTCCAGCAGGGTGCTGGATGAAACCACTTGCTTCACATCATCTTTTTGATAGTTTCTAAATGGAGGTCTTGACTTTGTAGAGTACCTAAAAATTCCATGATGCAGCTATTGGAAACGCCAAATTCAGCTGTCTAATCAGACACCAAACTGAATAGTTACCTCAGATCTGCACATCATTCAGCTATTATGAAATAATTGTGACTGGAAGAGACCTCAAGATATCTAGTCCCAACCTCACACCAAGCAGTGGCAGCTAGGGCAAGATGGTCAATGCCTTCTCTAGCTTGGTCTCCAGGAATGGAGACTCCACGACTTTTCCAGACAAGCTGTGCTGGGTTCAACCAACCTCAGAGTGAAAAAGCTTTTCCTTGTGTTGAAATGGACTATGCTGTACTTCAGTTTGTGCCCATTGCCTTTCATCCTTTTACTCATCACCACTGGGATGGCTATGTTTCCATTTCCTTTATACCTTCCCATCAGGTATTTATATGCATTGATAAAATCCCCTTGAGCCTTTACTTCTCAAGATAAATTTCCCTTCAAGTTTTCCCATCCTCTTCTGCTAGTGTTGCAACGTAGTTGTAGTGTGAGCATGTTAGTACAAAATGTGTGTTCTATACCTGGTTTTCACTTCCCATGGGGTTCTAAAACCACCCCAAATCATAATAGTGGGTACAGTTACCCTCTAGATACTGCTGGGTGAACTTCACCAATACTTCCAAAATGTCTGTTAGAGGTACTAGATACTCTTCTGAAACTTGTTAGCTCTTGCTGGACATTATTGTTTCTGGCCATCTTCCTCCCTTCCTCCAAATACACATTGCCACGTGCTGAACATGCTTCATCCTTTGGTTTACCTCTTCCTTCAGTGAGTCTGCATAGACCTCTACACCGAAGGATAATCTCTCTTTTCATCCCACTCTTTTAGCAATATTTCTTCCAGCACTTGTAGTTACTTCAAGTGTCCATCAGACTCTTACAAAATTGCATTTTTTTATCATTCTTCAAGATTTTCGCAATGTGCTTTATATGCGAAACATGACGCGATGTGGCTCTTTCTAATCATGTATACTTCTTAGGCCTGCTGAGTGTAACGTATTTAGTCCTTCCTCCTGCTTGCTGGATTTGGCTTTCACAATTAGCCCCATCACTTTTTTTAAAAAAATAAACAATAAAAAAATAAAACGTATCCATTGTTTTCAGCAGTTTGTTTAATGTGTGTTGTTTGAAGAAACTTAAAATAGTTCTCATTTGAATACGTATTCAGAAAGCAGTTCTATGAAAATTTAATTGGTTTTCAGTATTTTAACCACTTCGTAATCTGACTTTTTACAGGGCAGATCGATAAGTAGAGGCACTAATGGCATCATCAGTCATCTTTGCCTGCATAGGCATTCCTTGGTGGGAAAGTTTAAAAAGAAAATACATCTCATAGATCAGGGAGTCACAGCTTCTCCTGTGATGAGTTTTTTCAGAGAATTTGCCCTTGTGCTTCATACTCTTCTGAGTTTCGTGCATTCTTGACAGTATACATACTGCTGTATCTTCAGAAAACATCATTACCACGGTCAGGAGGTTATACCACATGCAGACAACTTGCTTCTACATTTGACCTTGTTCTGTGTCTGTTCTGGGAAATGTTTTGTAGCCTCTTTTTTTCTCCTACAAATCTGAGATATTAGCACTTACCAATTTTGTATATTTCCTTAATGTCTGCAGATAAATATGATTATTGTCAACTTAGAACTAGAACTGAAAGCTGTGCACGTTTTAAAGGAAACAGAATTATAGTGGGTTTAGTTTGGCAGATCAGAATAGAACTGTAACTAAAAGGATAAATAAAAACCCCATTATTTTGCAGATATTGGTCGCAATATAAGGTCAAGAATTAGTATATTCAGCCTATATAAAGCGCAGTAAATCTATTTTCAGTTTTTACACATTAACGAGTAGTGCTATGTGCAATCACCACGAGTTGTGTAACAGTTAATGGGACTCATAGCACCCAGGCCAGACTGGGTTATATCGATAGAGGTGCTCTCTGCTCTCCCCAGTCCACCATGCAGCAACCCCAAACTTGTTTTTCAGTCACACAAGCTCACCTTCTGCTCTCTGCACTTAACTTTAATGAAGTTCTCGCTGCAGTAAATACACATACGCTCCCCTTTGACAAGGGGAAATTCCCGCTCCTTCTGACATGTGCAGCTTTATCCGTATCTGCATTACCACGCACTCCTGAATCTTCTGTATGCCTTTCCTTAGGATCATGTAGAGTGGCTAGTGATCATATTTTCTAAGGTTTGAAGACTGTGAAATCCACGCCCTTTAGTCAAGGATTTAGTTAGCTCAGAGGTGGGGTTCTGTTTTTCATAATTATGTCATATTCAAGACTGGAAACAATTGCTTTAAGTTTTATCATGCTCATTAGGAAGCCCTGTGTTTCAAAGACATTATCAGCTTGTGTGACGTGTAATTACTCCATAATATCAGCCTGTACAGCCCTGCTGAAGTATTTTTATTTTTCTCTCTCTCACGCAGTCAGCTTCCTGGCTGTGCCACATTGTGCCACAAACAGCCTGTTACTATAAACACTGCAGAAACAGTGCTGCACACAGACAACTGAGGGGCGACCCAGAAGATAATTACTAATATCACGTGGAGAAAAAAACCCAACCAAACATGGCCAGACAAGGAAGGATATGTTTTTATGAAAGCAGACGGTCTTAATTCCAAAATTAATTGTGTCTCCAGACACTGATAATTAAAGGGGGGAGGGAGAGTTGAAGCAGTGCATTTGCCTTTGTTCTGTTATATACCTTACATAAAAAATGTGCTCACATGTAACAAGACAGGTTTGGAGGATGGATCATCTGGATTTAGTGACTCTTAGTGGCTCTTAGTGCCATGATGTAGTTGACGAGTAGGATGTAGGTGTAGGGGTTGGGTCATAGTTTGGACTCGATGGTCTCAAAGGTCTTTTCCAACCTTATGATACTGTGATACTGTGATACTGTGATTTGTTTTGGAGATACAAGCAACAGTGAAGGAATGGTTCAGAACCAAGTGACTGCAAGGAGATTTGTGTCTGCCAAGCTTTGAATGGCTTTATGTGACAAAGAAGTACCTTCCTGCATTCATTGCAAGCAACATTAAACACGTTGGTATCTCCAGAGCAGCACAGCTAAGTGCTTGAAACCAGCTCCACGCTCATCAGCAGACAGGGCAACCCCTAACTTGTTCAGTCTGTCAGCACCCAACCTCCAGACTGTGAAACAGATTGCGGCGACAAAGAGACTGTGCTATTTCAAGTGCAAAGGAGAGTGCCAAGAGGCCCCTAGTTTTGCTGCATCAAGTCAAGAAAAGGTTGTCCCCAGGTGTAGAGCAGATAGCCCAAGGATCCATGGCTTCGAGTTTGCTCTTTGGCAAACTGGGAAAATACATAATCTAGGATAAGGAATAAAGCCAGAAAGATTCTGTAATCAGTTTGGAAGAGAATTGTACACCAAATTTATCCCTTGCTTCACTGTTGCGTCTGTCTTTGTCTTCACACCAAAAGGGGACTGAGAGATGCTGCTGTGGAACAAACTCAGTGCTACATGAGGAATTTTTGTGGCTCCTGCAAGTTTCTACAGTAAGTCCCTGAAAAGAGCTCTTGCCATTCCTCATTTCGGAGACAAAGCATGAGTTGCTCCTGCATTTCAAACCTTGCATACACAAAAAATAGAGCTGGTGAAAGATTACTTTTGTACATATATAATTGATTTATTTTTTAAAAAGATCATTACTGAAAAAAATTTCAAATTTCTTGCTGCATTTAAAATAGTTGTTCACTATACTGTGCATGGAGAGAATGCAACATTCGCATTTCTGATACGTATAGCTCTGAAAATCATTATTAGATGGTTAGTTGAGAAAAAGGGTCTTGAAGTGCTGGGAGGAGTGGGGAGCCAAACAAAAAGAGCCAATCATTCCACATCATTTTTCCTGATAACTGTTTCCTCAGCTGGACTTTGCTACAGTTGCAAAATACAAAATTCTGTTTTCCATTCTGTTCTCGTATCACGTTCACGTTCACCTCCAGATTTGCACTGTACTATGACATTAACTTCTGTCACATGTTGTTTGCTAGTCTGGCACACGAACCCTGGCAATATTCATATACATAACTGTATAAATTGAAGTTAGTACTATAACACTAGTGCTTAAAGTATGAGATGAACAGCAACCCAGTATCAGGAAGGTGAGTTCAGTGCAGTACCACGTGTAAAAATAATCTGGAGGGATGGGGAGGTACCGCTCAGAACAGTCACTGAGAAGTGACATATAAATTCACTCTCTCACTCTTGTGACTATTTAGTTTGATGCCACGAAATCTGAGGAAACAATGGTCCCAATTCATATGGTTAAGTGGTTTAACTTGGCTGATACAGTAATTTTGTATAAACAATCCTCGTGTAGATTTAAAGAGATGTGCACGTTCGTAGACATGTAAGGGAATTACCACTTTAACAGTACAAGGAACATTTACAGAGGTACAATTATGCTTCAGTGAAAGCTTATATGCATATAAGTATTTCAGTAAAAATATTAGACCCTTAGCCAGATCAGTTGCATTGTGAAAAGTAATAAGAATGAATTCTCTTGATATTCCTCCCCAACAGAAATAAAGGTCAGAATTACACAAGTGCTTTTTGCATTTTGGAAAAAACCTAAACCAATCTGAGGTAGGAATAAATCAGAAGAAACAAAATAAAAGTGGTATTTTATAACCATACCCTTTCTAGTTCCTCTTTTTAATGCCTTTATTTTGGTATGAATTTCTATATTGAATCATTTTAAAGAATAGCTTACATTTGCCGTAGTTCAATAGTACAGTATTTTTCCTCAGAACAGTACTTAAAATTAAATGACCTCCTTTCCACCTAAAAACCTCACTGTGAAGTTTCAATGACTTTAAACATGAAAAAGAGAAAAAGCAGTAACAGTGATTACAGCATTTTGAATCAGGTGCGTTGATTAATTTGGAAGGAGTGCAATCCTTACAATGCATGAATGCTGCCCTTTGCCAAGCCAAAAATCTTGCCTCAGATAATGAAATCTGCTTTTCTGTTGTTGCAAATAATGTTGTGATACAACTCAGTTCGTAGTGAAGTGAAGTAGGAATGGTGTTTTTCCCAGCATGCATAGTATTCTCTCTTTTCTGGAGGCTGTAGTATGCAATCCTATCAAAACTGCAACGGTTTTCTTCAGATCTTTTTCTTTAAATGCTAGGTGACAGCAATGTCTCTTGATTGGCTAATAAGGAATTATGATTTCAGAGGGGAAAGAAGGTCAAAGCATTACATTTTACTAAATGGATAAGCATTTGTTACACTTAGGAAGGACAGTCCAGCATTCAGTGTCATTACTGCAGAAAACCCAGTGTATTTAATTTAAACAGAGAATCAGATTTCTTCCTGAGTTGATTCAACTACGTCCAGTACCACAGTGAAAAGGAATAACATTTTTAAAAATAACTAATGATATTTGGTACCTAAGCTGACTTCCTAAAGAAACTTGATGACTGGAAGATGTCATTAGAAAAAAATATCCTACTTCAGGTTTCCAAGAGGTGGAAAGAACATGTGTCAGTGCTGTGCTTAGGTACTCAAATGTTCACTTCTAAACACTCTACTGTGTAACCAGTGAAAAAATTAATATGGTAAATACATGCCTATCAGTAGGGATCATATTAGATTGTTTATTGTTTGTTTCACTGGACATCAAGGTGTCATTGCTCCAGGCATGAAGGATAACCAAAGGGTGTAGATCTGATAAATGGCACAAAAGAGTAAATAACAACTCTGTTTCACAGCAAAGGAATTGGCTCATGAGTATATTATTGCAGTCCCAGAGCTGCCCACTCTTATGACGTTAATTGCCTATCAAACTTATGCCAACCCAGACTCTAATCGAGTTAAGGTGTTTGAGGCGTCACAGAGCTGAGCCTTTTGCTGCTAAGATTTTGTTGACGTTGCAGTATTTGAACAAGATAGAATATCGGCACGTCTGTTATAAACTCTCAGCTCTGTTGTAGGGCATGCAGGACATGTTGTCATGGCAAATTGCGCACATGGGATTGTGCTCTTTTACCATGACTGTGTCATTATTTTCATTCTTTTTCCTCAATAGTGGGAAAGAAAATTTACACATCATTTAGATCATTGGCAGACTTTAAACTACTTGTGAAAACAGTGAAAAGTTAGTATTTTACATCTTTTGAAAGAAGATAGCTATTTAATAACAAATACCTTTCTAATATCCATGTTTAAAGTATACTCTGCTTTGATTCTAAGCTGTTGTCAATGTTCTTTTCAAAAGCCTGTCCTGGTTTACTTCCTAAAACTAAAGATACTTTTCTGAATCAGCATTTTAATCTCATGTTGCCTTGCAGTAGATTTTAGTTTCTAAACTAAAGTCAACGTCAAAGATTTTACTTTGACTGTATAGACAAGTGTTTTCAGTTTGCAGAACTAAAACACTAGTTTTTTTAGCAAATATTGTGAACAAGTACTGCAGCTTGTAGCTATTGGAACTAATCCTTGGGAACTGGTGGCTCAGAGGAGTATGAATGGTATATTATCTAAGCAGAACTAACTGAAACATTTGGAGTCACTATGCAGTTGTTTGCACCCTATTTCATTACTGTTTTATCATTAAAATGAAGTATCTGGTACTGAGCTTTACTGAGCGCAGCGATAGGTTATGGTTTACTCACTCTAAGATATAAAATCTTACCACGCACTCTTTAAGAATAGCAGTGACTTTTCTCATGGAGAACTGGCCAGATGCTGCTGTGAGTCAGATAATGGAATCTGCTTCTGTAACTGACCAACTAAAGGTACTGCTCTTCTAGAATAGGAAACGTACTCATAAGACCTTCAAATAATTTGTTTCAAGGATACTTGTCTTAATGGATTAGATTTACAGTCTCCAGATGAAGGTGGAGAGTGCAAAGCCATATATTAGTTTTCATTTCAGTTCCAAATCTAATCTGGCACAGTAGTTTTTGTTCGCAATGGTTTTGCAGACTGTAGAGAGTACAGGGGTTTGCTTGCTTGGCAGTTTGTTTTAGTGGAGAGGCGGAGCTTTTCATAGCAAATTTGAATTCACTGATAATAGGATTTCTTTCCTCCACTTATTCTTAGAAGTAGTTCAGGACAGTGAAACATTTGCATATCACAGGCTGAAAATTACTAATGTAAAAGGCTCCACAGGTTAAGCTCTGTTGCACTGGGGTGCATGATGGTTGAGTAATTTTATTTTGTCCTGGGCGATATTTGATACTCTACTAAGGGAATACTTGGTTAGAAATTGGGAATAAATAGGTTATATTGCACCTCTGGTTGTCGTTGTCTTTTCAAATGTATTTCAGGTAAAATGACTGTAGAGGGAAAAAAGGCCTGAAAAAAAGTGACATCAACTCAACAAGGGTAAAAGTCAAAGGCACAAAAATTAGTTCTAAACTAGTTAATTTAAAAACCTCTAGCAGTGTCTGTCTTCTGATCCTAGGAAGACTGGTTCGTAAGGCTTTGTGTTGCTGATGATGTGTGTGTCAGTAGGAAGAACAAACTTTCACAGGCTGGTATCCTGATCTTTCAAATAGAACAGTTATCCAAAGTATCGTAATATAACGCAAGTGAATCGGTGCATTAAAACATATTTCTGGACACAATGACACAAAAGACAATGAATGATTCAATAGTTTTCCAGTGCAGTTGCCTAGCATATATATATATATATGTATATATATGTATATGTGTGTATATATATATATATATATCAGCAAATTTTGATGCGGTCTTCTATGTAAAGTTTGGAAATCGGGTTCCTATGTTGTCGGCAGAACATGTTTGTGCTGTTGATAATTGTTTTTCCTAAAAACTGCATTGAAATGCATTTCACATGTGGTCTCTCAGTCTGCTTTTGAGCACAAACCACTGACAGTGCAAAGGGACGTAAAGGGAATAATTGTTTAGGGCTATTCTTAAATGTAATTTTGATGGATTTAATTGTCTTCTCATTAACCATTTTCACTCACTGGTCAAAATGGGTCAAAATGAAAAACTATGATCTGTGAGCGTTTCTCAGAGCATCAAGCACAGAGTAATAATAGTTGAAATAGATTAAAAATCTAAAATGTAAAAATCTAATCTCATAGTATGACTTCTAAATTGGCATTTTAACTGTACCCTTTAATGAAGTACAGTAGGGCTATTTTTCAGTTTAGATTTGAATATAATTTTAAGGTGATGCACAGTTACAGTAGGCAAGTAAATAACTGCAGCTCTTCTGCCTCTCATAATTTACTGAAAGATCTTTTATAGTGTCTAATGAGCAGCACAGCCAAAAGTTCAGCCAATATTACCATTCCAAGACATTCCGAAACTGCAAGTCTGAAACCTCAAAAATCACAAATCATTACATTATTATGTTTAATTTTAAATTCTTCCATATGTCATTCCAAGTTTTGAATCTCAGATATTGTTGCCAGCAAGTTTTTCTAGCGCCCTGGGAACTGGACATTGCTCTTAAAGAAAGTATTAATTCATATATAATCCCGTGCTGCCAGTGGCGTGGGGTTCTGAGAAGAAAGTCATGAAGTATCTTGAGACTTCCCATGAAGTAAATGTTCATGAGTCGCTTCAGAGGTCTCATCTCACACCTGTAAACAAGCACGCTAAGAATGAGTACCTGAATTTGCTTTTTATCTGCAATATTTTGCATACTTCTCTCTGATAAGGGTAGCATACAGACTGCTTTCAAAATTTGCCATATTCATTCAGGAATTTTCTGAAGCTTAATTACTATTTGAAAGAGGGGTTGACATCTCAAGAAAAGATTTTCTGGGCAGAAAATATGATTCTGATCATCAGCGCTGTGATCCAAAATAATTTGCCCCATCTTTTGAGTTAGTGGTTTTTTCCAGGTGGCATAAATATATTTTTATGACCTTATTTTTATTAATCGTTGCTGGGTAACCAACTGTTCTGGAGTCCAGCAAGAACCCAGTCAAATCCAAATATTAAACTGCTGCTAATGTCCAATTTCTTAGATTATTGATCTCCCTCTCTTTTGTCTCTGCCCGTACTAATGACTCATTTTCAAGAGGCTGTTTTTTAATTAATTCTTCCACAAGGTGGTTGGCATTGCCAAATATTTGTTATCTACTTTCAAACTGTGATAAGAACTAAACTTACAGATTTTTATTATTGCTGCCGTAAGTTCAATGAGTTCATTTTGTGAAGGTGATTCCGTTCTTTCTGTGGAGACCATGACAATATAATCCCTTTCTGAAGGTACTGCTTAAAAGAGGTACACACAGAAAATTTATTCTAATCGTTGGAGGATTTTTCTATATATTTTCGTGTTCCTTTAAGTGGAAAAGGCAATTAGGGAAGCTTCCATTGCAGCTGCATATCTTTTCTGCAAGCAGAGTATGGATTAGTATTTAAGTCCAGTAGATGAACCTGAAGCACAAAGATCTTAAAGATTATTGTTATTTTCCATTAGCTATTTTTTCCTGCTCTAAATAGAGTTGTGGCTGGCCTACTAGGAAGAATAAAAAGCAGATTTTCATTTTCTGCTTGTATTTTTAATTCAGTGTTCAACAGAAGCTCATCTTAATTTGAGCACCTAGTTTTCCAATTTCTTGAGTAATAATGGGGTTGCCAGAAGGAATACGATCACTCTGTTTCTCACAGCAGAGCTCTAGGGTTTTGAGAGCAAAGTGATCGTGCCACTGTGTCTTATTTTCTGGGTAAAAATTACCTAGAGCTGCGCATTATGCAGCCTCTGCAGATTTCGAGAGGAATTCTTTAAAATAATTGGTGATATAGTTTGGCTATCTGAGTTTCTGGGGGACATAATTGTTTAAACTGCCTTAGGAAATGGCCATGATTAACAACTTTCTTATGAAAAAAAGGCTATAAAATTGGTTTAATTAAGGCATATTTTATATTCCCAAGGAGTAACCTGGGATCTCAACTTCTCTTTCCTGACACAACCGCCATTTCATGCATGAACACTCTGTGGGAAAAGTCCAGCTTTCTCCGCACGTGCGTTTTGCTCTGAATTCTTAGCTTGGATATGTTGATTGTTTTGTTTTCACATTTGGCAACAGGAGTAAACAACTGCATGAAAACCATGTAATATTCAGAAAGTAAAAACTATGAAAGCTCTACAGCTTTTTCTTATTCTTTAAAGAGAATTTCAGGAAGGAACAAAATAATAACGTTCATAACAGGAAATCCCATCCTAAGTGCATAGTGAAAAACAACTTCTTCCTCCCTCAACCACTTTGCAAAAGAGGTTTTAGTCCCTTGCCATGTCACTGGCAGATATCGTTGGAGAAAGTACAGTCAGCATAAAACCCCTGAAACAAACCATTAAGTCACAGAGCATGCTGTCCCAAAGACTTGGAGGGCTGAGGTCACTGAGGTCATGGTCCTGATAAGGGTGTGTTTTAATTGGTTTCTACTTTTTGTCCCCTGACTTTCTCTCCCTTCTTTTGCTCCCTCTTCCCCTCCACCAGCCTTCACACTTCTGATCCCTCAGTTGCTGTGATTCTAAAACTGTAGAGAGGAAAATGCAATTATACAAATATCACCATTACTGTGCCACGTTAGAGACAAGGGGAGCACGGGGCCTCCAGTACTAAGTAATCCTGTAAATTACTTAAAATAGCAACAAAGAGTACCATACACTTTTCTCATTGTCAAACTGAAATAAATAGGTCTTTCTCTAACATGCCTAATCCTGCTAAACGGTACAAAATCCTATTACTCAATGAATTATAAATCCTGCTTCAGCACCTCATTTGTCCTGGAGTGTTTCATTGTGAAAACCAGAAATTCAATACCTTATTTTAGTCACACAATCCTTAGCACAACTGATTTTCCTTCTCCCTTCCCCCATCCCCTCCTCCCGTGTTGATTGTGCTGAAATAAGGTTTATGTTACTGCCACTACAGACCCTGGTGAGGAAAGTAAAGACAACATTGACCTGTTTAAAAAACAGCGTACGCATATTTGTACCTATATTCTCACTCTGTGCTTTTGTAAGGTAATATAACACAGATTTAAGACCTTGGTAATTTAATGTGATGAACTGTCAGGTCACATTTGTTCTTCAGATGCACCTATAGTGGTAGTACATCTTTAGTGTTTTCCCCTTATTTGTCTTGTGAAATGTAAGTCTTAAGAGATGGCCACATTTTACACTGAAACCCTACAGTGACCAAAGTTCTGGGACCTTTACACGCATCAAACCTGCATAAAGCAGATGAAGTTACATATGGTCTTGTCTTTGGTGATGTGGTAGCACAGCGTGCAGACACTGCAGGTCCCAGCAGGCAATGGCTCTCTTCAATCTCTGCAGTGATATTTGGATTTGTTACTATTCCTGCAGCAGAAACGGCTAGAGGTGTTCCAGACGGTGTTGTGCAAATCAAGTCAGCGTCAAGTTCACGAGACTGTAGTGAGAAGATTGTTGTAGTCTTGAAGGAGAACTGGGGCACAGAGAAAGAGTTTTCTAGCAAAATACAAAACACAACCCATGGAAACCAGCTGAAGAAGAGCACTACGTTTTATTTGTTCTCTTTTGTTTGCGAACTGCAGGTCAGGCAGTACCTGATGATACAGGAGGAAGGGAGAAGTGAACGTGAAAACCATACTTCTTTACCTCTCATTGCAATGATTCGATACAGCACACAGTCCAGCTGCCCAAAACTGTCTCAGAAAGTGGATTAAATGTGGTGGGAGTTGCTGGGCATGTTGTGGTGAGACCTCAGCAGCCAAGTCATTTGGGCTAGAAATCATCCACTGCTCCTGGACATGCTTTAGTGCGCTTTGCTAGAGTTCCTTCTCCAGCAAGACTCACCTGCTGCAGCTTACATTCTTATTACCCTCTCCTGGTTCTGCCTCTGGTTGTAAGATGAAAATCTAAAACTGGTAATTCAAAGGGTTGTGTTTCAGAATATATGCCATAAGTATCTCACATGTAGTCGTTATCTATTTTGTTTTCTTGCCATCTCTCTTGCCATCTTGCCATCTCTAAATATATTTAAGATGTGGCAAGTATATCTAATTTAATTAAGCCTTTCAATTTAATTCATTTATAATGAATGACCACATTTATGTCATGTCTGTCTCTGCATTTATTTTCTCTTAAGTCTTTATGAAATAAAGAATTCCAATTTCTTAATGAGTGTATTTTCCACTTCCTACAATACATTTGAAAAATACTTTTTCTGTGTCAGTTCTGTTGTCCTTATAAAACCAAATACAAGCTGTTCAGTGATCTATTTTTTTCCAGAAAAATAAACTCTTTGTCGTATATGATAGTCTAAAATGAAACGTGGATGTTAGAACCAATTAAGCTACAGTCAGAAAGTCTGAGAAGATTTGCATCTAGCAAATAGTTTTTCCCTACCATATATTATTTTTATCATGCTGATCATACTATGAAAGAAAATTTGAAGTGTGGAGCAGATGAGGAAAATGAACATCTGCTTTCCCCAAGCAACCACTGGAGAGCAGGATGTGAGGGTGGAACAAATTCTTGTTCAATAATGACTGACAGAGGCCATTTCTTTCAGTGGTGATTTATGCAAGACCCTGAGGTTTCAATGCAGATGACCCGTGAATTCAAAAAGAACCTAAACCACGACTAGAATTACTGTCTAAGTAGTGGGAAGATCATTTGTAACTATGTCTGATTAAATATTTCAGATTCTACATCCTTTTTGTTGAACTGAAATTGTTCCTGGAATCAGGTTGAATTTATTTATTTTGGCTAAATTAAACCCAAATAAGTCTGGTTTTTTTTAAAAAAAAATTGTATTAGTTAATATTATCAGTACTAACACAAGCATTTTTATTTAAATTCTGAACAGGTTCTTACTTATTATTGGTTTTTACTGCTACCTGAAAGGAGGTTATAGTGAGATGGGTATTGGTCTCTTGAGTAGCAAGTGACAGGAAGAGAGGAAATGGTCTCAAGATGTGTTAGGGGAAGTTTAGCCTAGCTATTAGGAAACATTACTTCACCAAAAGGATTTTCCAGCACTGGAACAGCCTGCCCAGGGAAGCAGTGGAGTCACGGTCCCTGTAGGTATTCAAAAGACATGTAGATGTGTCACTTCGTGATCTAGTTTAGTGGTGGAATTGGCAGTGTCAAGTTTGTGGCTGGACTTGATGTTCTTAGAGGTCTTTTCCAACTTAAACAATTCTGTGTTTCTGTGATTTAGAAATAAATGTAAATTTTATTTTAAAAAGTAATTTAACAGAGACCTAAAACATTTATTTTTTCTTTCCTCAGCCTAGAAATATTCAAGCACGTCTAAAATTACTTTCCAGCTGAAGCATCGTGTTGTAGACTCTAGAGTTATCCTAGAAATCCTTGACATTTCTGAATAAGCGTTTTTTGTCTCTAATGATTCGTAGCTGTTATCTTAGTTATGAGTTGGTGCTTCCAGCAGGTCATCAGACAGACCAGTCAGCAAATGCTTCATAGTAATCTCAACCTACAGTCTTGACGTAAATCTGGGAAATACAAACATCTAATGAATTCTGAAATAATAAAACAAGTTACAGCTTTCATCTCCCTTCCTGAATGTACACAGTTAAAGCATTTTTTTTAAAAAACCAAAACAAAACTATCAGCAAATGAATTGAAGAGAAGAAGGAGCATGAAGAATGAGGGTGCACAAAAACTCCATTGTTTAAAAAAGGAGAAAAGAGGATGCAAAAGCTGTACAAATTGAAGACAACAAATATTCTGCATGCTGATACTGATCAGAGGGGGGGGGAAAAGCCGACTGAGAAAGATAAAATTTTAAGATTGCAGGGCAAGTATCTACAAAAGACTTGGGAAAAAAGCCTCATCTGCATTCTGAACTATGGATTAACAGAAGTTTTCTCATTACTGAATGTAGATCGGTAAAGCAGAGCACCTTGTATTTGAATGCAGTTGAAGACAGCATTGCTATTAATGCCTGTTTGTATGAAATTATACAGACAATGTTACAAATCTCTATCTCAAATATTTAATGGTTTTAGTCCTCCAAATTTGTTGGTCCTTTCACTCCTGAGTAATGTTAGATATGTAAACCAACCCCCTTGAAGCCAGTGAGGCTCAGCACACATCAGCTTTTGCCAGGTTACGGCACTCAAAAGCAAGGATACAAAAAGATGAGGGAGAGCAAAAATGCTGAATATGGAAAATGTGTAGTGAATGCTACCAGGAATCAGGGCTGAGCTGTGCGGGGCCGTACATCCAATTACACGCAAAGAATTTTACGTTTTTCTTTTGACTATCAAGATCTTTGATTGCTTCTGACTAATCCTTTCCTATGTGCTCTTTCCTTCTGTTCCAGTCCACGTTGTGTTCCCACAAGGAGAGAAGTGTCATTTCATGTGCTTTTGCTGCAGTGAACCAGAGCAAAGCCTTTGTTTTCATAACATGTTAAACTGTATTCTTTAAATTCTTCATTGATTCTATTAAGCTTTAAAAACAGCCCTTTCCCTCTCTCTTCCTCTCTTCTCCCTACCTCCCCACCAAAAAAACAGAAAAGGAAGAGAAATCCCCACCCCGTGCCCCTAGGCAGTGGTCTGGAATGATTGGCAGGCTCTGCTTAGAAAAGACCCCTGAATCCTAACAGCAAGGGTTGCTGCAGGTCAGGATGGAGGCTTATTTACAGAGCGACAGAGGGGCCCAGGGCTGAAAAGATAGCAGGAGGTACTGCAGGGCACTGCAGTGGCCTTCGCACAAAGCTGCACTGCGGTGCGGGGGCAGAAAGAGCAGGGAGCTTGGTGCGGGTCAGAAAGAAGCTCTGGGCAGAAGCTTTTGGGAGCCCCAGGACTGCAATAGCAAAGGGCGTCACAGGTCAGGTCTGAGGTGTTGTGGCAGAGTCACATGGAGGCCCAGGGCTGCAGTAACAGGAGGTGAAACAGGTCATCGGCGTTGGCAGGGATGCATGGGAGAAAGTTCTGAGGAAGAGCACGCCTTGCTTTAGCTGAAATGCTCTTGCTCCCACTCTTTAATGAGCATTCTCCTTACCCCTAAATACAGGAGATAACTCTTTCTAAAGTCTGTTTCTCTAGAGTCTTACAGCAGCATTTTACATATGGAGGAGAGACGGTATCACAAACTGCAACAGTGCTCGGGGTTTGTGCTGTTATATAATCTCTGGTATAAAAAGCAAAGTAAAACTGAATTTTCAGAGGACCTTGGGAGATTTGGGTTTATCAAACTCCCAGGCTAAAGAGACTCCAGAAAGTCTGCAGACAACAGGAGAAGAAGTCACTGTGTAGATTCCCTCAGGGCACAGAGTAATAGCTAACACACCAGCTGAGGTCTTGGGTATCAAGCCGGAATCTGCTAATTTGCAATAACACATTTGCACTAGTTATGAGATTACACACACGCATTTAAAGTCACCATGCTTTCTAGTAATATAGGTTAAAGAAAGTATGAGGTTTACTCTTCTTGTAGGAAGATATTCTTCTAGCAATATCAAGGGTTTCTGAGTATTTGTCTGAGCTGTTCACAAAAACAAAATGAGAAAGTTACTTCAGGGGAGAATGTAATTAAAAAGAAATAGAATTAAGAATTGTATGCTAGCTCTAGAACTGGTTAAATAGCTTTCTCCCTCTTCTCTTTCCTCCTTCTCTCCCTTCCCCTGAGAAAAACAATTTGGGAAATATTCAGGTTTTATAGTAAACTCTCCTGTATCGTATTGATTCCATCTTTGTTCAGTAGCAAACACTTACCTCCAGGAACATTTCATTTCATATATATAATAAGATATAAAAAGGAAAAAGAATTGCAACTTCACGGTTGCTACTTAAGTCCACTAAAGACTACGTATTTTACTACATATTATGTATTTACTTACCCATTAAAGGGTTCAGATCATGCTGTTGTAGTCTGTCACACTTAAAATACTGAAATCCAGTTTTATGAGCAGTAGGCACAATAAATATTTTGTGAACAATCTGGCATAAGAATAACAGTATAAATATAAAATAGTAATGGCATCGTTATCACAGCGAGAGGATATGTCTGAGATTATTACTGTGTTGGAATGGGTAATGTAAAATATTCTCTGTGCATTTGCCAGTAAATCTAAATGCAATATTTTATCTCAAGTTACTAAGTTGGTGTCCTTAACACAAGGAATAAATTATTTTCCCAAATTTAGATTAAAAGTAATGTTAGAGAGAAAGGACTAGATTAATCCGATCTTCTGTCCTGTTTGAGGGATGTATCTGACTTCTCATTCCACAAATTTTCTGGTTTGTGTTGAGCATGAGGTGGGATTTTTTTCCCTCCCTCCCTCCCTCTTCCACTCATTGCCATCCACAATGAACCCTTGCACTGTGGAGGTCAGTGTGTGCGTGTAAGCGCACCGCTAGACACCACAGATTCCTCGGTCCACTGCCTGAAACGCACTGCTGGCCCTAGCAGAGACTGGGGGCTCCAGGTCCTGTAACCATGTTCCGTATAACAATGTACAGGGTCACACCGAAATATTTCATTGAGGTGGCAATTGAAGAAATATGATAGTCTGGTAGACGATCACTGACACGCTCCAAATGATCCTTTCCACCTACAAATACAAGGGGCTCTAGGAGTAAGTTTTCTGGGGCGTAGCCGAATGTCAAAAGTAGACTACTTGTTCCAGGACTTCTGCCATTGCAGTTGTCTAATAGGGTGACATATTCTCTGTAATTCACTTCGCTCCTTGCTCATCAAAATGTTTACAGTCCCTTTGTTTCTCATGGCTTGAACAATGCGATGAATGCTTGAATTTCTTGCTTCTGCTTTCCTGCATGCTTCAGTGCAAATCCTTCACCTTCAAGAGAAAAACATCTAAATAAGTCTTCTGGCTTTTCTTGTTTTTTTCTACGCTTGCTTATTTCACTTTATGAAAACAATTCTTCTTTGCGTGACCTTTTCCCTTCCAGACTGGGCGCCCTCTCTGTGCTCTGTCATGCTCCCGTCTTCGTCTCTTCACTACCATCCATCCACATCCCTTTGCTTCTCAGAATCCCTCCAGTGATAAATAAAAATGCATAACAGATGTCATAATTCTGCTGCTCCTTCCTGGTTCTGCTCTGAAGAGGTGTGCGCCATACAGATTTCTCTGGGAGGATATTTGGTATTTGAGCCCTGTCTTTACATGAGGTCCTTTCTCTTTCGCCCACGCAGCATCTTGTACTTGCAATAAGAATGCACAGGCATAGCTTGACTGATCTCTCTAAACCAAGCATGGCTTACGATCGTATCCAGCAAGCGAGAATGGATCCTAACAAGCAGGACAGAATCTCTCACAGACTGCAAATGCTGGTCCCCTTGGAAACTTCTCCCATACCAAGAAGACTGAGTGCCTAGTTTGACACAAAAAATGGCAAAACTGACCATGTGACAGAAGTAAATCAGAAAACAGGAAGTCACTTGACTGCTCACCTTCCTTTCAAAGGCTGACCTGTGTCCAGAAGGCGGTAACAGCAAAAAGAGGTGCAATCTGTGATGGAAGTCATTTTTAATGATACCAAAAGAGGAATATTGGCATAGTTTTAATGCATTCGTATTTTTACTAGGTTGTGCACTGAACTCCAAAGATTCTATTTTTGAATATGCGTTGATAATGAGGGAC
The DNA here is from genome assembly GCA_033558235.1 of Neomorphus geoffroyi. Classification (NCBI taxonomy): domain Eukaryota; kingdom Metazoa; phylum Chordata; class Aves; order Cuculiformes; family Neomorphidae; genus Neomorphus; species Neomorphus geoffroyi. The sequence continues at coordinate 13,492,068 of JAUMJM010000038.1, forward strand.
TGATTTAAATAAGTTACATACTCATTTATAAGTGCACTATAAATGCTGTAAAATGTCAGCTTGTAAATAGAGCTGGAACATTGTTACTCCACATTTGGACACACAAAATGATGCACTGGGTTACAAACACATTTTTTTTCAATTGTTTGTCTGCCATCAAAGCACAGTTTATTCTGAGCACCATTCAGAAGAAAAGAGTGCTGAGAAAACTCTTCTGTTTTCTTCGTAATTTTCACCTATAGTTTTAACTACAGCTAAAGCTTTAACGCCCCGGTTGCCTAGGCAAGAAATGAAACACAATTTTAAACACAGTTTTAGCACCAAGCAAATTTTTAGCACCAAGTAATAATCATTCCATCCATTTTCAGCATAATGCTGAACTGCATACTTAAATAAATTACTTTGCTGGGTAACAAAGAGGTTATTCTTTTCCTTAAGTGCTTTGCTGAACTACATACTTTATCCCTGGCTATAGGTAGTCCATCCAGCACGGATATCAACAGATTCTGCACTTTTTTAGCAGATCTGTGATAAAAACAGTAGAATGCAAAAATACATAGAGCAGGAAATAGTATGGATCAAAGGCAACTCATGCAAACTAAAATAAAGACAAAGCAACTGCCAATTATAAGTATTTTTTCTGTGGTTCCACTATGAGAAGAAAAAAAAAATACAGAGAGTTCAACTGCACAGGTGTCAGCCTCCTATTGACCCACAACTCTGACAGACTAAGATTTTAAGTAAACAATAAGAATAAAAGACTAGACATATAGCAAAATAAGGCCACATGTTTCACATTGGTTTTGTAAAAAATTAGAAAACACTTTGTAAGTGTTTTGTATCTTTTTCAACAAACACATTTGTAACAGAGCTACTTATACCCATTGGAATTATGTTTCTCAGTCCACTATTAATCATCAGAGCTATTCCACAGTTAACACATTCATATCAAAAAAGCATATCTTAAAAAAAGAGGAAAAAAATTATGAATATATAGGTTCCTTTTGATTTTATTTATTTATTTCTGCCTAGAAGGCTTTTATTCATGAATAGGGAATTTATAATTACAAGGTTCAGGCCTTTATACATCAAACATCAGTCTAGCTTTGCAAAAATTGCCATGGAAGGCAATAACTTTATTCATGTGCATGAAAGTGGCACTGAACAGGTCTGGGCTTAAGCAAGTGACTCCATGTGATTTATTTGTCTCTAGGAGCTGTCTCTTTCCCTTTTTCCTTCATAGGTGTATTTTTACACTCCGTGAACGTTAAGTAGTTCAAACACGGGATGGGAAAGAAAACATCTCTGCAAACATGAATCAAAATTTAATTGCTATTAAGAAATATACAAGTGATTAATATTCGCAAAATATTAAGCCTCATGGACCAGCTCTGCAGAGTGTAGACCTAGGAGCACTTTCACAGCAGGTTAGGTAGTTCTTCTATCTCTTGTCCAGCAATAGTGCATGCGGTCAGGTGATGTGGAAGGTGCCCACCTTTGCCACACCAATATTGTGTTTAATTTACATGCTGACATGTACATTTCTGGCAAGTCCTGGCAGAAATGGACTCACAGGCAACCTGAATTAGTAAACATCCCTACCACCTTCAGCTTTGTATTTCCTAATAATAAAGTCCTAAGCAGCTGCTTAAATTTGACTTAAAAATATGATGTAAAAAATCTCAAGTCACAGTTTTCCTCTTCGTTGACATTCAAGAATTGACAACCCAAATTAGCCATTTCTCCTTTCTTTTTTCTCACTGAATTTCCGTTTCTATTCTTGAGTGTGATATAACAGAGTCAGCAGCTTGTTTCCATTCCTTTGCAGAGGAATGTTTATTTACTGAATTTTAAAATTGAAAACTAAATTTCATGGTATAGATAATGACATCCTTCCAACTAATACAATTTCTTACAGCTTACATATTTGGTCCTCATCCAGTAAAATATGGTAATAAAGACTGGTAATCACTAGAAACAAAACAGTTATCATTTCTACATGGAAAAAACCTCTTCTATCTCTTATTAAAAGTGAATCAAAACTCTCCAACCATTACAGCGTATCAATTGCTGCCTCTCTGATAGGATAGAAACCCTCAGGAAGATAATATGTTTCTTTTTCATTCCAAAGGTCAGAAATCTTGTATGTGAACAAAGAGGTCGCTAATATTGACCAGTACAACTGTGAGAGCAGCTGGACCTACTCAGAATACTCGCAATCTTCAACATTTGATCTAATGATGCAAAAAAATTGTCCTAAATATTGCATAAATTCTAGGATGTAATATGTAATATTTGGCAGTTGTTACTTGAGGAGAGAGAGGACTTCAGCCACGTATAAACTGTGCTTTATTTTTTCCCTTTATTCTCCCCCTTCCCACCCCAGCCCAAACAAATTTGCTCAAAAGCTCCTCCCACATCTGCTCCTTTTCCTGGATCTTCTCCACTATCACAGAGATCCTGATTATCATTATGCTTCCAAGTGTATTCTTTCTTTTTTTCTCCACCCCCTTTCCAAACTGCATACGACTGTCTCTCGTACAGTACTTAATTCTGTATCAAAAGGAAGTGAGTTTCAGCATGTGCCTTGGTTATGAGCATTTTAGAATCTAAATTATGCCTATTGAACTTTTGGTCTAGGGCACAGGTCTGGGAAGAACAACATGTGGGCAGGCTATTCTTCTAATTAATTGTTTGCTTTCTCTGGCTGCTCTGAGAATCTGTTCTTTGTCCTGCATATCTGATAACGTCACGGCTCTAAGGTTCTTATAGCCATGTACCTTAACGCGTTTATATTTCAGAGTCTTCAGATGGGTTCCAAGCTGTGGTCTTATTAACAGAAACCAGAACAGGGTGGAAGCAACCTTCTTGATAACCACTCAGTCAAGGCCTCCCATTCTGACTCTTATCCCTTGCTTTTTCCATGACCTCCCTATTTCACTCACAAACCAGCCATAATCAACCTTATTACAGTAACAAACATCTTGCATTCTCTGATCTATTGCTTCTAATCTCACAATTTGCACTTGTCTATAATATCACATTTATAAACACAGTCCTGCGCCTTCTGTTCCCAAAGCACAGGCTTCCTTCCACCTTGCAAGTGACTGCGGAATCCTCTTACACTCTAAGAGATTCAGGGTTCGTGATTAAGATAACAATAACTTCTAGGTGTGAAATGCTGGTTTTACGTGTGGAGCAAGGGAGTGTTAAACTTCAAATGTAGTACACAAAGCGACATTAGATGAGGTCACTCTTAGTTTTCCCATTTTGAAATGCTTGGTTTGAAACCAACCAGCAATAGTCTCGTAGTAGAATCACAGTTAAAATTTGCCACACAGACTAGCTGAAACGCTAGACAACAGAGGGACCTAAGAGGATTTAGCTCTTCTATCACCATCTCTCATCAGCGTTATTCACACCAACAGGACTGCTGAAGCCCTAAGAACACACAAGATCAGAAACCCATCTGGCCTGGTCACCGGCCAGTGATGTGGATACCTTGAAAAGAGTAAAAGAAGAGGCAACCAGTGTTACTTGCTCTGCTTCCCAACACCTGTCTCAGAAGTTCCTCAGATCCCAAGCAAACATTCATTTTATAAGTGTAATGAGTCAGATGCACCCAAATACATGTTGTGTAGTTGTCTAGGCATGTTCAGTTAGGTCTTTCGAGACAGAGAGGTATCAGGATTTCTGTATGTGCACTGGTACTGCTTACAAGTGAAATACTAAATGTCTGCTGCGTATGGAGTTCAGTGCACCTGGGACGTACACCAATGTTTCTTTCTAGGGTTCTGGTACATATAAGAAAAGAGAGAAACACAAAAAGAACACAGAAGATCTCTTCTTGAGGAAAGAACAAAGGTACTAATGACAGCCATATGTTCACTCCTCTCAAAGTAGGACTGCCGAAAGTTCAGTCCTATCAACATGACTCTCAGCACTGTAGGCAGCTGTTCAGCCTACAAACGTCACTTCAGATACTCGGTCACCCACCAATGCCAGAGGCATACCATAATCCAGGGCTTTGAGCCATGGAGATGTGTGCATCTGAGGTTAAAGAGACCAAACAACTATCGCAACCACCTTACCAACTGCTGCACAATTTAATCCAAAGTGAGAAGATCTTACAATTTGCAGAATCATCTATACTCACTGAAAAGTCCTCATTATTGGCTTCTTCCAGTTTAAACAGATGAGGACAGTAAGAAAGGAAAAGATACGTTGCAAACATGCCAAATGGATAAGGTGAGGGTGTGGGAACAATGGTTTTCATTACAGTGCAGTTTCACAGAACTAATTAAGGAGAATTGTAAGAATAAAACTATAAAAAGTTATGAAAAGTAGAGGAAAAAGTAAGAAGAGAAACAGACAGGGCAGGTGACTGTGCAGATGATGGAATGAAAGAAGTGGGGGTTTAAAGAAAGGGATCTCTTGTCAGCAAAAGCAGAGAACGTAAAAGTAAAAACTGTCATTGGATGATCAGAATGGCAGCTGGATGTATCTGTCACTCACAGCTATAACAGCGTTTACAAAGGTGGAAAAATCCTAACTGTATAATCTTTCTTCTTTTTAAACAAAACATCTGACTTTCACATTCCGAGGTTTCGTAATAACCTCTGGCATATGAGTGCAAATGGGTTCAGTTTTCATGTCTGCGCTTCAGAGTGAAAACAAGGTCAGAAAGGAGTTGCATTTTTCCTCTTCTCATTGAAAAGAAGTGATATTTTGACTTGTAAGGAGCCAAGCGCAGTTCACGTGCTTGGTTTCCTCTGCACTGCACGTAAAAACAGGAAAAGCCAGCCTTTTGGCTGTGCTTCTTTTTATTGTTGGTTGTTTGACATGTTTTTCTATTACAATTCACAGCAGGGAGCATTTATCTCCGTTATGAAAACCAGTTGGCCCATTGTTAGGAAAGAAAGCTGCCCTTCCCCAGTAGGAAGTCAAGTGTCTCTCCAGTGTTGTAGAGAGGCGTTCGGCAGCTGAAGGCAACATGTGTCGGTGGTAGGAGACTACGTGCCCGCAGCACTGGTGCTCCTGTCTTTGATTAGAACAAGCGAGCTTCCTCTTGCACGCGTTGGGAAGTGGTGGCATGCACAGCGGGCAGTGGCAAACCCAGCAGCACACCCACTTCCCCCTGTTAGAGATGGGGGGGGCTTTGATGACAGCATCTTTTGTGCAGCCCTGGCCAGGAGAAACTGGGGGGTTTCTTTCTTTCTTTCTTTCCCTAATATTGGTTATTTCGAAGGAGGTGCTCAACCATCCTCATTCACTTATAAAATGCTATTATGGCACCATAAGCTTTTCCTGCTTCCTCTTTTCTTCCAAAAGAGTAAGAAATACAATATTGCTTTCCAGTTTATTCATATTCTTTTTTGTTGTTTTTCCAGGCCTAACAGTTTTATTCATATTCAATTTTTTTTACAGTTCTAAGAGCTCACTTCACCATTTCTTTTTCCCCCAGACAGTTTCCTTAAACATTCACATCTGTTAATGCCTGATTATTCATGAGGGCATTTCTCAGAATTCACCTTCCTGTTCAGCAAACGTGATAAATGTGTTGTTTAGCTCAAAGGTATAAGCCTGACAATTCAAAATCAATCCATGGGCTTCTGCTTCTACAAGTCAGTCTTCTGGCCAGTGCTTGGGAGACATTGCGTCATTGAGAAGACCTAATGGAGTTACATTCAGTCCAGGTTAAACAAAACTGGCCTCAACTGTCTAAATCAAATAATAAAATGAATTTTAAATATAATACAAATCATTCACCAAGGATTGAAGGCTCAGCCTGTGTGATCATTCAAAATGGGCTTCAGAGAGAGCTCTGTATCTGCTCCTTTCAGCAAAATTCAGATCTGAAGTCAAACTTTGTGTTTACATAATGTTATTGTCAAAATCTGAACCAAGACCAGGGAAAGTCAGATCTTCATCTTGATGTATAGTTTATGACTTGGTCATGTATCTGATAATATTTAAAATATATAATTCAATTACTCTACTTTCTTTTTAAGTCATTATACACAGTGTATTGGATAGTTATAGTTCGGTTTTTATTGGATTAATAAAATTATTGTGTAATCCTCTAGTTATTATTATTAATATTTCTCTTGGATGAGTATTTGTTATTATACATGGGTTACAAGCTAATAACAATAGCTCTAAGACTAGAAAGCAAAACATAGATAAGCCATAACTGAATTCTCACCTTTTAAACTGCTAGTGCAAAGCTTCACTTTGTACACTTTTCTTTTGGGCTCAGTTTTACCTTTGTAAAGTATATAGAAGCAGGAGTCCACACTCAAGAGTTCATATCCTAGCGTCTGCTTGTGGGCTGTAATTTTTTTAATATAGTCTGATTTTCACTGTCTCTTTAATGCACACGAAACAATTGCTTTAGTGCAAGGTATTTCATGTGCTGTCAGTAGCCTTTGGAATTTGCATTGTTCCTTATTGCTTTTGTTCTTTTATTAAGCCCTTAAAAATTCAGAGCACTAGGTTAAATCTGTGGGAAAAATATTTATATCCAAAGATCTTACAAAGATAAAAATCTCACTGACTACAGCTCTTCAGATCTGGCTTGTGTAAATACAGACAAAACAGCAGTACAAGAAAAATAATTAATTGTAATGAAAAAATACAAAGCAAACAAATCCCAAATACTGGGGTATTTTTCAGTTTGTTATCCTAAGATTTTAGAATTCCAGCTAGCAAGGAATACAAACTTCCTCATCAAACTGTATTAAAAGTCCAAAGTATTTCAGACTTCAATTCATCTGTCTTCTAGTTATTTTTTTCTGAAATCATGCAGCATTTTGTCCATGAGTAGTGGTATTAAAAGCTATAGATGCCCATCGTTTGAAATATCCATTTCCGTATACTCCGTTGTACAAAAATAATAATAAAAAAATTGTAACTTTTGACACCACATGCAGTATTTTTTAAAATTTTAATTTTGCACTTTCTGCACAGTTTCTTGTTTATAAGACTTAGGTGGACATAGACTTGTCAAGATTGTATCAATATAAATCACATTGTAAGTCTAAAATATTAAGATTTAACTTTGTTGATCAAGGGGTATAATCAACACAAGGGTTCAGCGCTTTCCCGGAGAAGAAATGCATTCCCTGGCAATGGACAAATTCCAAAAACATTTTGAACGGGAGATCAAAGTGATTTCGCTGCCTTGCTAGGTTTGCATCCATTAGCAGAGTTTATTTCTTCTAAAAAGCAAACACTTGCCCTTCAAATGGAGCAGACTACCCCAGGTATAAGGTGTCTCCAGAAATGTTCCCCATAGAGAAATACAAAAGGTCTCATTTTTCACCTCTTGTTTCAAGGGATGTTAGTTTGTGTACTACATCGTATCATCCTAAAATGTATTTTAAAAAGAAAGTATAAATATTTCCAGCAAAGCCACTTAATCTGTTTGCTTACTATTGCTGCCTCCTTCTGAGACTGCTTTTTTCCTTAAGATGAAAAAATAAATGAACGGTTCTCTGGGCACCCATAGATTCTTCTTTCTTCTTAGAATCAGCCTTGGGAAGAAGCTAAAAATTGCATTTAATAAAATTCTCATGGATCTCAGCAGATGAGTAGTTCAGACAGGATTGAAATCTTTTTGGAAAAATAAAAAAACAAAACCCAAAAAACAAGATAATGGTAACAAGTCATTACACATCTTTCACTAGAGACTGAAAAATAAAGAAGATCCTCTTGAAGATAAGGGTAAATGGAACTATGGGTGTCGTTTATAAGGGACAACAGGTTGAAATTTCACTAACAGGCACAATCACTGATAACTGTTTTCTGCCTCTCAAATCTGTTAAACATCTTCCTATTTTGAAAACAGTAATAATAAAATAATCTGCTATACCACACGTAACAATAATCAGCTATAACCGGCTAACTGTACATCTTCTTAACAGACCTGGAGTTGATGTTCAGCCTTCAGTCTACAGAACTGAGATACATTTTCATTGTCAGCTTTGCCTGCTGTAGTAATTGTGCATGAATATTGACTGTCGTAAAAGACTCCTTCATAAAAGAGTCAGTAAATCTCATGAGTAGATCTAATCCCTCTTATATTTGTCTAAATTGGTCACATCTTCATTATTCCTATTGTTATTTTTTTAATGCGATAGTGCCTACAGATCTCATGTGAGATTAGGGCTTGCTGTGCTAGACACTGTACAAGTAGAAAGTGAGACAGTCCCTAACCCTAAAGCACTCCTGGTCTAAACAGACCCAGTAGGAAAGGAAGCAGAATCATGGAGCAACAAAGTAGTTTTGCCTGAGGTCACATAGCAGTTCATTAGATGTTTTGGGGGAAGAGGTTGATCTTCTGCCACCCTTTCCAAATCTCTTACATATACCTCTTATACAGTGACTGAAATTTTCTGTAACGTTTACAGCTGTAATTTTGCCTTTACTCGGATTTGTGATTTGCTTGCCACAAAGCTGCTCCCTGCTCTTGTACATTAATGTTAACTGCAAAAGTGAGATTCGTTTTGTCATTAAACCCTGGCTTCATCAAAAGGAAGCCTTTCTTTTGTCAATGACTTTTTCTTAGAGATAATAGTGTTTTGCTGCTGCTGGTGCCTGTTGCACAATTTCCAGATAGAGCTACTGACCCAACTCTTCCTCCTTCTATCCTTACTCTAAACTCCATGCACACAGCTGTTACCAGGAGTGCTGGTTTGGTGAGGTAGAAGAGCTAATTGTGTCTAACTGAATGTCTCTAGCTTGTAGCACTGAATTATTATAACTTATATTATCTGGTTCTGAACCATCTTCAATATTCCTTTGCACCCTCAGTACAATTACATTGTTCACAGCTATGATTTCATTAGCTATTTTGTTAGTCTACTAAAATATTCTAGTCTAGAACTAAGGAGAATAATTTTTCTCTCTGGAATCACACAGTGTGTCACTGTGATGATATTGCACAGACTGCACATAATTTTGCATGTTTTAATTATGATTTTCAGCTCACTTCTGTGGGCTTTTTGTATTATTATTGTTCGATAACTGGAGATTCTGTTCCAAAGATTTTCAAAACTTGAGCAATCTGGCCTAACTTTGACATTAGCCCTGTATTAACAAAGGATTAAACTGCACTTCCAACTTGAACGAATGTGCAATTTTGGTTTTAGTGGTGACTAAGCCACTTCATTCTCACACTTTTTTATAGCTTTAGCAGAACATTGTCTAGTTCTGAGGGACTATAATGTTACCTGTTCTTTCAGCACAGCATCTACAAACAGCTTAACCCGTGTTTCTACTTTGCCCTTTTTATCTACAAAGAATCACAGTATCACAGTATCATAAGGTTGGAAAAGACCTTTGAGATCATCAAGCCCAACCTATGACCCAACACCTACAACTACTCCTACTTGTCAACTACACCATGTCACTAAGTGCCTCATGCAATCTCTCCTTAAACACCTCCAGGGACGGTGACTCCACCACCTCCCCGGGAAGCACATGGATTCGTGTTGGATGGCCGAGCCCAAAGAGTGGTAGTGAACGGTGTCTCATCCGGTCGGCAGCCAGTCACTAGTGGTTTCCCTCAGGGATTGGTGTTGGGCCCCATCCTGTTCAATATCTTTATTGATGATCTGGATGAGGGGATTGAGTGCTTCATCAGCAAGTTCGCAGATGACACCAAGGTGGGAGGAAGTGTCGATCTGCTGGAGGGTAGGAGGGTCCTACAGAGGGACCTTGGCAGGCTGAAGAGTTGGGCTGATTCCAACAGCATGAGGTTTAACAAGTCCAAATGCTGGATCCTACACTTTGGACACAACAACCCCATGCAGAGCTATAGACTGGGTGCAGAGTGGCTGGAGAGCAGTCAGGCGGGAAGGGACTTGGGAGTGCTGGTGGACAGGAAACTCAACATGAGCCAGCAGTGTGCTCAAGTGGCAAAGAAGGCCAATGGTATCCTGGCCTACATCAGGAGTAGTGTGGCCAGCAGGACTAGAGAGGTCATCATCCCCTTATACTTGGCATGGGTCAGGCCGCACCTCGAGTGCTGTGTCCAGTTTTGGGCCCTCAGTTTAAGAAGGATGTTGAGATTCTGGAGTGTGTCCAGAGGAGGGCAACGAGGATGGTGAAGGGGCTGGAGCACAAGCCCTGTGAGGAGTGACTGAGGGAGCTGGGATTGTTTAGCCTGGAGAAGAGGAGGCTCAGGGGAGACTTTATTGCTCTCTACAACTACCTAAAAGGAGGTTGTAGTCAGGCAGGGGTTGGTCTCTTCTCTCAGGCAACCGGCGACAGAACAAGAGGACACGGTCTCAAGCTTCGCCAGGAGAGGTTTAGGCTTGGCATTAGGAAGAAGTTCTTTACTGAGAGGGTGAATGGCCATTGGAATGTGCTGCCCGGGGAGGTGGTGGAGTCACCGTCCCTGGAGGTGTTTAAGGAGAGATTGGATGAGGAAGCAATAGGAAGCGCCATACCTGTGTAGCAGATCTACAAGCCTGACACAGAGGGAGAAGGGTACATTGTCTACCAATTGCAGCCTTCCCCACTCAGTCGTTATGAGATATTGCTGTGATGGCGCCTTCCCATGTAAGCAGAAAGTTTTCTGATAAAAAACTTCAGAAGAACATTTTCTTTAGAAACAGTTCTGCCACTGGCATATATTCTGTTCTCTTCCCCCCCTCCCCTCTCATTTTTTATTATCAAGAAAGTTTGCATGCAAAGAAGGCCTATTTTATCTGAAGAGTTTGTGCTACTCTGGTAACCATTCCCCACCTGAAGCCCTTAATTGTGTCGACAGTAGCCATTTGCCAAGTTTCACACAGAGGGTTATGACTTCAGGTGAGCAACAAGCAACGGGAACGGACGGACTCCCAGGAAAGAAAGATGCCATTCTCATACAAATGTGTCTCTAAAAAGAGGGAAATAAAATGTACTGATGCAAACACTCCTTTAGTGAAACTTCAAGATGTAGAAGTTAAAGGCACAAAAGTCAGAAATTTCAGCAGTAGGGTTTCTACAGCAGCTCTAAAGTTGACTGCCGTGTTGTATTTCTCATCACACTTTTAGCTTTTGTGTCTGTCTCCTGTGCTGATTTGTGATTGTGAACCTGACCCTTAATATCTGAGAAAGTTTATATTCTAAATTTCTGACACAATCTATCTCTGTTTAGCACCGTGGCTTCACTTTGCAAACTAGGAGCATGTGCATGTAAAGGAAAGCTCTGAAGTTGTTTCTCTGCGAACACTGAGCTGGGCTGTCTTGACTCCCGCAGGTCTAAAAGCCGTCTACAATTATTTTGCATGAATGGAAAACTTTTGTACTAAGTATCTTCTTCAATACTTCTGGCTCTTTACATAGTGAGAAAGTATCTGATCTGTAGTTCATTGCAACTTCTTTTGTTGTTCATTTAGTTTGCATTCAGCTTCTTGGACAAAATTAAAGCCATTGAAGGCAGAGGAAACTTCAAGTAGTCAAGATCACTGCGAAAGCTGCACAGGCATTTATCTGAATTGCCATTTTAACTGCGAATTAGGTACAAAATTTAGTCTTGCATTGTATTTCCCATTTGCAATTAGTTTAGACTTCTAAAAGACAAAGTTTTCAGTTTTCTTGGAGCTGACTCTGGAACCTACCACCACGTACGAAGAAAGGCACACCCTTGTCTGCTTCAGGTTTCCCTCCAGAGCTGAAACTCTTTACTAGTCAAAATACGTGGCTAACCCATCTTTAAATGTGTCAGTCTCCCATCTTTGTTAGTTTAACCCAGGCAGTTAATTTTCCTACCACCTTTCTTCAGCTGTAAGAACAGGCAGTCTATTTGCTTTAGGATTACTTTAGTGGCTGTGCAGTGACACAGATTTTAAATGAATAAAATAACCGAAGCTTCCCTACTGTGATGCTGGTTTACTGCACTGTATTTTCTTTACATAAAGACCCAGAAAAATTTCAGTCACCTGAAATTTATTGCAAAAAGCAAGCTAAATCAGACCATACAAATGGATACATTGTAACGTGAACCTTCTCCATTCTCTGCTGAACATAGTGCAGTAGGTAATAGCTGAATATATTTTCATTCATTCTGAAAACTTAAGCAATTCTATTATAATGCGTATGCAGAAAGGCTTAAATTGAGTTTGTGAGGGTAATCTTTCTTGATTGGTTTTCTAATCTTCCTTGATTGATGCTGCTACCCCAAAATTATTTTTAAATATTTTATTAATAATTTTTATTTCTGGGATACATTTGCTCTTATTTAATAAACAAAAAACCACCGCAACAATAATGACATAGGGGCATCTTATCCTTGATCTAAGATTTATTGTAAAACTGTGGTGTGAGTGAACACCACAAGAGGTATAGACAGACCCATACTATTTAGTAAACATTTCTATCAGCTGTTTTCACTCCCCTTGCCTATCTTCTGTCCCTGGATTTTCTCCAGATATTTTTTACATCTTCCCCATCGCTGGTTCACCAACCCCATCTATCCCTTTTGTCTCAGACTTGGTCTGGTTTACTCAGATGGCTCTAGCCCCCCCCTTCCTAACCCTATATCTCAATCTCTCTTTTTCCCTCCATAGTCTCCTAGCAGAGTTGTACCTCCACTCCGCATCTCACAGGGGCATAAATATTGCAAAACAATTGAGCAAACAAATAGAATTTACTAGCGTCTATGCAGGGTTGTGTGCAGGCTTCGTGTATCCCAAATGAAACGTTTACTGCTGTACATATCATGGTCTTCTCTCTTTCCTGGCTTACCAGACTCCATTGTATTGGAAACCACAGAATTTTATGTAGAGATCTGTTGTTTAGAGAGTTGTCTCAAAACTGGACAATACAAGTCTGATTGCTGGTGTGCTTGAGTCTTTTTTTTGCATAACTACTGAGATGACCTTTAGATTGCTGTGTTGGGAGGTGACTCATGAAATGCAAGAAAATAATTTTAAATCTGAAAATAAAAATAAAAATATAATACCCTCCACCCCCCACAATAAAAGATTATGTGGAACTGACATAAGCCAAATATACATTGAGCTGTTGCTTGCTGTTGATATGAATGAGAGGAAGAAAAACTATTTCCATCAGCTGGCCAACATGCTAACGCTGTGAGGGGATAAATTATTTGGCCACACCTAAAAGATTCATGGGGATTAGTAAAGTCCTGGTGTAAATTCCTAAACTTGAGTCTACGCCCACAGACCATGAATTTCTCTCTGCTGATCCCCTGGAACCCGTTACCTGAAACATCCACCTGCTGCTGCGTGGCTGCTTAGCGTCAGCACCACCGGCACCTTTGGGGGGAGATTAGCAGCCACAAGTGAGGAGTTCCTGCAGTGCAGACCTGCACAGGAGACGAGGGGATGAGTTTGGCAGCTGGTGTTCGGAGGTGGTTCAGGCCAGCCAGTGTGAGCAGGATGATGGTGAGGAGCGCACTCTCATGGAAGGTGGGATCTGACCAAGGGGAACAAAGTGCTGCGAGTTAGGTGTGAGGTTTGCGAACAAGGTGTCTGCAGGAATGCTGAGCGTGTGGCAAAACTAAGTGTGAGCTCGTAGTGATTCAAGCTCACCTGACCGCAGGTCTTTTGGTGGACATTTAGAGAAGAAAGAGCAAGATAAAACAGCTTTCCGTGAAGACACACAGTATCTTCCACTGTGCGCTGCCTTGGAAAGCTGTTGATATTGTGCACATGATCTGGGGGCTGTTGCAGTCTTCCTTAGGCTGACATTAAAGGGAGTTTTGTGCGAGCAGAGTGGTGGCACAGAACAGAGCCCTCACTCAGCTACCCAGGAGGCTTCCGCGGTGGGTGGTAAGTTTTCAGGAGTCATCAGATGGCTGCTGAACTTGTGATTAACTGCCTGGGACACCCGAAGGAGTATGTTAAGAAAGGTACCTTGGACCACACATCACTGAACAGGGGCATTAATTTTCTGTTTTGAGAAGAGTCAGATTTATTAACAGTTTGTGTATTTGAAGCTTTGTGTGCTGGGCAATGCACCCTGCTCTCATTGTTAATGGCAATAGGAAATATACACATAACCCCCCATGTACCACCTAGGTAATTTCCCTCTAACAGTGCAAGTCTCTAGAAAAGAAAATTCAATCATATGTGTAAGAAAAGAACATGTTTATGTCTTAACTTTATTTCACCTTAAACTGCAGTGGTTAAAAAATGTTAAACTACTCGGTATTAATCAAATCAAGATGCTTAAATTTATCTTTTAGATAAATGTAACTCTCTTTTGTAGCTTGAAATATTTTTTTTAGGAAGATAAAGTTGTGAGAACCTTTGACTGATCTCTAGTAAATTATTTTACTGCAATTTAATTTGCCTGAACAAATATTTTTAGAACATTAACAGAAATGTAAGGAGTAAATTTCAAAGCCTATCATATAATTTCATGTACAAATATTTATATACATGGTCCCAGGGAAGTTAAAAATGTAATGTTTTTATAGAAAATAGACAATACAGCATATAATTTCCATACAGTATATAGTATCTAAAATGGCAGAAGGGAGAAGAGAGAACTCTCTTTCAGTATCTCCAAGAAAACAACTTTCATTTAAAATGCAGCTGATGAATGTTATCAAACTTAAATTTTCTTTGGTAGTACTGATAAACCAAAAATCCTAGATAGAGGACAAAGGAGATGCTGTTGGTGGAGATTAGGCAAAGTCACAGTGACTGCAACTGTGGAAACTCGGTGTGTTACAGGAGATACCTGTTGTATTTACTCAGCAAATCTTCATCCCACTCAATCCATTCAGACCTGTTGCTTTTCACAGTGAATAGTCCCAGGCTGCTCTTCACTGGGTGTTTGAGGGGAGCTCTGCAATGCAAGTTAAACCCAGCTCTGAGTCCTCCATTCAAGCCTTCACCTACATCCTGCTGATGTGGTTAAAGCCTAAACCTGAGTTTAAGCCCTTCTGACTCTCAGTTAGAAACTTACCAGCAGCCCTGAGTCAAACGTAAGGAGATGGCTGCGACCTTACATTTATATGTGACGCAAACAAGACTTAGGTAAGTGACATTGCAGACAGCCACTTCAAGTACCCTCACTCTCAAATCAGTACAGGCTGGTTTCACTGCTCGTTTTCGCTTCTCCCCTGCCAGATGTAGCTACAAGACAACACTGAAACCTGCCAAACTTCACTTGTTTTTTCACAAGCTGTCAAGGGCCGGCTGTAGCCTCACAGTCACCAAGTAAGACTGAGTCTAAGCCACCATAAAAGCTCACCCTGCTGATAGGGGCAGATCCTACTCCAGTTGCACACCCCTTTCCTCCTCCTCTACTGATCATCTTTCCAGTCTTGTTCAACATCTTTATCAATGATCTCGATGAAGGCATCGAGTGCACCCTCAGCAAGTTTGCAGATGACACCAAGCTGGGTGCAAGTGTGGATGTGCTTGAAGGGAGAGAGGCTCTGCAGAGGGATCTGGACAGGCTGGATCGATGGGCTGAGACCAACGGGATGAGGTTCAACAAGGCCAAGGGCAGAGTCCTCCATTTGGGTCACAACAACCCCGTGCAGCGTTACAGGCTTGGGGAGGAGTGGCTGGAGAGCTGCCTGGCAGAGAAGGACCTGGGGGTGTTGGCTGGCAGTGGCTGAACATGAGCCGGCAGTGGCCCAGGTGGCCAAGAGGGCCAATGGCATCTTGGCCTGTGTCAGACACAGCGTGGTCAGCAGGAGCAGGGAGGGGACTGTGCCCCTGTGCTCAGCGCTGGGTAGGCCACACCTCGAGTGCTGGAGTCAGTTTTGGGCACCTCACTTCAAGAAGGACATTGAGGGGCTGAATCGCGTCCAGAGAAGGGCAACGAGGCTGGGGAGGGGCTGGAGAACAAGTCCTACAAGGAGAGACTGAGGGAACTGGGGTTGTTCAGCTTGGAGAAGAGGAGGCTGAGGGGAGACCTCATCCCTGCCTAAAACTGCCTGAAAGGAGGCTGTGACAGGGTGGGTGCTGGGCTCTTCTCACAAGTGACAGCGATGGGACGAGAGGAAATGGCCACAAGTTGTGCCAGGTGAGGTTTAGACTGGACATTGGGAAGAATTTCTTCCCTGAAAGGGTGGTCAGGGATTGGCACAGCTGCCCAGGGAGGTGGTGGAGTCGCCATCCCTGGAGGTGTTTAAAAAATGGGTGGATGAGTTTCTTAAGGACAGGGTTTAGTTGGGAGACAGGCGCGGTTGGACTCAATGATCCCAGAGGTCTCTTCCAACCTTACGATTCTGTGATTCTTTGATTCTATGACCTTGTCTTACTGTTCTGAGCCAATTAGATAGTTACATCAGCCCAAGCACAGTCAACCAAACCCCTGAACTGTTTCTGCCAGGGAAGGGCAGTGAATTGGCTCAATCAGTCTGAGGGGAAGAGAGGCAACTGCCTTAAAAGAAAAAAAGAAATTTCAGTAGGGTTTTGACATAACTCTACTACGTTGCTGGTAGATGACTCAGAATGAGCAGGACTGTGGCTGTACACAGAGTAAGAACTATGTGTCAACAAAGACAAGCATAAAATTTTGCTGTCCTTCCATCTTACAACTCAGTTTTGTTGTACTATTACAGTGTGTTGTGGAGTGGGAAGGTCTGGCTGCTCTGTAAGAAAGGGTGAGCTGCGATCCATGTGTGAGTCCCATGTGAGCAGCACCATCACTGACAATGTGCAGCTCTTAGGGGTCCAAATAGCGAGAAGTGGGTGATAATGCTGGATCCATTTACAGCCATAGCAAAGGAAAGAGCCAGGCCCAGGACCCAAAGATATGAGGTCAGAAACAGGTCTGGGGACAAGGCTACAATGTGGGCTCAAGGTCCATCCAGAAGACAGGACCAGAAATACATGCACATACAGCACAGGTCTGGTAGAGTCTGGACTGGTACTGGGCTCCTGAGCCCATGGGCAGAGGTGAGGGGAGGCCCAGGTGAGGCTGGTCAGGGTTGCTGTGGCCTCTTAGTGTTCTCAAGGCCCTGAAACAGTGATGACCATCATAAAATAATGCTGATTAGGGCTAGTCAATAATTTTGGAGGGGTTTGCTTTGTGCTATCATTCTTTTATTTATCCAGTTGGGAAATGCCCATTTAGACACAAAAAACCCTTTGTTGTCAAACTTGGCAGATGGGCGCTGAGCTCTAGGACAGTGGGTGTATGTCTTGACATCTCAAACCAGTTTGCACCTGAGCTACCACAAACCACTTCTTCTTCCTTCCCCTCTCCATACCCACCGTTTACTGCAGTCACCCCGCAAAGGTGTTTTTGCTCAGAGAATATATGCAAGAGAAAATGCTCTTTTTTCCTCCCTTTCAGGGCCGGTTTTCTGACAAACCGATTGGTCAGTGTGTGGTTGTGAGGTCCGTGGTGCAAGCAGGCAGTGAAATCTCCTGACCATGCAGGGTGTCACATTGCCACCTCTCAAGAGGCATGGTCGAAGCTTGACCTAAGCTGATCATGAAACACTCATCTGAATTTTGGCTTGTGTTTTTAATATCCATTAAAAACCTGTTCAGAGATCCTTTGAAACGTCATGGGAAAGGCTACTTTATTGTATTCTACAACATTTCATGATCTTTGGGTATGCTCCTGTGGTTTTATTTACCAGGTAGCTATGATTCCTTTTTTGAAAATTGCTTTCTGCTGTGCGACCAGGTCAAATGCTGTCATCCACTGCAGCAAGGGTGCTTGCAGTTATAATTCTGATGCTGATATTTCTTCAACCTTGGCGTTTGCTTATTGAACGTTAATCTAACCAACCGTTGGATTTTTAAACAGGAGTTACTGTAAATGTGAAACTATACAGCTAAATTAGTGCTTTTGCTAGGAATTTGAAAGAAGTGGAAGGAGGTAGCCAAGGACAGTCCAGGATAAATATCTCTTGGTGCTCCAGGAGATACATAAAATATACAGCCTTGGAGGTAGGGGGGACCTACTTGTAATTTTTCACAGGACTTCTTGAGGGTAACACTAGGTTATTCCTAATGATTCCAAGAAATAACCCTAAACACTTTGAGGACCATTAATTTTAATGTTTGCCTGGTGATGAAAGAATAGTTCAGGCCATGTCTCTGGACTTTATAGTGTAATTTTTTTAGAAGTGTGATGACTTTCATTTGGTGACATTAAAAGGTTCAAATTTGGTAAGTGTTGTTATAATACTTAAATCTTGTATGGAAAACATCTCAGCAGAGTCCTGCTGAAATCAGTTGCTGATTTTTTCATGCTTCTTATGTAGTTTTTAGAGTAGTTTCTAGTGCGTTGTTGGTTGGTTATTTCCCCCATGTAAGATCCCAAGGTATTAGGTTTTACCAGGATTATACCAAGTAATGTTCATGCTGCCATCTGATTTTGTTCCTGAAGTCAGATATCTAAAACCTGTTACATTCATTTTACGTTTTTCAATACCCTGTAGAAATTTCCCTTCTCATGAATATATCTGATTTTTCTGCCACTCACTTTAAAATCCTGCATTTGAGCATACTCTTCTTTAAAAGGGTTAATATCACCTGTGCTAATATTATATGACTCTATTAGTTATTAATGCAGTCAACTCATAAACACAGTTTAGAGGGTACTGGCCTTGGAAGAACTTTCCAGGAGACCAATACATCAAATAAATTCTCAAGTCCCTTGACCTCTGGATAGAATTACAGGTTTATAATTTACTCAACACTTGCATGACCCAGAGAACAAAGGATTGCCAAGTCAGTCAAAACTAAATTACTCTTGACCTTAAATTAGTCATTTTCATGCTATTAAAACTACAACTAAATCACTGCTGAGATTATTTTGAGTATGTAAATCAGATTTGTATTTTTCCATATTTAAGCTCACAACATAGAACTATACATATATTTAATGCATATTTTATTATTTTCTGAAAGCTACCAAACTGTTCAGCTTAACTCATGGAAGTGTATTAAATATGCTTATTTATACACATCTATGTGTATCTCCAAAATGTTCGGTTTTCTTGGGAATCAAATATAGATAAGCAGGTAATAGCTGATAAGGTGGAGTAGCAAGAATCTTGTAGGATGATGCCAGCTGCCCAACACTGCTTGAGAAAATCTGCAATCCTCACTCAGGTACAGGATCACCTCTATTATCGCTCAGCATCTGAGGCATGACAGAGCAGTATGTTGCTGACAACATGCTTTGTTGACAATATTTGTCACACCTTGCAGACACCCAGAAATAGTGAGGATAAATAAGTGAAGAACATTCCCTAAACATCACTTTTAATTGCATAATTAGGGTACCATTTTGCAAACCTTGATTTCGAACATAGGTTGATACCTGTCTACAGCCCATGTAATTCAGTGAAAGAACTGATGTACAGAATTACTTAGATGGGGGGTTGCAGAATCAATTAATGGAGGGTTCTTCATTAATTGGGATCAGATCATAGCCTATGCAGGTATTTTTCATCAGTCATTTGGAAAGTTAGCTAGTTCCTCCTTCTCTAGACCCTTCCATGGAAAAGCTGGGTTTGAAGATGTAGGAGAGGTGTCAAACGCTTTAAGGCTTTAACGCGGGGGCTGCCATGAACAGAAAACTGCAGTTCCATAATATAACCTCACATATTTGAAAAACAATGTGCAACTTCCTGTGCATTATCAGCAGCTCAGTAACGCACAAAGGTTTTCCAACAGTTTTCACAGCCTGTAATAGTCTGTATCCCCGTGATGCCTCATAAAGAAACACAAGTTGATGGGAGTAGCTTTGGTCAGAAATAAAGTCTTCACTGCAGCTTTCTGAAAGCTTCTGTTTCTAATAACTTCCATAATGTCAGATTGAAATGAATTCCTTCAGAGTCTCTGGGCCAGGAGGAAGCATCTCCACATTGGGTTCATGAACGTGTTTGAATGCATGTTATTTTTTTAGATCATCTTAGGTCTTGGCTGGAGTTGCACTCTGGTCAGCCAGGAATACAGCCTTCAACAGGATACTGCAGCCTTTCTTTAAGGACAGTTACAAACAATTTATCACATAATTTAGATTAATGGTTAATTTGGATTTGCTTAGTAGAAACTGGTTTGGGTGATACTTGTTGACTTCCTTTGTCTACCAGAGCTCAGCTGAAAAATTAATTTATTTTTTTTTTCATTGCAGCTTTGGATCCAAATATTTGAAAAAAATATTCTGTTCAGTTTGAATGAAAGTGAAATTTATTTGAATCTTTCCTAAAAAGAAGATGTGTTTTCTGTTGGAATAAATACTTTATTTGACTCAGAATCCTTTTTCCTCCTGCAGACATGCAGAAATAGCAGAGTATTAGGATTATGAAGCTTCTAGAAAAGGTGTCCTTCTGTCATTTAATGTGATAGATGCACATTGTGAGCGGCTTAGGTTCAATTCTTTCCTCGGTTTGAAGGGATCTGAGTGTGTTGTTCCCCAGAAGCACACCCCACCACCAGATCACAGAATATACTGGAGCTGGAGGCCAAGAGCCAGCATCCCATTCACGCCCTTCCACTCTGAAAGGAAATAGCCACCAAGACAGGGACTTGAACAGCCTTTTCCCTTCAGCCAGTGAATGCCTTAACCATGAGGCTGGGGAGTTGCTTACAGTTCTTTGGCTTGGTGAACATTTAGTTATTCCATGTAAAGCAAGGCAAGCCTGTCTGAGAGGAGAGTGACAGAGTCCCAGGTGCCAAGGCTGGCTTCCCCATAAGTGAGGAAAAAATGGGAGAAATAAGAGATGTAAAAAAAGACATTAAACAATGTGTATGGGTATTTTATGTGATGGTTCACAGTCTCACAGTACCACAGTATCATAAGGTTGGAAAAGACCTTTGAGATCATCGAGTCCAACTTGTGACCCCACACCTACACCTACTCCTATTTGTCAACTACATCATGTCACTAAGAGCCTCATCCAATCTCTCCTTAAACACCTCCAGGGACGGTGACTCCACCACCTCCCCGGGCACCGCATTCCAGTGGCCAATCACTCTCTCAGTAAAGAATTTCTTCCTAATGCCAAGCCTAAACCTCCCCTGGAGAAGTTTGAGACCGCGTCCTCTTGTTCTGTTACCGGTCACCTGAGAGAAGAGACCAACCCCTGCCTGACTACAACCTCCTCTTGGGCAGTTGTAGAGAGCAACAAGGTCTCCCCTCAGCCTCCTCTTCTCCAGGCTAAACAACCCCAGCTCCCTCAGTCGCTCCTCATAGGGCTTGTGCTCCAGCCCCTTCACCATCCTCGTCGCCCTCCTCTGGACGCACTCCAGCATCTCAACATCCTTCTTAAACTGAGGGACCCAGAACTGGACACAGCACTCGAGGTGCGGCCTGACCCATGCCAAGTATAAGGGGATGATGACCTCTCTAGTCCTGCTGGCCACACTATTTCCGATGCAGGCCAGGATACCATTGGTCTTCTTTGCCACTTGAGCTCCTGTTGAGTTTCCTGTCCACCAGCACTCCCAAGTCCCTTTCCGCCTGACTGCTCTCCAGCCACTCTGTCCCCAGCCCAGAGCTCTGTGTGAGGTTGTTGTGTCCAGAGTGTAGAACCTGGTTTGTTAGATAAAAATCATTATTCACAGTTCTGTGAGTATCTTCCCTGCTATATCCCACTTCTTACATTCTGAATTTGAAAATAATTGTGTGCTCACCCATGTTACCTTACAAAATTCATGATGCATTGAAAATATGTAATCCAGTATCCTGAGCAGAATATTGCTCAGTCTGTCATTAATGGATTTTAGAGTCAAAATAGCAGATGTAGCATCGACATATCATAATATACAAATATGGATGCTGGGTTTGAAGAGCTCAAATACTAAAAATTAGTTCTTTATTCTGTCCTTATCTTTCTGCATGATCTGTACAAGTCAAGAGGCCTTACCAGTGTACAATATTGAGGTATACGTGGCCAGTTTTGGTAGCCAGGAATGGGGTGGACTGAATTGTGCTGCAGATCACACTGAACATTCCTCTAGCCCTGGTATTTATGAACCATTTGCCTGGATCTGTTCCCTTGAACAAAGGTATTTTGCTTCAGATAAGTGATAGTATCAGGTTAAGTTGATTATCACTTGTGACAGTACATAATTCAGGGAAATTACCAGTTATCACTCAGAGTTAGCTGGTTCACCAGGTCGTTATCCACATGTGAGTGTTCTACTACGAACAAATTTACAGATATTTTTGAGTAGTATAAATTACTTTATTTCCCTTAAAGTTCTCTCAGCATAAGGCTTGAAAATTGTGTTATATATTGTGTGTGAGAAAGATTGGAGTGGTGATAATAGAAATTTTAAGATGGGAAGAGAGGGTTAAAATTTGAGACTAGTGGAGTTTCATGGTTCAGAAGGCCGTTAATAGGAGAGATGAACCGTCATTGTATTAAATCCCAATGAAGTATATAGTCTTCAAAAAATGTTCCTGTCTGATTCGAGGTTTGTCAGCCTGTGCTTCATGTCATGTAGAGTTCAGTATTTTTGATTCATGGAGTGTTGTGTAAATGTTGATTTCTATCTGTTCTGCCCTGAGGTTTCCTTTGAGTTTCAGGTTTGGGCAAACTGAAATAGTCAAATTAAATTCACTTTAAATTGCAGTGTTTCAAGTGGTTTTTCTTCAAATCCATGCCAAACCTCAGATTTTGCATGATTTCTTTTTTGCATAATTGCCATGAGAAAAGATAATTGTGTCGGGCTCCTTTGGAATAAGTTTGTGAACTTTTAGAAAACTAAACCTGTAATTCATTGTCAAACCAGATCAATACTCTGAGGACTTGTTGGAGGATGGGAGAACACTGGGAAACTTCTATGTAACAGAAGTATAACGGAAGAGAAGAAACGTCCTTATTTCAGCTTCAGATGGACAGGTGGTCATGACCTGTTTTACACTTTTGAGCACTGAAATTTTGGGCTTAAGTATGTGGGTAATTGAGCTGCTGCCTCATCTCTGCAATAAGTTGCTTCGGATCTAGGATAAAGTCAGGTGCTCAAGGGCAAGATAAAGCTAACTTGAGGCAACACCTTTATGTCTGTTCCTTGGATAAAAAAAATAAATTCTACTTCAGTGAGAGTCTTGATAGCATTCTTCCCATTTTTTATTTCATTCTTGCACAGAACTTCCAAGAGGAGTTCTCAGATTGCCATCAGAGAACAATCAGTGGCAATGTGTCAAATGAAATAAAGATCCCTTTGGTTTGCGGTTTTATTCTGTTTGAACATATTTCTGTATCTAGATCTTAAAAACAGCCTTCAGCATTGCTGACATAATTAATTGCTTATATTAAGGGTTGTAATTACAGCAATTCAGGTGGTTAACCACCTAAACGAATGCATAATTATTTAGAAATACTTTTAAGTGTAGTATTGGCAACCTCAAGGCCCAATTAAAAAAACCCAAACAACATACGCAAAACCACCCAAAACCCCAAAGCATGAGATGTTGAAGCACTGAGACCAATGGCCTTTAGCTTGCTAATCAGATTACCTCATATGTTCTCAATGTTACATGGATATCTTCTACTTTCATAAGATGTTCCTTTGCTAATAACTTCCAGCAAACGCAGAGCTGATGATCTATCAAGTGGGAAAAATTCTTCAAAATAGTTTTTCCATGAGAAAACTTTAAAAGGGAGAGGGAATTTTACTAACTTGATTTTATAATAGAAGGAGTTAAAACAAAATTATTTTGATACAGATACAGTTTAGAACGCTGTGACTACTGGAAAATTGTCAAAGTTAAGTCTGTACCAATATCTGAACTGGATCTGCCCAGCATAGTCTGCCCTTTCATAGGATTCACAGTTTGGATGTGCCATTTTTTAATAGCATCCTGTAAAGTAGTTTACATCTTCTTTAAGGCATGTGGTCGTCATTCCGTACCAGATGATGCGCTGTACAGTATTTATCTTCAGGGCAGAGGTAGGAAAAAGGGCATAAACCAGTTAAAATGCATATTTTTTTAAGAGGATAAAATATTTCCCTTTTGGAAACAAAGGGGCAAAATGAGACATTATCATTTCAGGCTCAAATGCTTTCAGAATCTTTTGTTTCATAATGACTTCTAAAATATTTTTCCTGTGAGTTAGGATGGAAACAAAGACAGGAAAATCAGAATTCCCCAGCGCACGAAGACACAGATTTCCTCACTTACTTTGAAAAAAGAATTTTTCCTGTTCTTTAATAGTAAGTCATGAGTAATTGGTATATGAACACTTTCCTTCTGTTCATCTACTGGCCAAGCTAAAGGTCTGCCAGAAAAAAAAATACCAAGAGATAGCACCTTTTCCTGAAAGTAAAGAAAAATGCACAATTTTCCATCAGAAAGTAGATTTTCTAGGACAAAGTGAAATCTCTTGAAATAAGTAGCTCAGCAATACTTCTGGATTCAGTGACAGTTTTGCATAAGTGATGCTTGCAACCAAGATATTTATTTCTGTGACAAACTGTTGATAAGCACTGCATATTTTCAATATTAGGCAAGTGAGGCTTGTAAGATTTTGATGCATGTTCATGCACAGGGTGGAAAAATAAGTGTCTGTTGCCACACAAAGTTCCCTGCTAGGTTGTATTAACTATGATCATCCTTGTCTGCAAAAATGGTTTATGGACCCTGCAATTTTAAAAGAAGAAAGACCACGATTTTATTCTGGTTTTGAAGTGCGCATTCCTCTAATGGCAAAGCAATGCCCTTTCTTGGCACGTGAGTTTGTAGAGAGTTTGTTGGACATGAAAAGTGGGCTGTGACTTGATAATGGGAATCCACAAGGCCGTGGTGAGAACATGTGCATTTTTGACAAGACCTTTGAAAGGCAAATTTGAAGGTGATCAGGTGCTAAGTCAATTTCAGAGCCAGCCTGTGAGAATATTTTCCGCTGGTATGAACTGGGTGTTGTGTACTTAAACTTGATAAGAGGCATTTGAGGAGAGCCAGGTGATTTTATTTTAAACCAGTTTTACACTGTCGTAGTCACATACTCACAAATACAAAGATGTGCGTATCCAAGCAGTCTGTCCACTATTCCTACAGGCATCCTGGTGCTCAATTCTTGCAATTTTGATTGTGATTGTGTTCAATTGTAATTTCTTGCAATTGTGTGTCCAGCCAAGTAATGCCGTTCAGTCTTCATCGTCTCTGCTGGGATCTCCCCAGGATGGCAACTGTGTGAACCTTTACTGTCTTTGTGGGCAGACTAATCAGAATCTTTTACCTTTCCATGCTCTCCCACCTCTGTATAGGATTTATCCTCTGTCTTCTTACCAGAATGTCTTCAGACTCTAGCCCTGTTATGTGTTTTCCCACTATCACCTCTTGGTGGCTGGAGTCCCTTTTTCAGTCTAGGTGGATGCTGTCCTTTGTGCTCCTGAATCGGATAACCTAAAAGGCTGCACAGAAGCGTGCTGTGATGTTGATGGTCTAGATCCCACAAACACCTGCTATCATCACAGGGCTTTTAGTACTGGCTTTTTCCCCTTCTGCCTCTTCCACTTCATCCTCCATTCCTGCCTGTCAAGGTATTTCTATTATGAATTTCTATGATTAGTGATAGAATGACTTAAACCACAGGCAAAAAATATAATATTAAGCATAGTTTAGGATTTCAGCCTCTCTTTGCAATTCTGAAGAGAACAGTGCTCTCTCTTCCCTATGTCAGAGCCAGAGGGAGTGAATCTAGAAGATCCCTGGGAGAAAGACAGGGCTGTAAAAGGCTAAAATTACTCCAGTTGGAGATAGGAGCCTGGAAGCTGAATACTGACAAATTTAAATAAAAATAAAGCACTTTTAAATACCTATAAAGGTCTTTATATCAAGGCCAGATGTCTTTCTGGAAAGTTACTTTAGTCCTATAAAATGTTTTTGGCTCAGGGCAAGGGCAGCTGTGTGAAATGCAATCCCCTGCACTGTTGAGCAGGTCACATTCATAATCTAATGATCCTGTTTGTCTTCAGATGCCGTGGACGTCTTGCATTGCCAAGAACCTGGTGAACAGGGAGCTAATTCCCAAACCCATTGCTCAGGTGCTCAGAAGAAGAGGAGCAGAGGTTGTGGGGGTGGAGAGGGGAGAATGCTTTGGAAAATAGCCTCTGCTTAGGGGGAAGTGATATGGCAGTTTACCCCAAGCCTGCAGACCAGACTCTCTTTTTCGTTATCATCATTAAGGGGAAAAAATGTTGTCACTACTTTTTTTTTCTGCTGAATCATTCTATAATAAAACACGTCTTCATTTGGGACAGTTAATTGCCCTAAGAACCTCAGTGAAGCAAGCCTCATGAAAGCCTTCATGACTTCGACAGGTATTACACTTGCTTTACAGACATATAATAGACATACAAACTAGAGCACAGCCAGATAAAAGGACTTGCACAAGATCGCCCAGAGAGAGAGAGAGACCCGTCAAATCGATCAGTTCAAGAACCTAGGAGATGTGTTTCCATAGCCCCTGCTGTAACTACTAAACCACAAGAGCTACTAAGAAAAGATCCTGCCAAAAAGCCATTGTTTTTTGTTTTTTTAAAACCAGAAAAAGCATTTTTCTTAATTCCACAGCATCTCTCCCTCGTACTTGGTGCAGATCAATTAATTACTTGTTTTGTAAAAGAAATATAAAGCCTTGGGCAGCCCAAAAGCCATTGAAGTTTTAATTCTTAGAACTATTCCCTGACTTGACTATTATTCAGTTCCTATTCAGGCAAGATAGGAATTAAGATTAATGACCCCAAACAAACTGGTATTTCAGAGAATCAGTCTTTGCCAAGCATTATATTCTCATGACAGAAAATCATTGAGGCATAAATACAGCGCTCAGTCATTGGTGTATATTAACAACACCACGTTGTTCCCATAAATGCTGAATACAGTGAAGAGGAAAATGAAGTCTTAAAGTTCATTAATTTGGGTTGTGGCATTTTTATAGTGAGCAAACCAGAGCCCATCAAATAAGGCTGTATCGTTCCAGCTCCCCCAGCACCATTGTGAACGCTATCCAGATTCCTGGAGGGCGTCTCCTCTGCTGGGAGGTTGTTACGGCTTGGTGAGGGCTGTCTCTCTGGTGCCTTTTACTAGCTAAACGTTCAGTTCTGTTGGTGTTTTCTAAAAGGCAAATTGATGAAAACCAACTCATAGAGAGAGAGAAGTGAAAAAAATTACCTTTATCTGCTAGGATCAGCAACTGCTCTAATATGTGGGATGAAAGCGTATCATTATCTGTCAGCATTTCTCCACCTCCCAAGAAGGTGGTTGTGGCTAGTCTGTTTTCTAAGCAAACAAGAATTGGCATGGAGACAAGAGTTTGTCACCTGTCTTGGGACCAGAAGTAGTCATGGTACAGCCATAATACAGGAAGTTATTGTGGCAATTTCTAGAAGCTGTTTGCTTGTGGGAAAAAAAAATAAATCTGTGTTTGCATTTCCACACTGAAAAGACATCTCTATGACATCATCTTGTTTGTTCTGACACTGCAGGAAAAATAGAAGAAATAAGATGTCAGAAAAGAGAGCAGGCACTTTTATTTTGCTGCCAACAAAACATAGAGGAAAGATGGAACCGAAATATCTAATGGTTACTTTAGTTCTCAGGGACAGTTCAGCCTATGAATTGTTGTTCAAGGGCAGTTGAGATCCCAGACAGAGGAGCAATTTGTAGTAAGCTTAATTACTCATTTTAATTATGCATTTTAATTAGCAAGGGACTAACATAGAGCTTTTCTCCCAGTTTCTCAATAAACCCACTTTGTAATATTACAGAACAAACTTGTAACTGAAAACTCCAACTGTCTAGGGTAGAGAAAAACAACTCAAAGTTCAAGGGTCTGTATTCTTCATTAAATCACATTCAGTGAGCATGTTACGCCTACCTCTGATTATTTTCAGGAGCTTTCTCCATTTTTTTTATGTAGTTCATGGACAACGTTAAGAAAATACTCTGCTTTGCTTCTTCTCCCAATGGTATTTCCTCTGCCAATATATTGTCTTGTCAGTTACTCCCTGTAAATAATATCTTAGTTCTTCCTCTTTTAACGGTGTTTCTCCTCAGAGCTGTCTTCCCTGCCCCAGTCCCTGGGAGCACTGCTGTAGGAAATCTGCGTTCCTTCTCATTCACTTCAGGGAAGACCAGGTTAGAAATGCAAGCAGAAGCAGAGGCAATTGCATTCTGGAATGAGTTCAGAGAGGCAGCGGTGAATATGGTGATGGATGAATGGAGAGAGAGAATATCACAAAATCTTAAGCAAAATGACCAGTGTCCCTGCCCATGGCAGGATTGGATCTAGATGATCTTTAAGGTCCCTCCCAGCCCAGATGATTCTATGATTCTGTGATTCTATGCCAAAATTAACCCCCCATGAACACATAATTTCCGTACTCTTCTGCTTTGCCCATGACTCTGCCTGCTGGGGAGGGACCTGCAGAATCTGCAGCATTCCATCATAAATTGAGGCTGCCAGCAGAGCTTGGTGGAGCCAAATATACCTACAGGCCAATCCTAGTCTACTTATATTTTTGAGCCAAACATGAGCTTGAAAAGAAAAGGTTCAGATAAGAGTACAGTTAGGACAGAGGTGAGAGCAGGTTTAAGGTGGGATTGTGGTGAGGAATAAAATCAAAATTAAAGTTATGCCAATATTTCCTGAAATGTTCTCTCAGGTTTCAGTGCAAATGGCGTCTTAGGAAATTTCCATCATGTAAGTGGTAGAAATTCTCCAGAAATTTCTGTTCTTCACAAGATTTTGATGAAATGTTACAAGGCTAGAAACATCTTCTGTTATATTTATGTTGTACTTCTCTGCTTCTCCTGGCTTGGGGGAGTTCTGGAATCAGAATCATTGCTTGACATTACTAGCTGTTTGGTAGAGCAACAGCAGGTCGAGTCACAGGTAAAGCAGAAAAGATGGGGAAGGGGCTGAAGCACAAGCCCTGTGAGGAGCGACTGAGGGAGCTGGAGCTGTTTAGCTGGAGAAGAGGAGGCTGAGGGGAGACCTTATTGCTCTCTACAACTGCTTGAAAGGAGGTTGTAGTCAGGCAGGGGCTGGTCTCTTCTCTCAGGTGACCGGTGACAGAACAAGAGGACACGGTCTCAAGCTTTGCCAGGGGAGGTTTAGGCTCAACATTAGGAAGAAGTTCCTTACTGAGAGAGTGATTGGCCATTGGAATGCGCTGCCCAGGGAGGTGGTGGAGTCACCGTGCCTGGAGGTGTTTAAAGAGAGATTGGATGAGGCACTTAGTGCCATGGTTTAGATGATGAGTAGGTGTAGTGTTGGGTCATAGGTTGGACTTGATGATCTCAAAGGTCTTTTCCAACCTTGTGACACTGTGACACTGTGATTCAAGCAGCAAACTTCTCTTAACTTGAGCAGTTTAAAAGGCTCGAGGCCTTTTCTCTGGCTTTGCTTAGCTGGAGACAATGCTAACTTTATTTTCATTTATTGGTAGGAAGACTATTTTTTTCATTTGAACTTTACAACCTCCCTCAGTATTTAAAACATATTACATGAGCTTCTTTTCTTTATGGTTCTTGTGAAGAGGATCATCTCTGTCCACTGCTTGTCTCCATGAATAGAAGGCCATATAATGTGTGTGACTCCATATGAACTGACTACTGTGCCAGTCTGTAATAAACTCTCTAATTTTATGTCCTTTATCATCTCTGTTTTCTCACCCTTCTTCTTCCCCAACAGCTTATTGGTGCATGCTTTCCACATGACAGGATAATTACACAGTTTAGCTACATTTGAATAGAGGTGATATTCATCTCTGCTAAATATTGCCCTTCAGCAAAAGTGGAAACCTGCAGTTCAATGAAAAATCTTACCTCTGAAAGCGAGTGGCCTGTGCATCTGGAGACAAAAAGTACCCCGTGATGCCACCATCTCATGTTTTATATTGGTTCTGGTAATGCCTTCAGTGCAAAAGGGACTTACTTTATATTTTACCTATTAAAATATCAGCCTATTTGATATAATTGTATATGAGAAAAAAATAAAGTTACAACTGAGAATCAAAGTTCTTTCCTGGAAACAGAGCCAGAAAGTGAATACTCTTAGTCAAATGTGATGGGAAAACAAAAAAGGCAGATGAAGGGCTGACCTTCTCAAATAACTTCTTTACATTTCAGTTGCCATCACTGACCCAGTCATTGTTTGTGCTGGCATAAAAACTAATGTCAAGTGAGCAACTCCAATACAGAGGATGCTGTATGTTGCTCTGGGCAGGAGTTACCACATCATCCAGTATTAAAATAGAGTTAGTGTGACTTTATATGTGTTTTCCTGATAAGCAATCAAAACGTAGGTAATGAAGCTCAGCAGTAATCCAAGTACTGTTAAGGGTGTATCCTCAAACCGGTTCTGCAAATTGGGATGGAAGGTTATAACTGACCTTGCTGAAGTGGCCTTTCATTTCCACAGTTTGTGATCAAAGTGATTACGTTACACTGAATAACTCTTCTAATTCACGACACCTGAATAAACGGAAGGAAAACCAGTCTGGAATGCAGGTTCCGCTATCAGCGGCCATCCTAGAGCACAGCCATCCTTCAGCACAACCTGAATAAAGTCCTTCCCCGAAGGGAATTCATGATTAAAAAGTGCTTCTGGACTGAAAGGTGCATCAAACTGATAACAGGCTTGCTGGAAGACTTGAGCTGTGCCTGAAATTGTTGTAACTTTGCCTGGGTTTAGGGTCCATTTCCATACCTGTTTGCCACTTAAATATTCCCTGGCTGTTCAGCACATTAAGCTGAAAGTTACAGGACTCCATACAAAATAAGAAGAAAAATAATAGGTCTGAACTGGCCAACATAAGCTTGTAACAAACAGAGGGGTATATAAAAATAAAAGAAAAAAAAATCTATGTGGATAGTTTCCAAACTTGCTTTTGATTCAATCATCTCTCTTTCTTCCTTTGGTTAAATTTTTTTCAACTGAAAAAGTTTGGCTTCTTTGGCCAAACCGTTGAAGTGTTTTAAGCTAAAAGTAGTGACTTTTTACAGTCCTCTGAGTTGCAAGTAGAGGACCAAACCCGGGGCTGCAGTGCCTCCTTGGCACACAGCCATCCCGCCAGGCTCAAAACCTGCAGAGGGGAAGGTCGAGTCAGCCAGCAAAGAGGGGCCCCTTTCCCCCTCGCCCTCTAGAATGGCTGCTGGAGAGTTTCTCAAGGCTGGATCGGGGTTGGGGACTGCTTGTTAACATGCGTGGTCCAGGCCCTCCCCCCGCTGCTCTTTTTCCCTGCCCTACCACACTGATGTGACAGCCCAGGAGCCCATAAACCAAATGAGGAAAGATTCATTGTAATTAAGGATAGGTTTGACTGCTTTTAAAACGAGCATCCTGCTGTGCAGTCAGTTAACATAGAGGGAAGGAACACACGCTGTTTTGCAAACCCAAGGTCTGGGTTGTACTTGAAGATACATTTATAGATGGAGTCAGTAGCATTTATTGATCCAAGTGTGTGTTATTTCAGTAGACATTTTGTGGTATCCATTATAGTTACAGTTATTGCAAGCTTCCATTTTTTTTTTTTACTCGCTCATAACTTTCTAAGGCTCTGATCACTTGTGTTCAAATGCCATTTTGTTCTGCTGTACAGAAAGGTTTTAACAAAAGCAGCTTTCCTATTGTTTAGGTTGAAAGATAGGAAAAAAAATGTCTCTGTCTGTCATAAAACTCTCATCATATTCTTTCAAGCAAAACATGCACAATAAACCCAACCCATCCAATAGAGAGGCAGGAAAGATTGGTTGCTTTCCTAGGGGCAGAGGTGTGGTCACTCACCCACCCACATTCCTACTTAGAGCAAGTGCTCAAATCCTACCTACTTCTTTTGGGAGCTTGAGCTATGATAGTGGCTGAAACTCCGTATCAGTGGGAGTCAGGCACCATAATGCCTGTGAAGATCTGTCTCCTTCTGTCTCCTATCAGTGGAAAATGCTACGTGAAAAGAGCATGCAAGCATGGTGTTCACCTCAGCCCCCCTAGGTTGTTGTTTCATGGGTTGCTTATCTCTAAATAGCCAGGAGATTCACTGCGAGCACTGTGGTGTTGCTGTTGAGCTTCACTAAAGCATGACTTAAGGCACCTCTGGCCGTTCTTTCTCTCCTGTTGGATCCTTCTGGCATGTAATAGACCCTTAAGGCTGAAAGGGTTTTGTCTAATCCAAGGGTTTGATCTAAAATATAAAGCTCAACAGGATAAATGTACTGGACTAAATATGGGGACAGGTGTAACCTGGCCAGTCGTAGGTGTAATTATCCATTCTGGGCATCAGCGCCAGGAAACTATGAAAATCAGCTAAAAATCTCTGAAGAGGTTTAGAAACAGCCAGCCACGCTGCCACAGCCCCTCCATGCGGAGTGTGGCTCTGCTGACTACATAGAACAGGGAGTTTAGCTCATCTTCTGTCTCATCTCTCTCACCTAGAGCCGCTATGCTTTTTATGGATTTAGTGAGACAACTCTGATAACACATCCACATATCTTATTCTATGGATGTGCACCTTTCCACACTGCCTTTTTTCCAATAAAGCCAGGACTCCTGTATTCCTGTCCCTGGGTTTAATACTATTGACCATTAAGCCTGAACAGTTACTTAATCCTTTCTCAAAATTTGCTCCCAAAATGTTATTTTATTGTAACTGGTACACAAAGGGGGAAAGCTAAACCTTAAACCTTAAACTGATTCTTTCCTGGTTATAATAATACATCTATATATATATTACAAGGATTTCTCTATCAAATATGTGTCGTCTACAAGCAGAACGTTGTCTACATTCTAGTTGCTGGCCACAGGAGCTCAGCTGGGGCCCTGAGTGTCAAGCTGAGAGCTTTTCTCTCACCGTAATAAAGGTTCTGTGGGCTAAAATACCGGAAGGCTGTCTGTGACACATCTGAAATCCCTTTGATGGGCTTACACAAATGAAAAGATTCATACTTAGCAGCGCTGTTGATGGTATATAAGCAGTTCTTGAATCTGCTCACCCTGTTTCGCCCACTGTGTGTTTGTGTGCGACTGTATAGATACGGATATACGCATGGATATATAGAGATAGTGTGAGCATTTATGTAGTATAGACACCGGAGTTTCACACGTGTTTGTGCACGTTTTAGTATTAAACTGGTACTTGAAATATTAAAAGGAAGAAGAAGCTACTGCAAGCTTATTTTAAAAAACCTGTTGCTGTGGCTGTGGTATCTCACCCCATCAGAACCACTAATGTTATCAAAGAAAAATTATAGAAATGAAAACCAATGCGAGTTCTGAAATACAGTCCCTCTTTGTTTGTCTTTTGTTTACTTCACTTCGAAATGGTACACTGTAACATTTCCATTTTTAATGGCTTTATCTCTAAGCTGTGACATCCAAGTAGGTGGCCTAGCCAATATTTGCTTTTCCCTGGTCACATACACTGGGAAAAAGTGGCAAATTGTGTTTCCAGGAGACTTAAAAACTTGCTGCCAAGCTTTCCGAGGGTTATCATCACATGTCAATGATGGTATCTGTATCCTTGGAAGAAATTCTATTTTATTTCACTAATTATAAATGAATTACGAAGTCCATGGGGAAGCAGTCAGTCCTTAAATAAAATACTTACAATTACCGTATTCTTTCTTCCTCTCTACCACTCCAAAATTCTCTGTAAATAATAGTGTGTGGTAAGTAATTGCCAGCCACGTGGCACAATTAATGTTCTTCAGAATATCCTCTGGACGAAGTGATATTGTTAAGCTATAACCTGTCTAGTTCTGTGTTTGAATCCCGATAGCCACATGCACACGCTCGCGTGCCGAGACAGTGTTGCGTTAATTTCTTTTTGTTTTTTTTTTAAAATGTGACACTTCAGTTTTGCTATCCTTCCTAGAGAATTCAAAGCACTATTTAAAGGACTTAATTTCGGTGCAATAGAGCTCATGGGCAACCACTCAATAAATGCAAAATAAGGAATGCAGTCATGGTTCTAAAAACATTTCACATTCTTCAAACTGATGCTAGTTGTGTGCATTGACAGTAATCCTGTCTAATCCCCTCCACATGTATTATCTTTGTACACCTGCTCTCATTGTCTCACTTATGAGTTTTTATGCTTAGAACCTCAATATACAAAAGGGTAAAGCAACAGAACAAAACACATGCCGTGTGTTATGCTACAATTTTGCCCTGTGGATGTAAAATATATTTTCAAATTTTGGTTCTTATAGACAACAACTTTTTTTTCCCCAACTGGTGCACGTCTGTGTTTGTCTTTCTTGGCAGATTAACTGAGGCACATCGAACAGCTGTAAAAGTCATCAGGAGAATGCAGTATTTTGTAGCCAGAAGAAAATTTCAGGTAAGCAGCACCATTAGCCGTAGGTACAATTTGTAGGCTTAAGTACATGACGTTGAAAGTGCTCTGGGAGTGAACTTGTCTTTGTGCATGCAGATGTAATAAGTCACCGGTAACGTTTAGGCTCAGCCTTGTGTTAGTCCTGTGTAGATTTTTTCGTAGCGTGGGCAAAACTGTTAATTACCCATGGGTGTATTACGGTATGGAAACCTTCTGAGTTTGTGGAGTCAGCATAGTTATTTTTCACTTCTCATTTTTTGTTGAGGCTTGCTTTGTTCCTTTGTTCTCCTTACTATACTAACAATATATTAACTACTTACTCATCTAC
Source organism: Neomorphus geoffroyi (assembly GCA_033558235.1). Classification (NCBI taxonomy): domain Eukaryota; kingdom Metazoa; phylum Chordata; class Aves; order Cuculiformes; family Neomorphidae; genus Neomorphus; species Neomorphus geoffroyi. The sequence continues at coordinate 13,526,637 of JAUMJM010000038.1, forward strand.
TAGAAGTGGAGAAAAGACTGTTGGAGTGTCTGCTAAAATACTGCTACTGTCTATCCGGATCAGCTAACAACTGTTCACAGAATATTCAGCTCATTGTGTGCTATGCATGGCTTACAGATCAGTAGACCTTGCTGGTGAGAACTAAGCTGTGTGAAGTTGCTTTCACATTTGAGGTCCACGTTTCCAAATAGTTTCCCAGAATGAGACATCGTAGAGAGGCCTTATTTTGTGAAACACTGAAGCATTTGCTCTCTGGAAATTTGCTGTCTTTATGAAGTCTTAAGTGAAAATTCTCAATCAGGTTACAAAGTGCTCGAAGTAAATGGGCTGCTTTGGAAAAACTGTCTTATTTTGCCTGTTTACTAAGGCCTATTATGATAAACCTTGTTTGGAATGCGATTATGATATCGTTCTCATCACCTATGTGCTGGGGATGCCATCAAAATGAATAATTAACTTCTGGCCTGATATTCAAAGCCCCTGTTATTTCCAACTAAAGGTTTATATTTTTTTTGTCCAAGAGGGTCCACTGCAAGTTAATCAACTTTCATAATCCTTTCGAAGGGATTATAAAAAGATAAGGTAAGAACCTAGAATTCAAGCAAGTTTGATTAGAGCTGAGCCCTTAATTGCAAGGGATAGAAGTCTGAGACAAGCTCACAGCACTCAGGAGACTCTGAATTCAGGCTGACAGACTAGCGCATGCGTTTCCCAAGCTCGTGCAGACATATGTCTCAGATGACCTTATTTTAGGAAAGAAAACGAGGAGAAGTCAGTTTGTTAAACTCAGCAGATAACAGGAGAGCAGGATTATATTGTAAATAAAACAGAGATGGAAACACTAAGTGAAAGAAATAAAATTAAGGGACCATTTCTGGAAAATAAAATCAGTATATAAATGAGTTAGTATAAAAATCAGGATATTTCTAACCCCCGAAGAACTAATATTCTGGAGCTATCAGCCAATGACAGTCATGCCAAACCTCAAAAACTGAACTGCAATTCAGTTTATGGAGAGTATTCTGTAAACTGGTGCTCATGATAGGGAACAATAAGGAAATATCTTCTGTTTCTTTCTTTCTTGGGACTGTGAAATATAGCTTGTAGGACTCCCCATGCTTATTTGATTTTGGAAATTCAAACTCGAGATATTGAGTTTTGCATTGGAGCTTTAAGCATGTTTGGTGTAGAATGCTGAGCCCAAATGGTTAGAATTCGAGATTATGGACAGAATGAAAGTTGAAGTTCATCAAGTTCTGCATTTACCAGACCTCTCTGGAATCTCTTTCTCCCTCCTCAAGTTATACTGTACTAACATTTCCTAATAAAAACATGACAGGAGATTGTGCCAGAGTTTAGCAGGACACAAGATGCTCAGATCTAAAGCTTTATAGGATAAGAGGAGAGAAAAATGTCGGAAGGATTTTTTTACCGTGCTTTAGGGAGGACTAAGGCAGATCGCAGTGTGTAGTACTTAGCAGCTACAGGATTTAGACGCGATGACTTGATAAAAGCGATAATAGAGAGAGAACTTCTTTTAAGGGACAAAACGAGTTTCATTGGGAATGAGTAGAATTAATTACGCACATAGTAGCCCATGGGGGAGAAGGGAGGGAGGTGGGGAAAAATCCCCAGCACATCTAGGCTCTGAGCCATGCATTGCGTTTAAATAGAGAATGTGCAAAGGAAAGGACAGAGGATTTAGCCAAAATGCTCTCAAAGCACCCCCGCCAGTAAATCTGAAGAGTGATACTAGCACTGTTTCTCTGGGCGAAGACAATAGGCTGCTTTTCTGGCCAGAAATAGTGATGTGTCAGCATCCGCAAAATGTGAAGCTGAGGAAATAATTAAAAAAAAAAGATAATAAACTGAAAGGTGAAACTCCCCCCCCCCCAACCCCACCCCCCCCCCGTGAAAGTACCTCTTCTCACAAATGTACACACATACTACCAAAGCCACGAACTCTTCTGAAAGTAATAAGGCAGGTAAGTGCTGATGGCTGAGTGCAAGGAAGGCATTTTATCATGAAGAGCTTGGCTTCTTCGCTCATTTCACAGGATTTGTTTCCATTCCAGTTCTATGCTTTCATTTGAAATTTCTAGGATCCTGTGGCTGCCTTCCAAGCATGACTGCAGCACATACTGTAGGTGTTCAATGCATGTGTGCAGTGGTGCATGCTAATGGCTCTGGCTGAAGCTGTGACAGAGTGGAAACAGACAACAAGATGACTAATGAGCTGTTTTCAGTATTTTCCAATTACTAGATTTGCAGTTTACCTTTCTTTTTTTTCTTCTTTTTTGACTCAGAGCCAAAAAAGAGACATCTTGCCCCACATTTCCCATGGGGGCTGGTATGGCTCTAAAAATACTGGTATTTTTGAAAGGTCTGTGTTTGTTCAGCCACACAGACACATTAATGTTACTCAATAAAATTTTTACCATGTAGCGATTTTAATAATCACATCACTTTATGCAAATTCACTAGACTTGTTTCAAAATTCTGTCTTGGTAGTCGGAGCAAGAAACCAATACTTGAAAGAAGCGTCTGGATTCTCATTAGAATGGGAATAAAGCTGGGCAGATGGCAGGTTGTAGCACTCTTGCATTTTATATCTGTCCCTTTTTATTGATTTGAATTGCACCTTTTCTTTTTGACCTAGTAGGTATCATTAAAGACAAAGAAGTGCAACCCAAATTTACATGCAACATTCTTCAGACTTATGCAAAACATCTGTCCTCCAAGTCACTTAAGCAATAATATTTCTGTCACCAGGCGTCTTTACTTTCAGAGGCATTTGATTTGGGGTCCAAGCGCTAGGAATTGAGCCTATCTCTGTAGTTCGGTTCTCTGGCATTATGATTAACATCTGGTTTTGGAATGAACTGAGAGATATCACACATGGTAGTTTTAGATAAATTATAGATCTTGGTTTTGTGGTTTTTAAATACACTGTGAAGGTCTAATATTTTGCTCAGTATGAAGTAACACGAAGACATGACTCTAACTGACAGTAAAGGGAATCATTTGTCTCCATCTCCACAATAAATACGCGCTTCTACGATGCCTACATATTTTTGTTCATTGCAACAATTGTTGCAAAAAGGAAAACAAATAACCTCTGGGAGATAAAAAATACAATGAAGGCCTGTCTGAAATAAAAATAAAGTTTAAACTATGCTTGCCTTTCAATCTTACGTATGCATCCCTTTGCAGCAAGCTCGGAAACCATATGACGTACGCGATGTGATTGAACAGTACTCACAAGGACACCTCAATATGATGGTTCGGATAAAAGAACTTCAAAGAAGGTAGGCCCTTTCTACCGCATGAAATATTTGATTTCTCTGGTGCCAGCTGGCTTTAGGAGAGATGTATACTTAATGAACAGTAATTGTCCAAAATTGCAAGCACAACAGGGAGCACAATATCCAGAGGATTTAACTTGGAGTCATTTTTTAACCCTTTTTATGACTGACTATACAATTATACTTCAGCCTCCTCCTTTCCTACCCCACAGAAATTAAAACAAATTAAGGTGTATGCTGTGAAATTTATAGTACGAAGTGAGATTTTCTGCCCTCTTTCTAGAAAAGAAAACCTCTTGAAATAGTGGTTTGGCTTTCCAACCCTTCTGTATGTTTTTCCACATTTGAAAGTAATCTGGTTCACTTGTGGTCCACTCTCTCTCTGGAACTTTTCCCTTCCCACATTCCTGCTTGCACATGCTTTCTGCGAGTTTTGGGAATGCAACTGAAATGTTTTGTGTTTCAGCACAAAGTGCTTTTCCCTTTACAAATTAACACTGCAGACTGGAACATGAGACTGAACTCCTCTGGCCCTTAAGTGAAAAAAAAAAAGTCCTATTGAATAGAATCTACTGTGTCAACATACATAGATATTAAATCCATCTGCATGAGATTCAAGCAATAGTCGCAAATGTTATTAAGAAGCCGGTCTGTTTGTATAGTCTTTGTTATTAGATTACCTGTGACACAGGAGAACTATGTTTTAGTTACAACATGAAAGTCTAAGAAATAAAATATTAGTACCAATGGAAATAACAATAATAATATGGTTTGATTTTGGAAAAATAGCTCTAAAGAACTAAACTGCTGATAGTATGTGTAAGAAAATCATTCTGGTTTCATGTTTTTACTTGCTTTATTTTAGGTTTAAAGCTACTGTGAATTCTCATGTAAATTATGTTCCTATGCTTTTCCTGGCAATAGAATCTAAGTTGCTTGGTAATTGCTGGTAATTCTCTGTCTGCTTTTCAGATTGGACCATTCTTTGGGAAAGCCAGGCCTTTTCCTCCCAGGTATAGTGACTGCATTTTATGTAAAATGATTAGCTTCATAACTTTGTGAAATTAGCCATGACTACAGTAATATGGATTTATAGTCCATTCAATTATGCATGTATTTATAATTCTTTCATTAAGCCCTGGTATGACTGTGGAAAGATAAATACCTTGCATTGAGGGGGTGGTGGAGTAAAAGGAAATTAAGAATTATTTTTTTAAGTGTATATTAGTTCATAGTAAGCAGGAAACATATTGCTGGAAAAATTTCAAAACCAAATATTCTTTCTAAATCCTTTGTGCTGGCATTAGAATATATGTTGATTCCACTCTGAAAGATTTCTTCTTTTTTGAAGAGCCTGTGGATTTTAGTTTTGGAAAGCTCAAAGGAAGATCAAGGATATCCTGGAAGAACTTTGGGAGCCTTGAAAGCTAGAGTGATAGAAGTGGCATGAAATTTTATCATGAAAAATGCAAGATCAGGCACAGGGAGAACAATTTTTGAAAGTCTCCTAGATGGTACTAGTGGTGAACTACAAAAAAGAAAGGCCTCGTATGCTAATTAATTTTGAGCAAATGCCAATTGAATGTAAGAAAATGCTGTGATATATCCATGAAAAATATAGTGTGATCCTAGGATCAAGAGAGAGATTTTCAAGACATGTCTTTTCTTTTGACTCAGGTAATGCCTTATGTGGCATATTGTGTAAAATTCTAATTCCCCATCTTTAAGAAAAACTAACTGCAGCAGAAATAGAGAATACTAGAATGGCTAGTGAAGAGGGAGCCTATTCCATTAGTGGCAAACAGAAGTTTACTTCTTTTAGCTTAGCAAAACAAAGGGCTGGAAAGGAATATGCATTAATTCTACAAGGGGAATTATTACTCGATTGGAAAAAGAAATGCATAAGGGAAGGGACAGTGCAAACAGAAAAATAAATGTTTGTGAATTGGACATAAATACATTTAAGCTAAAAATTACAGAGAAATCCCTGGCCATGCATAGCAGTGAGATTCTGGGAAACCTTGTGGTGGGAATCATGGAAATCAGAGACCTTACTGCTTGTATGGAAAGGACTGAAAGAAGCAGTCATTTTTTTAATCACAAGAGATTTACTTTAAATTTCCAGAGGCTCTGTCTCATTCTCTATCCTTACAAGCTCAGAAGTGACTTACGAACTGAAGTTCCCTATCCTCAAGTGACTTCGAACACTCATGGGCCTATATGTAACTGAGGGTTCTAAAGTTATTTGGGAGTAGTTGTTATCTAAACACTCCACAAATCCAAAAATAAGATAAGTGGTTCCAGATAAATGTTCTGCAGAAATAAAACCAGGGTTAGTTTATGATTAGTCACGGTATTATTCAACCCACCAGTAATCAAGTGATGAACAGTGGTGAGCGGTTATAGTATTTATCTGCTTGGGGTGGAAAGAGACTCTCGCACTGTCCTCCTCTGGAAAACAGACTTCTTCCCGAGTTTTCGTCAGAATGGCTGACTCATTCTACACTGAAAGTGTATTTTTAATCTAATGTATTTTTCCAGTTCAAAGGCATTGCTAAAAACCTCATTTGCAAACAGTATGGGTGTTTCCTTCAGACTCTTTCGTATTGATGGCAAAAGAGAAATGACAATACAAAGAAAACTAAAACACCAAGGAGAAATAATGAGAAGAAATGAGAAGAATTTTTCTTTCCAGCTTATTTTTGTGCTGTTTGATTATGTTCCCATTCAAAGAACCATAAGGTCTGATTCCAAGCCCGTTGAAATGAATGGGAGTCTTTCCAGTGACCTCAGTGGCTTTTGAATCAGGCTGTTACTGAAACCCTGTTGTCAACTTTGATAATATTATATAAAGAAATTGCAGTGTGTCTATAATATTACCTTTCAAAAGTGAATGATGTTATAAAAGATTCAGAATCTGAGTTCACTGGAAGAAATTATTTTTCAAGTTCTTTTCTCAAAGATAAAAAGCACTAAAAGCTGTGTTAAAACAAGATAAGGATACAAGAACAGAATAAAAGCCATGCTGGGTCAGACCAGTCCTGACTCCGACGGAGCCAAAAGCAAGGTGCTTTGGGAATTGTCTAAAAAAAAGGGCATGGACAAGCCTCTAACCTTTCTGTAAACTTTCAGCCATTTGCAGATCAGAGATTTCCTGACGGTGTTTCTGTGTATTTAGTGATCCTAACTGGTTTGTCCTTAGCAAGCTCGCCTAGTTTCCCCTATAAACTTTTAACATCTGCAATATTTTGTGATAACAATTTTAATGACTTAAGTTTCACGTGCTCATATTGCAAGGAATCCTCCCCTTTTGCTTGGCATCTACTACCTTTCTTTGAAACTCCTAATATCAGCAATGGGTTGAGAAACACTAAGATAGTGAATATATTTTCCAAAGACTTGAATCCCGTTTTTATGAGTATGCCCAGAAAACTGTATCTTAGTTTCATTGACAGCCTGTCTCAGTGTTGCAGGTAATGCAATTTTGTAAGAGTAACAAAGATTCCTGCCATAGTAAACAAACCCCTCAATAATTGAAAATGTTGGTATAGAGGCAAAGCACATGTTAAAATTTCTTGAATTAACAAAGCTGAGATTTATGTAATGATACAAATTAGAGGACTGTAGTACTTGACCTTCACTATACACCATGGATTTAACTGGTTTTGAATGCAATTTTTAAGACTTACTATAGCTTTCAAGGCCCAAGGTGAGGAATAATGCCAACATAAAACAAAAGATTCAGTGTTTGAGTTCAGAAAAGTAAGCAAAAGACTGCTGTTTATGAGCAGTTCATCTGAACCTCTTGAGTCTACGTGACACAGGTGGGAATCGCTGGAGAAAAAGGTTTTCTCATAAAATTTTGACAGTTCCATTGTTTGCTTTATTTTCCCTTAAATGTCACCTAAGCTTTCTGATGTTGTTTCCTCCCTAGCTGTTAAGAAGAAACTGGATCGTGATACCTTTTAAATCTTAATAAATACATGTAGTTTAATTTTGATCTTTTCAAGTCAATTGATATATACCCGTATTTCTGCAAGGAGTTCTTTATTACAGCTTTCTAGTAGACAAAATCCATGGGAACATAATCAAAATAAAACCACTTAGGACATTTTATGTAACTGTCAGATGCTCACAATTTTGTCTCTAAAAGTTAATTTCATTTAGAGGGTTGATACACCTCAGAGCAAAGAGCCAGCAGGTATACGATGCGTATCCTACTTTGAGGACTTGGGACCCGTTGCTAACTTATTGTTCACCCAGGTTCTCCAAACAGTGTTGAATTCCACTCTTAATAAAAAACTAACAAAGAACCTTGCATTTCATTTGGAATTTCGTATATTAATTGTTTTATAAATAGTATAACAAATGTGTGTCTAAATCCTGCCATAAGCACCTTCTGGAAGAAGGGCAGACGTGGGATCAGATTCAGTATATACAGCTTCTTTCTAATACATTGATGCTATTGTTCCTTAAGAGCTGCTTGAGCAAATTGTGTCATCTCGAAGGCTGGATAAATGGAGCAAGTAGAGACAGACGTTTTGTTTAAGGATGTTTTATTTGTTGAAAGACGCTTGTGCATCTTTGACTTAGCAAGTTTCTCAGGGCAGCTAGAGTTTTGCAGCTTGAAAAAGCCAGAAATACCTACTTTCAGTGTATATTGTTAAAACTTCATCACGGAACATTTAGTTTATCACAAAATATTCTGTGTTGCGGTACAGCCTTCTAAACATGCATTTTGGTAATTTACATTTTAAATTTTCTTTAATAAATTCAAGATAAATTACAAGTGTCTGATCTAGGTCTACATATTACCTCTTTTTAATTTCTTCTGCTTGTCAGTTGTAAAAGGCTGTGGCTGACAAGAAAAGAAACTGAAGTCAGAAGTCATGATACTTAAAGCCACGTTGTTATTTGCTATTTTATGGAACCTGGGTTTAAAAGGGCAATCTTGCCTGCATTTTCAGAAGCACATTTGGTTAATAAATATGAGAATCTCGATATTACCGTAAGCTCATTACAGTTTTTCCTACATAGAGCTGTTACAGAAACAAATGCAGATGCAGAAAGTTGTAGTCTTGTTGAGTTAGTCAAGAGACAACAGCGGCATCTCTTGTGTTGTCCTGCTTTCCATAGTCCCAGTACTGAACCTGATAGAATTTGCTGAAGATTTGTGATGTCTTTAGCATTCTGGAGCATCTTAGGTATCACAGCACACGAATTCCTCATTTTCTGCTTAAAAAAAATTAATGATTTCAGATAAAAGTTAAAATTTTTGAGTGAGTTTACTTCTAACTGTACACACGATAAAAGTAAAAATGAAGGAACAGTCTTACTCTGTAGAAGTGGACTGGAGAATTTCCAGCTTTTATAATTTTCAGGCTGTCTGGCTGCAATTCTTCCAATCTCCTAACTCTCCCCGTAAGTAATTTTTCTGACCAACTTAAGCAGGGTTTTGTCTTAAACTGATGAGATTGAGAACACTGAGTAAAATATTAAGATTATATTGCTGTTTTTCATATGATTTTCTCTTTTGCACATTGATGGTAGTTGCTGGGTTTTGCTTTTTTTTAAAGAAAACCAACTTAAATAATGTGTAATGCGCCTTTTAATACCGTGCGGTTCCATTTAGAGAAAGAGTTCAAAATGGCCTTTCTTGTTTTCTTAACTGGTGTGGCAAATACCTGCATTTTTAAAAATGTTTTTTACAGGAGGCATCTGTTGTTTACTAGAAAAAGAGATGTGCCACCTTCACGAAAATACTAGGAAATAAATATAGGATCCTGTTGTTCTGAAAGTAGTACGGTGTGTAGACTCAGGAAGGCAAAGTTTTTCAGGAAAGAAAATTACATATTAATAAAGATGACAAATGGACTAGATGACCCAAGAACTATTCAGTCTTCTGAAGTATAATGGTTAGTACTAATATACTAGGTATTTATCTGGTTCAAGCCTAAGAATATAAAATTATGGGTTTGTATAAACTACTTGATACAAGCTTATTTCAAGTTGGGGTTTTTTTTTAGCATTTCCAATTGTCCATATGTATTTTCATACAGTTATAAATAATTATGCTTCATTTCATGGTGATCATCTGTATTTTCTTTGTGTATTAGCTTTTCACATACATATATATACACAAAGTTACTGGATTACTTAGCTGTCTTTCAGTTTTATTGCAAATCAACACAAAGAACAGACAAACTAATACTGAAAGGAAGTTATTTTGGATTCCAAAGCAAAGAACGTAAAAATTAAGGCATTTCAGATTTATAGTTAGCCATAGAATCTTTTCAACTATAGAAAAGCAAATACTGTAATCTAGGAAGTCTGAAATCATATATCTTGAAGGAATAAATATGAGATAGAAATCAAATGTACTACAGCAACATTATCTGAACTTTAAATCTGCTGAATGTTGATTTAAATGGAGGCTAATAAGGAATGGGAAAGACTGCAGCCTTTTGTGACCTAGCCTTCATGCCAATGGAGGGGTGGACATGACACAGACACACGCGTGCGTATCATTCTTTCCACTTCAACTGTTAGGAGTGCCACATACCACACACGAGCTTCTAACTGCTTATCTGCTGGCTCTCGTCTTGTTTCCTGTTCCACACCACATCTGAGAATAACTAAAATAGGAAACATTATTAACTTGGTTTGGTTGCTTTGGGATGTCTTAGTGATTATAGGAAGGTTGTAATTAAAGCTGGTGAGGAAATTATTCTTTCTTTCTAAGAAAAAACTTATTAGTATATTTCTTCATGATTGAGGGGTGGTTTGCTTTTAGACCCAAACAAAAACACTACCTACCCACTGCTGTTCAAATTGCATCCCAATATAGAAATCCTTAAAGGCAAGTTTTTTCTGGTATATACTTTGAAAGATGATGTGTCTACAGTTTTAGGAACTAGAGAGTAGACTGCAGAGTGAAATATTTATTTTAGGTAAAGAAGGATACATAGATAAACTTGACCTCTTATATTTTAAGAGGTTTTTGTGGTTGTGCACTAATGAATGATAAACAGCACACATGTATGAGCCATTTATTGTGTCATTTATTTTCTGTGTCATTTATTTTCTGTCCCTGCATGGTGCCCTTGAATAGTCTTTGAATTTTCTTTGTATAGTATTTACTCCTCCAGGTTCTCTGATGAAACGTTTCTCTTTTCCAATGCCTGCGCAGAGCTGTCAAAGGCCCATTACCTTTTTAGTGTAGTAGGTGGCTTATAGAGGAGAAGGAAAGTAAGAAGAATACTCCTGCCAGCATTGCTTTTCGCTAAGGTTGTGGCACATACTGTGCAAGTTGCTTTGGTATGAATTTTGATGCAAAAGTGTCACTAAACACATCCCATTAGCAAATCTCTACCCCGCTAATGGTAATGGCAAAGCAAGTACCATTCACTGAGAAATGCGAGGATGTGAGTTCCCTGCAGAATGAGAACACCTATGGGTAGTTACAGTGGATGCTAACACACTATATAGTCCCGTTTTAGTCGCATTTTAGTCTGCCTTCCAGTAAGGACTTCACATTGTACTTATGATCTAAACAAAATGGACTTAAAATAGCTGTAAAAATCAAAGTTCAACCATTTGCAGAAGTGGAATAATTTATGGAACAAACAAGGATTAATTACTTCAGCCTGGGACTGGAAAAATAGTTCAGTAGCAAAAAGTGTGTCCAAATTCCATTGTTGTAGCCTTCTAAGTTACTTCAGTGTTGGGGGCTGGTTTTTTCTTGTGATTGTTTTTTAATAGCTTATATATGGCTCTTGTTGTGCTCATTTCATGTGGCATAACACCGCTAAGCTATGGCGTTGCTTTGCGATTGCCCTTGTAAACACAAGGAATAGATGCCACTTCACACAGTTTTCAGTCTTGGTGCCTAGTCGCACCATTTGCATTGAGCAAGTGAAACAAACTGCACTACTGGGCTGGAATAACCAGGTATGGTGAAGACCAGGAGGGAAAATGAGGATGGAGATGCAAGGGGTTTTCCCAGTGCCAGTCACTTACAGAGAGGAGCTAGGTCTCTGCCACCCCAGCCCTTAAACCCCTGGATAGTGTTGTCTCCCAGATCTACAACCTCAGTTGAAAACTATTCTGATTTCTTTATGCATACGAAGTGTACCTTGCTTATGTCACTGATGCTCAGAAAGGAGCCCGCCTATTCCATCTGACTACCTGCAGCTCTGTGAGGTAATTAAACAAGGTATTAAGTTACCTCAGCCACTATCTGTAGTCCTTCATGGCCACAGGCTACCTCTACCAAGCCCAGGTTGCCCTTTAGACTACCTTAATCTTGTCAGCTAGACAAGCCAACTCCCTTCTCTTCAACAACCCTCTTTCATTTCTGTACACCTTGAAGAAATTCTTACTTGTTATGTTCATGATATTTATACCACCCTACTATTACTGCCTGCTATTCTTTTTTTGCTCCAAATACCATAGATATAGTACTTTGAGTTTATTCTGCCCCTAATGAATGTCCCATTTTTATTTTTCTTTATTTAGAAAAAGGAGTAGACAAAGGCTACTATACTATAGGAGCCAGACTGATCCGACTAGAGGATAAAGTAAGTACATGAAAGCTTTTTTCTTTCTGAGTAATGATATTTGATCTACAGACATGCAAGATAGTATCTTGGCATGATTTACTTTAGAATTACAGAGCACTATAATAAAGAGTAATATCTTAATTTGTGTTAGATATTTGATGAAGTATCATGTGGAGGTTGTTCGGCACTAAGCATTTACCTGTCATACAGATTTAGATCTTGATTTTCAAAGGCACTACTTTCACAATGAAGCCAAATAACACATCTTTTTGATAAAGTATCTTGAACTGACAAGGTGTTTCTCATACCAGAATTAGAGTTAAACAGAAAGGCTGTGTGAACAGCAACAGTTGATATCTCAGTTAATAACCTTGACGTTCTTTACTGTTTACTGCATTTTTCCCTTGTGCAGTTCTTTGCATCAATTCTGCTCCCAACCCCCCGTCTTCTCCCCAAGAATGTGTTCATCTTTATTATTAATTAGTTACTCAGAAGTGTGACTAAAGGCCAATGCTCAGTGAAGCTCTTTTGGTTTAGAACTGTTCTAAACATCCTCAAGAGCTTTTCCCACTCAAGTGATAACAAAAATACAAATTTGCTTAAAACTAGGAATATGTTTCTCCACTAGTTTTTTGGTCAGCTCTCTTACCTTCCCCTAAAAACCCATATCCCTAGAAGAGTATATTTTTTGTGGACAGTAGCAGCACAGTAGTTCTCATATGTGGTATGATGTAACAACTGAGACAAAAGTTCCTTTGAATTTAACATGTCCATTGCCTATTTGTATCCCTGTCATACTCAAATTTGTCATGCAGATATTTTTCTTGCTTTTCTCTGCGGAAACGAGGTGACAGGGAAAGAGCAAGGAAATCTTTCATTATTCTGAAGAAGAACTGTGCACCTTGACAAAAAATAGAAATTGAAATCAAACAAATACTATTCTTCCCTGCATTGCCTAAGATCTAATGAACATTGCCAGGACAGCATTGGAAATAAGTAATGTTGCAATGTCGAAGGACGAGTTCTTGGCCTTTTGGCTTTCTCGAACAGTGTCAGAGAATCAGCTTCAGAGATAAAGACAAATTATCTGAGTTACCTTTTAAAGTGGATTTGTCCCTTGTGCAGACGTGGTCATTCAAAGTGAAAATGGCTTTTGTTCAGATTAGCTGAATTCACTCCAAAAGAGATATTGCTGTCTAGCCTCTGTATATTCATAAATTCACACCGCTTGTTCATTCCAATGTCTTTAATATGCGTATATAGAGAAACCTGCAATACAGATTGGAAAAATTTAGCAATAAAAAGCATCTGTGATAACAGTTTGATTACTTTGGGTGAGAAATATTACTAGTATTGTAAATACTTCCAAAAGCGGTTCTTCATGGTCTCCTGGCTGGTCCATGTTTATGAAGAAGAGAGGTCAGAAGGTTATTAATGTCTGGCATTGGTCCAGGCTTAGCACAGTGTGCTGTGGATTTGAGAACTTTTTATTTCAAAGCCTTATAGAGTATTGAATCTTGGTGTAAGAAGAGGAACATTACAGGAGATGCTGATGTAAGTAGTAAATGCTGCAGTAAATGATTTCCTTTGCAGATATCTGCTTATGCTCTGCCTTTACAGCCTAAACCTTTTAGAAAACCAAACCCTACCTAATTAAAAAAGGTTATTTTCATACGTGTCTTGACATAGGAACTTAGAGATAATGAAGCAACATAGGCTCATCTTCTCATGTTCAGTGTCTTCTGTAAGCATGTGGTAATCATTCTGCAGCAGGGATTCACAACGACATTCTCAGAACAAGAGTCATGCAAGTTAAAAAAAACCAAACAAAACAATAGTGTAACCAGCTTAATATCATGTAAGCGTGATCTAAATATAGTTGTCACAAGCTCAAACCTTTAGTGTGGGAAAGACCTAGCTGCTATTTTGTGTGATGAATTAAACTACAGTGATTTAACCGACCACATATTGTATGGGAACTGTTGATTTCTATCTCTCTGGCTATTGTTCTGGAGAAAACAAATAGAAGAGTATAAAAATACTTTCATACGATGACTCCATAAAAGTTATTCAATCATTGCAGCTTCCTTTTTGATCTCAGACCAAACTATGAATTTAAAATAAAAGAACAGAGCGTAATGGAACTCAATTCATTTGCTCTTTTGGTAGAAAACAGCCTTCTTTTAGGTGTACAGCACTTTATCTTCATATTGCTGCCGGGAAAGTACACGTAGTACAAAAAAAGAGCTAACATTCATTGCATTGGTTCATCTGGGGGTTTGGTGGTGTGGGTTTGTTGGGTTTGGGGTTTGGGGCTTTTTTGTATTTGCCTCTTTTTGGCACAATAAGATAAAATATTTATGTTTACATAGTGAAAACAAAGTTAAGCTTCCCAGATATCTCTATTTTCATAGGACAATAGAAACGACCACATCCTGCTGTCAAACCACTTCCCCTAAACTATTTTCCCATGTCTCATGAGCTCTCCTGCTTTATTAATTCTCTGTGTAGTAGCTCCTATGGGCCCAAATGTGAAACAACATTGAAGTCAGGAAGGTTTCACCCTCCGTGGAGAATAAATGAAGCAAGGGCATGTCTGACATCGGGCTCCAGCTGGTGGTGAAAAATGATCTCCCTCTTGGAACTGGAAAACCTTTGGGATCAGTCTCTTTCCCCTGGAGAAATTATTTTCCCATTCAGTCACCCAGTATAGTCATGGCAGCCTCCCAGCAGAGTGGCACATCTGATAAAAGGACACATCTTTGGACTACAGCCAGCTGTTGTAGATAAAAATGCAGTGTGGATTTGAACGTTTCCTCTGCTTTAAAATAGGTATTGACAAGCTACTAGTGCACCTCTAGCCCAGATGGATCTCTCCCACCAGCGTTTTCCAGTTAATTTGTTGTAATTATTTCTCCAAAAGGAAATCAGAATATAATTCACCTATTCAGAGCTGTGTGCTATTCTGCATAAAACAATACTAACTCTTTTTATAAATTTAGAGAGGGAGAGGATTGTACATTTCTGCCAACTAAGATAAACTTTATGCCTTTTAGAAGTTTGTGATTTGTGTTAAAATGTGAGATTTGCTGTGTAGAAGGGCATAGACGCAGATCTCTGAAGTGGTTGCTTAGTGATAGATAAAAGCTTTGAGGCAAAAATGTTTCAAAGATTCAAAGATAACAGCCTTCCATTCATGTGACACGAGCAGCTTTGTCTGCAGCCTTTCTTTTGTGACTATCCGGGCTCCATATGTAAATTTAAGGTTAGAAGGAGCTGGTAAGAATGAGTTTGTGTGGGATGAATCATCATGCGAGTCCAGCATAAAGCAAATTTGAAATACATGTGTACCACTTTGCCTTCTGGTGTTGTATAGCTGAATGGAAGGGGATAAAACGCATGGTGGCAGTTCCCAGACAATATGTAATCCCTTTCTGGCAGTGCTAGTGCTGTGTAACGCTTTACTCTTCATTGACACGCAACATGACACGTTGCATAGCGGGAGTTTACCCTTAACACTTTTCAACCTGGCTTTCCCTGAGTACGTTATAAAAAACTTGTTCCACTGTGGTCAGCATAATAACCTGTTGTGGTTTCTTTTCACAAAACCTCTGAGATGTTTAGAGAAAGAACAAAGCTTCTTTCCCAATATGCGATGTGTGCCGTTTGGCTGACCCTTGCTTGAATTTGGTGGCAGGGTTTAATTTTAAATCGTGGTATGTAGCCATTGACAGCTTATTTGAAATGTATTAAGAGGGAGACTGTTTCCAAGATGATGTTCTAGAGCTGGCATTAGTTTCTTTTCAAAAATGTAAACTAATGCTTCTTTATGATTAAATGAGTATTTTTGCCTTTTCTTTTCAAAATCAGAAACAAGAATCGTGGTGTGCTATGTTAAACTGCACGGCAACCTATAAATAAAAACAGGAGAGAAAAGAATCTACAAATGAAAGGTTAGAAGGGACAGCTGTGTTGTCTTTGAAAAATTAGGTATTTTTATAATTATATGGCAGTCTTCTTTATGTGGTATTTCCAGTTATGATTTATGTCCATATTACCATAACTATTTCCATACTTATAGACAACATGTGATAATGCTGGAAGCCAAAAGCCACCATTTGGTAGCATTTAACAAAAGGCAGAAACACTAAGAGAAAGCAGGACAGCAAAGCAGAATCATTCTGAGCTTTATCTGAGTAATGCAAGCCAGAACAAAAGCGTCATCCAACATAAACAAATGTAGAGGCTGAATTGTGGTAGTAAACACTCTCTTTACCAATTTAAACACTCATTTTAAAGCTGGAAGCTAAAAAGATGGACTCAGAGAAGACTGGTGTTTCCCCACCATCTTATTCCTCCTGGATAACAACAGAGAGATGGATGATAGTGAATCTGACTCCTGCTGTGATTACATCAGGAGTCATTAAACAGTAAATTATTTACCATGACAGTGCCTGCAAGCACTACTATAGTGAAGTCCTGTCAGAATTTCCATTATAAACCTCTAATTTGTGGGTGGAGTGATGGGCATAATTGAACTGCGTTAAAAAAAATCAAAGGGAAAAAAGCTGAAAATCAGTGCACAATGAGTCAGTTGCAAAATGAGAGTGATAAATTTTTGAGGTTTGAAGAATACCTCTGAAATAAACTCTACAAATGCATCTGTTAGAAAAAATATATTTTGGCACTAAAGTGTTTGTGGGTTGTTTGTCCCCAGTTCCTTAAAGATTGAGTCATTCCATAATAGATTTTCAGTAGGCTTTTTGCAATTGAGCGTATGGATGTTCTTAGCTACTAAATCAGGCTGATAGACCTTAAAAGTAGCTATATAGGTCGCACTGCCATTCCTCCTTGTGAATTGAAAATGGATTTTATCCTAGTTCTCTATTTTTTGCTCATATGCATGGACACTGCTGATTTTTGGAGTAGAGTATTTTTTTTTAGTCTTCCCAAGACAAATGCATGAGTCAAAAATTAACATAGCTGAAGTGGCTTGCAGTTGTGAGTACATCATGTGAAGGTGTATTGCTGGTTTTATATGCCCGTGGAACTTGCCACGTTTGGTTCAAGGAGATAGGCAGGAGCTTCATAGGGAGAGATGCTGTGGATGTGTATTTGGAATGGGATGCCAGTAAACACAGGCAGAGCCTATCTCATTTCCTCTATAACAGTCAGCCCAAATCCATTGATTCTGCACAATTCCTATGAAGTCATTATATTTGGGTTTTTAGGCTATTAACTAGTTAAAAGCCAAAAAAAACCCACCCCAAAACCCCAAAACAACAAAAACACCACCCCAAAACCACAAATCCCTGATACTTCAAGCCAAATTGTGCTTTCACTTATGCCAGTTGAGTCACTCCAGGTTTACACAGATGTAAAATGCGTTAACTTTCCTACATGGCTTTAAACAAGACTCCTGCTCATGTCATCACATCCTGCTCGATAGGAGTGAATTGATAGAGATGAGGGGAAAACAAAAACAGGAACTCAAAAAGTCCAGGATTAATCTGAGTGAAATAGTGTATTTCACCTATTATGCCTAAGTGAATCTTTGTGTTATGCTGGGGATTTACGATACCGTAGAACTGAAATCGTGCACGTGTTCTTTTACTGAAACATCAAGGCAGGTTTTTAATCAGAAAACTAGTTTAATGCTTAGATCTAACCTGCACAGCTCTTCTCCTTTGCTAGCTGACTTCTCAGTGCAGAGAGGAATAATCACTGCCTGGACTTTGTTTAACTATGCACGATGCTTTTTTGCTTCTCAAATAAACCCGGTTTCATAAGATTGAGAGGGCAAGGCCAGTTTTGAGCTGCCTGATCGTGATGGTAATGTCCTAAGGTTCAGACAAAAATAAGAGCTAACTCTGATACACCTTTCAAGAAAAGAGAAGAAGAGGTAGATCATGTATTATGAAGCATATCTGAAAGAATCCTGACTGAATTCTTCCTTTAAGAAGAATTTCCTTTAAGGCTTTATGAGCCTTATTATAAGTGGTACATGGTAGCACTCTCCTATTATTGAGGTTGTGGACCACTTTCCATTATAAAACTGTTTTCAGTTGTTTACATCTTTGCCAATCTTTAGCCAACTGAGCTGAAATTTTCCAAGGCAGATGTCTGCCTCAGGCTAAGATTTTTTGGAAAATTCGCATCAGTGTGGGTCTTCTTTCTATACCACGGTAACCTAACTCACTGTGAAGATTCTCCCAAAACATTCTCCATAAACATAAAAATGTTGATGGAAAACACTTGAGCTTCTTCTAAATTTGAGTAAGAAAATTGGACAGAAATGTAATATTATCTGCTAGTCTTGAGACCCAGAGGCCTGATCCAAAACATTGTGAACTCAGCAGGAGGCTTTCACGTGGATCAGGCCCTGATTTTTTACGGGTGAGGGAGCAAAGAGTTTTGCATAGTGAACATTTGCCAGGATACAATTCACCACCCTAAATCAAACATTAAATAATTCCAAAGCCCAATAAATGAGCATGCAGATGGCAGTGTCTGTTCTCCAGTGACTGCAGCGACTGTTGATTAAGATCCAGCTCAAATAGATTGATCTCATTTGTAGCTGTCTCAAGAATTGTTCTAGTGGAACCCAAATCACACAACAAACTGTACCCATGACACCCTGTAGCATGCTGGAGGAGGGGGAGGCAGGGACTCCCAGACAAATACTGCATAGCAGCCTGAAATCAGTTTGCAGCTTCCTTGCGTTTCATGAGAAAGAAGGAGAGTCATTTGCAGAAGGTGTACTGTAACTCCTGGAGGAGATCACCCAGACTGGCTGTGAATACCAAGGAAGAGAGAAACAATGGAGTGATTTATGGTTACTGGTAAATAATGGAGCTTTTGGGGAAGGGTATCTGTCGTGGACTGTTACGATATCGGAAATCTAATCCATATTGATGTGCCCAGGCTGTTTAACCTGCAGGGAAAAGGTCCTGGAAATAGTGGTGTTGACCACAAAGGCTGTGGCTGAAGCAGACTGTCCTGTTCTCCACCAAAACCTTCCCAGCACCATAACTGGGTGTAGGACAGGCTCTCTATTAATCCCTGTGCTCCCCGAAGAAAAGCCTGCAGCCTGAGTACAGCTCTTCTCAGGTGCCAGAGGCTCTGACCACAAATGTATAGGAAATAAAGCTCTGGTAGTTCCGTTGTCTCTGAAGCAACGAAGCAATTTATTTACTGTTGCTGGGTGAAAAGGTGTATTTTTGCCTTAAGATTGTTTTGGAGATCTTGACAATTTCTTTTGATAAAAAGTCGAATCCTGCCACAAAAGGCTTTGAGCTGGACTTCTGAAGAACGACGGAAATCAGATCAGTTGTTTTTTATCATTTTTAATAAGATATTCTAAATTAACATAAAGTTTTAAATGATTGACCATCCCAGTCCCCCCTAAAAAATGTCTTTGTTTAGAAATGTGAGAACTGAATATCTCAATAATTTTCTGTCTTGTTCAAATATAAAAAGATAAGAACAATAAATTCATTAAACCAGTCTTTTCTTATGAAAAGCTTTTTAAAACTTTTTTTTTTCTGATGGAAATAAATCTAATTTGACCAATTTATATGTCCTTCAATTGTTGCTTATGTTAAACACTTTCATTTAGAAAGCTATTTACATAAATAGATTTTGTAGCTTAGTGACTTAAGGCTGAATGCTGCAAGTGCTGCCCTGCAGACAAGTTGAGTGCTTTCCTTTGGAATAATTCTTTATCTGAAAATGACAAATTGTTTCCAATGGAACCTTTCTGAAAAGGTGTCACATTTTATAGAACTGTATTTTAAATCATATACTGAAAGAAAGAATTTCCAAACTTCCACTTCAGAGCAACTCTTGGAAAATCAGAATTGGGGTGAAACATTTTGATATTTCTGAGCATTTCGGTTGAACTAAATTTTCTCTAACTAGTCTGTTAAAATTGTTATTATTTCTCAGTGGAAGATATCCCAGCACCAAAATGAATTCACAGAGAACACAGAGAAATTTTCCTGTAGGAAAAGATTAATTTTCCCCTAGTATTCTTTACTTCAGAACTGCTGTAATTATTTCACCAATGACATTTTTCATATCAGCAATTTAAAAGCTAGGTTTAATATTACTCATATTCCATGTACTATTGACCTCTAATTCCCCTTGATCAGGGGAAGTACACTGGAAAACCCCAGATTTATGTGCTTCAAAAGGCTACCAGACAAACAGCTGGAATAGTATTCCACGCAAGAACTGTGATGCTGAATCAGAGCAGACGTCTGTTTAGTCCTGGAGCTGTTCTTCTGCTGCTGAAGGCCGGTATCGGATGCTAAGGGATGCACTAGAAGAACAGATCGAGTCTAAATTGCTATAACTGGTGTCTGGGTGTTTAAGATGGATTATGTATGATAAGCAGATGAAGAATTACCGCTGTCCAAGGCAAGTTACGGAATGACACAGCTCTGTAAAGGGGAAAAAAAACCCCTAATGAACATACCCACCAAGATACACTGGAGTTCTGTGGTGACTTGCCCTGACGTGTTGGCTGTATCTAGGGAAGGCAATTTTCACACAACAGTAAATTCATACAAAAGACATACTATAAAGTCTTACGAGGTAAGGGAGAGAGAAGTAAAAATTCAAGATATTGAGAAACCCTTTTTTCCCCTGTGTTTACCACAAGGTTGTTATTTGCAACACATAGTTTTATATTTTATGTAGCAGGGAAATAGAGAATGAATCACTCACACATACTCATTTCTACAACATAATTATTTTTCCTACTAGTAAATTATGTTGACAAATTAAATTCATGTTTTTCTTGTTTAGAAGTTTGGTTGTGATTTCAGTGCTGTGTTCTGAGTTGTTGTAGTAGAACACTTCAGTCAATGTGTCTGTTACACACTGTTATTCGATACCACAAGGGCACTGGCTTCTGAGTCTCAGAAAGTAATGTGGTGTGGAGAACCTCGGGCCTCTTCTGGTCATGCAGGTACAATACTTAATTTATTACAAACTTGATCCTCCAGTGCATTTTTATGCAATATCAGAATGCAATTAAATAATGCTAAATCGCTGAACAGTTTATCTAGGGACTTACTCATGATCTTGTAATTTAAGAACTCTGCCTTTTTCATTATCAGCAAGGGGTTTTCTCTGGGTTAAAATGCCTTTCTGTGGAGCAGTTATGACTATGAGCAGACTTTGCTAATTGTTAGGGGGCATCGCTAAGTAATTGTCAGGTCAGTGTTTGTTTCTGGGACCCGCACTTAAAGTGCTTATATGGACCATGGCAGTGTCTTGCACCTTGTTGTTTTCAAAACTGAACAACTGGAAGTACTGAAAATTCTGTCATAATTTCTCCTCTATAAAATGCTAAATAAAATAGGAAGCTATGCAGAATCTGGCTCCTGCAGCTTCCCTGCCTCTTCAGGAGTAAGAAGTTCAGGCCATCAGCTCTGAGACAGTCTCAATGATCCTCCTATTGCTCTACAGGTTTCTTAAGACTTTGGTATCTGCTGACATGCAATTATGTGAGTATTTTTAAAATTGCTCATTTCTAGCTCACTCTGTGGAGGTACGCTGAAAAGCAGGAATCCTGAAGCCTCAAAACAGAAATAGGATGAACTTGAAATATATAGCATGTACTTAAAATGTCAGATTTTTTGAGACATTCTAAGTCAGGGGGGTCAAACTCACGGCTCCCACCGCTCTCCTGCTCCTGCAGTGTAACGCGCGTCACACACTGCACACGTGACTGCGCTGGCAGGAGCACAGGGGCAAAGAGCTTGGTGCTGGGCTGGATAAAACAAGGTGGAGGGCTGGACTCAGCCCACGGGCTGTGAGTTTGGCACCCCTGCCTAGGTGTACTGATAGTAAATAGCTCTAGTGGACACTGGGACTGGCACCCACTCTCCAGGGGGGACAGAAAAGCTGGCTGAAAGGCCAAGTAATTGCTCAGACGTAGAGTGTCCTGGCATCTCTGAAAGTGTTCAGTGCATCGCCAGCTGCGCTGCAGTCAGCAAACTTAGCGTGGGTTCAGCTGCCTCCCAGGCAGCAGGCAGTGCCATGAGGACATACCCTAGGAGGCAGCAGAAGTCCATGTTCTTATGCAGCAACTCAGAACACATCCATGGTCTTTAAATTTCCTACTCTCTGCTTTCCCATGAGCTGCCTATTAATGTTAGTTTCGTTGCTGACTTTCAAGGTGCTTAGCGGCTGCGGCCTTTCAAAGCTTTGCACAGCTTGTCACCGTGTGTCTCTGGAGAGTTTCCAAAGCCACAAGCAGCAAGTCTTCTTGCCTGTGAAAGGCTAAACCTGTAACCTGTAACAAGATGGAGTGGATGCCGTAAAAAGAGCATTTGTGCAGTGCTCGGTTTGCCTTGGTATTTGCAACCAAACACAAGAAACAGCTGTTCTCTCTGCTTTTGTTTCAAAAATTTGTTATACTATAGAAGAAGGGTGGTCCTTGAAGAGCACCCAGAAACTGAAGCACAGCAGTCTTTCCCCAGCACAACCATGCATAACTGAAATGGGTCTGGGCAAGCCACTTCACTTTTTTGAAGGGCCAAAGGACTCCATCCAAAGAGTATGCTCACCGTAAAGTCAAATTTGTAAGTATGATTATCATATAAGTAGGATATCCATCTTCAGAAATGAATGGCTAGGTAGAAGAGACCACACTAGCGCCCTGGGGGTGTGCATTCCTGACCCTCCTTAGCTCTGACCTGTCCATTCACCCTTGTCATTAAATTAGTACGGTGGACAACTGCCCAAGGATAGCGATATGTGTGCCGTGTGGGGGAAGGCAGCTGTGAGGAGATGGACGCAAGACGCCATCCAGGCAGGAACACGAGGTCATGGAAATGGTAGTTTGACAGGGAAGGGTGGAGGTGAAACATGGATTCACTCTTGCTGGATTTAGAAACTGCAAACAAATCTGAATTTCTCGGAGAATTTTGGAGCCTGACATTCAAATCATGCTTCAGGCCAGATTTCATTTGAGCCTGGTTGTGCAGACTTGCGTGACTCCACCTTAGTCAACATTTCCTGATGTAGCTATTGCATATGTTAACTGCCTGTGCAGTTGTACGGATATGTATACAAATCTATAGCTGTGATTTAAATTTCATATTTTTGAATTTACTTCTTTTTTTTCACTATCTTTTGCATTTTATGCTTTTCAGCCCCCATTTTTAGAGTCTAAAAAGCACTTTCAGTGAGTTCACTTTCAGTGAATACTGAATATTGTTATTATTTTTGACTGGACCTTTTCCTAGGTACTCTAAGCTTTCCTTCCATAGTACATTCTGAACTCACTATCCAGAAGAAAACCAGAACAAAACACAACAGCGTTTCCAATGTTGAGAGCAACATTTATTTCCAACCCCAGCTACAGGGTAACTGTTACAGTAAGTGGGTCACATCCTCGAGTCACAGTGAAGTTTTTGCCCTGAGTTGGGATTGCAAAAACAGACTTCTAGTCCTACAGCAAAACTTACCTGCTTGAGGATTAAGGTGACAGAAGCTGCTGTAAACCTAACATAACTAACTCCAATATGCAGGGAATAGAGTACTCCATTTGCTGCTGTATGATTTCTTTCTACGGCTTGCAAGGCAAAAATAAAGTGCTTGTATGTGGAAAGTAATTTTCAATCCCCAAAATATCTTTTCTGCATTTATTTAATTTTGCTAGATGGTTGGGCAGGCTGACCATGGCTCGGGCTGACAGGAGCAATGGTTATGTCATTCAGCAGGAAACTCCCTTGTTTGAGCAGAATTTTGTTTCATTTTTGGTTTTCATCCTCTCTCCTTCTCCAAGGCGATACATACACAGGGAGGTCACAAAATAGAAGCTGTATCCAGAAAAGTTCAGATTTTGAAACAAAAACCCCCTATGAATACTTATTAGAATTTCTTGTTAATGAGGTCATTTATGTCAGTGCAGGAAATGTATAAAAAAGCACAGGAGAGAAAAATCTAGACACTGTAAAACACGCCAACAAATTCAGTGCATGCATTACTCCCTTAATATGCCCCCAATGTAATCTATAGATCCCACAAGTGACCATATTCTATTTATGTGTGTAAAAACTCCTATATATGTAAAAATCATAAAAGTAGCAATTTTACTAGTGGGAAAAGATTATTGTGGTCTTTTTATATAGCATATAGGTTTACTTAGAATGAGTCCTCATGGAAGAATGCAGAACCATGAAAAACTATTAAAATGTCATGATTATATTAATTTCATATTTAAAGGAATACTTCACTTTATGTTACGGCTCTAAAATTACACTGCTCATTCATGATTTTTTTAATGTATAATTGGCTGCCTCCAAAAATGTCACAGTAGGAGGAAAAAAAAGTTCATTTTCCTTGGCGTGTGTACTGTTGCTATTCCTGTGTTCATTTGGCTTGGCTCGAGTAATGAAATGCTGTAGTCTGAAATAACTTTTTATATGTTGACATGTGCATTTAACTAGAATAAGCAGGCAGAGTGGACCAAGTTGGATTTAGCGATGAACAAAATATATCTTGTATCGCACCTTTTAATATATCAGCCTGCACTTACGATTCTTTTTCATTTCTTCATTATAATGGTGTAAATGCCCCTCCCAGCCGCACTCAGTCCCAGCACAAGGACGAGAAAGGTGCTAAGCAGCAATAATGGAGAGGGTGGAGGGGTGGGAAAGAAGAAAGGAAGGAAACTGAGTGACATAATTTTATCTCTTGAAGTTGAAGTTGAGAGGGTATTTACTATTGATCCGTTGAAATTTATTTAGGCAAAAAAAAGCCTGTTTTTTTCCTGAGCGGATAGGTCTTCCCTCCTTCGTTGGCTGTCCCTTGGTCTGGGCTAGGGAGAAACTTCCCAGGTCCCACAGATGCTGAGCTGGACTCTTGAAACCTCACCTTCTGTTCCCTTCTAGCTTGGCCTAAACCTTCTTCATTTCTTGGACATGGTGGAGGCTCCAGGTACTGGATTTGACATGTCAGTCTGTTATCTAAACCAGCGATCACCGACACCTGCATTTGACATCAAGGTGTAGGAGAAAGGCTGTAGTCCTGCACACGGCAGCTGTGGGTGTGGCTCCTGGGTGGGGCACTGTGGGGCAGCACATTTCCCCCCATGTTATATCTGCTCCCCAGTGCATCCCCAGCACACAGTTTGGCACTCAGGTCTCACCTGCCAGAAGGCACCTGCAGGCGGCCAGAACTCGCCAGCACAGCTATGAAATACGGAAGATACCGATGTTCACAATACGTGGCTGGTGTCTTTCCTCGGGCAGCGTCCAGTGTGGGGTCAGGTGACAGCTTTGCTGAAAAGTTTTCCACTCTGGGGCTGCAGGTATATGGCGTAAAATAATTTACTGGTTCGTTGCACGTGTCCTCCTCAGCCGGGACTTTCCCGCAAGCCCAGCTTGGAGGGTTGCTCCGTAGTATGACTCGTGGTTATGGGACAGTGTCTAGACCTTACACAGGGAAACCCTCGAATGCTGGGGGGGGGTAGAACAAGGACAAGGAGTCAAATAAGAATCCCTGTGACATTTTGTAAGCAGTGCCCTGATTCTGAATGTCTGCTTCGCTGCCTTGGCCACTCTGGTCTCATACTTTGTTTTGCTTTCTGCGTTTTCATGTACCATTTCTGGGGAAGAAAGAATTTCCTCTGTACCTACCTTGCACTCAATGGGACTGAAAAATTACCACTGAAGAACAGATAGCTGTGTGAAAAGCGTGACTGCATAAGAAGCTCAGCAGTGGGGAGTTCTGTGCTTGTTTTGCGAACTAGGCAAAGCACCTTATTAGGTTATAAACAGGAAACCTGGGCGAAGTTTGTAGAAGTTCACACCCAGGGCCACTCCCTAGAGGAGCCAAGGCTTGATGTGCTTGTCGAGATGAAAATCATGACACACCCCATGATTTGCACATTGTAGGGACCTGCTCCTGACCACATCTCAGCAGAGGTTTCCAGTTTTTGTATGTGAAAATTTTCAGCACAAAGATGTAAGGGTGAGAAAAAGAAAGAAAAAATAATGAAAAAATAAAAGAAGAAAAAAATCAGGTAAAAAATTAAGCATAAAGGAAACTTTAAAATGTGTTGTTTAAAGTCCACTACACTGAAGCTCACTGTACTCACACAGACTGACAGTCTGTCATAGAAGCACCAAAGGAGCTGGGGTTTGTGGGATTTTTGTATCACTGTGTCAGATTGTGCCTCTACAGCATTCTCACAATGGAACTGGAATAAAGAAAACACGTTGTAAGCAGGAAAGAACAGAATTCGGCATCTCCTTTACAGGTACTTTCTTCCTCATCCAGATTTCTTTAGATACAATCTTTTAGGTGTGTATTATTGAGAACTGTATGCTCATGAAATCTGGTATTTTAAAAAGACAGTTTTTACATGTCATGTAAGTACCATTCAAATTATTTTATTTTGCTTCTTTTCCACATATTCAACCATTTTGCTCTCATAAAGAATTCTAAGCAGAAATGATTGTATGTTTTAATGTTACCGTTCATCTCAAAAATAAGAATCTCAACCTGCATGGCTTACGTGCATGAAATGATCTCTATGGTGAAAGCCTGCAATGAACACGTAAGAATTCATCATAATTGTTAGGCTAGCACTGTGCAATAGCATTTATCCAAAGCAATGCAGATTTTGTAAAGCAGAATAGTGCAGAAAAAGGAGATCAATTAATAAATTATATGAATATCAATTGAAGCATAAACAGAGCGACCTTCTAAGTATATTTGTAACTTCAGTGAATTGGTGTTTGGAAATCTATGTTCTACAATGACATCTGCTGATCTTACAAATTACGATTTCTGTGTTTAAATCCAAAGGAGATATCTGTGTCTGTGCCTCCGTTCCTACTTTTAACTTTTTCTTGAGTGGGAATAAAGATGAAGATATAAGCTCTTTTCTGACATCTGCATATTCTTGACTTGTCATTTATATAAAAGAAGACAAAAATCAAGAAGGCAGTAATTGCAAATGCTTCAGAAACCTCATTCTGAAGTCCTTTATTTGTATTTTCTCCCAGGCTCAAAACTGCCATTGGGACCTGATGAAGATGCATCACTTTCAGAATTAATCAGCTTTTTTATTTCTCTTTTCTTTTTTTTCCTCTATGTTTTTATCTGTCCTGTGGTGGAGGACATCATCATCATCATCATCAACATGAACAACTTTACAGAAAATAGATTTTGGGTTCTGTGTCATTTTGGAAAAGTGTTTATGTGCAGTGTTTAGTAGTGTTTAAAGAGTCTGAATTTTACACCTTTGTCCGTACAAGTGTTTTATTTTTAAACCCTTCCCATCCTCCACCCCAAAACCATTAATGGAGTTTTTTGTTCTTAAAATAGCAGTTCTGGTTGGAATACCTAATTGCTGGGTTTCTGTTGTTGTTGCTGCCTCAGTACATTGGTCAAAAAAGGAAATGTAAAGAGCAGCTCATGCCTCCCTGTGTTCAATAGATACCTGTGTTCCCCTTCTGGTAGTCACAGCCTTCACCATCCTGTGGCTGAGAAGCTCAACTGCCTGTTTCAGCCACGCTGTGTTTAGACCTTTCCATTTCAACCAGCAGAGGCTCATTTGATGGGAACCATAAAACAGCTCCACTTCTTTTTGACCTGAATGATTTATTTATTTATTACTTCTATATTTATTTATTGCTAGTGTCAAAGAGAAGACTGTACTTATGGTCTTTTCATCTTCTCTCAAGTGTTGCCTGCGCACTTAGCTGGCCCTGCACAGAAATATTTTCCCCCTTTAAGTGCACTTTCTGATTGGAACTAAATCCTCACAAGCAAACTGCAATGCTACTGATATAATACAATGTCATAATACTTGGTAGGTCATTTATAAATATTATTGCCAAGGCAAATAAATGTCTCCAGAGTACTCACTCTACTGCTAATAAATAGTTTATTTAAGCTTCTAAGAACAGTGACATTTCATTTTGAATATCTTCAGCCACTTAAAAACTGTTAGTGCAGAGAGGAAAAAGGGGAAAAATAAACTGGAAAAAATATTTAGCAGATCTTTTGATTTCCCCTCTCCTTCATTTTGACTTTCTTAAATGGGCCCTCTCGTCAGACTGCAATGTCTCTGTGTGACACCAGCTACAGTGTTTATTTAATATATATTTTTTATCATCTCATTTAGTAAATCTTTCCCTCTTTTTTTCTCTTTCATACCATACAGCTGAAATAGTGTTTGATCAGCTTGCCTCTAATATCAATGGTGGTAATTAAATCCCTTTTGCCACTTTACCCCTTTGGGGTATTAACTATAGTCGTAGTGGTGATGTTTTGTTTGTTCATTTTTTGATGTTGTGGGGTTTGTTTAGATTTATCCTTATTATCGGTGTTATTTATCAGTTAAAAAGAATTGGATTCAGTTGGGGTTTTTTAATAGTGTTAAGGAGACAGAGACCAGAAATAATAAATTATTTTCTAGCATCCTAGTGACCATATTAAACTTTCGTGACAAACGCTCAAGAAAAGAGGCACTGTACGTATCCCTTGAAAAAAAAAATGCAACCCACTAACAACGACTGGTGGGGCTGCCAGCACTGCGTTTTGGACAGCAGACAATGATTTCTTGGTTGTGTTTTTGTGGTGGGTGTTATTGGGGGGTGTTTTGACAGCTCAGCAAAGGTGTTCATTCTCAGCTCTTTTCATACAACAACTGAATTCATGTCAAGAATAAATGCCAGATTCTTCCACAAGCTTCCCATAAGATGTGTTATTTTGTGAAAGCTCAGGAGGAGGTCTAAAGCAGATATTTTATTTGAGCATGTGTGGGGACTTATTTCATTGCAATCGTCCAGTATGGAACCAAAATAATGTTCCAATGAAAATCTCCGGTGATTTTGAAAAAAAATCCCATTTAAGAATTACGATCCCTGCAACTCTAAAGATGGTTGATCCATCTTCTGGCTGCACACAAGTCTCTGCCAGGTGACAAGCCATGACCAGGCACTCTCCAGAAACTCTGGGAACGGGCAAGGAAAAACCACAAGAAACTCCGAAGAGATACAGGAGGGGAAACATTTTAAATGAAGAGAGTCAGCTGGAACTTGGTCAGAGTTCTCGGGTGTGAAGAGCCTGGAAAACCTTGTACATACCTTAACCAAATCCCACATAAGACCATTGGGAAGGGAAACAAGCCTCCCAAGTGCCCTTTAGGTGACAAAGGATGGGGTTTCTGAGGGCAAGGCAGGAAATTCTCTGCACTTACTTACAGGTTTATGGCAATGCAGGTGTACTCTCCTGCAGAATTTGGATTCCACAAGATTTTGTCATTGGAAGAGGAGAAGATAGCTCTTCTGGCTTGGATTTCTCCATTACGATGTTTGTGCTGAAAGATGGAATTCCCCTCCATTCACGGTTTTCACTTCAGAATACCATGAATTTGTCTTTTTAGTTCCCTGTGTATGTGATGTTTAGGAGGGGTTTTTGATTGGCTTCTTTTTTTTTTCCTCTCTTGGAAATTATCGATTGATTCTCTGAGCAGTGATTTCATTCAGTTCCCCCACAGAGGCATTTTTTCTGGTTCCTGGGTGGTGTAGGCTGTGGTCTCTGCCCATGGCTCCTTTAGAACATTTGTCTTAATCCTCAATAAGCTACAAGGATGACATCGAAAGGTAAAGTAGGATGTTTCACTGGTCTGTCAGAGTAAATTCTGCATTAAAAGCCAATAAAAAGACAATTCATCCTCCATCAGTTTTAGAAAGATGGCTAAGAAAAACATTGTCTTGAGATGCATTAATCGGTAAGGTTGTGGCAATATAAAGTCTAAATCACTTTGGGAGAATCTGTACTCACATTGCTGCAAAGTTACTAGATCGATGGCCATACTGTTTGATCTTCTATCTATGGGAAAGCACACAGGAGAGGGGGATTTCTCTCTAAAGCCTCAATGTTGAAATGGCTTGAATGGTAAAGCTTTAGGATGGTTTTGCTATGCAAAGAACTGGGCTGGTCTATATCCCTGAGCTCCAGGGATAGATCTGAGGGTATCCATCCTGGGGAGACCCTGTGCTAATTCCTGGCCAACCCACTAACATTTTTCTCTGAAAATTTAAATCTTTTTTTCCTCACTCTCAAATGAACCCACAACTCCTGGAGTTGCCACTGTTCAGCCAACGCTTCTGCTGCAGCTGCATTCTTCACTCTCCAAGGAGCAGGGGGACAGGGAGCATAAACAACTAATGCAATCAACAGCGTTACCTTCCAACGATATCGTCCGTCTTTTCTAGGGGTTTTACTAAAACACCACCTTAGACCCTTCCTGACCATGCTTGTGTAGGTCGGAGAGCCTTCCAGGAAGGCAAGATACCTTTCAGCTGTTGATTTTTATCTGCTCTATGGTCTTCAGGGCATGCAGCAGGTAGCATAAGGCTTTATCTGTGTTTAATTTCAATGGACTGTTTCAGTTAGAACTCTTTCCTTCACAGGCTGTATAAAGGCACTTTTTGTGAGATTCTAATTTCACTCATAAAACCCCTTGCTAGGAACAAGCTGCTTTCTGCTCAGTAAAACTGTCAAAATTGGCAGTTTCCACTTTGATCATAGTAACAAATCTGTTTGATCCCAAGTTTTCAGAAGGGTCCCTTACACACAGGGGAAAAATTTTTGCCCTTTCCAAAGGCAGACTCCAAAGCTTTGGGAGAATAATGCTGTTGTGTGTGAACATTTGACTGTTATTGACCTGTGCCAAAAGAAGTAGCTTGAAATTTAACTTATTTGTGAATATGAAAGTCCCTGGAAAATAACTTCTGTATTTGCAATGAGTGTGAAGGGAACAGGTATATTTGCAAAATGGCTGTTAAGCCTTTGCATGCAAAGAGTTAATTCTTCAAATTTCAGTGGTGTTACTGAAAAAGGTTACATTTTGGGATACATAGATGTGTATAATACTTTTTTATATATCTCTTGTGTGTATGATATATGCTATTAGTCTGAATAATTACAGCTATTTGAAACTACTGAATACCATTTCCAGATATTTAAATGTACTTCAGGGAATTGACCAATATTCACATTTCTGTGAGCCCGGAGGGGTTTGGAGCCTAACTCTCACCTGGGTGATGTCAGAAATGAGAAGCCTGGCTGGTCCATGAGGGCTCCCGGCCACAGCTTTCACGCAAACTGTTAGAAGTCCCAGTTAAAGCAGTTGATTGAGCAGGAGGGTTTCATTGGAAAGGCTGCTCAGCCTGTTCAGAAGTGCATAGGATAGCTCTTCCTCTGAGGTACCTCCCTTTCTATTAGCTGTGGAAAATACACAGACAACTGGTTTAAAGTAGACAACCAGCTTTCACACAGCTTGCATACATCAAATAGGATGCATCCTAGCCTCCTTGTATGTAATCAAGCTCCAAACAGTGTTTGATGCCTGAGAGAATCATAGAATGACAGAATCATAAGGTTGGAAGAGACCTCTGAGATCATCAAATCCAACATTACCTGTCCCCTTTATTAAACCCTGTCCCTAAGGAACTAATCTACCCATTCTTTAAACACCTCCAGGGATGGCGACTCCACCACCTCCCCGGGCAGCTGTGCCAATCCCTGAACACCCTTTCAGGGAAGAAATTCTTCCCAATGTCCAGTCTAACCCCCCCCCCCCGGCACAACTTGAGGCCATTTCCTCTCATCCTATCACTGTCACTTGTGAGCAGAGCCCAGCACCCACCCCGTCACAGCCTCCTTTCAGGCAGTTTTAGGCAGGGATGAGGTCTCCCCTCAGCCTTCTCTTCTCTTTTTGTCCTAGCATGATGTCATTTTATGGCAGAGACAAGTCCTGGAAAAAATGACTGTGTGTTTCCACCCCAGTTCAAGTCTGGCAACGCGCATGACATGCAGTGTTGTGTAACACAACTCTACACCTTCTCGGGTTTTTGATCTCATGACTGCTGCAGCCAGTGGAACTGTACCAGTGCAGAAAAGTATCAGAGTTTCTCCCACTGAGGAAAAGAAATAGGACAGAGGCAGTAGAGGGCCATGGGTAGGAACTACAAACAAAGCACACTCCTCTCTCCTTAACAGTCTGCAGGAAAAAGCAAAAATGATTTGTTAAGATTTGATGAGAACTAGGTGGAGGTGAACATCCCAAACTATTTTTTTTTTCCTTTTTGCCAATTGTCTGTACATGTGGCTGGTTTAAGTGAAAAATACTGTGATTCACCCAGACAAGAGTAACATTTTTCATGATAGCAAACCAACAGTCCATAAATACCTATAATCCCAGGATCTTAACCTCAGGGACAGCATGGTAAAAGCAGTTTAGAAATCATATGCTCAGTACGTCGTTAGAACAGTGCTTTCTTTCTGTCTCTCTGAATTTTTAATAGACATCTCAACTTGAGATGACTGTCAGCACTTTCTTCTGGTTAAGACACAATTTTGTTAAATATATATTCTATGTGTGTAGCTAAAAATACATACATAGCGTATAGACACTCCGTAGTAAGTCAAGTTCACTTCTAGTTAATTTTCTAATTTATTCAATGTGTATATTGTCGTAAATGTTTCTTTATTTTTATTTGAATATGTCCAGTTGTGATAAATTTTGTGATACGGTTTTGCACGAGTACTTTTTCAGTTCCTGTGCCTCTATGCCTCTATAGCTGAAGAGTTGATTTCTGTACCTTGGATCTCTAGCTTGATTAGGATATAGCTGTAACGTTGAATTTTGTGGTTTTGAGAAGCAGACTCTTGTGCCTGAAAGCAGAATTAAATAATGGCATAAAAAATAATCAAACAAATACCTCCTTTACATAATTAATTGTATGATTTTGTATATTGAAGGGATTATGCAATGAAATGAAATAATAAATAAAGTTGAAGTTAGTTTAAGGATATTCTTTATTTCCCCAAACATACTCACATCTCTGGGAGTCAGTGCCACGTAGATTATCAGCTGGAAGATTTTCACAGAATTAGATACTTTTTGGGTGTCTAGAACACATCTTTAGCATTTTCTCAGAACCAGACATATGCCTCATGCCTCTTCGTGTCTCTGAGCCTCAGCCTGACATGATGGATTTAGAAAGACATTTCTGCTATTGCTAGGTCATCTCTTGTAGCGGTCCGCTAAACGCCATCACCTCTCTGTGAGACATCTTTATCCCACCCAGATGCTATGCCCTGTTTTCCTCTGTAAAAAAATGGCCCACAAGACAAGCAAGAACCCTTTCCATGCCGTGAGATTAAAATTTCTCTTAGATTGAGGATAAACCTGCCAAAGATAAGGTACCCCATCCTTACACTCCGTAACTGAAAGCTGTCTCTGAACAATAGAGCAATGCGTGTAAACACATGGTGAAAGACGAAGGGGCTCCGGTTGTGTTCGTGTGTAGCTCAGCAGCTAAAGGAACTCCCTAAGGCATAACCAGATCAGCATAAACAAAACAGTTCTTTGTGGTTTTTTGTAATCCAGCAAATTGTCTTAAAAAAAAAAAATTTAAAAAAAATCATTAAGGATTTGTTTTAAAAAGATATTGCTGGCTTGGGCTTGGGATTTTTGTGAGAGGGCAGCGCCCTAACCAAAAGCACAACTCATATTAAGCCATTGTAACAAACTCTTAACCGGTTTCAGGGTATGTTTAGCCAATGATTCTCCATGCTTCTCTAAAGAATCGGATATAGTGTATACACACAACCTACAGGGATCTGGGGGATATAATATCTGTAACTATCCTGTTCAGAAAATATGCAACTATCCCGAGTTCACAGTCAATATCTAAGATTTCTGTATATGAAACAGAGGTCCAGACAACGCTGAGATCCTCTCTATCCATGGATTTCTCCTTCTCCAGCAAAAAAAGAATGAAAGGTGATCTTTAAGGCCCCTTTCAAACCCAACCATTCTAGGTTTCTGTGATTCTATGAATGGACAGGTACAGAAACCTGCACGTGCTCTCACTGGCTCTGATCTCTTCTCTGTATTACCTTTGTCACACTGTTCAATCTCCAGTATTCTGCAGAATGCTTCAGCCTGGCAGGGTTTTCCTCAGAAATGCATTTCCCCCTCTTCAAAACATGTGCTGACACAGTTAAAGCAAATCTCTTACGAGAGAATTCAATGACAGAAAAAGGTATTTTTGTTAACACAAGGTTAAAATTTCCCAGTAGTTTTTCATGTCTTTCCAAAATGACCTGCTCAGAAAAACTCAAACTTCTGGGGAAAAACTAAACTAAAACAGAACAAAAACACAAAAACAAACAAACAATAAAACAAACAAACAAAAAAATTAGGAGTCCTGGCAGAACCTTAGCTGTCACCCTTTGGAATTCACAGTCCCTGGGAATTACTGCTATGCTCACCAAATGAATTCACCGCAGGTGATTTTATTGAGTCTGTTGGTCCAGAACTGCATGTGTCATCAGTCAACAGGCTTAAATCTGCCTTTGGTTTTGGTTTGCTTTGGATTTTTGACAGTAAATTTCCTGTATTTTAAACAGGGTTTAAAGGAGTATTTTGATAGAATTTAGAAAAAGATGGTTTAGCCATCCCTCCCCTTTCGTTGCAGTCACTTCTCTGCCTGATGGAGGAGCAACATACGTCTTATCTTGGCATTTCTGGACCATGCAGGTTCCGCTGCAAAAGGTTGGCTGGAAATCTTACTCCAATGTTGTGTTTATACACGTTGCCATCTGATTTAGATGTGTTCACACACTAAGTGCCACCCATAACAGCTTGATCATTTTTCTCCAACTGCTGGAATCAATGACATCAGGTAAGGAGCAGTTGAGTCCTGATTTGAACCCCAGGACATCCAGAATTATCCCAACACAAATCAAACCTGTCCCTTTGAAGACAGGACAAGAGGGAAATTGATTCGGAGTGAACACTGGATTTTGGGAGCACACTCCTCAGAATATTTCAACCTTGCAAATTGTAGTGTAAGCTAAACACATTTTGAGAGGTTTTAGGTACTTAAAAATCTGCCCAATTTCAGCCTAAATTTTAGGGTTTTCCTACTTTAATTATTGCAAAACCAGAGCTCTGCTACAATCAGCATTTCTCCTGCCGTTTGTTGACATTAAAACACAATCAAAAAATTGATACTCTTACTCTTCAAAATATACTGTGGCAAAGGAGGGCTTTCAGAGTAACCTCAGTTGCTATTTCAGTGGGAGCAGAGGTGTGAAATGCTTTGCAAAGTCAGGCCTTGTGTCTGAGAGAATTCAGCTTCTCACAAGCCCAAGACAATTTCACGGATGAAAAAAGTAAATAGCTTTAAAATCTTAGTTTCATCTCAAGTTCTTATATGTGGAGTTCTACAAGAAGCAGTATTCTCAGGTATAGTCGTGATGGTTGTGGAAGTAAGCGTACAGTATCAGCTCTTTAGTTCCAAGATGGAGCATTGCCAGATCCTTGAGTTTTAGTGCTGATGTTGGTAAATAATGTGCAGGTTTTGGCTAACCATACAGGTACAGATTTGTGGGTTAGACCAAAAAAGCAAGCACAGCACACTGACAGAAACTGATTCAAAGGTAGGTTCACTAATAGTTGTGCCCTTGTTCCAGCCTTTCAGTCACACAGAAATGAAAGTTCTGTGTCCTTTTGGTTTGAAGCAGAGATTTATGGTTAATTATAGCATTTCCAGTGATTGCATGTTTGTACTTCAGTAGCTGCTGGATGAGGAAGAAAACTGAAACAACTTTAGGGCTGGTACATTGCTCTACTGAAAGAGATAAATTCAGATATCTCAGCACGGGCCCTTCCTTATTTCCTTATAAAGGAGAATACGTGACAGAAGATACATGCCAGTGGTCATTCAGAGAGCTGGCAGAAGTAGACCGCGATTGCCTCCACTGCTTATGTCCCTCATCTTTTCTTCTACAAGTAAAAAATTTAATATCCCCTTCTGAAAAATGATAGCAACGGTCTAGGGTTAACGGTGCATTCAGCTCATCCGGCCCATGAGTTCTGCAGAGGTAAGACAAAATTACCATCAAGAGCACCTAGATTTGATTATGGAAATGTACTCAGATGCCAGAAATTCTGCTGTTTTATATGGTTGACAGCTGTGCTGCTTTGGCCAAGCTGAACATCTTGGCATTCGTCTAGTGCCTAAAATCCCTTGGTATTCATGGAGGAAGAGGCTTCCCCACCCCTTAAGCCCCTGAGTTAGGTGCCAGCAGAGTCCCTGAAGAATACTTTGATAGAATCACAGAATCATAGAATCACAAGGTCGGAAGAGACCTCTGAGATCATCAAGTCCAACTGTGCCTGTCTCCCAACTAAGCCCTGTCCCTAAGGAACTCATCCACTCGTCTTTTAAACACCTCCAGGGATGGCGACTCCACCACCTCCCTGGGCAGCTGTGCCAATCCCTGAACACCCTTTCAGGGAAGAAATTCTTCCCAATGTCCAGTCTAAACCTCCCCTGGCACAACTTGTGGCCATTTCCTCTTGTCCCATCGCTGTCACTTGTGAGCAGAGCCCAGCACTCACCCCGTCACAGCCTCCTTTCAGGCAGTTGTAGACAGGGATGAGGTCTCCCCTCAGCCTCCTCTTCTCCAGGCTAAACAACCCCAGTTCCCTCAGTCTCTCCTCGTAGGACTTGTTCTCCAGCCCCTCACCAGCCTCGTTGCCCTTCTCTGGACGCGCTCCAGCCCCTCAAGGTACTTCTTGGAGTGAGGGGCCCAAAACTGAACCCAGCACTCGAGGTGTGGCCTCCCCAGCGCTGAGCACAGGGGCACAATCCCCTCCCTGCTCCTGCTGGCCACACTGGGGCTGACACAGGCCAAGATGCCATTGGCCCTCTTGGCCACCTGGGCCACTGCTGGTTCATGTTCAGCCGCTGTCAGCCAACACCCCCAGGTCCTTCTCTGCCAGGCAGCTCTCCAGCCACTCCTCCCCCAGCCTGTAACGCTGCATGGGGTTGTTGTGACCCAAATGGAGGACTCTGCCGTTGGCCTTGTTGAACCTCATCCCGTTGGTCTCAGCCCATTGATCCAGCCTGTCCAGATCCCTCTGCAGAGCCTCCCTCCCTTCAAGCAGATCCACACTTGCACTCAGCTTGGTGTCATCCACAAACTTGCTGAGGGTGCACTCGATCCCTTCACTGAGATCATTGATGAAGATGTTGGACAGGACTGGACCCAGCACTGAACCCTGGGGAACACCGCTCGTGACCAGTTTGCAACTGGATTTAATTCCATTTCCCACAACCCTTTGGGCCCGGCCATCCAGCTAGTTTTAAACCCAGCAGAGGCTGTGCCTGTCCACGCCGATGGTCGCCAGTTTCTCCAGCAGGATGCTGTGAGAGATGGTGTCAAAGGCTTTACTGAAGTCCATGTACCCCATATCCACAGCCTTTCCCTCGTACATTAAACGGGTCACCTTGTCATTACTTGTTCCACACAGCGGCAACTCTGAGCTCAAAATGAAACAAGCAGGGCCATTTTCTCTCAAGGCTTACCGGGGGAGGCAATGCTCATGTTTTGCAGAAAACTCTGGGGCTTAGCGTACTCACAGGGAGAAGGTGGGAGACCCCTGGACTCTGCTGCAGGGAGAGGAAACCAGAATCTGGTTTATTCCCTAATAAGTGAGCCTCTGTGGCAGGATGCAGGAGTAACGCACCCAAAAGAGGTGAGATAAGCTGGAGTCTTCATTCTCACTGGTTATGACGCTCAAATAGAAAGACTGGAGGTCTGAGCTAAGGGCCCAGCTCACTGTGCCAATTCTTCCTTTTGACCCAATGAAAAAGCATTTAAAAGGAAAAGTTCCGACAGATAAATTGTGAGATTTTGTTTATCAATGCAGCAGTAATTAGAAAAATACTTGAGAGCATCCAACCCAACTTGTCTCATATTCTAAGTTTTTCTTACAGAAATCTAAAATCCATTGCAATTATTTCCATGTTTTATTCCTCTTCCATGCAACATTTAGTATCTTAGATAACAAAAGCCTCTATCTGTTCTTAAAAAAACATAAAGGAAATCTGAATGAAGTTCAAGCAGGTAGACATGTCACACAGAAGTGAGCGGTCTTGGCTAAGGAAGATGGTTTGTTTCTAAACAGATTTCTTCAGATTTTCTGGTTTGGGGTGAAAAAATCATATAAAATGGCTGCTTGAGGTTTTGTATTTTACAGCCACAGCGTGCAGTAGTTGAAGCCAGTGTTATTTCCAAAGTATTTTCATCATTCAGGAAAAGTCTGAGTTACAGATCATGACATCAGGCATCCCATAAAGGCACTGGTCTTGGCTTTTATGATAATTCTACTGTTTATTCAAAATGTATGATGACACGTTGCACAGTAAGTGTAACATTAGTAAGTTCTCATCGTTGGTCATAATCTGCATTGCAGTTGCCTGGGGAGCTATATTTAAAAGCAGCTTTGTTTACTTCCTTAGCTGAAGGCTCCTATAAACAATATATTTTTCTTTTAAATTCACGCACAAGGAAAATATTAAAAAACAAACTACTGTGCCAGAAGTTCAAAGGCTTTTTATCCCCCTAGCTACTGCTTTTACGACCATGGAAACATTGCTTTTGTTTCAGTAGAAAAGCTAAAGTGAATTTTGATGAACTGAAAACTAAAGAACCCAACAGGTTTTAGGTATGCAGTAACTAAGTAAAGCTAGGGCTGTACAGGAGATACAGCAATGAAATGCAAGTATACCTTGGAGATAATCGGTAACTGAATTAGAAGATTACAATCACAAAGTCCCTCCTTGTGGTGGACTCTGCTAATTCAAAATGAAAAAGAAACTCTTATCAAAATTACAGAATTAAAGAAAAAAAAAGACAACTACTTCAAAGCGAAAGGAAAATAGGAACAACGTATGCCAAACCTTTGAAACATATACAAGGTTTTATTAAATGTACATAGTAGTATACGTTCAAAAATAACTACATTTTTCAAAAGCACGACACAGGTCAGACGAGTCTTTCTCTGGAAGTACTTTTTTCTCTCTTCTCGAAAGAGATACACTTTCTCTCTCTCATTATCAGGGTGTGATGTCTGAGACCTGGACAGGTAGAGTGTCTGGCGGTGGCATTCTTTAACCAGATGGAAATGACTCAGAATACAGTCACAGCCTTTCCTCGAGAAGTTATTGCTGAGCTGAATTAAAGACCATTGCAGTCTAATTAGTCTTTGTCCTTTCTATTTCAGTTGTTCAGGACATCACCATTAGTATTTTTTCTGTTTCCGGATTCATTTGCTACCTCACAGTCTCACTATGAGATGAAGACACTCTTCAATGGCTTGAGTCTGTAGACCTCACTTGAGAACCCTCTGGTCTCCTTTGCATTAGGCTGCACAACGAGCTGCACAACAAGATCTTAGTAATTTTTATTTCTGCTGAAAGATTGTTGGGCTCCTTCATATGAAACTGCAAAACAGGATACAAAAAGCAAAGAGAATTATTTTAAGCTGAGTTTAAAAAGAACCAGGCACTATTTTTAGTGTGTTTACTACTTGTCAAACAGATTTTCTGTGTCTGAAACCCAGACCACTGAGGTTTACCACTGCTTGTTTAAGATGTTTTTCAACAGTGCTGTTCCTTTTTAAATAATTGGTATGGCTTCATATGGCTTTAGAAGCCTTCCTCTCTCTGTGCAGCCTGAACGGAGGACTTACCCCACGGTGGGGTAAATAGAGCTCCTTACGATGGCTGCAGTGATATTTACCTACGCAAAGTCAGGTGAGGTAAATGCTTTTTTGGGGTCAGTTTCTTCTTAATGGAAATGAGTCTTGAAGCGTGTTTTACGTCACCTGGACATGATGGAGCTAAATGCAGAGACTGTGTTCCTTTTTGGGTATCTGCTATTCCTAACTTAATTTTCACTCGGGAAGGGGTGAGTTAGTGATCCTTTGTTATAGCTGTGTCAGTTAGAGAGGTTGTTGCAAGATCTGTGAATTTTGTATTCACCTTTTAAATAACACGGCCCTGACTGAATCTGTTGACGGAAGCTGAGCGATTTAAAAATACATTTGAAAGTATGAAATGGGACTCTGACAGAAGGCTGTGCCAGAAAAAATACAAGCTCTTACTATGCTTTTACAGTTGCTTAAGCACACATTAAATGCATAGTTTGAACTCTCTTTCGAAGAAGAATATATTGAAAAGTACATTTATTTAAGCCTGTGCCATCAGGTCAATTCAGCTTTGATTCTACTGGCAGATTTTTTGAAATTCTTCCTGTTTATTTGTGATGAGCTCTGATTTGGGCTTCGAGGTACGCTTATCATTTTGTTAACATAAATATGATCTAAAAGTTATTATGAAAGCTATTATATATTTATGAAAGTGGTTTACTTGAATTCTTTAATTACTTGAATTCTTTAAACAGGAGGGCAAATTTCTAACCAGGCTGTTATTTTCTTGTAGGTTACAATCATCTCATCATCTAGTACTGCTGTACCTTTGCAGGGCAGTAAAGAATGATCTTTTCCAGTCGTATTGGAAAGGCCTTATCACTCTTTGTGGTACTTTCTACTTACTTTTGTGTAGGAAAACAATCTATTTTTGCTACAAAGATGAAGGAAAAAGGAAACCTTTAAAATAACTTGTTGGCTTTTTTAAAATCAGTGTCACTTCAGTAAGTTCTCTACCCAAAACACATTAGTGAAAAGAAAACTTTTGAGCATTATCCAAAGGAAGAATACAACCATCTTGGGGACACCGTGTCTCACTTACATCTTCTGTCTGTGCTGAGGTCTGGGTTTCAGCTGAGTGTCCAGGATAAGTGAATTGACAATACTACTTATTTTGCTCATGATAATTTAATGGTTGGTTTTCAGCTGTGTAATCAGGGACATTCAGGGAATCTCAGCACAGAGGACTCCTGGTCCGATATTTAGTCTGTTTTTTCAGGGCTTGAGTTTCTCCGCTATTACAGGTAGGCATAGGTTTTGTTAAGTATGGCTCTAAATTATGAGATTCAAGAAGAGCAATGAATGATGGGGGAAGGGAAGACCAAAACATCACTCACTGAAGAACCAAGTTGTGCTTGGTGAAGAGCAAGGCAAAAATATCTCAAAGAAGATGAAACTCTCCCTCCTTGGAGAGCAGCAAGTGCCCCTCTGCCATGGTGTGCTGTGGCTGCCAGTAGAGTTTCCCCAGCCAGACCTTGAGCACTGAGTGGCAGAGTAGCAGCTACTGGTGCCTCGAACAGAGTAGAAAGGCCACTCCCTGCCTGCAGCTGCCTCAAAACAATTTCACTGTTCCTCCCCAGCAGGAAACACACAGCCTCGGGCTTCCTCTCAGAGTTCCACCTCACAGGTGTCCTTCCTTGCTGCAAGGAGACTCGGTCCCAGGGATGGGTGTGCCAGGAAACAACGTCAGAGGTAGCCAGGGCTGTGGGGTGAACATATACCCGCACCCCTTATTTTAGCTCTAAGCACCCTCACAAGAGACGGTGAGGTACAGGATTGCTGTGATCCCCATTTTCGAGCAACCCTGAGTGGCTGGGCTGTAGGCAAACAGGGGTCAGCATTGGAGCGGGCATTTGGACCTGCACTCTCCCAATCCTTGAAACCATTGCCCTGTGGACTCATACTAGCTTATTTCTCTTCCTCTGAGTGATGCATAATAATGCCCTTAATTAGTATAATAAGAGACAATTAATGTCGTTTGGTAAAAGTAAGTGGATTATGACTAGAGAGAGATCTAGAAAGAAAGGATACCATGAACAGATCCGATAATTTTTCCATACTCAAGTGCCGTATCTATAAAGTGAAGGTCCCTTCATCAACCAACACAGGCATGCTAGAGCTGAAATTACCAGTGCTTTCATGCAGGGACGATAACACTATACTACAATCTCCGTATAACTTGATGTGATAATTTCTTTTGCTGGTTT
Source organism: Neomorphus geoffroyi (assembly GCA_033558235.1). Lineage (NCBI taxonomy): Eukaryota > Metazoa > Chordata > Aves > Cuculiformes > Neomorphidae > Neomorphus > Neomorphus geoffroyi. The sequence continues at coordinate 13,568,326 of JAUMJM010000038.1, forward strand.
TTTTTGTTCTATTATTTTAATAATAAATGTTTCCATTCATAACTGGTTTCCAGTTGCTGAAGCAGTGAACATCGCTGGTATTCTGCTCCCATAAAAACAAACGACAGTGTAATGAGGGAAATGAAAATTCATTTAAGGTACAATTTTGTGGTTCAAGCTTTCACAGTAGAGTTAGAGATTTAGAATTCTTGTACGTATGATCAGTGTACATCCCTGGCCAATAAAGTATACCTCTAAATGAGTTAAAGGGAAGAAGGATGTTCCTTCAAGAACAAGATTTTGGCCTTAAATAATATAATGGTGTCCTTGGTCTGATACCAGCTGTGAAAGTTGACTCTTTCAGCAAATTTTGATCTGCTTTTGTTGTCTGTAACGGCAGTATCTCCCTCATACAGAGGTTAGAAGCAACTTAGTATTTATTCTAGCGTTGCTTCATCGTGCAGCAGTAATATCTCAGAGCCCCAGATATACACCAAGCCACACTGTTAAAAGTAAAAAGAAGTAGGGTCTTATGGTGTCATCCTTACTCATGCTAATGGTCCTGATGCTCTCCAAGGAGTCCCACAGAGAAACCCTCTGTTCCCATAAAGATGAGGAGCTGAACAATGCATATCTGAGTCTTTTTCTGCTGCCCTAGAAAGTCACGTTAATAGAAGATCCTGGAAAGAAATCTGGCATTTCAGTCATGCGGCTCACGCACAGTGAGTCATGGGGCTGGGAAGTCACAGATGGATGAACCTTGCCAAGTGTGGGCAGAGTTGGAGGAGGTGTGGATGAGATGGGCTCCCTGGGAAACACAGGTCAGCTCTAGTTTACTTGTGCATTCAGCTCAGTGCTCCCTGCATGTATAAACCATAGTTCTCCTGGGCTCATTTGTGTGACATCCCAGATGGTCAGCTGCATGGACATCACTCCAGTATGGTGGATATCTCACGTCACAAACAATTGCTGTGCACCAGCAGTCCTAATGGTGAGAGGGGAGAGAGCTAACACTGCTTGAGCTCCTGTTACTCTCTCTCCACTTTCCTGCTGATCATGGGCCCGGTGAGAGAGTTCTCAGGGAATTCGGCAAGAGCTGGTGGTAAAACGCACAGCATCGTCCTATGAGCATGTTGGAAGGAAGTCTAATATTGGAAATAAAAATAGAACAATTGATTTCTGAGCTGAGCTCTGCATTGACACAAAAAGGGTCATTGAAAGGGCTTTGCAAAAAGTAAAGAAGGATATTTGAGAAAGCGCCCAACTTGCAGAAATCCTAAACAATAGGTTTTTTACTGTAAAATACTTCAGCGAGACTCGTGAATCATACGCAGCACCGTTGACAATGCATGTCATCTGTTGACATACAAATAAAAATTGAAACACATTCAGACTGGAGCTATTTTAGGCCATTTGTTACAAGCTCTCTGCTTGGCTCGGGCTAAGTGCTTGGATCACTGTAGACTGCCTTCTTCCCCAGTCAAGTAGCTGTGGGTTTGGCAATGACCTCCCTCCCACAGGGAGATAAGGCAGTTTGTACCATGTCAATGACCAGAGGCAGCCACAAAACATTAGGCAGGCTCCTGACTGTCGAGAAGTTGAAACTGCTTGAAAACAGTGGGGTCAGTCTGCTCTCAAACACACTGATATTATCTCATTAGTGGTGGCATTTACTGCACAGCACAAGGAGCAGGGGGAAAAAGGGCAAACAAATAGTTATAGTATATGGAATCCTTAGGCAGAAGGAATGTTACTCAGCTGTGGGATTTTTCTTTGTTAAAGAAAGTAGTCATTTGTGGATTGTACACAAGTAGCAAATTATCATTTCCTTATCTCACCTCAGAATAACATTCTCCTTCCAACTGGTAGGGAAGGGAGGGATTTTACCTGCTTAGTCCTGTTTTTTTTTGAAAAGCCAAGAAATAGAGCATTGCTGATAAGGTTTGGGTTTGGGAATGAGAGTCATGCCTTACTGTGGAGCTCTTCTCCCCTCTCTCCATATTCACCTTCTCCTTACTCCTGTCAGACAGTTTTGCCACCTGTTCCTCTACTGCCAATTGTAATGTCATAAATTTATTGTTGACTTTAGTGTGGCTCTACAGGATAAAGATTCAAGAAGAGAGTAGCCAGGAGGATAAATATACTAGACAACTAACTCTTGAGATTATTCTTGAGATTACTCTGTTCTTTATCTGTACAACACCCAGCCTCATGGGTGCAGGAGCAGTGTGGCCACAGACACAGCCACGCACACAACGAAGAAGCAGACAGTCAGTCCCTGGTAGCCAGCAGGAGTGGCGAGAGATGTGAGAAGTGCCCAGGAAGCTGTTTTCTCCAGCCGCTTTACTGATATGTCTGGCAGATACATTTCTACCAGCCTGTAAATACAGTTACAAACATATGAATGTTTGAGATGTTTTCACGACAGGACCTCGAAATAGAGCTGTTTAACACTGTCCTTGCTAAGTACTTCAGGATGGACTTTGACTTGCAGCAGCCCCAAGCCGGCAGCAGCCATGCACACGCCCGGCTGTGCGAGCTGTTCACACATGCGGTTCTCACTGGCTTTGTACACACTTGTTAAGTGACGGCCTTGTAGAGTCAGAATTTCACATTCCCACCAAAAGTGTGTATTGGGGCAACGTCCACAGAAATCAGTCCTTCTTTAAGTCATAGATAAGTACTTCTGCTCTCATAGCACTGTCCACTGTGAATCAGTAACTCACATAACCAGTTCGCTAAGAGAGTCATCAAAGGTTCCCTTCTGTAATAAATAAGTCCATGTGATGTTAGAGACAAGGGCAGAGAACACTTCAAGAGCGAGCTGAGACCAGGAGTGAAGAGAGGAAGAGGAAGCTGGCAAAGGGGCACTGAACTTCCCTTTGTATACGTTCCTTGCAGCTATATCATTAGGGGATTTTGTTTTAACAAATAAGTGATAAACATAAAGATACGGTTTTTTAAAAGCAGAAGAAACTCCTGAGGTTCTCAGAGCACAAAGTAGTTCTTAATTGCGGTTCCCTAAGATATATGTGTTATTTGGCAGATAACTTAAAATCTCCACATTCACTTGAGGGATTTTCTGTCTGAGCTGTGTAAGAGAATTGTACTTTCTCGGGCAGATTAACTTCTCTGGTTTAGTTTCTTGCGTGCGTAGAGGTGCAGTTCTAGCTTGTGTAAGTCCTTACATACAAATGCTAAAATTACAGACTCCAAAAAGTGTAAGGGGAAACCCCCCAACTCTTAAATTCTTCACTGTTTTGCTGAGGTAGTTTTCAGAAAACAAACCTAGAAGGGAGCATGCAGAGAGCTAAAAGGAATGCGTTGGAAGTGTAATGCGTGCAGATGCAAAAATATTCTGAGACATGCTTATCGATATGAAAATCTATAAAAAGATACTGAGTTAATGTTTTGTACCTGTTAGGGTGGGGATTGAAGCAACTAAGTTGTTCAGACAACTTTTTTTTTCCTGAGTTGCCAGATTCATGTTTTCTATACGAAATTTCCGTAAAATGCATAACAGTGACTTTAAGAGGTTGTTATGCTAAAAAACCCCTTTGAAACAGCAGGGCCCCTACTGCATTTGTTGTTCTGTGTATGCACACTGCTTAGTAGCACTAAAGGATTTCGTTTCAGAGAAACCAAAAATGCTGCTAATTTAACAGAAATAGTACAGGGCAAGCTGTGAGCAAAGAAATCTACATTGAGGAAAGAACAGGACAGGAACACCCTAAATAACACAGTTGCAACTCAGTACCAATAGAAAAGGGTTTGCAGTGTTTTTTGCATAAGGAGCACACTTGGTCATAACCTGGCAGCGCAAAAGTGACCTTTCAACTTTTTGTGCTGATAACCAGGTATATGGTGAGAAAAAATAATGTAAGATACAGTCTACAATATATTTTTAAAAGTCTTATCCACTTTATCTCAAAGATGCTATTGGTAAGATATAAATTGTTCATGTTTTGCCTCTGTTTCTGACAACAGATGATATATGAATAGATGTCTGTAGTATAATTGAGGTGTTCTTTTCGCACAAGGTCGCAAATATAAGTGAACAGAAATTTGAGTATGAACTTACTGGGAAAATAAGTTCTTAAATGTTTTCAGAACTAACACCCTTTACATAGCATGTTGCTATTCTGGCCTTTGGACAAATTTAGTCTTCTTTCCTTCTTTCTTTATCTGGGACATCTTCACACTACGTAGCTATTCTTAGGTTTTTTAAAAAATCACTACTCAAGATACTCTCTGGAGTACCAGTTGTATGTCAGATAATTAGACAAAGGCTGCGTGTTTGTTCTCAGGTGTTCCTGTGAACACTTGGTGGTACACCGCCTGTAAAGCATATTAAGATTTGCATGCGAGGGCATACAAAAGGCTACGAGGCATGGGCTTTTCTCCTATTTTTGAGTAGTCATTTCTTCTTTTCATGGGTTAGTTTTATTTATTTATTGTTATCATATGCCATGTTTTGCTCACTGATACATTCATTCACTCTACCCCAGGTGTTTTTTATCATTTCTTTGCAAATGAAAGTGCATTTCTGTGCAAATGACACAGGTATCAGTGTAGCTCACTATACACGTCTGTGTATTAAGTTACCTCCAAATGCACCCATAAAGACATAGGTGAAACTTAGAGTGAATTTGATTGGTAGTTTTTTCACCATACTCCAAAGGGATGCTTGGAGTGGTGAAAGAGTCTCAGTCTGTCTGGCAAATACCCTGTAATTTTAATTGTAATCAGGCAGGAAAAAATACAAGGCATATGAGTGAACAACCCAAAGTGGACAATATATTTAAGATATTAAGGCTAGGAGTCTGGCCTGCATCATGTCTTAAGAGCTCTGTTCAGGACAGCTCCAAGAACAGAAGCAAAAACAGTACTAAGCAGCCCTCACCAGTCCTTCCCTCAGCACTTACGCAGCCTTTGGCACAGTCTTTTTTTGCACTGAACATCAATGTGGGAGTGCTTTTTGCACAAGAAACGTGATGGAGGTACAGAGACAGTCATGTAGCATCCAGACCACCTGGAAATTCTCCCCAAAGCCTGCAGGGACTGAATCTTTCAGCTGTAACACTGCAATGAACTTCTCTGATTTATTTTTACTTGTGTAGTTTATCTGAGTAAACAGTGAATTCTGTGTGTATGTATCTGGTCTTCTGATTTAGCCTACAGCTAGCTTTTAGAACGGTTGGCTCTGTGAGCTCAACCCAAATAGCCCCATTTCAATTTGGCATTTATTAGCTGAATCAGCTGGCACTGTTTCCATTTTTCAGTTGGGTAAGAGTAGAAGCACTCACAGGACAGATTCTCAAATGCGTTTCAAAGCTTTTTTTCTGTCATTCGTAGGGCTACTGCAATACTCCCTTCAAATGGAACGCAAGTATTTGTTGTACCAATGTTGTTACATTTATGTTATTTTGCTCTCTGACACAAATCCAACAATTGCAGAGGGACAAGGGAAAAGACAAGACGAAAATAGAGGCAAGAGCCACCTGGTCCTTGGGAAAAGCAAGGTGTGGTTTATTACTATGCTGCTGGGTTTTTGACTTCTACTGTTACTAATCCACTTCAAGAGCAGAATTAAAACCAGAAAAAGGATATGTCAATGACCAAGATCACATCATTGACAGTACCTCGTACAGCATTGGTTTTCTTTCCCTTTCACCCACAGTACGAGACAGGGGAGCCATGAAGACAGAAATTATTCAAAAGCAACTATTTGAATTTTTGTGATTTTTTTATTTTGACATTTCTATGTTAGAACTCCATTACAGGAAAAAAATCAGATGTCATAGATAACTCAGAAGGAGAGGCACCAGAACTGCCTTTCACTTTTAAAGTTAACTCTTGAGAATCTCTGAAAGAGCAGTTAGTTTGGTAGCAGAGTTTAATGCGCTTTGTAAATCAGGCTGCTTTCTACTACGTCTCCTGACATTAAGATAGCTCTACATATTCCCTAGTGAAATAAATACTTGATTTTTGATAACTAATAAAATTGTAGTTTGTCTGATTACATTTCCCACTATACCCATAATACCCAGAATACTTTTTTGTCTTGAGAGAACAGATTTGTTTGCTTGACGCTTATTATTCTATTTTATTATAAATCACAAGGAATTAGGGAAGATTCTGGTTGGCTGAAACGCATATGTGTAAAAAATCAGTGAAGGGCAAATTAATTGCTGTGTATTACAGAGGAGGTGAGTGAAGGTAATGCTCTTCTGCAACATATTTAATTTAAACTTTGTCAATAGGTGTATATACATAGCATATAAATAACATAAATATCTACCTTGATATCAGGCATAAGCTGGATATAATACACAGTGTTATGTGCCATTAATAATACTAATTTTTCAGAGTTAGAAAAGGTACAAATCGGAATGGCCAAAACAGCCTGTGATAGGAAGATGGGAAATGAACTATCAAGAAAGATTAGCCATAATTAGGCATCATTTATAACAGAAGAGTCTCAAGAGATACGCTGAAGATAGTACTGAAACGAAAGAAACAAAGAATGAAGCACATCAACCTTTTTAAGATAGTCACTAATTCGAAGAGTCTGGTATTTAAGATAGCGAGGGGTGACTCAGAAATGATAAGCATTTCCGGCCCATTTCTTAGTGTTGTTGAAATATTGAATGAGTGGCTGAAGTCAAGAGCAACGACTCAGGGTTTTAAAAGGAGCTGGTTTGTTTTCCTTTTGGAACGGTTTTTGAGATTACAACATTAACTACGTATTTGACGATACAATGATAAGTTCTAGGGTGATTTGTATTTATTGGGGTTGTAAGGGCAGTCCTCAGTGGGCCGTAGGGTATTATTACAGAGCTGTTTCCAATAACAAAAAACAGCCCAAAGTTGTATTAAATTTTCGTAGATTGATAGAGAAACAAACTGTCTAAAAAGACGTTTACAGAAGCACATGGGGTGAAGGGAATCCCTGCGTGTTTTCTAATTGAATGTGTGTCTACAGGTTTGAAGCTTTAATTCGGGTTTGTATTTCAATTCTCATAAGAATTAGCTGAGAAAAGTGACAGTGGAAATAAAAGTTGTGTTAATAACAAGGAGCAAAAGGGAAGGACAATAAGGAAAGAATGTGAGACAGCCCAAAGAGACTGTTGGGGGTAGAGGTGAACAACAGAAAAGATCCTACCATACAGATAGTTTTGACAGGACAGGATGGGATCACACACACACACAACCCCTCACCCCTCCCACCTTCACAGACTGAGTCACGTCTTTAGTTAAGAATTCTTTTCCAGCTATAAACATTTTTGTTCTCCCTGGGCACCATAATTTGAATGGAATATTTCCAGCTTAGTGCATAAAGATATACATTTGCTTCTAAAATTTATATTTAAAAAATAGAAAAGCAAATACCTTGATACAATCAGATTTAGTAATTTCATACAAGCAAACAGCAATTAAGTTTTCATCTACTGGAAGCATTACATTTATGTTATTATGACACAACATTTTGGGTCTGTAAGCCACTGTTTACTAGAAGGTGGGAGGGTACAACAGGGAAAAATGACACTGTCTCCCACAGCAGACTCCTGGAGAAACTGTCAGCCCATGGCTTGGACGGGAATGTTCTGTGCTGGATTAGGAATCGGTTGGATGGTCAAGCCCAAAGAGTGGTAATGAATGGTGTCCCATCCAGCTGGCGGCCGGTCACTAGTGGTGTTCCCCAGGGATGGGTGTTGGGCCAGGTCCTGTTTAATATCTTCATTGATGATCTGGATGAGGGGATCGAGTCCTTCATCAGCAAGTTTGCAGATGATACCAAGCTGGGAGGAAGTGTCGACCTGCTGGAGGGTAGGAGGGCCCTACAGAGGGACCCTGACAGGCTGGAGAGAGGGACTGATTCCAACAGCATGAGGTTTAACAAGTCCAAATGCCGGGTTCTGCACTTTGGACACAACAACCCCCCACAGAGCTCTGGGCTGGGGACAGAGTGACTGGAGAGCAGTCAGGCGGAAAGGGACTTGGGAGTGTTGGTGGACAGGAAACTCAACAGGAGCCAGCAGTGTGCCCAAGTGGCCAAGAAGGCCAATGGCATCTTGGCCTGCATCAGGAGTAGCGTGGCCAGCAGGACTAGAGAGGTCATCATCCCCTTATACTCGGCACTGGTCAGGCCACACCTCGAGTGTTGTGTCCAGTTCTGGGCCCCTCGGTTTAAGAAAGATGTTGAGATGCTGGAGTGTGTCCAGAGGAGAGCAACAAGGATGGCGAAGGGGCTGGAGCACAAGCCCTGTGAGGAGCGACTGAGGGAGCTGGAGCTGTTTAGCCTGGAGAAGAGGAGGCTGAGGGGAGACCTTATTGCTTTCTACAACTGCTTGAAAGGAGGTTGTAGTCAGGCAGGGGTTGGTCTCTTCTCTCAGGCGACCGGTGACAGAAAAAGAGGACACGGTCTCAAGCTTCGCCAGGGGAGGTTTAGGCTTGACATTAGGAAGAAGTTCTTCACTGAGAGGGTGATTGGCCACTGGAATGCGCTGCCCAGGGAGGTGGTGGAGTCACTGTCCCTGGAGGTGTTTAAGGAGAGTTTGGATGAGGCACTTAGTGCCATGGTGTAGTTGACAAGTAGGAGTAGGTGTAGGTGTTGGGTCATAGTTTGGACTCAATGATCTCAGAGGTCTTTTCCAACCTTATGATACTGTGATACTGTGAAAATATAATTTTTATCTTCTTCTACACTTTCTGCTATTAATCATAGTAACAGACGAGATACCGTGTTACATGGAGCATGTGTTTGGCCCAGAATGGCCGGTTTTATGGTGCATGGTTTTATGAATTGAAGAATTCTAGAATGAAAGTTCCAAGGCGTGTATTTGTAATAACTGTTTTTTTAACGTGATTTTTTTCAGCTACAGTAATGACTCCAATTCAGAAAATTAAATAAATGGGAGAGGGAGGGAAAGGCAGAGAGTTGATTTTACATGGAAAAGACTAAGTGGAATTACATATTGGAAATGAACTTTAAATCCTGTCTATATTACAGAAAACAACTTCCTTAATTTTCATGATTTGATCATTACCTAATGTGATCTGAATTCATTACTTACACAAAGCAAACTGTGGGTTTTGGTTAGCCCATCAAAGTGAACATGCGGTGATAGAGTGGAACTCTTTCAACTCGTATATATTTTACTGATTTTTAAACACATCTCTTAATACGCGATCACGTCCAAGCCAGCAAAGGCATAAAATAGTAACTGAAACCACCTATGGCATATTGATACCATTAGACTTACCCTTTTGGGATCTGTATTCTAAGACATATGTCAGAATATGGAACATGGAAATGAAAATACCTTGCAGGCATTTATCTGCAGCTGCACAGTTCCTTGGAAATAGCCACCCATAACGTGGTAGCAAACATGTCCCACCACATAAAGATAACCGGAATTCAAAATGTCCACATACCAAATCCATCCTTGTTACAGGTCCTAGCAGGGCTTCTGTGTTCACCCAGCGCTGTGGCTCCTTCATTGTCCTAGTAGCTCATTCCCTTTCTGCCTTCAGTACACCATCAAGGTCACCTTGTGGCTGTGCTTCACCACCATCTCATGTCACTAGATGAAGCTGGACTCAAATACAGATGTGGGTTTGCCATTGATAAAGAATATGGACATCCATCTCCACAGACAGTGTAATAGGAGACTCTACACCTTGAATGAGAGATCAATTTTATGGTCCACCCATCATGAGTATTATAATGGGGGCCTCTACATTACCCAAAGGGAGTTCAAACTGCTTGAAACCCATCCTCTGTCGTGCCAGCTGTCCTCGGTTCTGTTGACTGAATTTGTTATCTAGAGTTTTTGGTCACATTTCTTAAAGGCGATTCACAGGTAAGTGTTTCTGTGGAATGACTGTAAGGCAAAGCATCAGGCCAAAGGCTCCATGACTAATCGTGCCCCAGAAATTTGGTGCTGAGGGAGGGAAGAAAAATGCGCGGCCATACTCTGATCCTTTCACAGTTATTACCAATGAAGGGCCATATCAAGTAACAGGCAATGAGAATGCTCTACTCGTGTCTCCGGAGCCAAGACCATCATAGTCATGACACAGTCATCACTGACCAACAGAGACCAGCCTTACACAAGGCTTACACAAGCTGCTATCTGGACCTTTTCGGTCAGATTTGGCAATGTGCTTCAAAGTGCTCTGGGTTAGGAATTATACTACAGGTTTCTCAAATGACTGTCTTGTCACCAGCTTCCCAACAAAAGAAATGAGCTCCCACTGATATTCCTAAATAGGCACATGAAAGTGTTCCCCTGCTGTAAACGTGCATGTTCTTAAGGGGCTGTGAACACAGAATGGATGAAATCCAGACCAGACTCTGGGGGTGTGGGTTACTTTCTGCAGGTCAGCTTCGTACCTTAGATGTACAGCAAAACCCAGGGGGCCTTTCTTCACTAGCCAAAGCATTAGCCTTTACCTACAGTCTGGTCTGACCAGATGCACATGAGTTTCCAAAGGGCCTAAGCACCTAAGCAGCCTTGACAATCTCAGTCAAAATCTGTGTGAGCCCGAGAAGCAGCACTTTGCTTTAAGGAAAAGCAGTCATCCGATTAAGGCACTGAACTGGTACTGAATAGAAATGAGTTTAGTTTCCAGGATGAGAAGGACTTACGGTCCACCTACCACACAGTATCACAGTATCATAAGGTTGGAAAAGACCTTTGAGATCATCGAGTCCAACCTATGACCCAACACCTACACCTACTCCTACTTGTCAACTACACCATGGCACTAAGAGCCTCATCCAATCTCTCCTTAAACACCTCCAGGGACGGTGACTCCACCACTTCCCCAGGCAGCGCATTCCAATGGCCAATCACCCTCTCAGTAAAGAACATCTTCCTAATGTCGAGCCTAAACCTCCCCTCTTACAAGCTGTTTATTCTCTCTGAACATTATTCATTCTGGGAACAATACTCCTTTCTCCCCTCCAGGGTCTCTGGTTTTGAAGTCAACTATAAGTTTTTGAGTCAGGGTCTAGCCTTTAGTAGATGCGTTCATATAACCCACTGAGATAGAGCGGAATTTCTAGACCAGAGGTGTCAAATTCACAGCCCGTGGGATGAATTCAGTCTTTTACCTTGTTTTATCTGGTGCAGCACCTTGTTTCTACCTGGCAGCAGCACCGAGCTCCTTGCCCCTGTGCTCTGGCCAACACGCCAATCACATGTGCAGTGTGTGATGCGTTTACGCTGCAGAAGGAGCAAGAGAACTGCAGGAGCCATGAGTTTGACACCCCTGTTCTAGACCATAGAAATTGTCCCCATACCCCCTCATACACAGAGAAGGAAACTGAAACCTTACACACAGTATGACTCCAGCACGTCCATCTCCAGCTGTGGCTCCTGTGTGCTGCTTTGCCTTAGCTCTGAGCAAAGCAAAGGGTGACCCCATGTATGTACTGGGTGACATTAACCCACTCGCCATCCCTATCCAGTCAGCAAAGTGATTTTTAACATCTGATCTGCTCATTAGTTGTTCAAGTTTACATTGAGAAAGGTTTGAACTCTTCCCTATGGGCCAAGCCCACCTCACCTGGGGATCCCTGCTCTGCTCCTCAGACAGCACAGTTAGGAAGGGGTGGTCTGGTTTTGAGTCAGGTTTTGGGTCAGGGCCACGCATTTTCAAGTGAAGACCTCTCTTTTTCGGCACAAGGCATCTCACTGATATGGCAAGTGACTGTTTCTTCCTGTGCGGGTGTGACTAAAACCAGGCAGCAGGCTGCGTGAACAAAGGCAGAGAAAATTCATGTGCCCAAGAATAACCAGAAGGCAAACTGCAGGGGCTGGGAGGAGCTGAGGGAAGAGCAGGCTTTCTGGCAGCAGTAGTTCATCCAAAATCGCTCCATAGATGTGAAAGAAACATTCCTGCCCCCACTCCTCCTCCTAACAATTCAATATCTGTGTTTGTTGGCAGGTAGGAGGCGCTTTTTTTTTAACTTTGCAAGAAAAGGAAGGTAGGATTTTAGTGGAATACTATTGCAAAGCGTGTATTTCTTCTTCTTTCCTTCTCCCCACCACCCCCACAACAAATCCCTGAGGTCAACATTGTAAAAAACAGCAGGAAAGGCCCAATTTTCTGCACCTGTGCCTTGTTTGTCTATATATTTCTATAGGTGAATGGGCACTGGGGACGCATAGAGGAAGTGAATTCAATGGATTGGTTTAAAAAACTCAGCATGCTAATCAGCAGGCACTCAGGTGAAATAGCTTTAAACCCCTGATAAAACAGACCCAGAGTGAAACAGGGTGTGTAGCTACGGTGCACGCAGCTTGGGTTGTTTTGAATGTAAGTGCATGGCATTGTTAAAAATCAGCCCCTAGTCAAGTAGCTTGCTGTTCACGACACAACCCCCTGCACCTGAGGTCTCTTACAAAGAGCAGAAGAATGATTTGGGTTTCAATCTCTTTTTTCATCCCATGAAAGTTTAGTGCTGACAATAGGTACCAGACTGGCAGCCACAGAAAATGAGGTCCTTTTTTAATTTTTTTTTGGAAATAGGACTGTCTCTGGCACTGTGAGCTTCCCCACCCACTCTGCCTTCCCGGGAAGGCTGTGTCAGTGCCTGGCCTCAGTGGTGAGACAGCCAACAAGGGTAGCGTATTAGTTCTGGTGGTATTAACGGTGTTAGTGATACCTACAGGGTCAGGAATGTCAACAGGACTGAACCCCTGCCCTCCATTCAGGCTACTGTCTTGAAGAACAGGAAACTCACCCTCTACCCTGACCGGCTCCCGCTATATCCCAAAGGTGTAACAGGCAGTAGGAGGTACATTCTGCTGCTGACTCCATAGTGACACCAGTCAAACTAAGAAAACAAAATCTTTCCAAATAAACTATTTAAAAATCTACCAGAAGGAAGTAAATACTGGTTGCTAACAACCTAGACTGGCTACCAAATGGTGGCCGAAGACTACAAAGGAGATCCAGGCACAGAAGTCTGCAAGGGCTGTTTGCTCACTGCCTGGCAGACCCAGACAGGAGGCAGGTGGGCATTTCCTCTTTACGCTATAACTGCCTTTACCACAAAGTCATCAGAGTTTGGGAAGCTCCATTAGACTTGCAGAGCATCTGCCCTGCTAACCCCCACTCCACCTGAGTCATCTCTCTGAGGGCTGGTGGAAAGGAAGCCCTATGAGGAGCGACTGAGGGAGCTGGGGTTGTTCAGCCTGGAGAAGAGGAGGCTCAGGGGAGACCTTATTGCTCTCTACAGCTACCTAAAAGGAGGTTGTAGTCAGGCCAGGGTTGGTCTCTTCTCTCAGGTGACTGGCGACAAAACAAGAGGACACGGTCTCAGACTTCACCAGGGAAGGTTTAGGCTTGACATTATGAAGAAGTTCTTCACTGAGAGGGTGATTGGCCATTGGAATGCGCTGCCCGGGGAGGTGGTGGATTCACTGTCCCTGGAGGTGTTTAAGGAGAGATTGGATGAGGCACTTAGTGCCATGGTGTAGTTGACAAGTAGGAGTAGGTGTAGGTGTTGGGTCATAGGTTGGACTCGATGATCTCAAAGGTCTTTTCCAACCTTATGATACTGTGACACTGTGATACTGTGAATAAGAGCATTTTCTCATGCAATGTTGCAGCTTCATATGCCAAGAGGTGCACAAATTTTCTCATGTTTGGACTGATTTATTTTCAGAGTCTTTTTAAAATATCTATTGGGTGTGACCTGTAAAGCCCAAATACTGTAAGAATTTATCTTCTCCTGGTATTTCAGTTCCTGGATGGTGAATGTACAGTGAAAAGACCAGATCTCAGGTTCTTACGGCTCCCTGAAGGTTTAGAAAAAGCTAGTTATAAAAGGTAAACATGAACGCAAAAGCCAAACTGTTTGCCTTCATTTGGGTTTGCCACTGGGTTATTTTTGGCTCTGTTGTTTATTCAAGTCCCCACTGAAAAGTCGAAGTATCCACCCATCTGAATATATGCTCACTTGCACGCTGCACTGCTGTAGATGAACAAATTCAGCCCCTGAAACAGTTCTGATGTTAAGTTTATTTGCAGTATGGAAAATTAAGCCTGAAATAGAAAAGACCCTCATTTAATTTTTTCCTGATGCTACTTTCCTGAGGTCAAGTGGAGCTCCAGAAAGGGTATATACTGTCTATTTCCTTGTTTTCCCAGGGGTGTGGATGTATGGGGAGGGAACCTTTGCTATTGAACTACTCTTTTCAGGGGATACCAAGGTTTTAGACAATATACCACAGGCAGAGGGGAAAGAATTTAAAATGCAGAAACAAACAGCAACTCACTAAAAAGTTATCAGGTCAAAGCTCAATATAAAGTATTGGCAAGAGACTCAAATAAATGTTTAGTTTAGATTCAAAGAGTTGAGGACAAGTATGAGTTAGTTACATGAATACTTCTTTCACTTTTTGATCAAAATGCCATTTAATGCACAGTCTCATGACCCTTCAAAATTAGCTTGAATGGTTTGGCTGAACACGTGAGTTCAGAGTTGTACATATGTACTTAATCTCAAATACAAATAGTCAACCACAGATATGTTTGTTCAACCCTTTGTTGACTCTGTTGATCAATTTTGAAGCCTAAATACCAGTTAACAACACTGTAAATAACTCAGAGGCAGCTGTTTATTTACTCATTATATTTGACAAGTATATATAAAACCAGAGGCGTAGAATTAGTTTTGATTTGCTTTCTTGATAATGGAAAGAGATACCACTCACCCCGGTTTGTGTTTAGTAGGAGCTATCCTGTCTGCTTTACTGGTTATTCAAACATTCTCCTCAGACTGAGAAGCACCTGTGTCCTAACTCGGGCTCTTTCCCAGACTTATCATGGAGCCCTGACAAATTGCTTCAACTAAAGCTGAAGCAATGGTCAGTCGGTCAACACCTTAATTTCCTCATCTGGAGACTGAAGCTGACTCCTAGTTAAGTACATGGATACTAGCTGTAAACTTGCAAAACACATGACTACATACACACTAATAGCTTTGGTATGCGCCATCAGACCGAGGAGGTTGGAGTAATTCAAATGATCAGCAAAAATAAGATGAAAAACAACCAGCCAGCTAGCAGAGATCTCTGTTTATAGATCATCCTTTCTGTTTAACCAGGAGGAGCCTGATAAAATAGTCCTCCATTTATTTTGAAGTGGACCAAAAAAAATGCTATTTGACATTTTCCTCTGTACCATCTGAGCGTTTTCTCTCGCTCACCAAAGCAGACATATCTTCACCCCATACTTACCCCAGATTTCTCTCTAGCACAGTCATCTCTAACAGCACGAACACCTGTATTATCTCCAGTACTGCAGCAGCTGCCAACAACAACAGTAAGCAGCTGGATGTCCTAAAGGGCCAAATCTATCATGGTATGACACATTGCCTTGCCTTTGCAGCAGTAAAATTACTGGTAGGTCAGCAGAAACTGCATCCAGAAGTGGTCAGATCGTCTGTGGAATCTTCAGATGACTTTTGAATAGCAGCATTTTACTGTTATTTATGACTTTGGTTGTTAATTAATAATTCTAATGATAAATTCAGTTTACAGCACATGGCATGACTGTTATGTCACTGTGTTCCTGTAGCATTCGTCACAAGCCTCTCAGGCTTCGCAGGCATTAACTGTTTAAGTCTATGCAGTTGTTAAGAGAAACTGTAGGGACCTCTTCATTCACTGTTGATCAGTAGCTGCCGGTGACTGTACATAGCTGCTTGACAGTGCACAGCAACACTAATCAGCATCTGAAGATGAGGCAGTCATGTATTCCTTCCACATGCAGAAAAGAGGAAGTGTTGTTTTTTAGATTGGAGTTATTGTACACATCCATTGATATGAGGGAGGGGGCATTTTTTTAATCATCAATCTTTAGAAACAGTTGTCCTTATCTAAAAAAAAAAGAAAGAGAGACAGATTACAAGATAATTTCAGCTTTTTAAATCAGAATTTTTAAAACCATTTTAAGTCCCTATAGCAACTAATTTCAGCTTTGCAGTCCAAGGCTATTGGCCCAACACTAAATAAGTTAGTGTAGGAGAAAACCACAGAGTGAACTTGCTGCCACCGAAGTCATTTTTAGATTTGTGTGAACAGAATCAGAGCAGATCTAAAATTCTAATCTAGCATATTGATGGGGCAGTATATTCAGATCTTAGCCGAAAAGAAATGAGAGTGCTAAAAATAATTACTTCAGTAGGTGGCACTATTCCCTCTGTGTCATCCCCAAGTCAACAGTCCTACATGTAAAGGGAAGAACCCTGTGGATTATGATTACAGAAGACCACTCCTCGCCCCTCCCAGCAGTGGGAGTTACTGGTTCTTGTGGTCTGATCACAAGACAAAAACGCAGCCTACCTTCCCTCCTTCTTTAAATAGATGCTTGGTAGGTTGGATTGTGTTTGCAACGAAGTCCTGAGGTTCTGCCCTTTAAGCATCATGTGTTTATGTAGTGCCATTTTAATAGCTTCTCTCTTCCAGCCCAGAAAGGCTGCAGAACGGTACGTCAAGTATCTCCCTAATACAGAGACGCAGTTATTCTTCATTGCCAGCTTGCAAAGGGCATTGTTTAACACAAAGCAGTGGTCACTGCAATGATTTAAAAGCAAGTTCGGGAAAGGCTCATTCTTACTGTGAAACAAATGATATTCTGTTAGAAATACACAGTCTGGTAGTCACAAAGCTCTACAACAGTGCATAAATACCTGCCATCCACTCACAAAATACATTTATATGCAATTGCAGTTTAATTGCTTCTCATAACTGTTAATCAATATAAAATAACATATGGTTGTAGTAATTATTTATATGTGGCTTCGCTGTACACTTTGGTGTAACGTTGGATTAGTTTTTTATGTTAGCTGGAGAAGTCTTTTCTTTCTTTTTTTTCCTTTTTTTCTTTTTTTTTGTTGTCTTTTATAGTGTATTAATTTGCTTGGCTAAGCTTCTCTCTTGCTTCGGTGATAAGGGGCAGTCAGAAACGGAGGGCAATATTTGTAGAGGATGCCTGTGTTCGCTGAGCATATTTGAAGGGAGATGTCTCCAAGGTAGTTGTCTGCATAATGTGGCTGCAATTCTAAAGCAACTTTGTGGCATCCAGTGGTAATTGTGCCAACTATAAATAGCACTTGAAGCAGGTATGTTGTGTTTCCTATAGAGCAATTAAAGAGGAAGGGTATTATTTAGGAAGTGGCTAGAGAGTTTCTCAGTCAGGAAATTCCCAGTTGAAGAGATACAGCCTTGTTTTAAACCTGGCCAGATCCTGGGCTTGAATCTAGTTCCATGTGCTCTAACAGAAATAGCTTTTGCTTTCCATCCCCTGTCATTCATCTGGAATGCGAGTTTCGTGCTGATTCCGTGTGTTGGGGCAGCATCAGAAGGCAGTAGTTAGGAGTCAACAGCATCAAAGTGAATTTTCTGTAAATCCCATCTCCCTTTGCCAAGCACAGTTAGGGCCATCTTCTGTCCTGAACATTCTGCCCATGAACATTCCTGGGTGTCCACTAAATAAGGTTAAGAACAGTTTAACCATTTAAGGTCCTAAGCTTGCACACAGAGCCTGTCTGACTAAAGAATTGCTGGGCTGGGGCACGGTTAAAAAGTTCCAGCAGCCCATGTTTATCAATAACAAGGTGATAAAACAACACTACCTGATCTCAGCTTTCTCAACTTACCAAAACATCAGTTGTTGGTCCCACTGGGTCTCTATTCCTATACAGAAGGAAACACAGGTTTGTGTAATTACCTGCTTTCTGTTAGGCTCAATGATGATACTAAACTTTTTCCCTCTTCTGGCTTATCCGTGTCCAGGTGATGCACGGGAACACACTACAGTATGATACAGCCAAAAAATCCAGTGAAATAAGAAATTAATTAAGCAAAAAAATACAAATCTCTAAGGGAATTTTAGAAACCCATTCGTAAGTCTAAGCCTCTAACAACATATTAGTGTATGCTTTAAGATACTAAATCAGTCTTCAGTGTTTTTCTGCCAGATGCCTGGATTCGTGACAGCAAACGCTTGAACGACTGATGTCTGCCTGTACTGTCACCAGGGCTGTGTCTTTTCATTTGCCACCATGTAGCTTCAGTCTCATTTCCTAGTAGATGACAGACCATTTGCAATATCCTGATGGTGATGGCGACACTGAAACTTGGTTTTCTTTTTTCCTTTGTGGTGTTGTGAAGCCTAACCTTTTCCCAAAACCTGAGATTTAATAATTAATATACTTAGAGCAGGCGGGATGAGGGGGAAGAGGAGAGGAATTACTCTGTTTTCTACAAAGCCTTCTGGTATTGAAGTATGCAGAGTTCACATTGGAAACATTCCTCAGCACTCATAAGAGGTTTTTTTATATTGATTTTGAAGAAAAAAAATATTCTTGTACTGATGCTGTGGTTCAGGAACAAAGATATGGAAAATTATGAATATTTGTAACACTGCAGTCTGATTATCTGTGCTTTCGTAGACAGAGTCCCGTTTTCATAGCTAAGTATTGACTTAAGTACCTAAGTACGACAAAACCGTGGTTTTCAACTTGTGATCTGTGGCTCCATAATTGACTTATAAGGTGGCCACAGAAGCTAGTGGTGAATACTGCGTGTGTCAGGAGCAGAGCAGACCACACCCATACCAAAAAAAATAGAGGTCCGTATATTGGCAAAGTTTGAAAACCTTTGTCCAAAGAAACATGGAAATAGAAGAGAAGGGAGACTCACACAGATTGCCATGGTGAAGAGACCGTGAGTATGTCTCTTGGCAGCCTGACGTGCAGTGCAAATGGCTTAAAGTGAGGAAGCCCAAACACTGGGATGCTTTCTGATCCACAGCCACATGGAGATTTGTGGGGGATCATTGGCGCTGCTAAAAAAGACAGTGCCTCGGACAAGGCCTTGATGCAGCTGAACTGCCTCTGGAAACTCACTTCAGATGTGCCATGGGGAGTTCCTTCCAAAGGGAAGCTGGAATAAACTGCTAGTCTGCACAGAGTCCAGATGAGGTAAACATACGGAAAGGAAGGGCACATCAGAGTGAAAGAACTTTTCAAGCATTCCAGCACAGGTAAGAAGCAGAGTGGGACACAGGGAGTGCGTCAAAATAAAATTGTGCTTTAAAATGTGTCAGTAGACATCAACTGACCAGTTCCGCCAACCCCAAATTTGTACCTAATCTATGTCTCAAGCCTATTTATTATATCAAATGGATCAAGAAAAGGGGACAAGATGTTTCTCTCAGAATTACGTACTAAAGATTACTTCAGAAAAAAAACCCTTAAAATAAATTTATTGAACTTTTCTAATTACGTGTTATTAGTACACTATTTCTACTATGACATGAAAGAATAAAAACTAAGAATAGTGAAAACCCAGCTGATAAAAAATTACTTCCTAAAATAATAAAGATTAAAAAAATATAGTATCTTACTATTTCCTTTGAACTCAGCACATTTTTAAGGTGTTTTTTTTATTGGTGAGAACAGAGATTTTCAATACGACAAGTGGTCCAGCTAAATTTTCCCAGCAGTCTGTGCTGGTTGTTTACAGCACTTCCACAGAGAAGAAGCTCCTGGTTCCTTTCCCAGTGCCCAGGGGAAAGCGGGCACTCTGTGTGTGTGTGTCCTAAACAGGTTTCAAGCCAGGTCAGCACCGGGCGTATGCTGCATTTTGGGCTGTATGTGACAGAAGTGACACTTCTGCCTTCTCTCCTCACTGAAAACAAAGCAAATCAGGCAACTAAATGCTCAAGTTATGCAGGATTAATCAGGGTTGGGATGCTGTCATAGTCCTTAAAGCAACACCCCCGACAGAGATGCAGAGATGTCACAGTGACATGAGAGAGTCCTGCAATACTCCCATAGATGTAGGTTTGGTCCAGAGAGCCACACCAACAGTGTCCAAAGACCAAACATGAGGAGTAACTGATCTGCCCCCTTCCTATGTCCCTCTGTGCACCGAAGTTCACCATTTCCGCCAAAGCTAAGCAGGTGAGTGGCGTGTGGCTCTGGAGTTTCACCAGAAATTATGTGCTGTCACAGCCGCCCTGACCATGCAAATATGTGTATTAAAAAAAAAAAAAGAAGAAAGAAAATAAGATGTTTGAGATGGACTCACAGGAGCGTTGGTCTCCAATATTGTTCTCCCTGAAAAGAGGCTCTGCTATGTCGGCTTCCTTACAGGTTAAAGGAAGAGCTCCCTATCAGCAGGAGGCTTGTTTCCAAGTTGAAGGCCATCCAGAGTTCCAATATAAAGGCAACCCTGTGTGTTTCTCTCTGTAGCAAGATGGGAATGAAATGTAAACGGAGGCTGCGTGAGGTCTAATGACAGTCTCTAAAGGAGGCTGGGCCATCACTGTGGTCGGAGAGCAGACCTGAAGCCTGAGGGCTTGTGCTGCTCTGCTGGTTCCTCACTAAGGAGGAAGTGGCCACACTTTTGCATATGAGACTCTACATACAGAGTCAGGCTGCGCAACTGGCAGCCAAGTCTAGGGAGAAACACGAAGAAATGAGTAGTGACTGCTTGGTGACACCACCTGTGCTCTGGCATGGGGGACTCTGTAGCAGTCTCCTCATTTTCATCTTTATCTCAGATTGCCCAGTGTGCAAAAGCGGTTCTTCCAGACCAACCACGAGCCTTTTGCAGTCCCTTCCCTTCACCCGCCTTTCACCCCGCGGGCTCCCCTGCTGGAGGGAGACGCGGGTGAGGTGAGTTTAGAGCAGGACAGGGCAGCATTTGCAAGAGATGACAGTTTCTGCAATAGCACTGCAAGGGGGGGTGTCCCGACGGGGGGCTGTTTACAACGTGATACCTCAGCAGCTGCTTCAGTTGTGGCCATGAGCTGTCAGTGCTTATGGTTTTATGGCACTTTCATCACCATCTGTCAGGCCTTTAATGGCATGGGCTATGCATCCTGCCACCTTCCCCAGCCCCCACACCCACCGCATGCACGCACACGCACGTTGAGGAGCTCAGCCATATGGTGCTGAACGAGCCACGCCGCGCACCCTCATCTTCTCAGTCCATCTTGAGGGACTGCAGGGTACAGTAGCTAGATGGGGTGGTCCATGTAGCCCAGAGTTATGGCGTAAGAGTGGAAAACATAATATTATCGTACTAGCATGAGAAATGCGGCCTGTGTCCATTTCCATCTGTGTGGGTGTGCCTGCCGCCCTGATGGGGGCTCTCGGGCATTGATGGATGTTTGGCCTCATTTTCTGCAAGGACAAGTAGCCTAAAAGTTACTCTTTGTTTGTGCTAAGCTGAAAAAGAATAAAAAGCATACTCATTTTCAAATAAAACTATTTGTTTATGTATACATAGACGCACCCCATGGCTTAATATCATGCCCTTGCCAAGGAACGTATGTTATTTCAGCTTGCCACATTTAAATTGCAAAATACAGGATGTTATTTTCATTCGTTCAAAACAAGAGAAAACTCCAAGTGGGCTGTAGCCATCCATTCCCGTGGCTGTCTTCCATCACTAATCTGCGTCCATGCTGCAAGCACACATGGGTCGAAATCAAAGCCTGCTTAAGACTTGGAGAAGCATCCTCAGAAAGTAACAAGATCTGTTTTGCCATGCCTTAACTTTCAACTCATTTTTAATGCCTGCAAGCTTAATGCCGTGCATTGTGCCATTATCTGTGTTACCTGGAGGGCTGAGGGAGAGTTTGTGGCCAAGAGTAAACTTCACTGTAGCAATTTTTTTTTCCTCTTATGTGTTCCTCTGATTGGTCATTTGATTATAGTGAATCCCAAAAGGCCCATGGATTAAAAACAAAGGCTGGTTTGTAAGTGAACTTGCTGTTGATGGATTAGGGCAGTGTGCCGGCTGTAACCAGATCCACTATACAAGTTCATTCATTTGGAGTGCAGCTCTCGACTCACATTACACTCTCTCTGACTCGGCTCTTTACCATCCAGCCAGTGAAACTTTACACCTCTAGGATTTTATCACAGCCTCAGTTCACCAACAATGTGTGTCATGCTGTGAAAAATATAACTATAAATCAGAGTCCTACATGTGGTAGAGTGGTAACCTTTCCAAAGACCCTGTTTTGGAGGCCGTTGCTAAACAGATTTGTTTGTGTATGAGTGTGTGTGTGTGATTCATATACACATCTGACAATCAAAGGCTACCACAACAGAGCGCTCCTATTTTCTAAGCTGACATTTCACAGTATGAGCCAAAAAAAGTTCATTTTGGTGCACAGCGCAGTGTTTGTGATATTAATATCAATGGACGCCTTATCTCTCTAAAGCCAGACATGTTCAAGGATGATACATTTTTATATTGTTAGATGGGAGGCAAAGGAAAGCATGCCCACATTTCTGTGATACAAAGCAGGAAATTTTCACCCCTGATTTTTTTTATCTCACTTACTCTCTTTGGCTCACGTGCCACTCTGAGCATTCCCAATCCTTGAAGAGTGCAATCTTTAAGAGCTGTTATTACACTTCTCAAGTTTGACAGAAGATAAGAAGAGAACAACTGGTTTTAATCATGACAGATTCCAAGTCCTGGAAATCTTTCCAGAAGTTACTCCCACGAGCTGATGTGTTCTGAAAGCCCCTTCTCCCTTCGGTGCGTGTGTGTGTATCCACACAATCCAGAGATCCTCACCTCTAGATCTTTTTGCTTGCCAAACACTGTTCCTGGTAGACAGGAAGACTAAACCACATGTACTTTCGCAAATTATGCGCGATCAACTATTTCTATAGTGGAAGAGAGCCAGAACTAGGAATGTAATAGCCCAGCAACGTGAAGCCCCAAAGAAAAGTAGTCAAGCCAAAACTGTGCATTTGCACAAGTCTCATCTGCTTCTCTTGCCTAGAAATAGACAGCGTCAGAAACCTTACAGATAACTTTTCTCGTTTTATTTCTAGGAGCCAAACACACCCTTTGCATATTTCAAAGGGAAATTCAAGGTACAGAAAGATTATTTGACTTAGAAATCCAGGAATCCACTGTGGCAGAATGAGCTGTGAAAACAGCTTTGTACAAATCTTACTTTGCTTTGCTGCGAGAGCTTGACTCTGCCATGAGGCTGAAGCGCACTACAATACTTGCTCTTCCACTGATGTGATTTGTACCAGCTGTGACTTTGTCCATGCAAGAAAAAACAGCAAAATTCAGGAAAGCTCTTAAGTTCTGTATGACTGCTACTTCTAGCCTTTCTCCAGCACTGCCCCGGTTTCCTCTGCTGTTTTGCATTGGTTCTGTCTTGGACAAAATATGACAGACCATGCAGTACCTGCACGGTTATCACATGGCCTTCGCTGTCATTAGGGCTTTTTTGCGGAAACTTTGCAGCACTTTCTTCTTCATTCCTTTTTAAGTTTCTAACAGATGCGGAGATGAGACACAAACAAGGTCTGAAAAACAGCTTATGAAATATTTCTAGTGAAGGACCAGTTTCTCTGTGCTTTGTTGTCTTTGCCTTACAAGGGTAGCTATTTATAAATTTAGTGCTGATGTTTGTCAAAATTCTGTGGAAATATGTTTTTCTAGTTCTGTTATTCACAAATTTAACAGTTGAGAGGCTGACTGTTGGAAAATTAATTTGATTTTTCAATTTGAAAAATATGGGTTTTTTCATTTTGATCATTAGTTTTTCATAGAAGGAAAATTTCTTGCCCTGCTGCAAGCTCTACTGAAAAATTTTTGAACAAGCAAAATTATGCTAAGACAGCAGTATAAACCAGAGTTTCTTGTGCTGTCTTGTGGCTGGATTTGGCTGGTATTAAAGGTTCATTTCTGTGAAATATGTTGCCTTTATCTGCCTTGATAGTACAACTGTGGGGCAGTTTTATGGAGGAGAGACAGGAATCTCCCTTCTCTGTGTTTTGGGCTTAGTTTTACGTTACTCAAATTAAACAGCATTTTATAACTCGGCTTACAATTTTTTATTGGTAATTTCAAGCATTCACAGTGGAGCCAGTTTCAACATTACAATAAACTTCAATATTTGGGCTTGTCTCCACTAAGAAATTAACTGCAACCAAGGGTCATACAGAAAGAAGAAAAACACAGGGGCGAGAGAGAGCATAGTGCATGTTTGGAGTATTTGACAACAAACGGACAAACCTGCAAGTATCAATGCCTTTTAGTTGTCAAATTAAGCCTGTGAAAATGCGATGAGCTAGAGGAACCTCTCTGAAATCAATCATTAAGCAGTTACAGCCTTGCTCCTGTTGGTCCCACATTGGCAAGATGGTATGAAAGTCACCTTCACATCTGGTACCCTTGTTGCCGTTTCCAGTAGCGAGGTTCAACAACTGAGTGACAGCAGGCCAAAACAAGAGGCACTGAAATCAGAGGCAGACTTTCCTGAGATCTGGGTGAGTGTTGGACTTGATCGTTTCCAGAGATGGTGCAGGTAAGGCTGTGGATGAGTGCTACCTGTACCTCTTCACCCTTGTCCTGTGGGTGAATAGAAGTGAGGTGTCAATTGAATCCTCTCACCAGAACCACGTTAATTGTAGAGAGACACACGTACACAGCTGACAAGTGGTACGAGACTTAGCCAATGCCTCTCAATAGCTACGCTATCACCATGGTGCCTACTAGAATGCTTTACAGTACAAGATGTAGAACCAGCACTTGCTCAGACCAATCCAAGGACAGAGATGAGTAAGCAGAGATAATTCTAGGTTTAAAATAGTTTTATTTTCTGTAATGCAAGTCCTGTATTTGAAAAGCCTTAGAGTTGTTGATAGATGTGCTGGTATGAGTAAGTTCACAGCTGCCAGCTGCTTCAGATAAATTGTGCCGTTTATATAACTTCTGTTTACAGACTCGAAGCACAAGGATAACCATGTTTTTATATAAAATCATACATTCAACATATTGGACATGCGTATGTTTACAAGAATTCTGCCTACATGAGGAAATACGGATTTTAAACCACCATACGTGGCCATGGATGAGCTATCTGGAATTAGATACATTCAAAGAATTGTGATTCCCAGGAAAACTGATTTGGATTTGTCACTGTTTTCAACCTTGTCTAGGGAATACACCACAGTTTAACTCCTCATACTATTCAAAGATCAGCTCATCCTATTTATCTTTCTCTTGTGTTAATTTTTGAGAATTAATTCCAGGCGTCATTTTTCTGTTCCGTCCACAAGTTTTGTCAGCGATTTGTAATTAAAGTTGTCATTATTTATTTATTGCCTAGACCTTGGTTGTGAGTGGTTGAGTCTGACATCCATTGTGATGCATTTTAAACATGTGCCTTTGGCTAGAACAGTTTGAGAGGTCTTTATTTTCTGTGTTTGGTTGTATTTTCTCCACTCTTTGCAGAAATGGGGCCGTCAGACCTTTCAAAAAAGCCCTTATCTTCTGTAAAGTAGGTACATATACTCTTTATTTCTTCCACTTACAGCTTCATGAAGTCAGACTTCAGAACATACTTGAGTTTGAAGGTCCTTTCATTGTTCAAAAATTTGAGATTGCCTTTGATATCTCCAGCTTATAAAAATTTTGACTTGATTTCATTCAGGCCAGGATCCTGCCTCTCGATGCAGTTCCTGTGAGTGTATCAGGTAGGTAGGGAGTATAGAAAACCACTAGTCCATCCGTAAAATTGATCATTCAATGTTTTAGATCCTTTTTAGACTCCAGAAAAGATAGTCAAGCTTCTCTCTCCAGATGAAGGAAAATAAAGAAGTGCTAAGCCAAGATCTGAATCCAAATATCGTTTTCACACAGTCTCATAAGGTTGGAAAAGACCTCTGAGATCATCAAGTCCAACCCATGACCCAACACCTACACCTACTCCTACTTGTCAATTACACCATGTCACTAAGTGACTCATCTAATCTTTCCTTAAACACCTCCGGGGACGGTGATTCCACCACCTTCCAGGGCAGTGCATTCCAGTGGCAAATCACCCTTTAAGTGAAGCACTTCTTCCTAATGTCAAGCCTAAACCTTTGCTTAGAAACCTGGAGAAAACCTGAAGTAATTCCACTCACCGCTCCATCTAGAAATCTTGAAGTCTTATGTGTTTTATCCACTTCATAGCTCCCGACAGCCACATGGTTATTACTGTGTTGTATATCATGCAGCATTAGGAGTTGTCTTCAAGTTGTTTCTGTACTTCAGAAGGTAACGATCTCCACCTCTGCCATGTCCTTTTGCTCTCACTGCAAATCGCAGAAGCCTGGTGGTGTGAGGCTGAGTAATAGTGGAGGTTTCATACATAGTCACCGCAGAGAAAGTGGTGTGAGCTGAAAATGTTACCTCTTTTAGTTTCTTCCATCCTATGCTTTTCCCTGTTTTAACTACCTAAGTATGATACTCAACAGAGACTTTGAGCTTGTGCTTACCCATACTCCCTCTTTTAGAAAGTGCAACACAGCTGATTCTGCTGATGAGCTGCCACATTTAAATGTATGTAATGTATATATATAAATGAATCAAATCATATAGTTATACTCATATATGTGTTACTAGTACCTTCCAGAAAAAACAATTAGCTACTACTCAACATTAAGTCTTTTTCAAACACCTAGTTCTTGATATTACACATTCTAAACAAACTTTCACATTTTAAGAAATCCAGATCTTGGAAAATGAACGGTTAAGAGGTCCAGTGAGTTTCTCTCTATTTCCAGGCAAGCCCATATTACTTGCAATCATTTTTCTTTGAGCTGCTGCTGCTGTGCAGTGCCCTAACGTTGTTTATAAATGTACACACACACAAGTACCTACAATGATGAAATGAAGAGCCATAATATTTTTCATTCTGCTGTTAAAAAATCAATCCAATCAACCACTAGAAAAAGATGTGTGGGATTTGGTTCCCACAGAAGCAATAGTTCGTGGTGCCATTTAAGATGCCCTAGGACACCGTAGCTGGCCTCTAGCCTTTTTTTGCAGAAGGGCACTAGGGTAAGAGATCTTAGATGCTAAGGGAGTCTAGAGTGTCTCTAGGTGGGTATTTGTAAGCACCTTTATCACTGTATTTGTCTAGGCAAAGAAAGTGATTTTTCTTCCAGCAGGTGAAGATTTTACACGTATTTTGATGGGTCTTTATAATTACCATACACAAAGAAACCTTGCGAAATAGCCCAGTGGAGTGTAACAGATCTATGAGATCAAGAGTTTTCATCATCCTATTAAGAGTTTTCTAAGAGCTCTGAAACCAAAATGTCCCCAATCTGTACCATTCCTACTCCACCCTACTCAGCACATGCATAAATATTTTTTTGGAAGTCCCAGGCTTCCCAACCTTACCCTGCAGAAACAGAGGTGATGATTGTAAACAGATGAGCTTCCCAAACTCAAGGGGGAAAACAGTGGGAGAATCTGCTGGTTTGTAACAGGCTT
This sequence comes from Neomorphus geoffroyi, assembly GCA_033558235.1. Lineage (NCBI taxonomy): Eukaryota > Metazoa > Chordata > Aves > Cuculiformes > Neomorphidae > Neomorphus > Neomorphus geoffroyi. The sequence continues at coordinate 13,595,652 of JAUMJM010000038.1, forward strand.
AATCTTACATACAAAGATATTTTCAAGATTCATTTCATGACTAGGAAATGCCATGAAGAAAATCGCTACAAGTTTTCACTCTCTAAAATAAGGAAATAAGTAAGGAAATATTTAAAGTAAGTGGGAAAGTATACAAAATGCAGATAACAAGGAAATTCTAAAAGGTGAAAACTGGCAACTATTAAATTGCATAGCTAGTTTATCCAAAGGTACCTAAAGCAATGATGTGAAAGCAATAAATGATCTTTTCCCAGCTAACAAATAAGTTTGTAATGTGTGAGGCCAAGTTCTTATCTACACAAGAAAACAGAATTGTGCCAGCAGCTGGGTTGATGAACCAGTGTCAAATATCAGCTAACTGAAAGTATCTTGACATGTAAAATGTAATCAATGCAGGCTCGTTCTGGTGCTGGTTGGTCCCTGCTCCAAGGAATTAAGGTCATGATGAGCTGATCTCCTAAGGCAGGGGTGCCAAACTCACGGCCTATGGGTCGAATCCAGCCCTCCACCTTCTTTTATTCAGCCCAGCACCTTGTTTCTACCCGGTGGCAGAACCGAGTTCCTTGCCCCTGTGCTCCTGCCAGCGCAGTCACGTGTGACACGTGTGACGCGCGTTACGCTGCAGGAGCAGGAGAGCGGCGGGAGCTGTGAGTTTGACACCCCTCCCTAAGGGTAAGTCTTGCTGCCCGTGCAGTTTGCCCGTGTTCAGAAAAACCATTGAAAAAGTTCTGTCCCCTAGACAAGGTCTGTGCTGCACATCTTGCTCTGAGTTGCACACATGAGGGAGGTCATCGTGGAGCTGCTCACAAACCCTGCTTGGCTTCACTGCTGTCAGACATCACCCCCAGCACAGCCTGTTGTCTCACACCACATCTGTTCCCATATTTCAATCTGTCTCAGGTTAGCAAAAGGTGCAGTGAGCAGCCAAGGGGCTACAGGAAGACCTCTGGCAACTTCAGTATCATTGCTGTTAGGAGGAACAACAATGCCTGTAACGACATTGTTTGTGCGACTGCTACCCCTCTTCTGAAAGACAAAAAGCAGCCACCAAATTTAGTCTTTATAATCAAGTGTGGGCAAGATTTTACCGGTATTCCCCTTAGGGATGAAATTATGTTGGCAAATCACTATCTATGGCTGTATCTGTATTATTCACGTAAGATGAAAAAAAAAAAATCAGTCATTGAATTTCTCTCACACCTTTCATGACCCCCAAGGTCTGTTGAAATGCTCATGCAATTGCACAATTGTAATTATATAGGTGCTGGTGACATCTATATGATTGAAAATGCATTTTTTCAGGACTAAGCACAGAACAGAATAGCAGCAAGGGCATTAATTTAATTAAGGATTCAATTTTGGACTCAGCTTTCAACTCTGACACAGAACGTTTGCATGACATTGAACAAGTTACCTAGCCAGGTTCTCCTCTGTGAAATGTGGATAATGAAAACCTCCTTTTCTTCTGTTGAAAGTATAAATGCTTTCACTGTTGAGAACGCTTTCAAAATCTTCTGATGAAAGCCAGGTACTATTACTAGGATGCTCAGTCTGGTGTCTCTCGCATTTGTTCCCTAGTCTGTCTTCTGAGGTTACTGAAACCTTTCCAGACTTCTGGCTAGTTTCAAAATAATGTGTTTAAAAAAAGAAATTAAAAAAAAAGTATACAGAAAAAGTGTTCCCCCTGCACCCGGAACGTTTTTTTTTCTCTTAAGTGTAGAATTCCCAGTATTTCAAGTCAGAATTTCTGAAACAATTGGCCCCCTTGGATCATCTGTTGGTGTGCAACTCTACTCCTTCCCTTCCCCCCAACCACTAGGAGAAAACTGATCAGAAATCCTTAAGCTTAAATATTTCTTTAGCTTTTTCTAACACTTTGTGACCCAATGTGAACCCTGTCTTGACCCAAGCCCATGTGGGGTCGCAACCCGCAACTGAAAAACAGTGGCCTAAATCCAAGATGTTAGTCGGGCACCTTCTCAGAGGTGACTTGACAGCTGTCCTCTTCTGTGGGTGTGGTGCAATCTCAGAGAGGATGCTCTGACCTGCCAATCACGAGATGCCATGTTTTGTCCAGATCAGGGAATTTGCCCTATGGAGTTTAAGGGGGAACAAAGAGCACACAGCACAAAAATGGGGCTTCTGTTTAAGCTTATGGCCTGCCATGACTCCTGAGACCTCAAGCTGTTTTCATTTATTTAATTTATCTCATTTTTACCCTGAAACAGCTCAGATTCTAAAGTGAGTTTTTTTTAAACATGACAGTCATTTTGCATTGATTAGACACAACACTACAGAGAAAAGAGAAAAAGATGTCAGCTAAAGACCCAAATGTGCAGACAGCATAACGCTGAAATAAGGCTGTGTGTATTTTGGCTGTCCTCTGTGAAAGAGTTCTGCAGAACTGGCGGTAGCAGTGACAGGCTGAGTTAAGAAGAGGAGAATGAAACAGAGACAATCAGCAACTGGGAAAATGAAGAATGAATGGTGGCGGAAAAGGAGCGCACTGGAGGGTACGTAAAAGAAGCACTAAACGTAGCAGAAGCTTTGAAAAACAATAACATTGTCCTCAAAGAGGAGAAGAGACGGAGAGGAAATAATTTGGAACATGTGGTTCAAGAGAGAGGGAGACGGTGACAGCTGATTTATTTTTGCTGAAGAGCAGGTGAGATGATATTCATGCACAGCTGCCGTAACTTCCTTTTTAGCCACTTGCTCTACAGTTGAGACACCAGCCTCTATGTGCTAAGCTGTGAGCGACAGACCCGCCAAGCACAGCTATGCCAGGTTACACTCTTCATTCATGGATTAGAGCTCATTGGTGCAGGCAGGAGCTCGGCCTGAACCTGGCAGTTGTTGGTGTCTCTCAAATGGACAACATGTTGTCTGCTACCTATGAAGCCGTTTCTTGCCCCTGCAATGAGTGAGAAATCCTCCAGGCTGTTGGCATCAAAATCAAAGAAATGAGAACTTCTCCCAAACACATCTTTTGGTGCTTCGCTGCTCATAGCTCCTCAGATGCCTTGTCCTCATTCCTCGCTCTTTGTCCCCAGCACTACCAAGGATAGACTTGAGCCGTCAGATGCCTGAAGCACGTTACATTGTTGGCACTGGTTCTTTACTTTTCAGTCACATTTCCTTGGCAGGGTGTCCTTTGTGTTATCTCTTCCTGGAAATGGGCACTTGCAACCAAGGACAGTTTGTCTTAGATCCTCACGCTGATTTGGACTCCAGGTATCCCCAGGAGCTTAAACACGTCTTGTTCCACGAGCACAGGGGTCTGGCTGCTCCGGCTAATATCCCTCCTCAGGGCCACCTGACTGTCCGGAGCTGATGCTGAGCAGACAGGCTGGGCCCAGGGCTCTGAAATATTATTGTTCACTCTCTGTGGCACGAAAATAACAAACTGCAGAGGGTGCTTACTTCATCTTTCGCACAGTTCAGCAGCATTATTTAGATAAAATTGCCCAAGATCTTTATTCTACAGTGCTCTCTTGACTTCTGAACTACAGATACGTTCTGGCTAAGCTTAACTTTGGCAGGTGCCTCATGTAATCCAAGCTTCTCTGCCCTCCTCACTGAACTCCCCTGTGCTTCTCATCCCTTTCTTCTCTCACCCATAGATCCCTGTCTGGTTATGTTGTGTCTAAGAATTTTTCATTCACTAAACTTCTGCCTGCTCAAGAGACATTTGGCGAAGGAGATGTCTTGAACTTTGGGCAACTTCCTCAGCAAACCCATTGTTCAGTCACAGTCCAATTGCTAACTTTTAATGCCTTCTGTTGTCTTTGGTTTGCTGTGTATATGCAAGGGACACTGTCAGCAGAAATGGCCACAGCAAGACATGTTCTCTGCTATACCCATTTCCACAGCTTCATTTCTTACCTTAGTCCGAGAGCGTCAGTGCCATAAACAGGTTCCTCCAAAGATCCACTGCAATTACAGTGGTTTTTTTCATTTTGGACAAAGAACAGGTTTTCTGAAATATAGTTGATTGCAGCATCAGACACAGGATGTCTGTTATGAGAAAAAAATCTAGTTTCAGACATGGTTTATCTTGAAAATATAAAGCAATGTCTGTTTGGGTTTTTTTTTCCTTTGAAAATTAGTAGCACTCAAGTCGCACTTCTGGGTAAAAGGGGCACTTTCTCCTTGTTACATATTCTTAGTTCTCATGTCACCTGATTGGGAAACTAATATATAGCTATTTTAATGTAATACTTAGAGAGAGAAACAAGATGCCTTTGGTTACCAAAATTCATTGTAAGAAGATAAAGGTCTTCTTTAGCAAGAGCCACAAAGGTTCAAGAGTGTCCAAATGGTCACTGCCTGTTCTGTAGGATTAAGCATTAGCATTTGATCCCATCAATGTCACAGATTGAGTCTCACATCTCCATTGTAAGAGAGACAAAACCAAAAGCAATCCTAACAGATGCAAAAGAACTTGTGTTTCCACAGGGCTGTAATTCCAGGGTTCATACAGTTTTCACCTGGTAGAAGCACTAGGGAAAATTTCAGAAATACCTACTTGTAAGTGTCCTTAGGCATTGAAAATTTTACCTTTATTGGCATAATGGGGATTTCGTCTTAGCTGTTTCTCTGGGGAACTTTAAGGACCACTAGGGTGTTAATTAGCTTTCATTTTTAAAGTATCTTTTTACAGTCTTGGTCTTCTGCCCATTTCCACTAATTTCTTCTAGACAGTGTACCATTTTCATTATTTGCCTGCTCTTGTAAATCCATGAACAAATATGTGTGTAACATAAGAAAATTGGGGGAAAATGGAGAAAATATAATTTGAAAGAAAAATATAGCCTGACCAGGACTACCAGGGTTTGGATATACATCAGCAGGTTGAAATAGTCTTTTATGAAGGAAATTAAAAAATAAAATCCGTATATGTTTGCGTATCATGAGAGTGTCAAATAGAGGGAATTCATTAAGAAATCTAATACTCTTTGTTAGGTAAATCATGTTTTATAGTTGAATATGGATTAGACAAACCATAACTAATTTGTCAGATTTTGACTGAATGCCAATATTTTTGTTACATATATGACATTTTAATCAACTTCATCTTTGAACCGAAGGCATATTGGAGAAGGAATTTCCTTCTAACCTGTCACTGGTTTTTAACAGTAAGCAAAAAAAGGAAGAATGAAATGGTCTGGAAGCAAATTTCTGAGTTAGACAACATATAGTGAAACATAATAAGATAATCAAATTGGATGTTTAGGAGGAAATAAAAACATTTCTCATGTAACTGATTGGGTTCCTTCTCATGCACGGTGACTTTCTTACACACGTGGAGTAAATAAACTGCTTAATCAACTTCCCCTTATTGCTACAAACCACATGATATGAATGGTCTGCTCATGATTCATTAAGTCCTCAGAAAAAGTAAGGCTTGATTCAAACACTCCAGCTCTGCCTTGTTAACCTTGTTAGTACTGAGTGAACGGCAACGAGCTGAGAAAGAGCAGAGCTCTTTTTGCAAGCACCCTGATTTACAGATCCCCCACGCAAGGACACTATCTTTGGAACATTTATTACAGATGTCAGAATCCTAAGTCTTTAATCACCGTGTTGTTAGTTAATACTCTATTTGTTACTGTCACTGGTTGAATACTGGATGTGCAAAATTCCACATGTGCAAGTACTTAGTGCGATCAGGTGATACATTAGTGAGGTGCTGCTCAGCTGTCAGTCTGGTGGAACGTCAGGGAGTGCCAAGAAAAGCACTGCAAGTACAAAGAAAAAAAAAACAAATAAAGAAGGTGGGAGGGAGAAGGGTGAGATTGTGGGTAAAATATCCTTTAGACTTGGCCAATAAGGGGTTGCAACTCCAGCTAGAAATGCTCAGGCTCACGCCTGAAATTGCAGTGCCCTGCCTTCTGTTGTTGGTGGGGCGTGATTTCTCTCTAAAGCAACCAACTGCACAAGTGCCCTGTGCGTTGCTGACTGTGCAAAGAGCTTCTATGGAGTAAATAAAAAAAAGAGCATGCATGAAGGTCAAATGTCTTTCAAACAGATGACACTGTCTTTGGTTGGAGGAACAACTGCCAGTTTCTACTGTTGTTGTTGATATGATGAAATGTTAAGTGTCGGTGTGCAACACTAAGGGAAGAATCCTGAGTCATTCAGGGTTAGGTAGGTTTCCACTCAGAGAAACGATTTAATGTTCAGAGTTAAGAGGGGGTGGGTTTACCTGCAAGCACCATCTGTCTTTTAAAATGATGCAAGATGAGTGTGTGCTCCGTGTTCTTTGCCATGTGCCCCCACTTATCCCACCTCCTCTTGAAAAAGGCACGCTGTGCCAACAGAGCGGGTGTTCGAGTTAGGAACTAAGACCCTTGCCAGAGTCCAAGAAGACAGAGGGATACCTGTCCTCAGAATGATTTTAAGCAGGAACCTAAGCCATGTGCTCTGAATCATTGCCTGAAGGACGCCATTTCTTTCCCTTCAGAGCACCTAGGTAGAAGCCGGATGGTTACATTAAGTGCATGAATTAGTGCAAGAGGAGAGCAAGAGTGGGTGCTGCTTCATCTCAGCAACAGTGTTTTGGATTGGTGGTTCTGATTTCTGGATGTATTATTCTAAAAAGCAAATAAAGGTCAAAGAAGATTATTGGCAATGAAAAGCTAAGCTTGTATTGCAATATTCATAACTGTACTGTGGCTTCAGGTCTCCTTTAGCATGATGATAACCCCAGTTTACCACATTACTTACCCTCAAAAGGGATGCACAGATGTCTTCTGCCATGTACTTCTGCCATACACTTTCAGTAAGCTAGGGAATCTTCCAGAGGTATCCAAGAGGAAGACAGTCCATGCAATCAAAAGTCTTTTACTTTACTTGTAGAACTAAGCATTCAAGTTATCTGAGAAACACATTTACCCAAAGCCGGAAAGCTCATTTTTCCTTACGGATTTCTATTACATAAAAGTAAATGAAAGAGAAATTTTCTTCTATGTTTGAATGTCCATGTGTTGTTCCATAGTATCAAGCCAGATAACTCTCTCTTCTGTATTCCATTGTTAATAACTGATTGACTGACTTTAGAGTCAAACTTTAAACTGACTTGAGAGTAATTAAATACTGTTGAAAATATTTAGCTGAATTTTCCAAACTCTGTGATCTTCAGATGTATAAAGTAAATTCATATGGGTTGCAAACAACTACTGTAGTCACGTTTACTAATACCAAAGCCGGCTTTTGCAGTCTGGTTTTGTGAGGTTTGAGGGGTTAAAAATCATTTTTCAAAACTGTAAAGTCTTCAAAAAATTAAACTTGTCAGCTATCTTGATGTAGTCAATTTTCAGTCAGTAAGATTGGCTGGGCACAGAATATACCCAAATCATATAACAGCTGCTTTGCTACTAATTAGGCATCGTTAAACTGCTTCTAAAAACTTACACTACTTATGACTGCTTTAGCCTCAGCTTGTGTTTCATCCATGCAGCTCAATGGTATTTATTTCTTTCATTTCATTACCTGTTCATTTTTTAAAATGTGATCAATGGAAAAAAAAGTGACTACGTTTTACACACCGAAGGACATCAGAAGTTAAAAAAACAGATGCTAAGGAAAGTGAGAATGCTGTCATATGAAAAGCCCTTGGCAAAAAAACTCACAGTAGGAGCCCTGGTATGAAGGAAAAGAGGAATGAAAGGGCAGAGGTCCTAGGACAAGAGAAGCAAGAAATAAGCTGAATTCCTGCTTTAGGGAAAAGATGGAAGCTTCTGGTAAAGGCAGATGCGGGAAATAACAACTGGATGTCTTCCCTTTTCTTTTCCGTTACAATCACCATCTGTTACTGATAATTTCTCTGGTTTTGAAGGAGAGCTGGTACAGTAAGTGAGCCAGCCCACCAACATAGCCAGCAAAGGAAAAAGAAGAGAACAGGTTAGAAAGAAGGGAAATGCAGAGGGGTTTATATCTGATGGTAAACACTTTCATCCTTCCCTGCTGTTTGAATAATGCATCCTAATTTGACATGGCTATACTGGTCACCAAGTTCATACCAGGGTTATACAATCACAATCTGATAATTTTTCTTAAGTGCTGCTCAGCACAGAATCCTTTTATGTGGATAAAGGAAAGCAGCTATTCTTTTTCTTGTGATTTTTGGCTTGGGTTGATGAAAGTGTCAGCCAAGAATAAAAATACCTTTATAATCTTTACCCTTTTTCCCTACAACACTTGTGAGTTGTACTATTATTTCTTCATTGTCCTTCTATCAGTTGAAACAGAACTTGGTGTTTATGCGCCTGTTAGTTTAACAGTGTATGGCTTTGGTTCAAGGTTGTTGAAGCACTCTCCAGAAAAATGTGATCTTCAGATTGTGCCTGGCTACACATGAATGAGTGAGTTTTTTATTGACTTCTCTCTACTTGGAGGCACTAAGCTGGAACTCATCCCCATCTCATTCCTCCACCTGTGTCATTTGTCCCCAGTGACTGACTAAGTATAGATTTTCTTGGAAAACTGAAAATGTCTGCACTTCAATGAGAGCTTTTCTGACAAAGTTAGGATCACTGCCTGCCTATTATCCACCTACTCTTCCTTTCATCACTTCCAAGTTGTCTCTGTGGAAGAGGCTATAGGGCTTCTTAGAAATGTTTGGTTTGGGAGAAGGGGTTATGGACTGAGGGAGTTCAGTCCTACGTCGATTAATCTTTTTTCAGTATTGTATTGAATTGTTGATGTTGTTGTTGTTATACATAATACGGCAAGCCCTGTGACGCAGAAAGACTCAGTTTTTCAGAAAGTCCTTGCCAATCTTTTGTTTCAATGTAAAAGCATCCATTGTCAGATATCTTTAAGCGAAATAAGGTGGTAGTAATGCAGCCACCATGCTTCAAATTGCACTTGTCACCTCATCTCAGGATTTAAATGTGCCTAGGTCTGCAGCAGATGGGAGACTTTAAAGATAAATGATGTTGTGGCAAACAGCCTTGGTCACGTACATCACTGTCCTCTTCACAAATGGAATTAGGGTGAGAGTTGAGCTCTTTTGGACTATATGAAATTTAGGCCCTCACTGTTCTGTACTTTTAAAAAGCTGAAAACGCTTTTAAGATCCTAATTTATTTTACTGTAGTCAACTTGTACAGACTGTGCTTCATCGAGCTTGACTGTTGTAGTACAGCCTGCACTTAAGCTCAAACAGGTGGGCGGGAGCATTCCTGGAAAGTCCCTGTGCCCAGTTTTCATGGAGGGAATCTGGAAAGATAACTTTGACTAGACACCGATCTTCCAGGTGGCTGATGTTACGTGAGATGGGTCCTGTGCCTGCTGGTTACAGCTGTGGCAAAGTATTAGCTGTGCTCATAGCAATGACTGGCTGCAGAAATCTCGTCTGTCTCTCTTCCTCAAAAGCGTACGACCTGTCTGCGTGTGTCTGTCCAAAGAGCACAACCAGCTTCATGTGGATTTTATCACAGTATCACAGTATCAGTATAAGGTTGGAAAAGACCTTTGAGATCATCGAATCCAACCTATGACCCAACACCTACACCTACTCCTACTTGTCAACTACACCATGTTACTAAGTGCCTCATCCAATCTCTCCTTAAACACCTCCAGGGACGGTGACTCCACCACCTCCCTGGGCAGCGCATTCCAATGGCCAATCACCCTCTCAGTGAAGAACTTCTTCCTAATGTCAAGCCTAGTCACAGGCTTAGTCATTTTCATAAGAAGTTACTAGTATGTGACTGTTGCTTTAGCAACAGAAGAGGAAAGAAGGGTATAGTAAGTACTCACAGATCTGCAGAGTTGTTAACATAGAATACAGTACTATCAGCTTTATTTTGCTTGGGTTTTACACATATTTTGTATTTATATGCTTGCTGCAGAGACAGCTGTTGGTTTTCCTCATGTATTTACTTGGTGGGGTTTTCAGGATTTTTAAATTTCATAACCAGCAGCAATACACTTAAAAAACTCTCATTTTCTGACAAGAGTTGCTATCTGTACATCATTTCCCTTCCTTCAAAACAGAGCACACGAGTGCACTGCATGAAGGGCCTCTGTGCTTCAGCCTAGAGTTGGATGTCTCTGAAAAGGACTGGTTTGTGTCTGTGCCAGGCAGGTGTTTTGCTCACACGTGCAGGTTAAATTGGACTTTGTGCATCGTGCAGTGTTCTACAATTCAGCTGTACAGTGCATGCACAGTGAATCCATCACTTCCAGAAAAAAAAGAGGGCTTCACTTCATGGGTGGATGGGGAAAGGGGTAAATCGTGGAAAACGGGGACCTGAAATAACACTGGTTTAGTCTTTCAAGAGCACCTTTTGCAGATAAAGTCAAGAATGTCTGTGAAGCAGTCTGTCAGCAGGTGGATATATTATTTAAGAAAAAAAATGCACTCATGAGGACATGAATAATTTTCTATTTAGGGTTGGCATTGGATGATATGTAGTAAATACAAGTGCTGAGTAATTTATGTAATAGGCATGATAAATAGATTTCCCTGCACTAAGCCACTTTGAACTTTTGCACTAAATGAGGCAGAGTTCCTCTGGAAAAAAAGAATATATGATCATATAATTAAAGACTTCCTCATAATTAATACCTACAAGGAAGCTGAATTAAGGCTGTAGTCAACATTAACTGTGGCACTTCTGAACTTTTGAATGTCTGACTTTGTATCCCTAAGTTTTTCAGGATTTGTTTGAGTGTTTCAGTGCAATAGATGTTTAAAACTAATGATCCAGTGATCTTAGCCTGGTACGGTAGAAAATGTGGCTGGGATTACTGTACCGTGTTGCTTTTGAAAAATTTAAGGTATCAGGTAATTTCAGGGAGATTTACTACATATTTAAAAATGGATATGCTGTAAAATGGCAAAAATTTCTCAGCCTTCAGTAAGAGTTAAACCAGAGACCAGCCTAAAGCCTCAAGTACGAGTTTGGTTAACTCTCCTACAAGATTTTAGTTCCTAATATCTAAAATGCCTGACTGTTTATGATGTCTGTTTTCTTTAATGTGTGGTCTGGGACAACACTGGAAGAGAAAGTCATACTGTCTCTGAAGCTGAGAATGGCTACTTAACATCCAAATATGTAATTAGGGAGCTTTTCATGCCTTTTTAATAAGTTGTAGTCATTAGTAAATTGCCAGTCTCATACCCCTCGAATGATTCAGTCTTTAATCTTGACTGGACTGGCCCAATTCTATGCAGAGCAGATGCTTTTTTGTTTCATTTCATTCTTTCCTTTTTGCTAAGGGCTTCAGCTGCAATGAGAAAAAAATGCTAGTCGCAAATAAAAGGCAGGTCAGTGAAAACATAGCTCCTCTTCTATGCCAAAATCAGACACAGAAATCTCCCTTCTCTGCATTTCTTCATCTTGAAAACAAGCATTCTGATACTGGTGAAGCATTCTGCTTCTCTGGTGAAAACTAAGATAAATCTTAAATATCTTTAGAATATAAATATCTTTAAAATAAATAAAAATAAAAATAAAAATAAAAATAAAAATAAAAATAAAAATAAAAATAAAAATAAAAATAAGAATAAATATAAATATAAATATAAATATAAATATCTTTAGAATATCTAAATATTGCATGAATATCTAAATATGCATAAAATATCTAAAAAAGCATAGATATCTAAATGCATAAATATCTAAATGCATAAATATCTAAATACATATATATCTAAATATACATAAATATCTTCAGAATTGTGTTTAGGGTTTGCCTACATGGACCCTGATAAAAAATAGTGCAAATCAGCAAGAAGAATGAAAGTGGATTAAAATACTTCAAAGCTAAACTGATTGATCTCTTATAGATGTTGTTACTCAAAATTGCAATGCCAATTTCATCAGAAATAATTGATCTTTGGTGTAAATTCAGGAAAACAAAAGAAAACCAGTCACCTCCCTGCTCCTGCTGGCCAAGATGCCATCGATCCAGCCTGTCCAGATCCCTCTGCAGAGCCTCCCTTCCTTCAAGCAGATCCACACTTGCACTCAGCTTGGTGTCATCTGCAAACTCGCTAAGAGTGCACTCGATGCCTTCATCCAGATCATTGAGAAAAGATGTTGAACAGGACTGCACCCAGCACTGAACCCTGGGGAACTCCGCTCGTGACCGGTTTCCAACTGGATTTAATTCCATTTCCCACAACCCTTTGGGCCCGGCCATCCAGCCAGTTTTTAACCCAGCAGAGGCTGTGCCTGTCCACACTGATGGCAGCCAGTTTCTCCAGCAGGATGCTGTGAGACATGGTGTCAAAGGCTTTACTGAAGTCCAGGTACCCCACATCCACAGCCTTTCCCTCGTCCATTAAACAGGTCACCCTTGTCACAGGAGGAGATGAGGTTGGTCTGGCAGGTGAACCCATGTTAACTGGACCTGATCTTCTACTTTTTCTTTAACAAAAGTTTTTTAATGGAATTAACCTGAAACTCTAGGTTTAGTCAAAGAAGCTTTGGAGAGTCTGCCTGTTAAAGGGAGATGCACATGTTTGAGTGATACATATTGCAATGACCTCTTATTCTGGGAAGAATTTTACCCATAGCCTGAGATGGATATCTCAGTGGTAGATCCTACTTGGTTATTTCTTCTGGCCTTTCATAAGTCACAAAATACTTGTTTAGCCATTGGAATAATCTAGGAATCATTTAAACTCTTAAGAACCTACCAAGCTATGTTAATTTCTGTGATAACCCTCATAGTTTGTCATGTGTCTTATCTTCCTGGAACCACTTGCCACAAACCTACAGCCCCCTCTTTATTGCTGTGGGGAGCTTTTAGTCCACAGGCTTCAAATCAAGCAGCCTTCTGTGGTCCTGATGCAACTCTATACCAGACAGCTGATGTAAATCCCAACTGTCTAGCTGCGGCCACAGGCTCTCCCAGTCGGACAGATTAACTGGCGTATATTACTCACGCGTTTTGATGTTCATCCCTATCTGAACCATTCAGGCATGCAGCTTTCCAGAACAGAAAAGAAAAAGATAATTAAAAATTTCCTTTTACATTACTGGGGTCTAAAAATTGTACAGTAACAGTGATTCTACCCTTCCCATGGATCAACAGTCACTTTTATATCTTGCTAAGTGCAAATTCAGAAAAGACCTATGGTAAGACCCAAGCATTTTTCTTTGTTCTTTGTCCAGTCCAATTTCTGTCATGTGAAATAAGGGGATAAATTCAGACAGGTCTATAGTGGCTTGACCTTCATTGAGTACATCAAAGAAGTTTTCTGAAGACACTTATCCCCAGCGTGCTGGCACAGCTGAACATTAATTTTTCATTTAAGCCACTTTAGAAAACAATATTGTGGTAACTTTCACTGATTTCCAGGTGCTAAGACAGGCCTCACTGGAGGTTTCTCCAATGGATGTGAGGCTTCCAGGGAAGGAAATAAATATGAAGCTGTGATCATTTTCTTGGCTTATTAGTTGTGCAGTGGATAGGAGGGCAAGGAGAAGGCAGTCTGGGAATGATAAGGAGGGTGAAACAAATGTCTCAGGGTGGCAGATGTAAGTAAATCAGGAGAAAAAATGTTGTGATAGCAAAAGTTTGGAATCTGCACGGGAGACCAGGAGGTGTGGATAAAGCCGTTGAATGAACATGGGAATGCAGATGGAAAAGTCAGTTCATGGAGCACGTGATGTGATTGTTCTGTAAAGCCATTGAAGTCTGATTCTTTCAGAACCACAGTTTAATTAGCTGTAATTAGAAAGGGAAGTGAGATGGTGTCAGGAAGCAGTAGGAGCAGAGGTAGCTGCAGCAGCACAGTAAAGCCACAGCACGGCTCAGGCGAAGGCCTCGGGTGAGGGCCTGAGGGTAAGTACAGCTCACGGGAAGGTAGGCCAGGTGCTGTCTCCCAACAGGCTGATCAAGGCTGCACAACTGTACAATATCATGCCATGTCATGCTCAGGCAGCCAGGCCCCTCAGAGAAGGTTGCATTAAGGGCCCTGATGCTTGAAAGCAAGGAAGCTCAACAAAGCGCCTGCATCCTAAAATCAGTATAATGAGAAGATGCTATATTTTTGCTCTCTATTTAAAAAACTGATAAGAGGCAGCTCAGAAAGCCTTGCATTTAGGAAGGAAACCATCTACGTAAATTATATTAAACTTCTACTTGAACCAGAGTAGATAAATTGAGTGCTTATACATAGATTCCTTGACTCATTTTTAAGCAGAGTTTCAAATTTTAGTGGAATAAAGAGACACACCTGCAATTTTCACTAAGAATGTATATTAATGTCTGCCAAGGTCACAGCTTTACTGTGCTCTATTGATCCATACCAGATGGATTTTAGTTTCTGTTGCTCAAAACCAGGTACTGCTGGACAATGCACAGGAAGACTCATTGTGAAGTGTTACAAAGAGGGCAGTCTGTGTAGCACCCACAATCCTGCTCTCAGCACTCTCTGGAGACAAACCTCTCAGAAGAACAAGATCTTACTCTAATTCTTTTGTTTGCTGATGAAACCTGTTGAAAAAGACTTTGTCACCAGTGCTGTAATGCAAGTAGAGATCAGCAGCCTCGCTAGCCTTAATTCTCAGTAAACACTTCCTCTCTGGTCCCAGTGATCACTGATAAATATCAAACGGTGAGTGAAGAACATCCTGTCCCATTCACTACTGGAGCCTTTATGGTGACTTTTTATTTTCAGATCCCAAGAAAATCTGGGCACCATATGACAGAACTGCCAGTACAAACATGAGACTGTTGGAGAGTCAACCTAGAAAGCAAAGTTCAAGGACTTTACATAAAGTGCTAGTCTATAAATCTTGTATCCTTGCCTGTTCCAGTTGTCTTATTTTGCCAATGCTGTGCTATTATTTACATATTTAATGATGGCTTCTTGTAAGCTGTTTATGAATCATATCCACACACACCTGCTTAGTTATTCCTGCCAGGTCCCAATACATCATTGACTAAAGCAAAATTAATCTTTTCCTGCAGACACATATTTTCCTCTTAGCTCTGAGATTCTTCAAGAAGGGATAGAGGCAGGAGCTGAGTTCCAAGCCAAGTGAAATGAATCAATATTGGGGGCACAAACTGCTATTCCTTAGAATCTGGTACTTTTCAGTGGTTCTTGTTTTGCATTTGGAAGGGACAACTGAGGAAAATCTGGAGGTTTTCAGGAGAAAGGTTTTGGTGGGTTCAAAAGCATTCAGTAGAATTGGATCATACCATACTTTTCAGGCTGTCTTGACTCCTGTCTTTCTCTGTGTTCCAGTAACAGCAGTGGCAAAGGGGTTTGGTTCTTATAGGTCTGTGATTATCAGAAGACCAATGCATGTGTCATGGTCACAAAACTAGTGCAATGGTGACGCATAGTTACTGAAAAGGGAAGATAAATTTTAGACACTGGTTTTCCATCTCTTGAGTAGAAGGACTTGGCTTTCTCCTGCAAAGAAGTTAAGGAGAAAAGACTACCAATTCCAGGCCTTTCAGAAATCAGACTTTTTGATGCATTTCTTAGAAGCTTTGAAATTGACTTTAGGCTCCTCATTCTGTTCTTTAGTGGTTTTTTCCCCTCACGTGTTACTGACAAGTGTAATCTTTCAGTGGACCTTTACTAGGCGCCTTGTATTTCCTTTGAAACCGGAAATTATTAAGTCATGCAGTTCGTTGTTAACTTGCAGAATTTTATATCATGCCTTCTTACACCTCTCATCAGTGAGACTTCTTACCCTCAGAAAAGAGAAATTACAAGGCCCTCCAACCCATCCATGTCAAAATATGAAAACCTTTCCATTAGTCTTCTCTGGATCTCATCTTGGCAACTACAAGAAATGAATGGAGAGGCCACCACGGAAATGTATTTGTTTTTATAACCCACCTAAACCTGCCAAATGCTTGGGCAAAGCTATTTTTCTGTGAAGTGTTTGTCTGGCACATATTTCTCCAACAAATTCATATCCAGGCATATGAAAATAGTTGTTACTATATGTAAGAGTTTGTGCCATCCAATTTAAAATATGGGTTTGTTGGCTTGTTTCTTTTGACATGGTTTCAAATACAATGGACAGCTGCGAAAGGAAAATCCAGTTTGCACCCATGGGCTGGATAGCAGAGTTCTGCCACTTTGGCAGTTTACAGTAATTCAGTAGTGTTTGTGACGATAAGAAAGCAATTTGGTGAAAGTGAGGTAAAACAGCTAATACAGAGCAAGATAAAACTGCAGTTAATTCAACCATCAGGAAACTGACCACCGTAAAATGGGTCTGATATGTCATTTTGAGTCAGTCCAGGTTGTGATTTTAGTCAATCCGCTCCTTGTTTAAGTTTCAGTGCTAAAAAGACCATTTGTCAGACTGTCACTCAGGCAAACTTATGCAACAGATACAAAACAACCATAGTACATTGCTCTGGTGTACCAAGACACAGAGGCCCTTGCCAGTTAAGTTTTTCTTGTACTGTTTGTATTTCAACAACCTTTCCAAAAGATAAAGATGTGATGTTTGTGGGAAACAAAATCCAGTAGTCTGATGGTGTTTATCAACTGCTTAGAGCCAGAATTGTATGAGAAGTCAAACTAAAAGTGAGTAAAGACAATAAACAGAATGACAGATGTACTGGCACCTAGTTGCATGTTATTTTAAGTCATTGAGAGGCTGGGATATAGCCCGTGCATATACAAATGTGCTTTAGCCCTCACATTTTTGCCAGGCGTCCCCTCTGCTAGCAGCAGCATAATTCTGCTGTCTATGTTCAACAAAAATTTAGCTCATGAGAGCTCATGTGCCAGAATACTGCTTACATGCCTTACGTTTCATAATACATCAGCAGCAGATAGAGAATATTCATCTGAAAATTTCTGGTAGATTCAGCCATCAAGAACATGCTTCCATTTCAGATGAGAAACTGAGTAGGAGACAAACAACAAACAGTCCGAAAACAATGCATCTTCAAGACTAAATTGTGACCTTTTTCTACTTTACAAGTATCTACACTACCACATCTAAAACTATTACATTTTGGGCCCCTCACTCTAAGAAGGATATTGAGGGGCTGGAGCGCGTCCAGAGAAGGCAATGAGGCTGGGGAGGCACCTTCATTGATGTGATGGGAAACCCAGCAGTATTCAGGTCTTGCTGGAGGGTAGGGAAATGACCACACTTGGCACTGGCATAGGCTCTCTTTTTCACAAAATTTGCTTGTCCTCAAACCCTCTTCACACAGCTGAGGCTGCAGCCTCTGCCCTGCTCCTGCAACAAAGATGTATCTGGGCAGTGGTTTCTAAGGGCAGGCTGGTATATCTGACACAGGAGTCAGGGAGGAGAGCGGCGGTCACTCTCTTCTGCACACCGGTGAATCACCCAGCAAGGAGTGCGGGTGCTCAGTAAACAAGCGCTTTGACAGACCTGCTGCAGAAACAATCTTCCGATATATCCTAAATGGTACAAAAGCCCTACCACCCTCTCTAACAAACACAAAGAAACACACAAAATCATTTTAGCCTACAGCCAGAAGTTTTAACTGCGGAAGTGGGCAAGCTCCTCCAGCCTACCTTGTGTAGCCTAGGCCTTCCTTTTGGTCTCCACATCTCCCTCTCCCTTCTGTGCATGCTAGCGTTTCGCTTCACAGAGGCCCTATGATGACTAGTTTATTACTGTTTACTAAATGTCTGCAAGATTAAATACACTATGTAAGAGAGATATCTTGTGACCTGACCCAGATGTGGCTTGGTTATGCAAGGTGGGCGTATCTGTGTTCTTGTGTAAAGAACAAAAACCCTTCGACATTAGAAATTACTTGTTATGAATTATGATTTTCGGGTTTTTTATGAAGCATTTCTAGAGTACTGTGGAAAGCGTAACCTCTCTGTGTTCTCTGGTCGTCCTTAGTCCTCACACATCAAAGCAGCAGCCACAGGGAGACATCTGTCACTAGTTAATGTCATAGTTATGGAGGTAGACCCTCCTCTTCTGTTTGGGCCGATGTGGCCAGCCCTTTGATGGATGTGTTCAGCCTTCATCTAGTCTGATCACCCTGTGCAGCCCCTTGTTCAGATCTGCGTGTGAACAAGAATGTCCTGACCTGAGATCCTTTTTAATACAGCAGGGATCCACGATATAAACCATCAAAGGAAACCTTTGATCTTTTGACTATCTCTTAGTCATCTGCAGCACAATGCTAATAATAATGAAAACAAAGCTAAGGAGCAGAGCAGCTACATTAAAGAATCAGGCTGGTTGCTGGCAACGAAGCTAATCACTGAGGTTTTATCCTACCATCAAACTCAGAAAGAAAGAGGGAGGAGGGAAAAGAAAAAAGAGGAGAAAAATAAAAGCTGTGCTCAACAGTGAAACATCTTTACCAAACTGAAATATTCCAGGAACACTAGTTATTTTATGTCAGAGGAGTTTATGAGACTTATAAACACCAAGCCACTCTTTACGGTAGAATTTAACACATAATCCTTATTCCAGTGCCTTTGCTGGGGTTTTTTGGCATAATTTGCACAGAAATATATATGAATCATTTGAGTGTCACTGAGTTTCAAATTAAGTTAGTAGTACTGGAGTCTTCACCCCCTTTTCTCTACTTTTCCCCCACCTCCTTCCCTCCCTCCCTCCTAACAGGCCCTTTGGCTGAAAAGCACATTGATTCAGAAAGTCAATATAGGAAAACAATATCTGGAAAATGTGTATCTCTTCACTATTTTCTCATTTGATTTCTGTAGCACTTTCTGAGACCAACAAAACCTCCAACAAATGTTTATGACTGTTGTACCCTGAAGAAGTGTGTGCTTGCATATGAACGTATGTCTGCATGTGTGCATGGTTTTCTGTCTGCATGTGCTTCTGTGAACATACTGAAGGATTCTCTCCAGCTCTGATGCTGAGCATGTGTGTTTATATACACCGTGTGACTCACCTGGTGGACAAGAGGAAGGCTGTGGGTGTTCCTGGACTTCAGCAAGGCCTTTGACACTGTCTCCCACAGCAGACTCCTGGAGAAGCTGTCAGCCTGTGGCTTGGACGGGAATGTTCTGTGCTGGGTTAGGAATTGGTTGGATGGCCGAGCCCAAAGGATGGTAGTGAACAGTGTCTCATACAGCTGGCGGCCGGTCACTAGTGGTGTTCCCCAGGGATCGGTGTTGGGCCAGGTCCTGTTTAATATCTTCATTGATGATCTGGATGAGGGGATTGAGTGCTTCATCAGTAAGTTGGCAGATGACACCAAGCTGGGAGGAAGTGTCGACCTGCTGGAGGGTAGGAGGGCCCTACAGAGGGACCTTGACAGGCTGGAGAGATGGGCTGAGTCCAATAGCATGAGGTTTAACAAGTCTAAGTGCTGGATTCTCCACTTTGGAAACAACAACCTCACACAGAGCTCTGGGCTGGGGACAGAGTGACTGGAGAGCAGTCAGGCAGAAAGGGACTTGGGAGTGCTGGTGGACAGGAAACTCAACATGAGCCAGCAGTGTGCACAAGTGGCCAAGAACGCCAATGGTGTCTTGGCCTGCATCAGAAATAGTGTGGCCAGCAGGACTAGGGAGGTTGTCATCCCCTTGTACTCAGCACTGGTCAGGCCGCACCTCGAGTGCTGTGTCCAGTTCTGGGCCCCTCGGTTTAAGAAAGATGTTGAGATGCTGGAGTGTGTCCAGAGGAGAGCGACGAGGATGGTGAAGGGGCTGGAGCACGAGCCCTATGAGGAGTGACTGAGGGGGCTGGGGTTGTTTACCCTGGAGAAGAGGAGGCTGAGGGGAGAACTTGTTGCTTTCTACAACTGCTTGAAAGGAGGTTGTAGTCAGGCAGGGGTTGGACTCTTCTCTTAGGTGACCGGTAACAGAACAAGAGGACACAGTCTCAAGCTTCACCAGGGGAGGTTTAGGCTCGACATTAGGAAGAAGTTCTTTACTGAGAGGGTGATTGACCATTGGAATGCGCTGCCCGGGGAGGTGGTGGAGTCACCGTCCCTGGAGGCGTTTAAAGAGAAATTGGATGAGGCTCTTAGTGCCATGGTGTAGTTGACAAGTAGGAGTAGGTGTAGGTGTTGGGTCACAGGTTGGACTCGATGATCTCAAAGGTCTTTTCCAACCTTGTGATACTGTATGATATTCTTTCTTTGATATTCCTCTTGCACATAATTATTTAACTTGGTGAAATTTTGATCTGACATAAAGCCTTGAAGTTTTAAATCATTTATTTAGTAAGTTAACAGAAACAGCCTAGAAATACTAGTAATTTTCCCCTTCTCTATGTGCTATCAGTATTTCTGAGCTCTGCTTAGTGGTTGAAAATGTTACACAACTTCTACAGTCCATTTGCAGTGCCAAAATGATTTGCTGTTCTGTCAAGGTAACCAAGCTGACACAGTGGGCCAAATAAATGACTTACAAGTGTTGGGGGCAGATGATCCCCATCCCCTTTGTGTTGGTCTGAGTGAAACCTTAACTCAAATACTTGAGCTTGTGTAAGAAGAAAGATGTCATAGATAAAATGTCTAAATTAATTCAGAATATTCATTTCAGTGGACAGATTATTAGTCTTGTTAAGTTCACAATCTTAGTTTCAATTATTCTAAATCCTAAAGGTTCAGGAAGAATCTACATCTTTGCTAAATAATGAAGTTGAATGATGTCTGAGATATTCTGGGGACAGAGAACTTTGAAATAAAATTGAAACTGGAAAGCTTCAAGGATAAACTGGGATGTTGGACCACAAGCATGTTAAGGTTGATGCAAAGAAAACAAGGTAGAGTGGTGCAGACAGGTTCGCTTCAGGAGAAAGTAAATTACCTTTATGAGAGGAAAAAATTGCTACAGGTCACAATAAAAAGTAAAAAATACTGACTTTTCTTGAATGGAAATCTAAGAACAATCTCCAAGAAGAGAGGTAACAAATGATGCAACAGATTTGGCCAGGAGAAGAGCAACAATAGGCAGGCCTTTTTCACAGGGTGTCAAGCCAACAGGTAAACAAGTTCATCAAAAAGCCTGCCTGGGGTTTTCAAAAGTTTATCTGGAGCTACTATGCCACCACAAACTGTCTCTGTCTTAGCAAACCAAACCTCTTCCATAAGAAACCTACTTCGTAGGAAAATATGTTATCAGCACTGGCCAAAGCTTGTGAATGCTGCCTTGCTTCTTCAGAGAAATTCTTACGCCTGCACACACGAGGTCAGTGAGCTCAGTTTGCTCAGCCCGTGTAGCTGCAGTTGCTGATCTGGCAGTAGTGCTCCTGCAAACTGACCCCCAGAAAGGTACTGCTAGTATCTAAGCAAATTTGAGCATCTTTCCGCTGGAAGAATGGAGCATCCACGGAGAATGGGAGCTATGGAGAAAAAGGAAGATGAAATAATGAGTTGCTAAAAATATCCCTGGCTCTACCCTTCTCAGGAAGTTGTGCATTAGAGAGGAAGGCGAACAGTGTGGTTACAAAAAGCTGCTCTGAACCTTTGGTTTATAAGACCTTTCCTGACACGCTGAAACAGTCAACAAGTAAAAGACATTACCTAATATTTTCTCCTCTGTTTTGCACAGGAGATTCAACTTAGCAAAAGCAACAGGCACTGTGGACGCTAAGAACTAGTATTTGCTGTAATGAAACTCCCTGTTGTGGTACGTGAGCCTCAGAAGAAACTAGCCCTTTTATCTGCTAATTATTCACGGGCAAGCCCAGACTGGCCCTCTGTAAGGGTTAGCAACTATCACCAAAAAAATAGCCTGGCAGATGCCATTTCTAAAAAGTGCCTCCTTTAAGTTATTATTTTCCTTTCTTAGAGGATATAAGTACACAGACAATAACTCTTGGGCTTGCTAGATTTGCCAAGTGCAACCCTGTAAGGAAGGACTTGAGCAAGTTTACTTTTAAAGCTGGATGAACCCAGACAGACACTGAAAGTGCAGGTGCTATGAATTTTTGTGTTGGTCCATCTAACAAAAGCCAGAGCAGTACAGAGGAGATGACAGCACCATCATTTCATCACTTTTCTTAACTGTAGCTGAACCAGGAGACCTTCAAAAGACTTATTGTTGTACCAGCGTTGAACCGTCAGACCATATCCAGAAGACTTTAGATGGATTTTATTTTCATATATGCATGCCTTCCTGATTTTGTTCTCCTGTATTGTTCTTAGCACTGTAGTTCTTAAGTAGTTATTGGCAAAGGAGTGGAAATTTTACTTAAATATGTCAGCGTTGGTATTTAAAGATATTTTTAAAAATCTGCTTCAATAGCAAAAGGATTTCCCTTTTTTTATTTAACATCCATGAGCTTTTGGTTGTCTCTAGTTTCTTTTTTTTCTGACTTAGACTAAGAGATTTTTTGTTGTGTTTACTCTTACTAGCATTTGTGTCACATTTCTCTATATATTTTTACTAAATCACCATCTGTACCATTAATGGAAAATCCCATTTTAATAGAGTTTTCTAAAGTTATTGTTTCAAGTATGTTACAATACAAAGATAGCCTCTGTCCCATGGAGCTTCCAGTGTGAGACTTAAACAAAACACGGTCGCTAACTAAACAGACTCTGAATCTTTCACAAAAATAAAACGTTGGCTGTCAGAAATAATATATATAGGACTCTTTAATAGGAAATATTTCAGATCTTCAACTGACCACGTATCCTGTAGGAGTAATTATGTCATTTCAGAAGAAAATAAACCAGCCATGTTTTGTCAAATAGAAGACATTTCACACACTATCAATTTTATAGATATGCATGCACGATCTCTATGATCACCAGTGGCAAACTGCCAAGTGAGGACAGATTCATTAAACATTGGAAGTATCAGGCAGCCACCCAAACCCATAAATTAAAATTCTAAGCCTTACTCATTATGCCACTGCAAACAAGTTAGCTATGTTTTGAGACATTTTTATTCAACCTAATTAGAACTGAATGGAAATACCAGTTAATGTATGATGTAGCTCTCAGTGTAGTTTTCTTGGCTAAAATCAGTCTTAAAAGAGTCATATTTCTTTCTGCAACTTGTTGCAGCTAAAACAAGCTGCTGGTAAATTTGATCCAGAAGAAGTTAGGAAACTGCTGCGAGTGAATGGTTTGAAAGCAGGACTGCCAGTAAACCTGTGTAGTCAGCAGGCAGAAAGAGTAGGTTCTCAATTAATATTCTCAATAGCAGTGACTAATGTTCTTAGAAACTAGATGAAACTGTCAGCAGGCTTCTGCAGCTACTGTTTGAGCAGTCAGTCTCTATTTACAGTTTTAAAAAGCAATGTGCATCTCAGCAACCAGATACAATTAAACTTGGAGTTTAAACAGCACGACAAGCCCGAGACTCTTTTTCTCATCTTGCTTACTAGGTTACACTCACCCACCACAGATACTGGGAAAGACCTTTGTGCACTGGACAAGGCAAAGAGAACAGCCTGAAACATGAGCTACTTAATTTTCTAAGGAAACATTGCTCAGTTTGGTCTATAATCTTAGTTACATTACGGAGTTAAATATGAAAAGCAATAATGGGTTGTGCTTTTGTAGTGGGAGAAATGTTCATTCCCTCCAACTGAGCCCAGGTGTTATCCATGAGGTACTTGGTATTTCATCCAGCTCCAGATATCTTACTCAGCCTCAGTTAGAACTTGGCTGCATGCCATTTCATAAGGAGCTTGCAAAGGGTTGTCTTCAGATATGGTCTTCTTCTCCTTTTAATTGGGGAATTGGTGTAACTGACAAAGATTCTGTGGAGTCAAATTGCTTCTTAGATTTAAAATTACAGAAATACACTCTTTCTTTTTTATGCATTTTAATAAAACTAAATCTGAATGTTAGATTCTGGCCAAACCATCTCAGTGCCCTAACCTGTAAAATACTATGGAGGATATTCTCCATGATATTCCTTTCCATACCACTGCATTTCTTCGCACGCAAACAATGCGTTTCACACAAGGCTTCCTCTTCGCTGCTGGCAGGTAACTATGCGGTTATGCAAACTGAAGCATAGGTAGTGACAGGAATAAAGTCAGATCAAGCACACCTGTCAGGATTCAATTACAGATGGCAGCTTCTACAGGGTGGAGAGCTGGTGCACAGCTCCCCTAAATCACAGCTGTTCCCAGATGATTTCTAGTCCAGGCCAGAGGTGATGAAGGAGCGAGATACGGTTTTGGCATAAGTGAGATGCTGGACAGCAGTATAACCAAGACTCACGATCTTGGAGCTGGTACTAAATTCAGATGCCATCCCCCAACCCCTTATTTTCTTTCCTATCTTGATAAGCTTTAACTTTTAGTGAGCAAGTTCTAGGTACTAATAATTTTTCACAAGTAACAAATGGTCTGAACAATCCAGCGATGAATGAAACACTCTTTTGCCCCAAGGAGTCACAGAAGAGAACAACAGTTATAAAGTAATGAATTGGCAGCGTTTTTCCCATCTTGATTCGCTCCTCAGAGATAACGATGAAAGGCGGCAGAGGTAGAGGACATAGAATGAGTAACTAATTGTAAAGCATAGTCACTTGTAGGAAAGAACAAAAAATCTCCACTGACTGTTGCGATGATCCTATAGGGGAAGTTGATTGTGGATCATTTCTGTGAAGGACTGGATATTAGTGCCTTTCATGGTAAATTAGGTTTGGGTTACTTGGCATTAGCTCTGTTTGAAGTTCAAACAAAAGATAAAGGTCCCTTTAAAAATAGCACAAGGAATTATTTTTCTTTTCATGTTTTGTTTTGTTTTATCAAATTAATACTGCTCACGTACTCCCTATGTGCCCTGCAGCTATGATTCATGTGTGTATGTGCACAAATGAGAGATACAGGCTCTCAGAATTCACCACAAAAATTAAAACAGGAAGGCAGATGGCAGTTTTTTATTCCATCTGTATTTCAGTTAATCAGCTACCCTTATCAGAACTCCTGCTTTGGAAATCAGTGGTTCTTATTTGTTCTTTGGAAACTGGAGACGCAGAAGCTGCCCTTTTGTGAACGTTCTGCTGCCTGACGTGTGATATCTACCTATACGTAAGAAAAGTGAAACGACGTAAAACCTTTAGCATATATTAGATAGGTTTAACTTAAATACTTTGCCTAAAGATAGACTGTCCGGAGCCTTGATTTTCCTCTCTTTAAGCTATTGTCAAAGAAAATGTCAGTGGGGTCACCCTGATGTAGAGTGAAGAACCAAATCTCTTTTGCCTGAATTAGTTAAGTCTCTAATGGAGCTGGAGGGAATCAGAGAGAGAGGTACTTATATCTCTGTCCTTAACAGTCTGGTAAAAAGGAAAGAAAAAGGGAAAGAAAGGGAAGGGAAGGGAAGGGAAGGGAAGGGAAGGGAAGGGAAGGGAAGGGAAGGGAAGGGAAGGGAAGGGAAGGGAAGGGAAGGGAAGGGAAGGGAAGGGAAGGGAAGGGAAGGGAAGGGAAGGGAAGGGAAGGGAAGGGAAGGGAAGGGAATGGTTGGCAGGCTGGACACTGTCACAGCGGATTTGGGGAGTCAATTTACCTATTTTGCAGGCATGTATTTTAATAAGATTTAATGAGCTGCTGAAAAGAGGACTGCTGCTTTTTTTGAACTGATGGCAGTAAGATGAAAACAAACAGCTTTTTAGGATGATATTAACCGGCACTTTAAAAGTTAATGGAGCTCCTATGAATCTGTGTTGGCAGCACCTGGAAGAAGCAGGTGGAAATTCCAGTGAGATAAATGGCAAACCAGAAGCAGAACAAAATAATAAAGTCTTATTTGCAAGATCTGAATACAATATCATTCCCTTTCAGAAAATCTTTTTCGAAATAGTAGAAGTCTTGTCTGCAGCAAAAGGCAAAAAAGTATTCTGAAGAAATTGCAGGACTAATAAAACATTTATAGTATTTCAGATGCAAACAGTTCATTTAAAATAGTATTCTTTTTAAATTTTGATAACAAAACTTCAAATCGCAAGTTTGAGATGTGAAGGAACATGTAAGCCAACCACAAGAAACGTCCTTGTTACACCACTGGAGTTTA
Organism: Neomorphus geoffroyi; assembly: GCA_033558235.1. Lineage (NCBI taxonomy): Eukaryota > Metazoa > Chordata > Aves > Cuculiformes > Neomorphidae > Neomorphus > Neomorphus geoffroyi. Next base: position 13,621,560 of record JAUMJM010000038.1, read on the forward strand.
GTTGCCCTGCGTGTTGGATAACGAGTTTTTCAGGATCATATCTAGTTCTCCGCATTGTAGAGATCAAGAGAAAGAAAGCATGTGTCCAAATTCAGCCTTGAAATACTTGCGTACTTCCCTCACCAATGACAGTGGGAAGTGCACACCACTGTACACTGAGGGCTGAATTTTGACCTCTTGCTTGCAATCCAAAACCGGCATAAGGGTAGAAACTGCTTTGTTTTCCTGTTTGTTCTGAGTACGCTGAAATACAAAGGCTCTGCTTTTCAGATTCAGCCGATCTCCCTGACGGAAAGCATCCAAAGGGAGTGACAGCAGCAGTGGTCACTAAACACAGTCCCACGTGTTAACTCACAGCGCCGTGTTGGGTGCCTGGAGGACACGTAGCCAATAAGCAAGTCTTTAGCCTCTGTCCCGCAGGTTGTTTTCATCAACATGGCAAAGAAAAGGCTGCCCAGAGGGCGGGCGGCGGGAGCTGGAAATTTAGGTGAAAAACTGTGTTCAGTGGAAAACTATTTGTCGAGCTCCAAAGAGATCTCATAGCATGCGATGTTTACATTCAAGATCTTGGTGCTGAAGGAGGAGAGCACCGTTCTTGAATTTGAAAATGAAAATTTGGGAGGGACTGCCAGCGTGCTTAAGGACAAGATAGAATTTAAACTGATCATACAGAAATGAGTGGAAATACAGGATGCATTTCAACAATAGCAAATTCCAGAGAATACACTTAGTGGTGATCAGCTGTAGATATGAGGAGTGGGAATGAATTAGCAAGACAGCACTTCTGCAGAGAAAATCTTACAAGTGGTACACTGGATCTAGGCTGAACACAATGCCAGCAATATCATGGTTTTCAGCACAGGCAAATGCCAGCCTGGGATGTGTAACCAGTAGAGATTGATTGACGTGTGAAATAATTCTTTCTTCTAGTACTCATAAATCTTTAGATCGGGGTTGGAGTGTTGTCCTGGGTACAGGTGGTTTGGGGTGGTTTGGGGTATTGGAGAAAGCAGAGGAGACCAGAGGGTATGATCAAAGATTTTCGAGAAATGAGCTAGAAAAACACGACTCATCTATGGTAATGTATTCTGAAAAATGGAAGACTGGAGGAGGAACACGATGTCATAAGTACACAAACGACAGCTAGAAGTTGGAAAAGCGTTGTCCATTCTCCGTTTGCATGCTAGATAAGATAAACTACAACAAGCAATAGGCAGTTACAGGACTCTCCACTTTCTAATGGCACACAAAATGAAGACCTGGACTTGATTACCTGAAGGGTTGTAGACATCTTTTTGATAAACATGTGCCGGGAAGAAAAGGGGTACAGCTGACGTGCCATAGGCAAGGAATATCTGAGTGGCCTTCCAGCTCCATGGTCCTACACTCCAATTCCCAGCCCACAGCCAACAGCCTGGAGGAGTTGTTACAGAGCACAGCCCCTCCGCAGCACGTGCCTAGCCCTACAAGGGCTGATAGAGATTTACCAACAGGAGAATGTGTGTCATCAGGCAGGTTGTGGTTTCTTGGAGCTGCCAGGAAATGGACAGGAGTCAGCCCAAAATGCCAGAAACACAACACAGAAGTAGAAAGTAAAATTCAGATGACTCTAGGGTGAGGTGCCAGATCCAGATGCTGGGTAAAGCTTGACTCTCGCTCTTTCTCTCTCTTTTTCTCTGCCTTATCTTCATTTCTTTCAGTTTTCTCTCTCTACCTCTTCTATCCTATAGGAGAAATGAAGTTTGAATGTTTTTGTGAACAAATAAAGATCAGTGAGTTGTAGTTTTCATAACACATCCCTTTGTGCTATTTCTTTGCCTGCACATCACAAATTCCAGTAGATAAGAAAACAGAATAAGTATTTCACATTTTAAAAAAGACCAAAGAAAGGAGGTAATTAGTTGGATTGATATAAATTGTTCTGTGACCCATGAAAATACGTCAGTCATAATGCAGTTCTTTATAAACTCCATGCAAATTCATTCAGACACGCTGTCAAGCTAGGAAAGGGAAACATGAAGAGCAAAGAGAGGCACTCAAGGTAATACTAAATGAAAGTCAGAGGAAAGATTTTTGTCTTAAAGCTGTCCCTCAACGTCTAACTCAGTTCTCCCTAAAGCTGCTGACGACATCATGACCAAAGTGGGTAAATAGCCTCCCACAGTTATGAAACTGGAGTGGTGTGATTTGTTCTGCAGAGGGTGGAGTAAGAATGAGGGCAAGGCTTGAGGTGTGGTTTTTAAATGGTGCACTTAAGGTCATGGACCGACTGGCTCCACTCAGATTATTGCCCTTATGTCTGGAGACAAGCCTCTTAATAGTATACCGTGCCTTCAGAAAATGCACAGAGGAAAAAACCAGTCCATCTCCAGGATGATGTATAAGACTCAGTTACCCCCCTTACAAGAGGGGATTCAGCATTTTGATCATAGAATATCATTCTTTATTGAGGTCACAGGAATGAGAACTTCTCTGCAATTAAAAGGTGAAGAATGGAAATGTGTGTTTATAAGAAAGAAGAGGGATGGGTAAAGACTGTCTTAAGAACATCTGTGTATAACATAAGTGTTCCTGACTACTTGTGTATTCCCTTTCATTTAGCAACCAGCAAAGTCAGGCTAGCGAGCACAGACAAACTACACCTCCTTGGAAGGCTTCTGGTAGGTTGCCTCTCCAGGGCATCCCCTGTGGAGCAGAAGCTTGCTCCTGTCGTGAGCCTCTCCTTGGGAACTGAAATGCCTTAGAGGAGCAACTGAGTCCCAAATTTGAAAGTACACAAAATAAGCCTCTATTATCTCAGGCAGAGACTTTGTCTTGGCAATGAGATCTCTCTGTCCGTTCTCTTATCCATCTTTTCAAAAGTGTAGCTCTGGCTCCGGCAGAGTTGAACTCCATTTCTCCTCTACAGTTTGACAGATGCTGTAAGTGTATTGGGCTGATTGCAATCACAAGACTCCTCCAGCCTTCCTGACTGCTGAATAATATCACCCACATTGCACTTCTGATAGAAACACACATTTACTGTGCATTTTAAAATAAGTAAGTTGGTGATGTCTTGTGATTGTAATAGATTAGTGTTCCTGCTTCTGTTGTCAGAGTGACAGGTGGAGTAACATCACATGTCAATAATAAGTGCAGTTTCTGGATGTTATTTGCTTTAAAACGTCTGTTTGCACATGCATCTATACAAGTACACACAGAAAAATCTCCTTAAAACTTTTGGATTGGAGCTTCATCTGTTTATTTCAGTAAAAGGGTGACAATTGTTGAGGGAGAAGTTTTGATCAGATGAACAGAGTCGGATGAAATCCTCAAACTTTTTTCTATGATGTCTACTGGAGTTTTTTTCTTCCATGAAGTTAAGTTTCTCAGCCTGGTTTAGAACCAATGTCTTATAAAGCATGTAGTGTTAAAATCAAAGTTGGTCTTGTCAGGAGGAATTAAACTGGCCGCTTCTAATGAAAAAAGCTTTTAAAATATTAGAATCCAGTTTTAAGGTGCTTTTCAGTATGTAAAGGATTTTTTATCCTGCCTGGGCAGTCAGCAGTAAGCCAGGCCAGCTTCACACCTGCTCCTGCTTCGAGTGTTTTGGTGCACAAAGCCATACCTCGTCCCTGCACCGTAGCGCTTTCCCCTCCCCATGGGCTGGTGCGGCGGGTGTAGCCGCTTTGCTTCGCTGGCCGCATTTGCCTCGTCGTTGGTGGATGCTGTAATCCCCAGGCACACCCGGTTCTACAGTCATCCTCAACACCTGACTCAGCCAGAAGTGCCTCGCTCACTTGTTGGGTTGGGGAACCTTTCGGGGCCCTGGAAACCTGCTGTGGCCTTCCTGAGCGCTGGGTAAGGAAAGCTTTCCGGTATCAATTGAGCTACATCAAGCAGGAGGTCGTGTGCCGGTGGGAGAGGGTGGGGGGCTGAGACCAGCTCTGTGGCTCCCAGTTACGACACAACACACATCCCTGCGAGAGTGTGCTGCCCATCAGAGGGGCTCTGGCTGCCCCCGGGTCCTAGCCCAAAGCTGCTACTGAAATTACCTCAAATTTGGAATTCAGAGTTTCTGGGAACACAGACTTGATACTTGTAACAAATTTTGGGACTTGATTTCTGGCTTAGACTTCTAAATACTTTATATGGCTCTGGGCAGTGGATTCAGGTTTTTTCAGCAAAGAAAAGCCTCAAGCTCAGAGGAAATGCTAGTCGGCATTTCCCCAAATTAGGGAAGATCTTAGCTTAATGAACATGACAGTTTCTCGCTCACTGCTGGTTCAGCACCTCATACCATTTGCTTGTCATTTGAAGAGTGTTATTCGAATGAAAGGTAAGCCCAAAGAACACTTAATTAATCACAATAATTGACTACTGAATACAAATGAATAACGAATGATGCAATAAATGTACTTAATTACAGTCACTGTTAAATACAATGTCAGCACCTTTCTGTGGAACATGACCAACCCACAAGAGTTTTGAAATCACAAACTCCAGGCCAAGATTTTCACAGTGCTTGTTTCAGATGCCTTTGACTAGGGGTCCAAGCTCAAGATGAAGTAGTGCATAACACTTTTTCAGAGCAAGGATACTCTGGGCTTTCGAAGTCACATACCGGTATGGTATCCTGAATTTTGCATTCCAGAATGAAGGGTGACCAGTTCTCCTCTGGGAATCCCAGGCATATGTTGAAGCAGGTGCCCAGCCTGCTGGCCTGTTAGTGTGTTTGGATTTTTTTTTTCATGCAGATGTAGGCTTGTTGAGAGTCCGCTTTATGTTCCGAAGACACATCCATCCCATTCCAGGCAGCTGCAAAGTTACAAAGAATGAGGGCCTGTGTTTGGTAGGTTAGAAACACAGCCTGTGGTGAATTCATACCTCAGAGCTCAAAGCCCTAAAAGTAATGGGTGGACCATGGTGGTTTTTCAAAATTAAGGTGTTTCATTCCCCGTAGTTACTCCTTCTTTGTGTGTCATCATTTTCAAAGCTTTTATGGTAGGCTTAAATTTAGAGTCCTTGTGGCTTTGTTTGGGCACCACCTTTACCCTATGTGGTAGCAATTTTGTGCTTCCTCTCTTGAAAAGATAGTGCCAGGATGGGTGGGGATCTTCTCAGTGCCAAGGATAGGCAAAATAGCATCATGTACCATTTTTTTTCCAATTTGAAGGCAAGTAGATAGGCAAGAAGTATGCTTAGGTAGCTAAGTTCGTTCAGAAAGAATGGGCCACAGTTAAGTGAAAGCAGATGTATTTCGTGTTCCCAGTGCTAGTTTCGTGTTGGAGGGATTAGTCAGAGATACATGGGTGTCTAAGTATAGCGAGATGCAGACAGATGTATGTGTAACACACCAGTTATTTCTTTGGAACTTTAATTGCACTGTCTGACAAGTAATCGTATTTACTGACCACCAACATTTTACAACCCAGGTATTTAAAGCTATCTTTCTAATTCTATATCAAGGTTTCTAAATGAAAGGGGTCTGAGCTTTTAAAAGATCAGTAAGAACAGCTGTCTGGTCAGTCTGTCAGGAAAGAAATCCATTCCCACAAGAAAACAACTATCAGTGTCTAATTTGGGAATCCAGATCTTAAATTCTGTGCTGTGAAGAATAGTACCTGGCTTGCCTGTAGGCAGAAAATCCTTTCCTGTACACAACACATTTCTGTGTATCTCTAGCCCTGGAAACGTGTTTCCTAGTAAATGATTACGGAGGGAACTGTTCTGCGAGCATAATGGTCACCCAGGGTTTTTTCCCAGTATGGAACAGATTCTGCTGAAACTTCAAAATACTCCTTTTTTTGTGAAGGTTTGAAAGGTAGCTGTAAGATTTGTTTCTTTGATTTTCTTTGGGGTATCGACTCTTCCTATATTTCCAACACTAGATCTACAGCATGATCGGCATGTCTTTGCCCTGGAGGCCTTTCACAGCCTCTGGAAGACCAGGATGGGCACTGCAAAGCTCTTTTACAGATAACAGGGAATTTAGAGTCCTCCTTAGATCTTTCCCTAAATATCCGCTTGATTTTGGACTTTACATGATTTCTAAAACAAGGAAAGAAAGAACATGATTAAAAATGCCCTGTGATTGGAAAAGGTTCCTTGAGCTAAGTCCAATGGATTTTCAGTTGTCATGCAGGACAGGAGAGTGACATTTCCTTTGGAAAGGAATAGTTATGACATGTATGTACAATGCTCTGAGAGCTGAAAGGGTAACAAGTGATTTGTGTTTTAGCTGCTTTTATAGGATTAATTGTAGGACTTCTGTGTTTTGCTGCTTTTTGTGGGATTAATGCTCTGCCAGCATTAATCACACAAAGTATGGAAGGAAAGAGGGGTTTATAGATAATTTTGTCCACAATACCAATTAATTCAATGAAAAAACAGAAGGAAGGTACACTGTGTTGTCTTTCCAGATACAATTACCTTGCTGACTTGAATACAATTCAGGAAAGCGTGTTGTTAAAAGCTACCATCAATACGAAGCAGATGTCATAATCTGATACAACTGGAACCTGGAAAGAGGGGTTGTACTGAAGTGATTCAGCGGTAAATGATGTAAGAGGTATAATAAAATATGTAGCTGATAAGAGGCAAGCCCAGTGGCTCAGGCTTTAAGATCTGTACCATTACCCAAATATAAAAGCCAAGTATAATGACTGATAAGATCGTACTATTCTCCTCTCTCCATCTCTCTATTGCTCTTGCATTCTGTAGCAAGTGCCTTTTTATTGGATTCTTTGACCATTGTCAAAGTCCTCTTCAAACTCAAAGACGAAACAAAAAAATCTAAATATTTTGGCACTGACTTTTGGGTTGAGAGGAAGCTAATTTTAATAAAAACTTCTTCTCTATAAAGCTTATTTCTTTTGAGACCTCTACAGATATCAGCCTATATATAAAAACTATTATGAACGTCTATTATAAAAATGACAAATGAAGGTCAAAATATGAACAAAGGGGGAAAAAAAATCCAACATCAAGCTTTTCAAAGTGATCAAGCATTTAAAAATAATCAAGTATTTGGGGCACATTTGGTTTTAGTGGTTCTGCTCAAGTCTTCCTATACGTTCCTAATTTTCAGCCCCTGTAAATCAGCCCACCCCTACCCCTGAAAATGACCAAACACAACACAGACCTTCTTTTTAAAATCAAATACACAGAAGTCTAAGTTACTTTGAAAGCTGTGACCATAATTCCCAGCATTTTATGGGCTGCAGTATTTGTTTCTGTACTTTGCCTGTTTGCTTCGACTGCAATACCTTTGAAGAAAATAGTGTGTTCTCCTTTGTGTTTTATGCAATATCTTGCACAATGTCAGTTAATAAACAAGCACACAAACAAAAGAATAAATTCCATTTAAATCATGCAGAATATTTGAGGCTCTAAGTATCTTTTTAATAGGATAGTGGTTATGGAAGAGTCTGGTTTATAATGCATGGGGGTCAGCTGCAAAATAAGAAAACGAAGACCATATTTGGATTCATTTTGTGGCTCTGATGGGTGATCCTTTCATTAAAGCTTCTTCCCTCCCAGACACCTCTTGCATGAGAAAGAGACAGGGCAAACTGGACGATTACAGAATACCAAAATCTGAACAGGGTTTGAGAGAAGATGGAAAGAATAAGCAGACTCAAATGACAGATTCTGCCAAGAAAACACCTGGAACAAATGCGTTTTTCTATTATTGTATGCTAAGTGGGTTCACTCTAAGAATCGCTTGCAATTTAATAGTGGCATTTCCTGAGGAACAGGTTTAAACATTAACTTAATCACAACCAAGTGATCATTTGCTAATTTTGAAAAGGCGGATAATTATTGGACATTTCCGTGGGCATTTGAAGAGGTGGGGTTTTGGCGGGGTTCAGGGTCGGGTTTTTTTCAGTTTAGAAAAGAACGAGCAAAAGCTTGTGAACCAGATGTTTCTTCTCAGATTACAGCAGCCTGCTTGGTCTACACATACAAAATGGGCGCAGTACCAGGTGTTCTATCTAACATACAACATTACTGTTGCTATTGTTTATACAGTAGTCCTCTAGCTGAGTCGCAGGCACGCTGTACGCTCGCTCCACCACCCTTAATATCTTTAAGAGTAATTATGAGAGGGCTCTGAAACAAAGTTCTCTCTGTGTTAGAGAAAACTTTGCTTTAAGACACATCAGCGGGGGGCACTTAGGCTATGGTATCGCGATGGAGTCCAGTACCTGAGATTTTTGCCAGCTGCTGTGTAGGAGCCTCCGTTGAGTGCTACAACAAATGGCTTAAGGTAAAGAAATTGCACGGTTCAGCAAATGTGGGGTAACATTACCGTGACTCAACATATTTCAGAGCTGTCTAATGTTTAAAAGTTACAGTCTGAAAGTATGAAAAACACAAACAAGGGAGGAAAAAATCCAACAGAACATCTATAAGGAAGCCAGTCCCATTTTCTTCATTCTTTACACTCCCATCATCACACTGACAGAATGTCCCTGAACAGAAAGACGTTCTGGATACTCGTACTAATGTTCATTTCAAGTATTTAAAACCCATAAATTAGACTGCATTTCTCTACCATCTCTGCTTATCTCTTAAGCAGCAGCCAGACTTTCTGAAGTTACCCAAGAGCTGGCGAGTCCTGCTTGTTGCCAACATTTGCAAAGAGCTCAGCATCTGCCCAAGTGAATACAATGGAGTTGCACTATCTTGAAAAATTCAGTCATTAATATGGGTGGTCTTGAAAGTGCAGCTGCTGCTGCTTCAGCCAGTCTATGTCCAGTGCTGTGACACAAAGAGGTAGCTTTTAAATTCAGAAGCCGACTTTTCCCAGGCCAAACATTTTTATGGGTGCTTGTTTTATCTTGTCAGTGCCTGCTCGCATGGTATGCTATTTATGAAGCATAAGATAACATCAAAGCTATAAACATGTAGTCCATTTGTAGGAGTGGTTTATTTTCCATGAATACATTCACATACGCAATCTGACTAAAGCAAGCAAGTTGTACACAACTAATCAGAGTTAAAGCAACAGCTTTATTTCATAACTTGAGAAGAAAACAGCTGAGTCGTTATCAGTTTTGAGGGGTGAAGAAATGCAACTTTTTTCTGCAGTTTAACTAATATCCATCTTTTTCTTCCTCCTTGCTCATTATCCATCTTCAGGTCAGCAGGTATTTTAAACTTCTATATTCTCCAGTTCTGAGGAAAATTAATCATTCTTTTAACTGTGGATTATCCTTAAAGGGTCAAGAATCATCCAGACTCTACTAATACAGACCAGATCTTATAAATACAGATTGCAACTGACCGGTTGCTGGGCAGAAGGAATGGAGAAAATAGAAACAGTTGAATTCTTGCTGTGTCTGAATGAAAGACAGATGCTTGAATATGGAATTAGAAGCCTACCTATAGGAACTTAATTTGGGGGGGGTCCTGTGTAAAATTTTGCAGGTTTTTATCTCCCTGAAGGAGTTAGAAGTCATTGTAAGTAACTGTTTTACTCAAACCAATTGTTACTAAAATCTTCCCATTAAGGCGTTGATGTTATTTGTTGTCTGAAGTTCATATTTATCCATACAGCCTAATGTTTTCTAGGGAGGAAAGGAAGTTTATCTCTGAAAAGGTAGGAGAGAGAGACAGCTTTTACTGTTTTCTCTGTGATAAGTTAGCTTAATTATGCTCTAAATGAGAATCATAACAAGGAACACGAGATCGTACGAAAGGTCCAAGTTGTCCAGTGCCCTTTCTTCAACACAGCCCAGTAGCAGATGCTGGGAGAAGAGTATCAGTACATCGCAAACGTGTCTTCCCCACAGCATTCTCCTAGCCTTCAGCAACCTGTCCCAGGGGACTTCCCAAGAAAAATACGCTATCTTTGTATTAAATGCTCGGCCTCTCTTCCATATATTTGTCCTTTGAACCTCTGCTGACTTTTGGCATCGTAAGAGACCTGTGCAATCTGTCCCACTGTTTGCCACCTGGAGTAATCTTTCCCTGTTGAAAACTATTTCATTTCGTATCCCCTTGTTCTTGTACGGTGCGAGGCAATGGACAGTCCTCCTCAAAGGCAGCAGATTGAAGGAATACCAATCACAGGCTTGCCAGTTCTTGCCCAACTCTTCAACCACCATCACATCTCATGAAAGGAGTCCCTCAAACCTGATTTGTGTTTGCAAAGATAGCAGTGACTTCTGCTCAGTTTTTGAGTTGCTCTTCATGAGGGGGAAGAGCTGGAGCATGAATCCTTTCAGAATTGTCCTTGACTTGACAGTTTAGGCAATTTTGAATGGCATCCTATCACCAGGGCCCTTGTGGCCTCCATTCAGACAGGATGTGTGAGAGATACAGGGACTATGCTCAGAGAACTGAGAAGTAGGGTTGGTATTCTTCATCGATACACTGAGCTGTAACCTGATATGCTCTGCATGTGCTGTTTGGAGCATGAGCACCCAGTTCACACCCCTACTGTTAATCACAGGACTTGTAATGCTTGCGTTCCTGTTTGGATCTTGGCATTAGCCTTTTTAAACATTTCCTTAATGCAAGTGTAAATGTCCTGGGCAGAAATCCTGGCCACCGTTGTGCAGACAGGATTTTACTGAGCTTTCTCTTCCACAGTGCTGCAATATTCAGCCTCACTGATGCGCATGACACATTTGTGCACATTGCTCCTGTGTGTCATATGAACACATCACGCGAATGTTGCTTTTAAAGTCTACTGATGCTTTCATTGGCCCAGACAATCCAGTAGAGTACCCAATTTTCATAAGAAATCAGCATCCAGGAGTTTCCATGCAGGCTATTGTAGCACTGAAGTGCCAGATTTTCATAAAGGCACACTTAACACAGCTGTGTGAAGTGACCAAAGTGTCAGAGTTTTCTCTACTCAGCTCTTCCCAGTGTTTCATCTCCATCTGAAGAGGAAACCGAGGATGCACAGAGCACTTCTAGAAACCCAACTCTTTTCAATTACTTGGTAGAAGTTCAGTTCTTTGACTGTTTGCCCATGTTTTAATTGCTGAGCAGGTTTGCAAAAATGGCAGCTAAGGCACTTTTTTAGTATTTTGAACAATTTGAGTTCTTACTAAAACAGTGGGAGCTAAATATCCCTAAAAATCCATTTATATATTTAGACACTTAAAAAGGAAATGAAATGACATGTCTTTAAGTATTACACATTCTACAAGTACTACATCTTCAAATCTCATAAGGGTAATCTCTAACCCAAAATTCTTTTCTTTTCTTGTTGTGGTTTACCACATGGTTGAATGAACACAAGAAAGGCTGTGAGACAAAGCAGGACTCGGTTCGCTGTGACACGAAAATGGCATTGTTAGTGAATCTGCATGTTTGTCCCAGTTTGAATTCCTCTCTTTTAATCACGGCTGAATAAAACAGTACAAGATCTTCCAAAAAAGTTGCTCCTACCCTCTACATCAATATTAACACTTTCCTGTTTTGAGTGGAAACAGTTTTAATGGGATTACAGCAATCATTTTCATAGCTGCATCACACTGTGACTCCCTGTCATGCTGTATTGACCAGCACTTTCAAGCTTTCCTGAGCTCCTTCCAGTTGAAGAGCTCCCAGCTTTTTTTTCAGAAAGTGTTATCATTAGTTCACAAGTGCATGACCTACTACACTCCTTTTATTCTAACAGTTCAGTTCCTCATGTATGACAGTTTCATCCTTTGCTGTACTGGCAATATCCCAAATTCTCATCAATCATTGTGCCAAGACCATTCATTAAAACAGTTGAAGAGATCAGTCTGAAAGTAAATCCTTTCACTAGAGCACAGGAACATTTTTGCTTCCACCTCTGATGTGGTAAATCCTTGTTGTGCGTTCGTGACAAAGACGCATCTTTCTCTTGACCTGCATCTTTCTCTTGACCAACGATCTCCTCACGTAACTCCTGAAGTTGGCTGCAGCTTTCAGTACTTACGGGCTTGGCTGACAGCATGCTGTGATTGTCACCGCATGCTATTTCCGTGGCTGCAGCAGACAGAAACCAGAATGATGTTGCAGCTATGCCAGATAACTTTTCTCCCATAGATTTATGTTTACTGTTCATCTGATAAAGATGCAGAGTTTTCAGGTGAGAAGCCACCTTAACAAGGTCTTTGTACATCAGCCAGCACCTGTTTATGGACCTTGAAAACCTCCACAGAACAAAAGTCCACCTCTGATCATGCTTCTCTGCATGTCCTTTCCTAGTTCTCCTCCTCCTCCTCCCTGCTCTCTCCTTAAGGAACTTGTCTTTCAGACACCTCCTTTTATCTTCTCTCTAGGGATACCTGAAGGTTAAGGCCAATGGATGGTGCTGCCATTGTCTCTGCAGAGATGTGTTTTTCATCAAGTAGTGTGCTATTCAGTGCTGAGGGTCCTTCCCACTCCGTAAAACAAAGAGATTCAAATACCTCCAGACTTCTTGTCTTTCAGCCCAAGACAAGGGTTTAACCCATTGCACCACACTGAAAGGCAGAAATCCAGCAAGGGTGAAAATGTGGAGAGTACTTCCGTGCTCTTTATGCTGCCCAAATCTGTGCTCCTTTTCCCCTCCTGCCAATGTTGTTGTGCTTACTGAAAAATCTAGCAAAGCTGTTGTTCTATTCTAAGCATACTTGATTTTTAAGCACAATAATTTACACTTATTTCCTCTTTTCTCTTTCTATTTGTATGAGTGAGGAATCCTTTGCCATTTGTTTCAAGGCAAAGTAAGTAGTAGTATATTTGAATAAGCGCAACATTATTTAAAACAAACTCATTTGAAAGGAGCTATATTGAATTAAGATATAATCTTGTGTGTTTGTAAATTAACAGTTTAGATCGTGTTACAAATTCACGGTGGCTGCTGATTATGTATAAATGATCATGCAGTTTGCCTTTGTTTTTCAGAAAAGTCCTTCACGTGCTTAGACTGATCTTCATTCACCTGAGGTATGGATAGCTAAATAAGCTGCCACGTGTGCCCAACAGTTACTGCACAGCTGCAAGCTCACACCTGAATTTACTTTACAGTAACCAGCTTATCCATCTTAACTGTTAGTGTAATATTGTTCATATTTCGATGTATACCCCAGGAGGATGGCAAGTCATCTTGGACTCTCGGGAGATATAGGAATACAGCTAGATAAATATCCATGATCAATTTTAGATGGAATTACATAACAAGTTAGCTAACTTCAACAGGTATCTCCTTGAGATGTGCCCTTAATACTTAAATGTAGGTTTTAGCAGATTATATCATGGACAAAATGGTAACAAGCTCATCTGCAGACCTTAGAAAGATTTAGTGTCAAACCTCTTTGCCCTGTCACTCCCTGGAGAGACACAAGATTTATGATTCTTAGGTGAAACTGCAGGTCTTCTGCCAACTGTTTTTGATGGAACCTATTACATTTTAACAAAATCCCTGTATTACAGTGGCCTTTGAGACATTGTAGAGTCTAGAATTCAGAACCAGCTTTGCCTAATAACTTATAACTAAATTTTCCGGGCTTTAATTCTTCCTTAATAACAAAAAAAAAATCAGACAAAAAAACCTGCTTAGCAGCAGCCCAGTCTAAAAAAAGCTTGAACTACCAGACTGAATATTAGTCCAACAGCAATCTGAATTTCAGCAATGGCCAGATATTAAAGTGCTTCAGCAGTAAGTCTTGGTGCTGGGGACAGAGACGTCTTGGATTATAATAGCAAAGTACCTAACGATAGCACAACTGGCTCAACTAGTCACAGAAAGTTTACTTTTATACAGTGAATGCCGAGGATCTGCAGCATTTTTCAAGAATGACACTACCTGTCATTCACAAGGATACCTGTGCTGTGTGAGTGCTGCACTAGCTCCATGTATTTTGAGTTATGGTCCTGTCAAAGTGTTTATTAACTTCTTGTTTGACTTTATCAGTTCAACATAAGAAGGGAGAAGTGGGAAGGAAGGTGACATTTCTAAAATCATGCATCTGTCGAGTGGGTAGTTTTTATCACCACTTCACGTAGAGCAGAGAGCCCAATGCAGCCAGGAAGACAGCATAACTGTCCGACTCAGAGCCAGCAGATCCTTTGTCACCTCAACCCACCTAGAAATTTCTAATATAGCAAAAGGTGGAGTGGACAGAAGGGATAAGCGACCAGGGGCTACTGCCTTTCAGCTCCAGTGACAACCAGATGGAGCCATTTATGGCCATGTGAAGTCCAAAGTATAGATGAAGAGTTATTGCAAGTGTGCATGCCATCAGGAAAAGCCACTGGCAAGAAATCACCCAGCTGGGCAGCCGTTTAGACCATGCAAACACAGGGCGGGTTCAGCTCTTGCTGCATATGCTGAGTGAGAACATCAAAGCTTTTGGTAATCTGAAAAGCTGAATTCTGTGGCTGTTTCTGATCCAAAACTTGCAAATGCATGTGGGGTTTTACCACCAATCTAGCCAGGAGTCTTCACTGTATGAAGGCCAAAGAGACTCTGTCACTTTGCCTCTGTCTTGACAAAGTATCCACAGTGTTTGTTTAAAACAGAATATTACAGGTAAGTATAGAAGTGAGATGAGTTTATCCCTGTTTCAGTTAGCCAAGTACTGCCAGAATGACCCAAAATTCAGTTTTGAACTTACCTCTTAAAATACCAAGAAAGCCCCAGAGGAGAAAGAGGCCAATCTTTCTTCAGTTTATGTATATATTCAAATGAAAAGCTGATTTGGGGATTTGAAATCATTTACTCAAATTTGGATTCTGTCTAAAAATATTATAAAAAGGAGACAATGAAACCAAAAAGCATCATATTCAAACTGCTGGAAGGAAGCATTTTCTCACAGGCTGTGTAATTAGACTACGAGATTCATGGCCCCATAAAGCTGTTGAGGTGAGAATTTAGCACTATACGAAGAGGGAATTAGTGTGTGTATATGGTCAGTCATAACTTCTGTTGACAGAACTCCTCTGAAACATTTCATGCTGACCAGCATCAAAGGCAGACTAGGAGTAGCAGGAACTACATGGACCAATCTGGCTCTGTAAGGTGGACCCTACAGGGAAAAGCCAAATGCACGGTCTTGCAGATGAGGAGAAGGAGGGATCTGGTACATCTGAGCTCATGATTAATGAAGTACAACAAAGAAAGAAAGAAAGAAACAGTGTCCATACTAAATTGCAAATTTAATTTATAAATTATTTTTGTTTCAATACCCTGTAGTGACAAAGGGACTGTATTTAGAGGCAAAAGAACAGAGTAGAGACAAGAGACAGCAAGAGCATCTTCCTGAGCCATGGGATACAGCAGTAGCGAGCACAGGTACCAAGAAGCAGTCACCCACTACTCGACTGCTACATACTGCACAATTTCATCGGTTTGCTCACAGATTTAGGTCCCATCTGTTTTTCCTTCCCATTCTGCAGTCTTTCCTGCTCCTGTTCCTCGTATGTAGTTTAAAACTGTTTCTGATAAAACTGCTAACTGTTTCTGATAAAACTGCTTTCTTTGGACCTGATCTTGCAAGCTTTTGTGGGTGGACGTAGCGCTCCCCTGAATTAAACATTTAGTCTAGTGGGCTGCAGCGTTGAGGGTTGGGTCCTGAACTTGGCTGTGCACCATCAGCTTCAGTGACGCTCCACAAGGGTGCAGCAGCCCACCTACACGCTGCTAATTATAGGCCCTTGAAGACCTGACAGCTGTCAGTTTACTGGCGAGGGGGCTGCAGGGACTTTGTTCTCCATTCTTCCTAGTCTGTCTCTCCCTCCTGCTTCCTGTGTGCTTCCCATTTTTCCTTCACAGCACTGTGGCTTTTCTCCAGCTCCTCCATCCTACGCGCCAGATGCAACAAGGCACAACTAAGCCTCCGTGCTGGTGGAAGCCATGTGGACCATTCCCCAGCTGCATCTCTCCACCCCAGGCTGCCCGTCCTCGCCTCCCTGCTGCCTGCACAGAGATTGTGCACAGCTCTGGCCCTGGCCCTGCCTCCTTTTCTCCCCAGGGATCTGCCAGCTGCTCTACAAACAGCAGTCCTTGGGAGGGAAAAGCTTTCTCACTGTGGCTAAGGGTGGACAGAACCTGTCCCTGCAACACTTGTGAGAGAGAGAGAAGCAGGAACAGTGAGCTCTACAGAACCAGGAGCCACCTGACATAAACTGTGATTTCAACACACTGCCATAAAGTCAAAAAAGTAGTTTAAGTAGACAAAAGAGTCAATGCAATGGAATATCCCAAGCATGAAGCTTTTATATTTCATAGTCCTAAGTATCTCTGTGTCACAGCTACAGGACTTTTAGGAAACTACTACTTTTTTAAAAAAATCTTGCCTGAGCATTGCAGCCAATAGCTTTCAATTAACTTCTTCTACTGCTCCCATCAGTTGCTGGCACCTAAACAGAAGGGTGTTTAATTTTGCTGAAATGTGAATGGCAATTTAGTAGGAATAAAAAGTCAACGTGAAGCAAAGGCTTTTCAACCTCTGGCACATCAGCAATATTTTATTGACTCAAGGGGTCTCTGCATTCAGCTGTCAAAACGGTACAATGACTGTTGTGATATTTCTTAGGCATACAAATGCTGAGGGCAATTTGCAGGGCTTTGCGGTGAGCAGGTAGGCTGAAAACACCCACTGATTTCTGCGAGCTTATTAAAAGCCTTGCTGTGCACCACAGTGTCTATGAGTTTTTTAAATGAAAGGAATGCCTTGAAATTGTCTTGTACAGATGGTATTAAAAGACTTGGTCGTAAGTTGACTGCAGTCAGCAAAGAGGCTCTGACTGATTCCAGCATGTTCTGAACCAGCCTTGCTCCCAGTATCAAAAGCCTATTTGAAATGATGTAATCACTTACAACGGAAATGTTAGTGGATTATATGGGGTGAGTTCAACTCAGCCTATGACTGCCTTCAAATATATGACAGACCGTGTCTTCTAACAGAAATCTCCACATGTACAGGTTTGCTTCTTGGGCCTGATCTATCCCTGTGAAAATAACAGTTTGGAAATTCTTCATGAGCTTTCATTAAGAGAGATTCTCATGTTCAGGGAATGCACACTTGCAACAGCCGAGAAAAGGTGGAGCAAGGTGGGACAACAGAGGATGAAGAAGGAGGCAGAGAAATAAAAGGATGGTTATGAAAATTGGACAGAAAAAAAAATTACTCAGTTTCAAATATCTCCTTTTTTATCTATAGTCATCTTTTAAAATAAAATAAAATATTCATGCAGAGCACAAATAGAAAAGTACCTTACATGGCATGAAATAATTTTATTTACAAGAGTATATATATAATTACATTAAATATTATTTTCCTTGTTTTGCCCAGTTATTAGGAAAGGCAGGAAAAGAGCGTACTCTGGTCAACTGAAAACAGGCATGGGAGGGCCATAGGAAATGAGAAGGTGTTTGGATTAATTTGCAACTACACTACTACTAAAAGATCGTCCTTAAAATAACGCCTACAGTTTCTAAAGGAGATATATCTTGCCTTTATGCCGAAACATCTTTTAATAATCTTATCTTTACCTGAGAGAAATCTGATTGATTATTGAATTATAAAGTGAGTCACTATCGTTCAGGACTCTTTTTTTGCAAGGCTGCAAAAGTAAATAGCATTCCTGCATATACACTCCACAAAGAATCTGTTTTAAGTAACTTAACTTGTACTATATCACTCTTCAGTTTTTCTTTCATGTAGTAGAAAAATTATTAAAAATAATAGGAGTGGCCAAAATAATTCTTTTTATTATTCTCTTGATTTCTGTGGAATTTTGCTAAATACTGAGTTCTTCTTGGAAAACCCCGAAACTTAATTAGGAGAGATTATAATTAAATTAATACTAATATGATGATGATACATAGAGAAAACCTTTGATAATGTTATAAAAGAAGGCCCTTCCTACCTCTTTGAATGCAAAGCGACTTTGAAATTTGGTGCAAATGAAGCCATAGTGTAAACGAGAATCAAAATTACAGTTTTACAATACCTCATGTCCCACTTCATCTTTCTGAGTAACCTTGCGAATTGCCTGGAAACACTGGCGCAGCTGTACAAACAACAGGAAGAATCGTCAGAATAAGAAGAATAAGAGAGAATATTAAGCCAGACACTTGAGAAGAACTGAAGTGTTATTTTTAACTTTTTGCTGTAAAGTTTTATTTCATGAGCCACTTCCTTTGAGTGGGTTGGCACACCTTTTGCAAGTGATGACTGTGTGCGCAGCCCACCAGCTTTTGAGAGCCATGAATAAGGTAGTCAGGATCTATTTTTAGTAGCCGTGTTCTCAAAGAAAAAATGTGTTGCCGTGTTTTTAACTTTGGCAGATTAAAAACCTCTTCTTTTTATCCCCAAACATGAGAAGTCAGATTAAATTAGTGGCATTTATTGTGCTGTATTTTATTGCCAAAAGGTGCATCTTCTCTAAAGTAATGGAAAATCTACTCAAAAATGTGAACTTTGAAATTTAAAAATTCCAAAGTTCTTCAGAAATATTAATTGGGCATAGTATAAATAGGCCTGTGATCTGTGTTGTGCCTTTCTAAAACCCCAAGGGCTATTTTTTAAATTGAAACAGCTCTTGTTTTCGCCCTAGAAACCACTACATTCTCCCTTTGCTTTAGGGAATTGTTTTCAACATCTCCTTCAATTGCTCCCAGTGCTTCTGATCGTGGTGGTCACAGTCTCCGTGTGGAGGGCTGGGTGTCACAGTCTGCTTCAGAAATACTAAAACCACTGCTGGAGGGTACTCTTCACTCCAGATTGGTGCAGACTTTTTCCTGAGCATTACAATTGAGCAATCTTTCTCCTGCCTAAACGTACTGACTTGGAGGAGTCAGAGAGACTCTGAAATGTGTGGGGTAGTACCAGGCAGTACTGTTGCTTGCCTGGGAGAAATATTGGTTCTTCTCCAGGAGCTGGGGAATTTGCACTTAGCTTCCAGAAAAAGACCTGCGTGCGACCATTCTCATGTTTAATACCAAAAACCGTGTCCCCGTGTTACAGTCAGATCATAGAATCATAGAATCATAAGGTTGGAAGAGACCTCTGAGATCACCGAGTCCAACCGTGCCTGTCTCCCTACTAAACCCTGTCCCTAAGGAACTCATCCACCCATCTTCTAAACACCAGCTATCTCAGCATTTTCTTCATTTTATACACCCCGACTGAGATCAGCAAGGACACCTAACCTTAACTGTAGTCATGGTGAAAAGCTGCACCACACATTTCATTCCCAGTGTCCACAGTGACAGCTCACAGTATGAATCACAGTATCATTAAGGTTGGAAAAGACCTTCAAGATCACCCAGACCAACCATTAGTCCAACACCACTGTGCCTACTAAACCATGTCCCGAAGTGTCACATCTACACATATTTTGAACAACTCCAGGGATGGCGACTCCACCACCTCCCTGGGCAGCTGTGCCAATCCCTGACCACTCTTTCTGTAAAGAAATTTTTCCTAATGTCCAGTCTAAACCCCCCTTGGCACAACTTGTGCCCATTTCCTCTTGTCCTATCGCTGTCACTTGTGAGAAGAGACCAACACCTGTCTCACTACAGCCTGTTTTAATGTAGTTATAGAGAGTGATAGCGTCTTCCCTCAGCCTTTTGTTCTCCAGACCAAGCAAACCCACTTCCCTTAACCACTTCTCATAATACCTATTCTCCAGCCCCTCCCCAGCCTCGTTGCCCTTCTCTGGACTCGCTCCAGCACCTCAAGGTCCTTCTTGGAGTGGGGGTCCAAAACTGACCCCAGCACTCGAGGTGCGACCTCCCCAGCGCTGAGCACAGGGGCACAATCACCTCCCTGCTCCTGCTGGCCACGCTGGGTCTGACACAGGCCAAGATGCCATTGGCCCTCTTGGCCACCTGGGCCACTGCTGGCTCATGTTCAGCCGCTGTCAACCAACACCCCCAGGTCTTTCTCTGCTGGGCAGGTGGATGTGCAGGTCAGCTTGGGCTACCTTTGTACATGGTCATCAACTCTTGCTGCTGTTTGCAGCAAATGGAAATCTCAGCTGCTGAGGCAGTGCACTAATATTTCAGCCAAGCTTCCAGAGACTTCAGTGCTCTTTGGAATTTGGCCCTCCTCTCCAGCTCAGCTGCAAATTAATTTTTCTATCCAAACGACTAGCCAAGCAGGGCATTGTTCAGATCTTGACCTTGTTTCCTGGCACAGCTCCGTAGGCTCAGAGGAGCACTGCACATTGCTCCTCTCAAGCCTCCGCTGAACTTCAGAGCATTTCCAGATGGATGGAGGGCTGCCACAGTGCAGCAAGGAGAGGCTGTGTGTGGAAGGGGAGCTCTGGAGTCCTCCCCATCACTCCAAAAGGCACGGCTGGCTTTAGCCTGGATTATTCCTGCTTTTTAAAAAGGACAGCCTTACATTGTCTTAATTATGGGGGTTTGTTTTGTGTGATTTATGAAGTGTACTGCTTAATCAAACATATCTGTCCTTCAAAGCTTGGGTAGCAGCTCTCTAAAACTTTCTAATGGTCTGGCATGGCAATTGTTAACAAGGGGCTGGGATTTACAACATGTGTTGCAGCCTTGCCTTGCCTGCTGTGATAAACTCAAGGGCTGTACAATTCAAATACAAAGGTTTAGGAAAAGTTGGGTGACCTGTATTGAACGTGTAGGTACAGTGGGCAAATCCTAGTCTGCCTTCAGATATTTCCTGCTGTACTTGGATGCATCCAGAACCCCCAAATTCACATTTGGATCTTCTTGGTGGTCCTCAAGATCTACCCTGAGTGTATGAACACCAAGCATGCTAAAATATAGCAAGTCTCATTGGGTAGCATGTACACAATAGTGGACTTCAGCAGAGTTCTTGCTGATTTTTCTGGGAGCCAGCTAAATTACATTTAATTAATGTGTTCTAGTTTCTCTACAATGTAAATTTCCTGTTCATTATTTCTTTAATGTAACAAAATGGGATAGATTCTCAATTGCTAGAAACCATTTCATCTCTACTTTCTTTAGGGGAGCTTGAGTGGCTTCACTCAGCTGAAAACCTGGCTTGCTGGTCTCTGACTAGCACATATTCTGCTGAATTTCCTCTTTCCTTTCCACCTCTGCACTTTAGCCTTTGAGACAATTTTTCCAGCAATTTGCATCCTTCTGTCTTCTAGTTTTCTTTTATAAACTTTCAGCATTTTCTTCTTTTCTCTTCCCATCAGTCCTCAAAGCTCTCTTGTGTTTTTCTGTCCCTCGCATTGCTTATGGAAGGAGTGCAAAGCCTCTGTCATGCATAGAAAAATATCAAGAGTTTGCAAAAGGGGCTGTATGAATTGCATTGTGTGTGCAGGTGATGTCACTACATGAGTAAACTTTTGTTTATCATAGAATCATAGAATCATAAGGTTGGAAGAGACCTCTGAGATCCAACCGTGCCTGTCTCCCCACTAAACCCTGTCCCTAAGGAACTCATCTACCCTTCTTTTAAACACCTCCAGGGATGGCGACTCCACCCCCTCCCTGGGCAGCTGTGCCAATCCCTGACCACCCTTTCAGGGAAGAAATTCTTTCTAATGTCCAGTCTAAACCCCCCCTGGCACAACTTGTGGCCATTTCCTCTCATCCTATTGCTGTCACTTGTGAGAAGAGCCCAGCACCCACCCTGTCACAGCCTCCTTTCAGGCAGCTTTAGGCAGGGATGAGGTCTCCCCTCAGCCTCCTCTTCTTCAAGCTAAACAACCCCAGCTCCCTCAGTCTCTCTTCATAGGACTTGTTCTCCAGCCCCTCACCAGCCTCGTTGCCATTCTCTGGACGCGCTCCAGCACCTCAAGGTCCTTCTTGGAGTGGGGGGCCCAAACCTGACCCCAGCACTCGAGGTGTGGCCTCCCCAGCGCTGAGCACAGGGGCACAATCACCTCCCTGCTCCTGCAGTCCATGCTGGGTCTGACAGAAGCCAAGATGCCATTGGCCCTTTTGGCCACCTGGGCCACTGCTGGCTCATGTTCAGCGGCTGTCAGCCAACACCCCCAGGTCCTTCTCTGCCAGGCAGCTCTCCAACCACCCCTCCCCAAGCCTGTAACGCTGCACGGGGTTGTTGTGACCCAAATGGAGGACTCTGCCCTTGGCCTTGTTGAACCTCATCCCGTTGGCCTCAGCCCATCGATCCAGCCTGTCCAGATCCCTCTGCAGAGCCTCCCTCCCTTCAAGCAGATCCACACTTGCACCCAGCTTGGTGTCATCCGCAAACTTGCTGAGGGTACACTCGATGCCTTCATGAAGATCATTGATGAAGATGTTGGACAGGACTGGACCCAGCACTGAACCCTGAGGAACTCCATTCGTGACCGGTTTCCAACTGGATTTAATTCCATTTCCCACAACCCTTTGGGCCCGGCCATCCAGCCAGTTTTTAACCCAGTAGAGGTCGTGCCTGTCCACGCCGATGGCAGCCAGTTTCTCCAGCAGGATGCTGTGAGAAACAGTGTCAAAGGCTTTACTGAAGTCCAGGTACCCCATATCCACAGCCTTTCCCTCGTCCATTAAATGGGTAACCTTGTCATAGCAGGAGATCAGGTTGGAATGGCAGGACCTGCCTTTGGTGAACCCATGTTGGCTGGGCCTGATCACCCGGTTGTCCCGCTCGTGCTGTATGATAGCACTCAAGATGATCTGCTCCACGACCTTCCCTGGTACTGAGGTCAGACTGACAGGCCTGGAGTTCCCTGGATCTTCCCTCCGACCCTTCTTGTAAATGGGCGTAACATTCGCCAGTCTCCAGTCTGGCAGCACTGCCCCAGTCAGGCAAGACTGCTGGGACATGAGGGAAAGGGGTTTGGCAAGAACCTCTGCCAGTTCCCTTAAAACCCCGGGATGGATCCCATCTGGCCCCATGGATTTGTGTATGTTTAGCTGGCCAAGCAGGTCGCTGACCAAGTCCTACCAAACACCTGGAGCTTCATTCCCACCATCTCCCAGCTGAGTGGGCTGAGTATCCCTAGCTCTTTCCTCCTTGGAGTTAAAGACCGAGGCAAAGAAAGCATTGAGCACCTCTGCCTTGTCCTTGTCCCTCATCACTACTGTCCCTTCTGCACCCAGCAAGGCAGGGAGAGTCTCCTTTGTCCTCTTGTTGCTGCTGATATATTTAAAGAAGTTCTTTTTATTGTCCTTGACCAAAGAGGCCAGTTGAAGTTCTAGTTGGGCTTTAGCCCTTCTGATTTTTTCCCTACACGATCTCACCTCACCCTTGGAGCCCTCCTGGGACACCTGCCGCCTCTTCCAGAGCTCTCATACTTTCTTCTTTTTCCTGAGATTGATACTTAGCTCCCTACTCAGCCAACCTGGTTTTCTTCCCCACCGATTTGTTTTACGGCACACAGGGATGGGCTGCTCTTGTGTCACCAGGATTTCCTTCTTGAAGAGCGTCCAGCCCTCTTGCACCCCTTTGTCCTTAGGAGCCACCTCCCAGTGGACTTCATCAAGGAGCCTTCTGAAGAGTTCAAAGTCTGCCCTTCAGAAGTCCAGGGTGGCCATTCTGCTGACCCCTCTCCTCACTGCCCCAAGAAGCCAGAATTGTATCATCTCGTGATTGCTGTGTCCCAGGTGTCCTCCGACTGTCACCTCTCCCACAAGGCCTGCTCTGTTCACAAACAGCAGTTCCAGCCAGGCACCCTCTCTAGTCAGGTCATTCACCAGCTGTATTAGGAAGTTGTCATCCATGCACTCTATGAACCTTCCAGAGAATCTTCTAGAGAAATACGTTAGATAGAAATACGTTAGATAGACAATGTCAGGAGATATAAATGTTCCACAATATTCAGAAAACAACCAGAAGGGGAAACTTGGAAATAGTGGGTGAAGAATCATTCAGGACTAGTACTGATCAGTGAGAGTTGCCTCACCAGCATGTGCCTCTGTCCAGACACCTTAATGAACCTACCACTGCACGTTGTACCCATCACTCCTTTGAATATACTTACCCAATACATTCCACATGCTGTGATTTTACTGCTTGAAGTACCCCTTAATTCAGATTCTATAGTGTGACACGGATAAATGGGATAAAGTACAAGGCAAAAGCGAAGGTGAGACAGACAAACTCTCTCTAACTCTCTGTGAAGGAGAAGCCTTATTCTGAATCTGAAAAAATACTTAAGCATGCATGCAATTTTTCTTGCTTTAGAAATACTATTAAAATACTATTTACTATCAGTAAAATTAGTTGCACGGGTGCAGTCACATCATATTTGTTTGGCAGCAATAAACAGTGCTGCTGGAGCATCTGGCCTTTCCATATGAAAATGGAAAATGTAAATCAGCAGGAAGGTGTTAAAAAACCACAGTATTTCACTTAATATTTCCAGGGAAGAAACTGTTTGTACGTTTTATCCCTAAAACCTTTACACCGTTGAAAGATGTAAGATCATCAGATATTGCTTTAGTCTTTGTTTCTGTGTTTGGGTATTGTCCCATTCTTAGTTTGTTAAAAACTGTGGAGTTTGGACTGGCTTCTCTCCGGTGGTACTTTTTCCCTGATAGAATAAAATAAACAGAACAAAACTATTATTCCCTCCTGCCCCACAAATGTAAGTTAATTCCATGCATGATCCTTGCTAGTCAGTTGTTTCCTCGTCAGGAAAGCCAGAGCTCAAGAAAGCTGCTCATTCCGAGGACTGGTTTTCCCCATGCTTTATCTTCTCATCTTGAAATTACATTACACTCATCACTGCTCAGTGTCACATGCCCAGTGTCTGGGTGCCATTGTAAATCTTTAGAAAAAGCAATTCCACTATTAGTCATGAGAAGCAGCAGCCCTTTTTTTGCCCCTTTGGCCTTTCTCAGCATCAGGAAGGAAGGAAGGAAGGAAGGAAGGAAGGAAGGAAGGAAGGAAGGAAGGAAGGAAGGAAGGAAGAAGGAAGCATCTCACATTGGCAGAATTTTATTTCCTGTATTCCTGCCGCTGTTCCTTCTTGTCATATCCAGGGCTCTACTGATCACCGTATCTGGACCTAAGATATGATTTTCCTCCAGATGAGGTTGGCAGAAATTTATGGCTGCTCTTTTACTCTCACTCCTGATGTTCTTGCTTCATTGCTTTCAATTTGGGGACTCTCCCTGCTTTCTACGTGGCAGAGTTGGGTTCATCTGCTGGTATCAGTTGAGCTTCTCTCGACTCTCTTTGTCTTTGAGACTGAAGAGGTCTTGAACAGCAGTGACTTTTCATCTCTCCTGTTTTCCATGTGTCACACAGTTTAATCTGCTGTGTACTTGAAGTGGTGTTGTCTCACTTTCATCTTTGAGCTTAATATACTGGTGTCCAGGTGAAGCATCATGGGCTGTGCTACATGGGAGGTCAGAACAGATGATGCAGCTGTCCCTCCTGACCTCCAGCTTTATGAAACCTGACTGATATTATGTCATAAATCAGGAGAAACAAGTAAAATCAGAAATCACAGTCTCTCCTGCACATACACCTGCTGTCTGTAAAAACTAGGGAGAGAGAAGTAGAGTGATGAAGGATTACAGAAGCTTTACATAGGGGTTGCCAGTTCAAATCCAGCTGTGAGGGACTGAAAACTTTTACTGACTGGAGGATTTGTAGCAGCCTTTGTGAAATGAGTTTGGTGGCCTCTGTCCATTTCCTAGTAAGCGTAAAAAACTCAACACTCTTTTAATAGCTCTCATAAACTGGCATAGCATATCCATTTTAGAGGGTTTTTTCATATCAGTGTAGGGGTACACTGGCTGAATAGTGATTTTTCTTTATGTTGTAGGCTAGTTTGGAGGACAAACAAGGGTGTTTGGTTTTCAAAAGTGTCAGCTTCCCAGCAGCCACAACTTCTTACTGAGGTCTGCTGAGCCACGCTGCCAAACAGAGAACATAATAAACACTGACACTCCAAAGCACCTTGTCATGTTAAGTTCAAGTTCTTGATTTCTTTTATTTTGAATATATAAAACTTTCACTGTGAGAAATAACCTCATGGACATCTTCTCCTGGAAATATTAAAAAAAAAAAAAAAAGAACAATTGAAACAAACTCCTAACAGTTATTTTCATTTTCAGACTAACTTAAAAAGTCCTGTAATCAAATTCCTGCCAGGAAAACAGTATAGCTGTGCTTATGCTTCTGCCCCGGAGCAGACAGCTCGTCCATGCAACTTATTTAAGAGTTGGAAGTAAGAGTATAAAGACAGGCAGTACCACACTGCCTAGTTGACGTTCATGGCATATATGTAGTCACCAGGACAATTCATCCATCCCATGCCCTGTCTCTAGCTTTTTCCTGAGGCCTAAGAGCCCCTAAGGCTTGACATTAGGAAGAAGTTCTTCACTGAAAGGGTGATTGGCCATTGGAATGCGCTGCCTGGGGAGGTGGTGGAGTCACCGTCCCTGCAGGTATTTAAGGAGAGATTGGATGAGGCACTTAGTGACATGGTGTAGTTGAAAAGTAAGAGTAGGTGTAGGTGTAGATGTTGGGTCATAGGTTGGACTCGATGATCTCAAAGGTCTTTTCCAACCTTATGATGCTGTGTGATACTGTGTGATGCTGTGATACTAACTTTTCACATAACCAAGTAAGACATCACAGGACCCATGGGAATGCTGGCAGGCCTCCAGCCTGTTCCCTGCATAGTTCCAAGCATCCCTAATAATAAAGGCTGACAGAAGAGGTGGTGATGACATTTTTTGACTGTCCTCTTTCCCAAGGGGTCTTTAGTAGAACTGGGAACACTGAGTACCTCTCTAGAATTAACCAGATATATGGGCAAGCATCTTGGTAGACCTGGTAACATGAGGAGTTTCTGAAGGCATCTTCACCTACAATTAAAATAAGTTCTAAGGCTAAAGTGCTTAACTAGTCAGATTGAACCGCACATCTAGCAAACAGGTCAATTTTTGGCATACAAATATACTGGAATTAAATTTTCAGCATGCAGCCTGAGTTGAAACCTCCAAGGAGTATTTCACATTTGGAAAAGGTCGCACCTCAATTTGCTGAACCTTGAGTAACTTTTGGTAGGAAGAACAGTCTAAACAGATGTATGTAATTAGTGAACAAAAGGAGCTCAATGAAATATCTGCCCATAAGATTCTGCATTACACTCACCTACTGTGGCTAATAATAGGTATATGTTGTTTTACATATTCAGAGTACGCTACAGATATTAATTCACAAATAAGCAACTCAATGATCCCTTAGTATTTTCAGTATTAATTCAGTAATAGAATAGACCAGTGCATGAACTAATTTTCCCTCCCAATGCCTTATTGTTAATCACAGAGATAACACAAAAGGTGAATGCAACCACACCACAAACTACAGCCAAGTACGTCCTCAGCAGTCAGCCGACTCTATAGGCATGTGGTCCGATCAGTGCTCTAAGTGGTTTCCTCCATACCCTGCACAGCCCTCTGCCACAGAAAGACTTGGGGGCACTTGAGTAGAAGCAGATAACTGGGTTCTGGTGGAACCTCTCTTTCCCCCACTCCCGCTGGCCCTGTCTTTGAACATGCACCACGTCACAGGCACGGGCAGGAGGCACACGCATCGCTTGCACAATAGGTAACTCAGCCCTGGCATGCCTCAGCTGCGCTTATTTGGTCCACAGGTGTCTGGTTTTATGTTGGCTCGCCAGCCAGCTGCAGCCAAACTTATCTTTTGTCTCCGAGCAGGGCTGGCAGGGGTGAGAAGAGAAGCATATTGCTGGCAGTTGTTGCCCCAAGAAGGGGAGAGAGTAATTCTGCCATTAACCCTTCCCAAGTGGTTCAACCATGGAAGAAGCCCAGCCCTGCACCCGTCTCGGGTGGTGGGTGATTACTTTATGGGCACAGGTGCTATTGTGGTGCCGAGCATTTCCCCACCAAACACCTGCTGCCGGACTCCCACAGCTCAGTGATACATATGCAAACATGAATCTCATTGACCAAGAGTTGAACTCCAATAAGAATCACTTTATGGCCTTCTTTGTGACCATTGCAACGAACCGAAATCTCTTCTGGCTATTTTTTTTGCTAGGGCGAATAGGTCCCAAACAGCAAAACAAACATTTCTCTGCCTGAAACCCAGCTCGCTCCCACAGTGTGAAAAACCACAGTGAGGAAAATCATGAAGCGAGCTATCGCCTGTCTTCCCTGTCAGCTTAACAGGCCTGTATTTGAAAAGAGCATAGTGTGGTAATGGGCACTGAAGACACACATTGGAAAGAGCTCTTGAAGTATGAACATAAACTCGAGACAGGGATAAACAATTTAAAAATTATAATTTCTAGTACACCTGAATTTCCACTTTCATCCCTAATACTTATCACAAGCTTCATTTATACCAGGGAACATATCTTAAACAGATGTTCTTGGTTTGTTCCTTTGGGTTTTTTGAGAGAATAAATCATAAGAAAAGGTAAATTTGTAAACTAGTTTTTCAAAACAACTTGGCTGGTTTGCAAACCCTAGCCACCTCTTTCTTCTCCTCTCTAATTAAAACTAGATGAACTTTGCCAGCCTTTCTTCCTGGAAGAATTATGGTATTAATGGAATTAGGAGAAATGTTAAATACAATTACCAATAAGATGGCTTTGTTATTATACGTGTCTTTCCCTACCGAAACATATTCTATAAAGACACAAAAGTTCCCACAGTTTCTTGATGGGTGTTTTGTCTCCACGCAGTATTGCTTATCTGTGAAATGTTTATTTCTTGCAGTAGTGAGTCTGCTGTGCAAAGCACTCCGGTCTTGCTGCATCCATGAATAAACAGACAGGCACCCACTTGTAAAACCACTATGACAAGTTAATGTGCAAACAACCCCCAGGCTTGTACCTCCCATTTCCAAAACACACAGTACTTGCTTACTTTTATTGTTCACGTGCAGATGATTCTTTAGCACTCAGAGTCTTTTATTTCTAGTTACCATTTTCTCTCAGTTCCTTTTGGAATTATAAAAACTGTACTTTGTAAGACAGTGATCCACTCAGCTGTCAGAGTAGAGATGCTTCATTTGTCATGCTCATTTAATAAGGGGAGAGTTTGTGAGTATTTTCAGTGAGAAGTGGCTGCTTGTAAAAAGTTAACAGCCTGAAAACTTTATGTTTATTTACAGAACTGGCCCAACAGATGCAGTGTCAGCAAAGATAACAAGTGTCTATAGAAGTGTCTCACCCAGAAGGGTTTCTCATGGATGACAGTTTTGCAGGGAATTTTCACAAAGGCATTTATTTGATGAACTTGCCCACTTCTCAAGCACTCTGGAGCTCCTGTGTGTACCTGGAGTACATCCATCAAGAATATTTTCTTAATTATTTTGTAGGAAACTCCACTCCATATCTTAAGGGATTTTGCAGCAGCATGGGAGCTTAGTGTTTTATATTGATAATGCCATTACCTTGCTGGTTTTAAACCATGATGAAGAGAAAAGAAGTTGGTGAAGGCACAGGTACTGTGGAGGAATCGCACCTCTATCAGCTTCTCTGCTGAAGTATCCCCCCATTCTGTGCTGGAGAAAGACAAGGCTGTGTGCGCGCACGGAGGCTGGGTATGCAACTGGAGCAGAGGAGTGAATTGGTTGCATACCTGTCCCTGCCTCCACAGAGCCACGGGACTGTAGGGCTGGGCAGTGACGGAGAGGGAGTGGGTAAAGAATGTTTCAGCAAAAGATGCTTTGCTCGACAAAACGCTGACTTACCACAAACATGATCTTTTGTTGGAATTTGTCACTGACAGCAACTTTTATGTGGAAGATTTTGCCAAGCTGGGAAGAATTTCTGCTCAAGAGTGCAGGATCTGCCCTGGCAGAGATGGCTTGGGCATCTTAAAATTACTCTTTGGCCCAGCACGATCCTTGGATCAAGGGAGGGAGAAACAGGTGCAGCATCTCCCACATTGAAGTTCTTGGTTTAAGAAAGATGTGATTTCCTTTACGAACTTTAGCAGTTGAACAAAAAAATTCAGAGGTCTTAAAAATGAAAAGAAAATGTAAGTATCACAGTATCGCACAGTATCACAGTATCATAAGGTTGGAAAAGACCTTTGAGATCATCGAGTCCAACCTATGACCCAACACCTAGACCTACTCCTACTTGTCAACTACACCATGGCACTAAGTGCCTCATCCAATCTCTCCTTAAACACCTCCAGGGACGGTGACTCTACCACCTCCCTGGGCAGCGCATTCCAATGGCCAATCACCCTCTCAGTAAAGAACTTCTTCCTAATGTCAAGCCTAAACCTCCCCTGGCGAAGCTTGAGACCATGTCCTCTTGTTCTGTCGCCGGTCGCCTGAGAGAAGAGACCAACTCCTGTCTGACTACAACCTCCTTTCAGGCAGTTGTAGAGAGCAATAAAGTCTCCCCTGAGCCTCCTCTTCTCCAGGGTAAACAACCCCAGCTCCCTCAGTCGCTCCTCATAGGGCTTGTGCTCCAGCCCCTTCACCATCCTCATCGCTCTCCTCTGGACACACTCCAGCATCTCAACATCTTTCTTAAACTGAGGGGCCCAGAACTGGACACAGCACTCACGGTGCAGCCTGACCAGTGCCAAGTATAAGGGAATGGTGACTTCTCTAGTCCTGCTGGCCACACTACTCCTGATGCAGGCCAGGATACCATTGACCTTCTTGGCCACTTGGGCACATTGCTGGCTTATGTTGAGTTTAACAGATTCAACAAGCATGTTTTGCATGAAGATGCATTTTGTCAGCTCTGATAAGTCCAGCTGTTCAGAGCTCAACCAAATTAATCATCTCTTCACAGCCTTTAATTTGTAATTCCCAGGAACTGCAGAGGATGATCAATACCACTGCACAAGTCAGGCTACCACTTTGGACAATCAACTTGTGTCATCTGTATATAAGGTAGTTCATAGGTATAGTAATACATATGTGAATAATGCTTTAAAGAACACAGGGAGTCAGTGAAGTGCATGCGGCTACATCTAAGGTAGAATTTAGAGGTTAATTGCAGCATCTGAACTAACCTTAAGCTAAATTTCTGAGCTTGTCCAAGGCCCGGTGCCTCTTCCTCCAGCACACCCTCATCACCTCCTCATTCACACACACGGAACCTCGTGTCACTGCTGCTCCATTTGCAGTGGTGAGTGAGGCAGCATTTGGATGGTTTGGATGTGTCTGTACCTCTGATCAATGCTCAATGGGAGCACACCAACAGGGCAGTTCCTGCTCTGAGAAGCTCACAGCCTGTTACAAAGGTGTGGAATATCAGCACCACTCGAAATGCAAGGTCAGAAAAAGAAATTATTTTTGGTACTGTGGGAAAATCTCTTCCCTGTTCTGCTGCCAGGTGAGACCCTGGGCAAATGGCTGTTCTGACACTTTCCTCACCTTCCCCATCTGCACGTTGACAGTGGAAGTGCCTTCCCCCAGAGCAACCATGATCTTCACATTTTAGGTTATAAAAAGACGGTTCCAGAACTATCTGTGTGTAAGTAATTGTTCCTATGGGTTAATGATTTGTGCACAGGGTGACCCAGGAGTACAGTATCTCTGGGACAGCGAGGAGAATTTGGCTGGAATGAAGATAGCCAGGAGGATCTCAACCCAGGGAGGCTTACAGAAACCCTGTTCTGGTTTGGACTCATTTCCCCAAAACATTTCTGTATTACCTAACACCTTCCGCAGCTCAATGTTTTTTCTATGCTGTCATCTTAATTAGTGCGGGGGGTTGCCAGCTTGCCAAGTAGCAACTAATTGTAATGAGCTGGTCAGGGACCGGTCACAATTGCTTCTTATTGATCTGGGTGTCAGATCCAGAGTCCAGCAGCTCCCCTGCATGACCCGTTTGCACAGGTTTGCACCCTGAATATAGCACAACGCAACAGAGTGAAGAAGTTCAAGGGAAGCCATATCATCCTACATCATCCCAGGGTTTTCATGAGCTGTAGCTGTCAGGAAATGATGTCAGTGTGTGTACTAGATGCCTAGCCTAATTTGGCACCTCTTTAAAAAAAACCCAAAATATCTTTAAGCATTTGGCCTTGGCTAAAGGCCAACATGAAGTCAGTGAGCAGAGTCAGATGCTTTACCCAGGCCTCCTGAGTCCCAGGATGATGGCTTAGCTATGAAACTGCTCTTCGACACAAGGTCTTTTGGCACCATATGGCTCCTGTGTTCGACAGTAAATCCAACCACGAACAGAGTGGTGGAGAAATTAAAACTATTCATGAATCCACTTAAATTTAGGAATCTGTCTCAGCAAAAGTAATGAAGGAAGGGGCTTGAAAATATCAAGAAAAAGTAATTCAACATTTTTAAAGATGGAATTGTGTTGCTTATGGAAACGGAAATGTTATGTTTTTTATCAGTCCTGAAATGAAACTTTCTTTTACTTCAAGACGACCTTTAAAAAAAAGTCAAACCATACTTTGTTAAAAATAAGGCAAGGAAAGCTTTGAAGGGATAAACATCTCAAAACAAAATTACACATTTCGAGTCAACACAAAAGGAAATTTTAAGTCCTTCTTTTTCATAATAAAATTCATAAAATCTCAATACCTCACGGACTGCACTCCCAATATCTGTGAATTTTGCTAGGATGCTTTTCAAACCCCTATTCCCCTCTATTGCACTACTTCCCTCACTAATCCAGTGCTTCACGCACCCTGCCAGCTTTCCTATGCTGACATTCAGTTTGTTCGGTTACGTATTTAAAAGCAGAACAAGCTGCCAGCTTGCCGCAGCTCTGAGCTGGAGCTCTTTGAAGAGACCAACAGACAGAGGATGACTGAAGCAACTCCCTGGGGATGCTGCAAGTCAGCAGACTTTGCTGCTGAGCTGCCAGAAGGTTCAAGTGAGGCTGCCCATGGAAAAAGAAAAAAAGAAAAAGGAAAAAAAAAAAAAAGTCAGGTCACAAATGAAGCTGGGTAAAGTCAGACTGGAAACACTTTAGACAATTCCTGGAAAGTAAACAAAGCAAAAAGATATAGGGTGAACCTCACAATTGGAAACTGCCCGTGGGGCACTCAGCCGTGGTCCTGGTGGGCATGTGCAGATCCGACTGTAGACTGATCACCTGACACAAAAGATAGGGAACTTTTCAGGTGTTTCCCGCTGAAAGACAGATACGGGGGGGGGGGGGGGGGGGGGGGGGGGCAGCAATGCTCAGCTGTTGGATAAAGCACATTTTTCTGAGCACACTTTTCCTGCTGCAAAATTTTAGCTGTACGAGGCAGGGCTACAATCTTTGAGAGGAGCTCTCTCCACAGGCATGGAAAATCACAGCAGTCTGCTCAGTGAAAACATGAAACAGTGGAGAGGCAACCCAGGCAGCCCAGCTACTGTGGTATCTATG
Organism: Neomorphus geoffroyi; assembly: GCA_033558235.1. NCBI lineage: Eukaryota > Metazoa > Chordata > Aves > Cuculiformes > Neomorphidae > Neomorphus > Neomorphus geoffroyi. Next base: position 13,654,746 of record JAUMJM010000038.1, read on the forward strand.
CCCCTGTGCAGCGTTGTCCACGAGACTGTGCGGAGTCTGCGCACTGGTGAGTAGAAGAACTATTGCTACATGCAGATGCTACACATATGCTGCACGTGCTCATGCCTTTAAAAGGTTCTTGGGACACAGGCCATTCCTTATAATGCTACTACTATAATTTTAAATGTCACCAAACACTGGCTTGGAAGCAAAAAAATGTCCCTTAAGAACCATTCATAAAAAATCCACTGGTATGAATCCAGAAAGTGATATTTCAGCTGCAATCTGACATTTCCCAGATAAACTAGGTCTCTAAAAATAGCACTTCTTATGGAGTACCCTATTATAAAAATTAACACTTCAGATCCACAGGAACTACTCTTTTACCTTATCTCTTCTTGAATACCTCCTTCAAGATAAGAGTTTAATGTTCAAAAACCAGCAATATACAGTAGCAGTTATTATATTCTTTCTGGATCATTGCTTGTGTGTGCAAATGTGGCTTATTCAGAGTGAGCAAATAAAATTTAAAGAAAGAACCACAAAAAAAACACCAACACTTTTTTTGCTTTTGATTCAGAAGCTTCTCTGTGGCAGAAGTGAGCCCAGCCTTAGCTCCTGTGAAACCTTCATATGTAGCACTTGCAGATCTACTGTTGTTGGTGGGGAGGCTGCAAAAAGAGGAGGGTAGACTGCATGTAGAAGAGTCAGTGTCTTATGGCTGTGGCAGGAAAGGTGCTCCAGACATCCCAGGGAGGATTGTTACTGGTGGGGTGGAAGCTCAGAAGGGAAAAGCGCAGGGAATGAAATGTTCGGACAGTGTGTATCCTGTTGCCCTATGTTACAAAGCTGATAAATAGCTCTGTCTTGCGTAACATGATCTTTCAGCACTGTTTGGCTTCCTTCCCAGATAATGTGAGGAGTTTCAGTAAAATGCAGAGCCAATGCTGAAACCAGCAGCAAGGTGCTTAGGTAATAGTGAAACTGGTTATCGTTGTTACAGCTATTTGGTCATGAAGGAAACAGAATCACAGAACCACGTAACGGTTTGTGTTGGAAGGGACTATTAACGATCACTCAGTCCAGCCCCCCTGGACAGGGACATCTTTCACTAGAAAAGGTTGCTCAAAGATCCATTCAATCAGGCCTTGACCACTTCCAAGGATGGAGCAGCCACAATATCTCGGAGCAACCTGTTCCAGTGTCTCAGCACCCTCATCACAAAAAAAGATCCTTCCTTACACCCAGTCTAAACCTACTGTCTTTCAGTTTAAAACCATTGTCCCTTGTCCTGTTGCTACAGGCCCTGGTAAAATCTTTTTCTGCATCTTTCTTATAAGCCCCCTTTATATATTGAAATGCCACAATAAATTCTCCCTGGAGACTTCTCCAGAAAGAACTACAATCCACTCAGTCTTTCCTCGTAGGAGAGATATTCCAGCCCCCTGACCATTTTCATGGCCCTCTGCTGGACCCGTTCCAACAGGTCTGTAACTGTCTTGTGCTGAGGACCCCAGAGCTGGACACAGTACTCCAAGTGGGGTGTGCCAAGAGCAGAGTAGAGGAGGTGAATCTCCTCCCTCAACCTGCTGGCCACGCTTCTTTCTATGCAGCCTAGCATTTCTGCGCTGCCAGCACACATTGCTGCCTTATGTCCAATTTTACTTGCACCAACATTCTCAAGTCCTTCCCTACAGAGCTTCTCTCCATCAGTTCATCGCCCACTCTGTACTGATATTGGGGATTGCCCCATTCCAGGTGCAGGACATTTCACTTGACCTTCATATTTTAGCAGCAGCAGCTGGACTTTATACTTGACCTGATATCTAGACATCAGCAGTGGAGAAGGTAGGTTGTCCAGGATGAGTCTTCTTCCCTTGTTTATGGAGAGAGGCAGAGGTCCTGCTGAGGAACGGCAACTGCCAGTTGTCGTTCAACAACATCCTAAAATGTTCCTATGTGTTGTCGAGTTGTGAGTGGTGCTAGAGAACCTTTTTCTTGACATTTCATTCAGCTTTTGGAACACACTGAGCTGTAAGGGTCAACGCTCCATTAAAAGAATATCCAGAATGCAGTTCTAAAAATACATGATGCCGTGCTATAATACAGGCTCACAGAACAGCCAAGTGGCTGAGGTTAGCAGGGACCTCTGGAGGTTGTCTGATCCATCTCTCTGCTCAAGCAGCACCACCTTGATACAGTTTCCCAGAACCATGTTCAGATGGCTTTTGAATATTTCCAAGAAAGGGGACTCCACCACCTCTCTGTGTTTCTTTGCCTTTGATCCTGTCACTGGGCACCTCTGAAAAGAGGATGGCTCTGTTCACTTTGAACTCTTCCTTCAGGTATTCATACACATCAATAAGATCCGCTTGAGCTTCCTTTTCTTTAGAGTAAACAGTCCCAGGTCTCTCAGTCTTTCCTCATAGGGGAGACGATCCAGTCCCTTAATCATTTCAGTGACCCTTTGCCGGACCGGGGAGTCCAGAGCTGGACTCAGCACTCCTGCTGTGGCCTCACCAGGGCTGGCAATACTTCTCCTGATGCAGCCCAGGATACCATTAGCCCTCTCAGCCGTTAAAGGCACACTGTTGGCTCACGTTCATCTTTTTGCCTACCAGGACAGCCAAGTCTTTTTCTGCAAAGATGCATTCCAGCTGTGCAGCCCTTGGCATCTATGGATGCATGGAGTTTTTCCTCCCTAGATGAAGGTCTTTGCACTTCCCCTTGTTGAATTTCACAAGGTTCCTTCTCCATCCTGTTCAAGTCCCTCTGGATGGCAGCACAACCCTCTGGCGAATCAGCCATTCCTTCCAGTTTAATGTCACCTGCAAACATGTCAGCTGAGGGCCAGCTGAAATGCCTCCCTTTAAACAACTGCTTTCCCACACAGCAATGCAAGGGTCAGGGCGCAGCACCAAGTGCTCAGACCTGGATAGGCTCATGCATAGCTTGTTGACTCGCAAATGTAGATGGGTCTTCAGCGGCTCAAACCAGGGCAGTTGCTATGTGGATCAGACACTCTTACTAGAGGCAGTGTTGGACTCATGGAGAAGAAGCTCATCTGTCTGTATGAGCTTAATCTGTTAAGTATGAGTAAAAACTCTCACACAATTGACATTTTTCTGATGTAACCCTATGGACAGGTGCAATTCTATGCATGTGTAGCTCTTTACAATAACTTACCATCTTAGTATCTTCTGAACCAGCCTGAAGGTTGGCCTCTACAACAATTTAGTCACTGGCTTGCACTAGTATATGTTCTGTGTTCTGTATAGGTGTGTACACATATGTATCACAGTATCACAGTATCATAAGGTTGGAAAAGACCTCTGAGATCATCGAGTCCAACCTATGACCCAACCTACAATGTCTCAATGGCATTACAGCTGGAGTGCCTGACACCTTGTGGGACCCCAGACTTGGGAGTCCCAGGAGACAAAATGCTCTCTCTTTTCAGCTGCAACACCTCCTTTCTGCTGGCACACAACCTGCCCCTTCCTCTCTTCTATGGTCCTGTGTAGCAGCCATATCAGCTGCCTCATGATATTTCATCTTGCACAAGATTTGAGAGCCTGAGCACTCATTTAATTCTTTTTCCTTGGACATTTGGAGTACCCATAGCTAAGGCAGAGGCACAAACCCCCAGGGTGGCAGAAACTCTGTCATGCTGCACCCCTTGCCCAGCTGTCAAACTACAACCCTCTCTGTTTGTTGTAGGTGTTGGCAGCAATCCCTATGCTGGTGCTAGCTAGAGGTTTGTAGATTGTCATCAAAGAATAAGGATGACCTTCAAGATCAGCAGATTTATGATCTGGAAATTCAAGTCAGATAAAACTTGTGTGTTTCTCTGCCTCAGTTCCACTGCCTTCTTCCCCTGCCAGCTGGTTTGCAACTGCACCCAAAACACATTATTATCCTTCTTTCATCTCTCCTTTAGCAGACATTTCCATTTGGTACTCTTGAGGGGCTCCATAACTCTGGAGCAACTTCTTTCTTGGGAAGTGTAGTTTTCAAATTCAAAGTGGAGAAAGTCTCGTGGAAATTTATTTTGGATTTCAGCTAATTTGGAGAATCTGTTTCTGAATATCCTCAGATTCAAAAATTGTAAAGAATCTGTACGGGTTTTGGAAGCAAGGTTTTAGAGGTGTCTTTAATGATACTATTAATTTCCAACTGTCAGTGTCACCAGCTGCAGAATGGAAAAGACACTAACTTTCAGTGCTATAAATTCAAGCCTAGAAAAAACTTATGTTTATTGGAAAAGTAAGGACGCTTGCCAAAAGGGTTTTCTCTCTTGAGAATACTGAAAAACTTAAAGTACATGTGTATGTTATCTTCTCTGGATCTGACAAGGAAAAATAATCACAGAACATAAATCACAGAATCACAGAATCATAAGGTCGGAAGAGACCTCTGGGATCATCAAGTCCAATCATGCCTGTCTCCCCACTAAACCCTGTCCCTAAGGAACTCATCCACTCGTCTTTTAAACACCTCCAGGGATGGCGACTCCACCACCTCCCTGGGCAGCTGTGCCAATCCCTGACCACCCTTTCAGGGAAGAAATTCTTCCCAATGTCCAGTCTAAACCCCCCCTGGCACAACTTGTGGCCATTTCCTCTCGTCCCATCGCTGTCACTTGTGAGCAGAGCCCAGCACTCACCCCGTCACAGCCTCCTTTCAGGCAGTTGTAGACAGGGATGAGGTCTCCCCTCAGCCTCCTCTTCTCCAGGCTAAACAACCCCAGCTCCCTCAGTCTCTCCTCGTAGGGTTTGTTCTCCAGCCCCTCACCAGCCTCGTTGCCCTTCTCTGGACGCGCTCCAGCCCCTCAAGGTACTTCTTGGAGTGAGGGGCCCAAAACTGAACCCAGCACTCGAGGTGTGGCCTCCCCAGCGCTGAGCACAGGGGCACAATCACCTCCCTGCTCCTGCTGGCCACACTGGGGCTGACACAGGCCAAGATGCCATTGGCCCTCTTGGCCACCTGGGCCACTGCTGGCTCATGTTCAGCTGCTGTCAGCCAACACCCCCAGGTCCTTCTCTGCCAGGCAGCTCTCCAGCCACTCCTCCCCCAGCCTGTAACACTGCATGGGGTTGTTGTGACCCAAATGGAGGACTCTGCCCTTGGCCTTGTTGAACCGCAAATACCTTTGCTTTGTCACAACATAGAATCATAGAATGATTTGGGTTGGAAGGGACCTTAAATATCATCTAGTTCCAGCTCTGAGAGATCTCTGAACAATTCACATGTTTAAGAACAGAGGTTGGCAACCCTAACACCAGTATGTCTTCCAGCCTGGAAACAATTTAGGTTTTCTCTGAAGCATGAAGACCCTTCTCGGCTGAAGCACTAGTAGCAAGTACAGTTAAACAGGACATCCTCCTTTAAAACTACTAGAAACACTAGCAAAGCAGGGTAGACTAAGGTAGGAGTACTCTGCACTTGAAAACCAGTTTGGCATTTTGTCTGAATACAGCTGTTCCAGAAACAAATAAATCCCAGGTTGTGCAGGGAATGATTTCCGTGCTTTTCTAACTGGGAAAGATGCATTTCTGCATGGAAGAGGGAGAGTTACTTCCATACACCAGCATTCCCTGCTGTCTAGAACGGAAACAGCAAGTGCAGTGGCCAGTCAGAGTAGTTCCCAAGAAACAGACAGCTGTAAATCCCATTTGCAAGGCAGGTATGAAGAATGACTGAATAGAAAAACAATCTCACTGCATGTAAGGGAAGTTAAAAAATTATTCTCTTGGTGCTGTGATTTATTTATCCAACCCAGATTCAAGATGTCCTCAAGGTCCGACATCAGATTTGGAAGCAGAACTTGAGTGGCCAAAGCTCCTGATTGCTTTGAGCTGGGATTTGTACCACTTGCCAAACTCACATCTAGATTTTGTCTTTGCTCCTTCCTCATCAGCCTTCCAGTTTTTCAAATACAAAAAGTGAATTTGAGTACATTCCTCTCTAGACTTTCTGGTTTTCTTCCTGTATCAGGATTAAAGTGGGTGTAGCTCCATCAACTTTTAGTGAATATTGTCATTAGCAGAGAATGGGCTCCTGGTTTTGGACTCGTGTCCTTGCTTTTAAGCAAAACGCGTAAGAACTCTGAAATGCACACAAATCAGAATATATACTCTTTTACTGTGATAGACATAGGCTGGTATTTAGCATTTAAAGAAGAGAAGCAAGAAGCACGTGTACTAAACAGAAAATTTCAAGTTTAATTTGTGACCCTAAGGAGCCCAAGCTTTGTCTGCCCTTTCCCATTCATCTAATCCCTTGAATATCTTACCTGAATACATGGATGCCGTCTGTCCAGGACTGTGTGCCCATATGCTTTAACACTTGGCCTTCAGATTGAAAAGGGAGAAGTCTCCTATCCTAATTTTGAAATTACACTGTCGAATGCCTTTTGAAAACACACAGCATCTCTAACACTTTATTACTTCACAGAGCCCTCAGCAGGATTTTTGCACCTTCATTACGCTCCTACTGGGTGTTCTGTAAAACACATTAAAATCAAAGCCTTCTGAAGAGTCGTTCTTCCATTTAATAATATTTTTTTAATAGTTAAGTGAAGGAGCATTTAAATATTTTGATAAATTATAATATAACAGCCTAGAAAAAGGATTCTGGGTATTGTATCTGTGTTACCCTAGCAGCTGTTGAGCATTACTGAATTTTTATGTTCCCAAAGAAGTCTTGTTAGGGTTGGAGGCAAAGAAGTATTTCTGAACAAGTTCCCTTTTTTTGTTTTACTGCGTATGGTGTCCACCAGGTGCCCAGGTCTGAAGGTCTCTTTTTTTGGAGAAAGTAAGCAGCAGAACCAAGACATAATGCCAGTCCTTGTGTGTGTTTCACAGGTGGTTTCCAAATATTGTCATGGCAGTTGGGAAGCAACAAAGGTTGAGACTGTTTTCAGTTCGTTCCATGTTGTATATTCATTTTTCTAGCTGTTGAGTAAATTTGCTCTGACAAAACATTTCCTTTACTGCTTTAGTTGTATCATCGTTATTTCATATCCAGGTCAATGTGCTAACATCAACCTGCAAAAGTCCTCTTTATTTGGTAGCTATTATACACCCACACAAAAGTCCCCCTAGGCATGCACGTGCTATCCACTGCTGTGCTAAAATCCACACGTGTGTTTGCACATGCACATTATATGTGTGGGGATGTGATATAAAAAAAATTGAAATATGATTGAGACTGAAAAATAGAAGTAGATTTCATGGTGATCAAGTTTGGTTTAACACATACATGAGGTGTGTTAGCCACTACAGTTTTATGAACGCAATCTGCCCTAATTATTGATTGTCTTCTCCCTAAAAATAAATACATGGAGGGCACTTCCTAAGGCGTTAGCGTTCTGGTTCAGAGTGTCTCATCCAACTTAAGTATAGGTTTGCTTCAGAAAACTCACCAAGTCAGACCTGTGTCTGGGTAACAAAAGTTTCACCTGATCACCTGATCTCTTAAGGAATTAATCTAATAATTTTATTTTCTGTAAAGGATATTGATTGTAGGCAGTCTCCAGAATATATATATTTTCTTTTTTTTTTTTACTCAGTGCATTTCTGATTGGATCTGAGAACTTGGTAGCCTGGTCTTTTTTCAGTGGAATGTAAGGGCAGACTAAGAAGAAAATTACTTAATAAAAGGAGGGGATGGTATTTTAGGAGTCAAGAATACATTTTGTTGAAAGAAAACTTCTATGACTTCAAACCTGAAGCCTGAATCTTTTCTCTTTCGGAGTGCAGTCAGATGAGGAAATCCACAATGTGAAGATATTGGTAGTTAGAGGAGGTTCAGGTCACCCTTTCAGTTGTCTCTTTGAGCATTTCTTACCTGGAACAAGGAGGTGAGATTGTCTGACAGTAGTAAAGTAGCTGAAGTCCTCCTTCTTCTGGGTAGCCGGTCCATCACGTGAAGAAATAATCACTAGTCATTTCATTTGAGAAGTGCAGCCATAGCATCATGGACTGTATATGACACAAGGGTCAGAAATCTGAACGCATCGCCTCTTCCAGTCTCGCTTAAACAACTCTCCGGTTTTTCTTTCTTCCTATATAAGCAATAGTTGAATTTTTCCGAGGTTTGGGCTTGTGTAACAACCAAACAAAAGTAACTAAATGACAGGAAAATATCTCCTCGTAGCTACAATGTTTCAAGCCAAAGAGATTAGGGCCTCAGGGTACTTTTCCTTTCTCCCGTTCCGTAAGCCTTGGCCCATTCCCACCGGCAGCTATGCAGCTCCGATGGGCACTTGCCGGTTAAAGGAAGAGATGTGCTGTGGTGGGGCAGTGATGGGGAGCCAGGGGAATACAGGATTTAACCTCTGAGCAGAGGGGAGCCTTTTGCTTTATTCCTCCACTAAGCAGAATCTAGGAATCATAGACTCATGGAATCGCAGAATCGCAGAATCAGAGAATCGCAGACTGGTTTGGGTTGGAAGGAACTTAGTCCAATTCCCCTGCAGTCAGCAGGGACATCTTCAGCGAGATCAGGTTGCTCAGAGCTCTGTCCAACCTGACCTTCAATGTTTCTAAGGATGGGGCATCAACAGGCTCTCCAGCCAACCTGTGTCAGTGTTTTACCACCCTCATTGTAAAAGATTTCTTCCTTATATCTAGTCTGAATCCACCCTCTTGTAGTTTAAAGCCATTACCCCTTGTCTTATAGGAACTGGCCCTGCTAAAAGGTTTGTCCCCATGCATCTTAGAAGACCCCTTTAAGTATCGTCAGGCTGCAATAATGTCTCCCTGGAGAAGCAGCTTCTGGCTCCTTTGGGCTGTTACAGAAGAATTGTGCAGTGAATACCAGTGTGCATATTCGTTTTCAGATGTCTGTATTCATTTTCAGTACCCCACTAGCGAGAATCAAATCTGCCAGGATAAACACTTTCAGGTGATCACCACATATTCTCTGTTTTTTTCATGTCATCAAACTGGCACAATAAGTGTAGGCTCTGCCATTGGCCATAAACTAGATCTTCCATATTGTGTGCATGTGTAAGAAGAGGTGGTCTCTGTTCCACATAGCTTAGAGCTCGCCATTCATCTTCAGTCCTACGTACCAATCAGCATATTTAACACCATAGAAGAGAAAATCCATTGAGTGGTTGTCAGGGGTCTCCTCCCTCATGAAACCTTTCCTGGCTGTTTTTTTTTTTTAAATGTCATTTAATGCACTCCAAAAACAAATATTCGGTTTTTTGAGCACATCCTCATGAGCCAGGAGTAAACATCGCAGAGTGATTAATGGCAGTACACATGGGTGTGATCTAGCTATGGGCACGCACACGTACACCCACAGGGGCACACACCCACACATTCGCACGAGCCTGATCAGTGTTCGCGTATTTAGTTGTAGAATTTTTGACATTTGGATATTCTGCTAATTTTTTAAATGGCAAAATACATTTGGGTCAGATTAGTAGAAGCAGCCAAGAAGTCATATCGCTTTCTCAGCACTGAGACATCTGTTCTTACACTTACTTGGAGCAGAAATGAAACAGAATTACAGACTTCTGTTTCGTGAACATGCAGCATAAAATCATCTTGTGAGCAATTCTACAGTTAACCCAGCAGGGACAGTTCAGGTCAAGAGACGGATGTGTTGCTGGAGCTGGGTCTGAGAAGTTCAGTGCTGGGGCGTCAATTCAGGTAGCAGCGATTGCTTGGAAGTCCTTCATTTCTTTGGGCATTAAATTCACTTGCAAATACATAAGTATGCTCTATCCACATTGTAAAATGAGTCATTTGCAAAATTACTAAAATTTTCAGTCATTTTGCAAAATTACTGTTTCAGCCAGTCATTTAGCAGAATTACCATTCCATTAATTCCTCAAAAGTTAACATTATTTTCTGCACGTATTTCTATAGAACCACAGAGTCACTTACTTCCACGTTTGAGACTATTTTGTAGAAGTATTTAAATTGTCAGACGCTTCACAAAATCGACACATTTCACATTATAACTGCAAAATATGTTATGTGGCCTTTAAGGCTATTGGGAGGATTATTACATAGTTATTATGGACCCATCAACAGCATATTTCAGTTACTAGAAAACACATCTTTTCTCTGAATTCTTGCCCATAAGTACAACCAATACTTCCCTTTTAGTTTTAGGTGCACATCAGCTTCTGAGCTGGCCTGCCACGTACGGCATCCCATCAAAATGCTTTGCAGTGCCATAGAGTCTGGATCCCTGGGGACGCTGCAGAGGGAAGCTTAGACCTGCATGAATGGATCACGTGATTCCTGTGCCCCTCACTTTCTGTCGTAGGCCCAAACAGGTTCTCCAGAAGAGAAGACTGTTACCCTGCTGAGACCCTCCTTGACGTGGTCTCTCAAGGATGGTTTTGCTGCTCCTAGCAGCACTGCGCTGTCATGCCAAGCATCACAAGGAAACTACAGCGATAATACCAGCCTTTTCATAAGTCTTCTAAATCTTATAGGTGTGATCTGGCTGTGGCTGGGATAACTTCAGCTTTGTAGGTAACACTGGGGACACTTCTGGTGCCTCAGATTGCTCTTGATTCTAATCAGTCCCAAAGGCCTGAAACTTTTAGTCGCTGAATTCATAATATGTTTATACCTTTATGTGTATATACACGTAAATATGCACAGGTTTTTCGCAACCACCCAGATTACAAGTCTGAGCAGAAATCTGCCCTGGCCAGGTACTGCCTTACAGTCAATTAACAAAATGGGCAAGTGAAGTGACTTAATATCCAAGATATTTACTTCAACTAGTAATATTTTCATCTAAACTACATTGTGGTGTTTATGCTTCTTTTTAATTCTGCACAGTGTTGAAGGGAAGGGGAGGAGGAGGAATTATTTTATGCCTAATGAGCAACCATAATTGTTAGCAGTTTTACTGCTTTTGTTCAGCGTAAGTTTTCATCACGATGTTGTGAGTTGCGGTGGGTTTTGTCTTATGTGGGTTTTGTCCGTAAGAAAGGGAGGTTGTCTAGGGCTCTATGTAATCACCAGTTGGAAAAAGGGGAAAAACATGCTCTTTGAAGAGCAATGTAAGGGCAAATGTGTATTGCAGATTGCTTTGTACTGTGAGAGGTGTTAGAGACATCTTTGCAAATGCAAGCTTGGATCAAAGTTGGATGCAGCCACTATGGTCAGCCGCTCCCCTTTCACCACCCAAAGGTTTCCCTGCAGTGAGTTGTTGGTGGTGGGTGGTTTGCTCTCACCTTCTCCCTCCCTACATCATGACCACCCCAGCAGTTTATTCACAGGCAGATGCCCCCTCTACGCTGCGTCGTGCACCCACTATCAGTTATTTAGGCCCAGTGTGGAACTATTTGTACTGCATTACAGGCTCTAGGTAGCCATCAGGCACACATTTGCCTGAACTGAACAACCCAAAGGGTGGATACTCGGTGCTGCACTCAACACCTGAGGGTGGTGAGTTTTCCTGACAGATTTGATTTGACTTCTAACAGGCGTATGGACCTCTTCCATCAACTTCAGTGGGATTTTAATCAAGCCCTAGACAGGTGAAAAAATGTCATCTGTGAAAACATGTGCATTAGTGCCCAGGTTGTGAAAATATTTCCATGCAATGCTGTGCTTCAGGCATGTAACATCTGTCAGTTGCAGTTATTTCAGTACGCAGTCCCGGAATTTACCGCCTAAATGTGTGCAGGACGGGGGGGTTGTGATGCTCAACAGTAATTGCTTTCTTCTATTTGTGCTTTTAGTTGCTATTTTTCACAGTATTTAATGAGCAGGTTTCAAGAATTGAAAAATTAATAAATTGAGCATTGAGTTTTCTTTCAGTTTGGAAGTGAAGAAAGTTGACCTACCTCTGTTTTTTCAACACTAAGTAGGTGTTAATATGGAACTTACCCTATACATATAAGTATTCCAAAAAAAGCCCAACCACAAACAAAACCTCTGAAAGAAATACATCTTTCTGCCCTTAGTCTTGCTGTGGCAGCAGAAGGACCATCTATCCCCATCTGGTGGAATACCGTTGTTTTATCCTTTACCTTCTTTCAACAAGTTCTGTTCCCATTGAAATGCTTGGAAAATTTTAATTTTGCTTCCCTGAGCCCTTTCTCTGTCAGTGTTGCCTCCCTGCATCTATGAGGACTTTTTGCCTCCCTGCACCTACGAGGACTTTTTGTAGTGCTTCGAAGAGATGTACTGGGGGTTGAAATGAGAAAGATGCCGTTTGTTACTTGGGTAGAGTAACTTATTGTCTCACAATAGTTGAAAAGAGCTATGATGGGGTTTTCCCCTGAAGCTATTTAAAGACAAAACAGCCTTTGTTAGAGACAAGCCTTTGCCAATATATACTTTCTAAACCATAAAAATGTCATATGGTTTTATCTTATTCCCATTGAACATATTTTTTCAAAGCCAAGACAAGAGCATCCTGACAGTAGTGTACATAGCTCAGAGTAATTGTCCTAGAGCTCTTTGTGCCTTGGTGGACTCCTCAATAAGCACTGACAGATGTTGCAGGAGGTTGTCAGGAAGATAAGAAAGGGGAGCTGGTCCAACAACCGAGAGTAAATCTTGTGTATTTTAACCCCACAGAAGAACCAGAGGCAAACACTATGTACGGATTCTCTTACATAATTTCTGAGTGGAATAACTGAAGGATTGCCACAGTTACACAGTTAAAGGTTTATCTTCTGACCCAATGGATTTTTATTTCACGTGAAGAGTCCAGCAATTGCTCTCACAAAGGAAAAAGGATCATTATATCCGTGGTGATAAGTCCTCAGTAACTTCAGTTTGGGACAGCAGTTCTGGGGGGGGACAGGACACCAAAGCAGTGCCCTAGGGGCTGTAGAGACATCAGCCTCCTCTGAATGTCCGTGATAGGCAGAGAAAGAGATCCCCAGAGTTCTGTAATAGTTGCTGATACAATTGCCTTGCACCATTGCCCCTTTCCATTTTTCATTTCATTTCACACAGACTTGCGCTGCAATAGGCAAAACCCTTCCATAGTGCAGATACGTCAGTATGTCTGGGTTTCTGTTCCTTCTCTGCATTATCTGAAGGATGAATTAATTGAATATACCCTTAATATGATAGACATGTAAGATCAAAGTGTTGATAAGAGTTGTTCTCACTTGTGACTAGTGGCAATAAAAGCAAGTAATTTAGGATTGGGTGGCAGTCTTCTGATTATGCTGCAAAATTATTCAAGATACTATTATGAACGTGAAGAGCTTCAGCTAACAGGGTAATAAAATAGTAGACTGAGTTCAGAGTCAGTAAGTGCAAAATAACGCATCATGAGAGGAGAAAGAACCCTAAGAATTTCTGTACTGTGGGAAATTCCTGCATGAGAAGCTGGCACATATGAAAACCTTGTAGTCCTTTTCTACAGTTCTCTTAAAAAGCCACCTCAGGCCAACAGTGAAAATGGCATTTGGAAATTACTGGGAGATGAATTAAAAGCGAAGAGAAGGTATATTGCATTATGCTACAATATAAATCCCTGTTGACACCACACCAAGTATCCTACGTGCAGCTTCAGAAAGACTGCGATGGAACAAGAAAGTACACCTAGGGAGCAGGAATGGTTAAAAGCATGGGATGTTTCTGTACCACTTTAAATTAAGCAAAACTAGGACTCTTCAACCTGGAAAAACTACATTGGAGAGAATCCATCAGATCAAACCTAACGTAAAGAAGGAAGAGCAATGGCCATTCTCTTCTTCCAATTGTACAAGAAATACAGGACAACAAATGAAAACAGCATTTATCAACTTAAACAAAGAAACACCATGTTTGTGAACAGCATGTTGAAGTCACCACTGCAAGGTAGTCTAGATATGCACAAACAGGCTCAAAATGGCAATGCAGACAAATTAACAAAAGGAAGGCGTATCACAAGCACAGACAGCATCACTGCAATTCTTTGCTACAGTCTGCTGGGAAAACAAAATGGGGAAAGCAAACTCTTTCATTACCTCTTCCTGCATGCTGTCAGATACAGGATGTATGTATAGGAGGACCTGGGATATTCCTATACATAAAAGACAATGTGCTGTTTTGTTTTCTTTCTCATGTTTACCTCCTGCACTAACAGCTCTGCTAACCCTTATGGGCTTCTTTATCAGCAGTTCTAGGGTTCATTTCACACTTGCAATACGAATACTTGTTGAGGGGACTGTGCTAGTTTCTATACCAGACATACAATCTTCTTCCTGTAGCATATCCCAACCCACATTAATTAACGACATTTTACTCACATGCACTACATGACTGATAAAGTACATCTAGACTTCTCTAGATTCAGCATTTTTTTTTCTTTCGTTTTGTTTTAATTTTTTGCCTTGTATGTCCTACACAAGAGGTCAGCTCTCCTATCTTCAAATACATTCTGCATTCTGTTCTATCCATCTGGCACACTCTTCTCCAAATTAGCATGGTAATAGTACATTTTCCCATGGGACCATAAGTAAAACACAGGGCTTCATAGAAGTTTCATTGCATAGAAATATTCATGGCTCAATTTAAGATAAAGCCCAACAAAATATGGGGAGCAGGGTGGGGGGAATTCAGCCTGTATGTTTCATTAAATGTGACTCATTTTCCAGGTGCATGTTCACTTTCCTTCTGTGGGTGTAGTATTGGTCAGATGATAGAACAGAGCTATTAAATGAATTTCCTATCATTTCCTTTCTGCATCGGAGGTTTCGGAGTAGAGAGTGCTCAGCAGCAACAAGGCTTCAGGTTTTCCAGTATAACCCCTCTTATTCCTACCTCTAGGAGAACCAGTGGCCTTATTTTATTTTTATTTTTTTTAAAAAAAGGAAGTTCTACCAAACTCCCTGACCTCCGTCACAGCTGGGTCAAAGTAAGAGTTTTGCTGGCACAGTTTGGGGAGTAGGAATAGGCAGGGTGTAGGCTTGAAATATCTTGCATTACTGCTGCCACCAAACCGTGTCTCCTGAGACTATCACTCCACTGTACACCTTTAAAAGGATTATCAAAGCAAAGGTAGCAAAATATACTTCTAAGAGTATAAGATGTCAGACATAATCTGCATCCTTTTCTAGCACATCCAACAAGGCAATCGATTTATTTATGTCGTTTGGACTGAAAGCATCTGGTAGTGGCCTGTGCTGGAGAAGATACCATATTTAAAGATTTACTAAAGAAGGATTGTTTTGGTGACTCGAGCATGGGTCCAGTGCTAAGGGAGCTGGAGCTGTGACATGATCTTCCTGTCTGAACTTGGGAAAAACTCTAAATAATTCTTCATTTTTTATTTCCGGTCGATAATAACGGTGTTCATGTTTCCTTTTACACTTCACTAATCTTAGCTCTGTAAAATGTTTAGGACAAGGGATTGTGCCCACAACAACCAGCACGGTGTTCAAAGGATCACTGCTTTCATAAGGAAAATGCTAACAACATGACTTACTATGCCACTTGTGGCAAGACAGCATTACACCTTGACTAGAAACCAATAGGTTGTGGCTGAAAAAGAGTAAGACACACTTTTTCTCTACTCCAAAACTCTGATATGAAGCCTTACATACAGATATAAATTTAAATATCTTGTTAGCGCAAAGTGAGATGTCTGGGGGAAACAGGAATAAATTAACCCTCCAGGTAAGACACCTTGTGAGGAAAATGGGGTGAATTCAGTTAACGCTAAAAGACGAGAAAGTGTAGCAGGCACAGAGTGGCAAACCAGTTCTGAAAATATTGACTGGTAGGATGAAACTCAGTCCTAGGATCCGGTTGTCATACCTGGAGGTGATTCTTTCACTCCAGGTCCCACACTAAGAAAGCATATGGCCTTTTTCTAGCCAAGACCTCAACCAGTCTTAGTGCCAGGCAAGAACATCCACAAAGAGCTGCTTCCACCATGTGCTTTTTTTCACCACTTCTAGCTCTTTTGTAACTAGTTTTGGATAAGCAGGGAGCACGCCTGTTCGGGTCTTCACAGAGGCAAATTGACTTGTGAGAACGATCCTGTTCATTCAAGCTGGGCTGTGCTTTATGCATCATTGGGTGGCTTTATTTCTTTCCCTTAAGCTAACCAAAATAATGAAAGGGACTGGTTTAGCTCTAACCTGTCCTGTACCTGCTCAATATTGTCCTGGTACCACAAGTTTCTGAAGCAGAGATTGCAACTGATACCTATGCGAGGTTAAAAAATTTAGTCAAGTGGAACTAAGTGGAATCTGAGTACATTCCAATATTTGGCGCTGCAATGAACCGTGTTTTATCAGTTCAAGCTTCCCCTTTTATGCCTCGAACTTGAGTTGAAACATAGCATATTTTTCATTCAGTCTATCAGTCTGCACTGGTATATGAATTTGAAGTCATCCTGGCATTAAGACCATGTTAATATATATTGTTACAAATACCTAGTGAGTTGAAGATATCGAGGCAGTTTTTAATTGAAAGGGTTGGCTTAGAGTTGTCCTAAAATATCAACATAAAAACTTTAAACATTTTGTAGAGAGAAAAGAAACTTATGGAAAAATATTTTCAACTTCTGTATTGTTTTAATTTTAGTCTTCTGTGAGCCACCTTTTAAGTTTAAATAAATACCATTATGTGAAATACCTGAAGCAGGCGTATCTACTTGTAAAGAATGCAGCTGGTAGGCTGCACAGTAAGCAATCATGGCCTTGAGGAGGAGATCAATTAAGCATTTTCAGAACAAATAAATGTTATTCTACCTCCTGCAAGAAGTTTGTTTACAGTGATGCACATAAAGGCGTTTGGAGTTTGGGCTATCCAGAGTCCAAAGCAACTCGAAACAAAAGCTGAGAAATACTTGATTTTTTTTATTTTGCCAAAATTATTTTACCAAAAATGGCAGCTTTGTTGTCCCAGAAATAGTGCCAACTTTGACCCAAATCTGTGGACATAAATGCTGTTGAAAAGAAGCACAAAGATAAAATAATCAATATAGATTTACAAAGCTAGAAAAAGAAAATGTGAAGCTTATCCCATAGCTTAACAGAGCATTCCTTTGCTATAGACAAGGCACACTGATAGTCCTGGTAAGGCTCATAGGCAGCGCCTCCCTCCAGAGGCTGCAGCTGGCCAAGAGAAGGGTAAGTTTGTGACAATGGTGACAATGACGATACGACACAAATGGGGATGGTTTAAGACAGGTGCATCAATCTCTCAGCTCTAGATCCTTCATTTTTTTCGTTGTTTACCCAGACTTAGGGAAAGATGGAAGCCCTCCTCTTCCTGATTTCACAATCAGCTACAGACCTGTCTTAGTTTTATCATGTACGTATTGGTTTAGAGTTACAATGGTAAATGCACCTATATCGAGGCCAGAGTTATTAGTTTTATTTCTCAAGAACTCTCAAATGGCAGCAAAGCCTTCTGTCTTCCCTGTATATGCCTGCAGGCAAGCGCCTGCGGGCCCAGCGCTGTGAGAAACCCACACGCCAAACCAGCGGCTAACAGTGACCTCATGAACATTTGTTTGGGAGCCCTTCTCTGGGTGTCCAACAACCAGTCATCCCTGCAGTCTCAAGCAATAAGGGTAAGTATTTGTGGCAGTGAATTAGCTACTGAAATACCAAAAAAAAAATATCCTGTGTGCTGAGAACTTTTACCCCACAAGGGACATGTGAAACAACAAAATACCTGGGCACTGAGTTCAGGAGCTCCTCAAGATCACAAAAAACCTCATGATGTCCTCATTAAATTTACTAAAAATAGGACTCAAGTTCCTGTTTTTTGGATTACACTGAATTTTAGAAAAAAACCCTCAGGGAAGTGTCACCAAAGGAGAGTCTTGGCACTACAAGGTGGTGTGCCTTGGGTTTTATCTTCATTCGACATTGCGAAGTGTTGCATGCAGGATGAGAATATGTGGGAACACAATCTCTGCAAATTTGTGATTAATTAAACCTGTCTCTAGAGCTACCTAGGTCTTTCTGTAACTTAAAGTGTTTTAATCATTTAACTGCTGTTGAGTTTCAAGGTGTCTCTAGAACCATTATACAATAAAGTCTAAACAGCAGAAGGAAAATTATTTTATTCTTCCAGTAAAGAAGCCAGAGAATTACTAGGGTTCAGAAAGAAGTGCATTGTAATTCCGAATATAAATTACATATTTTAAGAACACTTCCTGCACTAGATTAGTCCTTTCTTAGGACACAAGGGAGAGTTTGGTTTCCTTGGGTTCCTTCTTCGGAATGGGTTTCTGCCACGTCAGATTTGCCAAGGTAATACAACAGGGCTATGGTATCTTTTTTGATAAGTCGTGCTAAGTTCGTATCAGGCAAATGTACAAATCAACTGCTTGGCATTGTACCCTACACTCTGAGTTAGCTACGTGCCATGAGCGTGATCAAGTGAAAAATACTGTGTTGATTTTGGACACTTTATGCTTATATAGATGCATTTTGGCCTGTGTGAGCCGGAACTCAAAGCGATGACCTGAACAGCCAGGCATGAATCTCAGTTAAAACATTTACACAGCTGAGACAAGGAATCTCTCCTGTGTACAGAAAAGAAACAGCTGAAGCTGTGAAATGCTTTCCAACTTATCTCTGCCTGAAAGAGGAGTGTGAGGGAAGGCTGGTCTGGAGGTTACATTTGGAAGGAACAGAGAGATGTTTCCATTCCTATTATTGGCTGGTGCAAAGCTCTGAGTGTTCTTCCTCCCTTCCTCCCTTTCATCAAAGTTGCCATCTATCAAAGCAGAGCAAATATAATAATAAAATATTCTGAATAAGACACTGTTTTAAATTTCATATGGTGATAGAACTGTTTCTGTAATTAACAGCTTCTCCATCCTTTTTTGCTAGAGGAGTTTGTGTGGGTACATTTATGTTTATGTATAGATATATGTACATGCACATATGCACAGATACAAACATATTGTGCTGACAAGAATTAGGTTAGGCTGCTTCAGACTTTACCCTAGAAATTAACCCATAGGAAGAAAAAGGCTTTCAGCAGACAGTTCCCAGCATTTGGGGAATGCAACGTGTTTTGAAAAAATTAAATAGTAACCTAAATACTCACATTTGCGGCCAGGGCCCCACACCCTCTCTGCGGTGTCCTTGGAGGCTGCAGGATACTTTAAGAGAGCCTTTTACACTCAGTGGATTTGGTTCTGTGGAGACAAAGGCAATTGAAAACTTCACTTCTTTTATTACGTGGAAGGCCAGCAGCCTTTGCATGGAAGATAAAGCCCTGTCTTTCATCGTCTCAGCAGCCTTTGAAGGGATGCTCATGGAATAAATCCTGCACAGAAAGGCCTGGGATGGGACAAGCAGGATGTCTTCTCAAAACTAGACCATGGAGGGATTGCATGGCACCACTTTAGCACCTGATTGTTTGAGGATGGCCAGTAGTGCAGCCCTGCCTTGCTCCCAGCCATGAGTCCCCACCACATCCCCTGTGCTGGCATCGTTAAACCAAGCAGCTGCATCAACGCATTGATCCATGTGGTCATTTCTGCATTGCCTCCGTGTTTTGTAGGGTTGTCTTGCAGCTCAAGTAGGGCAGAGTAAGGAATATTTGCCTGCAAGTGGTGAAGGAGAGTGGGTGCACTTCTGTCACAGCAGCAAGATGGGTTTAGATTGAATTAAGCCCCATATGAAAACACACTCATTGGCAGAAAGAACCAAGCATGGGTTTGGCCAAGAACCCTACAGTTAAATCAGCTCTATACGTGTTACCAGCCACAGTGCATTTTCAGTGAAAAAAACTCACTCATCTCCTGGATCTGACTTTTCTCTTTTATGCTGGAGTTACGGCTCTACAAAGTCGTTGAAAAGACAGCCGTTTCTCTCTTGCAATATTTCATCCCTATGAACACGCTAAACGCTGAGACAGCACCGATTCGAAGTGCCACCTATGCAGTCTCTAATGCAACTTTCTGAAATAATTCTTAGCACTGTCTGGAGATCTCTCATCCAAGTATTAATAAGACCCAGCCTTTCTTAGCTTGTGAGCTTCCACAGTGCAGCTGTTGCAAGCCAACCAAAATGTTATCTTAAACATACCTTGAATCAGGGTAACTCACTGTTCTGTCAGTGTCCCGCAGTTCAGTGTGTTGCATTACTTCAGATGCCATCAGTTTCTGCCACAAGTGTAGAGAAGACCTCTTCTTCAGCTCTTCTTTCACTAACAGATAATTGCAGCACAACGTACACACACGCAAAAAAAATATTCAACCCGTGAGAGATGGAGAGACAAGGCAAAAAGGAAAAGGAGACACAGGGGGCAAAAAGGAAAATAGTCATGTTGCTTCATAAACCACTGAAAGTCTTTGAGATCCACTGTGTTGAGAGGATTGGTCTGAAGAGCTAGTATGGAAAATTGTGACAAAAATATGTTAAAATACATCATGTGATTCTCCAACTCAAATATAAATATTTTGCAAATTCTGTTGAGATGCATAAACTTATATAACTGTTCTCAAAATATTGTGCAGAAGAATTTAGTTGTTCCCATGTTTTCTAAATTAAAAGTACTATTGTGTTATTTTTTTCTAGCAAATTCACATAAGATACTGGCATTATGTATAAAGTTGTACCATGAATCTTAAACAGCTGTCACGAAGGATCCCATGTGTGTCTGTCACAAGCCACGGTATAATTTTATTCAGATATTCTGACAGCCAGCTTGTGTTACTGACAACACAAGTTAAATTGTTCACTGATCAAAAGGCAGGAAGAAAAATATAGATTTAGTAGGGCATCATATTTTTGGTATTTTGAATAACAATCATAACAGGAAAGTCAAAGAAACTTTACAAAGGAAAACTGACCTTCAGTCTTTCCTAGCAACGTACACCAGAAAAAAACCCTGAGAAATGATCTCTCTATATGAATTTTTAGACGAGATACATTCAGTATGATTTCTAAATGTGTATCAGGCCTTGTAGTATAACCCATGAAACCTGTCATCTGCAGAATTAGCACAAATAGCTGTATCCAGCAAGAAATTTATCATTGTGACATCACAGTGACATAACTGTAGTTACAAAGTACGCAAAATGCGCTTAGCATTCTGTGACATGATATTAATACATAATACCGGAAAGCCAACATATGAAATATCTACAGTATCTCTGATATTACTTGGATGCTTTCTGTCCACAGTGGATGTCGTGTCACTGCCAGACTCAGAGTCCATATGGCTATTACCATCCCCGGTTTGGCACATTTCTGCCCACCTGAGGAGTTCCTATTAAGAAAGAAATATTCGGGGCTGATGAGTCAATTCTGCTGCTATTGTGACCGGTAGGATCAAATGAACAGATGAGTTCCAGGAAGTTCGCATGTTGTGAATGACACAACCCAACGCAAAGGTTCTCTGATTTAATATAAAGAACCACTAAAAATATACTAGCACTGTAACAACTCCAGAAAACAGCTAGCGTACACAAATCTAAAAATATTAGTCCTATTCTCTCGCCACAGGATACCAATAACGTCAGTGGGAGCCCACTTAAAGATACTGGGAAGTCTATGAGAGTTACTCACATCCTGCATGAGTCCATGTCTCCTTGAAATCTGCAGCCATTCCTTTATGACCACTATTTGTTGTTATTTACAAGGCTGTGACCTTCAACTTGTTTATGCTTTCTTGTTCTATTTTAACTCATGCTTTTCCTTAAGAGGAGTCATCTGAGAGAAATTTAAATGTTAGTTAAAGTAAACTTAAGGGTTTGGGACCACTTGGCAAAAAAGCCCTAGAGAGTGCTGACCTTTCCAGTTTTTCCCCAATACACCTGTATTTCAAGGCAGTGCCGTTATTTAACATGTGTACAAGACTGATTTTCATGGCATTTTCTTTGTTTGAGGATGTTTGCCTTTTTTTTGTTCTTGAGAAGTCTCAAGAGCTTCATTCTGAAACAGCTGTCCTCAAAAGGAGTCTGGGTTTGAGCTGACATCTTTTGTTTTCTTCCTTTTAATAAATCCTCAGGGCTAAACACGGCTGTGTATAGAATATTGCCATACTTGCTTCTGTGTATGGCCTCACATTTCTCAGGTTCAGACAGATTTTTTTTCTCTGCTTCACTTTCTGAGATCCCAGATGGCAAAACTAACCTCTGTTCTCAGTGCTGAAAACATGCTAGTTTGCTTTCTAGGTGAGATGCAGGACACCAGAAGCTGGAAAACTATATCATAAAACATATATCCCCCACATGGCACGCTAAAAAGTTACAGCAATTGTAAAAGAACTGTTACAGCAATTGTAAAAGAACCACTATAGCAATACGTAAAAGATATCGTGTCATAGTACCATTGCTCTTGTCGAGAGATAAACACATTGTCTTTGTTTCACCCTAAGGGAGCACTTACATACAGAGGCTGCTCTGTTGACTTCAGCAGAGCCACTTCTGGCTGTTGGCAAGACACAACAGGGCACATTTAAGACTTAGTGGAATGGCAAGAAGCTATTCTGTTATCTGTGCATCATTTTATTAAGGAAAAATGTCCCCTTATAAATCATTTGCACAGATTTGGTGTCCTACCTTTTTATGTTTCTGTGGCACTTTGATGGTCTGCATTGCCACACAGTTGAGTAACATTAAATTTAGAGGATGTTATTCTTTTCCATTAATACAGGCTGCCCTGAAATATTTTTTACGTAACTGTTGCTGAAGGCAACAAGGTTACATTGCTGCACGGAATGAGATGGGATCTCATTTATCACATTGTCAAGATAACAGCAATAACCTTAAAATGATAGTGCTTTTATTATACCTCATCAGTATGTCTGTTGACTTTATCTGTGTATTATAAATACCATGCCAGCAGGATTTGCCTTGAATTATTTGCATACTGCCAGGACTTTTTGTTTCAGATAAGGTTTAGTAGGTAATAAGCCTCCTGCTTACTGTTCTCGATTGGCCTGAAATGATAAACCACGAGTAAAAAATCGTATAATGCTGACAAAATTCTGGGTAACAATGAATGAAGCATTGTTCTTCTTTCTTTGTTTTTATGGAAACTAAAACAAATTATTGCAAAAAAGCACCTGAGAACTAGTCTTCCTGTACGGATGTGGCTCAGGTAGATTACTCACATTGAAATCAATGCCGCAAGTACCAGGTCTGCTACTCACCAACTCACGATATGGCTGTACCCTTCATCAGAGCAGCCATATGCTGAATTAAAACATGTAATTAAAACTGGTCACAACAGAGAAAGTATCATATGCCACCATAGCCTCTGCAGGCAGGTAGACTCATTGAGATGTGGCTAGCATTAAGAGGTAGGAGGGAAAAGATGATGGGACCGATTGATACATCAGTGTGGCAAGAAAAGGATGTCATACTCCGTAGACTATGTCAGCTTTTGCTTATTTGCTGTGTATCCTATATTTTTCAGCCACTATTGGCTGGATAGTGTCAGATTTCTGTGATTTACTCCTGCAGAGCTCTTCCACAGTTTATCAAATCTTTCAGCAAAATTCACATTACATCCCTCCCCTGCTCTTCAGCCACTGATGTAACACTAGGTGGCCTTTTTTTTGTTTTAATCTTTATTTCAGTGAAGAATTATTTGATTTCCAGAAACATGCATCTCCTTGATCATATTATTCATAAGCACAGCAGAACGTGCATAAATATAGAAGCCTGTTTATTTCCTTAGATGATATTTATCTCCAGCTCCCATGGACTCTTACTTTCTTGAAAATAAAAGCAGAAATACCTTTGGGCTCAAAGGGTCTTAATTGTGCCTGTTCATCCTTGGGATATGATTTGAGTTTACAGAGAAAGGAAAGAATTTACCTAAAGTAAGGTATATCTAGATGATATATTTCTTATCTTACTGGTGTATTGAGCAAGATTAAATAGACTTCGTATGAAATATGAGACTCAGTAAAAAAAGTGGGAAAGTCAGTAAAAAAGGAAAAGTCGAAAGAGATTTATAATATATCTTAACTCTTTCTTTAGTAGCTACACCTAGGCACAGAATCAGAGGAATTAAGAACAGGAGCAGAGGTCTTTAATGCTGCCTGAAACATTGTGTGTGCTCCAGGATCACACATACAGATTTGAGAATGAGGCAGCTTTCATCCTTACTGTGCCCTACATGGGATCTCCAGGTACACAGATCCTTGTGCTTTAGGCTTGTTTTTCCAGGGCTCTCTTTAATTTTTTTTCAGATCTTGATCAAGGAGGTCTGGGGTCTCCAAAAACAGGTTTTTCCCCACAAAAAAAAATAAAATATTCCAACCTGAGAAACTCCCAAGGGCTTCCTCTGCATTCCTAGATATCCTAGTCAGGCAATTGTAACCCACGCCTCCAGGTTCTGCTGTCTCAGCCCTCGGATCTCTGCCAGATTAATCAGATTCATCAATAGCTAAAAAACCTTTTCTGAAAGTATGACTACAACACACAGGTCTGAGAGCCGAGAGCCAGAGAAAGCCTGGCAAAGGACACTAAGGATGAAGAACCAGGGAAACTTCCAGGGGAAGTTTAGGCTTGATATCAGGAAGAAGTTCTTTACTGAGAGGGTGATTGGCCATTGGAATGCACTGCCCAGGGAGGTGGTGGAGTCACCGTCCCTGGAGGTGTTTAAAGGGAGATTGGATGAGGCTCTTAGTGCCAGGGTTTAGATGATGAGTAGGTGTTGGTGTTGGGTCACAGGCTGGACTCAATGATCTCAAAGGTCTTTTCCAGCCTTGTGACACTGTGATACTGTGTGTGAAGAAAGGTGTGTGTGGTTCCAGCACACAAGCAGCGTAGATTAGAAGCCCTTCATCCAGAAAACACACTATTGAGGGGAAAGAATTTTGAATGGGAAGAGAGAGACAGCAGTTAACCATTACTTACTAACATCATTGAGGCCTTCCAGTACCTGAAGGGGCTACAGGAAATCTGGGGATGGATTTTTTACAAGGACATGGAGTGATAGGACAAGAGGGAATGGCTTTAAACTAGAAGAGGAAAGATTTAGATTTGACATCAGGAGGAAACTTTTCACGCTGAGGGTGGGGAGGCCCTGGCCCAGGATGCCCAGGCAAGCTGTGGCTGCCCCCTCCCTGGAGGTGTCCAAGGCCAGGTTGGTTGGGGCCTGAGGAGCCTGGGCTGGTGGGAGGTGTCCCTGCTCAGAGCAGGAGGATTGGAACTGAGTGATCTTTAAGGTCCCTTACAAAGCAAACCATTCTATTATGATTCCATGATTTTAAGTTTTACCACACAAGTGATGGCACAAAACCTGATATTAACAGGTAAGGGGAGGTCTGTATTTTATTGGGTGCCATATAGTACCTTTGCAGAGCTTATTGACATGGAATAGGGAAGAGAGTGATGTTTGAATAGGTTCAAAAAGACACCAGACAAATTTACACCGGGAAGTTGTATCAGTAGGACATGACTGTCTATATTGAACATCCATCTCAGGAAGTCCCTGAAGAATGAATTACCAAAATGGGAGGCCAGAGAAGGAAATGAATAATATTGCACATCCTCAGCTTTATACTCTCCCATAAACATCTGCTGCTGACCGCTGCTGAAAACAGAAGACATGCCAGGAGGACATTTGATCCTCTGCACTGCATTCCTCCTTCCGTTCTCGTGGCATATTCTCCATCTTTAAAAGGATCATCTATGAAACCTGTACAAGGTCTGTGACCCATTATTGTTTTCTGAAAAGCAATATAAAGGCTTTACGTATCTGGGTAATTCAGACAAATTTCTTAGTCACACTCTGCTTCTCTCCTCATTGTTGGCTAGTGTTCCTCTTGTAGTACACCAGTATCTTCTCAAGATTTCAGGCCATTCCAGATTTGCATGGCTTATGTTTTCTACCTTCAAGTCTTGCAATGAGTTTCTTGCAGTTTTAGCACGATCCTCTCCTAAAGGCTAATGCCTCTTTCCCCTTCCATCCTCCCGAAGACTTCTCTCTCTACAGGTCTTTCTGAGGTTTACATGCTGACTTCAACACCTGGCTTCTTCTCTTCCCCCCTGGGATTTATCTTGCCTCATCAAGACCTTGTTCTGCACAGAGAATTTTCAGAAAAAAATTGCTCTAACCAGGCAGCAATTGATCCTTCTTTCTTCCTGAGCCTGGTATAACCCAAATACAGGCAACCATTAATGCCGAGTCTGTTCCTAGGCAGAGGCACTAATAGCATTGACTCCTCCCTTAGCCTATAGAGTGTCAACTTAGAGCCTGGTAGAAGATTATCTTAACACTAAAAGATAAAAGCAGTTCTGAGAAAGAAACAAAAAGACATATCTGTTCCCCACACAAAATTCAAAATATAATCATCATCATACAAAACTAAAGCTTGCCTCTACTTGCAGCAGCAATATTTGGGCATGAACAGTTGCTATGGGGCCTGATCCAACTCCCATGTAAGTCAGTGGGAGCCTTTAGTGGGAGTGAAACCACAACACTTGGTTATTTTTTGGAATGTTAACATTATATGCTATAAAACGATATTTTCGATATAAAGCCAAGCAATGTCAGGGACAGACTGATTCTTGAACAGGGACCCTCTGCTACCATACTGAAAATAAGTACAATTCATTGTAAATCTGTTTGTTATTCCTAGTGTAAAAATAGATCAGTCCAGCCAGTGGGATTAAGCACTCCATTATTTCTTGGCTGGTTTCTTTATTGTTGTTGTTGTTTTGCAATAGTTTTCCTGTTCTGTTGTTACAGATGAATTCTGATAAATATTTATTCTTGCAGTTGCCGTAAACGTATTGCTTTCCTGGTGGGGCACTGCACAGCTCCAGATGTGCTGAACTGAACAAAAACAAAGAGGGCCCCAAGTGTAGCCACACAATAGAGAGGGGGCAAAAGGCTTGTTGCATCTTTAAGAAGTCACTGCGTGTGGCTTTGCTGAGCACAGCCGCCTCGCATCTTAGGTATGTTTGACTTGGCCACAGCTGAAAACAGTCAGGATGAAGAATTACAGACAGGAAAAGGGTAAAAACTTGCCTCTGGAAAAGTCTTGATTAAGTTTGAGAGCAATTCTCCTTACACCTACAAAAATCGGACTCTCTGAGCCGAAACTACCACAGTTCGTACCCAAGCCTGTCACCGTTCTTTGGATGGGTGGTAAAAGTGCGCCACGAGTGTTGTCTGCACAGGGAGCTCTCCCAGCCACTGGTCCCTGACATTGGGACAAGTTTAGTTGAGCAGAAGGGACCCAGGGTGCAGGGCAGGAGGTGTGGGCATCTTGGGACACGCAGAAAAGTTGCTGTGAGCATCCGGAGACTTCCCAGGGAACTGACATCAGCACTGGGGTGCTGCCATCAGCCTTTCCTCTAGCACCTCTGGACAGGTGCAGCCAGTGTGCATGAAGGGACTTGTGTCATTATCCTCACCACCGGGTATGATTCCCCAAAATGCTTCACCCTCCCCAGCTGCTGCTGTTCACCTGCCTTCTTTCCTAGCTAGGTCATTCCTGCTTTTCTCCCTTCAGCAGTCCCACTTCTGGCAGGGAGAGGAAATCGCTTTCCCTGCAGAGCCTGCTGGCTGTAAGAACAGCAATGGGGGCAGCAAGAGCTGTGTCACTGAAGTAAGTCTTCCTGCACAAGATCCAGCTGTGTGAAGACATGGCGCGAGAACAAGCATGCTGTCCCCGGGTTACACACAACCACAACTTGGGGAGGAGTGGCTGGAGAGCTGCCTGGCAGAGAAGGACCTGGGGGTGTTGGCTGGCAGTGGCTGAACATGAGCCAGC
This sequence comes from Neomorphus geoffroyi, assembly GCA_033558235.1. NCBI lineage: Eukaryota > Metazoa > Chordata > Aves > Cuculiformes > Neomorphidae > Neomorphus > Neomorphus geoffroyi. The sequence goes on from JAUMJM010000038.1 coordinate 13,682,381, forward strand.
AGTGGCCCAGGTGGCCAAGTGGGCCAATGGCATCTTGGCCTGTGTCAGACACAATGTAGGCAACAGGAGCAGGGAGGTGATTGTGTCCCTGTGCTCAGCGCTGATGAGGCCGCACCTCGAGTGCTGGGGTCAGGTTTGGGCCCCTCACTCCAAGAAGGACATTGAGGGGCTGGAGCGCGTCCAGAGAAGGCAACGAGGCTGGTGAGGGGCTGGAGAACAAGTCCTACGAGGAGAGACTGAGGGAATTCGGGTTGTTCAGCTTGGAGAAGAGGAGGCTGAGGGGAGACCTCATCCCTGTCTACAACTGCCTGAAAGGAGGCTGTGACCGGGTGGGTGCTGGGCTCTGCTCACAAGTGACAGTGATGGGACAAGAGGAAATGGCCACAAGTTGTGCCAGGGGAGGTTTAGACTGGACATTGGGAAGAATTTCTTCCCTGAAAGGGTGGTCAGGGATTGGCACAGCTGCCCAGGGAGGGGGTGGAGTCGTCGCCCAGGGAGGGGGTGGAGGTGTTTAAAAGACGAGTGGATGAGTTCCTTAGGGACAGGGTTTAGTGGGGAGACAGGCACGGTTGGACTCGGTGATCTCAGAGGTCTCTTCTGACCTTATGATTCTATGATGCTATGATTCATTTTCAACAGTCCACCTGGCTTCTCCGGTCTTGATGATATGCCTGATCTCCTTGACGCTGTTCCCACCAGAGAAATGTGTGCTGACTTACACGCACCCAACAGTGAGGTAATTCAGGCTGAAACTGTGTTTACCTCAACGAAGAAGATAAATTCTTCCTTTTGCCTTTTTATGACAGATGAGTGACACACTGACAATTTGCGGGCAGAACAGACTTCCGTGGACTTTTGGGTGCCTCGAACATGACTTGCAGTAGAATTTGAGCAGCGGTAGATCAGAGTTAGCATCAGCTTATGGAGATCAGACCTGAGATGTAGCCACCTGCCCCCTCCAGACCCAGCTGAGCAGGCCTAGCTCCCCTCTGCTGGCCTGAACACTAAGTTCGTAATCCATCAGGAGCACCCTCCGCAGAACACAGGGACCTAGGGAGGCAACCTACAGCATGTGTAAAGCAGCATTTGTTCTTGACCTGACCAAGCATATTAATGAGAAGGAAAAATAAATTCCCAGCCTTCATTATTAATACACATCACTCGGCTGCAGAAACCTATTTTTTTTTGTCTAAAAAGAGGAGCAAGGTCAATGCCTTCTCTCTGTGGCATTTCTTGATGTTTTCCAGTGCCTTTTTGAAACAGCAATAGCCAGGTAGAGTCATTCCCCCTCTAAGCAAATGCTATCCAACTGTTTGTTATATGAACAAGGTGACTGATGGATGATCTTCTAAAAATAACTCATTTACTGTTTCCTCATGCACATATACATTGAAGCAGGAAACGGGCTTCCAGAACACGAAAGCAAGATTTGCTTGCTTATCTCATTGCATTCTAATGTGATTTGACGTAAATAAAAGACAGCTACTGGCTTTGTTATCTTAATTATTCTGTACAGTCATCATAGAGCAGGATTGCACTGCATGATTAAACATAAATCTTATTGGCTTGCAAATTAACATAATTCCAGAAATTGCACATAATTCAGGAAATATTTTTTCTAATGGCCTGTCCTGACTTAGGACAGCTTTGTTCAGACCTATGTCACATAATGGGATAAGGAGAGATCCACAGATAATATTCACCTTGTATTCAGGAGCTGCTTGTCTGTTCTTCAAGTATTTTCTGCATATCTCTTAGCTGGGGGTTTTGGAACTGCTGTGACTACAAATGGTTGAGTTTTATGATATGCAGTGAAATTAGGATTCAGTGCAAAGCATGTGGGAATCCTTCTACAAGCCTGGATTTGTCCTATGTACTTGATCTCTCTAATACTTTTTAGAGAAGCTAGCAATGAAACACTGTGATACTCATTGAATAACTGTGGAGTTTAGGAGGAGAACAGTTTGTGCCTTGTCAGGCTGTACAGTTTTAAGATGTTTTGTTTTCATGTATTGAGAATTACAGTCTTTCAAGTATTAGTCGTGGGTCAACTGGAGCTTAATTTTGGCTAAGCTGAAGGAAAATGGGTGATAAGCAGAGGAAAGTAGAAACAGACCTGGATGTTTATTTGATTTTTGAAAATGTCAGAAAATTCAAATTATTCTGAGAATTTCTGCAAAGGAAAGATTAAATTCTGCCAGGTCCAGAAATAATCCCCTGTAAATGTACCAAACTCATGTGAGCCAAATTCACATGAGCCAACTTTTACTTGCAAACTCTTCCCTCAGAAGTGTTCTCACCCTTCCAGTATTTTTCTTTTTAAATACTATTTCCACTAAAAAGGCTAGAAAACATTTGCCTTTTCTGATTACACATATGTGGTGGTGTGATGCATTTTGATGATGGTTTTTCGAATATTCATGACAGACAGTCCCACCCTCTAGGCTGCAAGTCTCTTTGATTTCAGGTGAGATTTTGCCTCATGGTGAGACCCTGGGGTGTTTGGCTCATCGGTTGCAACTTAATCAGCTAAGAAAAATCTGAATTGGTAAAAAGCAGGAATAATGACACAGCCTGCATAACAAGTACGTTTCAGGGCGTATATGTAAGAAATATCACTCCCTATAATAATAGTCAATTGATGTTCTGTATGCTACTGTGTCATTCAGTCACAATAAAAGTCTCCAGGAGGATCTCAGGTGATGTCCTCAAATGTCAAACCACTCCAGCAACTGTCACTGAGAGAAAGCTGAGGAAAGTAAATTTCCAGCATTCTATGGGACTGAGTCCTCAAAGAGTTTGCATCCATGCAAGACATTCCACAGATCTCTCAGAGAGCTTTGAAATCAGCTTCCTGTGCCTGCACATCCACATCCCAACATCCATGGCAACCTGAAGGCACCCCAGTGATGTCAGGTAAATGTCACATGGACTCAAGGATAGGCCAGTAAGGAGACCACTGTAGCAGTTATTGACAGATAATGGACCACTTAAGATAAAAAAAGTCGTAGACTGGAGGATTCAAAACTGGCCCACAGAACTGTATGAAACAACTATGTAATATTTCCAAGGTTTGATAAGAAAGAAGCACCATGGTATGAAACGATTTTGTAAGATGCCATTAACTCATCCAAGTAGCTGAAATCCCCCGCTTTGGGCAAAGCAACCCCTTGCTGAATGTCTAGACTTCACTAGTGTGGACCAGCGAACTTCAATCTGGTGTATGCACTGCATCTCAAGCTTGAGCAAGGTTTCTCAGTGAAGCTATTTTGAATGATTTCTTAATTAAGGTCAAAGACCTAGAGGAGAAGTCTTCTCAGGGAACAGTAAGGAGTAATCTTAATGAAACCAGATGGCACAACATATATCTTCCCTTCTCTTACAGAAATGTTATACAGCATCAGAGATTCATTCTCACTTTTCTGATAAATATTTTCTGTCTCAATGCTGGGCAAAAAGCCTCCAGTCTGTGAGACTTGTAAGGTGGCTTTTAGCCACCAAAGCTACTGGCATTTCTTTAGAGCATTTTCATTTTCTGAACAGCATAAATTATGTCACTTATTGATTGCCAAATGTATTTCATGATTTCAATAACCTCCAGGGGACTGATTAAAGCTGAAATACTTTGGCCAATTTTAAAGGAAATCTAATAATGTTTTTAAGTCAGCCTTGAAACACATGATTCTTTATTAACCTAATAAGCCTCCATTATCCCATTCCCAAAGTTCTATTCAAGCCCTGTATTTAGTGTAAAGTAGCATGCACTGGTTAATTAGAGCATATTATCTTGGATGAAAATGCTGAATCTTATTCTGCAGAGTCAGTGCTTGGAGAATTTGTTAATACCCTGCATGTACCCAGATTGGTTCTTATCTGAGCCTTGGCATGTGTTAGCGGTGCAATTACCTACTTGCAATTGCTGCCTGCTACTTGGCAAAGAGGAGTGCTGAACAGAGGGCTGTTTCACGGAAGATAGAACGTGACTCATTTTGATTACTCAGTCATGTCCTCTCCTACTTACGCGTGCACAATGGGAAAGTCTGATGGTGCCAGAGAAAAGAGAAGCAGCATGTGCTCAAGCCACTTCTCTTATTTACCATTTAGTTGTATCAAACCTAAGAGGCCAATAATTGTAATATAACAAGAGCAAGCAAGAAGACCTTTCACCTTTGCACATTTAGAAGGCACATCTGGATTTAAAGGGAAATGACAAGTTTAATATGGCAAGAAGTAAAGGATACAGATACCTCAATTTCATTTCTGTTTACCACAGTTTGCACTCAGCTTTTCTGGTCTTTGACTTTCTTTTAGTGTAGCAAAAAGGACAATTTTTGTCCAAACGGCATCCTGCTTTAAATTAGTGTATTATATTAAAAGTGCATTTATGAAACAAGCTGTTCCTAATGTAGTCTAGGAATATTGAATAGACAGTGCATGTCGGTTAACATGTGTAAAGCCTTCTAGTGACTTGATAGCCCCAGTCCCATACTGAAGTGACAGGGGCCTATGGAAGTCTACTGAAGCTCATAGAATTTCAAAACCATCCATAACAGACATATTCCATTATTTTAAAAGATTTTTCTTTGATCTGCTCACCAACCATGTCCAATTTTCGTACTGAAAAGCGTATTGTTATATTCAAAATTTTGCAGCACTAAAAATTTCAGAACCAAAAATTTCAGAACCAAAAATTCAGAAGTAAATCGTTTGCCTCTATAATAATCTATTCTGATTGATGGTCTGTTCATTAAAACATTGTTATGGATTTACGACCTTAATTAATTTAGTACTTCTCTCTTAAACTAATGTGAAATTATTTCAAAAACTGGGAAATTATTTCTATTTCCATTAAAAGTTTCATTCCATCCCCATAAGGTTTAGACTAATGGTGTCATTTCAAACGCACGCATATTTGTGCTTATACATCCGACAAACTTCTGACAACGGCACAGTAACGGAGGAGCAATATTTAAAGCGAACATCGAGGCAACGTATCTCACACCCTGCTATCACTCAGCATACACAGTAGAGGTTTAATCTAGAAAAGAGAATAATAAATCTCTCTGCCCTTCATGATTTTAAAATAGTCTATTTCAGTTCTCGTGGCATCAGTAGTAGTACAGCAAGTAAAACAGTAACAGCTTCAAAATCATAAAGCGTAATATATTATTTTCTAGAACTTTCTGAAATGGAACACTTTATTAAAAACAATCTCAACCCTGAGTTACTGGGAAAGGCCCCTCAGACAGTGACCACACAAAAGACAGATGCTTCTCGACCTTCCACTACCGTGCCATAGCTGTTCCAAAACCTTCTACAGTAAAGCTTGTGCCTCCCACTGCTGAAACCGCTTTCCTCACTGTCTAAATCCCGACTCCTGAGCCATTTCGTGGATCTTTTTTCCCCACCCCTTGCAAAAAACGTGCACTCTCTCTCTTCATCGTTTCCTCCCATAAGAGTCCCCAGTCTAAATGGTGCTCGCGATGAGGGAAGAGACCAACAGACAGGACACAGAGCCACTTCCAAACCAGGGGGTGTGCGTGAGGCTTGGAGTGAGGTCTGAGAGTAGAAGTCAGCTCCACTACAAGCACTTAGTGTGGCAGTGAGGCTGCAGCGATGAAGGCTGAGGACCCATGCCTATCACATGTGAGCAATATGCCTTTCCTCATGCGGTTTACTTTGACCACAGCGTTATCAGAGCGTGCTCACAAAAGCACACATAGCAAAGCGGATCACGACTGCCAGCCAGAGAGGCAGTGCCGAAGGGCACGAGGGAGTAATCCTCCTGGAAGCTTAGCTGCCACCACCACAGCACATGGGCTGAAAATCTTTGGACAGAAAGTAGAACTTAAGACACTTTCCAGTAAAAGAATAATCAGAAAAGCTTGGCATTTTCTTATTTCAATTGAAAATTGTCTTTTTTTAGAGAACAAAAATTGTTGACCAACAAATTGCCCACAAAATGTAATAACATTTTTCATTAAATAAAACTTCTGATCACTGTTTCATGAGACTTTATATATTACGTGTCTTCAAATTTCTTTTTAGCACTGTTTTTTTGTCTAAAACCATTTTCTTAGTGGAAAAGGGTAGAAGTTCTCTGTAAATAAGAACATTAAAACATGATTTCAATAAAAAGGATGCATAAAATTCTACTCAAACAAATCCATTTTTATCTTTCAGAATGGAAATAACTTCAATAATTCTAATTCTTTTTCCACAAAATTATTTCCCCTTTTTTCAGCCATCTGTAATTATAATGATAACTTGCAGGTGTTTCCTGTTAAGTTGGTAATAACTGTGTCCTGGGATAATAAAGCTCTTGGGTTTGGCCCATTTATCATATTTAAATTATAATTTAAAGGTGCATCCTGTTTACAGGGTAATAATTATATATGGGTCCAAACAAACTCCTCGGGAGCCAGTCCAGTCTATTGTGTTATGTTGGGCTGGAGCCGGGGCTTGAAGGGAATCCTAGATTGGTAATGCCATAGGTAGTAAAACTTGACCCTGCCCCATCACAAAAAATAAAAATAATAAAAAAATGTTAATGTTTCACTTATTTTAGGAAATGAAAAATAAACCAGCCTCCAAAATGAGTGATCAAATGATCTTAAAACCTTCTGTGTCCTTCCAGAGGGTCTCGTGCCACTGTTTGAACACGGTCCCCTGGCTCTGGGGCAGCAATGCGATAGTTGCGGTCGAAGGCCGCCTGACTCAGTCTCCCACATTCCTCCTTGCCTGGGATATTAAAGCGTGCCCCTCCTTCCGTCAGGAGTGAAAATCAAGAAGGCTTAAAAACCCCAAAAAGACAACCTGGAGAAGGAGGTCGGCTATTAAACTATGGCAGACAATTGCATTACAGTGAGATCTGGGGTTTCCTTGCAAAGCTCTCCACCTTGCCCCAACCCCTTACACTGATATGGGCCAAAATTTCCAGCTCTTTGCCCAGCGCCAGCTCCCTTCAGCCGCCTGGGGCTTTCCACCTCAGTTGCTTAACAGCCTGCGGAACCTCGTGCAGTGGGACAACAGTCATTCCTTTGTCAAGGTCAAGACTTAGGGGGCTGGGGAAGAAATTTGGCTTGTCCTGTGTGCATAGGAAAGTAACAACTCCAGCGCGGAGCACAGAAAGAGATACTAGCATTAAAAAAAATCTCTAGAAAAATAAACTCCAGAAATGATTGGTGCAGTCACTTACATTGTGGCTTTGCTTCAGTGTGGGACTGTTATTTCTTAAGAGCAAAATAAGCCCCAAACATTTTTTTCTCTCTCGCTCGCTTTTTTTTTTTTTGCTACATACTGCACAGTATGAGTAATTCAAGAGGAGAATAAAGGCTGGCATTGTATAGCACACTTTCTCATGCGCACACAAACCTCCTTCCAGCTTACTGAAGGAATCAAAGGGTGGAGGGAGTGTCCAGAGTTTCATGTAAATGACATCTTTTTTTCTTCAGTTTTAATGCCACCATAAACTCAGTGTGATGAAGCACTGATGAATAATGAGCCCATGACACATCATACTTTTAGAACAGCTCATATATTTGGCAACACCAGGCCCCATTGGGGTCATTTCCCCCACCCCCCCAACTCAGCCATGGATTTCTAAATACTTTGACCATAACTAAGAAATGCAGCTTTATTTTCAGTCTTTGGGTGAACACTGAGCATCCTCACAGCTCACACCAGTTGCTCTCTCTTTAGGATGCTGTGAGGCAGCGAGGTTCTCTCTCACCATCCAAACAGGTGCCATGCACTTGCAGAAGTCTCTGCTCTGCGAGACTCCATTGGGAATTGCCAGTAGGGCTGATTTGTTGCCCTCACCCAGCCTCACCAAGCATGTAGCTGTCATCTTCCCTTAAGCAGCCTTGTGATGACACTGAGTAGAGAAATCAAGACAGCCTTGTGTAAAAGATACGGCTTCTTCTTCATCAAATGACTTGGAGAAAGCTGGGGGTTTAACTCGCACTTTATTGAGAAGAGTGTTGGGTTTTGGCGTAGTGTTGGCCTGGATTTCTTGGTAGCGACTAAAGCTGTAACCTCCGGATTTAAAACTGCCTAGGCCAGAAGCAGTAGATAAGTCAGAAGTCACCAACTGTGACCTCGCTGCGAGAGAGGGACAAGGAGCTACATGGCCATGTGAAAAACTAACAGCCTTGGCTGTGGATCTTCTGCAGCTGCAGTGCTTCCATTCAACCTGCCAGTCCTGCCCCCACAGCAAGGGCTTTTCAGCTCTCCCTGGCAAAAGGGAGGACCGGGGCAATCTGGCACAGACGTGTTGGAGATTTCAGTCCTAACTTCTGGTTTGACCTCAGAAGTGTTTGTGTTCAGCCGGCAATGTAGATTTCACCAGCTGAGGACACCCTGAATGGGGAGGCGGAAGAAAACGTAACGGTGCTAGAGGCGTAGTATGAGCAAGGTGTTTTCCCAGGACACAGACAGCAGTTTTTAAGCTTGGCAAAAAAGGCTATCATTTAGACGAAAAGGCTTGCTTGCTTATTCTTCATCATCAGTACCTGCAGGATAAAGTTTTGTCTTATAAAAATCATTTGTGGCGTCTAGCTAAATGTACAAAGTTCTCTTTCATTTTTCTTTTCTATTTATCACTTTGCCTATGTTGAGAGATGGGACAATTTTTTTTAAATGCAATTTATCCCAGTAAATTTGTGTAAATTTTCAAATATGAAAAAGGGATTTTTCCTACTCTCTCAAAAAGTCCTTGATTTTTATGACTGAGGCTTTCAAAGCAACAAAGGGAACAGGGCATAAGGAGTCTATGTTAATCTTCATTGCTTTGAAAAAACATGTAAACATACCAGTTCAAAATCACACCGTTTCTCCCCCCGCGGGGGAAAGAATTCTATAATACTTTCTGCAAGGCTTTGTAAGCTGAAAGAGGTGCCATCAGATATTCAGGCTGTCAAGAAGATGATAAGAATTTGGATATTGCCAGATATTGCTGACAAACCCTGTGTATTCCCTTCATTTCCAAAGTCATCACCAACCTGCATTCAGGTCTGCACACGACACTAGCACAAACGAATGCCGTTTCTCAGTTACATTACGCTTATTTCCCTGGGTGACAATCTCTCCCTGGGCAAGATAAGCCCCAGCCACGCAACACACGTTTCACAGCATTCGTGCTGGAAACCAGTCAGTTTATGCTGTAGTCAGGGGGTTTGAGTTACATGGAATTCAGAAACCGGGATGAATCAACCCATCTTATCTCCCCAAAAAAAGCCATTATCAGCAATTTTCTCACTTTCACAACAAAGCTCCAGAAGGTGAACGAGCCAATTCCGGACTCAGAATGATCTCTTTTTCCCTCCTTTTTCTTCAGGCAAGTTATACTGAGGATCTGAAATCAGGAACGAACCAAGTTTCTCCAAATTGACTTTCCTGGCAAAAAATGTAGCAGTGCTAGGGAAACCACATTGATTGAAATTAATTCCTCTGGGGATGCATTTCTTGTGGCAGAAATAACAATTCCTATAACTTTTATCAGTCTTTTCACGTCAATAATTTATATTTCAAAACTTACTTAAAGCCAAGGTTGTGTCTGAGGCTAATTATTTGTTTCTAGAAACAGATAAAGCTAAAAGCATGCTGATAATCTGCTTCTAATCTCTCTGTACCAACCTCCTTTGGTCCCATACAAATCTTCAGGTCAATGATAAATTTGGCAGCTCTGTTTACAGTATTGGCTCAAAATCAGCTGATCTGAATGCTCTTTTTAAAACAAAACCAAAACCAACTCCTTTACAAATCACACGGACACCACTCACTCCAGGCTGCTACTGCTTAGGCTGAAAAAGGGTTAAATCCCAGTTTTGCAAGATCACATTGAGTGCTCCCATTTTATTTGCCTCCTTGATTTTATGTTAGACACATGCCTGTGCTGAAACTACAATACAGTCAGTGTCTCAATCTCTGACAGAGATAAGGCTTTCATCCCTGTTATTTGTGTTCAGACTTTTTCAAACGATTTTTAGCAGAGGAAAAATAACAGTTCTGGCTTGGGGGTGCTTCAGAATCACCCAGCCTTTTGAGGGATATTTTGGGGTTCTGCTTCTGGCTGTTTCTCCACAGGGACTACATCTTTTCAAATAGGTTTCCAATGACTGGTATGGGAAATACGCTAGTCTGTAGTAATAGTGATGAAAACTCTACGTTCAGCCCAGAGAACGTGGCTCAATATTTTCAGAGGAGCAGCAATTGAGTGGAAGGAACGTTAATCTGATCATATCAGCCAAAGCGTGCAAGCTTTCAGCTCAGCATGGTGGCAGGACGGAGACACCATTCCATGTTACCTGCAAAGCTCTACTAGAGGAGTTGTCTTTAACTATCATGGACATTAAGCTTTGTCTGGATCTGAATCCAGACCTGAGCGGTTGCTTTTCGACCTCTTTTCTTAAAACTTTTCTTGCAAGGACCTCTTTTCAGAGTATTTATTATCTTCAAGTACTAGAGAGCCTGGAGAGCCTGCGGAGAGATTCGTATCTTTTCCTGTGCTGCACCCCCGGAGCCCTACGTGCCCTGAGCAACTTAAATAAGGGGAACTCCAAACTTCTTTTTCACCTGTGATGTGTTAGCACTAGATGTTGAAGTAACAGTTTTTCCATCTCTGAGTATCCTTATCTTTAGTCTTCAGCTACCACCTTCTGCTGTACAGCATTTTACATACATTTTTCTCATAATGTCTATTATTTGAAGTCATCTTTTCCCAGTGGGTACCTAACATTACACACAGCATCGCACACAATTTGCTTTTTCTTTGGTAAGGATGGGTGGTAAACAATAATTTCATAGGGGTGACAGAAGTAGCCTCAGAGCTTACTTCTAGAAGATTAGGGAATTCACACACTTAATGAACTTGTCCTGGTCATTTGCATAAAGATTTGGAGATTAATTAGTAATTTTCTGATTCAAATTCCATGAAGCCAGTAAAGGCCATAAAGAATCAAAGACAATAAAGATATAAAAGAGCACCTACTGCCAAGGTATTATTGTCCTTTTTTTTTATTAGAGTCCAATCAATGTTTTAATTTCTTCTCCACTGCATACAAATAAACGTACCATGATACGTCTTTGCAAAGACGGTTTAACAGAACATCAAATCATCAGTATCAATCAATCCATTTATTTCAACTGAGTTATGTAAGGAATTAATTTTGTACTCATAGACTCAGTAATCTGAGACTGCAAACCAGTGCCCTGTCACTAAACCACAGCTGCAGAGGGAGAGACTGGGCTTATGATTGGCAAAGTAAGAACTAGCAAGTTTCAACCGTCCGATGTATTATGAACATACTTGGATTTAACGTATTTAGGCTGGCTCTGCATAAGCCATAAAGTACTCTGACAGCAATTGTACACGCAAATCAGACAAGGTTACCAGACAGCCACAAGCACAGAAATCTTTTTTAGCTGAAAAAACCCATCTTGGCCATTTGTCTGCAATAAAGTCTTATAGCCAAGTCAGAGCTACTCCTGCAGCTCATACGGGGACATCCGCGCACCACGGGTAAGTCTCACCGTGCATTTGCAAATCACTGATGCAGCACGTGCACAGGGTAAAGTCAGTCTCTGCATAAGTCACACATGCTTACACCTCTCTAGGAAATCCCAGAGAGATGGGAGTCCTGCCCTCAACCCTGTCCAAAACAGCTTGACTTTAGCTCTCCTACAAAGTATAACAAATAGATGGCCTTTGTCAGATGCCCTGGAGGGCAAATGCAAGCTAATAAAAACTTGAGTCCACACAGATAACATATAATTGTAACTGGGTTTTAGGTAATGGTCTTCCAGACTATCTCATTATTCTCTTTGAACAGGCTTTGAATTATGCTTTTTCAGTTTTAGATAAAAGTGAACCACTGGTTTTGCAGCATTAGCAAACGAAGTTAGCTTGAATAGTAAGAATTAATGTGTGCTTTGATTTCATCATTTCTCTTTAACCTTGAAGTCAGCAGGCAGGCAGCAGAACCAATTTTTCCCTCCTCATGTTTTCTTTCTCCAGCTGTGTTTCTTCATTCTCCTCCCTCAGCCACTGGCTTCTGTTTTGTCCCTAAATAACTGGTTATACCAAGTTTTGACCATACTGCATTTCCTTGATTTCTAATTTCAGTATTTGAGTGTGAGTATTTGATCAGGATGGAGTCCAAATACCTCTGTTGGTGGTGACATAACCAAACAGTTGTTCTTATTGTGCTTTTTCTTAATCTTATTTTAAAGCCATTTTAACAGCAATTAGTGGAAGTGCTCTGTAATGAAGTCAGAATAAATCACAACGATCTCCATTGCCCTACTGAAAGCAGAAATACTCACCGATTTGCTTCTGGTCTGATGGTTTACATGAAGCAGAAGCAATCTCTGAGGAGCTCTCACATGTTCTGCTTTATCCTCGAGTAGAAATGGCACCCCAAGCAAACCTTAAACCAGCCATTCCCAATCATGCTGGACTGGGAGGTCTTCGGCAGTCCTGAGGTGAACTTAGCCTCACATAAAACTGATGAGTCTGCAAGACCTTGGTTAGTACAGCTACCCAGGACAGCTGTAAGTCGTGCACTCAGCCCCATCAAGTGGTCTGAAAAACAGTGATCTACAACAGTGCGGTGCGTAAGTTTCCACTGTAGAGGACAGTGATCTTCTGGCGGAGGGGGAGGATCGTACATTACATCTCCTTTCTTATTGTCTCCAGACCTACAGTGCGGGTGTAACACGGACAACTTAGATGAGAATGCAGCCTGATGCCAACATTGCTGCAAAGGCAATGTGTGACATATGCACAGGTGATATGTGCAGCAGTCTGCATTATACATGATTGGCATATAGACTAGATGTGTCTTTGTGTTCATTTATCGCATAGTTCACACGTGTTGGTCCACCCCTCGCTCCTCTCTCTGCTTTGGTCCAAAGAGGACGCGTGAATGATAACAGTGGTAGAAGCTGCAACATGAGCACCATAAGGTGCCAGTGCTATCTTTTGCAAGGGCCCCACAATCTCTTTGCTTCCTTCCCAGTACATTCTTCGGAGGAAGAGGGAGGAATCACTGTTCACTGGGACAACTCCTAACTCTTGTCAGATGAAGTGTAACATAGGAAGTTCTTTTCTGTGGCTCAGTTCCTTAGCTAAAACCATTCTGCCAGAGAGCCACACATCAGCAAGAGGCACTGTGCTACCCCAGCCTAGTACCCAGCTCCAGGATGCCCTCCCAGGCCATGCTTATGCCAAGAGCTGGAAAGCAGATGCAGGAACTCGTGGGGCTCATGTCGAACCTGCAGCTATGTCTGCAGAGCTGCACAGGCACAGTCTCGAGGCTTGGCTGGTGGGCAAACACTTCACTCATCTGTGTTACTAATCTGATAGCAGGTCCGCAAGGATGCATCTGCCGCGCTCCAAATGATAGCCTCGCAGAGAGAAGCTCAGCCCCTGTAAGAGCATAGTCCAGGCTGTGCTTGCCGGCCACAGGAAGAGCACCCATGCTTTTGTGCTTGACCCGTTGGCCTAACAGCCGTTGGCGAAAGATAGAAAAATGCTGTTGCACAAGCAAGGCTGATGCAGGGCTCACAAAGCCCTGACCTTCAGCAAGGGTAGGTGAGGTTTTCAGCCTGCCTTGCTTAGCTCATATGCATGTATGAACAGTTAGAGGCTCGTCCAAGGGAATTCGAATCCTAACCAAAGGCTCAGGTGTAGGAAAGGTGAAACCAGTATGGCTTTGTTCTTCTCACCAGCACGGCTTTGTTCTTCTCACCAGCACCATATTTCCTCCCCACTGTTCATGATTATTTACTAACTTCCACCACCTGAGGGAGAATTTGGGGCAATCATCAGTGACCCCTGAAATGTCTGAAATTTTGGGGCTGTTTATCAGATTTCGCCTTGACTTCCCTTTACTTCTCTTTATTTTTCCTTTCCAATATTTGTTTGAAAAGGTGTTTTGGCAGGATTTACAATTCACAAAGCCCTACAGACTTGGAGGAAAAAAGACATTCGGGTGCTACTTATGAAATTCCTCATTTCTAAACGTCAGTGGATTAAAGTTTCTGCCCTAATGATCAGTGTGAGTGCTTTTGTGTAAAACTTTGAATAACTTTATTGATTACATTCTGTACAGCACAAGCCTCTGGACTCTTATTCTTACTTTTCTTTTCTAAAAAAGCTTCTATAAAGACATACAGTACCGCAATGGATTAGTGCATTAGCCCTTGCCTTTGCAGACTTACTTGCAATCCAGACAGGATTTGGATGAAGAGAGCCTTACTGGGCTGGTTTGTGCTTCTCAATGGAAAATATTTCCATACTAAAAAAAACAGAAGACATAACATTTAGCACAATTCAGCTTATTCGATAGTTTTTTATGCGCTGAAGCACAAGGATAGCTACAAAAACACCACCACCACTCAGCACCGAGGTGCTTCGATAGAACTGTCTCAGACCTAGGACAGTTTTCATAAAGAGCTTTCTCAGAAAAAGAAAAGAAAGCACTTTGGTAAGGCTGAATGGGAGACTCCAGCTGGCATGACAGAAGTTACAGGTGAAAAATTAAGTTTGTTGGCAGAATGCTTGGGTCTGGCAGAAACACCAGTACACTGCCCACAATTTTCTCTTTCCGCTGACAGTGTCTCCATAAATGTTTTGTTCCTGATGTCTCCCTTCACAGGGCTCTTTCACATAAGCAAATAGATGAGAAAAGGAATACAGGCTTTAGTTTTAAAATAGTCTACAGTACTTTCACTCTGTTTTTAGAAAGGAAGCAGGATTTTTGTCTAAAACCAGACCCTCCACCCTCCCTTTCTACCCTCCCTTGTCCTTTCCACCTGTTTAGATGTTTTCACAGTGGGGTAACACATTCATTGCCTCCAGACCAGGGCTCAGCTGTCAGGAATGGAAAATAAAACCAAAGTTTGCAGGGTATTTTTAGCCCGGAGAAAATAAAGCAGTTGCAAATACCATACACCCACCAGCTCCTCCGGCTTGTGGAGATCCGTGCCCAGAAAGAAAGGAAACCACAAGACTAGGCTGAACCTATTGACTTGATATCAGTGCCAGGTATTCTGGAGTGACTCACTCAACAATCCCACCCTTCTTTTTCTGTCAGTTTAAAGGTGGCCTCCCCAGAAGTCACATCATCTGGTCTTTCCTATCTTTGTTGCACTGGTGCCTTCACTACCATATACGCACTTAGCTGGCCTCAGTCCATTACCCTCATCCCTTTGTACAACATAATCTGTTGATGACTGGCTAATCAGCAGGTTGCAGATGGGTCTCCTGTTTCCCTCTGATCTCACAAATCTCGAGGGACTGGCCTTCTGAGAAGAGGCAACACATAAGGGGATACAACACTAAACAGATGACACATATTTTAGATCCACCTAATCGCTGCTCCTGGTTTCCAGACTCCCCAAACGCCATTTGTTTTTAACAAATGGCCACACAAGCTGTGGAGATGATATTTTAAAAATGTCTTTGAAAGGTCTGACTTGCCTCCAATGGCATTTGGAGCATGTGTGTCCCTGACAGTAGTCCTCTGTGCTGTCAAGCTGCTCCCACTTCAGGTAAAACTTAAGTATTCTGAAAAATAATTTATAAACAGACAAAAATACAGTTTTCAAGACAGCATGTACTGAGTGGGACGGGTGATTTAAGGGCCAAAAAGAGGAGTATCTAGATCTTACTAGCATCTGTGGTTAGATCTGGGCAACCTTATACTGTAAATTGTAAGCAGAGTTCACGCTTCAGTGTAGCATAGCAGCGACTTCTTCATCGCTGCATTGACTGTTCAGCATCTTGTATGCAAGAGCAATACAGAATGCTGGCAAAACTGTCATAAAAACAGCTGCTGAAAGGAACTTATAAATCCTGAAATAGCCTCTATGCAAATTCTTCCAATTTTCTGTTCCAGTCCCAGGAAAATCTGAAGATTTGGTAGGACATCCCCCACTGCACGTCTCAGAGAGCAGCAAAAGGCATCTCAGCTCAGCTTTGCAACCTGTACACAGTCATCAGATTTTCAATATGAAATAAAACAGGACAGAGTCTGTTGTGCTGCTTTTACACCAAAGGGCTCAGCAGTTCCCACCTGCCCTATTTCACCTTCCAAACCAGAGAAGAGTGTCTATACCCACATATTGTCCGAGAGTGCAATAGCTGACCAGCGCAATGGTAGCAGTTTAACAGTATGGGTGACCAGGTGCCAGGTCTTAGCCCTGTGTTGTAAATACAGGTGCAGTCAGTGAGCGTGAGTTGTGCTGAGTGTGTTGGACCCATTGCATACAGCAAAATATCTCAGCAGTGCATGCATACCGTGTCTCATAAGGACTATACTCATCATGAAGGCATCACAAACAGCTCGGGCTTATACTTCTGTCCAAGAAATCCTGGAAAGAAATATGGCAACTCCTTTGGGAGCCATTGAACTGTCCTCCTCCATCTCCATTTACTTAGTCATCAGCAGAACACTGTTATGGGTTCACTTAGTTGTAGGAGTATTCCCAACAGACCTCCTTAAAAAGCACTTTCTATTTAAGACTGAAAAGCAGCTGCTGATAATGCTGCCTTAAGCTGGTTATTTTGCTTCTGGCTTCTATAGGTTCCACATTTTCTCTAACCAGCCAGCACAAGAAGCATTTTAGCTTCCATTGTTTGGGATTTCCTAAAGTGCTCAGCACTGACCTAACTGATCTCGCTATATCCAACACTAAATGTGAGGGTGTTTTTCCTCTTCCTTTTATTCTTGAGAAGATGGAGCATCAGCAAATAAAAGATGATCTACAAAGCTAAGACCATCATGCATTTATTCCAGTAGCTGACACAGTGCTACATGAATGCTATTTACAGCAAAAGTAATCCCAGTTTATCTTCTACAAAATATTTAGCGTGTTATTTCTGGAAGTTCAAGTAATAAATATGTAATTCAAGAAAAAAGTTCTATTAATTCATCCGTTTTGGGGGGTTGGGGAACAGAGAAAATACATTCCTCAAGCTTTCACTCCTTCTGCGGGGAAGTGAGTAACATATGCCTGGAATTATCTATTAGCAAGGGTATTAACCCTTCCCACATCTGGCAGTATAGCTGCTAATATAAACCTGGGAGCCAGGCTTTTGGCTTCTAGTGAGACTCAGAGGAGGCGCCCTTATCAAGCTGACCCGATTTACTCAACTCGGACCAGGGTGTCAGTAAAGAGCCATCTAGACTACTCTGTTTCAGGACTGCTAGCTTCTCCCTAGAAATCATCAGAGGAAAAAAGAAATTGCAACAAAAGTGAAAACCTGAGCAGCATCAGCCGTATTTTTAAGTGGCAGAATCTCTGTTTATCGAAAGATACCTTTTAATTTTAAACAAAGGTAGTCCAAAACACTGGCTTTCAGTATTTGTCCAATTCTGTGAACTCAGGGCGTCAGTGTCCACTGAAGAATATGCTACAACAAATTAAAGCACACAAGCCCAAAACAAGAAGTCCCAGGTTTCTGTTTTTAAGCTCCAGGGAGCCCACTAAGAAATCCACAGACCTTGAGTGAGTCTATCAACCGCAACAGAAAATATCTATTGTGAAATAAAATTAGCAAAAATCTGCCTACAGTTCATGAGAAAACAGAGCACAAGTTTCTTCAAGAGGGGCTTTTTTTTCACAGAGGATGTTTCTGAGCAGTCTCACAAAACCTTTGGTACAGTTTCCTGTTATTTCAGTATGGAAGGGGGCAGGGGGACACCAAAATAACGGGGCATTTTAGTCAAGGCACACATAGCCTAAGTCCTCTATATGAATTCTGCTTCCACTGAATTTAGTGATACACTCAGTGACTTCAACAGAACCAAACTTCAGCAGACGTCGAGGGCTTCTGAAGAGTCCAGTCTTCATGTCAGGAAAACTGAAGGAGCAGTACATTTTGTAACTTAGGACAGGAGCATTCTGGCTGACTGGAGCTCAGATGTTAGGTTTTCTGTTACACAGTATGAGGAGGATAAACTTTGTAGATAAGGATGAACAGTCCATACATCGTGCACTTACTTCCAGCTGCTAAAAGTGTCCTTTTCCAAGAGCTCTCAGAAGGCATTTAAGGGCTACTCAGCCACAACTTGGATGTCAAAACTGATATTTTGAGGAATCTCAGTTGTTCTCTGGAAGAGAACAGGTTTTTATTGACTTACCCTAGATAGACAGTTGAATCAGATAACTGCGATTGGATTTCTGCTTTCTTGGAAGCCAGGCATTTGCCCTGGGTTGCAGTAACAGCTTCTGGGTACCTGGTCCCACATGTAAGCAGGTAAATAATTGACAGATGGTTTTCTTTGTGCAGCTAAGTAATAACTTTCAACATTATGTCAGAAGAGATTAGGCAGTAGGGGGAAAATGCGTCGAAGAAAATTTTGGCTTAAGCTGCTGTGCCGTCGTTACCCAGCATCCCACACACACCAACTGCAGCAGGCAGATTCCGCCAGTGCCTAAAGGTGCTTGTTGTAGAGGGTGTTTACAGGTGTGCCATTATCAAGTATTGATATAAAATACTACCACAGAAAATCATGTTTAATAGGCTCCAGCTGCTTGCTAAATTCAAACAAAATTCCTGCAGCAAATAGTCAATTTGAAAAACAAGCAGTAGTGGGACTGAACCGAAGGAGCTGAGCATGGAAAGAGCCCTGACTGAATTAAGCTGCAGTTTGAAAAGTATATCAGACGGACGTTTTCCTAGTTTTGTTTTTATGCAGCTACTTGCTCCTGCCAGCACAAGTAGCTGCTGAGACCACAGCCTATCTTCTTTGGCCTTCGTATTCCTACGTGTGCCCATAGACTTTGTTTATGTAAGATCCTAGGCTGTATTTTGGGACTGGCTTATAAAACTCAGTAGTTTGCAGAGGTGTAATAATGTGTTTTATTTCAAAACAGAACTTAAAACAGAAATACAAACACAAACAGCAAAGACTGGCAGCCTTTTCCCCCTCCCACTCCGAAGAGCTGGTTGTCCTGCTTCTCCTCCCAATTTTCTGTTGGCTCAGCACCTCCCCAGCTGGCAAAAATTGAGGCAATTAACCCTTTCTTCCTAAAGCCAAATGATAATAAGATCTAACTGGCTTTCCTCAAAGAAACAGAAAAAGCATTGATCACCAGAGCTGTGCACTGCTCCATCACTCCACAGCAAGCACCCATGCACACAGCACCTGCTCCATGCCAGCGTTCCCTCTGACTACAGCTACAGCAACGCAAACGAAATACAGCCTATGGGACCTGAATGGCTCTTGGCTTTCATCTCGTGGAAGGAAAGTCAGATTGAGAATCCACAGGCTGATTTTTCTAGTTATTCAAAGGGACTGTCGATTGTGGAAGAGGGCAGAGACCTATGCCGGCTTTAAATGAACTGGTTTGGGTACCAGGAGCAGCACAGCTCTGTATTGGAAAAACTCACGATGGTTTTTTGCTGCCGAAAGGAAGCAGAAACAACCTTCAGGAGGCCTGGTACATCAGATTTCATTTGTTTTATGAGAGGATCCTAGTAAGCGCCACCCATGGACAGTGAGGTTCCTCAAGATGCTTTCCCAGGGTAGGGTAGGAATTTTGACCGTGCACCTTGATTTCTATTATTTCCCATAGATGCATAAAACCTTTTAGACTGAGATGTGTTTATTTTATAGGGCCAGTGCAGTTCAGAAAGGATGCTGGCGGCCCTTCTGCATCTGAGACAAAGGCTTTTTGTTGCTCCCAGACTCCATCAAAGTAATAGCCTTGCATCTTCCATCAAAGCTGACTAAAGTTGTTATATTATGGATGTGCATCAGCAAATCACAACAATGAAGACTGAATGCCATTTCCATTCTATCATCTATGAACACAGCTTTTTAGTTGTTCGTAACTCTCAGTCAAATTTTATTGGATCAAAAGTGCCCCTTCTGTTCATTTTCGAGTAACAGGAAAACTGGCACAGCTTACTTGTGCTTTAAAAAGCAAACAAGCAAATGTGTAATTGTGGCTTAGATGCCAACACAAACACTGTGTGTTTGTTGTAATGGCTGGACATAGTGGCAATATATTTTGGTATACTAGTGAAATGTTAGAAGCAGCTTAAGTACGCAGAAAACTGGTTGAGTAGCTCTGAAGTTGGGACAATAGGTTTCATGCACAGTAAAAATTTCCATTACGTTTCTTGGCTTGGTCCAAATCAGGAGGCTAGATGTTGTACATTTGGTAGAACTTGCTAATCATTTTTTCTGTTGTATTTGAAGTACTTTTCATGCTGGGGGTAATCGTGAAGCAAAATAGAAACAAAGAACGCCACGCTCTAAAGGCATTTAAGGTAGTCGGGAACAGTGTACTCTTGGAGGCAAGACTACCCTGAGACATTAGCAGAGCTGCCTTTTCTGTTCCATGTTTGCATTCACCAAGGCTTAATAATACTTTCTAAAAATCTCTTAGGGATACATAAATTTCTGAAGTCTCAAGGTGACCTTCCCATCATGAAATTCAACCTGATGGGAATTGTAGGTATTTGTTGAGCCTGTGCAAAGTGTTCTAGTTCATCATCTTTCAGAATATTGCACTAAAATATTCTTCATGCCATTCAGTATCTTTACAGCTTCTTCCTCTTGTCCCTTGGCAGCAGGAAAGCAGCTGGGACCACCAGCAGCGGTGAGGCTCTTCTGTCAGGATTTAAAAGGCTCCTTACAGACTTCTTAGGATCAAGGGAGGCCATAGCCTTCATTTGTCCACGTATGTTTTTTAATATTTACTTTCACAGTTTCCAAATTGATAGAGCTGAGGGCTTCCAGAAACTTGTCCTGAACTGAGTCCCTCCAATTTATTTCTTAATCCTGAGTTCTGCCCTGTATTTTCTTCTAGAAGTTGGCCGTTCCCTCCATCCAGGATGGTAAAAATGAGATAAACCTCCAAGCACCTTTCCCTTTTCAGCTGGTGGGTGAGAAAGGGTGCAAACCCACAGGAGCAGCAGCACGTGCCCTCCCAAATCCTCTGGCCCCTGTGACAGTGCAGCTGCAACACCACCTGAACTCACGGGTCCATGGACCTCGTGCTCCCTTGCTGGCTTTGTTAACAGAATGGCTTAAAAGCGCCACCATGCCACCTCCCCAGCCAGCTTGGCCAGAGGGCAGGTCAGACTGAGACAGTTCATTCCCTTCTCCTTCATCTTTTCATCTTCCTTGATCTTCAGGACTTCACAGGAAGCCTTTGAAGCAGTGCCTATAAGAGCAAGCGCTGCTGCCTCAAAAATTACATCCATCTTTTACCCTGCTCAAGATGTTCCGTTGAGCAATAGACACAGATACTGAAGACTCATTAAGGCCAAGCATCAGGTTGGAATGTATCCAGGTTTTCAAAGACTGGACATCATTTAGCCAGTCTGCATCCTCTGGAGCATCTCAAAGGCAGACATTTAGCCTGTTAGACTTAATATTCCTTGAAGATTTCAGACATATGGCCCCTGACTGCTTTTCAAATGTGCTTCGGATTCAATCTGCAGAAAAAAATCCAAATTATTACTTTCTCCAAGAAAATATGTTACAACAGCAGTTGCTCTCACAGGGCCATTTCTTATTTCTTTTAACTTTTTGTTAAAAGTAGGAAAAATAGAATCTAAAGGAACAGGGCTGCATTTCATTTCCATTCATCTGAAAGGACATATTTCAAATGCTGCATAGTATTTTTAACAGAATAGAACAAACTAATATTTCTTTTTGCATTCACCTTAAGAATTTATTACAAGTTCCAAGTGATCATCTGAACAGGGATTCGGCCACCAGCATCAGAAAAGAAACTTTAAAGTCTGGATGGGAGATTTTGGAGGACAATTAAGATTCATAATCTGTGATTTATAAACTGTGAGGTATTATCTGTGACTCTTCTTTTATGTACTTTGTGTTGCTCTGATATCTTCATCTGCTTCAGTTTGAATTTAATACGTCATGAAGCCATTTGTTTATTTGTAAAATTTGCCGAAAATCTCTAAGTTAAGTAGAAACAACATTATGGCGCTCTTGGAGAATTATGACATTAGATCTTCGGAGCTCATGTAATAGATGCACCAAATGGACTGAAAAGAGGATTCACAAAGATATTTTCCAATTGGTCATTTTTTGTGAGAGCTGCTTATATTGAGTCTTACAATATTTGTTCTATTATCCCCAGTTTCGTGTAACCAGTTTCAGATGGGATTCTGCATGAGACTTTGATCATTCTTGGCATTTGTATGGTGGAATGAAAAGGAAATATGGCCACTAAGAAAGAAAATGCTTCAATAGAAGAAAATTCATTCTATAGGTGGCAGTGTTTGGGTGGATCATAGAAAATCAACTCTTTCAAATAGATCTGGATTGGGAGAAAATGTTACTGCCTGAAAATCATTCCCACTTGACGAGAGACCTGTGGGCAACAGGTTAATGCATCAAGTCCAGCTACTAAAAGACAAACAGCTTCAAGACTTTGAAGTACTGACACTGTTGATCCCTGTGTCGGTTTCAGCAGGCAGAAGGTAATTCTCCCATGGATGCAACAGCAGCCTCAATGTTTTTGAATGGCAACAGTGTGGTCCAAGAGAGTGATAGCCACCTTCTGCTTTGCAATCTGGACTGCAAGGGATAGGGCAATCAACATCAGTCTGGGCAAAAATAAGATAACTGGTAAATATTGGGGGGAACATTACTGGGAGAACATCTCAGGTTCAACTGGTTTAGACACAGGGACAGGTACTGTGCTACCCTGTCTGCCATCCTGTTCAGCAAGCCTCCCATCCTGGAAACACACTGGGTACGTGACGTTATTTAGGATGCTGTGTCATGGCCTGAGGCAGGACAGCCTCCTGCTTTGTCCCAGTTCTAGATCAGCGTAAGTTGGTTATGAATCCCCACCCTCAGGTGCAGGGGGGTTGCTGAGTCTTTACAAGATGCTTCAGACCCCAGTACCCACCATCTGGCAG
Source organism: Neomorphus geoffroyi (assembly GCA_033558235.1). NCBI lineage: Eukaryota > Metazoa > Chordata > Aves > Cuculiformes > Neomorphidae > Neomorphus > Neomorphus geoffroyi. Next base: position 13,705,299 of record JAUMJM010000038.1, read on the forward strand.
CTCTTACCAGCCCAAAGTCACTTCCAAATCATATGTTTGGGCACTTGACTAAATACTTGGCTTTCAGTTGGCAATAATAGACGAGCAGTGTTCTCTCTGTCTTGAGTTTCAATTTTGCACTGTTTCCCTGTAGCTCTTGAAACAACTTGCACCAGGCAAGTGATGAGACTGCAGAAACACCTCTTTGCAGGTCAGTCCCAGTCCCCACCACCTGAGGAACACAGGAGGCACTCCAGCCCCTCCATAGCCCTCACACACATGCTAAATGAAACGGCAACCTGTGACATGAAACTCATTTCCCTAAATGATTTTATTTGGATGTTTTAACGCAGTGCTGGCCAGAGCGTACTCGCTGCCAGGCCCTCACCCTCCCCTTCCACCACTTAGCCTCTGGCAAAACTAATGTTAGTGTTGTAAGTAGGGTATCTTAGTGCAACACATACACACACAGGATCCCTTTAGATTCTGGTTTATATCTTCAATGAGAATTTTGGCAGCTGTAAAAATACATTTTCGTCTGGTCACTAAGCTAAAGATTTTTTTCCCTCTAATTTCATACACAGTTATTAAAAGAGCCCGGACTTTTGGCAGTGACATTATGCAGTTCTGTCAGCTAATCCCTCCCACCTCCCACCTCCCAACTCACAAGTTAAAAAAATAATTAATTAAAATACATCCTGGCCTGTCCTATTAATATATTTAAACAATTTGAAAATGGACATGCTTTTCATTGTTGTCCGCTTTACAACATGATGTTTCACCAGAATGAAAATAAGTGGAATGTTAACAGGGCTAGGAAGTTAATTACATCTGAGCCCCTCAAGCTCAGTAACTAGGTACAAGAACAAGCATCTGGGTATGACAAACAGATTTTTACAAGACGTTATATTGAATTTGTCCAGCATTAGTGGCTGGGTATATCAGGGTGTGTACATCAACTCTTTAATTTCAGTTGAATGCGGTGCTCTTCATTTACTTCCTTGCAGTCCTGTGCAAGGGTTGCTGAGCACTGTTGGACAGCCGGTACCGCTTGATCCTGGGGCTGATTTCATCATTAGCACTGAGAGTCCTATCCCATGATTGGCATCTCACTAATGAGTACATAAACCACTTCTTAGGGCTGGGTGAGAGAACAGTAGCAAACGCTTCCCGCTCTTGGTTTGTAAGTTGTAAGGCAATATATAAGGATAACACGTTTTCTGGCATCTGGGTACCTATCTGGTTTACTACTTCCAATGCTAATGGTGTTTTGTTCAAGAGTACGAACCCTCGTCCCAGAGGCAGAACTGGGCAGAGGTCTGGCGGTGCCATGGGCTTTAGGTACGTAAGATCATGGTGGAAGTGAGCAATGCAATAAGATAGTCGGGGACATGAGGGTGTGCATTTAGGGCTCTAGTTTGCAGGGGGGTGTGCAGAAAGGTTACATGGGCTAAGTAAAGACTGGAGTATGAAGAGGAAAATGGTGAATAGACATAGAAATCAAAGGGGGCGCTGCTGCCGTCACTAATGGTGGTGCAGACACTGAGTTTGGGACTTCTCCCTTTGCGTGAGTTCTCCTTCCTTGATACAGAGCACGCTGCCCATACTAGCTGCCTGACTTTGTCATTAGCAAAGGTATTTCTGTAGATCTAAATTGGCTTTTTGTTGGCATATCTAGAGCTATAAAAGTCTTTAGGTACCCAAAATAAGCTTACACCTCCCACTCAAAACTTAGACCCAGCACCCAAAGCTTTGTACACAGAAGTGTATGAATGTGCTTACGTCTGTGCTTTGAGGTGTGCCCAGCAGTGCCTCCATCTCTACAGGACTGTGCTGCTCAGTGCCTGCCTCCTAGTTAAGCCCTAGCATGACCATAGATGCGGTGTTTTTCTATATATTTCACACAAATGATTAGATTCATTCAGGAATCTCTGAGCAAGCCCACTGAATGCTGCTCTGTATGAAAAGCTGTGGTCAGTGTGGCTTTCCTGCAGAGCCTAGAGGGTGACAGTGCTGCCATGACTCCTACTTTAATAATTACTGTATTCCTCCAAATACTGGGGATTGTACTTCAGCACCTGTGGGGAGTCAGGCATATATTTCTCCCCTCCAAGTGTCACACTCACTGGGATATCATTGGAGGCTAATGTCACTCCTGGCTGTACTGCTCAGCCTACACCACACGAGTACCAGCAATGAAAGATGCGTTTAGCTGGAGTCAATGGGGGCACAATTTCTTTCCCAGCTGTGAGAGTAGTGGCCACTGGAGATGCGAGTTTCCATCCCTTAGGCAAAGGAGAAGACTGACCCCTTCTCAATAAGTGCCTTAACCACGGGGTGCTTGTGCAATCAGGAGCTCCTCTGCAGCCATTTCTGACTAGGAGGTGGCCCCAGTGAGGTCCTTCTGAAGAAAATGGATTGCCCCCTGATTTCAGGAGAGTTCCAGGTTCTTAAATAAAGAAGAAAATAAAAAAATAAAAGACCAATGCTTAACTTTTAAAAATCTGGTTGATATCAGGTGTGCAACATAGCCATATTAAGCTGCACAACTCAAAACTTCCCTTCCCTGACCTCTTGTGGTTTGAACTGCAAGATAGCAGGGAGATGGCTGAGATTTTAAGGAAGTTTTGGGGTTTAATTTTATGTGTTAAAGAAAACCATTAATACGTCAATGTATCATTAAGGATGTGAGCACTCAAAAGTCATGCATTGTTTCTATGCAATTGTTTCCTGTGTCATAGCAGAAAACATTTCTTCCTCCTCTTGTCTCCCTGATTGACATTAGATATCAACTTTAATTTAATGGCACTCTTAAAAATCTCCAGAACAGACAAGTATCACTAGTAAATACCAGCAGAAGAAACTGAATAGCTGATTCAGCGGCCACAAATATTGTCATCACTTTCATTAATTTGTGTTGGGTATTTCTGAGTAATCTGAAGAATCAGCATGGAAGAGAACAAGGTTGCTTGATAGGTCAGTGTGTGAATGCATGGGAATGTCAGGATGCTGGCTGGAAAAGCTGAGGGTTCTGCGAAAACCAAAAGAAGAAAGGATGGCTGTTCTGCAGCTCGGGACAGCTAGTCTGCTAGACAGCTGGAGGTCAGTTCTGTTTGTTGTTCTTCAGAAAAATGTCTTTTCCACTACTATTTTTCCCTTTTGATATCCAGCCCTTTGGTACAACAACAACAAAAAAAGAAAGTATTGTGCAGAACAGTGTCTTTGAAAACAAGATATAAACCAAATGCCAAGCCAAGACACTTCAGCGATGCCGACATCTTCAGATCAGGAAGACAGGACTGGGCCAGAGGCAAGAAGATCTGTCTTGTCTCTCCACCGCATGACATTCAGAGAAGTGAATGGTTCTGAACATTTGAATGTCATTGGCGGTTTAGGTTTTGAGCATTTGTTCCAGGATGTGGTCTCAGGGAATGAAGAAAACAGAAAAACAGCCCTACAAGATGAAGCTATCTTAGACTCACACAAATAAGTTTGCTAGTAAATCAACATCTTAGTGTTTTCAAAGGGGCTTGCAGGGAACACAGCAGTTACAATCATTATTGCAAACAACATTTCATCATCTTAAAGCAAGAGGTGGGGTTTTAATGAAATTCATTTGTTCTCAGTTGGCTTGCCTGAAATCAAATTTATCCCATGTAAACTTTCTAAAGCGCAGGCTTCAAAGAACAGTGCCAGATTGCTTACATCGATAAGGACTTTGATGTTACAGTGACTTCTTAATATTCAGCATTTAAGGACCCTCTGGAACCTCCCAAAATTTCAAGTCCTGTCTTACCTTGGACTAGATACAAAATGGTATCTCCAGTGTTTCCCACTGGTGTGTATGCACATATGTATGCTAGGAAAATCTTCTTCTTTTGTGGTTGTAGGATCACTTGAACTTTCTTTGAATTGCAGATGAATCTTGAAGTTATGAAGGAGAATGAATTTATCATTCAGTCTTGTTCCAAGTGAAGTCTGAGAGACATCTACTTCTAGAGCTGGATTAGACTTCCAGGTGTTCGTACTCCGTACCTTGACTATGGACCTCCCCATGTGGGTACCAAGGTGTCCTTGCCACAAGCAGCAGCGTGTAACCTTACTTAGCCAGGTTTAATCTTGGCACTGTGGGATGCCAAAATACAAGAAATTACATTAGTCATGTACTACAATCAACGGATTTTGCGCTTTGCGTTGTGGTCTGTCTACAGATACCTGATTTTCTGACATTGTTCATACTTTGGCATGACTTGAGAAGACAGGTTGCTGCAGTTGTGACTCCTTTTGTATGGGCTGAAGGATGGCACATGCACTTTGATTTTTTTAATTACTTACTTTATTTGGTGTTAAAGCCAAACCACACAGCACATGCCTAAGGAGCAAACCGGGAAGCAAACATACAGCATTCATTTGCATGAGACAGTGGGGCCCTTGTTAGAAGTACAAAGAAGCTGCATTAGAATTAAAATTGAAGTCTCACCTAGCAATCCTCTGAACAGCAAGATTCTGTGCAGAACTGCCAGGCACATAAGGTGATTCAGGGCATCTGGGCTCCCGTCTCTTGTACCTTTGAGGGATTGCAGAGAAGAGGGTGTGGAGGATGGACTGTGTAGGTGAGGTTTGTAATGAAACTCTAAGATTTTAGATCAGCCTTTACATGGGATTTTTTTTTTTATAAATGCCATAAGCAATTCACATCTATCACCACACAAGATGAAATGACAATGAAATCAGAGTTGCAGGTTCTGGAGATGTCATCTGGGAGCACCAGACTCCACAGTCACTTCCCTTGCTCAGAATGGGCCTGGGACCTGTGATAAGCAATGACAGTAATAGTGACACTTGTCAGTGGCTTTATCCATAAAGTCAGTGGCTTCACTGACTTAAATCCTTAGGCTGCGGGCAAAGGTAGTAGAGCATCACTACTAGTGAGTAGCATCCTCGCTCTAGAGAGGTCCTAGGTTCTCCCACAGAAAGCACAATAAGGAAAGTATAGGAACAAAGAAAAGCAGCAACCAAACTGCATCAACCTGTAGTGGCTGTGACAGGGCCTGCAGCAGTTCACATTACCGTGTGAAAGGCGGATTTTGTGGCAAAGTTATACTCTGTTATAAATCAACATAAACCTGTAACTCTTCTTGCCACCTTTCTGGAGAAGAACAGCCAACTGCTCACACCACATGCATTCAGCCCACCATGCTATGCCAAATGCCAGCCAATGGCAGAGTCAAGTGATACTGTTGAACAGCTACAAGCAGCTCATTGTCCCCTTGGCCACTTCCCCTTCAGCAACTGAGCAGGCTCTTAAATGTCTAGGAGTCATTAGCAAAGAAAACCCAAGCAGGAGGGCTTTGCAGCAGGTGGTGCCATCTGTGGTTGCCAAATCCTGTCCCAAACAGACAGCCATCACCCAGCTGTGGAGGCAGGCAGGCGCTGTGTGGTGGTGAGTTAGAGCCACTAATGAAGTGAATTGGAGCCCTGGTTCAAAGCGGAGAGTTTACACACTGGAGTTGTGCTTCTCTGACTGTTGTATTAATGTCATAGTAAAACAGATGTGAAGATGCCATCCTGTTAGTTCTTCTCTTTTTGGGAAATGCAGTTGTGATCTTTGCTGGATGATTAGCTAGCAAGTAGGTGAAGTTTGTTTGTATGGATGTGATATACACAGCTGTACGAGCCCATCCGAGTCATCTGCAGCAAGGACTCCATTCAGCTTCCACACGTAGACAGGACTTGGAAGGAAGCTTCCTTTGGGAAAGTTCACACTGCAAACTGTCTAGCAAGCAGTGGTGCGGGACATGAATACTTTCAAGAGGAAGCACTTTTTAGCAGTGTTCCCTGCATATCTGGGTATCCAGTTCAAACTATCTTTCTAGAAGCTTCCTCCATCGTGACCTGAGCACTGAAAAATAGGGAGCCCTGATTTCCAAGTGGCTTGAGCAGCACTACGTCCTTTCAGTGAATTGTATGATTAGGAATAGGAGGAAAAGGTGTTTTATTTAGCAGCTGGTAAGAAACAGGAGGTGTGTGGACATCAGCTTCTCAAATCACGAGGCTTATAAATGGTGCTACAGATTCCCCTGGTAGAGTTTGGTACATTGATTCATTGGTGCCCAGATAGGAGTAGGCGTAGTTTCAAATACCTGGCAATAACTTTATAGAGACATTTGAAGAACACAGTAAAAGAGTGCCTCTGGGAGGAGCTGTACATAGGAGCCCCACACTGGATATTAGCAACTGTCCCTCTTGCTCAGCAGTATCCAGTGCAGGGAGGCCTGTGTACAGTTTCTGAAGGCTGGACAAAAGATAACTGAGAAAAGCAAGCTATTCTCATGACTTCACTGTGCAGGAGTCTCCATTTCCACTGGGAAAAAAAAATTAGATAAGCTTGAAAACCACTACTGTCCTCCAGAAGGAAACAGAAGACTTTAAAAGGGTGAGAAAGAGGTTTTCCATCCTGCCAAGTGTTTTCAAGCTTCCACAAATTTCCCTCATTCATGTTGAGTTGAAACTGAGAACTTTTGAAAGGTTGCATGGAAAAAAAAGAAAGACAGACCCCAGAATAATCAACAGGTCTGAAATTAAGGCTGTCAGCGGGGATGTGGGAGGCCCAATTCAGCTCCCCATGTTCCCATCCCACTTGGGAGTCAAGGTTCCCCAGTAGTTCTTGGCTGGCAACCTAGGGGGGAGCTTGGTTTTTCAAAGCAATGAATGCTCCCTCAGAGCTGGCCTCTAGGTTCCCAGCTCCCCTGTAAACTGCCAAAAAGCTTGCGATTTCAGGGCATTTGCTCTGCCAATGGAGCTGCAAGGAGGTGGTAGCCTTTGCACTCAATTGTCTTTAAGAAATGTGGTTATAAATGAAGTCGGCTCTTAGACCTGAATCCCTCTCTGGTTCCTGGAATAAAAAAAGGACATACTGTATCAAAAAGGAACGTCAGCAGAATGTTCTGATTACTTGGAAACAATTTCTGTCTTTAAAACATAACAGGTTTGAAAGGGTTGGTTATTCAGTGTCTTTATTTCTTGCCTTTCACTTCATGGTAGAAAATATTGATGGGATCCAAGTGAGTACAGGGGATTTAGGAGAGCCTAAATTTACATGACAGTGAGAAGAGAAGAGAAAAGAAGAAAAGCACGCAGCTTATTTGTTTAACAAGGTTTCAGCAAGCAAAGTGAACACTGAAATCCGATGTGTGCATTTTACTATGTAGTAGAACATGCAAGAAGCATTCTCAAGGATGCAGATGTCACGGGTGGTGGTGTAGTATGTTGTTTCCCAATGATTTGCCACACTCACATTCAAGGCCGCTGCCTACACCTTTTAATTTCACTGTGAACGAACGCACAGGCATTTACCAGGGCCACGTAGTCTCAGAAGGAGGATAGAGGAAATCCTTTGATATTCTAAGTATTCAAGAATAAATAAAATATTTTGGTAACTTAACAATGACTTATGAATAGAGATGATAAGCGTTAGCTTCTCTGGAGGCCTGTAGTAGTAGTAAAACCGGTATCTCAGAAGAATAAAAATTAAAAAGGGCCAGCTTGCCCCCCTAAGATGTTACAAGGTTGAAAGAGGCTGATAATGTGGACTGGAAGCACAGACCATGCTGCCAAGCATGGTCATAATAAAACCAGCAAATAAAATAATCAAGGCAATTATTTGCGTAACAAATGATTGTGCAAAAGCAGTTGCTTTATTTGAGATTTTGTTCCTTACTAACTCTCCCCTCAAATCTCTTCCTGTCCTCTGAACACTGCAAGCCAGTTCAGGCTGAGAATGGTTGTCCTGCCATGGGCTGTCGCTTGAGTCTGGGAGGCCAGGCCAGGTCATCCACCAGTGCAAGCCATGTCAGTGTTGCAGGGTAGGAAATTTCCAGGCAGTTCTGGCATTGCTGCTTTCCATTTTAGTCCCTCTGACTCGATGAGGTATCGAAGCTGAAGCCTTAGCCCGAGCCTCACTAGCTTTTAAGATATCAGCTTTCAGACACGCGTTCCTGCTTCCCAGACCATGACCAGCATCCCCTGGCATAGGCTGGCTGGTCAATACTTCTTGACCAGAAGTTCCAGGGAGCTGGAGACCCATCAGTGGGTTCAAGGGAAGTGCATCTCGTTCAAGTCTTCCCCTATTCCACATTCTGTCAGCAAGTCCGGGCTTCATTTAGCCCTAATCCATCCCAGCCGCACACATGGCTAAGAGGGCTTTTAGATTTCACCGTCTGGGTTTCAATGCTACAGCATGACTTTCCCATTAAGGAGTCAGAGAGAAAGTCCAGCTCATCTGCTACGAGGGCTCGGCCCTTTGCTGGCTGCTCCCCGGCAGAGCAGGGCATGCCGTGACTTGCCTTCTTTGGAAACCCCAGCCATCCTCGGGCATAGCAGGGTGAAATAAGGACAGTTTGCTTTATCTTTAAATTTCCTTGTTTTCTTGGGCACCAGCCAGACCTTTTGTTTTTTGAGTATAGTTGTTTGTGGTTTAATTTCCTTTGGGTTTATTTTTTTGTATTATTATACCAGCAAAAACTCAGCTTCTCACTGAAATTGTATAAGACAAGGGACAAGACAGAATGCAAAAGCTCAATGAAACTAAATTGTTTCCCCATAAGATCTTGTAAGGCTGTACAGTAGAGCTCACACAGCAACCAGGAAATCACTGTGTGACACCACTTCAGGATAACCTGTCCTTAATGGCATTGGTAATCTAACTTGTACAAGCAAGAGTCGAAGGAAATGAGCTGCCACGGGGTCTTCATCTCTGTTCTACCAGATTCTGTTGAGGGCCCAGAACAGGGCATCACCCTGAGGACAGCCTGAGCTGCAGCCCTCAGACGTGTGTAGGTGTGTTAATGCTTGCTTCAGATATTCTGTTAAGTCACCGATGGTGAGATCTTTCCTTGGAAAAGACCCTGCAAACAGATCATCAGAAATAAATCATGGAAACATTTGAGAACAAACCCAGGCTGTGTTTTCCTAGGCAGCAACAGAGGAAGCCCTGGCCACCCTTGCACCACCTTCTGCACTGTGCCAGCAGAGCTGTCCGTGGGACTGTGCAATGAACCAGGCTGGGGAACTAATCCTGCTGAAAAATAACCATTTTTGTTTGCTGAACTCTTTCTCTTGCATCAGTTTCCTCCACTGTGTAGGCACACAGACAGCTACACGAACCCACAGTGTGGCAAGCAGAAATAAGAGCCCACAGGTGCAGGGGGCAAAGAGCTGCTGAGGCTGGTTTATGGAGTTTGCATGCTTCAGACCTGAAAAGGACCTGATTTTAAATTGTACCCAGTGGCACACCCAATTAGCAAAGTCATCATCAATTACACAAGAAAATAATCACAACATAACCATTTGCACATGGAAATACATCGAAAATACACATCAGTGGCTTCATTGTGTCCCATTGAGTGCAGATAGTTTTGAAGAATATTCAAGGGTGAGATGCGAAAGTCAGCTCTGATTATCTCAAGGGAAATCAAACATAAGGACAGAAAAAGAAACTCTTACAAACAAACCTAGTTGCAGCATTCCTCTCAGTCATTCTTTTAGTGTTTTACAAAGTGATGGCCCTGTACCGCAGGCCTAGAGAAAGCAAAAATTCCCATTAATCTCAAAAAGAAATGCTATAGAAGTTCCGTTCACAAGAATCGTGCCAGAACAACCTGAAAATCGTTTTTCCCGTTACTGAAATGTAGCCACCTCCAGCATGGGAGCTGCCAGATTTTTAACAGCTCGCAACTTGGGCCAGAGAAGACATTTCCATTCCACAGCTGATATTACTGTGCAAATAAGTCATTATTATACAAAGAAGGAACACTATGCCTTCTACATCAGTGCAGATGTGAAATAGAGAGGGAGCTGAAATCCTTCAGCTACGGGAGTGGAAGCTCCTTCAGTGAAACTGGGTTGCCAACCATCACAATTATATTGCCAACAGATTTAATTGCAAGTCTCAAGGCACTTGGTGGACTGGGGTTGGGATTGAGGGTGGGGGCTTGGGCACAGTTGTGCAAGAATCTCAGCTTTCTTTCAAAATATGAAGGACCTTCCTTGACCATATGATTGCAGAGAAAAGTCTAGAAGCTCTACGACTTGAGTGATCCAAAACCAGAGGGTGGGGGGTTTATGCTCCTGAAAAGTGGCAAAAAAATAAAACTAAAAACCTTCACGGTTTCAGAGACTTTAATGAAAATCTGTTAACCTTTGAGTTGCAAGCTGATTAGTGCGGTTTCAGTGACAGTAAACTATGTATTCACTCCCGATACAGAGTTTGCATTGTCTCCCCTTCAATAAGTGACAGCTGGGCTTGCCCACCATCTTCATACAATCTCCCTCCTGTGTAATGGCGAATGCCCAACACCTTGGCATTTGTGCTCGAAAGGGTTTGCGGGTTTGTTCTCCTTGCTGAACCAAGGCATCACCACTGGTCAACTCCTTTCCCACAGCCCCCGCTCCTCCTAGGAAGGAAGCCAAGTTACATTTAGAAGTGCTAAGATTTGAATCCTAGAGGGAAACTTGAGAGTAGAGAAGGGGGGCAGTCTTTGTGAATGGACAGCATATGGACAAAAAAAATTGCCAGGTATTGCTGAGAAAGAAAAAGCCTCAGTTTGGAAAGCGTCTCTGTCCTCTGGATGTCTGTGCCTCTTGTTAAATAAAGCTCTGTTTCTACAGTCAGGGCAGCAAGTTATCTTTGCCTTTGTTTGTGATTAGTATCAAATGGTTGCTGCGTCGGAGATGGGTTCTTAACTCTGAGCTCTGAGGATCCCATGGTTCTCCAGAAGATGCGTTCTCATCGCCGCCCTCCTGCTGCCAAGGCCTGGCCCTCCAGGTGCAGGCTGCTTACACCTTACTGGGCTACTGGGGCTGGCAGCCAGTGACACAGCAGCCCTCGCTCCCCGTGGGCTTTCCTCACTCAGCCCTTGCCATCCCCTCCCTGAAGGTGGGAGCAGAGAATTTCCAGTTCTAGTGAAGAGTCCCCCTGCTAAGATTTCAGTGGCAAGTAACACCCATCCTCCCTTTCTCTTTTCTTTGCTCTTCTTCTGCTTCTCTCCTCTCCCTGCGGCAGGGAATAAACCACCTATGAGTTTCAGCATAGAGCGTATCACAAATCATTTATCCCAAGAGGCAACATCTCCGCTGGACTCATTGAGCAACCAGGCATCTTCCCAATGTATATATTCCCATGTACATACGCAGGGATGTGCATTTCCTGATAACTGCCTGCAAACAGGCAGACAAATGCCCTTTAGGAGCCGAACCCTCAGCGCCAGTATTCTAATCAGATAGTGCAGAAGCCCGATGAATCTGTATGTTCCCCATTGAAGCAATTTAAACTGCATGCAAACCTACTGATGAGTAGTGCTTTTCAGTGGAAAACCACATGCTTTCCAAGCCTCCCAGCTCAGCCACCTAGAAAATCCCCTGGCCACTGGGAGAGTTGCTCAGAGCACTGCAAAGTCATCCCCGTGCAGCAAATATGCTTTTTTCTTGCTGAGGGAGGGGAAATGGGAAGCGCATGCTGTACTCAGGATTAATCCTGCCTGTTCTGCTGGATGGTGGGGTTGGCAGATCCTGTGGACTGTGACTGAACGGTGCCTCCCGCAGCTGCTTGGGTTGCCTTCCCCTCCTGCTCCCCCAGCCGTCTCCCCACTGCTGTGCTGTGGCAGCAGCAGGATAGCCCTTGTAGTTGACAAGTAGGAGTAGGTGTAGGTGTTGGGTCATAGGTTGGACTCGATGATCTGAAAGGTCTCTTCCAACCTTGTGATACTGTGATACTGTGATACTGTGAACCCGAGCCTCAGAAAGGCTCCGTTCTTGGGGAACAGGGTGACATTTTCCCAAGCAATGCTCTATCCACACCTCTCTGTCCCAGCCAGCGTGTTGCTAGGGATTCGATTTTAAGTGAACCTGGCAAGTTTAACAGAGATGCTGCCCTGAGGCACATGCAAGCCCCACATGGTTCCCAGCCTTGCACTGTGGAAGCGGGAAAGACCTGGTCAGAAAAGCCCAGATGCTGCAGGTCAAGACGGACAGAGGCTGCTTGCAGTTACTCCGTTTCTGATCTTAGGGTCCCTCAGTGCGAACGTAAAGCAGGGGATTACTCCGGGGCCAAAAGCACTCGGCAGCGTAGCGCATACGGCTTCGCAGTGTCATTAGAGCAGCTGAATTCACCTCCACAGTCGACGGCATCGTTTCCACGCTCAGGCTCACTGATGGGGTAAACAGCTGAAACTGAGCCTTTTCTCCCATGGTTGCTTCCCCACCCCCCCCCGGTCTGTTTGTTGTAAACCGAAGGCTCATTATGAGTCAAAGTTAATATTTGCATAGCACTTCCACTATGTGACGTACCCACATAAAGTACGTAAGTGTGACAATTAAAAGGCAGCATGCTCTTGCTGTTTGAACACCTTACCCTTTTTACTGAGAAGGTGGGAGGATAACGGTGACAGCTGTGAATATTTCTTGATTTCCTAGGGATTTCCCCAGATTCGCTGACATCCTCCCTTTTCAAACCTGTATATCACCCATTCACATTCTATCTATCTTTTTTATTTCTCCTTAAATACAGTGGTAAACACTGGGTCAATTGCAAAGCTGTCAGGAAAGGTGACTTGTTAATCATCTCCACAGGGTTTTGCTGTACCCTGTGGAAAGCCATTGCTTCCACTTAGAAAGCTGGCAAGCAGAGACCTGATTTCAGGTTTTCAGAGATGTTCAGTTTCCTTCAGGTGAAACAGCCAGTAGGAAGCCAGGAGAGATGAGTCCTTGCTTTGTTGTAATTATGGAGGAAACCATATTCCATCACTGGCATTCGAGAGGCAGTTTGGGTTCGTCTCATATCCACAATATCAAGGAAGCCGTGCTTTGTGGGCAGCCTCCCCACATCGGATTTGTTTTCTTTTGGCAGTCCCCATCTTGCTGGCTGACTTGGGAGCCTTGGCCCCTTTATCTGTACTAAATGGGCAGAGAGGGGGAAAGGAAGGGGAGGGAATTTGCATCAATGGTAAATCACGATAAACCCTCCCTGATACTGCTGCCTGTTCTTGCCTAGTGTATGTTTTCCTGAAAAAACTTATAACAGGTGGGGGGAAGGAACCGAACCCCGAGAAGCCACTGGGCCCTGGGAAGCCCTGAGCAGACCAGGCTTTGCAAAGCCACCATCCCTGAGGCACCCGCTCCTGATTTCAGCTGAACCTAGGAGGTGGCCAGGCAGCTCAGAGGAGCTGGCAGAGCCGCAAGCACGAAACACCCCTCAGCATTTCTGGTGCAGGACTCAGCTGCTTCAGTCTTAACTCTGAGCCCATTCACCAGAGCTCAGAATCATGCTTATCTTTAAAAAAGCAATGTGTTTTGCCAGCATTTCACTGTCAGTGTATACAGAGAGAAAAAAAAAGCAAAAGAAAATCCTGCAATGGGGTGAAATGCAAAGAAACTCTGTTACCATAACATGTAGGAGCTGCTTTTGGATGGGGGAAGGAGGGCTGGATTTTTTAATTTTGTTTTGAATGTTGAAGAAATAGACTGAGCAAGCTGTTTATCACATGAAACAAAGCTGGACCAGGATATTTTCAGGCCACTAAACTTGGATTTCAGACAACCAACTCGGATTGACATACTGGATGAGCTACAGCCGATTGGCATGGAGAAGTGAGCAAAATATGCATCTGTCCTGGTGCCAACTTAGGCTAGGCTGCCGTTTTGTTTGGTGTCTAGAGAGCTGGTTTTCGTGATTAAACCAGCCTTCAAAACCCTTTTTAAATACAGCTGAAGAAAAGAGGAACTGAAAGGGATTCCTCTCTAGCGTATGCACACTGCTCTAGCAACTCTTGCACCGTTTTCTGGGCCGTCCTTGAAAATATTTCCTTTTTTTTTAATACTTCCCTAGTAATGCGCGCACACACGCACACACGCACACACGCACACTCCAGCGTGCACCAACATGCAACACTATGGCAGGTCAGGGGCAGAGAGGAGCCATACCCCTGCGCTAAGCCAGGGAGAGACAGCCATTCGTTCTTCCCAGGGCAGTTTCACCCCCAGAACCCCAGGGGGTGAAACTGCCCCCTGCGTTGTTTACCAGCAGGTCACTGTACCTGCACACAAAACCACTGCCAGTGCTGCAGCCAAGCCAGCAGAATGCAGTATAAAACACTCTGTCCTAGCCCAGGAAAGGGCTGGGGGCAGGGCAAAGTGGCTTATTTGGGGGTTTTTCCTTCTGTTTTTTGTTTCCCCCTCCCCAACTCCATATCAGAGCCTGCAGCGAATCTGATCACATTCACCTGGTGGGGTATAGATTGAATCCTGAATTTTATTCATGTTAGAGAGAACACAGGTCTGGAGGAGGGGAGGGGCAAATAAACCTGTCATTTTAAATAGTGAACAGAAGTGTGAGAACTGTAGCTGGCTGCATTGTTAAACCAGGCAATTGAGGAACTATATCTGTATAAATACATCGATGCCATAAGTGTTAAAAGCACGAGCAGACAGGCAGAGCAAGTAACTTGAGCCGGTGCCCATCGAGGTGGGTGGGAGGTTGGACAATCCCCCCAGCAGTCACCCTGATCTATTCACGACCTCTCTCCTACCTTTCAAGGTGTGGCAAACTGCCAAGAGTTTTTGACTCTTTAAAAAGTGCGCAAATCCAGTGTAATTGCGCACTCTGTCATGCCATGTTATTGGCTTAAGTTACAGATGTTTGGGAATCAAGCTTTTATTCGCTGTTTTTTGCTGAAAAAAGTAACAGTTATGAATGGGACAGCAGAGTGGGGAGCTGATACTCAAAATAAAGGATCCCTTATTTTTATTGATTTTGCCATTAATTTTCTTTTTAATAAAAACATCAGACTGACATTTTAATTCCTTAGAAAAGCGTTTCGTTAAGAAAACCACACTTTCAAGGAAAGGCTTTAAAAAAATCAAAGGCTGGAAATTTAGGATGTTAACCACACTTTGCTTTTTGAAAGGAAAGTAGAAAATTCTGACTATCCTTTACCTCACTAAAAACAAATCAGAGAGCAGTACAGTTCAGTCAAAATCACTTACAGTAAAATTTTTCATCTCTTCTATTATTTCGTCATTGTGTATCCAGACCTGGGTAATTCACCATTTCTAGCGTACAAGGAAGCAGACACACAGCAAAATAAAACCTCATTAAGACCCCTGCAAAGACGTTATTTGCATAGGAAACAATTTTGTGAGAATCACTGGCTGAATTTCTCCACGGTGTTGATTTTCCAGGAATTCGGTCACAATGAATACAGATTGACTCACTGAGGATGAAATACAGTTAAAATCAGTTTTAAGGGACAGCATTCTCAGTGGTCCACGAAACTACACGCTCTTGCTCTGAGAGCTGAGGTTTGCTTTATGCCATTTACAAAACTCTCTGCCATGCCTGACAGCAGTGAGCACCGTGAACCGGCTTTCACAGCAAGCAAGCCAACTTCCCAGCAAATCATCTGCCTTCACCTTACTCTCGTAAGGGCGGACATTTGAAAAGGGCTTGCCCCCTTGCTTTCATGAATTTTGCACTGCCGCTTTCTCAGTACACTGTAATTTTCCTGCTGGCACATTTCCACCTTGGGAATTTTTTTCACTCCCTACTCACACAGATCTCCTGCCAAACTCTGGCTCCTGTCTCAACAGCCTGGGCTTCCTCACTGCAGTGAGACGGCAGCGCTCTTTGTGACAAATGACAGAAACAGTTACATTTAAGAGGACAACTGGGCAGTTTCGAAGGAGGAGCTTTGAAAAAATAATAACTCATCAAGCTTTTGGCAATGCTTCAAGCAAGCATTGCCCATTGTCAGAGCTGAGCTTTCCTGGAATCTCCTGTTTTCTGAAGATGGACGGGCCACAGCCTCTCTGGCAACATGGTTTCTATAGGAGCATGACCTTTCAGTGACAGATTTTGGATGTTGGGACCACCAGTACTTTGTCTTGGATGGATTTGGGGCCTGTTGTGCCAGATAGTGGCTCAGGAGCTCTCATGCACAAAACAGTCATAGGGTTGGGTGTTTCTCCATGGCCCGGCCAGCTGCACTGGGAGTAGCTTTCCCGCGGGCTTGCACCATGCCACTGCGTTAGGGCTGGCTCCCACCCAGCTACAGCAGTGTGCAAGTCCAAACAGCCATCCAGCATCTGCATTTCCAGCTCAAGAGGGACAAGGAGCAAGACTAAGTTCTGTAGGGACAGACAGGAGGGCAACGGACACCCCGCAGTGTCAACGTGTTTGTTGCAGAGCTGGCTCATGCGCAAGAATCACCCTCGGTGTGGCCTTTCATTAACAGCTGTGTATTGCCAGGACAGCATTTATTTTGTGCTGCTGAGAACTGAGGTGCTCCCTGATCCTGTGGGAGGTTTGGAGAGGAGAAGTTGGAGAGGAAAGGGAAAAGTATTGGGGAGGATCTGCATCGGTTTTGGACCGTGTTGGTCCTCTGCCTGCGTGCAGGGCAAATACAGACCATAAATATCTCAGCTCGGATGGCAAGGCTGTGTGTGAAGATGGAAGCAAAGGTGGCCTTATAACATTATCTGAGTTAAAGCCTAAGCTGACATGGAGGAAGATTTATCAAATCACATGCACTTGTGCTCCCAGAGACACTGTGATTCTCACAGGCAGAGACACTGTGTTTGCCTGCAGCAGAGAGCCCGCTGAAGCCCTCCTGCACAGCCTTGGCTGTGTCTGACGGTTTCCCAACCACGGTTTGACCTCATGACTGTCTAGGAGACCTGAAGCATTCACAGCTGACCTTCCAAACGAAGGTTTAATTTAGAGCCAGAAGACTCCTTCCTGATTTTGGCTTCTTTTCTTTGAATCCTGCCTCAGTCTGAAACCCCAGCTCCTGGTCCATGACATACAAAGGCTGCAAGCAAGCCCGCAGCTTGTCCGCATTTATCCCTTGCCGCTGGTGACTCAGCACGGGGAGCAGAGAAGAGCTGCTCCCTTGCAGCTGTCCCTTGGCCACTGCCATTCAATCAGCCCTTTGTCACTAGCCCAAGGACGGCAGAGCAAGGGGAGCAGGAGATGGGAACAGACCGAAGAGAGTGCGAGAGAACTCATGTATCCAGGCTACTTCCTTAGGTCTGTGCTTCCCAGAACTGCCGCTGCTCGAAGCTCTGGTTAGCTCTGCTAACCAGGCAGAAACATGGTTTCACCTTTATCTTCCTGAATAAGTTGGCAAGAGTTAAATTTTCCCTAAATTACGCATTTCTACTCAGAGAGTTTACTAATATAGCCAGAAATTTACATACATCCGGTGGCACAGTTAATGTGGAGGCTTCAGTCATGTAGATAAACAGAGCAAAGCTTCTTTTTCTACATTTGCACATGGCACAAGAAGACAATGTCCCATCACTTGAGCTCTTCTAATTTACAGTATTAGAAATGGAAGATTATATACTGATTCCTTCACAGCTAAAACACAAACTATCTCTGCCACTGCTTCAGAGGAAGGTATTTCCCTACCTAAAAAAAATGTGAAAATAAACATGTGAAAATAAAAAGTATGACATATTCATGGTGAGCACAGTAAAAATTAATGGACTTAAGTACTTTTATGAATTAGGCATTAATTTTTTACAGGAAATATATTTATGCTCACTTTTTGTGTGCATGGTGGGATGTGCAAATAGAAGCTTCCGTGTGCACAATAGCTACTGACACTGGGTGTGTCACTAGATGTTTTGATAAGAGAAAGACCAGTTAATGCATAAAATAGCCCAGAGATAACACATTTCAAAAAGGAAAGACTGTTCATGTTCCCTCAGCAGTCGTTTGGCTGGCATACTTGAAAATACCAGGCGTCTCAGAATCAATAACACCTTTTGGCACTAAAAAGTCCCCAACCCAACCAAAACTCTTCTCTTTGATGATCAGTCGGACAGCTATAAACTTGTGGGAATTGTTTTGATGTCTTGCCAGGAACAGATAGTTTTTCTTCACTAGCTAATCTCTTTGATATTGTATTGGGATCTCAGGAACTTTTAACTCTGGAGTGCTTTGAGAAAAATAGGTCTTGTTCTTGGACTCTCACAATGTGTCCTGCAGGGATTAAAATAAAACTTGTTTATAATCTATTGCTTCCTGAATTGAAGGGGCTCGCAGAGTTTGCCAGAAAACACTGTATTTTGTTGCTGTTGCCAATGTGGTTTTTTACATAGCAATTTCACTTAAGTTGAGGCAGCAGAATCAATAGCCATGGTTAATGGCAAATTATTAGGAGAGTCATCTCAGGATTAACTCGTTCCTGTGTGCAGAACCGGTTCTTATTAACAACATTTTAACATGCTGGTTGTTGACCGAAAGAGTATTTTGCTGCTCTGATGTTCACGTAGTCCTCACTATACACACCAGCCCCGAAACCTATAGCTGCTCAATTTTACAAATCTGAACTACATCAGCTGATGGGAGCAGACAACAAACTTGTTTGTAGGCTCAATGATCCATTATCTGAAAGCACAGCAGGAGTGGTCCAAACTCACTAGATGAATATGAAAGCAACTTTGCTAGAACAAAGAAGCATTTCACAACCGATCAGTGTGGACTATGGATGTGCCCAGAAGCTTTGAACTTAAATAAATAACAGCAGCTGTAAAATAATGCTTTTTATTAAAAAATTCCCATTTTTCCCAACATACCAGCATTTCTACTTTCTTTCTTTTTTTCCTTTTCTGTGAATGAGTAGTCCTGTTTAGGACTTTATTTATAGTCCTGTGTAGGAATTTATTTTGGATTATTTGAACCATAACCCTTAAAATCCTTAAATGACTGCTCACATCTGTATGACTTCACTTGAAAGGGCTAGAAATGCAAATTAATTAATTTGCAGGATGAGCTTGATGCAGAAAAATGTTGTTTACTTCATTATGTTTTGAACAGTCCATGGTTACCCCCTGCTTTGAAAAAAAGGCAAAAGCCATATGACACCAGAAAAAACTTGAAGACCTTTTACCAACTACTGAAATTAACCTGATGAACCCAATTCTTGCCACAGGCAAGGTAAACAAATTGACCCTATGACTTACACATAGCTTCGCTTTGCAAGTAAGTGGAGGATCACTGGCGTCAGGAGTTTCAACAAGAAAACTGAAGCTCTGTTTGCTCACACAACAGTTCTCTTCAAAAGTGAAGGACAAAATAAAATGACATAAGTAATCAGTACAGTGAGGGCATTTCCATTTTAATCTACAATTCTGCCTGAGTCACTTTGACTTTGTCTTTACCGCAGAATTCGTCTGGGCGTGACATTCTCGAGTTTAAGCCTCCAAAGTCTTAAGTGGTGCTTAAGTTTAATTGCATGGTTGTGCCAACAACAGGGCTGCGTTAGGTGATGGGCTTTTCCATGAGGGCACATCCCACAGACTTAAGCGTTGTACTGAGATATTTTCCAAGTTGTTGTGGGATACCTGACTTTTACCTGGGTCCATCTGCAGAAGGGTAATAAAACAGAAAGCTCTGGCCTGACATGTCCTTCCTTCCAGTGGATTCCCGCTTGTTCAAGCTGTTTATCTTCATAGATGTCTCTCGAGAGGAGCGCTGGGTATGTGATGATTTAACTGGAGGCCACTTCAGCCCTATCTTGTCACCCGGAGAAGACGACAGTGGGCCTTGCCTAGCAGCTCACGCAGGCTGAGACACGTAGAGCAAAGGCGTTTGACATAGGTTTTACCAGCTGTGGACTGAGGCTGACTCATTCTGGACCAGAACAGCAAGCACAAAAGCGTAGGGCTGTGTCAGCCTGCACCCTTGGGTTGATCAGCTGTGGTTCTAGAAATGTGGGAAGCGTGCCTCAGCCCTTCAGGACACCACAATAGGGGAAGACACCAGTTCAGGAGCAATGCCACTGCCCGTGAGAATTTGTCTATTCCAGAGTGTCTGTTGTTGGTGTATAAATTGTCTGGTGTTGGCAAGCAGTCTGCTCTCCTGTAGCTGTGAAGACCTGTGTCACAGCTATTATATGGTTTATCGGCAGTGTGTGTTGCTGAATTAACAGCAGGAATAGAACAAATGATGTTCCTGAAGTGTACTGGGGCAGCTGATGGCACTTCTGTGTCCAACATTTGTCTTCCACCAGCCCACAAAGTTTGTGTGAGGCAGAAAGGACCATACCGGTTCATTATTGCACGCCTAACACCAGCCCCAGAGGAGACCCACACACATTCAGAACGCAAGGTTCACCAGTAAGTGGTCGGATTTCAGAGTATTCTGGTGTTCAATCAGTCCTGCAAGATGAGTTTTATCTCTCCTTTAAGCTGTACGTGTCTGCATCTGTTTCCGGTCTATAAATGTCCTGATTCCTGAAGCTACACCTTGAACTAGAACTCAGGTTTAACTGCACCCTAAAGAGAGGGGTGACTGTTACCTGTGTAAACGGATAAATGTAAACCATATAAATTTCAACATGGCTGTAGATGATGCATTTAGCCAGCTGAAAAGACCACGTCCCTCCCCTCTGCCTCTTCTGGGATCCACCCTGCCTTTGGTGTTGGGAAGTTATTAAAGTGTGCTACATATAGAATTTATGGGGGCAAGGGAGGGACAACCTCAGGCGACAATGAGCTGAGTGTTGTGCTGGTTTGCAGGCCTATTGCAGGCACCTGGCAAGTGCGCTGGCTGCAACGGGGGCACAGTCAAGGGGGAGGGGAAGTCAAGGGGGATTTGTTCTTTTCTCTGCTTCCTTTGGGCAGCGCATTTCACCTGTGACTACAGCCACGAGATTTTGCATAAAGCTTAGGTATCATCTTCTCGTGCTTTCCTTCCCCTCGAGCAGCCTGTCCCCAGTAAGCAGACACTTCGTTCAGAATCAATATCAGTATGCCCGGCCGAGCCCCCGCCCTGTGATGAAGAAACAGGTTAGAAAACGCATCCAGGATTACCCTGGGTGTCAACAGGACTTTCCCTCAGGGCTGTAATGGTGAAAAGGCAGAGGGGAGTTGCTCTCCACATTTGCTACCCTGCCTGCGGGCATGGGTGGGTGCAGGGTGCAACCAGAGCTGGCTACAGATTCCTGCTTGTGCCCCAGCTCCCATCCATAGCTTGGTGAACAAAGCACACCAAAACTTCGTATGTCTTAAACCGCAACCTTGTGCAGCTATTTTTCCACACACAGCCATTCTCATTTTTCTCCTGCTTGTGTTTTTGTTGTGTTCTTCACGTTGGTTTTCTGTTGTTAATGTCCTTTAGTTACACTGATAATAGCTGGGTTCCTTCACTGCAGATGTAGTTTTCTCCCCTCCCCAGAGGTTTTGTGGGCACAGCAAGGCGGGGAGTGGAGCAGTGAGAAGTACAGCCTCCATAAATCAGGAGACTGAATGAGCTTTTCCCAAGGTAAAGGCGATGCCTCAGTCGCTCGTTCATGTAAAACAGATATTTTAGTCTGTGATATGTAGAGGTTTGCTTCGTATGCCGAGCTACCTTCAGGAGTGAATCTTCCCATTGTATATAAACTCCATCTAACTGCTGAGAAAAGAGGGCTTTTGAAAAAAATGCATTTCAGCATATAATGTTTACATTTGCTTTACATTGTTACACACTGAGTGACTATTTGGCAGCTGAGACTTTTTAATAGTTCTGGTTTCCTTCTCTTTTTTGAAAGCTGGAGGGATCCCGTCAGATTTGGGAAGGCCAGAAATTGACCTATTGTCTCCATTTGCCAAGTCCATGTAATTCCTCACACAGGATATTTTCATAAGCAAACCTCAGTGAGGTTGTTTTAAATGGAAAAATGTGGCAGGAGCCCAACACCCAGTGATAACGAACACGTGCAGCCCAGCAGAGGGGTGAGCAACCCCTCGATGACAAACCTCTGCGCAGTCATAAGGCGATGAGTAACCCCCACGATGGCCATGCCTTGACAGTTAGAAGTCATGAGTCAGTCCCCCATCCCTTTCAAATTATAAGGGGGAGGTTGGCTCAAGAGTCCTTAGGCTTTAAAAATAATAATACTTGTGAGGTTTTCTTTTTTGCCTGCCTTTCTGATGTTTGGACCCTTGACTATACTTTCTACTCATGTTTTCCCGTTTCTCTCACCAGCCCTGTGGTCCAGTGCAAAGTTAAAGCATTTTTTA
The DNA here is from genome assembly GCA_033558235.1 of Neomorphus geoffroyi. Lineage (NCBI taxonomy): Eukaryota > Metazoa > Chordata > Aves > Cuculiformes > Neomorphidae > Neomorphus > Neomorphus geoffroyi. The sequence goes on from JAUMJM010000038.1 coordinate 13,727,343, forward strand.
GCTGCAAGCCGAGATTCTCATCTGATCACTTCACTCCAGGAGTTAGGGCTTAACAAACAATAAGTATCACAAGCCTGGCACTGAGCTCTGAGAGCTTGCACTGGTGATTGCTGCAATAACAAACTTGGATGTTTACGCAGCGCAGAAAATAGACACAGTGAGAAAACAGGCTTCAGTTTAAAGATATAAATCTTGCCCATTGTGAGAAACAGCTTCAGAGGGCTGTTTGTTTAAATTAATAGTTGCAGAATGGTGAATAAATGGGATAAAATAACTGGTCCAAACCTTCACCTAAATCCTAGGAGAAAAAAACACCCAGACATTACACGCTCCTTTTAAGATATGAAATTTCCAGCCAGCTTGTGGCTAAACATTTTCAGGTAAGAACTCACAGATAGAGTCCTGAACACAGTTTTAAAGAAGTGTCCTGATTTTAAATCTGGCTGTTCATTTAAGCTCCTATATATAGATTTAGGAAATCTAAATTAAGGCTTCACTTCTAAAATATATACCCTGGCTTCTTCCATAAATATATTTTTATATTCACATATATACATATATATATGGTGTGAAAGATATATGCACCTCTAAAATTCCTGGCTTCGGGCCTTGACTTGGCAATGAAAATGCTATGTGAGGAGGTTTATGAAAAATAAATCTTTGCATTCCTCTAGCACCTTTCACCTGAGTATCTCAAAGCAGTTTACATCGAGGAAGAATTATGCCATATAGGGAAATATCTTCGGTCCTGCTCAATCCTAGAGGAAGCTGCAGCACAGAGCAGTGCAGTGCCGTGTCCCAAGTTGTCTGGTGCATGTAGTGGGCTTTCTGACGCGACCTAACCTAGGGAGAGTCATTTTTCCCTTCCATCCCCTCCGCTGCTCTCCTCATCACCTGTTTCTGGCTTCCACCCTCACTGCTGAAATCTGTTGGGGCTGCCCTGGGGGCTGCTGATCCTGCTGCTGCCTCGCAGCATCTCTGTTTCTCCACTCATTTCTCACATCAAATCTCCCTCCACATTTTGGAAAACGTGACCCTCACCCCAAAGAGTTTATGGAGTCGGACACAGTTTTACATGCGGGTGAGAGAGATGCTAAGAAAAAGCAGTTGTCTTGTCAACACCCCCAAGTCACTTTCCTTATGCGTTTTACGCCTTTCCCTCCCCCTTTCTTTATCTATTTTGTTTATTTAGTTTACAAACTCTTCAGGTCAGGGATTCTGCCTCCTTCTCTGCCTTTACAACACCTACCACAGTGCGGCCCTGAAGCTGGTTGGATCCCCACGCTGCTACCACAGTACAAACAATAATAAGTAAAACCAGGAGTGTGAAGAGATTATAATTAGAGCTGTGCAAAACTCAGCAGTTTTGGTTTGCATCGGTTCCTCCCTGCTGAGTCTACATTGTGTTTTGGATTTGTACGCAAAAAAAACCCCAAAGCAAAGTCCCAAAGTGCCAAGTGTGGCTGTGACTGGGCTCAAAACCGTGCACAAACCAGGGTGTTTTTAACGGTCCCTCCTTGAAATTATAAATCTACTAAGGCTCAGTCCAGGTTTACTGAAAGGTTCTTGAACCTTTGCAGATTTTGGGGGCTAGCCAAGTTTTCAGTTTCATTACAGAAGTGTCTCTCAGCTCTGCTTACCATACTAATTGCCACGCTGTGCTTCCTGTGGCTAACAAGAGGATTTAATCTTCCCCGTCTGTCTATGCGGATCCACTTATGAGTGTCACAGCCAGCCCTAAAAACATATTTCAGACTGCCACATTCACTAGGAGTACACAGCTGCTGCAGATAAACAGAACTGCATCCAAAATCCTGCAGCAAGGCATTTGCTTTTTCCCGGGGGGGTAGCACCACAACCACCTTCAGCTGAGTACTCCTTCGCCTTGCTCGCCCACATCCCTGGGGGAGGCGATGGGCAGGGAAACAAGGAGCAGGAGTCTGGCACGGCATTTGGGCTGGCAGCACGGTTGTGCAAGCCCTCACTCTTACCCCCTTGCGCATGTGGTTCCTGCTCCTCTTTGCCTCTCTTCTAAGGGCTGAGGATGGAGGTGAAGGGCGTCTTCCCCAAATCGGTGATGACGCTTGTGCATCCAAACCCAGCGATGGGCGAGTGGGGCAAAACCATACCCCAGGGCCAAAATCTGAAAGGCAGGCAGAGTAACAGCCTCCCCAGCCTGGGGGAAGCACTGCACTCAAAGGATGCACTCAGGGTCCACCTGGGGCTGGCAGGGTATAGGAGAGCTTTTTAAATAGTTGGCTGCTGAAAGATGCATTGCACAAAAGTATTTGTAATAAAGCCACTTTCACTCCCTGCCTGTGATAAAGAGCACAAGGCTGGTAGTGACACACACATCAGCTGCTCTGTCCAGGAGAGAGGAGGTGTGGACATGTCCCCCCATCACCGGGAGAGGAGGGGTGTACCAAAACCTGTTACAGGGTTTGACACAATGCTAGTTATGGCCTGCTGCCCCTAGCGGAGCCACCAACATCTCAGGGGGTCCTGGCTCCTGCCTTGCAGGTCTACCAGACTTCTCGCAGACTGCAAGCGAGGCCGGTTCCTGGGACTCACGCACAGCCCAGCTGTGCGAGACCATGTGCACTTTGGGCATCTGCTAAGTCACAAGCATTTGGACTAGAGCGAGCAGCTTCTTCCCTGGCAAAATTTGCAGGATCTGGTGTATTACAGAAAATCATATTGCTTCTGATGAACATTTTAGGAACAATTGAAGATTTCAATGGAGGTATTTCAGTATTTTTAAAAATGAAAAGGGGGGGGGGGCGCGTATTTCACCACGATTTGGTCTTCTGCAAATTACTAATAAATAACAAAAGGAAAAACTTAGATTTCACAGCAAAGAAATTATTTGCTTTTACCCAGGTTTGGCATAGTCTGTGGAGTCTGCAGGATTTTATTTTGGTTTGAGTCTCATTGCAGGATAGAAAACCCACTTCCTTATTAATAGTAATTAAAAGCTTAGCTCAAATTCCTAGAAAAAAGAAGTAGTTGCGTGCCTTATCATGGACACATCATCTGACCATACCAGAGGTAAGGGAAAGCAGGGCAAAGAACACCAGCTTTTTGACGGAGTGCGCAGTGCCTCAGCAGGAGCACAGCATATGACCTCACTTCTCTTAGGGCTTTTGGGTTTTCCCTCTATTCCCATGTAACCTGCAAGCCGGAGTCACTTCAGCCCAGAGGAGGCAGTATCCGTGGCCCTGTGATCTGTGCTGCAGGCAGGTTTCCTACCTAAGGAGGCTTTGCTGAGCTGCACAGCTCTCCTGGACTTGCTTCTGAGACCAGACAGGGCTGGATCGCGGAGCTGCGTAGCAGAGGGAGGGCAGGAGGGTGCAGCTGGGCTTAGCAGGGCCATGCCCTTCAGCAGCAGTGCAGCTTAAGCATGCTCTTTCATCCTGGTCTCAGGGATGGGAGTGCAGCGAAGGAAGCCAAGCACAGTGGTCGGGCAGCCAAAAACACAGCCTCCATGTCCTGGATCCATAATGATGGTCATTTTTGGTTTACATTCTGCTGATGCACAAAGACTAGCACCCAGTCACAGCTGGGATTTTTAATATGCATTAAAACATGAAAGTGAAAGTTTTCTAAAGTATTAATTAGCAGCAAGGTAGATACCTAGTTTTCCTTCTCACTGGTAACTAGTTCCACATGGAGTTAAATGAACTTGCTCTGAAGGGACAAGAAACACTGTAGAACAAATAACCCAGGCATTGTTAAATGTAGCTTAGACATATTATAGATTATATCAAGTTAGTAGATCAAAGTCATAGTTCATGGTGAAGTAAAAGCAAGTAGAGTGAAGCTAGTCAATTATATTCATGGGGTTCTCAGTATTCCCAACAAGTACTTATGCAATTAATGAATTATAGCTTATTGACCTGAATGATCTTTTTTTTCCAACAGTCGAAAGTCGTGTAAAGATAGCTTCCCTGTTCTACCTTTAGAAGGTCAAAAGAGCCAGTAACTCAAAATCTTAATTAAACTGCACCCCCAGTTTAAATTATTTTACTGAACGTTAGAACAGCGAAATTTCACCAGGCCATTCTCATATTCCTACACCTCGATGTTCATGTTAACACACGTTTCTTTTTACTGCTGTGCTTTCTCTCTGCAATGATACATGAAAAGAGAAACGACATGCAAGAGAAAAATTGGTTTTTTCTCTGAGCAAGATCTATAACATTCTTCTCTCCAGCAGAATTCCCTGCACTATAAGGCTGAAGTGTTCTGAGAGCATTAGCAGGTACAACTGGCTTCTTTTTTCTTAATTAACAGTGCAGCGCCTTGCAACAGAAAACTGAGGCAGGTTTCTGCTGACTTAGCGTGTGCCTCATGAGGAAGAAATCTGTCTGGCAATTATGGCTCTGCGTCTCCCGCCCTGTCTTCTGTTGTTTGTATAAGACACCGGTACTTCTGCCACAGGCTTCTTCATACAGCCGTCCTGTCAATGCCAGCTTTCATAGGTAATCTATCCAGCTCAGCAGAGTTCAAATAAGCAACCTCCCTTTCTTTAATTAGTGCTTTGTTTGAGTCTCCCCTGGGGATGTAGCCATGCTGAATTTTCAAAATTCTCTGTTATTTTTCAAGCACAAAAGAAACTGAAAATGTCCACCGTTTTGGTTCTGGATTTGGAAAAACTGCTTTACTTAGTCTCCTATTGTCAGTGAGTGTTCCAAGTGCCCAGGGACATCTCTTTAGCTACAGAATGTATTCTGCTAGCTTGGCAAGGGGGAAAAAAAGACAAATACAGTCAAATTAGTCCTCTCTGCTACCTCCCCTGATGTTCTGCATCCACAGTAACTGTAGCTATGATGAGTTTATGCGCTGATTTATGCTGTCACACCCCATTATCGTTCAGATCCTTCCAGGTGCTGAGCAATCTCAACTCAAGTCATGAACCGTTTCTTGCTGCGTAGTTGCTTTTCCTGCACAGTTTATGCCTGTGGCTTTTGCTGATCCAGGACTGAACTGTGGCTTGGTATGAGTGAACAGACAGACAGATACCCTCAACATCAGGCCACCGCGGCTGCAAAACCAGACCAGACAGTCCAGAGTCCACCCACTCACCATGACTTTTTCAAGAATTCATTAGAAATATGTGTGTGGCAGTGCTGTTCATCCAGCCCAACACACACAAGCACGCTAGTAAAACCCATCAAATGGCAGATAAGCCAGACAGGCTAAAACCAAAGAGTTCAGCAAAGCGTGTTTCAATCAGTAAGGATCAAGAACTGCTACACCCTCAGTCAGCACTGATAATATTTTACTTGCTTTGAGTTTCTGTGTTTTAATGAGCAAATAATGGTGTTTTGTAATCCTCATAATTTAAATACACACCACCCCAGAGTGCTTCTGTAGCTTCTTCCTCAAATTGCGTTGCGTGCATTAAGGAAGGCTTGTGTCATCCTTCAAAGGGCTTGAGGGTTTCAGTGAACTTTTTACATAAAGGTGGCCCTAGAGAATTGTCCCATGCAGAGCAGAGAAAACCTACGGGCCGAAGTTTTCATTCACCTTTTTCAATGATGCATAATACAAAGGTACAGTTTTCACTTTCCAAGACCCCTACGAGTCAGCTCATACCACCACTTTCACTGAAGGAGGGCACATCAAAATGCGTATCCAGACCCTGGAACAACAAAAGGCGTGCTGCAGGCTTGATTTCCTGACATCAGCACAAACCTGCACATAAATCTGCCCTTAGTTTTGCGACAGGGTTTGGCTAAAAAGGTTTGAAGATTCTTTTGCAGAGCTAAAAATAGAAGCCTGGACAGTGGCCTCTCAGTGACACTCTCTGATCCCTATGCAGTCATCTTTTTGCTTCCTGATTCATTTATTTTTCCTGGCACGACCACCATGCCACACTTACAGTCTTGCTCTGCCGTGTCCATTTCAATCCTCAAAGAGCCAACAGTAGGAAAGACAAAGGAGCACCACCCTCTTCTCTGCTCCTGTCCTCTTCCAACAGGGACTGATTATTTTTTCCATTACAACTTCCTTCCTTCCTAAAGCCAACATTTCAGTCCACGTTTAAGATCAGCCTTCTAATTTCTAATGTCTTCTGTTTTGTACCAAGACTCAAACCTACTCAGTTTCACGTGGTTTCATGTCAGAAAGATAAGAAATGGCAGATTATTTGTGGTTAACAAATATTGATGAGGCCCATCCAGAAAGTGGCACGTCCTCATTGCAAGAGGGCTGTGCTGGGGAGTAGTCTGGAGGTTGAGTTTATGACGTCCCGGTCTAGTCCGACAAGAACTGCCTGGAACTTTTCTAGTACCTACATGTCTTGCTATCTAGATCACCATCACCACAATGCTTATGCTCCTCCCAATAATAACACTCCCTCTCTCTTTGCCTTTCTTGCCAACCTATAAGAAAAGGTGGACTGATAATTTGAAGTAAAGCTCTGTGTATGTGTTAGTGCCGACTGAGGGCAGTTGTGTATCAATACTTGTGGTAAGACATATACAAGTTACCTTGTCATACACAGTCCATCAGCTGTGCGAACTAGAAATTAGCTTAGCTAGGCCAGTACACTTGCATTAAGGGGATTTGCCCACTGCTTTCAGTATCTGTAAGCAATCCTTGCAACCAAGCTGAGAAGAAACAAGCCCGCTGCAGCACAGCCCAAAGCATCCTACTCATTGCAGGAACTGGTCAAGCCTACCTCGCCGTGAGGCTGGCGGGGTTAGATTTTGTTCTCGTGGAGGAAATTTAATAGAGCTCAAGAAAACAAAAGTAAAGGTAAAACAATCAGAGGGTAAGAGACTTGATACCGTCTCTTCAAAGGTTTACGTGAGGCACAAATAACGAGTTCATCACACCAATCTGAACTGCTGAGCTTACCACATCCATCTAGTGAAAGGCGAAGGTCACTCCTTTCTCATTACTCCTTTGGCACCATTTAAATACTCAGAGCTTCATTTTCTTTTTCTTGTTTCTCTCTGTCCAATATTGTCTAGAGATTTAAAAATTAAATTAATCAGCATCTTGGAGCATAAGTTCCAAGGTTGCTTTATTGTGAAATTAAGGTGTGACTCACAGTAGCTGCTTATCCACCTTTGAGGCTGGACTAGCTTTGTTATTCTTGTGTGTTGTTTCTTTCCACGCTGGTTTTGCAGTGGGACTTGTAGCCACATAATATAATGAGCTGAGAAACGGCAATGCGTCATCCAGGGCGCGGCTGAAGAGCAATGTCACAAAGAGAGATGGCAAGACTACAGGGAGGATTTTAGTAGCAGCTGGAGAAGGGTGAAGAATGAAATGTTCTGCAACAACAAAAATCAAAATTTATATACGCAAATCAAGAGAAAGAGAGTTCTGCAAAGTCTGGTTTACATACCGGGAAAATCAGGGGAAAAAAACAAACATTCCAAAGCACTGGATACAAAATCCACACAGGTGTATGTGCATAGAGCTAAAAAGAGACAACCTCACTCAGCAACTGCAGCACAACCAGCAGCCATGAGCGGCTGCTTAGCGGTGGCTGCGGAAAGTTACAGTTGTGTCCACTCAAAGAATGGCACCACTTGAAATTTTTCATCTAGAAACAAGTACTTCTGGAAGCAGTAGAAATTATGCTTCCTGGTCTCCTGTGGCTCTGTATTTTGTGGTTGATTATCTGAGGCTAATAAGGGGCAAGAACTGAATAAAGCTTTTCCTGTGGTCAGGGCATCCTGTGTGGATTCTCTGGGGTCTAATAATACAGTTCACCTTCCTCTTCTGTCCTTCCTTCAAAGAAGCCCTAATTTGGATGTCTGTCTTCTGCACAAGTGACAGACTTGCAGAAATCTGTGCAAACATTTTGTCTGCAAGGACTCTGTCTCCCTGGTAAATCTGTCTGAAGCCGATTACCTTAATCCCGAGCTGATGTGGTGACATATGCACAGATACACCATCAGCTAAACCTCATTTACTTAGGAAGCCAGGATTCATTTTTAAAAATAATACAACGCTTTCCCTGAAGCAGTAACACTGCTAAAATCACCTGCGTGCTGACCGGGGCTGCTTTAAAAACCCAGGACTGGACTCTTGAGGCTTGCTTAGTGATGAAGCAATTGGCATCCTACACCAGAAGCAGCAACCACAAACACCGGCCTCACTGCAGAGGGTCATCGGTGCGACTGTGGCATAGGAAATATAAAAATACAATGCTCACCAAAAGGGTAAGGACAGGAAATACCCTAGGAACAAAGCGCAGGGGGACAGACTTTTGTGTTTTCATTTAAACAGGAAAGGTAGATGGAAACCAAAACAAATGAAGTTATACTTAAAATAAAGATTACTATATTCTAGGCCACCAAAGGCTGTAACACCTGACCTAAGAATGGGTGGAGATGTTTGGGATAAAGGAAGGGAGGCCTGGAAAATTGTGGACTTATCTAGATAAGTTTCACGGAATGAAAATAAACAACCAATATCTGCTAAGGGTTATACAGAATAAGTCCAAAAAACCACCATGGGGGTTCATGTATTTTTTGCTGTCGATGGAGAACTTGGGTCTGCTAGGACAACAGGCTGTCATGGGAGCGCTCTTTGTGTAGCTGCTGCTCACGTACCTGTTTACGTGACCTCTGAGGTTGGTGCCTAAAGCTCCCACTGACTGAAGCTGGTCTTTCTGTGTTATTTACACCCTCAGCAGAACAAAACGAGGAGCTACACTGCCCAGTGCTGGGGCAGAGAGCGCTGGCAGTTGACTACAACCCCTTGACATAGTCCAGGGAGATGTTTCGCTGTGCACGTGCCACCTAGCAACCTTGCTTTGGGATACAGCATCGTTTTAGGAATCAGGCCAACACCAAATCTGTCATCCCCAAAACAGTCCATGAATGGGAGCCTGTTCATCAAAGCCTTCTTGTTGCTGTTGTTGTTGTTTTAGGAGGAAAGACAAGCTGCCAGTTCTCTGCTGATATTAATACCGAAGTCATTCAGTGAAGGATGCCGTTGCAGATACCAGTTATTGCTCCTCAACTATTTAAAAAATGGTGATGTAGCTGTATTTCCGTGCATATGTATATACGAGTACTTTAAGAGGCTCTAAAAGCTTGTCGTAAAGGTACAGTCTTGCAAACTGTTGACCATTCTGGCTCCAGTCCAGCAAAGCACTTAAATATTTGGTGAACTCAGCAAGACTGTTCACGTGCTTCAAGCTAACACCTCTGTACAGGCTTTGTTGTACCAGGCTCATGGAGAGGGAGTGCACTGCAGCTGCACCTTGCACAAGAGAAGTCTCACCGAGTGAGCTGTGGACTCTGGGGCTGGTGTGTCCATTTGCTTCCTCCCAGACAGCTACCAACAGCCAGACTATTCACATTGTCTGGCCATGCTAAAAAGAAGGAAAAAAAATGTCTCAATGGCTTTAGCGTTTCACCTCAGTGAAATTTCTTCAGCAGCAGACACGTAAGGTGAGAAAAAGGTAGTTTTGTGTGCAGTGTTATAGAGAAAGATTTCCCTTCTCAGAATCAGAAGTCTCCAGATAGCAATAAATCCACTCATGGACATGCTAAAAAATAAAGCAATTTCTAAAATAAACTATTCAGACTTCGAACCGTACGATAGCCAATTAATAAGTTTGAATAATTGGGTGTAACTGTAGGCAGAGAGAAGCTATGAGACCAGATGTGTGTATAAAGCTAAGCGCTGGATTTACAGGATCTAATCAAATCAGTCCACCATCTGCTATTAGAATAAAATTCATATGACAAACTTGATCAACATGAGAATATGGCACAAATTTCTGGAAAATGGGCTTAGGCAAAGTCAACGTTAGACGAGTCAGAAATGGAAGCATTCATAAAATGGATTGCACTATTTCAACAAGATCAGATCTGAATTTACTAAATTAACACCATTTTCCCTTATAAATCAGAACTTAGGTGACCTATCACAGACAGCAGTTTGGGAATTTTCAGAAATAAATACATGCAGGTAGAATAGCTCGTGGCAGACAAAGGTTTACGCACACTCTTCTCTCCACACAAAACAGAGTGTACTCAGTGGAGGACTGTTTTCCAAGCAGTTGGTGTTAGAGCTCTCAACCCAAGTGTCTGTAAGTCAGAGCTGCAGCAAGTGGGTCCAGCCTCGTTTTAGCTGCCTTGGGAGCCAGGAGCTACAGCAAAGGCTGGAAACAGACGAAATGGCAGGGTCTGGGGGGTTATGTCTAGGGTGCTTCTAAGCCTGTGAACCCAGAGGTTGGCCACTGCTAGAGAAGGGGTGTTCAGTGGTCTGAGATAAGGGCTCTGGTGATTTGGAAACCCTGGGCTGGGATGTTGTGTTTGCACAAACTGGGACAGCTGGTCATGGCAGCTCTGGCCCCAGATGTGGTCAACTGTGCAGTGGCAGCTACAAAATAGCACGTAACACCTTGCATGGATGTTTTGTGGAGCTTCCAGAATGAAAGCACCCATCGTACAGCTGCTCCACTAGCAGTGGCCCTTACAGCCCTTCACCCCTACCACGACACCTTGGGCTGTCCTGTGGGCACAGCTTCTTAGTTTTCCTGACTTGAGTGCTGCAAACAGGAAGCCAAAGCCAATCCAGTTTAACCAAAAGCAGAACTTATTGTTGCTGTACATTACGATTGGTAACACACATTTGGGCTGCCTCCTCTCCCTGCCCCGTTTCGTGCTGCATCCCCACTACCAGCAGCCAACATGTGTTTCAGACACCTGCACCAAGGCTGTGCAGCAAAACCATTTTGATTAGTTCATGTGGGACTGCTACAGGCAGGGAGAGAGCAGAGCCCTAAGGAGGTGGCAGCAACTTTATTTGATAGATGGGGTTTAGCTTTTGATACAAAGCTCCACCTACTTAGCAACCTATGGCCTGTGGGTCTGCAGATTTTCTTCAGTGTTCCAGCAGACCATCTTCCCCCTCTGCTACTCCTCTGGAAACAGTTCAAGTCAGTATCTTGTGCACATAATTGATACTGGCTTTTCCAGCCTCCAGAAGTCATTTTAAAAAGATAGGCACAACCTGAGGGGAGGAATTCCTCTGGCTTAAAGTGAGAGGATTTGAGGGAGACCATGTAGCTACTGCAACTGAGTTTTCCACATATGTGTTTTGTTTATCATGTGCATGTGCTAAACATGCCAGAAAAAAAAGCTCTGGGGAGTTAAGAATCTGCCCGGCATGTGACAAACCCCATCAAAATCCAACCTTCCTCCTCCATGCTGCTGCCATTCCTCAGGTCCCCTTTCTCCGCCAGGCATTTCTGCAGCAGGTAAAAATTTAGATACAGGGTTGAGACGGCGGCTTTCACAAGCAGAGGCTCAAAAGCAACCTCAAACAGTATTGAAAGCCATCCTGGTGCTCAAGGTGAAGGGCAGGGACACCCTGCGTCCCACGGGTCGACTGACCCAGTTCTCCTCCATGGCTTGCTGTGTCTGGAGTTGGTTGCAAGACACGCTCTTTGTCTAACAGCCCTGCATGTCACCGTTCATGTTAAAATGAATAGACTTTTCAACGCTCCTCCAGCTTACCTCATAGCCCCAATAACAACAGTGCAATATTTTAAACTGCTTTTGCAAGTCTCCTTTCTGCAGGACAGTTGAAAGGCTATAAAAGCATTTTAACAATTTCATATATCATCTCTGGAGGGCTTTTGTGATGCAGGAGAACAGAAGTCTTGTTGCCATTTGCCCATGGACAGCTGCCAAACTCACCTGTCTCCACCGAGCCCGTGAGAGGCGTATCGCATCTCTCTGGAAACTCGGCACCAGCCTGGGTTGGCTTCTCACTTTACTCAGCCGAAAAACATGTTGCACAATTTAACCCTTTTCCAGCACGTTTCCTTGGGTGAGCTGCTCAAAAGCTTAAGGAAAGTCATAGCTGCTAGGTGTTTTTTTGCCCATGTGAAAAGCCTTTTAACCCTGCAAATCATCCTACTGACTTCGCTCAAGCTTTGAAGTGTCCACAATTCTCTTTCTGTCTCTCCCTAACCACAGGTAACCAGCCTCTAAATTTGACCCCTTTTAAATAGGTTCCAAGTTGGCAAGATATTTAAGAATTTGCATTTCTGATTGAAGTTTTACCACTCTAGTTGCATGTTCAAAGTAAGATATATTTTAGAGCATCTGAAGCCAGAAAGAGGTGATTTGAGTCTGTGCATAAAATATAAATCTAAGGATTAGAAGAGATCTGCCACTGACCACATCTTCTTAAATGTCACTCAATTTTTCAGGGTCCTGCTTCTAATCTCAAAAATTATCATTAAAATCTCCTTGTGTATAGAGCTGACAGAGGGAAAATGAGCAGCTTCGTTTGTTATTGTTCAGGAAATATTTGCAGATCCTTGTATGGGAGGTGTGACAGAAGGGTAGTGTAACCTACTCCCTTATGTATGAATTTCTTTTTTCCCTCCCTACGAATGAATATTTACATTCTCCACCCTCCTCCTCTCCTGGAAAGAAAAGTGCATAAAATTACTCCCCATCACATTCTTTCACTGAGTTGGCAAAATACAGAGAAATATAGCAAGTTTAAATGATATAGAATATACAGGCATAGCTTATCTAAGATCAACTGCATGGATCAAAATTAACAAAATCTCACAAAAGAAAACCCCAAAAGACCTTTCATCTGCCTGGTCCCATTTTCCTGCCTACACCTCTTTTTACCCTATTTTAATATATTAGTTCTGCTTTAGTTTCTACTCTGTACAGCATTTCTGCCTAAGAAATATTCTGTTGAGTCATTACTGGCATCAGCCAAACAGGCTTTTCAAGAATGGAGGAGAAAATAAAGGCTGTGGTTTCTAAAGTAATTCCATGCTGCTTAACCCTTAAACCACTAGTGACTTCCAGACTTCCAACCAAGATAGTGCTGAGCAGAACATGTAGCTGTTGTGCCCAGTCCCTCCTTGCTGCTTGAAAATACTTCCTCACATACCCTGCATCCACACCAAAGCGCAGCCAGGGAGAGAGGCTTTTCTGCTGGGAGACAGTAGTCGTAAAGGTGGAAAGGCAAGAGAGATGAGCACGTTTCTGCCTCCATGAGGCAGGAAAGAAACTCCCCTCCCCCTTTCCCCAGCAGGTTGTAATAGCAGAGAATAGTGGTTGCCAAAATGATATAACTTGAATAAGCTCCTGGTACCTTGAGGTCTGAGGGGCCCCCAGGGGAGCCAACACTTGGAGTGAGAAAAGGCAGAGGAAGGGAAAATGGATAAGGTGATTTTTTTTACCTTGGTTTTTAAAGCGGTCTCAGCCTGCTAAACTTTCAGTCTGTGCTGCCAATGGCTATTTCCAAAGTTATCTTTGCACAGAACAAGGCTGGAATCCTGCTCTCTCCCTCTCTTATTCTCTCTCCTTGTTTAATGAAAGCTCGGTTTAGATCTGATATCACTTTAAAAGGCTTGCTATCAAAGTTTATTCAACCCACTGGGACAGATCGCAGTTTTCAGAGGCTCCAAGCTGCACAGCAGATAACTGTAAAGTGAACCATCCAATGTTCTTCAAAATGCTCATTTTTCGTGGGCTCGTCTATTACACAAAGCTGTACTGTATTCAAGCAGCATTAGAAGAAATCCCAGTTGCTTACATGATGCTGGCCACAGTTTTGCCTTTAGAGAAAACTGGAGCAGCCAACAGCCCCCAGCCTGGCCCACTGGCTGGGGCTACGGTGAACGGAATGCCATTTGCAGCGAGGGCAAGCCCTACCAGCACAACAGGATAATGCCCGCCTGGCACGCCTAGGTAAAGGCTGGGATTTCAAAAAGCGGTAGGAAGTACGAGAGCAGTATCCCTTTAAAAAATCCAGATTTGCCTTTCTCTGCTTAAAAATAATAATAGTAACTAGAAAAGACTCCTCCACCTACAGACTATGCATGAGAAATTTTAGCTGGAAAGCAAGGAAATGAGAGGATGGATTAGCATGTCAAGTTTTCTATGGAACAGTTGTTCTGAATTTTAATGAAATCACTGCTACTATTATGTGGTTTTCAGTCTGCTACCCTCCTAACAATGCATGGGAATAAACACCATATCTGGTAGGATCTCTGACTGCAGCATGTATCACAGAGGCATCTATTTACGGTGTGAAGGGAGGGAAGCTGTTTCGTTTCCCAAGACAGTAATGGAAAACATGATGTCCTACCACTAATGGTGGTGAAGCACTGGGAGAGGTAGTGGGAAAAAACACACACGATAAAATGAAGAGCAAAGGAGAGTTTCAGGGCAGATATTTGCAGGATGCATCATCACCAAGAGAAGCTGGCAAACCTGGGAAAAGGCTGAGAAACAAAAAGGCTAACTCAAGTGGTCAGGTCCTTGGGTCACCAAGGTCCTACTCTTCTGCTGCCATTTCACATGGCTTTACACCCTTCCGTGTCACTTCATGGTGTCATTCGATCTTCCTAGAGCAACAGACTAGACATAACTTGGAGGAGCTGGTGGTTCTCAGATGCCAACTCTCCTTGCCGGGCTTTATCCTCCTAGAGCTTTTGGCCAGTGAATACCTCTCACCAGAAGCATGTGCAACCATTTGACAGCTCGGCTGCTTTCTGATTCCTTAACAGGTCGTGCAGATGGACCAGAAGCTTGATGACATCCTGAACACACTCCAGGCTCAGCTGGGGGATCAGCCGCAGGCACAGGTGTGAGAGCCAGCCACCCCACCAGTCAGACAGCCAGAGAAAACCTCAGATTCCCTGCAGCGAACTGAAAAAAACTGAAAGTGGCACAGAGGAAAGCCACTTGCCACTCTCTCATTCTTTTTCATCTGGTTATTTTAAGTCATGGTGTCTCAGGATTTGGCTGTGTCACGGGTGAAATAAAATATTCTGCTGTAGTAGATTAAATTTAAAAAAAATGAGGAGAAGCAGTAAGAAGCGAGTCACGACCCTAGAAGAGCACGTAAGTTTTGCACCTGTTTTATTAGCCATCATTAACCAATCTTGGCCAGCCTCTAGCACTCCCGCGCAGCTTGCCCCATTTAGGCTGACAGCACAAGTACAGGGTGCGCTGTTGAAGTAAACATCCAAGTGAGGGATAGGATGACCCATTTGTGGATGCAGATGGAGAAAAGGGCTGGGTTTTTGGCATTTAATCACTACGTTTAACGCTCACAGCATGCCCAAAAGGGGGGAAAGAGCCAGCATTTGAACATGAAACAAATGGAGATCAGTGAACAGGAAAATTAAACAGCATGTTTTGACTTCTACCGAGCAGCGAGGATCATGAGAAGGGCAGATTTATATGCTAGTGCGAACGACAAAGTAAAGACAACAGACTACTGATTAAAAATATGGAAGTGTACACGGGCTGTTTGACATATGAATGACTGAAGCAAAACTCCAGCTAACTAAAGCAAAGGGTTGCAAATGAGATGAGCTGCATGTTGGAACAGACAGGCAAGAGAGATAATATCTGCGTAGGCTTACTGCACAAGAACGCTGTAATAGCTATCAGCTACACTAATGACTGCAATGCAAAATGTTCTCAAGCTTTTACCTTCATTCAGCAGTGGTTGTTGACTCCGGTTGCCTTAATTTTAACATAAGAAACCTGTGTGGTAATTGGCTGTGAAACGTCTGTAAAGCCGCATTCAAGTCCCTGAGTAACAGGGTGCTGCAGGAGGGCTGCAGCTGCGGTTGAGAACAGCAACATTTCTCAAAGAAAACAAAAATGCACATACTGCTGATGGAAGTTAATCGCTATTTAAATAAACCGCTGTATGTGATTTTAAATGCTAGACTTTTTTTTCCGTGTAATCTGGTTGTAAATCGAGCACGTACGCTGGCTGAGGTACTGTCACTGTGAAATGAGCCTTGCCTGGCGCTACAGAACAGGGATGATACAACACTGTTGCTAAATATGTAAATAATAAACCAAGCTAAAATGGGTGCAGTGTTATTTACTCAGGTCTTTGTAATATATTTGCATAACTAACCTTTTGAATGAGCAGAAGTCTGCAGAGCAAAGACCCGATTCCTGGGAAATCCTAAATATGTTCTATTCCCACTCCATATCCATGGAAGAAAAGCCTGCATTGCATTTAAAACCAACCTGAAAGACTGGTCCCTTAATAAGCATTTATTTGAACCAATGACTGTTCAATTTCAATGCAATCAAATTAGCTTTTAACTGTTACCTGTCCCTTTAAAACTCTTTCCCAGGTTTGTGTGTCTGGGAATTCAAGCTTGGAAAGAGCACAATAAGACTGATTCCAATCTTTAGACTGTAGTCACGTCTTAGAATATTAAGGATGTGTGAGAGGCAATAAAAAAAAAGCAATGCGGTGTTAATTAAATCAGCTGACAAGCCAGCGTTCCATCTTGTCTGATCACTACAGAGTTACTGAACATGACCAAATACAGCACGTAACATGGCAAAATGGTAAACAATCACTGTCAGGGCACTGAGTTGCTCCTGTCTTTCAGTCAGGGTCATAAGCTCCTGCTGCAGTCCTTCATCCAGCCGCACTGACTGACCACTCAGAGAGAAATGGGCAACTGGACATCAAAGGTATGGTACCATTTCATCAGCCACATGTAAAAAGTTCTCCCTGGAGATCTCTTTGCCACAGAGGTGCAGAAGACAAGCAGTGCAGCTTTCAGCTGAAGGGCTCAGGGACATCTATGGCCACCATGAGGTGAAATTTCCTTCTGGCACACTGTAGATCCGTGTGCCAGGGGTGTGCATTATCACTGTTTTATGGCCTGAGGAATGCAACAGTATTTTACTTGCCAATGAGTCTCAATACAAGTGTTAGGGCACTATCCATACAGTAACATCTGCTACTCTGAAGTGCCTGGAAAACCCTCTAAACACCCTTCCCTGAAAAATTCAGTTAGTTAAAATATGAGTGGTCTCACAGTATCATAAGGTTGGAAAAGACCTTTGAGATCATCAAGTCCAACCTATGACCCAACACCTACACCTACTCCTACTTGTCAACTACACCAGCTACAGAGTGCTAGAGGACATAAATGGGTGGGAGGAAAGTATGAAGAGGCCCACAGTGGGCTCTTCAGAAAAAAAGAATGGGTGCAAGTGTGAGTGTCTTTTTTTTTAAACACGAGTCAAAGTTTCCCCAGTTCACCTCTGTGAGGCCAATGTCTGACCGCTTCATGGCTGCCCCCTGCAAACGCTGCAGGGGCATAATGTGTTCGAAGAGCATCATCCAATAGTAACCATGACCATCGCTGTTGCTGTGATGGCGAGATAAGGGTGTGGCCTGAACAAGTTGCAGGAAGGAAGGAAGAAGGTGGGAAACACCCATTTTCATAGTATATGATGAGATTGATAGAAAAGAAAAGCCACATAGCTTAGCCTTTCAAATCTCCACACTCACAGCTAACACAAGAGCTGCTATCAATCAAAATCTTTTTGGTTGCCCAGGGGTAAAAGCATAGAGGTGCAGCATGGATGTGACCACCTGCCAACACTACCCACCCCTTCTTCTGAGCAGGGGTGCTTTTGCACGGTGAACACAGTGCATATTAATACATTTGCAAGTCATGAGTATTTTGAGTGGCCCTCTACCAAGATGTGGCATCAGCAAACATTCAGCAGCAAGCTATGATCTCCCGAGGCAAGGACTGACTTCTGTTCAATGTGGTTTTGTCAAACCTTACCGTCCAGTAAGCAAGGGTAACAGCATCGGATCCAGGTCATTGTGTATGTAGTGACAGTGAAACGGGAGGAGTGGGAAACAAGCAAAGGGATGAGCTTCAGGAACCTCCAAAACTCTGAGGAGTTCTCTTGCAGTCACAAATCCTATCAAGTCATATAATGGTCTAGTCCATTAAGGAACAGTATCAGAAGACTATCAGGTGCACCGTGGCAGGCTTTACTAACTTTACTAACTGTGGTATGGATTTGTTTGATGAAACACCACCAAAAGTGTCTTCTGGAAGAGTTATTCTATGGGAAACTTGTCGTAATTCTTGCATGTGATTGGAAATAAAATTAATTCTTCATCAAAATTGTATGCTGCCACAGTTTATTTCCTTGATTCAATTGCTTGACTTGCAGCCTGAAGTCCTGTGGTGAATAAATATTCAGCATAGCTACAAAGGAAGGTCTGACTCTTACATGTGCCATTATTTAAGTAGTTACGTGAAATCATGGTTGGAAGGGACACCTTTCAGTAGATCAGGTTGCTCAAAGCCCCATCCAAACCATTCCTTGTCCTGTCACTACGGGCCCTGGTAAAAAGTCTACCCCCATCTTTATCCCTTTATATATTGAAAGGCCACAATAGGATCTCCCCAGAGCATTGTCTTCTCCAGGCTGAATAACCCCAGCTCTCTCAGCCTTTCTTCGTAGTAGAGGTGTTCCAGCCATCTCAGCATTTTTGTGACCCTCCTCTGGACATGCTCTAGTCCATGGCTGTCAGTATTTTGGAGTGGATCCCACCTGGCCGCACAGATTTGTGTTTGTCTAAGTGGGTTAACAGGCTGCTAACCATTTCCCCTTGGATTACGGGGTCTTCATTCTGCTTTCTGTCCCTGCCTTCCAGCTCAGGGGAAGCTGGAAGCTCAGGGGGCTGGGCACCCAGAGGACAGCTACTCTTACTAGTAAAGACTGAGGCAAAGAAGGCGTTAAGTACCTCAGCCTTTTCCTCATCCTTTGTCATTATGTTTCCTCCCACATCCAATACAGGATGGAGAGTTTCCTTGGCCCTCCTTTTCTTGCTGATGTATTTAAAGAAACATTTTTTACTGCCTTTTACATCAGTTGCCTGATTAAGTTCTAGCTGGGCTTTGCCCTTCTAATTTTCTCCCTGTATAACCTCACAGCATCCTTGTGGTATGCCCAGGTTCCTCTCCATAGGGCTGCTCCCGATCAATTCATCACCTACTCTGCACTGACAGTGGGGATTGCCCTAGCTCAGGACAGGACCTTGTGCTTGGCCTTGTTGAACTTCATGAGGTTCACATGACCCTACTCCTGAAGGCTGTCAAGGTGCCTCTGGATCCCTTCCCTCAAGTCTACCAACTGCACCACTCAACCTGGTGTCATCCACAAGCTTGCTGAGGCTCACTCAATCCCACTATCTCTCTGTCATTAATGAGGACTAATGCGGAGAAGATCTGGGATCCCGGTGGATGAGAAGCTGGACATGAGCCAGCAACACACACTTGCAGCCCAGAAGGCCAATTGTATCCTGGGCTGCATCAAAAGAAGCCTGGCCAGCAGGTCGAGGGATGGGATTCTACCCCTCTAATCTGCTCTGGTGAGAGCACACATGGAATACTGCATTCAGCTCTGGCACCCTCAGCGCAGGAGGGACATGGACCTCTTGGAGCAAGTCCAGAGGAGGGCCACAAAAATGGACCTGGAACACCTCTCCTATAAAGAGAGGCTGAAAGAGTTGGGGTTTTCCAGTCTGGAGAACGAGAAGACTCAAAGGAGACCTTATTTTGGCCTTTCAATATTTAAAGAGTTTATATGAAAGATGGGGAAAAACTTTTTAGCAGGGCCTGTAGCAAATAGGACAAAGAGTAATGATCTTGCACTAGAAGGGGAGAAGTTAGGCTAGATATTGGGAAGAAATTTTTTACACTGAGGATGGTGAAAGGCTGGAACAGGTTGCCCAGAGAGGTGTTAGATGCACCATCCTTGGGAACACTCAAGGTCAGGTTGGATAAGGCTCTGAGAAACCCAATCTAGTTGAAGATTCCTCTGCTCACTGCAGGGAGTGGTTGGACTAGAAGATATTCGTGGTCTCCTCCAACACAAATCATTCTCTGATTCTCTGATTCCATGTTAAATAGTATCGATCCAATACAGACCCTTGAAGGACATCACTCTTCACTGGTTTCCATTTCAACACTGAGCTATTAGATGAAACTTTTTGGACGCAACCATCCATCCAGTTCCGTATCCATCTAGTATTCATAGAATCATAGAATTCTTTGTGTTGGAAGAGACTGTTAAGATCATAAAGTTCAATACTGCAAAGTTCATCACCGAACTATGTTCCTAAGCACTACATCTACACCATGTCTCTCCAGTTTAGGAGTATGAATGTTATGGGGAAGCCGATCAAAGGCCTTACAGAAGTCCAGGTAGATGACATCAGTTGCTTTTCCCCAAGTGATGCAGTCACTGTAGAATGCCACTAAATCAGTGAGGCACGATTTGCCTTTGGTGAAGCCGTGTTGGCTGTCTCTAATCACCTCCTTGTCTTCCATATGCTTCAACATAGCTTCCAGAAGGGTCTGTTCCGTGATCTTAATGAGCACTAAGGCGAGACAGACTGATCGGTGGTTCCCAGGGTCACCCTTATTACCCTTTGTAAAAATGAGTGTTATAGCGAGCGTTTCCTCTCAACTACCAGGCAAAACTACAGAAGGTATTCCCAGGAAATTGCATTTGTGTGTTTCCATCTGCAGTTCTATTAACATTAGTGCACTGATGTCCATCCTATTCATTTCTCCGTGATGGGAATCCAGCACAGACATCACACATTCAAGTGCTGACCAGGTGCTTACATTCAGCAAGCTCATTCCTACAACAACTGTTCTTGCATTAGTTGAACAGTGATCGTACCATGAATGAACGTTGTCCAATGAAGTCAGGCGGAAAGGGACTTGGGAGTGCTGGTGGACAGGAAACATGACCCAGCAGTGTGCCCAAGTGGCCAAGAAGGCCAATGATATCCTGGCCTGCATCAGAAATAGTGTGGCCAGCAGGACTAGGGAGGTCATCATCCCCTTATACTCGGCACTGGTCAGGCCGCACCTTGAGTACTGTGTCCAGTTCTGGGCCCTCAGTTTGAGAAAGATGTTGAGATGCTGGAGTGTGTCCAGAGGAGAGCAACAAGGATGGTGAAGGGGCTGGAGCACAAGCCCTATGAGGAGCAACTGAGGGAGCTGGGGCTGTTTAGCCTGGAGAAGAGGAGGCTCAGGGGAGACGTTGTTGCTCTCTACAACTGCCTGAAAGGAGGCTGTAGTCAGGCAGGGGTTGGTCTCTTCTCTCAGGCGACCAGTGACAGAACAAGAGGACACGGTCTCAAGCTTCGCCTGGGGAGGTTTAGGCTTGACATTAGGAAGAAGTTCTTTACTGAGAGGGTGATTGGCCATTGGAATGTGCTGCCCAGGGAGGTGGTGGAGTCACTGTCCCTGGAGGTGTTTAAAGGGAGATTGGATGAGGCACTTAGTGCCATGGTGTAGTTGATGAGTAGGAGTAGGTGTAGGTGTTGGGTCATAGGTTGGACTCGATGATCTCAAAGGTCTTTTCCAACCTTATGATACTGTGATACTGTGAAGTTACCTGCACTGTGCAGCCAGGTCTGCAATGGTCTCGCATTGACATTTGATTCAGAACAGAGACATAGACCAGGCAGCCAAGGTCTCTCAAGGCCACAGCGTCTGCAGGGGTGGCTGCCAGGAATCCATTTACCAGTGCATCAAAAGACAGGAATACAGGACATCAAGTAAAGATTAGCTATTTATTTTCAAAAAGATCACACGTTTTTCTAGCTGATCCAATTTCACCGTGAAGATACATGTTGTCCTCTCTTACTAGAGACATCGACACCAACCAAAACAAGATTTTCCACATTCCTTTTAATAATGCATGGCATCCTGAAGCCTGCAGTCTGCCTGTGATGATGCAAGATGCTCAGAAGTCATTACAACAAAGCCTGGGGGGATTATTTTCTCATTTCCATAATTACACAGTCAGTAATATTATCACGCATCAATCTTATCTCAAAATGTATACCTTGATCTTTAATGATGATATTTCTGAAGTGATGTGTGGGACTGAAGCCCTCTGTATGGTAAGACTACAGCAGTGAAGGAGATAAAAAGTTCAACTTTAATCAGCTGGGGGTTTTCGTTCCTAAGGAAAGGTAACTATGCCCCCCAAAAATCCGAAATGGGTCACAGATCAGAAATCTATGAACACTCTCTCCATCTCTGGAGAGTAAAAAGCAAGAAAAGACTCTCCAGCCGCAGCTGCCAGTTTCAGAAGTGGGTCCAATTAGTGGCCCTGAAGGTCATCAATCCACCTGCATCACCAGAGGAGCCTGTGCTGGAAATCCCTCTCATGTCTGTAGAGCCATGACTAAGCTCTGAGCTCACTAGCCATTGAGAATGAGTAGAATTCTTTCAGTGCCTCTTCTCTGGGTACCTCAAGCAGTTTTCTCTTCTCGTCGATGTTTAAAACCTAAGTCCTGAAGGGTCTACACTCATAAATAGCTTTAAGATGTGCTGTATCTTGTGGAGCCCTAAACTGCAGTGCTTGTTCAGCACTCTTCTGAATAGTCTGAACAACGTATTTTAAAAGAAAAGCATGTTTTAGGGACTAAAATGTCATACATTGAAGAATCTCAATCATCAAAATTGCATTATTTAGTATTCTGAGGGAGTATATGGAAAAATCATTGAAATGGCCCCGGAAAAGCATGAAGGGCCCAGGTGGAGATATCTCTCAGGCATTATTTTTAGCTCCAGCAGAGCCCAGCCAGCAAAGCCAAACACGATTATAGTGTCCTACCTCCATGGAAGGAAAAGGGTTGAGTTCCTCTCATCCTGCCTGAAGAGAAACCTCTTTTCTTATCCAAAGGACAGCCAAAGGTAGCTGGAGACACTGGATACTGAAAGAGAGAAAAAAAGTCTAACAAACTTTTTGAATCCCCTGTGAATAGCCATTATCCTTTTCCCACTGCACACAACAGACCTCCCTCCTAACCTACAGAGAACCTCAAGGTCTGGATTATATTCGCATTATTGATGCCGGGGATATGCATGCACTCGCTCTTGTGCTCTCCACACGACACAGTAAACAATGTCTGTCAGACATGAAAGAGTGAAACAGCAAGGGACTCACTCAAGGCAAACGCTGAAGGGGAAGCGAATTCTGAATTCTGTGATTAATGTCAATGCTGTAGCTCATCTGTCCAATCAGACTGGCAGAGCTTGCTCCTCATTTAACCAAAGAATCGAAGTTTTCAAGAACAATGTCTGAGAAGCATTTCCCTGGGACTTACCACAGCCACAAAGGGGAAAGAAGATTCACATTTCAAACACATCTGTAAAGTATTTCTTATGCTTATCTAAAAAAAAGGCAGCTTTTCTTCTTTACTGCTATGTACCTCGAGTTGTCCCATCTGTTGTTAGGAGAGCCTAAACACAGCCAAATAGTTTAGCAGCATTTTACACCTGCTTCACCTAAGGAACAAGCTACAGGGAACCAAATTCTGTCGTGTTTCAAACGAAGCAGCCTCTGACCTAATCGTGGGTTAGAGACAACCCTGACCAAAAAGGTCTAAAAAACTGTTTTCTTTGCCAAAAGACAAAAGAAATGCTTAACAAACCATGCCTTGGGAGCCAGAAGTGCTTGCTCCAGAATGAGCCCAGCACTGGTTGTCCGTGAGTGCTCCTTGCTGCCAAGATGTTCAGAGTTGCTGAGCAGCAGAAGGGACAGGACTGAGCTCCTGCCACATCTCCTGACCTCTGCGTTGTCAAGTGGGCAATGGTTTACTTCAGCCCAGCCCAGCCCATAGTTCACTCATCGCTGACACCATTGGTGATGTGACAGCAGGCAAAGGCAGAATGCCAGTTCCTCTCTGCCTACAACTTGCCCTTTGTCATCATCCTGAAGTGTAACGTGAAGCTGCTCTGCTGCTGAAGTTTGGTGACCTGGGAGATGTTGCAAGTAGCTGCTGAGTTTGGATCCAAATGACCCCATTTCTCCTTGTGGAGAGAAAGTCTCACCATTCCAAAGCAGAGACAGATCCATCCCACACCTGGGCAGTGGGACCCTCCGACTTCACCGTGAAGAGACCAGCTTTTATATCATCAGGGTGTGGGGGAAGGGGAAGCACCCGTGCATTATTCCTGCAGCAGAAAAGCAGTTGCCCAGTGCGATGTCCTCACTCTTTTCTGGTTGTTTTTCTTCTGAGAGCTTTCCCCTTTCTGCAGCACTAAAGAGCTCATTTCTTCCAAGCTAAACAAACGATTCTGCCAACCACTGATTTTTCTTCTCCTTTCTACTTGCAATGGTTGGTACTGTAAGCATCGTTTTCCCTCTGTTTGATAGCAGGTCAGGAGGCCAGGAAGAGCTAGGAACAGCAACTGCGACACATCAACACTGAACCAAATACTTGATTTTGCCTACACCAGGAGTGTCACCACTCTTGGATTCCAGCGACCCAGCTGGCGAACTCCCAGGAGGCTACTGCTTTGGTCTAGTAGTACGAGACCATCAAGGTCTCCATTCTAGGGGTCGTGTACGTCCTTTCCTTTCTGCTGTACTGATGCTTCCTCTCTTCTTTGTTTTAATGTTATTCCACACACAACAGTTCAGTTAAGCCAGCCTTTCAGATCCACGCACTGCGAAAGCAATAGCAATAAACATCAGCATAAACCAAGCTCTACTCCAAAGGGCTGCAAACGAAAGCCTCCAGTCATTCCCTTCCATGGGGTTTACAAGGAGGAGCATCAGCGACTAGAATGAACGTTGCTGCAGAGACACAGACCCCCGAGAGGTTGTGTTCTTGATGGATCTGGGCCGAAACAGGCTACATTCAATGCAGGTATCAATCTAATAGAGTTAACAGACTTAAACCACCGATTAATTTGGCTTAATCTCTCTTACCATGTGTCTCAAGAATAAGTTGGTAGGTTGAAAGAAGGTATGGTTCCCTTACTGGAGCTCTGAATTAGAGTCAAAATTTTCCAGTGGCCATCAAAACCCATGTATTACAATGGCAGAGAGTATAACAGTTTTATTCTACAGAAAATTCATGTATTTGGAAAGAAACAGACGTAATGGAGGTGCCCAATCATCGAGATAGATTTTGTGATGGTATTGCTTTGAGAGGATTCCCAGGTATCTGGATTTCCCTTCGAATTTAAGACATGAACGAATTCAAAGTTAAAGAACCTGTAATTGTACCAGAACCTGCACGTTCTGCATGATAGAACCATAGTCTGAGAGGGCTGCTGAAGGTTCAGCGATAAATGAAAAATTAATGAAAATGTATCAGTAATTATCAGGTGGAAAAAAAGCTCCCAAATTATATGAGCCTTACCTATGCACCAGTTTTGTAAAAATAACATTCACTGGCAATATTTTGATGGAAACTGAAAATTCAGGTGACAGTGGAGCTGTTGAATAAGCATAAAACCAGCCTATTCCTTCAAGCACACACAGCTGAAGGAGTGGTTTGTGGCATGGAATCACCTATGACAATCATACTTTTGCATGTCCTGGGACAGAGTTCCTCTGTGTACTCCTCCCTCCACCCAGCCTACTCCCCAGTTTGGGTCAAGTCATGTGTTCGGCCTTCAGTGGGCACTGCTTATCTACACAATTGGTTTTGAGAGGCACTGCAGCCATGGATCACTGGAAACAAATCAGCAAGCTGAGATTGCGTAGCTTCTTCTGCCTTCTCCTGAAGTAACCTCGAGCGAGGAGTGAGGGGGTGTGAGTGCTGCCTGCTCAGTGGCAGAAGGGAAGGTGCCCAGGGGGATAACAAATTCAGCAGAAGCCACGGTCTCACCAACCAGGACTCGGTCCCGTAGGACTTCAGCAAGACCAGCAGAGCAGGTTCAACTGAGAGTCCAGATCAACTGCCAAGTCCATGGTGGTGAAGAAGGAGGGAGGTCAAGGTAGGAAATCAAGGCATGAGGTCAGGCTCCAGCTCAATGGGACACATGGCACGGGCGTGGCTGCAGTGCAACTGCAGTGTAGCTCAGGTGGGCACCCATGGGGGCTGCCCCTTAGTCCTAAAGTGTCTCCCAAGCAAAAGGAGGGACATGGAGGCACCCTCTAGGCAGTGTGACAGCCTTGAGCACAGCCAGCCAAACCCTAGGAAGAGGGGAAATGTGCTCTGCGTCCTTGCACCACCGCGGTCCCGCCCACCCAGCCATGCCGTGGCACAGCGCCAGGTGCAAGAACCAGGGCACCAGGTCTGGGGATCCCCAGCTCCCCCAGCCAAGCAGCATCACCCTCCCCCACGGCAGTTGTATGTAGCTCCTGGGGACTCACAGTGCTGCTGGAGCGAGGCTATGGATTCTCCTGCAGGAAAGAAAAGCTTAAAACAAAAAGGTTATAAAAGCATCTGGAAACGTGGAAAAATGCAGGCAGAAGAGTAGAGGGAATGGGATGAGTAAAAAGCCCTCCCACCCCCAGGTGTCAGCAAAGTAAACAGTGGAAAGGTTGGACACAGAGCACTCAAAGCGCTTTGCTTTCATAAAGTGCTCTTTTTTTTTTAGACTTTTGGTTCTGTTTTCCTTCTTTATCTCTCCCCAGCAGCCGCTGACAGATGACCTTTAAAGCCCCGCAGAGCACACCAGCAGGTGATTTACTAACAGCTGTGCCAGTCAACAAAATGGGGCAGGGCAGAGGTCACCGCTGGACTTGGCTGCCCAGCAAACTCAAGGGTGGGATTTAATTAAAGATGCATCACACTTTCTATTGATTTGTGTGCGTATGTGCGGGAGCCTTGTCTTTTTTTCTTCTTTCATTTTTTTGTTCCTGCTCCCTGCACCTGGACATTTCATCCCGGCTGGTCACGCTCTGCCTCCCACCCCCCCTCCCTCCCACACACACCCCTGCCCCAGCTCGCCTCCCTGGGACTCGCTGAAATCCCATCTCACACTTGCAGAGGGGCCTGGGAACAGGTGGGGAAGGCAGGGAGAGGGAAACCCAGCAGCTGACGCTGCACGGCGTCTCTGCTTGTCCCGAGATGTTCCTGAGATGTCGGCCGAGTATCTGGGGGGATGCTGGTGGTTTTTTCCCTTCTCTCCCTGCAATGAAGCTCTGCCTTTCCTCTGTCTTTCAGATAATCCAATAGAAGAGGGGGGAAAGGCATTAAAAGGACAAGTTACAGTCTTATTTTGTATCGGATCAAAGCTTGGCTACTGAAGACAACGGTCATTTTGGGAACAGCGAAACGCAGAGTAAAATGCAATCAGAGAATCACAGAATCACAGGGTTGGAAGAGACATCTGAGATCACCGAGTCCAACTGTACCTGTCTCCCCACTAAACCCTGTCCCTAAAGAACTCATCCACCTGTTTTTTAAACACCTAAGTTCAGTGGCTTTATATTCGCAAGTCGCTGTAATTCATTATTTTCACTCATGCATCTGATCCCATTTTTTTGCTAACTCAGACTTTTATTACTACTATAATTTTGCTGCTATTTTTATATGGTTTTTTAATCTGATTTTTACTGGTGGACTTAAGTTGCAACGTTTTTACTAGGAGCTGAATCCCGCTGGGAAAGAACACCTGCAAAACATGGGACTGGGCTTTTTGAGGCTTAGGACCACGAATGAGACCACGTTTTCCAAAGAGCACATCGCAGGGGATGTTGACCCGTGCTGGGACATGAATAGCATGAGAGGGATGGCCACACACTAAGCGCTTCTGAAAACTGGGCCCCACAGTGACCCCAAATACAGTAGACAATCCAGTCTGGAGCCTCTCCAGGTCTAATCCAAAGTTAGGAGAGAGCCTTAATTTGATTATATTTAGGTATGTGCAGTGTCCATTATGTTGACTGATTCCATTAGTCTGAAATGGCTGCCTAATAAATTTACAGGACACTGCAAGAGCTCCAATCCAAGAAGTCTTTTGTATGAGGATGAGAAATATACAACCTTAAAGAAATACTACGGGAATTTTTAAGGCAGTATCTTATAAAATTCTTTTTCCATTTAACTTTCCCAGCTTGTGACTTTAAAAAGTGTAGTGACTGTCTTCCTCGCTCTCACACAGTGCTGTCCTTTGCTTATCACAAAGCAACTCCTGGATCAAACTGAACACTTCTGCCTGGCTAAGGCCATGGCTTTGAGGAAAGCTTCAGGTTTGCCATCAGTTTTTCAGTGATGGACAATCTGCTGCTCTAGTGGTGAAATTAATCTTTCTCAAAATAAATAAGATTTTGAGCCCAATTTTGTCGAGAGACACTTCTCAGTCATAGGATCTTACGGGGAGGGGTCACATAAATTCAGAAAAAAAATCACGTTACTTCTTTTCAAAAGCCACCATCCATACAGACGTTTCTACTAAATCACTTTGTAATCTTCCCGTAAGTAAAACACACGGAGCTTCTGGTGACTCTCAACATAGGGGAGATTTCCTAGGCATCAGATCGCTTGGTGAGCCTTTTTTTCTGAATCCGTTGCAATTTTACAAGCCCTTTTCTCTGCCTTGTTGGTCTCTTTCTGAGACATGGTGGTTGTCATTGGCCTGGAAATTCCTGTGAGAGGTTAGGTTTCCACTGACCAAGATACGGCAGGCACAGCTGCCAAATGTCACTTAAAAGCGTTCTCTACAGCTAATGAGGTTAAGCTTATGTATCCAGTTGTGAAGCAGTCAAGTCTTGGCGGGTTTCAGGTGGCTTTCACAAAAGGCAAGAAAGGGCAGCCACATGCTCCAAAGACAAAGGAGGTTTCAAAGTAATCAAGGTTCTGTGGGTTCCCTATTCCCTCTTCCTCCGCTTTCTAGCTTTTTGGTTTTCTATCCATCCATCCATTGATGGCAGCCATTGCAGATCAGAATTCTGCAGCCATAACTTGGGTCAATCTTTCTCCAAAAATGGATGTTCTTGGTACAGCAAAATGGCCTGGAATGCCTAGATCTAAATAATTACACATTTTCACAGAATTCCCATCATCCCACCAAAACTGGGATGCCTGTGTTTGGCTGAGCCTTTCAACACAACCAAGGCATTTGTGCATTCAGTTCACTCTAAAATGCATGGGAAATAAGTATCCACCATCACTATGGCTTTGAAAATCCCCCTGCAATCTCTAACCCTCACTCCCCATCTGTAAAACAGGAATAACAGCAATTCCTACCCCATATCTGCTTTATCAGTCTTGTCTATGCAGACCACAAGTTCTAGGAGACATGAACTGGCGCTACTAAATATAGGTACAATGTCTAGCACAGTTTTTATTAGAGCCCCTAGGCACTACAGCTCCATAAATAACCGGGTTGACTTTTTCCAGATTAAGAACACATCAATGGGAGCTTTGCTTGAGCAAGAACTGCAGGATCTGGCAACAGTGCTTTTAAACCCTAACAGGAATGAGAGAGTCTGAAGCCTCTTCCAGCCTCATTCACTGCTATCAATGCTTTTAATACCGAGTCAGCTGTTGTGACACAAAGGGTATGTTTCTCTTGGTGCTGCTTCTTGGAACTGAAGAGCCCTCCTGAAGTTTTCATTTTCTTTACTGAAAAGCCCTGCTATGGTAAATCATCAACTCACCAAATTTATAGGAGGCACAGCACTTGGTATGTCACATCTCTGAGCCCAGCCTAATGATTCACTTACTTATGCTTTTGTTCCTTTGCTTTGTAGTTCTCTTGATTTCAGCAACTGTCTATCATTTTCATGTGGCTTGCTGGTTAGAATGCCCCCTACTATTCCAATAATCATTGCCCTGCTAGAGTGTTTATTACTGACTGAACGGCTGCACAGACTGGTGAAACGACCTGAGCTATATGAATTTTCTCTCGAGTCTCCGGGGCCTCACAATTCTTGAAAGAATGTAAAGGAAGGGGGCGGGAGGGGAAGAAGCTTAGTTATGAGGAAAGGTCGAAGTCAAGTTTTCCTGCAACAGCAGATTTCTTCACCGCCTTCAGTGTCTGCTGCAGAGCACTCCCCACATCATCCTCAAAATTCAAGGAGCCGCTGTGATCTTGCCGTGCAATGAGAACTGAGCCAGGTGTCTTTGGACAGCCCGTTGTGCATCTGAGCATCAAGATGCTGTTGCTTAAATTGTATGTGCTCATCCTCTACAAAACCTGCACCCTGGAGATGTGCCTGGAGATGTGCCTGGAGACTGCCTTGCTGCTTTGGTTGTACTTGAATTGAAGTTTGTGGTAGGTGCACCGTAAAAAAAAAAGGCACAAACAAACCACATACACACATACAAAAAGCAGTGACCAATACAAGATAATAGACGGATGTGTAAATAACTGTGGGAAGGTTTACCAAACACAGGCTCTGTCTAACTTTTTTCAGTGGAGTGGTTTCCCTCTGCCTAACTCAAAGTGGGTGCCTAAAGCTAGTGTCTCCTGGGTAGAAGTTTCAAAAGCATCTTAATAATACAGGAATCTAAGTGCCTAGTAGAACACTTCTTAAAGGCTCTGGGAAATCTCAGCCCTCCGTTCACATCTTTAGTGATATGATTTCTAAACACTCAGAGCTCACAGTAGCTGCTGTTGCAGCTGACGGCAAGGAAGTAAGGTATCCATCACAATTTGTGTCCTGGCCTGACACTTTCCGAAAAAATCACATCTAATATGGATTTCCATGTTTAACATGAGCCTAACCTTGAGCCTCAAGTTTTTAAAACCCAGGAGTCGGTTTCTATGCCATGGATGCCACACTGTGGCATTTGTATTTACAAATCAGACCACAAGTACTGTCATTTTGGGTAAGATTTTACAGCACTGTTATTCATATATCCACAACCCCTCATTGCTGTCAGATGCGCTAGCTCTAGGCAATAGTGGCTATAAAGGGCACCAAATAAACAAGGACAAATTCTTCTCTCATGCAAATTTTATTACAGCTTTATGAGGGGACTGTAAAAGGTTTCAGTGTTTAGCTGCTTCTTACGGAAAGAAGATTTCATTCCATAGTGCTAAAACAAAAACAGAAAAACAGATTTCACCCTGGGAAGAAGGGCAGAAAGACTCCTGGCCGCTGTTTCAGAGTAAGCTGTTCCATGCTCTTTATTCTTCAAGAGCCCCCCCACAGAAAACATAGAGCAAAAGGCAATTTTTTCCCTCTAGGAGAATTTCACTTACTGAACAGGCCAACCCACGCAGCAGAAATCAACCAGCAAAGGGACAGCAACACCTGGATATATTACATGTAACTCCAGGTATGTGGTGTGTTTAGCGCAAGGGGGTGAATGTCCACATTCCGGTTGTACCTACAGGAGAACATTGGCTTCTGAAGGCAATGTGGAACAGGTACATCAGAGGCAGAGGATGAAGCAGCCGTTGCCATTGCACAGCTGTCTCTCCCGTGAGGACAGAGGAAGGAAGACAGCTGAAGTAAACCCAGACCAAGGACTGGAAAGAACCAGCAGAGCTACAGAAACCCCAGGAGATGCCAAGGGAGCAATGACCTTGGCAACACTCTCCACTCACGCTCAAAAAATCACTGCTGATGGGGATGGAAGTTTTGTTGCTGACAAGGAAAGCAAAGAGAAGCAGTAAATAAAGTCAGAGGCAAAAATTTAATCAATACAAACCCTCTTCATTTCAGCTAGACCTGAGCCAGCATTTTACTCCTTGAAGGCCAGCTCTTGTTTCTATATGGGTCACCTAGAGGTTATGGCTTCCTAATCTTATCTATAAATCTTATGTCTGAGCTTTCTTCAGGATGGATCATATGTCTCTGCAGTGCTTGTCTGCCCTTTGTTATGATATCAAAATTCATGCAATATCATTCTGCTTTACTATATACAGGGTCACACATACCGTTTTTAGTCCCCAAATGAGGTTTTCTGGTTCAAGAAAATCTTTATTCAAGAGGGGGACATTTCTCCATGCAAACAGACTCTATTGTTAACATTTTCTGTTGTTATTAATATTACAGATAGTAGGTTATTCACTGTGGAGCATGTACAATGAAGAAGAGGCACTCGAAGGTCAGAAGGAATCAATATTAATGAAAAATAAACATACAAGTCAGGGAGGAATCACAAACCCAGCTTGAAGCTAATTTGATTTTTTATTACAGCAAACATGCCTGGTGGCTTTTGCATTGTATTCACAAAGTTCTTGTTTGGAAGTGTTGTTAGGAACTTTTGAACTTGCCTTCAGTTTCTAAGCCACTGTATTGTCGGCCAAACACCTCTTGTTCACCAGGGTCCCAGTGCAGCCCTGATTCAAGAAAACGGCAAACGAGCCTTAGCTGTCAATAGGGGAGCTCCTAAGGTCCATTTTCCTAAGGAGCCTAGAAAAGGCACCAGCCATGCTACCTGCAGCCTCCACACAGCGTCACAAGCACTATTCTGAGGTATCATTCTGCTTGGATGTACGGTACCATTCTGCTACGTCGCCTGCTTCAAGCTAAATATGGAACAGTAATCAACGTCTGTGGAGAGCTCATATTGGGCATGTTTACATGAGTATTTATTCCTCCTTTGTCTTCAAGCACCAACTACTACATCATGTATTTGGTATGATTAATTGTGGGAATGCTGCTCATTCCAGCATAGCAGGACATCTCCAATTACACGACATCTTTCTCTCATTTGTAAGGGAAGAACTGATTTTTCTATCTTGACATGTTTATCGTTGTAGGGCTGAGCTAGTTATCTTAGATAGGCCTGTTCCCTAGTTCTCAGGGCTGACAGATTACAGTGTCACATTAAAATCACATATGCCTTGTTATTGCAGCTGCATCTTGAAAGGAAAACAAATAGAGGAATCTCCACTGCACAAGAGCTGTAAGATGATTTTTTGTTCAGTTAGTCAGTGGTTTGCAAGGTTGTTTTAGGCTATTATAAACTACACATTTATTTGGTATTATAGTTTCCCAACATTTTTTTAAATCTCAACAATGGGAAATTCAGCACACATTTCCATAGTCCTGCAGGAACTTCGATTGATCAGAAACTTTGCTTGTGGGTACGATTTGCCTCATCTAATTTGAGCCATCTATTTAAAAGCTTGGGCATCTGCTCTAAATTAAGCACTCAGTCTCAGTCAACAGTGATAGACAGATGCTTCTTGAGAGATGACTTATCCCACCTGGTTTCAACTGGAATTTTAGAACAGGGAGTCCAGCACCCCTACTCATGGATGCAGAACAAAACAAGAAGAGGAACAGGTGCTCCCAGGCAAGGCCGTTGTTACAACCCCATCAGGACTGATGGGTCCAGTAATGATCATTCCATGAGGGATACATTATAGAGGAAGTAATTAGGAGCAGGTAAAAAATCAGATATAAGGAAAGCCTAAGGATTCAATATTTTTGCCCAATTTGTAGTAAAAAAAAAGTGTCTTTGTAGCTCTGCTTCAAAACTTGCAAGATTTTTGTCTCTAGGACTTTTCAAACGCATTAAAGCAAAGATATATTCAAAAAAGCTGTGAGATTCAGGCTAGAATTCTCATGCTGGTGGACTACACAGAAATAGGAACACATGAAGTTCAAGAAACCATGCAGCGTAAGAAAACTGTTTTGAAGCACATCTCTAGACTTGGCACTTTTTGGGTGGCTTCTTAGCTACTGAAGCACGAGCACAATTTAGCTGGGCGTCACACGTTAGAAGGACCTAGAAGCCCAATTGTACAGTCATGAAAAGAGGGAAATAAGCCTCGGTCATCAGATAAACAAAGTGTCCCCTTCAAATCCTCACAGTGGCACTCCAGTCAGTACAGTTATTTAAAGCAAGGTGTTGCTTGCCTGCCCTCGCGTTTGCAAACTAACCAGGAACATGCGAAGGTCCACATGCAGTTTGGTTGATGCACTAGTGAAAGTCTGTCCAGCATCTTGGATAGGAACCTAAAATTGTATTTGTTTCTGGAGCATAAAACCTAGTGTCTCAGAGAAAACTTAGGAATTTGAGATCTGGGAAAACACAGAAGGCCAACATGATGCTCTGTGATACTTTTCACTTATATGCAAGAGGGCTTCGGGTGTCTTGATAATGTGTCTGTTTACTGTACATGTTTTATTGTCTCTGAGCAGAAGGAGAAGCAACCCATCGCACCAACTCATTTGTATCTACCATACTTTGAAAACCAATGTTTCAGGAGGCACTTACAGTCTAAGACACAAACACAAGGAGGTTTCTTCTAGATGTACTTGAATAGAAAACAGCTCCACATAGAAATTGAGGAGGCTGGCATTCTTATTGGCATTTTTCCTCACCCTACTCATTCCACAGTAAAGGCAGATCTGTAGAGGCCATGACCAAGCGAACATCAGTTCAGTAACTGCTGAATTTCTCAACCCAGAAACTGTATTCTGGATGAAACCTCTTTCCATCTCTGCAAAGCATAGTCTTCTGGAAACACTACCTTGTGGTTTTCCTTATAGTTATTGATACGACGACTACTTGGAAAATGAAACTGCATATATTGTATCATAGTATATAATTATTATGTGAACTATCCTTGGGGCAGTTGGAAAACCAAGTCACTTATTTTTCACTAACCCGCCTTCATCACTACTAAGTGTACTGTGTCTTAAGTTGGTGACTTTTGTATAGACACAAAAAAGCAAGACACGCACACACGTACGCACACACACACGCAGGACTCGTGCTCCAGGCAGCAGCAGCAATACAGATAACTTGTCTCGTCAATAGCTTTCAATTAAGGGTCATCACTGATGGACCTGGATAATTTCCTAAAAGGACTAACTAGTGCTTTAATTGGTTCTCTCCTTATATATTTTTTTCACCCAAGCCCATAGGACCTCCACTTGTGTTAAGCGGCTTTCCAGTTAATAATGCATCCGAACTCAATACTCCATCGTTTCTGACTCAGCCATTTCTCCTCCTTGTTTGTTTAGCTGACTTACAGCATGTAATTTCCACATATTTCTCAGCAGCTGGAACTCACTGAATGCTGCTACTGTCCCTGGGCAAGTCCTGCCTAGTACCTTCTGTGTCTTCTGTGGGAGCCACTGTAGCACTGCCTCTGCAGATGGAGAGGAATTGCCTTTGTAAATGTCCACCGCCACATTTGTGGTTTCTCTTGAAGTTTCATGGCCAGTCCCTGCCAGTCCTCTTTCCTGAGGGTTTTATTTGCAGTAATGACTCAGCTGCTTATTTTCCCCTTCCCTCTTCTTCTTTCAGGCTGTGAGCAAGATTCTCCCACACACTGTGCAGTGAGAGGAGGGTGAGGGACTCTTCATTTTCTCTCATGCAGGCAGAAGGGGACAGGGAATGACTGAGAGCATTAGAGAAAGAAAGGAGAGTAAATAGCCTGCACCCCCAGATTTCTTTCTTCCAGCCCTCAGAAAAATCACAGAATCATAGAATCACTAGGTTGGAAGAGACCTCTGAGATCACAGAGTCCAACCGTGCCTGTCTCCCTGCTAAACCCCGTCCCTAAGGAACTCATCCACCAGTCTTTTAAACCCCTCCAGGGATGGTGACTCCACCACCTCCCTGGGCAGCTGTGCCAATCCCTGACCACTCTTTCAGTGAAGAAATTCTCCCTAATGTCCAGTCTAAACCTCCCCTGGCACAACTTGTGGCCATTTCCTCTCGTCCTGTCACTGTCACTTGCGAGAAGAGACCCATGCCCACCCTGTCACACCCTCCTTCCAGGCAGTCCCGTAGGAGAGTTCGTCTCACTGTCCTTGCTGAATTGCCTTCTCATTTAGTGTGCCCTGTGCATCTCATTTTCTCAGCTGGTGGTGGGAGAAGAAAACAAAAATGTCACGAGAGAGGCTATTCTCGTGGTCGAAAGCAGAAAGTATGCACTCTGAATTAGAGGCTCAAACGGCTCAGAGACTCTCCTTATCCAACTGCCAGCCCTGTTGTGTTAAACCAGTTCTTCCAAGTTATTTGGAAGAAGCCACTGAGGACCTTTCACCAACCATTAAATAGGTCTTGAGGAGAAGAAGGTTAACCCCAACCTGGATTGAGGAGCACCATAAAACAAAATAATGCGTGGGAACACAAACTAAAAAATAAGACAAAAATGCAATGAGTGCAGCACACCCGTTTCAGCCTCCACCGGAGTAGAACAGCAAAGAGACGAGTTTTGCAAATCTCTGCACAAAAGCTGCTCTGTCCAATTCCATCACATGGGTCAAAATAATACGTGAGGGAGCCTTGCTCACACGCACCAGGCGGACGGGCAGGTCTCAGCTTAGAGCCCACTGCCAGCCCAGGGAAGCACAGTTAAGGGACACCCTGGTTTCTCCTCTCCACAGTAGCTCTTGGCATGCCTAAGAAAAGAAGATGCTTTGACACAGCAGCAACAGTGACACTAAAAAGAACACTTGTGTGCTAAATCATCAGGCAAAAGCAATGATTATTCTTTTCTTCTTTGTGTTCTTTTTGTTTTCCTGCCAAATACCGGGGAGAACAGAATAGCAGGGGGGTTTGCTGTGCAAGGCAAACTTGTAAAGCAGAGGGAAAACAAATCCTGAGCAAATAACTCAAAGCAAATAGCTGGAGGAAGTGAGGGTGGGGAGGCAGGCAGCGGGAAGACCAACTGATACATTTGCAGTACTTGCTGTATTAAGCCTTGAACTAGGAAGATAAATAAAGAAGGGACATCTCCCTAACCAAGAAATGCCCTGTTTTCTCTGGTGAACAGCAAAATGCTTGAAGTTACATCCCAAGCCTAAAACTGTCACAAACAATCTGCAGTGCAGCTACAGACACTTGCAAAGGCTCTCACAAAAACACCCACATGACTGGATCTGACTGGGAAGGAAAGCTTGTGCTTAGAACCAGCTCTAGCTAATCTAAAACCGAGTGACAGACCTACTCAAAATACTAGCTTTATACAAATGTCTACAATTCAAGATTTTATGTTAGAGGCTTCCAAGACAGAGAAGCAGGTACATCCACATAGCCAGAAGAGTCTACTTGTTTTGAAGAGGCTTAGTTCAGCCTAAAGCTACCTCCAGAGCCTGGGGATGCTCCTGAAAACCCATCTTCAGTGAGTGGTCAAAATAACACATGAAGGGATCTCACCAGACCACTCTGGACTGGCAGGAAGGTCTCAGCCTGGCACCATAGAGACAGGACCTGGTCCAATTCATTGTGACCATTGACACCTCACTGGACTTACAATCTGGTGGCCAAGATCAGTAGGGAGTCTGCCTGAGCATTATATTGCTTCCCTCCACAGACTGTGCTATGGCTATGGCAAGAAAAACACCATCTTACAACATTTAGCAGAGACCAGCCTGGGACACACACATTGGTTCTGGATAAAAAGCTCCCCCTGGGATGACATTGCCAGGATTACCTGATGCCACTGATTTCTGAGCAGTAAAGCTGAGGGCTTCTCTGCAGGACTGGGGCCACACTAAAAGCAACGAGAGGGTACGTGTGGGCTGCCAGCCCTTTTGGCATTAGTGCTTCATCCCCTCTGGGCTGGGACACTGACCATTCTGGGAGGTTCTCCAAACTTGGAGCCACTCTGGGAGTGGAGGTGTGCTTAGTTTTCCACCCTTGTAGACATTCCTCTGCAAGAAAAACTCCTTGAGGCCACGCCAAGCTATCGTCTCTTGTTCTTGGACTCACCACCATGTTGGACTCCTTATCAGGGTATTGCTTTCTCTCCTTAGTTACTCTTAGTTTGAAAAATTGGCACACAAAGGAACCTTCCTCTTTCTCCTTAACCCTGCTGTGACCACAACAGCTGCTACACTGCAGAAGTACCTATGTGCACATACCACACAAGTTAATTTTCCTCCTCCTTCCCTGAAAAACAAAGGTGTCTTCCCGTGTAGCAAACTGAGAATCCTGCCTGTTTAAAATACAAAGCAGCAGCAAACACAGAGAGACCTGGAGAGGCAACTGCCTGCTGCAATAGGATTAAGGACTATATATCAGGCAACGCTTCTGGAATTAGCTGTTTCTTATCTGGGCTTCTTTGTAGAAGCTGAGATCTCTTTGTACCAGACTGTTACTGGGCTACCTAACAAATGCTATTTTTGGCTGACTGTGCAAATGCCATATATAAAAACTGAGTTTCTAGGAGCGAAGCTACTTTGTCACCGAATAGCCAAAATGCAGGTGCTTTAACTGGTGAAATAAAGGCAACTCTCCTTCCTCAGCCTTTGCTGAGGAGGCTGTCTCAAAGAGCAGATCCTTCTCCCAGCTCCTCCAGAGCACACACTGAAGGTTATTTTCTTTTTACCACAATTAAGTGTCTGAACTGTTTTGAAATCCCACACAAAGTCAGTCTGGTACAACAGGTATTATGCACACATGCTTCCACACGCCTCTTGTTTACTACCAGGCACATCAGTATAAAACATGCTGTGTAAACTTTTTCCCTGATGGTCTCCCAGACACATCTCCTCTTTCCCATCATCAGAAAATGACAGCTCTTATGGAAAATAAGCGAGTGGGCTTAAAAAAAGTGGCATAAAAATGACTTCTTGCCGCCTTCCTCTCTTGCTCTCCCAGAGCAGCGATTTCTCCCCCACCTGAAACACCCAGACAGCTAATTAGCTCCCTCTCATCCCTGCAGTCAACACATTTTGCCCTGCTGAGAGCCTGCTGGCTTCCAGGAGGAGCACGGAAGAGGAGGACTAGAGGAGACATCCCTTCCTCTTCGACTCTCCAGACCTGAGCATGCTCTCATTTTACCGACCCACCAGCCTGGAGCCCAGGCCCCGCGCAGGGCAGGAGACACAAGGATCAGAAAGCGTGGAGGTTTTCAGTTCCCCTGTTCTCTTCCTGCACTCCGTGCTTAACCTAATTTTATGGACTGAGGTGGGTGATGTTCATGGGCAAAAGTTGCCTGCAAAATTATTTCTATTCCACTCACTCCCAGTCCTTTAAGTTCTCAAGTAAAAGCCAATAACCATCTCTTGCAATTCAATAGGCTTCATATCGTCTCCAGGAAATAACTGAACCCTTTGTGGCTTTCAGAGCAACATTTTGATATTTTCCCTGGCATCAAAATACTGCGGGATTCTGTTTAAATGGAAGAGATGGCTAGTCCACATTAGCTGGGAGTAGAAACAGCCAAGAAGAAGACAAATTAGCTGCCTGCAAACAAGCAGGGTGAGCAGGGCAAAACCACTGGTTCCTAATGGGAAGGACCAATTCTTTCAATATGTGTTAACTGGCCTGCCTCTTTTTGTTACCCTAATAAATAGATATACTGGGATTCTGAGCCAAAATCCATTATTTCAACGAGACCAGTCTCCCACTCCACCCCCTGTCAAAATAATCTGACATGTTTCTGTTCTGGCATGGGTTTCCCTCTCTGCCATGTCTGCTATAGAGCATCATTGCCATCACATTCCTGCAAAGTAAGGCGTTCGAGCTGATACACAAATCCCAGACGACATGCACTTTGTCAGGAAAAGTCAGAGGAAGGAACTGGCCGGGCTTACAAAAGCCCGTTGCCAAAGTAAAATTAGCTATTTATATATCATCATGCACTTGTCTGGTGCTCTCTAGTTTGCTGGGTACAGGAAATCCCTGGGTATTGTCAGTCTGAATTTGAAGTTCCATCCTGTAAAGCTTTTCAAGCAGACACTTTAGGTGAAATACCTTCAGCTGAACAGTCACACCGTATCACAGCATCACCACGCAGCAGTTATAGGAAGCCCCGGTGATGGCTACGTACCGTTAAAACCATTGCAAAACCTCCAAAATCTTTTCTATGGTGCTATTCAAACACATTCCTGCAGGGCTTTCACATGTCATATCCTTCTGCCTGCCTGCCATTGATTTCGTGCCCTGCCTCCTTGCTTTGGTGCCCACAGACTTCTGCTGAAAGCATTAATGAGGGCAATGTGCAAACAAATGTGGAAAATCATCTCTAATGTACAGGCTCAGAGGCCAGTGGAAACCAGAGGATGTTTTCTGGCAAAACAGCAGCAATAAGAGCTGCTGTCTAAATAAATTATGTCTCAGTGCATGCAAACTTAGCACTAGCAAAGAGACCTTGGGCTGAAGGCTCTGAGTAGTGTTTCTTACCCACCTCCAGCAAGCGATGGAGCACAAGATACTGCCATTAACCCATACTCTCAGGTGGGCATGGCAGCCAAAGTTCTCTTAATGGGCAAAATATCAACCTTTCCTGTTGTCTTCATAAAGATGCTTCATCTGGCTATAAAGTAATTAAATACTATCATCCTCATTTCACACAGGAGGAAACGGTACCTCAGAAAGGTTACAGCTAAGAGCCTCCTTGCTGGGCACGGAGGAGAACAGAAATAGAAGAAAGCTGAGAGCCTGGCACAACTCTCAACATGAGCAAGACCCTACGTAAGCCTGATATCCAAACCATCTTCCTTGGATTACAGCTCCCATGGGGTGCAAACCGTAGGGATGTCCCCCTGCTACCAATCACTCAGGTGCCAGCTGGGAGGAGGTGTCCTGTCCCATGAGGCCAGCTCCTGCCCATTTCCCAAGTGCGCTGTGCCCCGTGGGCAGCCCGGAGCCTGCCTGCACAAGGCTACCACACCTTGCACAGAAATGTTATGACAGTTGTCTAGAGGGTTGTTACCACTGTGTATCACGTGCATCGGGGCTGGTGAGGAGGAGGAAGCCAAGATGAGCGGCCCATTTGTTGCCTGCCCTGATAGACATCCTATTGATAGCTCCATCTTGCACTGGCAAAGCCCTTTGTACCACTCTAGGGCAGCTGCTCTGATGCCAAGAATTCCTTGCAGGTCGGCCAGCCCTCGTGGTGCTACCAGGGAAGCTCCAGTTTCAGCAAAGAATTTGATGGCTGTCTGGCAAGTGTATAAATCATAAAAGTAGCTTTGTTCTGCAATACTTCAAACCTTTCGGGCTCTCTCATATGGCTGCGGTTTGCCGGTGCTTGCCGTTCGATTTATATAAGCTAAGCTGTGCAAATTCATGCTGTAGGCAGCCTGGTGCACCACACAGAGATTCTGCTCTGCTACTCCAAGTTACATTTTGCTGACAGAAGTGCCTTTTTGGAAAATGTGCAGCCATTTTTTTTTTCTAGATTTAATTTCACAGGAAACCCAGTGGAGCCCAGGCTTTTAAAACAAATTCACTTAAATAAAACCAGGAGATGGCATCCAGGTGTGCCCCATGCTCAGGAAAGGAGACCTGGAGAGCAAACCTCTCAGTTTTCCCTGAAAGAACTGCAGCCCAGCTGGCAGCAGAGTGAGTTACCTTACTCCGGGACATGGAGATGATGCAAGAGGACTACAGATGCAGGAATTTTCTGACCCACAGATTAAAAGACGGACCTGAACAAAGAAGCCTTCAGACACTTCATGCTGGATTCCCACAAATCTGTAGGCAAAACGCTACTGTCCAAAAAGTCCTGCAAAAAGTTCAGTGTACAGGTGCAGGAAAGGATTCTGCTATGTCTGTCCACAGGACGTGGCATTTATTGCCCAGATTGCTCTCCATGGAGAGGGCACGGGCAGTTGCACTGGCAGCCAAGCGTGCCCATGCCTCTGCACCCGACTCAGCATCGGCAGCTGCTGCCTGCAAAGGATAAGGCAGCAAGCAAAAGTCCGTTTGTAGACACGGCCCGGGGCGAAGGTGGCATTTGAGTCGAGGGAACGGGCGCAGAGGCTGCCATGCTAAGCCATGGTCCCACCCTATTCCTACCCCACCACCTGCCAGGTGGGAAAGCAGCATTATGTGGGCACGGGATGAGCGTATCCCAAGAGGGGTAGGCCAGGCTTTTATCTGGCATGAATCCACGCAGTGCCTTTGATGTTGGTGTGTCTGACTGGTAGGTGGAAGCAGGAACCCTGTGGAACCTGCTCAGACTCTCGGCTCATCTGAAAATCAGGCTTTTCATGGGGCCGCTCCGCCCAGAGAGCACCTGCACAATGCTGCTGGGGCTGTGCAGGTACCCAAGGCAGAGGTAGCTAATAAATGAGTAAAGAAGGACTGGAAAGAAAAAGAAAAGCTTTGGTTTTCAGCTAAAAGCTCTGAATTTCTTCCCAATGCAAAGCGATGTGTTCTGTGAACGGGAATCTTAGCCTTTTAAGCCTTTTACTCAGCCTAAGCCAGGGGTTTCCAAACTGTTCTTAAAAAAAGCAGGCTAAATGCATGGGATGTCAGGATGAGGACTGCATAAAAGAACAGACTTAATATCAATCCAGGCTCAACACACTGCCCTCTCACTTCCTTGGTACCTGCAGCACCAGGCTCTCCCACCCCCACAGGTTACCAGAGCTGCTTGCAGGGCTGTGTTTTCCTTTTCTGCCACTCCGCAGTGGTGCAGGCTGTGACGCAGAGCTGCCACAGTTTCTCACGGCTACACCAAGTGTAGCCAGGGGAATCAATCAGTGTAGCTGGAGGGGTCAATGTCAGGGCTGTGACCGAGACCGCTGGGCACCCACGTGCTTGGCTCTCTGACCGATGGAAAGGAACCTGCGGGCAGCAGAACGCACGTTATAGATGAGCATGGTTACAAATTTTCTTTACCAGTGATGTTTCAAGGCCCTGTGTAGCACAAGAGCCCTAGGGAAGGATGATTTTATGAAGTCCTATCCTACATCCTAAGGGCCAAGGGAATCTGTGGGTTAGAGTGACAAGAAAAAGGGAGTATCATTTGGAGTCCCAGATGGAAAAATCTGGATGGAGAAGAGACATATTTCAAAGCTGAAGCTATGCAGACATATTTCTAGATGTCTCTCTGTGTCCCTCTCCTTTAATCACTGGGATGCACACAAACACATGCGCTTGCCCATGTGTCCATTCATTGCTCCTTTGGTAAGTGCAGCCCCATGACACATTGCAGCTTGTGGTCCCTGTATACCCCTACAAGGTCAAGGTGTCTCCTCCTGGGGAAACTGTCTGTCCAAAGCAATTAAAAGACTGCAAGTACAGAAAGGAAATAAAAGCAGAGATTGCAAACTGCCAAAGAATTATTTTTATAGCTAACTTCCATTCCTGTCAATCTCAAGCCTCCAGGCTTGGTGCAAAGCTGGGAGGTCGCAGTCCCAGGGCACTATCACCCCTCTCTGATGGCCACCAGCAGCACCACCGGCCCCTCTGTATCAGGCAAGATACCTGTGTCAGGCAGGAGATACGAATTTAGGAGTTTTCACTGGTGTTTCACCTCTCTCCCTCCACCCAGAGTCTTGCGTGCCACATAGACAATTAAATGCATTACTGAGTGCACTGGTACTGAATATTTCCCAATTGCAAATATCAACACAGACAAGCTGGTTTACACCTACCAAGGAAAACGCTGCAAACAGACTTCTGATTTTCCTTTCAATTACCAAGATGTGAACGCGTACTAATGCCCCTGAAACCAGTCAGTTACTGGGTCTCAGAGTAAATGAGACCCAAAGGGACTCAGGATCTCAAAAGGGGCAGTTAAGGGCAGAGGAAAGCTCAAAAGCTAAAGAAAAACTAATGGAGGAGGCAGGGGAGGGGAGGAAAAATAACAAGGCACCTACCTGCAGGCCATAAGACGTGCTCCCCACAGGAAATTAAAACTTGCAAGTCATTGAATATATGACACTATGCGTGCCCACCTGAGCCCGTGCTAGGCAGAAGAAATAAAAGACTGGGGGAAGGGGAGGGATTAACAGCTGTAGCAGGAACAGCACCCAATAACCAATGGTTTGGACTCAGATTTCAAAGCCTCAGGACATTAGCTGATGTGGATGGGAAAACAGCACAGCAGCAAGCCTCGGGCAGTGGGAGCTTATGCCAGTGCTACGGACGCATGCAGTCACCCATCACCTCTGGATGGGTGATGCCTTGGCTCAGTCTTTCACGCCCTTGGACACCGCGGGCCACATCTTGCACACCAAGCAATGGGACACCACTACCACTACAAGAATGCCAGAGCAGAGGAAGGGGAGAAAGGGATGTTGGTTTGCAGATGCTCCTGGCCGCGGCTACAGGCTCTCCTGTGAAGAGACAGAGGAAGCGATGGCAGTAGCAATCCGCAGGAGAGGCTCACGAGCAAACAGGAGAAAGGCCAGTGGTCAACACTATGCAGAAATGCTGTGCATGAGCAGGGAGCCTGCAGGAGGACACTGAAGGGTCAGGGAAGACTGCAAGAAAGACGGACATACTGTACTGCAGGAGAGGGCATTCTCTGCAGTCAGTCAATGAGCTGCAGCAGAGGAAGCATGCTCACACCCTTATAAACTATAAAGGCCAAAGCAAATTTCCCTAGGGAAAGACCCTGCTTCTTGCAGCCTTTCCCACTACTGTCTTTAGGTTTTACCTCCATTTTGTTGGGGGTTTTTAACATCATCTTTCTGAAAGACTCCCATTTCTAACAAACACCGTATTACAACCAGCTCCCAGGATGAGGCATTCGGAGCCAACCTCTGCCCAAGGCTGACAGAAGGCAGAAATGCCTTTGCCCAGCTGCTGCTGCTGGGGAAAACGAAGCCTTGCCAGGAGCAACTCTGTTAGGACAAGCAGACACTGTGGGATGGCTACATCGGGTCTGCACCTTTTTCACCCACCTTTTTGGAGGAAGGCACTGGAGGCAGCCCTGGACCATCTGCGGCGGAGGGGGATGTCCTCACTGGGTGGTCTGGCCCAGCCACACCCGATTGCCCTGTCTGGGGACCACCTTTTCTCTGTTCCCTTTGAAATGCTATAGTGTGCAGGGGATATTTCTAGGCTTTCTCATTCATGGTTGTCTTTTCATCTCAAATGTGATGCCTGGTGCTGAAGGTCTGACAGCAGAGGCCGCGCTGCTATGGAGAAGGAAAAGAGAGGTACTGACACAGCTGTTGTAAAGAAGGAAGGAAAAATACTCTAGTTGCTTTGCTTTGGGTTTTTGTATTTTTCTAAATTTCTGCTCATTTATTAATCTCCTGC
Source organism: Neomorphus geoffroyi (assembly GCA_033558235.1). Lineage (NCBI taxonomy): Eukaryota > Metazoa > Chordata > Aves > Cuculiformes > Neomorphidae > Neomorphus > Neomorphus geoffroyi. Next base: position 13,771,758 of record JAUMJM010000038.1, read on the forward strand.
TCACTTTCTAATTTCTCCATGGATTTTTCCTCTGTGATTGTTTGGGTTTTCTTTCCCTCACAGACCACCTCATCCCCCCAGCACATCTACAACCTTGGGCCCCATTCAGTGGAAAGCAAATTACAACTTTACTTGTTTCTGGCAGCATTCATACCTACAGCATCTCGACAGATTAGGGGTAAAACCTCTGCCCTAACCTCATCAACTGCTAAAGCTTAAAAGGGGGCAGGGGGGAGCAGCATTTCTGCTGGTCTTGAAACAGTCAACTCCATGAGACTTCTCACAGAAAGGCATTTTCTCTTTTTTTCTCTAAACTTAAAACAGGGAAGTTGGTGCACTGGGTCCCTCAAGGCTGATGTTTATTCCTCTGCAAGAGAAGGCTGGATCAGACCATGGCAGACACAAGTGCATGGTCTGATTCTGGTCTGACACCGTTGCTGTCTTCTTTACCAGAAAGGGCATCCCTAAAGCAAAGACTCTCTTCCTCCACATATCAACCCAACCCTGGTTTAGGCAGGACAGCAAAGCTCAGCTCTCAGGACCAGTCAGAAGCCAAACTATGCTAAAGACTGCACCAAGGGAGGTTTAGACTGGACATTAGGAAGGATTTCTTCACTGAGAGAGTGGTCAGGGATTGGCACAGCTGCCCGGGGAGGGGGTGGAGTCGCCGTCTCCGGAGGTGATTAAAATATGGATAGACGAGTTCCTTAGGGACAGGGTTTAGTAGGGAGACAGGCACGGTTGGACTCAATCTCAGAGGTCTCTTCCAACCTTATGATTCTACCCTAAACACTGCTATTAGTGGCTGTAGTTTTCATAGCACGGAAAGCAGAATCTATGGAAAACAACCTGTGGAAGAATCAAGTTATTTCATACAGGTTTGCAAAGCTTGCCATCAGATGGAAATAACCTCTGACTGCTGTCCTGCTGTACTGTCCTGGCCTCAGTACCTTCCAAGTGAAAGACACGCCCATCTGGAGACCACAAACCATCCTAGCTCTTCGCACAATTATCTGCACGGAGGGGCGCCTGGACGCACTGCTCAGGAATTAAAGCCACTTTTCATGAAAAAAGAAGTCCTTGTATTTAACAGCTACAGGAAAAATCTAGCCAGTAGAAGAATATGATATAATTTTATTCTTAATATCCATGATTATTTTTTTTTCTGGCTTACCTGAAAGGAAGGGATACATCTTTTTCACAGCAACAAGGAGCATCTAAATGCAGCACTCACACTGAGTGTAAGTATCTGACACAGCACTGACCTTGAGCTCTTCTATCAGCATGACTCACTCATGCACACCAGACAACTAAGAAAAAAATAAAAACAGTTGGTTTGCTTGTGTTTTGGAAAATGCTTGAATAAAAAAGAATAATACTAAAACAAAAAATGAGGAAAAAAGAGACCACAACACGTCACCACATCCCACAGACTCCCAGACAACATTCTGCAGAGCCTCAAGAAGAATAAAGGTCTTTGTTCTTAAGCTGGTGAGCTGGATGCAGCGAGGCAGATCAGATGTACAAAGCAGACCAGCACTCCCCACATGCTGCAAAACTCAGCAGCAGGTTTGCTGAATGATGGGATTGACAACACAGAGCTATGGACTTCACTGCGCCCATGCTGCTCACAAAGACGGAGAAAGAGAGAAGAAAGCGAGAAAGAAAGCTAGTGACAACTAGCACAACGGGCACTCATGTAGGAATGAGACAGCTGGCATCCAGTTGCCAGTCTAAAGACTGGCTAAAGCTGATACACAAGTGCTTCAATTTGAGGGGCTGAGAAAACCCAGGCTTGAGCACCCAAAAGCCCAGATGTCACCGCATTCACCTGGCAGAGATGGAGCCGAGATGGAGCCGAGTCCCCTGAGGCAGAAGTAGGACTCAGCACTGACTTTCTGACAGCCTCCATGAACACCATCCCAGCAAGGCTGTGGGATAAAAGTCAAGAAGGCACTTCATGTTGGCAAAAAACAAGGTCTGCGATGCCTTGAAAGCCAAGTCAGAGAAAGCAAGATGGAAGAAATCTGATTTAGTAGATATGGGTAAGATCTATCAAGCTATAGGACGTCTGGGATGTTACCACAAACCTCCTGTTGGTCTCCAAGCAAAATAAAAGTGTGAGGTTAACATGCACAAGTGTTCATGTCCTCCTGCATTCACTTTGTCCTCCTAGCAAACACGCAACACATAGAAAAACAGTAAATCCAAGGGTGGAATATCATATGCATATATTTTTAACTATAGGAAAATAGTACATCTCTTAAATTAATATTTTAAACATAAAGCATACTCTGTAATGACAATTATACACTTTAGGCAGTAGTTGCCACAGTGGGAAAGAGTGAAGCTCCACCCTTTTCAATATACAGAGGCTTTATTATGTGCACATGACAAGTATTTGTCTATTCTTGGCTCTGATGTGTTACCTTCACATCTTTCTTAATGGAGAACACCTTAAAATTTCTGATTTTCCCAGGGTGGAGGTAATTTTCTGCATCCTGTGGGATTTACCTTTAGCATGGCTCAGAGTCTCGAGGTTTTTTTACCTTACTGTATCTCAGCTTTGTTTTAGCCAGAAGCCATCCGAGAACAAGCTGTATTTTATTATGTATTTTTGTTGCTAACTAATTAGGAGCACAGCTGTAAATAAGAGATATGGGGCTCACTCTGCCAGATTAGCAGTAAGCCAAATAGCACTTTGTCGGCAGCCTGAAGCTTGTGTCTAAAAGGCTGAAAAGAAGATGCAATAAACCTCTGCCCTTTTCTTCAATAGCAGAGCGAGGCCTAAAGAGGTGGCAGATCCCTCCATTCAGCTCAGATGTTTTGTCCTGAGCAGCCCTCTGTTCTTGTGAAAACAGAAACTGGCCCCTGGGAACCAAAATGCCCAGGGCTGTCAGGGGCTTGGGCATGAGCCGGCTGAGCTCACAACCTGTGATGGGCCCAGAAAGCGGGAGCTGGGACCGGAAGATCAACTTCTGCATCCAGGCTGGAGCAGTCTCGGGTTGCAGAGAGACCATTCACCAAGAGAAGAAAACGTGGTCCATCTCTCCAGTGAAAAAGCAGCAGTGGCAGGGAGCAGAGCTCGCAGGAAGCAACTTTGAACAGGCAACATTAGAGCCAGCTATAATTTTTAATAACCAGTTTTATTGAACCAGGTCAACACAGTCACAAATAAAAACATAAATAACTGACAGCTGCTCTGAAGTTGTGCATCAGGTTTTCGTGCTCAGGATGGAAGATGGTGACAAGATCTGTCAGGTCCAGCTTGAAATCATGTAATGAACTGCACAAGTAGGGAGGTGATCATTAAGGAAACAATTAGTCTTTGGCCAAGCAACAAAGCCTACTTCTGCTGAAGTCACTGAATACTTCTTTTCACTTAGTCCTCTTTTCCCTTTATCCCTTCACCCATAAACCCAGTGAAAGGCCAGGCGCTGAATAAGGTCCTGTTCAAATCGTGCTTGAATGGGATGGGAGTCTACCCTGCACTCGGTACAGGTGCAAGACTGAAACCTTTGTGTGAACGAGAGCTGCAGGATCAGGCTCTCAGACCCCGGCTGGCATATCCCGTTTCTGCGTTTCAGGAGCAGAAACCTTAAGCTTTGCAGGCATATCCTGTTGAACCTGTGGTTTCTAACAACCAGAGCAAAATGCTCAGGGACCAGATTTTGAATTAATTAAGAAACACTACTGAGGAGAAGGAGGGGATACATACTTTTTTGTCCTAGAGTCATTTATTTTGTAACAACACAAATGGTCAGGACTAGGGACATGTTTTAAAGACTATTCCTTCCCCTAAGTGATGCCATGACATGCTCCAACAGCTGCATCAGAGTGCCGCTCTCTTCTGAAAAGGGGCGCTATGGCAGAAAACTACAAATATGCTCCAAAAGAATAATTATTCTTGCAAATAGGTACCTGTGGCAACAACAAATGTGTAAACCACCTGCATTAAACCAGAAGGGAACAAATCAGGAGACAACTCCGAAGCAGTGGCACAGCAGAATGCTTACAGTCTCTTTGGCAGGTGCTGTCTCTGGAGGGTGAGTAGGATGACCTGCCAAAATCAGGTTGTTACTACCAGTGGCCTTTGCTCCACCAATGGCAGGTGAGAGAAGGCTTTGGGCACCAGGATAAAGTAAGCTGCAAGCCACAAAAGGCAGAGGACACCTAGCACTAATCCAGACATGCCTCATGGCTCAGCCAGACCACTTAGCACACCTGGGGCAACAAGCAGGCCCCCAGCCATGGTGAAGTTCAGGAAGGCTTTGTAAAATCTCTGGTGGTCCTGAAATAGGGCAACAGCTTCTCTCATTCCCACAGAGAACTTCCTGCCCCAAAACTGTTAGTACAAGCAGCCACCTAAAGCGACCCCTGCTGCAATTGGCACAAATTATCACACACAAAACTGAAAGTCCTGTGGCTTGGAAATCTTACTCGCATGTCTGCTTGTTGATAGTTGGAGCATCCTGACAGAATAATATGAAGTTTCTACTGTGCTACTTACGCTATATTTGCACCAAAATGTACTAGCTCAGAAGTGACTTGTCCTCTGGAAACCTACAGATAAATGTTGGCTTGTACTGGAAAGGGGAAAGAAATCCAGGAATGGAGACTGGCCTTTCTTCTGCCCTTTAAACACTCCTGTGCAAGACGAGGTGCCTGGCACAGCTGGATCCAACAGAAAATGTTATTTCTGCAGCATGGCCAGGCACTCCTCCCAAACACTCATTCTGGATGGATCCACTCTCAAATCTGCAAGTTAATTGTTATGCTTACATGGTTTTTTTAAACAGCATTTTCTAACTCTGTTTAGGAGAAGGGGGAAAGTGAGAATGGAGGTCTTCTTCCCTTTGCCCTGGAGCAGAACCACATCATAGTATCAGTACTCTCATTACAATATCACATTATCAGGCAACTGAAAGCTTAAGAAGACAAAAGGCCAGCTGTTGACAGGCCAGATGTGAGCCTCCAGTGAACTCTATTATCCCCACATTCAGGACCGAATTGGCATTGGCATCTGCTTCTCCAAACCATAGCCGCTCTTGGGCAAAGGGCAGCTTCAGTGGTGGCATGGGGGTGAGGGAGGAAACAGCAAGCCTGCACTGGTTGGAAAGAACAGCCTTACAGGCTGGTTCATTTATAGGTTTGGTGGCTAAACACACAGCAACATGGCTTTCCACACTCTGAAAATGGGTTGCCCTCTTCAGTGCACTTTGCAAGGGGGCATCTGTGCCTGGAAATCCCTATTGTGGTGTTAGGATTTCATCTGCAGCAACAGCAGCTGTGTGAATTTTATTAGCGAAGACTTTCAGTCTTTAATAGTTTCCACAGAGAGAAGAAAAAAAAAAAAAAGAGGCAAAAGAGAACAACAATGCTGTGAAGTGGTTTGCTGCATTCGTGTTCTGCAGACCATACGCACACACACTGGCAGACAGCATGGCAGGCGGGACTTCACTCATGACGCGAGTTGTGGTCAGTGGAGGAAGCAAGAAAAGGAACTTGGGGTTTCTATTAATCGAAGGCGAGGGTATGAGCTTACAGGAATCTAGGATGTATTGCTGCAGATTTACATGCAGCACAGGAGATGTGTGCTTCAGAGATATGTAGCAGATCACCAAGAACAAGCAGTCCTGGAAACTGAAAGAAGCTTCCAAGAAGCATTGAAGGTCTGAGCTGCTATTGCTCAGCATTTTCTAGGCAGATATAGAAGAACGGCACTTGTTTTCTTGTCTCTGTGGGATGTTTGAGGTATCAGACACAGTTCACTCAAGAGGCAACAAAAATCAAGAGGCAACAAAAATCAAGAGGCAAATAAAATCAAGCAGTTGTGAGTTGCCAGCAAGAGCAATGGGGCCGTGGCTCCACATCCAGCAGGGATCCTGCACCTCAGCTCCCTAGCTGAAGGGTTTCCTGCTGCTGCCTCTTCACCTTACCCTTGAAGGTCTCGAGAGCTGAAAATACGAAAATGGACCAAATGGGGTGGCTCATTCCATGGTTTAAGGAATGCCTCCAACCAGCCCACATTAAAATTAGACTTCTTTTCAGGTACTAAGAAGTCAGTCCATGGGGCTTTCCTGTTTGTGAACATCTCATCATAAGAATTTCCTCTTATCCTTCTCATTGGGGTTAATAGTTGTCTCACTAAGAGCTGGGAGAATATAGTATGATTTCTCTTGAGGATCGCTGTGTTTGGAGATTGGTTTATCTGTTTGGAACAGCCACCGCTCTTTACAGCCACAGTTCTCCTCTTTGGAAATCCCCTTGAATTTTCCTGAATTTGTTGAGGTAAATAACAGCAGTGCTGTTTCCAAGAATTAGTGCCACTTTCTGGAGGACATTCATTCCCTCCAAGTAACACAGCACTTCCTCCTCCATAAAAAAGTCACTTGCTCATTCTCAGAGCAATCCTGTGGTTCGGTCAAAAAGTTGATTTCTTTCCTAGTGATGGCAGTGAGCCTGAATGAGTTTTTCTTCCTTTTCTTTTACTTATTAAGAGATCATTTAATGCTGTTGTTCACATTGAGAAGGGATCCGGCTCCAAGCATGAACGCTGTCAGGCAAAGCTAATCCTGCAGCTGGTCAAAATGACATCGAATTTGGGATCAATATCAGCTACTCTCATTTAACACAGGTACTGTGATATAAGTCCCATCCGTACAAATTAGGTTACAGATCTCACCACGTCTCAGGCTGGCCACATCAAAAACAAGAAGAAAATGAGTTTTTCCTTTCTAATGAGCTTATAGTCTTCATCTCTAAAGGACCTTAAAGTAACTGTGAAGGGCCAAAGAAGGTCAACAAGGCAAAATTCTCTCATCAGTTGGATTTGGGACTGCTTAAGGGTTAAGGATGATACAAAACAACAGAGAAACCAAAGAAGCTGTCATGACTTGAGCCCCAGCTTGGCTCATTTACCACCACATCCACTAGAACCTTAGGATCTTGTACACTGCCACCTCAAAACCCAAACTCAGCCCCTTACCTCCTGGGATCTCAGTTGGGGCAGGGTGGAAGAGAGCCAGTCCTAATAAAGAAACCTTTACCCCACCATCCCTACTATTTCAGGCTGTGCAGATCCAGGATTCCAGTTTGGGTTTTTTTCTCTAATTATATGTGAAACCAAAGTCCAGGAAACTAGAGTTGTTTCAGCAGAACTTACCAACAGCTTCCCCATGTACCCTACAAAATTAGAGTAGACCACTACCTCTTTCTATGAGTGCCTGTTAAGGGAAACAGTTGGATCGTTCAATTGTCATGTATGAAGGATTACAATCCTGTTCCCCACGTATAGAGAGATGAGAACATTACTTAGGATGCTGCACATCCAGAATAGTGACCTAACTAAAGCTGACTTTTTTACTGTGTATGCAAATTATTATCTCCTGGCACACATCAGGAGAGTACAGGTGTTTTCTCCCAATGACCTGGCCAAACTCCAATAATTACATTCCCTCAGCTTAAATTCCCTCTGCAGGTTCAGCTAGGCACAATCATTAGGTCTCCTTTGCCAAAGTGTTCTCCTGTGCAGTGTAAAGCAGTGTAAAGCAGCTGCCGTATTTTGCACCAGAAGCAGCTGCATTTAAGTGCGAGGAAATCAAATTGCCTGGCAGGAGTTTGAGTCCACAAAGAGGGACCGGATCCTTCAAATCAAGAGGTGATTTTGCAATGCAAGAGTTTGAGGTTTGCGCCCCATGCTCCACCCCCACTCGATATACTTAAAAAATGGCACAATGAGCATTGAACCTAGGCAGGCTGAGCTGCCTGCTGGGTCAGGGCCAGGGCCAGGAAGCGTGAGGGATAGTGCCAGGGTGGATAACTACAGAGATACTTAGATCTGAGCTGGTGTGGGTGGGAAAAGAAGTCATGCACAGAGCTCAGCCTGGGAGCCCGGGCACCAGGAGAGATGGCAGCCGCTGTAGGGAGCTGAGCTTGCTGTAGGTGACTTTTTTAACAGCGAGCTCAGGAAAGCACTACGACTTTAACAGCAAATTCTACAAAATAGGCCTGAAGTGCCTTTAGCACGGCCCTAGTCCTAACATCATCCAAGCGATCCCTGAAGCCTTCCCTGACCCTGCTCTGCATTTAAAATTAATTCCAGGGAGCATTATAATCTGGACAAAGAGGAACAGAATTAGATTTAGGAGAGAGCAACTAAGGTGACTGCCCAGGGCCCAAAACTGAAGGGGAGCCCCACTAATCCACATTAGGCAGTAGCAGCAAAAGTCAGACCCTCCGAGGGGGGTAAGCAAGAAGTGACCAAGCTCTGCCTTTGCCCTGTGCCCCCAGAATTTAATGCCGGCTGTGCGGCAAGAGAAGCAGGGCTAGGTCAACATAAGCAGGAGAGATGAGGAACAAAGACCTCACACAGGATAACAGTGAGGTGACTTAAACATTTACAGGCTCACTGCAAGCAGGGGGTGAGGAGAAGTCAAGTTTTGTGCAAGAAGGCTGTAACTTTCCTGTTCAAATCTCTGCATTGTATTTCCCAGAAGTAAAGCTACTGATTTCAAAGCCGTCCAAACTGGTGTGCAGGGCAGTGTCTTAGCAATTACAATCTAGGGCTTTGGGGCTGGTATCTATGTGTGCAGGTACCATATACAGTGTCAGCTTTAGTGTGAACAACTTTGATTGAACAAAATCAGTTTTCATAGAATCATAGAATCATAGAATCATAGAATCATAGAATCATAGACTGGTTTGGTTTGGAAGGGACCTTAAAGACCATACCATTCTAACCCCACTGCCATGGGCAGGGACACCTTCCACTACATCAGATTGCTCAAAGCTTCATCCAAGCAGGCCTTTCACAACCTCACAGCATCATAGCACACCCATGAGCTCCCCAGTACAGCCCATGAGCTCTTTCTGGAGAAAAAAGGGTTTGGAGCAAAAAAAGTCATTGGAGAAAGGGAGAGGAGCATGGCAACTACCTAGCTGACTAAGGCTGACAACGTGCTTCATCAAATGGCATCTCTCTAAAGACATGGAAAGCAAAGATCTGGAATTGCAGCAAAATCTTGTCGCAAAACAAGCTCCGGGATCACAGCGAGAGAGGAGAGCATTGAGAGCCGTGAGCAAAAGTGAAGACATCCTGGTTTCAGTTCTAGCCACAAGAACTGGGTGAACCCGAACCTGACCCAAATTACACAAAGTTATTTGCATCACAATGAAAACACGCTGCTGCTGCAATGGGGTAGCTGGTGTCCTGCCCCCCCCTGCCCCACTCCCTTCATTGGTTTTCTGGAAAAAAAGATTTCTATAGTGCAAGGTTTTTGCTCAACACACCAGTTCCTTATTTGTCCCCAGCTTCTTCTCCATCCAGCGCCTTAGGGGCTCAGCCCAAGCCCATGGGTCGAGGATCTCAAACCCAAGAAGAAAGGAAAAATTCCAACACCCTGCTTCCACCCTTACTGCAAGTGCATGGGGAGGGGAAACTATGAAGGAAACTACTTTGCTTCCCAAGGAGCCAGCAGTGTAAACTGGGCATCCCCAGGCAGTGAGGGGGAGCATGAATGGCTCACAGGGAAAGGACATCGACCCTTGTGCACCCAGAGTGTCTCCGAGCTGGAGGCAGGTGTGCAACAGGATCACTAGCTGACCCCAAATGGCTCCCTGGGAAGTTCAGCAGCTTGTAAACGCAATAGCCACCCCCTCCAGCCTCCTCTCTCCCTCCAGACAATCTTCTGGTCCTGCTAACTTGTTACTTCCTGTGTAAAAGCCTTTTCTTCCTGCAGTCTCCACTTTCTCCAGAAAAGGCTTCTGGGTTAGGTTTTCCAAACCTGGTCTCCTGGGTTCCTCTGGCATGCAGTCACTTTTGTGTCCTTCAAGGACTTGTCACCAAGACCTTCTGAGGGAGAAAAAAAAGTTTCTTTTCCTCATATAACACTTCACCCCCTCGTCTCTGACTAAGAAGGAAAGGAAATACTTAAAAATGTGCTCAGCTAGCTGTGTTTTCAACAGCATATGAAGCAAAATGCTCCTGCAAACCTTATCTCAGTATTCATACATTCATTGTGAAACTTCAAGTTTCAAGAGAAAGATTTCCTTGCAAAGAGGGAAATGAAGTGGAAGCTGAAATGAAGTGTCCTGCCAGCCATGCTGCTCACAGGTGTCTACGGTCCCCACACTGCATGTCTGCTGCTTGTGTAAGCAATGGCTGGGAGAACGTTAAAAGTGTGTGGTTGCCTCCAGGGTCAGACTTTGAACCGGTGTAAGCCAGGATGGCTCACTGCAATTACACAGCTGATTTTACCCCACTACACAGGTGGTTTTCTCTTCTGTGTGCTACCTCTAGCACTCTGGGGACGGTGATGCCAAGCCCTTCCATGACACTTTTGTGACACTCACTATCTAGCACCGCTACCTCATTGTCCCTGGAAAAACAGCGGGTCACTGGTCCTCAGGGAGAAATGTGCTGCACCCACTGAGCCTGACACACAGGCAGCATCTTCTAAGGAAAGACACGTCCCATGGGCAGAGCACAAGAAAAGTGTGGTAAAACAACAGCCAGTTCTCTTTGCTTTCCTGTTTCCAGGTGTGGCATTGTTGGAGTTACTAAATCAGACTACACCAAATCACGTCTCTGAGTTCCGTGCTGTTACCCCCTTTCTGTCATACCCTACTGCATGCAGTGGTTCCTTACTTGTAAGAAACAAGGAAGAACAGGCTACAGGTAAAATGCCAGCCATGGCAGGTGAGACTGGCCCTCTAATTATTGTCCAGCAACACATTTCTTCCACAGACTCAAAAATAACCTACAGGCAACAGGTCTTTGACCCTCAGAGCAGGTCCCACGCTGCTGTGGGAGGTGCCTGCCTTCCCCATCACCATACAGGGCCACAAAGAATCACTGAACAGAAGTCACACACAGAATGTGATATATGGATGTGCCTTAAATGTCTACAAAGCTCTTGACATGGGTTTCACATCCCCACACATACTTGGAGGCACATGACAGTAGGCCATACACGCCAGGTGCAGGTATGTGCCTCCTGCCCAGCCTCCCTGCCCAGCCTTCTTCTCCAGTGACACTTCAGCAGCGGCGCTGCACCATGACAAGGGAAGGCCATGTCATCCTAGATAGGGCTGATGGGAGCAACCAGATCCAGTTACTGCTATTATCAACCATTTTACACATCCTCTGTGTTGGTGCCTGTGCAACATCACCCCACGTAAAGCTGCCCCAGCCCAGCCCACTGAGTGCTGCAGAGAAGCGTGGGAGCCCATCAGCACTGACCCCCAGATGGGGAAGCAAGCAGGCATAAATTGAGAAACGAGAGCAACTCTTCCTGAGTTGTGTTTCTGCTTGTGCAAAGAGGAGGAAATGTTTGTAAAGCCCATTTCCCAGAATGATTTGCCCCTGACTGCAGGAGGTCTTGCTAAACCTCTCCCAGGACCCTTCTGACTGTGCATACGCAGGACCAGAATCACCTGTGGTGCCTTTGCTGGGTGACATGTATCTAGGAAAAGGACACAGACTGGTTTTAACTGTGTGCCAACACTAATAATGGATTGCAGTGGTTTTGTTCTCTTGACTTTTGCACAACCAGCAAAATGTTCCATCCTCAAGGCATGGCCACAGGCTTTGCTGACCAACATCCTCACGCCATTTGCTCCTTCCACTCTTCTTTCAAGGAAACTATAACCCAGGGCAGATTTCTTACAGAGCTTGGCACAGACTGTTGGACATACGGTCTCAGTAAAGGTTGTGGAAAACAGCCTCCAGTGAGTCACAGCCACATGACTTTGTCTGGTCTCCCATACCCACTCTGGTGTCATCCTCCAGCCTTGTGTGTCACAATGTCAGAGCAAGTCCTCTCCCAAGCCACAAGAAATGTCCAAAGAAACTGTCGTGGTGGCAATGGCAGCTATTTCCTAGCTCAGGAAGCACAAACTTAGGGACTGTTTTTCTGGTAAACAGCTGCTTCTTCACTTGTGCTGAAGAAAGTCCTCCCCAACCTTTTCTTTTTAACTTCTGTAGCAAAAAAAAAAAAAAAAAAAAAAAATTAAAACCAGAAACAAATGTGTGAGGCGGTGTTTGATTTTCTGCAGTGGCAGAAACCAATCAGGAGGGGAAAAAAAGGGGGAAAAAATCCAAGAAAAAACAGTGCTGAACTATACCGTTCACCCAGGCAGAGAAGAATGCTGGAGGTGGTAAATGCCAGGATGACATCAGAGGACTGATGCAGCTGATCTGCAGCCAGGAATCCTCTGCAGCAGGGAGCTACGCAGCATGTATAGAGAAGGGGGTATATTTTTATCCATAACATCTGCTGTTGGGAGTACATATAAGACAACAAATGCAGATGGTAAGCTGCATACTTCGCCTGTGTGTCTCAGCTAGGTGGAGTGGGGAACTCTGCCTGTCAGAGGTCACCCAGAGCTTTTCCATGAGAAGAATGTGTTTCAGTTTGCATTCAGCTTTGCCAAACTTCAGCTGTTTGGGCTGGATTTTTTCCATGCATGCAGTCTGCCCTAGGCTAAGTGGTTTCTGGGAAAGCTTCAGCAAAATGGTTCAGTTGCTTTTCAGTACAAAGTTAGGGGAAAAACACATTTTGCCTCTGTTATAGACTATAAATGTGGAAAGAGGTGTTTGGGGGATCCTGTAATGTCTCCACACACTGGAAAAGGAACATGGCATTTGTGCAGTCAAAATCAGCCCTCCTGCTGCCCCTACGTGATTTTGTCCAAATCAGCCACGTTATAAGTTTCCCAGAAACCTCAGTCCATGCAGGCTCAGTGGACATATTCTGGACTTGAGAACTCCACCTGTGTGCTTCATCCATGAGCCTGAACCATGATGGAAAGAAAGGAGAAGTCTCATTTGAATCAGGGGATGAGGGAAATTATGGACAAACTATGATGGGACTCCTTCCCAAGCTCTGACCCATTCAAAAAAAGCTCAGTTGCCGCCAATCAGCCATTTCTTGAATCATAGAATCATAGAATCATAGAACCATAGAACCATAGAGAACCACAGAGAACCATAGCATCATTGAGAAGCAATGCCTCTAAGCCCACTCACCTCCTTCCTACTCATACGCTTAGACTTTGCTTTTATCGAGCATTGTAGAACATATAGAATCACAGAAGTGTTTGGGTCAGAAGGGACCTTAAAGCCCCCAGTTCCAACTCCCTCGCCATGGGCAGGGACACCTCCCACCAGCCCAGGCTGCTCCAGGCCCCATCCAACCTGGCCTTGAACACCTCCAGGGAGGGGGCAGCCACAGCTTCCCTGGGCACCCTGTGCCAGGGCCTCACCACCCTCAGCGTGAAGAATTTCTTCCTAATATCCAATCTAAATCTTTCCTCTTCCAATTTAAAGCCATTCCCCCTTGTCCTATCACTCCATGCCCCTGTAAAAAGTGCCTTCCCAGCTTTCCTGGAGCCTCTTCAGGTGCTGGAAGGCTGCAATGAGGTCTCCATGGAGTCTTCTCTTCTCTAGGCTGAACAACCTCAGCTCTCTCAGCCTGTCCTCCTAGCAAAGTTGCTCCAGCCCTCAGATCATCTTCGTAGCCTCCTCTGGACCCATTCCAACATCCTTCTTATGTTGGGGACTAACAGTGGTCAAACATTGCTATAAGAACACAAGAGGAATTGGACTGTTCCTTAAGATGTCCCTCTGGAATGTGAACTGGTTCCCTGAGTCTCACCTCTGCTGACAGAAAAATCTACTGTGGTGCAGGTTTCTTTCAAGGGATGGTTCCAGAGGGAGGCTAGTCCAGAGAAATCTGCCCCAGTGCCTTTCTGGCTGCCTTAGGAATTCTCTTCTGGGAAACTTGCTGACAAACAAGCCTGGGACTCGAGAAGTTCCTTCACATAATGCAAACAAAACACATGATGAAATGGTTCACTTTGGAGAGTTTGTTTTCTCTTTTGCTTTTCTTTTGAGCAACCTGGTCTAGTGGAAGGTGTCCCAGCTCATGGCAGAGGGGTTGGAACTAAATGGTTTTTAAGATCCCTTCCAACCCAAACCATTCAATGATTCTATGATGCTAATTTAAGAACATCAACTGAAAATCAAATAAATCCTAAACAGAAAGTGAAGGTGACAAAGTCAAGACTGCAACAGTAAGAAATACAGAATGAAAATGAGCTTGTGCTTGATTCTCTTTCCTACGCGCTTTTAAAAATGTGTTTTCATATGGCATGATATGACCAGGTATTAACATCACGAAATATTGCTTACACTGCTCTGGATATTTATTGCAAGCAAACAGAAATTAAGCCAAGCTGCATTGATAACCCCTCATTCAAGTAAGCATGCCTACTAATTCAATGGGACTATGCCTACAAGTGATCACTGAGTTTCACAATTCAGCCTAAAATATCTATAGTTCAGTAAGTAAATAGATAAGAAGAATAATCAGTGTAAAGAGCTGAGCCAAACACAAACTCCCATTACCTTGACAAACAAATACGTAATTTATAAGGAATCACTGGAGGAAATATCCCATCAACTGATTTAAATCACTCACTATCTCAACCTCTGGCCATAATCCCATTCAAAATTAGAAGAATGCTCTAATCAGAATCTGCAAGAATGGAGGAGGTAAAGGATAATGAGATGGGTTTACGAGGAGAAGTACACTGGCACAGAAACGTGTTACAAATCTGAGATGATCTAAAAAAATAGACTGGAATATCTTCTGGTAGTACGAACATTAATTTTTCTAAAGAATTAATAAAATGGTCAGACTGCATAAAGTAGAACTGGAATTAGAGCTGATGCAGCACTAGAATTACAGCAGATGGTCCTGTGCACTTGCTGAATGTTGCACAAGAAAGAATTGATGTGACTGTCTTAAACACCCACCTTCTGCTGATTATTTGAAAACTGTTCTTTTGCTTAATCCTCCTTCTGATGGGCTTCCCCGTCCAACGTGGTTGGAACAATAGAAGCCAAATTCTCTACTTTAAGAATCCATTAATTGTTAAAGAACGGAAGAAAACATGTGCTATTGATTATTTAATTTATGTGCCATGATATCCCAATGGGCTGACGCATTTGGTGGTGACCTTAGCCTTTAATATGGTGGATTATATAGTAGAAGTCTGCCTCTAGGAGCAGTGGACATTTATAGAGGAAATCTTTCTATTAATATGCCACAGCTTATGACTGCTGAATGTATTTTTGTTCCAACCTCAAAGGAGGAAAAAACGGGAGGACTTCTGCAATTTTCAGTGGCACTTCTGCAGATGTTCCAGGAAGAGGAAATTTTTAAACTAAGTGAGCATTTTGATTCCTTTCTGGAAGAAAAGATCTACACATTTGCCACTATGAAAGGCACGTAAGGTGGAGAAGGCTATGTGTTTTCTACATCCAAACGAGACATTGTTTTTCTCCGACAGAAAAATATCTCAGTTTTTCCTTTCTGGTTAACTGTTTCTCTGACCATGGCACTGCTGTTATCTACTCTTCCCTGCCTTTTGGGAACATCTGGGTAATGTAGCAGAGTGCTACATTAATAATATCAAATAATAAATCACCCATAAACGGGTCCAATCCTCTGCACAATTTTAGGCTCGTTTCCTGCTGAAATGAGATTTATGCAACTATATAGCACGTGGGTGGGTCCGTACATCTCCAGTTATCTGCCTTTCATCTTTACCCTCCCAGAAGCTTTTCAACTGCTTTGGAAATTTCCATCAAATGTGACAGAAGGGCAGTGTATTCAGGGTAGGATGAACTCTCACATTTTGTGCAACCAGGTGATAAAGAAGAGAAAAAATACTTTAATGATGCTTTCAAATATGAACTTGTTAAAATAACAAAAATACACCTTGTTCTTAATAAGACATCAGAGACTCTTAATAAGACACAAGAGATGGCAAGTAGGCTTATTTCTACCTATGGAAGAAATAAGTCCTCACCCAACTTGGGACATTTCTAATTTTATTTTTAATGTAAGAGATCCTGCAGTGAATGTTTTGATGGACAGAGAGAAACAGCAAGAGAAAAAAAATCATTGAATCTGTGTGTGCTCTTTCTGCAACACCTGCATGATTATCTGAGGAAAAAGAATCTTTTTACTCTTCATTCCATCCTCGCCTTGACTAATTTTGTTCTTTAATTATGACTCTTGGCAACCTTCAGTACAAATGAGGATTTTCCTCCTTTAGGTAATGCGTGTTCTTGGCTCTGAGGAGGAGGCTTGTCTGTCAAAACATTAGCTGCCTCTTTTATATGTTAAGTATTAATTCTATTTATCTTCAAATTATTTTCAAATACTGGAGGCATTCTTCCCCATATTGGAATGCAACAAGTGCTTAATTTCAGGTTTTCATGTTATTCTTGCTCAGATATGAGGCCAAAAACAAGTAATTAAATTCTCATTTAAACCCCATTTCCTTAAATACATCTATTCTCTTACCACACACAGACTCTTGCACAGGAGGCAGGAGCCTGCAGTCTACTGGGACAGGCAGAGCCTACAACTTCATTTCAGATGGCCTGTAACCACATTATTATTGTTATTATTCCACCTTTTACTGGTTAACACTAAGGCACGTGTAAACGGGAAGCAGACTAAAGGTGTTCAAAAGACTTATTTGTCCCTCAGCAAGGAAATAATTTCTTGTCCCTAGTGTAAAGGAAGGAGTTAATGTTTTACCACCACCTAACACAGAGGTCCTTCTCCCCTGTTAAGTGTGACCAGTGACAGCCATTGCAGGTGTATGCTTCCAGAAGAAAGAAAATGAAGGGTTAATTCTGAACTGGTTCAGGGAAAACTGAGAAACAACGTGGTTTTTGTGCTCTCTGCATTTAGGGCCAAAATCAGTACTAGTATCCAGGCTGTGCATGTCCACGCTGAACTGCATGCAAGCCCTCCAGTGCCTCCAATGGTTGGTGGCATCTTCTTCTCTTCTACTGAGAGCTTCTCCTTGTGAGTCAGAGAGAGAGCTCCAACAGATCTTGCTGACAAAGGCATCAGGCCTCTATAATCTGAATGAAACCACCACCTCGTTTCATTCTGCCAAAGGAAGAGGCAGTGGTGGGTAAGCCATCAAGACCAGCCAGCTCAAACCCCCTTCTGAGACCACAGAAGACGAAACTTCAATACTTTGAGCAACCCAGCACCCCAAATCCTAAAAATATGTTTAAGGCATTGTAGCATGCAGGCAAAACTTAGGCAAGAGGCACAAAAATAGAACCCTGTATCCACAAAAACACAAGCACACCAGAAGTCATGAACTCCCATGTGCCATTTTTTCAAGGCTCCAGCAAAGCTCTCCCCAGAACCAAGGATGGGTGCCTGAAGAGCAAAATGCACTTCAGAAACACTTCCCTACACTCCTTGGAGGGAAAAGTCTCCATGCTTCCGCCTTGCACCATCTTCTCATTTTCCCAAGGGGCAGCCGACCCTGCTGTACGCCTGGTCGAGGAGCACAGCACCACAGTGATGAATCCACGCTTTCCTTTGCAAGGACGAGCATGACTCACAGTCCCCACGATGACCAAGTGATTTGTGGTATCCAAAGCAAACACAGCTAGTTAGGCTTTTTAACAAACAACTAGCAATATCCTGCTAGCTGCAACGGTTCTCCCGGTGAAACACAGAAGTTTGAAGCTTTTCATCACTTTGTTCCTCACCTTTGCCTTCCATTGATCATTCTCAGAGGACAGTCATGAGCGAAGTCTGCTGTGCATAACTTCACCTACTCACCCAAGCTAAACCTAGAAGAGTTGGTGGAGGCCTGAACAACATCCTTCTTGGTTTTCATCACACATCACAAAGCCTGCTGGATAATGCTGCTTGGGATAATCAGAAAGAAAATTAAATCCCCACCTCTTTCAGGACACTGCTTTTATTTTGTGCTTGCACCCACATCTCTCCCCTTTAGAGAGGGAAACAGCTTTGCACAGGGACTACAGTGAGCAACACAGAAGCTCCCTGCTGTGCCAAAGAGGAGATCTCGAGCCTGAGCTTCAGCATTTGGGCCACCTTCACAGCCACCAGTTTGTTCCATCCTATAGCCTGACAGGCTCCATTGTCACTTGTCCTGGGTGACTTGGGAGGCTGGGAGGAGGAGGAGGGCAGGCAGTGACAGCCCTCTATGCTGCAACACCAGGGACAGGAGCCAGCCGAGTTCAGCATCCTCACGCATCATCAGAGGAGGAGGCCACTAACACAGAACCTTTGTCTTTGACATTAGACTTCAGGCCCTTCCCTTCTCCCCAGTAGCTCACCCACATGCCCAGCAGTCCGCTGCATGTACAGACTGCAGACAGCTGATATCAGCAAAGAATCTGGGTATGCTTTTGCACAATGCACAATGCATTTTTAATCTTTGCTGATAAGATCTTCAAGAGTAGCAACTGGCTTTGCAGTATCTGATGGTAAGAAGTGGGGATGAAACTACTTCATTCTGGCCATCAAATAGCACTCAGATGTTAACGACTTTCAGTTTATTCCCTGTGGTACCTGGTTCAGATTTGTGAAAGCAGAAAAACTTGCTAATATGTTTTCAGATTAAATGGACCTTTTCTTCTCATAAAGTATGTGCCTAAAAATAACAGAAGCTGCACAGTCATGTCAAAAGATTAAATTGCCCTGAAGTCTGCAGAGGGATTACAGCTGTCTGAAAACAATACACATATATTTTATTCAGCAATAATGTGCTTACTCAAGACAGATTTGAATGTCCATGAAGATTGCTTTGTTTCTCTGTTAGTCCAGTGCTTGTGAAATGCTGCATAAAAAACACAGTAGTGTGAATCACTTGACATCCACAAACAAGTTCGTTTTAGCAATCACCCTGTACAAAGCAAACCCAAAAATCAGTAGATCCACCAGACAGGTTCTGGGTTTGACTTTCCAAAGGGCTGCTGTACACAGCAAAGTGCACGATACACAGTTACGTACCTCCATACCCCAAACTGCCTGAAGGTTTATACTACAAAGCCATGGTTTCAGTAATTTATGATCCAACCGAACTAAATAACACAGAGACAATTTCCCTGCCCAAGTGTCCAAATTGCCACTCTTTGGTCCCCTAGTAGCATTTGCAACGTCTGAACCCAGTACCTAGATTCCATGGTAATTCAAAAGGGCAATTACACACCTGCTCTGGCAGGTGCAAAGCCCAGATACAGGAGGGTGAAGCTGCTTGACCTGGGCAAAAGAGAAATCCTGATGAGAAAGGTGGGCCAGTCACCCTGCCTGCTTCTGCATTTAGTTCTGTGGAAAGACATCCGCTTGCAAGCAGACAGACAGCCCTGTGTGCTCTCTTTGAGAAGGAAGGCAGCTCCCGACAAGCCTCCAACAGCTGGGTGCAGATAGAATGCCTACCTGGTCCAGCACCTCCCAGGAGTGACACAGAGGGACACCTACAGCAGGATCTCCCAGGAACGAGTTAGCCAAGCTCAGTACTTCCAGGCATACCTGGACACCTCAGTACCATCACACATAAAGCAGGTACTGATAAACTCAAGGCACCTTCACACATGGGTGACAGATGACCCAGGGTTTTAAGGACAGACACCTAACATGACAAGTCAGACTCTGCCTCCCAGTCTCCCGTAGATTGACCTGCAGTGGTGGTGCCACCTCCTCCTAACTAGAGGTACCCCCTAAGGTGCAGGGCTAATGCATGCTAGATCCTCAGGAGCGACAGGATTAGCCCTGAATATTAGCACAAACCACAAGCAAGAGTGGGTTTGGATTCAGAGGCCAGTTGCAAGTTGAATGAAAAGTGTAGAGAAAATAAGAACAGATTTCAGAGAATAAAAAGACTTATTGGATGAGAAGAAAAAAGACAAAAGGCAGCAGAAAGGTAATACAAAGACATCTGAGCATTTGCAGGACTCAGTGCTTGTCTGGAATGAGTCAGCCGTGCCTAATAAGCTCACACGAACACAGACAAAACCCATGGAACCTGCCACCCCAACCTAGGCTGGAGGCAGATTGACCTGGACTTGAAACTCTGCCTTTATCTGAGCTCCAGATCAGCTCAAAGGGGTGGCAACAAGGTTGCCAGGCAGGGCAGCAATGTCAACCCTTCCCAAGGACTTCAGGCCGGCAGGAGGTTAACACAGAGCAGCTCTGTTATGCCTCTTCCTCGTCCCCACTTGTTGCGTATTTTCAGTGAGCAGTGGCTGGTGAAGCAGCTGAACCTCCATCTTGCAAGGCTTCTGCCAACAGAGTCCCCTCTGTGAAGGGAATTTGCTGCTGTCTATCTGCAGCCAAAATCTCACCCTATCCGTTGATACTCATTTGCCCAGAAAAGTTCACTTCAAAGGCAACAGCTGCTCTTCAAAGAGGCAACAAATTGCAGTGAAGTGGAGAATCAGTGGCCTCCCCAGCCTTGGCCAGAGCTCCTGCAAGTCTTCAGAGGGGCCCTGGCCCAGACCGCAGAGAAAAATAACCCAAATTTAAGGTGGGGGGAGGGTAGTTTGTCAATAAATTTTTGTAAAGAAGGAAAACCTTTACACTTTCTTTGGAAAAGCCCATTTGTCATTCCTAATCCATTTCAGTGCAGATTAAAACCGGAGCATTAACTGCCTCCAGCGAGATACCACAGAAAATACCAAAGGTCATCTGTCAACTCTGAGCATCCCTGCAAAATTACAGGCACCCAACCTCTGGTGGGGTACTAACAAAGTAGTGAAAACTGCTCTTTTGCCTGTTGTCCCAGAAATGCTGCAATTCTTTGTGGCTGGGGCAAAAAAAAAGCAGAAAATGATGTTCAGATGCTTCAGCACAACCCAGGTGTCCTCAGTTTCTTTTGGTCTTTCAAAATTGCTAGCCTGGGTTACCGTCATGTATTACTGAAAGGCCATATGTGACAATGAAATATCTATCTCCAGACAGAGAAACGCTCCAGTAGCCTGGAAAAATTCCACTGTCCCATGTGCTGCCTTACATGACTGAAAAGCGATTTTTCATATATGAGAAAAATTTACTTTTATCAGGCTTCATAAAGAATGTAAAACAAAAAAACACATTATATTTACCTCCCATATGGGTTTTGTAACTTTCATAGAATCATTTCCTATGCTGGTTTTGTTCACTGTCCAAATACCAAACAAACAAAAAAACATTTAATCAAAGACTTCCAATTCATACGATTCCACTATCTCTCTCCCTGTACTCTCGTACCCTTTCTTACAGTGTACCTAAAACAGCAACTGCATTCCCATATGGTTACTTAGGACCTCTGTTCTGCAAATAAATGCTCCAAGAAAAGCCTCC
The DNA here is from genome assembly GCA_033558235.1 of Neomorphus geoffroyi. Lineage (NCBI taxonomy): Eukaryota > Metazoa > Chordata > Aves > Cuculiformes > Neomorphidae > Neomorphus > Neomorphus geoffroyi. The sequence goes on from JAUMJM010000038.1 coordinate 13,792,958, forward strand.
TTGCCACAGAGGTTCACAGACTCGGTTCGAGGCACTTTGATCAGGCTCTCAATGGGCCAAGGGGAACAGAGACCATTTTTTGCTTACAGAGCTTTCCCAGAGAGCATCACACCACCCTCAGTACTGAGATCGTACCAGGCAAGGCCCAACAGCAAAGAGATTTCCAGAACGTCACATCAGACAAAATAGCAATTTGAGTAGCACTTTTATCCTCCATAATTTCTCCACAGTTACACAATGCTGGTTCACTTCTTTTTTTTCCTTTTTTTTACCTTCTAAAAAGGCACAGAGTCTACAGAAACAGGAATTCAGTGCACTGAAATGTTTAGCAGTTGAAGAGATGAACTGAAAGGCAAGCACACAGCACTCTTACTCAAAGTGACAACACTCATGCAGGGCTTCACATGAAATCCATGCAGGACATCCATGGACTGCAAAAAAAACCCCTCCCAGAAGTATCTCAGAGGTCTCTTCCAACCTTATGATTCTATGACTCTATCTGGCTGTTCAATTACAAGCAGGTGGTTGTGGCAGTACCCAGGTTGTACTCTGAAGTACAGCAGTTCTGTCTTTCATGTGCCAGTTTCCTGACTCAGGAGAACTGTCACGAGTGCATCTTGTCCTTCCTAACTCTGAAGTGATGGGACACTTACTTATAAAGCACCACGATGATGCAACTTCACCTCAAAAAGCACTTCCCCAGACAGCAGTTCTTTCCTGTATGTTTGTTACCTGTCAGTGCTTTTTCTACCAGATGTGATTAATTTACCAGAAAAACGTTTCTCTTTTCCAGACCACATAGGTTTGTAACACCACCCACCCGACCACAGCATCTGAGCAGCTTCCAGAATTGCATTCAGCAACCTGCCTGACATCTGTCACATGTGGTTTGCTCACTCACTCTCATCCCCTTGCTCAGGGAAGGTCTGTGTGCTCAGTGGCTTGTTTCACTTTGGTCTTTTATTTTTAAGGTGCTTCTGGATGTTTGCTAGAGAAATCAGCTCAAGGAAGCGTATCTTAAATGGAGAGCAGAAGGAAACAAGCCTGTGATTCTCCTTGGAGGAATTTCTGCCATTTGGTCTTGGACTGGCCCTTGAGAAAACCTCTGTCTCCTGGGCAGCCAAGCTTATAAGTTCTCTTGGATTTTATTTTTTTTTTTACAATGAGGGTGGTGAAACATCAGAACGAGTTGCCTGGAGAGGTTGCAAGTGCCCCATCCCTGGAAATATTTGGTCAGGTTGGACAGGGGCAGTTCTAGGGAACCTGATCTAGTGAAAGATGCCCCTAGTCATGGCAGAAGGGTTGGACTAGATGACCTTTAAAGTTCCTTTCCACCCCAGATCAATCTGTGATTCTATTGTTCTATCTGAAAAGCAGGAGCATTGAATATGACCCTCAGACTGGAATTCAGATTTTTTATAGGTAGGAGATGTTCGAGCTACCAGACATCTGGAACATAAAGGTAAAAGTCATGACTTTGATGCAGCTCTCCTATCCCAAGCCACTCAGTTCAGAAACACAGGGCTAGTTTCTGTTAGAAGTAAGCAGTGATTCCTTAAATCCAATTAAAGCACCCATACAACATGGTCAGCCAGCAAAGTCCTCTGCAACACCCTTGCTAACCATTGGGTATGAATGAGGGGCATGAAAATTGCTTCTGTGCTGCCCAAGAAAAAAACCCAGAGAGCCTCTTTCTTATTTGTGCCGAACAGGTTAGCTAAGTAAAATACCATCAGTATTGTTGTTTTCAGACCAGAGCCACATTTCAAGGTGAGAATGACGGGTCAGACAAGATGTGGTGATGGTGACACTGACATCTATTTCAAATAAATGAGGTAGTACAAATGTAGATTAGATGGGGCGGTAAACGACATGAGGAGGGAGTGATGTGCAGCAAGCTCTAGAAAGCAGGGGTGTATTTTTAAGTTAGATTTTAAATGATTTTAAATTATTTAAAATGCTGATGGGTTAACTTGCTACTATGAGGTTTGTTGGACTTCGAGCCCCCCACCTCCTAGGACCTGAACTGATCAGTTCTGCCAAGCTTTTCTTTCTGCTGGGACCTCAAAGATCTGGAAAGAGAGGAGGATGAAAGGAAATAAATAAATAAACACACACACTCTCAAAAAAAAAAAACCCCAACCCAGGCTTCTGTAATTAGCATCTTCCAGCTCCTGTCCTTAAGATTTCTGGGCAACACAAAGTGGATCTTTCACTCTTTTTTGGAAGATGGAGCTGTTCAAAAGGACAGCAGAACCCAGGCAAGCCAAGAATCCAGTGCCCAGAACACTCCTCAGAGTTAAAAAAAACCTTGGTCGCCCCCAAGCAGAAGAGATAATTGATGTCTGTCTGCAATGTAGTGGGTGCTCTCACCACTCAGTGTCTGGTAAAAGGGGAACAGACAGGGAGGGGGGAAGGAAAGGGCATAAAGGCCGCAGAACTATTTCTTTTGAAAGAAAGCAAGTGGTTTTGCTACACATATCTTTCGGGAAAGGTACAGTGAGAACACCTACTAAACTGAGCTGTCCAAGACATGTAGGGGGAAGGGCTGTCCACCAGGTGACAGCTAGAACTTGTACCTTCTCAGGACCATCAGTTCAGGGGCCTCTAAAAGGTTGCCTAACTGCAGTGCCCTCTCCCCTTTCCCTGATCCTACACCATTCAGAAACCACAGACCAGGGCAACAGCTAGAGACGGACTGACAGCCGTCCATGGGGTACGCAAGCAAGGCATGGACCTGGCCATGGCACAGGAATGATCACAGAAGCTTCTCACTGCAGGTTATTCAGTGCACCAGGGTACTTTTCTACCAAAAAATGAATAACTGTGACTTAGGTCTCTCTTGAATACCTCCATTACGGAGATCCCCTGGGACACAATGTGGAAGCTTCAGGCCATTGGCACTAACCTCTATTTCCCTATCTAAGCAGCTCTCAGGTCACTTGAGGAGCAGATTTCGACGGCCAGAGATATAAGGTGAAAACTGGAAGTCAGAGCCCTGGGCTGCAGTACCAGAAATTACCCAGAATCTTATCCTAGAATCATAGAATGAACTAGGTTGGAAGGGACCATCTAGTCCAGCTCCTGGCCCTGCACAGGACAGCCCCAACATTCACATCGTGTGTCTGAGGGTGTTGTCCAAATGCTTGGCACCATGACTGCTTCCCTGGGTTCTGTTCCAGTGCTTCACCACCGTCTGGGTGAATAACATTTTCCTAATATTCAACCTAAACCTCCCCCGGCACATCTTCCTGCCATTCCCTGGGGTCCCGTCATTGGTCACCAGAGAGAAGAGATCGGTGTCTTCTCTCGTGAGGAAGCAGTAAACGGCTGTGAGGTCTCCCCTCAGTCTAACCTTCTCCAGGCTGAACAGACCAAGTGACTTCATCTGCTTCTCATATAGCTCCTCCTCTAAACCCTCCATCAGCTTTGTGGCCTCCTCTGGACACTCTCCAGTAGCTTAATACCCTTTTTATACTGTGACACCCAAAACTGCACCCAGTACTCGAGGTGGGGCCTCACCAGTGCAGAACAGAGCGGGACAATCACCTCCCGCTACTGGCAAGCAGTGCCATGCTTGATGCACCCCAGGACACAGTTGATCCTCTTGGCTGCCAGGGCACACTGTTGGCTCATGTTCAACTTGCCGTCGACCAGAATCCCCCAGTCCCTTTCCACAGGGCAGCTCCCCAGCCTCTCACTCCTCAGTCTGTATGTATCTTCTAACAAGCCTCATTGCTGTAGGATGGATGGCAGCTGTCCCACACAAGGCTTTAGTTTTTGCTTTACTGCAAAGCACAAGGAAGACCTCACCAGCTTGCAAGCTGCAATTTCATGGTAGTGCTGCCAGCTTGCTAATTGCCACCCACTGTGTCCGTCGGGTTGGCATTACAGCCACATGATGAACTAGACCAGAAACTGATCCAGCTGAGGAAAAACACCCCAACACGCAAACCAACAACAAAGAAGGGAAGGTGGGAAATCTCTGCCAGATCCATGCCCTGATGCAGTTACTCAAGTAACTCCACCAGCCATGGCAGAGACAGGAATGAGAGCACTGGATGAGGAAGGAAAGGAATGCCTAAGCCAGCAGTTGAGCAGTACAGACTCAACTGTGGAACCACTGCCTCTGTTGCTTTCAGCCAGACTGGCAGCTTGCAACTTAAAAGCCCTACTCCACAAACAACCATGGCCCACCCAGCTCCACCTGTTTGCAAACACCAAGCCCCCTTTTGCATTACTTACGCTCAGTAAGGATAGCTTTGCTAGAAAAAAAAATCTATATATTAACTTTTCCCCAACCCAAGAAGATAAGCATCCACTGATTACTGACCTCAGGTACGGCCCAGGTAGGTGCCAGCACATGTCCAACTGCCTGACAGCAGAGGCAAGATGCAAAACAGCATCAATGCAAGAGAGATGGTTTCTGAAGCCATCCTCGTTGCAGTACTACATAACCAGTTGGGAGCAAAACCAGAAAGAGAATAAAAGGCAACTGAAATAAATGGAGTGGATGAAAACACCCTGCTGCCTTGTCCTGCAGGACTAATAAGCGTCTCATTTTCTGTCATGCTTCACTGTCCAAGGTTCATTCCTACTAAAGGAAATACACTACTTCCTGTATTGAGCACTGTCACAAATTCATTTGCTAGCAGTGGCAACTGACTCCCTACATGATGGATTTTTTGAAAAGAAGGGAGAACGTGAAAGGTCGCTGCTTCGCTTTCCTTGGCAAGTGCCTGTGACTCAGGTGGAAATTTCCAAAGTAGGTGAAATGAAGGCAAGCAAGAAATCCTAAAGACAGTGGACCTGGGCTATGGCTGAGGTACAGCAGCACCTCTTCAAGCTGAGCCAGTAGAGGTCTCTCTTCCACTAATCCACCAATAAAAATAAATAAATAAATATCTATATTTGCCTGCCTAGGCATGTGCCTTCCTGTCCGATCCCTAGTCCCCAGCCAGAATGAAATAAATACAGCAGGACGTCAGCAGCTTGAATGGGAACAATTTATCGCTTCAGTCCAGGAAGGAAAAAAAAAAAGAAAAAAAGAAATTTTGTGGTCTACCAGGTTACCAATCTTACGGTGTCAATTCCAGGGTTCATATCTGGCAGGAAAAATGTATGGTATGGTTCCAGACCTCTAGCTTCTCTCCCCAAGGAAAGTGAGGATCACAGCTGCAGCTGGGGTTACTGGGGCGCAGCCACCTGCTTACAGAGCTCTTCCAGCCTGCCCAGCTTGTAGGGTGATAGGGAGCCCTTTCTGCACCTGTAGGTCCCTGGTTTCGATCTGGGTAGAGCCAGTCATGACAGAAAGGCTTTATCAGGCAACGGTTGTTTTTTTGGCCTCCATGTAAAGGAAGGCTTGGTCTTTGTGGGAATAGCGTCTGGAGCACACAAAATGGGGCGTCTGCCCACGACTGGAATCCTTGCTTGAAGTCTCAGATGTGAGGCCAAGGATAAAATTGGAATGAAACTAATGTTCCTGCCTGCTGGCTCCTCCCAACAGCTGCAGGCATAGTGGGACGGCCAGGTATAAAAGCCTGAACTGGCACAGCCTGTCTTTGTGGATAGGGAACGCTAAACCACAAGGTGTGCTGCTTCATGCTTCCACGCAGAGCTGGCTGGCAGGTGCCAAGCTGCCGAGACATAGCAGGGCACCCCCCTTGCCAGCATAGCCTGCCACGAGCAGCCGCTCGGCTTAGCTGGGCTCTGAACGGCTGTCTTCTGCTGCATCAGCCCACCACATATAACACGTTACTGCAGCTGCACCACTCCCTTCTCCAAAACCCAGAGCCGGAGAACTCCCCCCAGACGCCTGGGAGGTGGCCCTCATGGCATCCCATAGCACCCCAAACAGCAAACAAGCTGCTTGTGCCCTTTGCTTGTGGAGAACAAGCAGATCAGCAAGGTTTGTTAAGACAGAGGGGGTGCACATAGCCAGGCCCAGCTGAAAGGGGGCAGTCCAGAGGGGTTACCCCACACCCTGCTCCCCAGTGACAGCAGAGCGTGGGAGCAGCAGGGAATGGGCAAGAGCAGAGCTGCTCCCTCTCCAATGGCAGCATACAGGGCAGCCGCGCTGCACTGATGCACAGCTGCACCCTTGGTTTCGGGGCTGGGGGGGGAACGCAAACCAGCTGTATCTGTTTAACTTGAGTATCTCTCAATTGGAGACAGACATACAGCAGCATGTGTCAGCTCCTTGCAAAAGGCAAGTTTGGTTAGAATCATAGAATCATAGGTTGGAAGAGACCTCTCAGATCACCGAGTCCAACCGTGCCTGTCTCCCCACTAAACCATGTCCCTAAGGAACTCATCCACCCGTCCTTTAAACCCCTCCAGGGATGGTGACTCCACCACCTCCCCATCTTGACTGCAGATTTGGTCCAAAGAAGCTGCAGGTGCCCTGCAAACTCTGCATTTCGCCCTGCTCTTCTCCACACGTCCATTCCTTTGTACCCATCACACTTCCATACTGCTTCTCCTGCACAGGCAACTGTGTGCTCTAAACCCTCGGAGGCTGGGACACCGTTCACCTGCTGCAGAGGCAGCTTGTGGCTGGAAGTCAATCCTGTAACAAAGCACAAATGTTCCCATCTATCACGGGACACCAGGGAACAGGTTAGCTCCCAGCTTTGCTTTTATCCGAGTTGCTAGACCAAGGCGTTTTCCTCTTGCTTTTGCCTCCCTGGGGGATGCCCAGGCACCTTGCCACATCTGGGCCAGTGCCCCTGTGCCACCACACCCAAGGAGCTGGGAGAACACGATGAGAGAGGAGCAGGAACAAGACTCTGCAGCAAGCAGAATTCCTTCACCTGTCTTTTATTTTAGTGCTTGTTTTGCACCACTCGTAAGCTCTGTTGGGAGGAATTTTGTAGCTGCTGTCAGTTTTAGTTTGATTTCTTCAGGCAGGAGCAGATGAAGAGTGGACAGTCTGACAGAGCTTTATTCTTAGGCGGTTGTACATTTTATATTATTATATATTAACACTTTATTTTTATATCATTATTAATGTTTTCTTATAGGAAAATATACATTTGCCTGTCTTTTAAAGTGAATTAGGAATATTTTTTAAAATTAAAAAAGAAAAATAGAAGAAAAACACGTTCCCCCCTTCTATTTTTTGTCTAATTTTGCGTCTGGCAACGATTGATGTGGCCAACGCAGAAATCGGGCAGGGAGAGGAAAGGCACACAAGCTCCCTGTATGAAGAAGGTAGTTGAGCCTGGGTGAAACAGAGCAAACCACAAGTGCAGATATTACCCGCCCAGTCTGAAAAATGCCTTTTTTCAGCTCAGTAAGTAAATGAAACATCAGAGGTGGGAGAAAAACATCAACATTAAAAAAAGAACAGAAAGTCCTCAAGGTTTTTCCAGTAAAATCAAAGCAGAAAATATCCCATCAGGGGACAGAGGAAAACAATTCATAAAACATAATGTAATTATTTTACTGTAGATCAGTCATTTTGTTAAAGCCATTATACTGTGAATATTTTCTTTTGGTGTGTATTTTTTTAAAAAAAAAACCAAGAAGTAACAAACAAGAGAATGGCAGATTGCATTTTAAATGAAAAAAAAATCATTTTAAAACAAAAAGTTGAAAATATCAAAATACCATAGCAAGATGTTGAAACAAAACACGCTGACATTTCTGAAGTGGAATGTTTTCTTTTGCAAATGGAATTCAGTGCTTCTTCGGTTTTTTTCAGCTGAAGCTACTCAGATGTACACATGGATATGGATGTTGGAAAACTTCATTTTCCAGTTAACCTCCCCACTCGAGGAAGAGTGGGCTAGTTCTACACCTGAAAACCGGCGGGTGTGGTTATTGACTTTAAGGACACACTGTTAGTACTTTCTCTTCCAACCAAATGTCTCTAGAGAAAAGTCGTCAGCCCTGCGCCCAAATATTCCTGCTAAGGAACTGCTCGTATCCTTCTCCTCTGCCATGGGAAAGGGAAAACAGACCCCCAAACAAGGCTTTGTGCGCTGTGCCCAGCCTGGTCTGCCCTGCATCCTGCTTGTCCCCGTTCCCGGGGACACAACAGGTGGGGGGCAGGGGGGGCCGTGTCCCCCCTGCCTGACGCCCACCGAGAGGCAAAGCCAAGCTCCCGCCCTGAAACAGTCGGAGGAAATAAACGGGGCACTTTTAAAGCCAGCAAGGCAGGGGTTGCGAAGTGAACGCCTGCGGGCGGGCCCCGGGTGCCCGCACTGCCACCGGTGTCTCCAGCCTCTGCCCCACAACCCACCTCCTGCCCGCAGGGACGCGCCACAGTGCGTGCCCCCGTCCTGCTTCCAGCGTGGCACACGGGGACACCGCGGGCAGGAGCCACTCGGGGTCGTGCAGAGAGGGGCTGACTCTGCCCCACGGGGCGGTGGGGACGTGCCACCACCTCTGGGGCCGCCGCCCCTCCCAGAGCACCGCGGGCGTGCAGGCGCGCGCACTCCCCGCGCGTACGTGTGCGCGGCGGCGGCAGGGATGGATGCAGAGATGGAGGGCGGGGCAGGAACCTCCGCGCGCTCCCGCGGGGCGGTGGCACCTATTGCATCAGTCTGGGCGGGGCCCGGCCCCCCCGCGCCCGTTCGCCGCGCGCGGAGTGGCTCCCGCCTTCCCCCCACACACGCTCTTTCCCCGCCCGCCCGTTCCCGTGCTTTTCCTGGGCTCGGGGAGCGGCGCCAGGCAGAGGGAAGCAGCGAGGCAAGGTTGCCTCCAGCCGCCCGAGGAGGAAATGCTGCGACGGGGAGAAAGAAGGAGGAGGACGGGGGAGCCGGGTGTGGAATAAAATTTAAAAAATTCCTCCCGCCGCCCAGCGCCACCTTAAATCCGCTTCCTCCTACCGAGGTTGCGCCGCCGCCAGCCCCCGCCGCAACAACAAGTCCCGGCCCCGGGGGAGTGATAACGCGCACACACACCCCCCCCCGCCATTCCCGCTCCCACCGCCCGGGGAAGGGGGGTGCAGGGCGGGTCTGAGCGTGGCCCTCCCCACCGGTAACGAACACCCCTCCTCCTTCCCAGCTGCCAGCACTGCGCACACCCCCCGGACCCAGGGGAAAAATAATGCACCCCCCTCCACTGCTCCCACCTCCCGGGGAAGGGGATGCGGCGCGAGTTTGAGCGTGGTAGCCACCCACCCCGGCAGCAGAGGTGGGGGTGCTACCCCCTCCTCCCGGTACCGCGCATCCCACCCGCCGCAACAACAAGCCCCGGCCCCGAGGGGAATGTAACGCAACCGCTCCCCCCCATTCTTCCTGCTGCTCCCACCGCTCGAGGAATGGGATGTGATGTTTGAGCGTGGTCCCCCCCGAAAGCCTGGGAGGGGCGGTGGGGGGTGTTCACCTCCCGCCCCGCAGGTACCGTGCATCCCCCCGGGAATCACCCGGGAGAGGAGGCGGGGAGCGGAGGAGGGGGCGGGGGTGCGATCGCGGCGGGCGCGGCCCCAGGTGAAAGAGGGAGGTGAACGGCCGCGATGTAAAAAAATACGTATTAAAAATAATATTATTTTAGTATTAAAAATAATGACGCGGTTGATTTTGTAGTCGCTTCCTCGGGGGCGGGGGGAGGAGGCGTTTAAAGGGCAAAAATCCAATTCCTGTGTGATGGAGCAGCAGGCTGGTCCCGAGCCACCGCCCTCACCCACCCGGGCTGGGGTCTGCAGCACCGGCACCGGCCTTTCCCCGTACCCCCGTTCCCACTCCTCTTCCCACGTCCCCCCTAGTCCCTGCGGCCGCTGCCCAGGGGGGAGGTTTCGCTCTCGGCGGCTCGGGGAGGCGCCGCTGTTTGTTTTCCATCGTGATCACTTTGTTCGTGGTTGGGGGGGAGGGGGGACGGACGACATTTTAAAAAAAAAAAAAAAAAAAAAAAAAAAAGATTAATTTTCGCGAGCGTTTTCCACGTTTCCCCGCCTGAATTGCATCCACCCACCCTTTCCCGTGGGGAGGCTTGGAGTCAGACCGGGGGGGCTGGGGGGCGGGATACTGGTGCGTACTGGGGGAGGGCGGAGGGCAGGGTGTTCAGCGATCCTTTGCAGCCGAAGGAGGAAAAGTCCATCGCAAACACCGCCAGTGCCCGTTCCCATTCCCTCTTCTCGGTGCCATCTGTCCGACTCGGGGACGGGGGGGGCGGGGGGCTGAGATTGAGGTGGGGGGGGGAGGGTGGTCGCTCCCCTCTTCTGCTCCCTTCCCCAGCGCAATGGAAGCGCAAACCCCGCGTTTTCGTGGAGGTTTCAGAGCGAGGGCGAACCCAGGCGCGGCCGGGATAAACAACAGGATCGCGTTGCACCAGGGGAGGGAGATCCGGGCGATAGTGGTGTGAGACTCGTACAGGGTCCTGCGGGTCCTCCCCCCCGCCTTCTTTTTATTCATTTCCGTATTTATTTGCAAGCCTTAGGGATGAAAACTCCTCTCCTCCGCATCGCCCCGGGGTGGGGGACGGCGGTGATGGGGAGGCAGTGGGACCGGGCAGACCCCACCGGGATCCTCAGCACCCTGGGAGATTCCTGACCCCCCGCATCCCCCCGGTGCCATCCCCTCTCTCCGGCTGTGACCGACCCCCGCGCATCCACGGGAGGGGGGGGCCGGGATAACGCAGTGGGGGTGCGGTCCCTCCCGGGACGCCGGTGGCGGGGAGCGGGGCGGTGTGAGGGAGGCCGGTGCATGCAGCAGCATCTGCCGGGACAGGGGTGTGCGAGGCGCCATCTTTGTTAGCAATAACCGCTGCGGTGGGCGAAGGCAACCCCGGGATTCCACGCCGTGCCGTGGGATCCGAGGACTGGTTTACCTCCACGGTCCCCGAGAGCCCGGTCGGGGCTGCGGATAAAGGAGGCAAACCTGGAGATGTGGTGGCATTCTGGTGCAGAAGGGTCCGGCCCAGGAGGGTCCTCGTTTCGGCTCCTGTTTTAAGACTTTACAAGCACAAGAAATAGCTCAAGCTACAGAGTTTTCCTCAAAAAAAAAAAAAATGTGACAGAGGAAATTCCAGTCTTTTCTGTATTAAGGGGGCACATCATTCCCAGTTATTACGGAGGATGAAACGATAGTGTGGCACTCACTTAAGGGTGAAGAGTTCCAAGCTTTCACCTGCACTGGAGACACAGGAAGAGATACTCAAAGGAAACTTGCTATTTCTCGAAGGAGCCTTTATTTCCTCCTGTGCCAGACTGAGGGAGGTTGAAACACACACTAATGAAGAACATATTTCTTATATATGGCAGTTTTCTTTATTGATTGCTTGATGTGAAACAATATCAATCTGGATTTTTTTTCCCACACATTACAAAAAAAAAATAATAAATTGGCTCAGTCCGCAATCCTTTAAGCACAGCCATATTAACTATCAGAAAAAGGAAAAAAAAAAACAAGAAAAAAAAAAAACCAAAACCCTAAAAAATCTACCAAATAGAGCATTTACAAATGCACAAAAACATGCCACTTTGGCTTTATGGGGAAAAATATTGTCTTCTAGATTAAAAAAAAAAAATCTTTTAACATAAATAAGTTAGTATAATTTCTCAGTGTCTTTACAGAGTTATGTACACAGGTACACTTCAAACTTCTTTTTATTTTTACATACAGGTACACAGGCAATGTAGAAATACTGTTTAAAGATGTAGTATCCCTTTTCCCCTCACACACAAACATTTCAGGAAGTGGGTCAGATCAGAAAACAATATTTAAGATTCAGAGTAAAAGCCTTCCAGATGAGGTTAAAAAAAAAACCCAAAACAGGAAATCAGGCTATGAAAGAATGGGATGATTTTACACTGACTTTTACAGGCAATTCAAATTTGCTATATGAATTGGGGGGGGGCACACTTGCTACTGTATAACGGAATCATCATAGCTCCCACCTCTTCAGCTTAATGCAGTAGGAAGAAATTTCACAAGCGGCCTGTAATAAACTGCTCTGAGCAGGGTCACCACAATGGTACATTAAAAAAAAAAGGGAGAAAAAAAGGAGGGGGGGAAACCACAGCGGACCCACTTAAAGGGACAATACATCTTTAAGTTATAAAAAACCTACACTGCTCTTCTTCATACATTTCTTTGCTTGCAAGATTGTGAAAGCAAGTTCCAATCGGTCACACTCTTCCACTCCCTCCCCCCTCCCAACAAGGTTTATGTGCTACATAAAGTAAAAACTATATACACAGGTAGTACAATGAAGCAAATAAGGAAACACCTAATTGCACAATGCTACATCCAATGCTTTTAGAGGCAGGTCTTTTAAGAGTGCCTAAAATTTTAGTGTTATTGTTTTTTCTGTTGTTGTCATTTTTGTTTTGTTCCTGTTCAGTGCTTGTACAGGACCTCCATCCCACGGAGATCGGTGATATGTATTTTCGTTTCCACTACAACTTTACATCTTCCTCGCTTCATCGCCCCCCACCCCCACACCCGGATGATGAACAAGGACGCGCACATCCTCCGCTCTGCAGTGGGGAGAGGGGGTAAAAAGGAAAAAAATAAAAAAAAATAAAAAATAAAAAAGAAGATGGGGAAGGAGAAGGCAATTAGAAAACGTCGAAAAGAAACGCGATCCACAGTGCAACCGGTTCAAACCGACACCGCATCCCCGGAGCGGGTGGGACCTGCCCGGGCGGGGCTCCCCCGCTGCCCCGGGACGGGCTGGGGCAGCCCCGCCAGCCGGACCTCGGCCCCTTTTGCCCCTCGACGGGGAAGATAAGGGAGGCCAAACCCCTTCCGTGCTGCCCGGGGCTGGTCCCGCTCCCCATTCCCCACCCCCGCTCCCCCCTCCCGCAAACAAGCGGGCGGGAGCAGCGGCATTTGCATGGCCACGCATGCTGACGTGCTCTCGCCCCAGCGGGACTAATTTGTTGCAACTTCTGCTTTACAGCTTAATCTCTTTTTTTTTTTTTTTTTTTCCTGCACAATCGCAAATCGTGTTTGTAAACCCTCACTCCTAACTAACCTCGGCTCCCAAACCGCGGGCGCAATTTTACCACCTCCCTCCACCCTAGCCCTCGCCTTAAAACAAAACAACAACCAGAGGGAGGGGAGGACGGGGAACATCCAAGCCAGCTCCCATTAACCCGCTCTCTTCCCTCTGCCAGCGTCTAAACCAAATCCAAACAACCGAAAGAAAAAAAATAAAAAGAGAAAAAAAACCCACAGTCGTGCCTAGCTCCGCTTTAAAGCAAAAATGCCCGAATTCCCCTTAGATCCAACATCTTATTTCTCCCAGGGTGGCAGGTCACTACTAAGTGCGACGGCAGTGCTGGCTCTAGAGGTGAAAAAGCGTCGGGGCCACAAACACACGCGGGAAGCCCCCCGAAATCCCTTGTCATCTGTCATCAAACACCAGCTGCGTCGGAAACTACCGTCCCTCCGCCCGCACAGTCCTTGGGAAAGGGCCCTTCTCTGCCTCCGGTACTGGAGGAGAGAAGGTGGGAAGGCAGGGTCGGTTCGACCGCGGCCGGCGTTCCCACCCCAGCCCCAGCCCCAGCCCCTGCCCTTGTTTCGCTCCAGCCCTGCGCATCCCACCCTCACACTCCAACACACACCCATCCCCGGGCGCTTAAAGCCCCTCTTCCTGGGAAAAAAAAACCCACAACGAGCCCAGGGGGGTCCGGAGAAGCCCTCTCCCCCTTACAGAAGTAGGACACACAGTCGGGTCACCCTTTCTTTTCCTTATTAACATCCTAATGGCAGACCCTAAATGGAACCTACCCAAACGGTTTACGTTTGATTTCTTCTCGGGCTTGATTTCTTGGGTGTTTGCTCCACTGAACTGGCACTGGGGGAGTCTTCTGAAACCTCTTCTTCTGTTGTGTTGGCTCTTTTATTTTGAGGAGAGGAATCTAGAAGGGGAAAATTAAAAACAAGGGGGGGAGGGAGAAGAGTGATATTAAAATATTTTCTTGCCAGATGTTTGCTGGGCATCCGAGGGGGGTAAATGGGGCTTGGCAAGGGGGGATATTCCCGGATCCTTGTGTCAGCTATCGGCTACGTGAAAGCCAGCGGGGGGGGGGGGACGGGGGACACACAAGGGCTCCTCTCTAGGTAAAAGATACAAGTTCCTTGTTTTCAGCTAAAATCCTTGCCCCCCCTGTTTTGCTTCGCGTGAGCGATCTGAAACTCCTCGCACCGGGGCAGGAGGCCGGGTCGCCGCAGCGGGGTGGCGAAGGGACGTGCTGGAGGGGATGACCCACGTCGAAGAGCCTTTCCTAGGTGGTTTCATCTACCGGCCCCCATTGAACGCGGGACCCCCTGGGGCTGCAAACAGCACCTGGCCCTTTTTTTAGGCGAATGGAGGTTGGTGTGAGGGAAGGGGGGTGCACACCGAGCCAGTGCCTAGCGGGGCACAGCCCACCGCGGCCAGGGCAACCCGTGGCACAGGCGAAGGGACCGAAAGCCCCGGCGCTGACGTCAAAAGCAGCGGAGACAAGCGCTGCCCCATGGGCGAAAACAGGGGTACTTTACCATCGGTGGCAGGTCTTTTCCTCTGCCCAGTGCACTGCTCTGCAAAGTCCGTCTGATTTTCAGAAACATCAGTCTTTTGATCTACACAGTGAGTGTCCTCTGAGATTCCCTGAGAACCTACAAAAACCACGGTTTGGCAATTCCCGTTTACATCCAAGCTCTGGCGGCCAGCGGACTTGCAGACACCTTTCAGTAGCCTGGGGGGTCTGAAGTAGAAGTCGGGCGAGCTCCCCTTCTCCACGGCTTGCCACTCGTACCTGCCTTCCAGCGGCTTGTGATTCTGGAAATCGAAATTCCATTTCCTCTGGCATGTCTCCTCCATCTCCTGGCGGTGCTTCATCAAGTCCCTGTTTAACTCTTCGTGATTCACCGGCCCGAAGAGGTTCCTGCAGGCTGACGGCTTCGGGTACTCCGACTGCCGGGCTTCCATGCGCTCCAGGGTAGGGCTCCCATTAGAAATCCGCACGTTTGACATCTCTTTCTTCCTTCTGGCGAGAGTTGTTTTGCTCGCTGCTCTCTCCCCCCCCCACCCGAGCCGCCGCCTCCTCCTCCTCCTCTCCGCCTTTTTTTACTGCTCGGCGGCTTCGCTCCGCGCCTCCTCTCCGCACTGCCCCGCTCTTCAGCCCGCCGAGAAGGGGGCGACGAGGTGCCCTTGCATAAGCGTCGGCCCCGCTCGCGGGGGGGGGGGGGGTGGGTGGGATGAGCTCCAGTAACGGCCGCAGCCCCGGACGGGTGCAAGAGCGGTGCGCGAAGGGGAACGCGCAGGCAGGCGGGGAGCGGCGCTGCCCTCCGCGGCCCCGCGTTGCCCCACCGGTGCTGGTGCCGGTGCCCTCGCCGCTCCTCGTAAACGCCGCCGCGTAGTGAAAAAAAGCGAGACAGGAGAGAAGGGAGGGGGAAAAAAAAAAAAAAAAAAAAAAACAACAAGAGGAGACGAGCCCTTTTCTCGGTTGCCCAATATGGCGATTGAAGGGAGGCTGACGAAGAAGAAAATGATTGACAGGACGAGTCTATTTAAACAGCCCCGCCGAGCCATTGGTTACGGCGGCGGGCGCCGCCCCGTCGGACCGGCCCTGCCGAGCCGCCAGCGCCGGCTCTAAAGGTGGCACCGGCCGGGATGGGCCGCGCCGGGCTGATGCCCTTTCGAGCCGAGCCGTGGGGAAAGGGGAGCGGGGTCGCTGGAGGCGGGAAGGCACCGCTCTCCTCGTTCTCTGCCTCCTCGTTCGCGGGATTTGTGCCCACCGCTCCACTCAAAAAAAAACCCACTCCTCCAACCCCCCAAAAAACCATCCCCCAACTTCCCCCCCCAAAAAAACGCGCAAAAAAACCCACCCCAAAAGAAACTACCCCAAAAAACCACACACACACCCCCCAAAAAACCCACTGCCCCCCTCCAAAAAACACCCAACCCCCCAAAATAAACATCCCCCAAAAAAGCACACTCTCCAAAAAGCCCATCCCCCCAAAAAACCCACCCCGAAAAAACTGTCACATCCCCTAAAAAAACACCCCACCCCAAAAAAACCCACTCCCCCAAAAACCCACCACTCCCCCAGAAAACCCACTACTCCCCCCAAAAACCCACCCCCGCAAAACCCCACCCCTCCCACAAAAGACCCACCCCATGCCATTGCTCACCTTGGGTAATGGTGGCTGCTGGTTACATTTGGACTCATTCCCGTCACGGGGCTCTCCCACAGCTATGATTTTGCCCAGTTGGGCTCTTGTGATGCAGCCCCCTTGCCGGGTTTGGAGCTGGGGGCAGGCTGCACCCCCGGGGATACGCAGGAGAGACCAGGCACCCTGACCCCACAGCACCCTGACCCCACTGGTGGCTTTGAGGGGAGAGAATGGGGAGGTGGGGGGGAAAGGTAATGGGGGTGGTAGGTGCTGTAGGAAGCGCAAGATCCGTGGTTGCTGTTTTCTCAGCAGAGAGGCCTAGGTGGAAAAATGGCTCTGAAAAAAACCCCTCATGCAGTGATTTCAGATCTCAGCAACCAGGGAAGAGAAAACTAAAGTATATGGTTTTGTCCTGCGCTTGGAAGATTAGATGAGCCAAGAGTCACAGCCAGGGATTTTCTAAGCAACTTCCTTGGATAGCCACAGCTATCCAGGTACGGTGGAGAGAAGAGCATCACAGTGTCTGCCCTTACACCCCGTTAGTCTCCAGCCCCTTCCCTCACTTGGCAGGGCAACCCCCTCAATGTGTTGCAGGACCTTGCAGGTGCTCTCAAGTGCTGAAGGTTTGGACCTTTCCAGGCTCCCAGATCCTGGCCTGGGTCTCTGGAGTGCTGCAGGCTCTTCGCACCAATTCATCTGGACAGGTCTCCTCTGCAAGCAGATCAACCCTGTTCAAATTTTACTTCTGGGAGGGCGGCACGCCGGTGACAGACTATCTCAACACAACTGGGTGTAACTGGCTGAGAGAAGAGTCAACTGATTTGGCCTTGAAGGCACTGGGCTTTTACCCTGTGCTGTACTCACACACACACACACACACACTGGTTCAGAATCTATAGTTTTGAAACGTTTGCTGCAGTTGTTTTTGTGAACTCATACACTAAACTCTGCAGAGGGAAGAAGACCATTATTGAGCATTCAAGCCTAAGCCACAGCAGTCTGCTTGCCTGCAGCAGCCTTGAGGTGGCAGCCCCCAGCCTCTGCTCACACCACTTGCCCAAGAAATCACAGCGTTGCCAGACCTGAGTCCAAAAAAATGATGTGTGCAGGGGAAAAAAAAAAAAAGATAATACAAATGACATTGGATTAAAAATCACAGGGTTGAAATAAAATATTAGCCATGTTATTTTTGTTTGCCAGGGGAGGGAACTCAGAAGTTGTTTTCCAACTCCTCTCAGCAACTGCAAGTTCTAGCAGTTTACTTACAGAAAATTAAAGCTGACATTCCCATATCTGCAGGAGCTAAGACATTTTTTTGAAGTTGCAAGTCCAGGATAAAACTGTGTCAGCTGGCAAAGCAGGGCTTATTCATCGGCTTTATTTGCAGGATTTCATCTCCATTTCTCCAGGCTTTCCTGTCTTTGACTGCCATACCCACCAGCAAGAAAGTGCCTTTTCAAACTTCACTTTCTCTGTCAGGTGTAGGACACTTGGCTTGTTTTGTTGATCTACACAAGGGAGTCATTGTATGCTAAGAAAGCCATCTACAAAACGTGTCCTGGGGCTCCCTGAGGATTCCTAGGGCTTATCCTGCTGATGGGGGTCTGCCTGCTGGTAACCTGTTGAATGTCCCACCGGTGACTCCTTAGATGAGGAATTACCAATGTCTGCTCCCTGGGAGCCACTGCTTGTCTCCCGAATCTGCAAAAGAAAGGCAAACCCCTTGCTGGTAAGATTGCATCAGTGTACCAGAGTTGAAGCACATACCAAGAAAAAAAAAATGGGGTCTGAATATTGGAAAAGGCTGTGTGCCCCACAAGTAAACAACCAGGAGCGCAGTGGAAAAGAGCGAAGAGAGCTTGGAAAAAAAGAAACAAGTTACTGTAGGACAAGAACCTTTTTTTGTTGTTATTGTTCTGTTTATACTTCCCCTAGCACAAGGGCCTGGGACTAACCTTCTGGATGCTGTACAAGTACATTGAAAACGAATAATTATAGCCGGGGGGGGGGGGGGGGGGGGGGAAGCATCAGCATCCCCGGAGCATCCGCGGCTGCGGGGACCGAGAGCGATCCCAGAGCTCGGTCTTGGCGGTCCTTTCAGGTTCCAGCCCCTCCCTCGGTGCGCTTTGGGCAATCCACCTTAAATCGCTGCGGCTGCAAAGGAGAAAAAGGCTGTGTCTGCAGCGACCTTGCCATGATCTAAAGTGTTTTGTTTACAGTCAGGCACCCCCGATGGCTGCAGCAAATCGTGAGAGAGGCAGGCGCCCGCCCGTAGTAGCAGCGAAGCGTGAAAAAAAAAATACAGAAAAAAAAAAACCTACTAGAGAGCGCTGAAGATCTGGAAAGATCACAGCGCCATCGCCTTGCAAAAGCGGGGCACAGCAACGGCGCTGCGGAGGGGAGGCGACCCCGGAGCCCGTGCTTGCAACCAGCCGATTTTTCCTCGTTCTGTTGCCATTTAAGCTGAAGATGCAGCCAGTCAAAGATCGGGAGAGGATGTCCTCTGCCATGAGGACAGGCTGAGATAGCTGGGGTTGTTCAGCCTGGAGAAGAGAAGGCTACAGGGAGACCTTAGAGCAGCCTTTTCAGTACTCGAAGGGGCTACAGGAAAGCTGGGGAGGGACTTTTTACAGAGGCATGCAGTGATAGGACGAGGGGAAACGGTTTTACATTGGAAGGGGGAAGATTTACATTAGACATTAGGAAGAAATTCTTCACAATGAGAATGGTGAGACACTAGCACAGGTTGCCCAGGGAAGCTGTGGATTCTCCCTCCCTGAAAGTGTCCAAGGCCAGATTGAACGGAGTCTTGAACAGCCTCTTCTAGTTGGAGGTGTCCCTGCCCATGGCAGGTGAGGGGAACTGGATGGGCTTTAAGGTCGCTTTCAACTCAAAGCATTCTGTGATTCTATGATTAGAGAAAGAAAGGAAAATAAACAATACCCACGCTGTCGTTCCCCCCCTCCGCGCCAAATCCCAAACTAAACTTGGGGGAGTGACCCAGGAAGGAGGGAGGAGTGTTTATAGGGAGGTCTGTGCTAGGAGTGTCCTGGCTTCTCTAATTGCTTCTGAACACCCTCTCCTCCCAGTATCCCACTCTGCTTTCTTGTTTGGGCTTTTCCACTGGCAGAGCTCCTTGCTGTTTTTCTTTCCTCCAGAACCACTTAGGCAAGCTTCCCGTCCTCATTTTGGCCACCCTCCTCCCTCAGCACTTTATAAGGTTAAGTGAACCAGCAAAGTACATCTAAACTGCACACATCTAGATTGTTTGGGATTTTCTATATTCTTTTGCAAATAGTGGGGAATTAGGAATAAAAACTGAGCTGCTCCACAGGATACATCTTTCAGGGTTGAGTATGAAGGATGCAGGGTAATGGTATGACCCTTTTGAAAGCTGAAGGCTTCAAGTTTGCTTCTTGCCCGACTCAGCTGCCGCTGAGCTGATGCAGTTTCCCCATACCTCCAGTTTTTCAGGCAAAATGCCGATTTCGATCTGAGGCACAGGCCCTGAGAATTCACCTGAGTGCTCTGGGGACATTCATACTGTGCTTAACAGGAGCCCTTCCCTCCTGGGCAGGATTAAGGCTCTGAGGTGGTTCAACAGCAGGGGGCATCAGGGAGGACAGAGGCCCGTGCCACTTTAGCTTAGGAAGGCCCTGGCACAGGGTGCCCAAGGAAGCTGTGGCTGCCCCCTCCCTGGAGGTGTCCAAGGCCAGGTTGGATGGGGCCTGGAGCAGCCTGGGCTGCTGGGAGGTGTCCCTGCCAATGGCACAGGGGGTGGAACTGGGTGGGCTTTACGATTCCCTCCAACCCACCCCATTCTACTATTCTGTCACCCAGCAGAGTCCAGAACCGGAGCAGGGCTGGGGGGGGACTGGGGGATACCAGCCCCAACCTGCGTGCCTCGCGGCTCCGCAGGCAGCATCCCTGCTGCAGGCAGGAGGCCTCACTGCGGGCAGGAGGCAGGAACGCTGCCCACGCCACGGAGAGATGCTGCAGCCAAGCGGAGTTTAAGACCTTTTGCTCATTTGATGTAAACTCTAGAGGGAGCCTAAGGACAGAGATCAGGCCAGAGCCAGCCCTCCTGACAGCATCCCCTCCCTGCCTTGGGTGCACCCCCATGCCCGGCAGGGTTCCTGCGCTCGTCCCTGCTGCCCTGAGCTTTTGGGTGGCTCCATTTCGCTCGATGCAGGTGGAGAGGAGTTGTGCCCAAGCGTGTGGGCCCCATCACACAACTGCAGAAGCCTTGGATGGGACCAGGGTGCAAGGTCCAGTTCAGGGGATTTTAAGCCCTTGAGAAGGTGCTGGCTGAGGGCACAGTTTTGGGGTGCCCTTAATAGGATTTGTTTTTAAAAGCAGGTAATCTATCAAAACTGCTTTCGCTGCAGTAGTGGAAGGAGCTAGACCATCCTAACGTGCTGTCGGGCAGGTTATACAAACAGTTGTGTCTGCAGAAGATACAGGTTAAATTATTAGCACTCTGTCTCTGGAGCTCTCCGCTTGTCACCTTCCTTTGACTTTCTAAAGGAGAAGTCCTTTTAAAAGAACCTGATTTTATTTCAAGGAAGAATCTCTTGGTATGGCTCAAACCACTTCTTTTTTTTTTTTTTTTTAACTCAAAGTGCCAGCAGTGATGCAGCCCTCTGAGTAATCAACTCTTCTGTTTTCACACTGGGGACAAGGAAGGGGATGTTCATATGCAGTCCCTAAAAATAAAAACACATGCAATACAGACAGTTATGTTGAGCTATCCCAGCAAACAACACTATTGTGGCTTAAATCAATAAAATTATTATCTGCTGTAAACTGCCCTGGTTTCTCCTAACAGAACACACTACATGAAAAAAAGAATTTTCAAGCCAGTATAACACCGTCCGGGTCAGACTTCCCATTTAGCACATCACGTATCCCTTGACACTTTGTTAGGACAGCAGATTTTTGACAAGGGGATCTTAACAGGAGGCTTCTCATGGCAGCTTAAGTCCCCTCTTCTCTCCTCTCCTCTCCTCTCCCTCTCCTCTCCTCTCCTCTCCCTCTCCTCTCCCCTCCTCTCTCCCTTCTCTTTCACTTTCCCCTAGCTGCAATCCAAGCCACATAAAACAGTCTCAGGCACAAATAAATTGGACAAAACCCTCTAGTTCACCATGTAGTTGATATTTACAGTAAAACGAAGGTCCTTGCCTCCGCAGCAGCTGTACCTCAGGCTGAAGACCAGCTCTGATCAGGTAGTTTACTTCAGGGAGCTTCAGCTCCAGGAGAGCATCTCTGCACAGATCCTGTAAAGCATCCAACAACTCTTCAGCTCTTCCCAGGGTACGATGAGGATTAACTGTTTCTGTGTTTGCAAAGCCCGCTGAGTATAGATAGTGTGATGCAAGAGCTAAGCAGTAATAATAGTGATGAACTATTGTTGTTACTATGAGATTAAACAGTTTTCCAGCCACTTGCTCAGCAACCTACGCCTTTAAGAAAGTTTCTCAACAGATGAATTACATTCAGTGGAAATGAGTTGTTCTGTTTTTCTACAAAGCCTGAAGTGAACCTTTCTGGGAAGGCGATAATATTTTGTAGCAATGTTTTCTCAAGTACAATTCTTTAGGTTCCCAAGTGATGACACATTGTACAGCAATGCTCTTGGCACGAGATGTTCATCTGTAAGAAGGGACGCTGGCCCCATTTCTTAAAGCCATTCATTAAATAAAAACACCCTATGTCATAAGTTATGTTCCTCTGAAATGTTTAAAGTTTTTAGTGCATGAAATCATATGGTGCTTGGATTTCTAATTTTTTTTTCCACAATGCAGCACTAACCTCTAACTCAGTTACTGAACATTGTGGGAAGAGCTTGTTATTTTTTGTTAGTGTTGTGTTTTGTTTTCATTTGGTAGGATCCCAACTTTATGCAATATTTTTTTTCAGAAATACAGAACTATGTAAATGTGATGTTTACAACTGACCACAAAGAGACTGCTCACTAAAAAAATAACCCGACACAAACCCATCTGCATCTGTAACAATTTTAGGCATTCTGGATGCTATTTACATGAGAATCCAGCCCAGCTTTCTTTTTCCCTTTTCCTTTTCCTTTTTCTCTTTTTCTTCTTCTTTTTCTTTTTCTTTTCCCTTCTGGGCTATATTAATTGCCTTGGGATCAGGAGGTCTACAAACATCTTCCTTATATAAACAGAGGAACTGGTCTGGCTACTTTCTAAACGCTTTAAGGGAGACGACCCATCCCAAATAGCAAAATGATGGCATTAAGTAACTGATTATTATCAGGGTTTGAGGTTTGAGTTCTGGTTCTGGCTTCCCTGGGTCATGTTATGCACATTGCTGCAGCTCTGGGCACCTACATTTCTCCCCTCACCCTTTTCCTAATCTGTTTAGACTTTAAGCTGTTAGAAATACTCTCTTTGTACAGTACTGGGTATAATGGGACTTCAATCTCAGTCAAGGTCTCTGTGTGCCAGTGTACTTACAAATATAACAGAACCAATTACATTTCAAGTTTAATACATCCTGTTTCTGTTAATTAACCCGGCAAGGGAACTGTACGGTTCCAGGATGCAAAAGCCAGAGCATTAACCAGAAAAAATAGAATTGTATTCTGCACATGTCTGGCAACAAGAACATTGGTATGAGGTGGGTGACAGGCACTTCAAGATAAAAGAAACCTTGTCATCCCAGTGACCCACACTGCAACCAAACACAGTCTTTTGGAGGATATTACCTAGGGGGAAAAAAACAACCTACCAAACCAACGAGAACCATCTCTAAGTTCATCATCTCATAAGCATCCTGCATATCAGGTTCAAAAGGATTCCTCCCCTTTTCTCTTCACCCCAAAAAGAATTTGCTGCCCAGTTGCCATTAGCCAAACTTACAACTCCTTGCTCCTCCCCAGAAGTGCTCTACCACCATCCATCCGCACCACTGTTAAGTCTTGCCCCAGCAACAGCCTGCTGAGCCCAGTTACTACGGGGCTGCCATTGGTTCCCTTAATCCTGTTCGTGGCTGATCTAAATCAGCCATGACTAAAATAGTAGAGTAAGCTGGCAAGCCAAAAGGCAAAAATTATGTCACTGAAGCCAGTCTATTGCAAAATGCACTGGAGCCATGATTTCATTTGCTTGTGAGAAAGATGGAAAAAGAGAGCCCTTCATATTTACCTGCATTTATTCTAGGTTTCCCTCATAAGGAGTTAAACATTCCTTGGAACAGAGGCCTAATCTGCTGTGGTTTTTGACTCTAGCAAGCTGCCTGGTTATTCTCTTTGTTCTGGCTGCCAACAGCTAAACCGAGACATCTATTCAAAGACAGGTACCTGAAAGCATCGCTTTAAAGGATCTGTCACCTCGTTATCTCTAGTTTGCAAGGGACAAAATTAGCACTTCAAATATTGTAGTTTATATTTCATATCTTACTTTAATGACAGCAAAAACCCCCATACCTGATACTATGATAGGCCCAGGCCCAGCCAATTCTCCTTTTTTGCTGTTGCCCCCCGCTCCAAATCTGCAACAGACAGGTGGGAAATCACAGAAACAGCAAAAGCTATGGTATCACTCAATAACTATTCTTCAGATCTCTATAAGGTCCTGAAATAAGCTCTTCTGTTCCTCGTGGTGTCAAGCACTCGCAAGCCATGTGTCACCTCTCAGAACTCCTTTGCCCTTCCAAAGCAACCAAACCACCAAAAAATAATTCAGGCCCTCATCTGGCCTTATTGGTGTCTGAACAATTTTTGAGCCCTTAACACCCCATCGTTTCAAGGGAACCTTGAGAACCTGAGAGCAGCCAAAGCTTCTCAGGCCAATGGGCTCCTTGCAAGTCTTCAAAGCAAACTATTAGACCTTGCTAGACCCTTTCTTTGGTTTGCTTCAGTCTGCTGCACTGATTTGCTCATCCTCAGACTTAAAAACAAAACACCCAGCACTCAACAATCAAAAGAAGCTAGTCAGCCACCCACCAGGCCAAATTAAGCCTGCTGAGAACTCATGGCCAACTCCTCAAAGAAATTCAGGTATCTAAATACCTTTGAAAACCTGTCTCTAATTCTCTAGAAGATGGTTGGCAATAAGACTTCCCAGGTTGCCTAGTGGGGAGGTGGAGGTTGAACCCTAATGAGTATGTGGCTCTGAGGGTGCAAGGTCACTTTAGGGTTTTAAAACTGATGAAGTTTCCAAGAAAATATGCGTTGGGGTTCTTTATAATAATCTTCTACTTTCTGAGACTTCTGAGTGCCAGAAACTCATTTTACTTGAAAGGAAAATCCAAAACTCTCAAGCAGTAGCACAGCTTCAGGACCACAAGCTTTAACACAAACAAATCTGCACAGCACAACAGTGAGAAGTGCTCACACTGGGAAGTTTGGTCCAGTGAAGGGCTGAATTTAGCTCTGAACACACCATCTGGAGAAGGATTTAGGAAGACTATCTGCTGAAGTCCTGTTTTCAAGAGTGGCTGGCAGTAGGGCACCTCGACTTCACACAGTCGTGCAGACTCCCAAGGTCATATTCTCCATAATAATTTGGGCAAGATCATGTACCTACATTATTTCTCTGGCTGTGAAAACTATTTTGGTTTAATTGAATTGATTTGGGTTCACTAATACCCCTTCTATGAACACTCCTAACAACATTTTACAATAGCCATTTATTTGTTCTTACAAATTGTTTCTTTTTGCAAGGGTGATTTAGTAGAATCTTTCAGTGACCACAGGAATATCTACTACAGCTTTCTTGTCTCCCTGCAAGTTATTGGTAGAAAAAGCTGATGATAATGCTAATAAACTGTTTTTCTTTTGTACATTCAAATATTGGGCATCTGTATCTTGGAGGCTGTTTATTTCTGAACAATTTTACAGACTTTGTATTTAATTAATAAACAATTTGAGTCTTTTCCTTTTCAGCTTCTAACAAGCAATAGCAGCCTATACTTCAGAAAGTCAAGTACGATGCTTTCTTTTCCCCAGTAAGTACTTAGCTCTAGGCCTGGAAAAGGGCCAGAGCACACAGGGACACTGCTCCACAGTAACATTTTGTACCTTATTAAAAAAAATAACAACAACAACAGCCGACTCTCACATGAAATAAAATGTCTTTCTTTTCCTTCTGCCCTTAACACACAAATGTTCATTTATTCATTATACTTTCTGTATAAATGCCTGCACACATGCACATCCAATCTGAATTTTTCTGCTGAACAAATGATGTGTTAAGATGTCTTGTATTATTTTTATGAATTTAGCTTGGCTTACATTAAGCTGCTATGAAAGATCCCCCATCCCAGGGTCTTTGGGGCAAGGGGTTTCTGTGAGACTGATGGTTTGGATTACTTCAGTTTAAGGGTACTTCTCTTAAAAAAATCTGTGGAAACCCATCGCTTTTAAGGTGTCTCATATTGGGCACCTTAAAGCTGAGAGACTGCTAAGTCACTGTGGAAAATGTTGGCCTGGAAGACTTCGCCCATCTGTGCAAATACACCACAATCCAATTAAACCAGCAGATTTCGCAATTATTTGCAGATTTCCACAATCTGGCAGCAGCAAGAAGATCCAGCCTGTATTGCATAAGTGAGTTGTCACAAGCCAGCACGCCCCACAGCCTGACAAAGCTCCCCAAAAGACTGCCAGAGGAGTGAATGGCATGGTATGATCTGAAGATGGATATGCACTTCTCCTCATCTTCAGATGGGCTACAAAGGGATGGGTTTCAGCCCCAAAAGCCCAGCTGACCTCCTGGTCCCTGCCCTGGAAGGGCATGGTTAAACCTTACAATTCACTGTACGATCCCATTCACAACTTCACTACAATGTCACCCAGCCAATTTAAGAGGTTTCTACCCATTGACACCCTTGACCGCTCGTTCCCACCTCAACTTTAAGCAAAGTCTTTAAAATGAGACTTAAAATTTAAGAAAAGAAAAAAGAAAAGATTGCAGGGGAGAAACAGTGCAGATGATTTTGCAGCTCTGCTGTAAACAGTTGCACTTTCATAACTGAGGAAGAGTGAAACGGAGGCCAAGAGGCGATCTTCCCTAAGGAAGGAAAGAAGATACTAAACACAGGAGCAGACCCAGGACTGTTTCCCCATCCTATCGCTGCATGCAGCTGCACTAATGATAGAGAAGGGGAATGGGGCTTTGGAGAAGAAGGAAGGCGACCAGGATGATTTCTGTGGCAGTGTCCCTTCAGAGCGTTTGTAGGGGCCCAAGTCTCACTGCCAGACTCAAAGGCTCAAAAGTACTTAAAAGATTAAATTCAAAGAGGCAGGACGTTTGTCCCCTAACAGCTGATTTGACACAAATTACATTGATTCAAGCTTCAGGCTAACTTCTTAAAAACTTGGCCTAAGCTATTTTTTATCAGAAAGCAGTCTTAGGATCTGTGTCAATGTTATATTTTCACCACCATCACCATTTCCAGCTGTGCATTTTCACCCTGATTCCACATTCCCCCTCAGTGGAGTAGATGCTGCTGTCTGGCAAGCTGCAGTATAAGCCAGGTCACCAACGTGCCCCGGGTTAAATTAGCCATAAAGGAAGGATAGAGAGGGCTTCTTTAATAGCCAGTGTAGCTCCCAGGTCTGGTTAACAGTGCAGCCCCACCAACAACTGCATTGGCAGGACCCACTGGTTAACAGATGCTGCACAGGGGGAAGGCAGCAACTCCTTTAGCCACTGCAGCATCCATGCATGGCCCCAGGTGTCCAGTATGGAGAGGACTGTCCAGTCCCCTGCCAGTGTTTGCAGCCCAGCTGGCCTCGGTGGGCTCCTGCCCCACAGACTGTGTTGCAGACAGTATTCAAGCTGGTATTTCTATGCAAGACAAGCAAAATAATCTGTTTCAGTAGCTGCGAGGTTGCTGAATCCCACTGCCCTCCCTGGTGTGGGTGGATGTGTGAGGAGGAGCTCTGCTCAAGCCAGCAGTCCAAGCAAGAATCTGACTAGGAAAGTAAGAGGACAGGGTGAGATGAAAAGCCCTGACCTGAGACCCGCTGCTCTCAGGGCTTGCAATAGTCCCCACCCATGGCAGCTCTCCTGGTAACCATGAAACCGCAGCAAGTGCCAAGCTCTACACAAGCCACAAAATCCACTAGAGCAGACGAAGGAGGTGAAACCTCCCTACATTGCAGTAACTAGCCTGTTCAGGATGCCCAGCTCAGCTGAGTGAACCCGTGCTATTTCAGCAGCCAGCTTTGGGCTGCAGGGAAGATAAAAGTTTATTTCATCCCAACACCCACAGCCATGAAGGTGCCCAGACTCTTCCTTTCCAAAAACGGGGACAAAACAATTCTTCCAAATCATGGCTGTATCCTCTCCCACAGCACGGAGCTTATATAGCACCCGCATTTCAGACCTCACCTGCACCCACCCAACTTGCTCTCTTGGGTTACACAGCCTGAGGCTTCCTCATTGTCTTTGTTATGTGTTAAGGACCTGAAATGTAGATATTTTTAAAACTGATATAAATTATATTAATTTTCTCTATTTCTTCATTCTGATACTTAAATATGCCATGCAAAATGAAAATACTTCACCAGAGCAGGGCTAACAGACCCTTTAGTAGTCTTGTCTGAACCTCCATCTAAAAATGGATTAAAGGAGGATGAGGCTTTAGCCACACAGTGTAGGCATTTCCATAGAAACAAGTGAGAAAGTAGGCAAGAAATTTAGTGAAAAAGCAGCCAAGTTAAAAAAAAAACAACAACCTCCTAGAGCATCCTTCTCTACTTGGTTTAGAGCTGAGGCTTTTAATCTAAAGGCTGGAGTTTGTCTCTATATTGCTGGTCCACTCCCTTTCTTCCTATTTCTGTAGAGTATCTTGTTGCCAGTTCTGCATCACTTTCTGAGAATAAACTGAACTCTTCTGGCAAGTGGAAGATCTCGTATTTTGTCAGCTCACAGTCCATGGAGGTGCAATTACTGCTGGCTCATCATTTCTGGGACAATTTCCAGTGATCGGTAAAAATCACAATGGTCACAGAGAAAACAGTTCAAGTCACTTAATTTTAACTGCCTAAAATGGGATTGCTGGTCTAAACTACACACTTTTCCAGAAAATGGAGCACTGTGGGAGGACAAGTCATGCTTCTTCCCTCGGACTCCAACTCAGGATAGGTGAATCACACTCTGGATACACTTGGGTCTGTTCGCTGTCTGCAGAGAGCACCTATATGTCCAGTTCAGACTGGATGCGAACTCCTAGTCAGTCAAAGTTAAGTAAGTTGAGTCCTATGCGCAGTGCTGGCATCTCCCTTTGGTTTCCATCTCTAGTAGTAATGTAACAGATGCTGAGAATACATTGAATGCTTTCCTAATGTCACATTCCCATGTCTGCAATCATGGTAATTTCCTTAGCGAAGTTTTGCAACTGCAAACGAGCAGGAAGCCATCTGCAAAGGAATCTGTCTATTAAGATGTGGCCCCTACTCTGGAAGTGCTTGAAAAGCCCCAGCACATTTCTTGGGCTACAGATAAAAAAAAATAAAGGTCAGACTCCTGCAGCAATATGGAAAGCATCCAGAATGCATTCCAGTGATCCAAGGAATAGACTGACTTTTGCTTCAGGATTGTGCTAATTAAATACTGCTAACTACATCTGAATATAATTAAGTCTAATTTAAGGCCCTTTCTGAGCTCCAGGGTGATGCAGGCTTGTCCTAAAAAAAGAAATTACCGACTGCTGACAACAGGTGTCAGCAACAGAAGCCACTGAACCAAGGCTGAAATGCGAATTAGCTGCAAGTGTGGACAAGGACTAAGTTCAGCACTGTTTATGCAGTCACACTGAAGATCTCACTGGAAACATAGAAGAACATGGGGAGAAGAACAGATATGAACTAGAACAGCCTTGAGTACAGCTACCCTTGCCAATGTGTGCAGATAACCAGCGCAGCTCTAATTTTTGTGGTGTAGATAAGGTTTGTTTTAGCATCACACATGCCAGAAGTACCTTAGGTTCCCATAGGAGTTCCTGTGTAGTAGCCAAGGGGAACATTGTGCAAAGAGTACTTGCTCCTTTCATCTTATTTCTTCCTTCCACCCTGCAGTCCGCAGGGATTCCCCAAAAGAGGGACCAGGTGTTTTGCTTCTCTTTTCAGTTTTTCCAACCTCATTTCCTCCACACCTCTCCTTCCCTGTGTCCTCAGGTGTGTACGCCTTGCTCACCACACCGTGCATCCATGTCAAATCCAGCATGAAAGGTCCTACAAAGGTCTCCAGCAAATAAGAGGAGCAGGACACCATCTGCCCCACTGGCCCTTTTGTGGCAGCTATTTTGTTGCCATTTCCTGCTCACTCCTATGGCAACTCTCTCATGTTTCTTTAGCAACATCCCATGTCTCTTCTTCTCCCTCTTGCTCTTTTGCTTTTAAATATACATTTAAGCTGTTTTGTTTCCATGCCCTTTCTCAGTAATTTATCCCATATGTGTGCACGACTCTTCACATGAAATGCTTTTGCCCAAGTCTTTCCTTGCAGCCAGTTTTTTATGTTTTGGTTTGATTTTTAATATATTTTTGCTGTCATACTCCTTTTCTCCTGTGCTTTCAAATTAGGCCCATTTAACCCTTTCAAACACCCTTCCCTACCTCCAAGTGCTACTACCAATTTAATGCGGCCTCTGATCTTTGGTTCCCCATCCACATGCTGTCCTTCTCTTCCCACTAAGAGAGCAAGAAAAACAGGTTTGCAGTGTGTGCTTATTAATAGAACAGAACTAGCAGGTTTAAATTCCCCTGGGCTTGTTTTCATTTTGATAAAAAGAAAGAGTAAGGGAGAAATGACAACTGTGGCCACGTACCCAGGCTCTGAGCTGAGCTGGGCACCTGCTCTTCTACAGGTGCAGGGAAAGAGAAGAAAGCAAATCCAGACTTGGTGAAAGGGAGGGCAGTTTCATCCATTTCAAAAGAGTCACACCCATTTACACCCACTCCAAACTACCATCTCTTTTATTTTACCTTCGTTATCTCCCATTAGTTTCTCTTCTGAGTGCCATTATGAAACAGAAGGTTTGCCAGGGTTTGAGGGCGTTGGACCAAGCTCACAAGCCTTCTCCTGTAAGTATTCAGCATGTTCACATAGGTGAGATTTCCTGTAAAGGAAGGAAAGCAAATTTCTGCTCCTGATTTGTGACGAGGCTGTATAATAGGCCACAATCCATACCTAAGCCCAGAATAAAATCCTTCAACTCTCTATCAAGAAAAACAATTGTGCATATGTTCAACTTTGCAGTGACAGCAACTAGACCTAAATAATATGTTTGAAGGATGCACATGCTTAACACTACCTTCAGAAAGCTTAAAAGAGAAAAGGTGGCAACGGGTAGAAGCTGGGACCATCACTAGTGTCAGCATGGAACTGATGCAGCCATCTCCTTGGACATCCCACATCAGAAAGACTTAACTCACCTGTTAGATCTCCACTCGTAGGAGCCAGAGGTATCTAGCTAAGGACTGGCCAGAACAATTCACTGAGGGAATAAGGCTGTTGCTAAAAAGTTAGTAGTTTCCCCTGCTTTCCAGTGGGACTTGGCAGGGCAGATGAACAGCTCTCACTCGGAAAGGATGAGTCTGAACTCATTTGAGTCTGAACTCATTCAGATTGACCCAGTATGTTGACTATAAGTCTAATAGCAGAAAACTTTCCTAAGGAAAGATTATTCACTTGGACCTGAGAGATCACCTTCCATATCATGTTTTATTCTCTTTATGTTTGGGGTTTTTTTTAAATACAGTACCTCAGATAAATCAGGTTGTTTATCAGAGGGAATTCCAATAGGAACATGCTAGTTTGGGTACTGGGATTATACCACCAAGGCCAGTTGTATATGAACAGGAAACAGTCAAATGTAAAACTAAATGTGCAAAGGAATATTTGTCCATTTGTTTCAATACCCAAACGCCAACTTTGCCATTCACCTTCTGTGATAATTCCACTTGGGTTAAACAATTGCATCCAGTCCTCTTAGTGTGGAGTGGTGAAGACTTTAGAGACCATCTAGACCAATTTCACAGGGCACTCTTGTTTTTTAAAGGCTAGTGGAGTTTTCTGTGATGAATGTTTCTATTTCTGGCAAGTGTTTATACACTGGCACACTGATGATGACTATAGGGAGGCTAAGAGGGTACCAATCAGTCAAAAGGTCCACCTAACCCAAAAATCTGCCTCTGACACTGGCTAGAAGCAAATGCTTAGTGAATCTATGAACAGAGCAAGAGTATAACGCTGTTTCCCAAGAGTGTTCTCCCAGACTCTAATGGTTTGTGTTTTTATGTTTAATAACCTGGGATGGGTTTCCCTTCTGCAAACTTGTTCAATCACCACTTGAGCCTATGTAAACTCTTAACATCCAGACACGCTGGCGAGGAGCCCCAGGGCTTCATTACACCTGAGAGGACGAACCGCTCACCCTTGGTTGTTCTGAGCTTTCCTCTTGATAACTTCTTTGCCTTGTACTGGGATAAAGTGAACAATCACCCCCTCCAAGACATACTTGAATTTATAGGCTTCGTCCCATGTCTTGGATAACCTTCCATACGATCATAGAAAGGTTTGGGGCAGAAAGGACCTTAAAGCCCCCAGTTCCAGCCCCCCTGCCGTGGGCAGGGACACCTCCCACCAGCCCAGGCTGCTCCAGGCCCCATCCAGCCTGGCCTTGAACACCTCCAGGGAGGGGGCAGCCACAACTTCCCTGGGCAACCTGGGCCAGGGCCTCACCACCCTCAGTGTGAAGAATTTCTTCCTAATGGCTACTCTAAATCTTTCCCCTTCCAACTGAAAGCCATTCCCCCTTGTCCTATCACTCCACGCCGCTGTAAAAAGTCCCTCCCCAGCTTTCCTGGAGCCCCTTCAGGCACTGGAAGGCTGCTACAAGATCTCCCCAGAGCCTTCTCTTCTCCAGGCTGAATAACTCCAACTCTCTCAGCCTGTTCTCATAGCAGAGGTGCTCCAGCCTTCTGATCAACTTCATAGCCCTCCTCTACACCCATTCCAACAATTCCATATTCTTCTTATACTGGGGATTCCAGAACTGGACACAGGACTCCAGATGGGGTCTCATGAGAGTGGAGTAGAAAGGGAGAATCACGTCCCTCAACCTGCTGCATTCTTTTGATTCAGCCCAGGACAAGGTTAGCCTTCTGGGCTGCGAGCGCACACTGCCAGCTCATGTCAAGCTTCTCATCAACCAGCACCCACAACTCCTTCTCCGCAGGGCTGCTCTCAGTCATGTCACCCCCTAGCCTGCATTTAAACCCTGGATTGCCCTGACCCAGGTGTAGGACCTTGCACTTGACCTTTGTTACCCTTCTCTGATCATCTTCCTGGTCTGCAAGTCTTTCCTGAGGTGGGAAGGGTAGAACTGATCACGGGTGCAGATACACCACAGATCTGTACAGGGGCACAGGAAAGGTTTTTTCCTTGCTTCCTAAAGATCTTTGACCTCTGCTAGTCCCTGAGGTGGTTTTCTGTATTACAGCCCATAACTGTGTTCCTCGGTGATAGCAACAAGTGCTTAGCCCGTTGTTTTCTGTGTGAAGCAAGACCACTTTTTCTCATATGTTTCACTCTGTGTACTGTACCCACAATGCATGTTCAGCCTAAGCTGCTCCTTGCCGCTTCAGCTTTTACATACACTCTTTTCAGCCTGGTGCTCCTGTGCAACTCAGTTCTACTTTAGCCACAAAGCGTGTGATAGAGTTTCAACTTGAAGGGCTGGCTTTCATCTAGGTATCAAGCCAGAGGTGAGGAGGCAATATGCCCAGTCTTGCGGGGGAGTAACAGCAGTGAAAACTGGCAAGCACTGGGAGACACCCGCTCACCCGACCCTTTACACATATCCCAGCTCCTTGCAGCCAAGCCAAAATGAGCCACTTCTGACCACAGCCTGTACTCTTACTTGTAAAAGCGATTGATAGCTCATGGGCTCTTCCATCCTCTTCAACACGTGCTGTAAGAAACAAACGACAGTGGTTAGAAACCTAACATTTCAGCCTTTGTCCCATTACTCTGCCTATTTGGATCACCAATTTACCTAAATTATCCTTATTACACACTAATAATTTTTCTTGCCATTTGCACTTCTTCTTTAGTCAAATGACAAATCCACCAAAATCACACCGACCACACAAGAGACCCCCCAGCTACTGGGTGGGCTCCTACAACCCCTGCTCAGCATGGCACGGCTACTGCTTTACTCTTAAAGCACACACACAGCCCCAGGATGAGTGGCTCCAGTTGAAAGATGAGGCTGTTTTTCCTTCCCCTGCTCCCTAGCACTAGGACTGGGGGATGCCTCTGGTCACCTGTGAACAGGGCAGGTGCACAATGCAGCTCGAGGATGAGGGGGGATATCCAGTAGCCTTTGCCTCTCCAAATCTAGCCCAGAGGGGCTGAGGAGCCAAGGAGGCCTTACCATGTCTTGCTGGGAATGTGTGAATTCCTCCTATCACGGGGACCTCATGAACCTCCTGTGGCTGTGCCTCTTGCCCTTCCTCTTGAATCTGCACCTGCCTCTCTTCACAACAGATCAAGGTAAGGTACAGCCACCTTGGGTACCTTTCCTGAATACTTCACACTCAGACTGCAGTGTAACTTACATTCATCTTAATATTTTGCATTTACAGGTCTTGTGCTAATTCTGAAGCATAATTCCCCCTCACTCCCCCTCTCCACAATAACCCATTTAGATAGCAATGCTTCTATAGAGAAACCAGAACTATATTCAGATGTACGGCAAATCTAACATGTTTAAAAATACTTCCATGGTTAGGCATGCCAAAAAAAGATACTAAGATAGGACCCGAAGTATTTTGGATTTGTTTTTAATTTGTGTCATAGGCACATGCTTTATTTATGTGTAGAGTGACTACTCAGTTACTTTTACAGTGCACATAAATATGAACTACTTGGTACAAGATCCATTTTATGTGAATGTAAAACATGATTAATGAAAGAAAACCCAGATACTGTAAGATATTGCATCTGTACCATTTCAAAGTGAATCTGATAAAAGCCAAACAGAACACAAATCTGTATTAAATAAAACCACCCCCATCACTCCCTCCACCCCTATTCAAGAAGTCATTAAAGTGATTTGAGGGAAAAAATGTAAGCTTGGAAAATCAGTTTATTGCTAAATTACAGGATGAAAAAACTGCAGTTGCAAAGAGCAAACTCTCATTGATTTCCCTGGGACCAAGTATTACTCTTGTTTCTTAAATTCTCATAGGTTAATGCCAAGGAATTTCTGACAGGAATATAAATCACTTCATGCTTGCATGTCATTTAAAGTGTCATTTAAAGTCTTTTCTTTACCAACTTATAATTCATGGAAAAAATTAGAAGTAAAATAAGCTAGCCTCATTTTTGTCAGTTTGTGTTACCAAAATCTACACTCCATGCATTTATTGGCAGTTTGAAGGAGGGGGATGCACAGTAATGTGATAACATTTAGCTATTCATAAAGATTCTTAAACTGCCTTCCTTATACGAGTTCAGATATGCTTTACAAATTTCATGCAGTATGAGAAATCAGTAAGAAAAAATGTAGAAGAATGTGACTTGCAATAATTTAGGCTCGTCAAGTTTTGTGAAGAGACAGAAGTCATGTGCAGGGGTCTTGTGGTTGATTGCTAGCCTGGTGCTGACAATATCCCTTGAAGGCACTCGTGTAACAGTGCTAAATGTCTTGAAATGACAGAAAACTAATCTAAGAAACCAAGAAACACTCCATGGCCCAGAAATGTAACCTCGCACATCGGTAAATGCCTGTGAACTGTTGGGTCAGAAGCCCTTAGGAGGAGATGGAAGCCCTGCAGAGGCTCAGTGGTTGCTCAGGGTGGTGACTGAAGACCCTGCCCAGAGAACAGCATGAAGCAGAGCAGTGTCCAACACATGGAATGCACTGCAACTGAGGAAAACATGGAAGATAATTGCTGCTGTGACAGTACAAATGGACACAGGAAAGAAACAGAATGAAATGAGGCAATGAGAGGACTGTGCAGTGAGGAGAACAAGTGGCCCAACACTGTCAGGAAAAAGACACCTCTGTTACATCTGTCCTCCTACAGTAGGGCTGGTCAGGTAACAGGATCTGTTGCAGACAGGAGCTGGTTGCTGTCCTTACAAGCTTTCCACAGGGACATCTTTCCAAAGGAACACCTCCTTTCTTCCAGCCATGGGCCTTACCCAGCATTTCACCTATCTCACTTAGCAAGTTTTGACCAATAATTTTAAATTATATCTGTGTTTATTACTATTCACTCTGCCCACGAGAAACCTGTAGAGTCCCTGAGTGGGAAGGATGACAGAGATCTTTCCACTGTCTTTAATTCTTTCTTGCGTCAGCTGGGAGTACTCGTGCCATGAAGAGAGGCAGCCTCATAACATGAACAAGTCCTGTCAGGAGCAGCTGAGAGATCTCAGGGTGTTTAGTCTGCAGAAAAGGAGGAGAGATCTTATCGCTCCCTTCAACTGCCTGAAAGGAGGTTGCAGTGAGGTGGGTGTCAGT
The DNA here is from genome assembly GCA_033558235.1 of Neomorphus geoffroyi. NCBI lineage: Eukaryota > Metazoa > Chordata > Aves > Cuculiformes > Neomorphidae > Neomorphus > Neomorphus geoffroyi. Next base: position 13,828,522 of record JAUMJM010000038.1, read on the forward strand.
GTCTTCTCCCAAGTAACAAGTGACAGACAAGAAGAAATGGCCTCAAGTTGCACCAGGGGAGGTTTAGATTGGATATTAGGAAAAATTTCTTCACCAAAGGGTCATCAAGCGTAGGAACAGGCTGCCCAGAGAAGTGGTGGAGTGACCATCCCTGGAGCTATTTAAAAACGTTTAGATGTGGAGCTTAGGAACACGGTTTAGTGGTAGACTTGTCAATGTAAGGTTTACAGTTGGACTTGATTGTCTCAAACGTCCAATCTAATGATTCTATGATTCTATAAACCCTTAAGTGTTCTTTGAAGACCCTTTTGCAAGATTCCTTGATGTGAGGATGGCCATTAGATGAAGAAATGAGGCACAGGAAGACAGCACACAGCACTTTGGAGAATTTTTGAAGATTAAAGTAATAAAGAACAGCAATCTCTAAATAACTCACCCTGCCCCCTCTGCCCATACAAAAAGGGCTTTTTTCCTTATGTCTTTTTAAATTAATTAGTGTACATAAAGAATATCTCAAAAGAATGCAAACTGGTCCCTTACTGAAAAACATATGTTAATTTTCAGGATTCACAGATAAAGGTAATTGAACATTCATTTCAGAATTTACTCAATACACTCAACAATAGCATATTTTAAAAGTTATTATGATACCAAATGCAAGGCTGGAAACATACCCTGGTTAAATTATCCTGCAGATTTCAAAATATTTCAGACCATGTCAGCAAGAAAGTTGGAGATCAGAACCAAGTTCCCAGAGAAGGCACACAAACAATGACTCAAAAAGGAAGTTTGTGAAATGTGAAGAAATACTCAGTAATTACTTTTTTGTTTTGTTTTGTTTTTCTTTATTCAAAACAATTAAACACGGGAACATGAAAATTACAGCAAACAGCAATAATGAATTTAGCCCAGCCTAAGTTTGTTATTTATGAACACCTACCACCTCCACAAAATAAAACAGACAGATTTCTCTCCAGAAAACCTCTCTGATGAAATGCAGGAAGATGTACCTTGAAAACTATGACCAAAAGAGAGAGGAAATTATGTTTTATTTAAGCACTAGCCTGACTGACATAAAAATTGGGGAAGGCTCTCCAACAACTTCAAAGGCAGCTGGAGGTAGGACAGTAGATGAGAAAGCTGCAAAAATAAGGTCCTCTTTCAGCCTCTCTTGATAAATTCCTCCAGCTGAAGGCCGTGCCCTGTCCAGGTACGTCATTTCTGGGTCAAAACATGGCACTTCTCTCTAGAGAACACGTACCTGTATTATAAGAGTTGAGAAAAAGAGCAAAGCCCTGCAGGAGTTGTCCCAGGCACTAGGTGTCACCCTGAACTATGGGGGAACGGAAAGGAAAGGAGGAAAAATAAGACCACGAAGCCAACACTTCCCATTGTAAGGGTGGGACAGAGGCAAGCAGACACCCTCTGCATCAGGAACCTTATGACTGAGTGTGCAGATGTGACTATAAAACCAGAGACGCTGCTTAAGGGACAACCCAGACCAGAAGAAGAAAGTTAATTTAGGAAACAAAGAAGAGAGAGGGTAGAGGGACTGATGCAGTCTTATTTCTGAAGCACCAGGCAGGAACTGGTCCAGCCAGCTTTTCCCCTCTATGGGGCTGAGGGGAAGACCTCAGCTGATGGCAAAGTGCAAACCAGGCTTTGAACACAGATGTCAGCAGCAATGTTCTTGAGATGGTGCACGAAAAAAGTTGGTAGTTGTTCGCTTGCTTAAGCCAAGCCAGAGAACTGAATGAAAATACATTTTCCAATTTATTTTGCACCTCCCTCCCCATTTCTCCCCAAAAAGTAGCAGGAGGATCTTGCCACTTGCATTTGCACTGTCCTTGGGAAAGTGTGTGCCTATTTTTGGATAACTGTAAAACTTTGGGATCATGCTTTATTAATAAACACACTTTCTATTTATTTTCTGTATGCCCCTGTGAATGTTCTCATCTTCCTTTGCCAGCTATTGTGTACTGAGCCACTTACAACCCAACAGCAAGGCAATCCCTGGAACTCCAGGAATCTTAACCTGGAGAAGTACTTAGTACACAAGGGGAAATTATTCCCTCGGCTTAAAGAGCAGCTTGTCTCTTCAGTCAGTTCTAGGCCTGCAGCGTTACAGTCAAACTCTTCTGTCTGGAAGGCAGAAATAGAGGAACCTCAAAAGGTTCTGCTCAGAAAACTCTCCACTCTGTTCTATATATAGGGAACAAGGTCAAGGAGAAGGAGGAACAAGTTCACATGAGTTTCTTGCTGTTTACTAAAAATACTACCAGCATGATACTTCTGATAATTTTGTTTGCAGTACTGGTCCAGAAGGAGGAAGTGCAGATAGGTGAGGAGATATAAAAAACATTTGTTTTTCTTCTTCTTGTGACATGTTGTGTAACTGCAGTCTTGGCGAAAGCTGCCAGTAAACAGCATCATTAGGGTCTGCTCCACCTTTCCTAGACAGATACCTAAGGCAAATGCAATGCAGCTGGCCTCACCATCTCACTGCAATCCATTCAAGGGGCTCAAGACTAAGAGGAAGGTGTAATTTTTTTTTTCCCTGCCCATCCAGTCCATGGATTGTCAACCTACCTACTCAGTTATCCACTGGACACCAGGTTAAGCCAAACCACATTCACTCGGCAGTCTCCTGGCAACTTCCAAATATCAAAGGTATTTTTTCCACTACCATCCTGTGCTGAATTTAAGACAGGGATTCACTGCAAAAGTACCTCAAGTAATTTGATTTAGTTTTGTTTGAGCATGAAAGTTTAAACTTGAAAAAGTCAAAAGTGTTTATGCTTTTGAGATATTCAAAACCCAACTGGACGTGGCCCTGAACAACTTGCTATAGCTGGCCCTGCTCAGCCGAAAAGCTGGACTAGATGATCTCCAGAGATGTCTTCGAGTCCTTAAATTGTGTGTTTCACAGTCACAGTCCTTAAATTGTGTGTTTCTGTTGCAGAGCGTGGACTCTCCCAGGACTGTGTTCCCTCTAACAAGGGTTGTGGCTCCCTAAATTTTCTTTCTCCTGTATAGGTCAATCAGATTCTACGGGTTTAGCCCATGGTTCCTGCTACAATACACTAAGCCACTCATTTTTTACAAGGCACTTAGGAGGGGAATATGCCCACTTTTCTGCACGTGCAGCAGAAAACTGAAGGAAAACAGTAAGGATTTTAGTAATTAAGCCTTCATCTTCTCTGCAAGTGAGAGTAACAACTCAGCCTATCCGAACCTGCCAGCCAGGGCTGAATGTACTGCCACACTTGGTGGGGGAGTTCACATTTGGAAACTCTGAGGCCAGGAACAACATCGAGATTTGAGCCTGAGATAGCTCTGCAGTGAAGTCCTAAAGGGGAAAAGCTGTACTGTCATTCACAAAATCTTTGAGTCCAACCTTTCTACCCAGGTTGCTTCCTCTCTCCTCAAAAGATATGAACAAAAAAAGCCCACAACCAACCAAAAAGAAACAAAACACCCAAAAGTTTGCAGCCTAAGAAAGGCAATTTCTGTATTTAATGGACAGCACTGAGATTCAGGAAAACTGAATCCACTCCCACTTTCTGTGGAAAATCACTGCCCCACTATTATCTTTACTGCACAAGGGGCCCAAAAACCTGAAATGCTCTGAGGGTTAAAGAAAGTGATATCTGATAGGTCATTTGGAATTCACACCAGAAGGGTGCAGTAGGAGAGCTAAGCACTGGGACCCGCTCTGGGGTTGTGTGGGGACTTGATTTTAGGCCTTTCTGCAGCATGCTGTGCCACACCCACCTCTTGCAGTATTTATCCTAACAACACTCCTGTGAGGCAGGGCAGTCCTGTTTGCCCATTAACTCATGGGGAACGGAAACTCAGATGTCTAAGTGATTTGTCCAGGGTCACCCAGTGACTCTACAGATCTAATGATCTTGCAACCGAGCCTTGCTTCCTCTTGCCTGCACAAGAGATTTGTCTCTCCCCGTCCGTTGCAGCCGCATTAGGTCAAGTTTCAAACCCAGACAAGCAGAGAGGCTTCTCTTGTATAACCATACAATAAATAGGACCTCAATAATTCTACCTGTGGAATTACCCAGTGTAGATGCTGACTCTGTATCAACCAGTTCGTACAGGACTGTGTGCTGGCTCCATCCCTGTATCTCGTTCAGGTTTCAGGCTTCTATTCTACACCAAGTAGGCGGTAACAGGGGCAAAGCACAGTGCTGTGTGTCAGCTGAGACACTCGGCGGCATAAAGCCAAACTTCCTGAACAAAGAGGACTTCTCTGAGAACTTGTGCCTTGTCAAAACGGTCTTCTGGATTTGCATTTATTATTTACCACTCCAAAAGGATCCCCAGTGGACTGACAGGATCACAAAATAGGAGCTATAAAGCAAGTGTCACCGCAAAGGTCTTTGGCAACAGGAGAGATCTTATTTCTGGAGTAGCTACTAGCCACAGGCAGCCCAGGGGGAAGATGTTTTCCTAGAGCTGTGATCTCACACCGGAAGCTCAACCATCACTTCCTAATCCATCAGTACTAAGCAGGTCCAACACACTGGCTGCCAAAAGACCCTTTGCACATGATCCCCTAAGACACAGTGCTGCACGTTGGCAGTGCAGCTGTGCACAGCTCCTCACTGGCCATCCAAGAGCAGATCACCCCTGTCAGGTCTCAGAGGCTGCAAGTGCTGGAGCTACCTGCAGACAGCTCAGAGGTTGGGCCACACCTTCCTCTTGTGTCCCTGTGATACCCCAAACAAGCATGTAAAAAGGTCAAGTGTAATCCCTCAGCTGAAAGCAAACCTGAGTGTATTATCAGCCACACAGAGGCATTCGGCTCAATCCTGAATTATTTAACAGCTGAAATCAGTAACACATCCTTCAACATGGAATGAATATCACATTGCCTGGTAAGGCTGAGCAGTGGGAAGCGGTCTGTAGCGTTCAGCTTCTTCAGGACAGGAAGACTCGGAAAGCACTGCCCCCAAGGACAGGAACATTGTTAGGATTTCTGGAGAAAACTTCAATGGGATCTGGGAGGGGCTCTGAAAGGGTTCGTCAGTCTTTCCCCCTCCCTCAGTTAAGCCTCTGCTCCTCACTTAGCCTGCTCTCCATGACGCCAGGACCTGTCCCTGGGAGACCATTTCAAGTGCAGGACCCAACCACCGGCCTTGTAGAACCCCTTACAGGTGGCCTCGGCCCACCTATCCAGCCTATCAAGATCCCTCTGAAAAACCTTCCTTCCCTCCAGCCAGTTTTTTACCTAGCAAAGAGTACACCCACCGAAGCCACAAACAGCCAGCTTCTCCAGGAGAATGCCATGGGAAATGGTGTCAAAGGCCTTACTAAAGTCGAGGTAGACAACATCCACAGGGTTTCCCATCATCCACTAAGCAGGTCGCCTTGTCATAGGAGGAGATCAGGTTAGTCAAGTAGGACCTGCCTTTCCATGCTGATTTGGCCTGATCACCTGGTTGTCCTGTACGTGCCACGTCATGGCACTCAAGATGATCTGCTCCATAACCTTCCCTGGCATCGAGGTCAGGCTGACAGGCCTAGAGTTCCCCAGACCCTCCTTCTGTCCCTTCTTCTGGATGGGCATCCCATTTGCTAACCTCCAGTCAATGGGACCTCCCCGTTCAGCCAGAACTGCTGTTAAATGATTGAAAGTGGCTCGGTTAGCACTTCCACCAGTTCCTTCAACATCCTTGTGTGGATCCCATCTGGCCCCATAGACTGGTGTTTCTCTGAGTGGTGCAGCAGCTCGCTGACCATTTCCTCTTTCTTTATGGGGGCTCCACTCTGCTCCCCATGGTTCAGCTCAAGCGGGCTGGGTCCCCAGAGAACAACTTGTCTGACTACTGAAGACTAAGGCAAAGAAGGCATTTAGTACCTCAGCCTTTTCCTTGTCCTTTATTACTATGTTTCCCCCACATTCTTGCAATCTCCCCCCTTTAGTAAAGGATGGAGGTTCTCCTTAGCTGTGATCCATCACACCCATGTGGTTCACAGTATCACAGTATCATAAGGTTGGAAAAGACCTTTGAGATCATCGAGTCCAACCTATGACCCAACACCTACACCTACTCCTACTTGTCAACTACACCATGGCACTAAGTGCCTCATCCAATCTCTCCTTAAACACCTTCAGGGACAGTGACTCCACCACCTCCCTGGGCAGCGCATTCCAATGGCCAATCACCCTTTCAGTGAAGAACTTCTTCCTAATGTCAAGCCTAAACCTCCCCAGATGTTCCAACAGCACATCATGAGCAGGTCATGGTTTAAAGAGGGAGCTCTAGTGCTGATATTTAGGTCCCTTGTACACGTGACTGATAAACCACGCTTTGCTTTTGCTGTGCAGGAGTGTGTGTACTCGTATACCAGGAACTGAGGGCAGGGAGTCCTGCATCAACCGAGGCAAATAATTTCTTTTTCACTATTGATGCAACTTGGTCAGGGAGTCCCCATCCTCCCGACTCCTCACACAGTACACGTTGTGGGGTCTTCTCTGGGAAGCCTGAAAGCAAGGCCAAGACTCCAGCCTACCTACCAGCCATACCTCAAGAGATGAGCAGCGCAGACATCCAGGGAGAGCCCCAAGGCACATGAGCTGCCCATAGAGGACTCTTATTTACTGAAAGCACATGGTGCATGACAGATGGCTGCTTATCTAAAAGAACTGATCATCAGCTGATACTGAATTGCAGCCATGTTTTAGTAAGCTCACTGGGTAAACGGACTTTTCTTTGTTTGATTTCAAACCACCTGTAGCTGTTCTGTATTTCCATTGTAAACCCTGCCTGACACAATAATGCCATTATTCACACAGGCATTGAATATTGAATCTGGCCAGGTGGAGCTTATACCATTAGCTTTTGTGTTTGCTTGAATATTACACATGGTCATGCAAACTTTAAATCCAATGGAGATACAACCGAAGTACAAAACCCTAATACGGTTACGTGCTCCATGGGAGCAGGCCACAGGTTATTGATTGCTGGGGTGAAACATGCAGGACACTTTCCAGGAAACTGTGTTTGGCAGCATGCAGGGAATCTCTGTTGTCAGAAAGCTGTCTCTCCAACTGAGGAGATGCCCAGCATTCAGTCTGTGCTGCTCGGCTGCTGCTGAGTAACAAAAGATTCAACCTAAAGAGGTAATTCTCAGTTATTCCTGCATATGTATACATGTGTGTTTGCACTAACGTACGTGCAAATATGCAAGGGTGCACGCATCCTTACACATGCATATGTATATATGTTCTTACACAACACATTTGATAAGTACAAATAGCATGATCACCTAGAACCGACAGTAGAAGGACAAGTACTTTGAAGGGACATACAATAATTTGCACAGGAAATACTCTATATAGCCTATGCTATAGATGAAAGCTATGGTGGAATCTTTATACCAGAAAAGACAGTGTAGGCCAAAATGCTTACAGATTTTAGGCACTGGGAACTTAAATCCCCCTTTCCCCTATCATGTTACCTATCAGCCAAGCTCCTCAGAGATCTACGCTTCTGGTTCTGGCCTGGACATGGCGATCTCAGGCCCTGGCAAGACAGCTGAGCTACCCCAGGCACCTGCCTGAAGTTCAGTCAAGCTCCACATGCTGGGCTGGGATGCTCGTCTGCTGCATCTGCTCAACAGGTAAGTGACACCAACACACCTGCTCAGGTTCTCCACTCAGTGCAGCATCTGCCACTACTGTTCTTTCTAGCAAGGAGGACAATAGACCCTAACATGAGTGGCAGGAGCATCTCCCAGATATTACGCGTAGGTTGTCTCCATGGCAGGGTTAAAACCTTCAGAAATGCTCTAACCACCACCCTCTCTAGCCTTTTCTAAACATACATCTTCTCCAAAACAGCTGTGTCAACAGAAAACAATCATTTAACCATCGAAGAGTTGAGAACTGAAACAGTGGTCCAGGGTAGTGACTGGTGAATCCTCTGGTCTTTGTCCCAGCCCCAAGGTCATCGCTGATTTCTACCCACCCAAAATGCATTGGAAAGTAGAAGTAATATCCAGGTGCAGAGACTGGATCAAGAGCAACTACTGTAAAGATTATGTTACAGAAACCATCTCTACTTGCTCTTTTTCTGTCTGCAGGAATCTACATCCTCTGGTGTACAGCAGCATAGCTCTAACAAGAGATGTCCTCCTGAAACTGAATGTTTCCCTGGACTTAGGACAAATCAGAAGCGGTTTAGCCTCCAACAGTCTAATCACTGAGCTTTCAGACGAAGCTCCCACTAGTGATGGGTTTGAAGACAAGGTAAGATATCCATGCTGCTCTGCTTCGTTTTTTGACATGCTGGAGCTCAGGGAGGGGTTAGCCATTAAACAGCTCAGATTAAGGCAAGTGCTTAGGGAGCTTTTGAACATTTGTGCTGAGAGAAATGTGTGCATGTACTGCAAGCAGAGCACCCAGAGGATCTCCCACACACTGGACTTCCTGAATACGCACCACACAAATGACAAGCATAAGTGCAACAAACAACTGCTCCAACCAAGCTCAGAGATATCCAGAGGTCTCAGTGCTAAGTCCTCAGATTTCACTTAGGTAAGTGCTTCAGCTGGAAAAAGAGGGTATTTCTATGGAAAACTGGACAGGCAAGAGCTGTATTTGCAGGGTAAATAAAGATGCTTGCATCCAGGACAAGACGGCTGCAGGGTAGAAGAGTTTAGATCAAAATCTAATATTTAAGAAACTGAATTGTATTCACAAACAATCTCCTAAATCATTTGGGGTTCTGCTATATATTTCCTTTCCCAGTTTTGTAATCGTCTCCATGTAAACTTTTCAGCTTGGGGAAGGAATCAATTTGCTTCATTTAAAGTCCATGGTAAGGGTTTACATGTGTGATAAAAAAAATGAAAATTGTTTTCTTAGCTCAACCAGCCAAATGGTTAATTCTTTTGTAACAAGATCTCTTTACAAGTCTAACACGGCTTTTTAAATGGATGTACTAGGGTGCATCAGACTTATTGCTAAGGACCTGGTTAAGGAGGAACCCAGCCCGTGTGATTACAGGACAGCAGTAGAATCTGCTTTGATTATTTACCATAGGTACTGCTCTCCATACGCACATACTTCACGTGAAGGCCATATCCTGGTCACATGGAATGAAGCATCACAGGACACAGCGAATGAGGGCAGCAACAGAAAGAAGAGAATAAAGCTTCCAGACGTGAGAAGCACCTCACTGAAGCTGAAAACTATTCACACACGATCTGAAACTAAGGCTCTTTATTCAGCAGTGAGGCAGCCGCCTCCAGCACAGCTGCCAAAGGCAGATGCTGAAGAGCAGCACAAAGACCTGGTGGAGGCCACATGTGGGAGATGGGGAAGCTGTGCTGGGCTGCACCTCCTGGGTGACATCCAGTCAGAGTCAAAACTTCCCCCAGAATTAACACAGCGTCTTGGCTGCCTTCTTGCCCCACACCCCAGCTACTACTCACTCTTTTGCCTGAGAAGGAAAGATGCAGCTAGGCATTTTTGTAACATGGCTCGCTCCACTTGGGAAAGTGTGAGGCATTACTGCTGAAGTGACCCGCCTGTGGAAGAGAAGTTGAGGAAGGCTAGAAAACCCAATGAAGACATTGACTGGGTTGTCATACACATGGCCTAGAGGTCTGTGTGCCCTAGCAAGCTCTCAAGACTTTCTGTATGTCAACTAGATGTACAAAATCATCAGTATTTCTGTGATCCTTAGCTTCCCGAGGCCACCAGTGCAGTCATGGAAGTGGCCAGCTTCAGTCTGCTCCCAACGCAGAGAAAGAAAGGATGGGTCGGCAAGGGAGGATTTTTTTCACCAAAGAAAAGTTTGCAGTTTGACAGACTTGTAGTAAACATAAATTAACAAGCAGGTCATGCTTCAGACCCTGAAACTTTGTAGTAGCAGCTACTACAGAGTAATGGTGGGGATTTCCCTTTACACTGAACTGTAGCTATAATTAGACCATTTAGATATTATCTTCCTAACAGAGAAAATTGCTCGGCTCCACAATGCCCGCTACTGCTGATTCTGGAAGTTCCCTCCTATATTTATTTACACAAAATGAAAGATCTGAACCCTGGGGTTTTTTTGCTAAAGCAAAACTACCCCTCGCTTGATGGGATCCCTGCTCCAAGTAGTTCAGGATTAGCTTTCCAGATACTGGGAACATAAAGATGCTTAGTTATTTACACTGTTCTTCTCTTTTCCTCCCCCTCTATTTGCATCCCTCAGGGATTTGCTCTCTTTTGAGTGATGACCTGTAAACAATGCAATATACATTACAAATTGTGAGTGCAAAGAGGATGGGTAATCGTTTTGAAAATATGAAAAATCATGTAATCATTCCCTTCATCAGTACCAAGAAATCCCTTCACTTCCCAAACAAGCTGCCAATTACTGAATTTATACATAACATAGAAGGGCCAGATCTTCCTCCAAGGCAAACAGAGGATGGCTGAAGCCTAGTTCGAAGACTCCTTTCCCAGCTGGGCTCCCCACACTGCTCCCAGCCTCCCCGAGCACCAGCACCTTTGCGGGGGATAACTTTTCATTACCTTACCGTCCCACTTCCCTGAAATGGGTTTAGCCTGTTTCCCATAGGGCAACACTGAAAAATCTCACGCATAATAACCTGAGCTCACTTCCAAGGAAAACTTGGTTTGCATGGCATTCAAGTGTCACCCTGTTGGCTACACTCTTGCCGGTTATTCCCCCAGCCAGCAGAGAAAAAACAGATGCCCATTTTTAGCTCATTTTCATACTAATGAGAATACTAGACACAGGAGGTTCGATATTGTTACTTTATACAGGAAAAATATCAAAATTGTTTATGAACACCTGGCACACCCAGGGATCTCATCATCACAGTAACACGAAAGGAGACTTTACCCCTTCTCCCTGGATAGAAATGCAGGCTGAAGTCACGCAGATTGCTTCAGGCCATTCTCACCTACATTGCAGCCCTGTTCCTTCGCATGCAGCTGAGTCTGCATCTTCGGAAGGGAGAAAGAGAGAGAGGGATGGAGGGAGGGAGGGATGGAGGGAGGGAGGGAGGGAGGGAGGGAGGAAGGAAGGAAGGAAGGAAGGAAGGAAGGAAGGAAGGAAGGAAGGAAGGAAGGAAGGAAGGAAGGAAGGAAGGAAGGAAGGAAGGAAGGAAGGAAGGAAGGAAGGAAGGAAGGAAGGAAGGAAGGAAGGAAGGAAGGAAGGAAGGAAGGAAGGAAGGAAGGAAGGAAGGAAGGAAGGAAGGAAGGAATGAATTTGAGTTCTTGTGTCTTGCCATTGTCAAAAAAAAGCAGTGTCTGTAGACACATACTCTTCACAAGGTCACTCTTGAGCCCATCGCAGAATGAGAAGTCTCAAATAAGAGGTGTTTTTCTTACATCACTGTTACCTCTTTGAGAATCTAATTACTTGCTTTTCATCCTGTGATAACAAACTCCCAATCTCTTTTCCAGCTGCTGGTTAGACCCCTAGGAGCTCCTGGTGGGCAAATACTCGGCACTAAGCAAAACAGAAGAATCCAAACCAAGGTCAATGCAAAGAAATGTAGAGAAGGGTGGCACCACTGGAGAGTGGCTGCTGGTTTCTAACATCCATGCATTCATAGATACCAGAGGGCAGCTGCTCTTACACACCTCATGTTATCTGCTCACATCAGCTGAGCAACAAACTGCTGCACAGTTTGGAGGGAAGTGAAGACAGGAGAAGAAGGAGTGCAAGGTGTGATAACAGGACACTTGTACATCTTTCCCATGGCATGGTATCGCTGATTCTGCAGACGTGGGGCTCGCATTAGCCTAAGCAGCATTATGTGCCCCTCCAACCTCTGCAAAGGTCTTCACACAGAGGCACGAAGCCACTTTCATTAACCTTTCTCCCAAGAAACGGGAAGCAAGAAAGAACCAACCCATGATGAACGTGCATCTGGGGAAGTCAGGAAGTGAGGGTATGGGCAGCTCCAGAAAACTGTAGAAAGGATCAAGATATTCCTCCTATGGAACAATTCATGTGTGTATCTATTAGGAAAGAGCTAAGATTTAAGGTCTGTCTAACAGTTTCAGCAGAGGTTTAAGAGAAAGAGTACGCCTGGCTGGGCAGAGAGGGAGGCTATGAGCTGCTGCTTTGAGAAAGAAGTATTCTTTTGAGTTTTCCTCTGTACTAAGAGGCAAAAAGCTGAAAAACGTGAGCTCCCTCTTGACTCTTCAACTGATGGCTGTAGCATCAGTTTCTGGCTGAGCTTTTGCTCCTCGTGACCTCTTGTTGAAGGCTACAGACTATCATGTTGCAAATCACAGGAGAAGTTTCTTCTCACTTGACATCTTCTGCTTTCTGCACAAATACCTCCTGAGGAGTCTGTGTGTCTTCAGAAATAAGCATGATGTGCACCTTACCTATGGATGTCAGGAGTAATTTCAGACCACTTATCTGACATTAGTCAGTCATCTGAAGAGGCCAACTAAAGGTATATATAGAGAGGGATACACACTGCCATTTGCATATTTGGATACTTCAATAACTTGCCAACTTCTTTGGCAATTGGGAAAAAGTTACCACTTTTACAGTTACATCAGCACTTGGTGTAAAATAATAGACCTCTGATCTAAATTCTGCAAAGGGAAGCTGGTTTTAAACCCAGAGAGCTTAGAGCCATTTGCACTGATAAACTGGAAACTTGCTTTATAAATGCTAGAATGTTATAGGAAAGTTTGTATCATGGTGTTTCCAAGCTGACTGCAATTAACCATGTTTTCTTACAATTTTCAGCCCTTAGATGAGCATACCAATTCTTCACACTTTTACAGTACTATAAATTAGTCTTTAGTGCACTTGAAGGATATGAGTTTGGGTTCAGCACACAGGATCCTAGACATGACATTAACATGTTGGCACACATCCCCCAACAGCCAGGGGCATGGCTCGTGCATTTAGGCAGCTTAGCACAAGAGAGGTTTTTCATACTGTTATACTGTGTATGAGGTGCAGGTGACAATGGCAATACAGGTAGGTGGTACTGTAGGTAATGCTGGAAAGACTCATGCCAGCAGGTAGGATTCCCAGCTACCAACACATCACTGCTTGTATCACACAGTTGGAGGCATCAGACATCCACTGTCATGTGATCTTCTGGTATTTCCTCACTGCTCTTCAAGATACGGGCTTGACATTAGGAAGAAGTTCTTTACTGAGAGGGTGATTGGCCATTGGAATGCGCTGCCCGGAGAGGTGGTGGAGTCACTGTCCATGGAGGTGTTTAAAGAGAGATTGGATGAGGCTCTTAGTGCCATGGTGTAGTTGACAAGTAGGAGTAGGTGTAGGTGTTGGGTCACAGGTTGGACTCGATGATCTCAAAGGTCTTTTCCAATCTTATGATACTGTGATACTGTGATACCCAAGAAGTCCTATTTAGTAAAACGCAAAAATATCAGTCAACTTCATTTTCCACAGCTTGGCATTGTAAGACTCTTCAACCTTCATATGAAACAGATGTAAAGTAAGTGTTCCTCGTTCTGGTTTGAATGTGATCCCCCTGACCAATTTCATTCCTTATGGTAAGTGAGAGGCTCCAAGCTTGCCAACAATTACATGTATTTGTGGTTAATTTATAAGTTCATGATCAGTTCCACTGAAATTCATAAGACACTTGGGTAAAATTAAGAGCTCAGAATCAGGCCTTTCAGGGTGATCTGACAATAAAGTGGCTGGGGTACCGTGAAAGTCCAGCCTCGATGCAACATTATCATTTCACACTCGGTGTAGGAAGATGTGGGTATTTGCATATGAATATATAAATGCATATGCACACCACCAAATTACTTGGTGACCTTAGCTTCAATTTTAATGTATTTTTAGGATATTCAGGTAATACTGTTTGAGGGGTGTGTGTCCCATATTGCCTTCAGCTTCTTCAGCGTTTAAAAATCTGCATTTCTTTCCTCCAAAATATTTCTGCTTTTAATGATTTTTTAATGCAAAGCCCGGCACTGAAAGCAAATTGATGCAAGTCATTTTTACCTCAGTTTTACACCAGTATCAATCCGTCACCTTCGGTCACTTTTTCCCCTTGACTTGCAAAACAGACCTGAGAGGCAAATCAGCTCCGCACACCTGGGTACAGTTTCATTTAGCCACAGGCTCCTAACAAGGGCCACAAGTAAACATTTCCAAACAATCTCTCAGTGATTTAGGTGCCTGCATCCTACTTTCAGAAGAGATTTGGGTCTGCATTTTAAAAGGATTTAGTTAGGTAAGGGTGCAACTAGGAGTAGATGCTCTGCTTGAGCTCTTGAGACTTGATATTTGGGACAGCTAGTCCAAACATCTGTCAATAAGCTCCACGGCCACAGCTGCTTTTGCTCCTGGTTCAGGATCCTGAATGAGGTACAACTGAACACTTAAAAAGTTCCGAGACTGGCAAAATTACTGCTTTATCCATCCTAGCACTGGGAAATACAGGTCAACCAAGGAGCCAGTAACAGTTCCAGCAGCTCTAGCTGCAGCACATTGGCTCTTCCCCTCGTACAAAAAGACTTGCGTGGTTCCTGAACACTATGTGGTTCCTCATCCCACTCTGCCAGGAGGCCAACTGTAGTGTCCCTGTGTTGGTCTAACCAAGAGGCAGGAACAGCAGACAGGACAGGAATTGGTCTGAACAAGCTATAGGGGCAGCCCCAGTGGGAACAGCAATGAGAGAGAGAGGACGGCATGCAAAGCCCAGGAAAGGGGGATGAGGCAGGGGGGATAGGGGCTACAGGGCAGAACTGGAAGTGTTAGAGGGGAAGCTCAGAGATGACAGCAAGTTATGGATGAGGCAGATTCAGGGTAATAAGAGCACCACAGCTGAGTTGCGGGACTGAAGGTACTTCAAGGAGGTCAGCTGTGCTGGAGTGGGATGGCAAGGAGCCAAGGGGTAGGAGGCAGGCTCACAGGCAGAGACAAGAGTCTGTTGTGTGCCATCTAGCCATTATCATAGAATCATAAGGTTGGAAGAGACCTCTGAGATCACTGAGCCCGACCGTGCCTGTCTCCCCACTAAACCATATCCTTAAGAAACTCATCTACCCGTTTTTTAAACCCCTCCAGGGATGTCTGCAGCACAGACAATTGCAGTTTTGCAGGTCCTTCAGGTGTCCAGATAGTCTGGACCTGCTGGAGGAAGCAGCAGCACCCTTCCAGCCCAGGCATCCTTGGCCTGGATAGCAGGGTGCAAGAAGTACTGACACGCATTTCCAGGTCCTGCCCTGAAAGGAAGGCACACTGCAGCCTGAGGTTTACCTTGTTTAACCAGCTACATTGGTACAGACAATTAAATTCCCTCCTCTGTATGAATTCAAATTCCTTCACATGGCAGAAATGAATAAAACAACCAGAAAATGTCCTAACAGAGCTGCAGCCATTCCTTCCCTATTTCTGATAAAGTGGGTATTTTCCTCTGCTCAGGTGAAGGTAATGCAAATGTGATCAGGGAAGCCAAATAATGTACTTGTCAGGTACACATTTACTGTAAGCAATGCTTACCAGAGAGAGGGCTCTGAAAAGGTCTGTGCTGTTGTGTAACTGCTCTTTCTCAGCACACCACAAGATATCCCTCATCAGATCCCTTAATTAAAAGTGAAGCAGAAAGGAACCATCTGCACACATCAGGATGCAGTAAGGACTGAGGAGAGACACGTTCTGATTAAACACCCACGAAGTTCTTCCCATTCATATAGGGAGGACACGTAAACAACTCCTGCTAGAGTTAACAAAACCTAAATAAGCCAATAGCCTCTGCTTGACATCTATCCTGGGAAAAGGGTAATAGAAAATAAGAAAGAGCAGGCAGAGGGATGTAACAGGACATAGACACCTCTTGTTGCTCTTCAGCATCTGCTACAAAACTTTCTAATGAAGTACTGACTGACAGACACAAGAACCCAGCTGGACTGTGAAAGAGCACTGTGTTTTATACAAAACAGGTTTAAAGCCCTCCTGACTAAAGGAAGCCCAGCCCATACCGTGGGGGAATGCACTGAGGCTGAGCCAGAGCAAAAGGATCCCTCCTGCTTAGATATCAGACTTGGCAGCAGAAGCGATAGGCTGCAGTCAAGCTCCAGCGAAAAACCCTCTCTACATAAAATACTGCATGGTCTGGAGATGAGGGGAGAAGCTCATCTGCTTCTGGGGCTGGCAAGTCCTGCAAGTCCTCTTCTCCCCCAGACCTCTTTCTTTACTCCACTCTCCAAAAATATTCTTTTTTTAAGGGAATAAGGGGAAAACATTTTTTAAAAAAAACAAAACAAAACAAAACAAAACAAAACAAAACACCCCTCTTATTTCCCTCAGTTTCCAAATAAAACCAAAGACAGGCAAAAATGAGCTGGGAGCCTGGACTTCATAAGAGATCTCCTTGCTCCCAAACATGCCTCCAGCTAAGCCTACGATGAAATCACAAAGCCATCTTCCACTTCATGCACATACACATGAACAACCCTGTTTTGCAGAAATCCTCCACTCTGGGATCTCCTTAGAGGAGCAGCAGAAACAGTGACATAAGGACAACCTTCCCCTTTCCAATATTTTTGTTGTGTTCCTCCCACTCTTCCCCATTCCTTCAAAGACAACTGTGGCGGTGTTGAAAACAACAGCTTTGCTGCTCCCCTCCCAGCACTCCAGACGTGGTTGTGCCTGCTGAGCTGCTGCTATCAATCCTCCCTTTCCAGCTGCAAGTCTTGTGACTCAGATTCTCCAGAAAAAAACCCCTTGGCTCAGCATCACAAGAAGGAGGGATTAAAACTCATGAAAAATGAGCTCGCACCAGCCCTTTTTAATAGTCTGTAACAGAGGGTCATATGAGCTGGTCAGACCCCCTGCCCTCCCCATCCTCTCCTTCTCTTATCCTCCTGTTATTTTTGGCTGCAAACTGCTGGACATCCCGGCCAAGGCACTTGGATCAGGAGAGGATATCCCATTCAAAAACCCAATTCCCAGTGTGGCCTTTTCTTGCTAGAAGCAGTTGTAAAATTGTCTTTTTTCTTTTTTCCTTTTCTTTGGTACAGTTTGCCTGACCTACATATTCCAGTGTGGCATAACTTACACCCTATCACTGACCTACATTTTAAAACTCAAAAATAAAAACCCCGGGAAGAGATGCTAGTGGATGGGAAGCAGCAACCCAGCCCTACAGGGACATTTCTAAGCAGTTGCCCCAACATGAGGCTGATTAAGCAGCTTGGTTTTATTCTTCTCTCCTCCTCCCTCCTCCCCAGCTGTTTCTACTTAACAACCAAAACAAAATGCAGATCTCATGCTAATTCAATTTTAGATTGGGAGAGAGTTTGAACAAGTCACTCCAGCTGCTCTAGTGTGTTCCCCTTTCCCCACAGCCTATCTAAAAGCAGAGGCCCAGCACCCCCAAAAGGATCAGCACAACTGTGCCTGTCCACCTGGTAAACCCTGTCCCTAGGAAACTCATCCACCCGTCTTTTAAACCCCTCCAGGGATGGCAACTCCACCACCTCCCTGGGCAGCTGTGCCAATCCCTGACCACCCTTTCAGGGAAGAAATTCTTCCCAATGTCCAGTCTAAACCTCCCCTGGCACAACTTGTGGCCATTTCCTCTCGTCCCATCGCTGTCACTTGTGAGCAGAGCCCAGCACTCACCCCGTCACAGCCTCCTTTCAGGCAGTTGTAGACAGGGATGAGGTCTCCCCTCAGACTACTCTTCTCCAAGCTAAACAACCCCAGCTCTCTCAGTCTCTCCTCATAGGACTTGTTCTCCAGCCCCTCACCAGCCTCGCTGCCCTTCTCTGGACGTGCTCCAGCCCCTCAATGTCCTTCTTGGAGTGAGGGGCCCAAAACTGACCCCAGCACTCGAGGTGCGGCCTCACCAGCGCTGAACACAGGGGCACAATCCCCTCCCTGCTCCTGCTGGCCACGCTGTGTCTGACACAGGCCAAGATGCCATTGGCCCTCTTGGCCACCTGGGCCACTGCTGGCTCATGTTCAGCCGCTGCCAACCAACACCCCCAGGTCCTTCTCTGGCAGGCAGCTCTCCAGCCACTCCTCCCCAAGCGTGTATGAAGTCTATATGAAGGCTCTGGCTTATCACAATGTACCCCTAGTGGACAGTATAGCAATGGGTGCTTAGAACCAGAATATGCAAACCAGGGGTGTCAAACTCAGGGGCTCCCACCATTGCTCCTGCAGCATAACACGTTGCACACGCTGCACAGCGAGCGACGCGCTGGCAGGCACACAGGGACAAGGAGCTCGGTGGTGCTGCCAGGCAGAAACAAGGTGGAGGGCTGGATTCAGCCTGCGGGCCATGAGTTTGACACCCTTCACGTAGGGGCTTCCTAGTGCTTCACAGACCCTGGGCACGAGTGCCCATTGTACATCTCACTGCAGTGTGAGCCTACAGGCTTCAGGGAAGCAGAAGCAGGTCTGAACAGGGTCTCTCAAGTGAACCCAGCTGTGGGGAAGCTACCTCTAGACTTTAAATAGCAAAAGAGACCTTCAGAGTGCTAAGCTCCTCCAGATGCCCCTGGCTCCGGTGGGAGTCACCACCACTGAGCACTCTCCAGGACACAGCTTACTGTTTGGGCCCCAAAGCCATGCAGCACGTTAGCAGCTTCTGTGTGTTTAAAGACAAAGTGGTCCAAAGTCAAGGGGGCAACCTGTGTACTCCCAATGGCATATCCACAGGAACAGGCTGGGGCTTTGCCAGATGTGATAGGGAAGCTGGGCAGCCAGGCCACCAGACCTCTTGGAGCTGAATGCCATGGGGTGAACAGCGGGCACCCATCCTCAGGGACCCATCTCGGCAAAACCAGCAGAGCCTTCACCTTCCTTCCCACCCCCTCAAATCCTAAAGAGCAGAGGGACAGTCTTGCCAAATAAGAAGCCCAGAGACTTTTGTACCAATTCCTAGTGCTCACCTGTTTGGGCTGGCGGAGGAATAGGGCTGCTCTATTGTTGTTTGCTGCACAGAAAGGAGAGAAAAGCCAGCTGCTCCTGCACTGCTGG
This sequence comes from Neomorphus geoffroyi, assembly GCA_033558235.1. NCBI lineage: Eukaryota > Metazoa > Chordata > Aves > Cuculiformes > Neomorphidae > Neomorphus > Neomorphus geoffroyi. The sequence continues at coordinate 13,847,520 of JAUMJM010000038.1, forward strand.
TACCCTGTAGAACTGTATGTCTTTCTAGGAAAGCCACAGGGAATACAAAGAAACTGCATATTCCTTCAGGAACGAGTCCTAAACTGGCAGCAATTTTACTGCATGCTTATGTCCACAGCAATGTGATGTTCAGAAGCCCTCGTCTGCTTCTCAGAGGTGAATGGCTTTTTTCTTCATTCATTCTGTGTTTACAGTGAAGGTTCATACTGGCCTCTGGAGCTGCGCGTAATTTCTGTTCATATACATATTTGTATCTCAGTTTCTAATGCATGCATGGAGTAACCTGGGACGAAGTCTTGTTCTGGGCAGGAGGACGGGAGATGAGGGGATCCAGCAATAGTTTGGCATCACTGGTGGGGAAGCTAGCTGTGTGCTGTCACTGCTTGCTCTCATGGCATAGTGTGGACAGGGTCCAGGCACAGCTCCCTGCCCACCTGGGTGATGGCTGTGCCATCAAAGTACTCCAGCACCTGTGGCAGGCGGAGACAATCTCTCCTGGGCTGGGGAAGGGGAGGTATTGCCATACTGCAGGGATCTAGATTAATTTTTCAAAATCTGAATTTTTAAAAATACCTCAAAAACACCTTATTGAATTGGGGTATTGAATGGCCTCTCCTTCCACCCTTGCCCTGTCTGGTCTCAGACCACATGCATTCAAGAGATCATTATTTGCATGGGTGTTCGGGGATAGATTTCGGAGTCTAACATGAGAGACTTGGTTTGAAAACACTGTGTGTTCAAACATACTGTGATTGCTAAGCAGTTACTTCAAAGGAGAAGAAACAAATTCTCCCACAGCAAAAAGAGCTGTGCCACAGGGATGGCTGGGTTTCCCTCCTGGGCATACATCTAACGAGAAATAGGTGAGAGCAGAGTCTTTGCAGTCTGTCCTTACATTACACCAGCCAGGTCTCCTGCAGAGACATGTCCTCCTGCCATTCATTTCCTGCGCCAACTCCATAAATCCCTGCATGACTGCAAGTGTTTAATGGGGACTTTCCTGGTGAGTATTTTGTGGTGCTATGGCTTAGCAGGGCGAGGAGGTAAGTACTGCTGATTTTCTATCCCTCTTTCCCCTTACATAATGCCCCATTTTAAGAGCCAATTAGCACTTTCCTCCCAGTGCCAGAGTCCCCACTCAATCATATGGGCAATGAGAGACTATGGTGGGGCTAACGTGGTGCTGTGGTGAGGCTGAAGGGGAACACCTTCACACCCTCCTATCCAAATGAGCCTGTGTCACCCAAAGAGAGGATAAAGGCAAGGGCTGAGCCACTTTGTGAAATCCTTCCCTAAATAAAAAGCTGAAACAAGGAATGCCATGGTTATACCAAGCCTACATGAGCTGCAAACCAGGGAGGGGGCAATGAAAAGACAAAAGCACAGAGATAGATACCCCAGCAGTGGTCTGCAGAGATTTCATGAGCTCATACCAGGGCAAGCAAGCTGTCCCAGAGGCACAGTGCTGCATGAACACAGCTACATGGCTCCCATAGCCCAAACACAGCCAGGCTAGTGCAAGGGGAGCACAGGCATGAAAACAAACAGGGCTTGGCTCCCCCAACCCACTGCTTCCCCTTGGACTGGCTATGCAAGCAGCACTAGGTCTCAGCACCTTCCTGTCCCCTTACCTACTCCTCCCCAGCTTCCATCCTGCTGCCACAACAGGGTGGCATCACCTGCACAGACTTTGGTGACTGAAGAAAGGCCAGGTAGGGCATAAAATACAAAAAAAACGAAGGAGGATGCAGAGAAGGGAGAATTCTGGCAGTGTGGGGAGAAACCTGGAAATCTGTGGTGGTGCTAACCCGCAGCACAATTGACCAATTCCAAGATAAACAAAACTCAGTGGCAACTTTTGCCGCTCAGAGATTAACTCCCTCCTCTTGTTGTTTATTTTGAAACCTCAGCAGTTTTGAGTGCGGTGTTTGTGAAGCCAAGACCAAATAGGGGAGATCCCAGCCAAACAGGAGAGTTGTAAGAAGGGCTGAAGAGTAACAGTAAGGAATGACAGGGAAACAGAGACACAGAGTACCTTCAGTCAAAAAGTAGGATCACAACAGCAACAAGAACAAATAAATCCCCCTTAGTTTTGGCCACAGTGATGAACCTCTGTGTTGTGACGCCCGAGTGAGAGTCAATTAAGAAGGCTGTGAATCTGATTTTTTTGCTTGATCCCAGACCTCTGCCCCCATAAACTGTGGTGGCGATCGCCCAACACCTCTCTGGAAGTTCCTGTGGGGAACCAAGCCACCTCCTAGGGCCACGCCAGCCAGCTGCTAGGACTCACACATGAGCTGGTCACCTTGTGGGATGGCCACAGCACTAATAATAGCAATAACCAGAATAGCCTAATATCACAGCAAGTGCAAACAGGACCTTATATGGTTAAGGATCTCCAGCTGCTTCCACCTCCACAGCTGGGACTACCAAAAGGAGCCTACGTGAGTCATACTTAGCCAGGGACTATCAAGGGCCTGATTTGCGCAGCACAACATCCCCTTTCTCACTACACAATATTTCTAATCACCAGTCACCTGTAAAGGTCTGGAATCAGCCCCATGGAGAGATGAATAAGGATTTGGGCAGAGTTTAGGACCCACACAAGGGCTGGTTGTCTCTATCCTTGCATGTCTGCTTGTCCAGGAAAAAGGCCTTTGATGGCCTCTGAGGAAAACTGGTGGTCTTTGGCTAACAATGTCGTGCAAAGCTCCAGCATTAGGGGGTCATCAGAGTAAACGCAGAACAGCACGGAGATTAATCTTCCACAGTTTCATGCAAAAGACCACTTAAGGATCCCTTTGAGAGAGATCAGCAGAATTCGGTTTAGACACCCTGGATTGTCCAAAACACCTCAAGGGGACCTTCAGGTTTTTACCCTACTCTTAGGACTTTGCTACAAATAGCGAGGCCTGTTTGGTGTCAGGACCCCTTCACAAATAGAACAAAGAGATTTGCTTTAAAGTTAGAGGGTTAGAAATCAGGAATATAATTCTGCTTCTTGACCTTCTAACAGTAACCCAGTTTTCCAGAAGTGCTCAGCAGCCATGGCTTGCACAGCAGAGCCGAGACAGACCGCTACACAGTCTGGCAGCAGAATGGAGTGAGCCACAAACCTGGAAGACCAAATGACCCATTTTTTTACAAATCATGGTTTCCTGACCTGGTTGTTCATGATTGCAAAAAATCCAGGCTGGAAAATTCACCATGAGAATGTGAATAGAGAGGTTTGAGAGTTTCCCCCCTCCCCCTTTGGATGACTAATGAAAAGCTTTCAGGACACAGGGAAAGAACTAAGAAAACAACAGTGACATGAGACCCAGCAGTCACATTGCAAGAAACCGGTGCATAGCAGTAACCCACAATCCTCCTTTATAGGTTGGGAGGGAGCAGGTGGCCAATGAGCCAATGTTTTCATGCTGTAAAGGCTCTCAAGTGGAGCAACAATCATCAGGCTCCAAGAATGCCAGCAGGCTCAAGGCTCTGTTCACTGCTCGGAGAGGGTGAGGTCTCTTGCCTGCAGGCTATTGAAGCATAACGTGTTTAAGATCCGCAAGATAAGTAAACCTGACATTGCCTTGTTTTGACTGGAAAGAAGCCTCCAGCGTTAGAAGCAGAAGTGGTGAAAGAATGTATTTTCGTCCTCCACCTCCTTCCCCATCCTGTAATCTAAAAAATTTGAGGAGCCACATGTAAATTTCGGGCACTTTGGTACACTGTAAAATAACACATCAGGACTAGCAAAAAAATGAACTAATGAGAAATGAGAGAAAGGCTCACTTCAAATCAAATAAGGGAGAAATCACAGGACAGTTTCTGGGAGGATCAGAGGAATATTTATGTCACACAACGATAATAAAAAATGCGCACTTAGAAGCCTTTTGGGAAGCCCTTGTTAATCAGCCTTGGCTGGTTTGATTAATATTTTTCCAGATATGCCCCTTAACAGGATTGGATGCTGTTTTATCAGTCAACACATAAGTAAAACATGCCTTTCCAGAAACACTGCTGGTCACACAAAGAAATAACTGGAAACATTCCCTTGTACTTGCGGGTGCTGGACTATCTGCACTACAAACCTCTTAAGAGGCTTCCCTGATACTCAGTGCCTCTCAAGTACTTCAGTCTGCCGTGTTCAGCTACAGGAAAGGAAAGGGGAGAGGACCAGCTGGTATAACAGGTCATGCTATGAGGACAGGTCACAAAACTGAAGTGCAGGAGGGAAATGTGTGAAGAGGAGAAAGACCCAGGAACCACAGGAGCACAGACTAATTGAAGAGGCCTCTGAAAGTCACCTGATCCCAACCTTCCTGCTCAAGCAGGATCACCCAGCGACAGTTGCCCAGGACCATGTCCAGACAGCTTTTGAGTATTTCCGAGAAGGAAGACTCCACAACCCCTCTGGGCGACCTGTGTCAGTGCTCAGCCACCCTCACAGGTTTCCTTATGATCAGACAGACCCTCTTGTGTCGCAGTTTATACCCATTTACCACTGGTCCTCGATGGAGCCAAGCTCCTCTTTGCACCCACATACATTATATACATTGATAAGATTCCACCACCATGCCCACCATGCCTTCACTTCTCCAGGCAAAACAGTCACAGCTTTCTCAGCCTTTCCTCACTGGAGAGATGCCCCAGTCACCTCATCATTTTAGTGGCCTTTGCTGGACCTTCTCCAGCATGTCCATGTCTTATACTGGGGAGTCCGGAGCTGGACACAGCACTCCAGGTATGACCTCACCAGGGCTGAATAAAGGAAAGGATCACCTCCTTCAACCTGCTGGCAACACTCCTCAAATGCAGCCTAGGATACCAGTAGCCTTGTTAGCTGCCAGGGCATGTTGTTGGTTCATATTCAACTTGTCCACCAGGACCCTCGTGGCCTTTTCTGCAAAGGTGCTTTCTAGCTGTGCAGCCCCTAGCATGTACTGGTGCATGGGGTTGTTCTTCCCCAGGGGCAAGACTTCGCACTTGTTGAATTTCTTGAGGTTCCTGTCAGCCCATTTCTCCATCCTATTCAAGTCCCTCTGGATGGCAGCACAACCCTCTGGCAAATCAGCCATTCCTCCCAGTTTGGTGTCACCTGCAAACTTGCTGAGGGTACACTGTGCCCCATCATCCTGATCACTAACTATGTTGAACTGTATTGGGCCCAGCACTGACCCCGAGGTTACTCCATTAGTTACTGGCCTCCAACTAGACTTCTTGTGTCTGATCACCACACTGTGGACCTGATCATTTAGCCATTTTTCAGTCCACCTCCCTGTCTGCTCATCTAGCCCACACTTAACGGCTTCTCTGTGAGGATCTTACGGAAGATAGTGTCAAAAGCCTTCCTGAACTCAAGGTAGATAATATTGCATTGCAAAGACAGGAATACACTGCAGGTAGCAATCAGCACCTCAGCTGCGGTGTGGTGCTGCAGCCACTGTCCAGCGCTGCCCATCACTGGTCCCAGCAATCCATATTTATGAGTTCACATATGCACGCTACATGGATGGGGTCACAGCAGATACTACATGGTGTTGTGCAATACGGGAGAACCTGCAGCGTTGAACTGAGATGCACTCTGAGCTGTGGAAAAGATGTGGGATGACAATCAGCTACATAAGCCAATGCACGGTGTCACTGCACAACAACAATGCACAATGCTAAAGTCAACATTAAGCACTAGATATGTAAACACCATGGCTGACAAAGTTAAGAGGTGTGTGACAATCTGAAGTTGCAAGTAGGGTTGGGCTGGGTAAAAGCATGCTGGCTCATCAGCAAGACTGATGCCCAGGTCACCTCGGTCACCTAGGTCACCTAAGCTATGCATCGGGTACTTAAAAAGATGTCCCTGTAGTACAGCCAGATGGACACGCTGCCCTCAAGTTTCACAGAGACTTGTCAGCAGGGGAGAACCAGAAACTCTGGTTCCCTTCCAGGTTTGAGGGGGCTGTGCTCCTTGGACAGATATTTCTTGCAAAACATTTCAGATAAGTCCCTTCCTGCGCTGTCCTGTTTTATCTCTTCCTTATTTCTGGTTCCCTGTTCCAGACCTTTTTTTCCCAGTTAGCTAAGGCAGACCTCCCACCTGTTTGTTTCCCAGCAAGATGACCAGATCTCCCACCTCCACTCTCACTCTCCCTCTGTGCTCCTGCTCTCATCGGTCCTCCTCCAGTCTGCCTTCTTCCCCAGCCTAGCCACCAGTCAGCCTTCCGCTGACGCGGCTTCATTTTTAACAACCTGCTCATATTGGACACCGCAGCCCCATCACGTTATTTGTTCCCTGCTCTAACAGTGCATCACCGTTATGCAAAAGCCAGATCCTACACGAGAAGCTGTGGGTGTCCCCTCGCCCGCCCCTCAGTGTCCATTTCTTGGTAGGGATTGCCACCACACAGCAAGGAAGAGACCCCAAAGGGCGTTCTGTACAGCACTGGAGCCGCAGCCAGAGGATGAATGTGGGCTTAGATGTGGTGTGTGCAGCCACACCAACCCAAAGGGTCAGGACTGGAGCAGCTTCCCTGGGAAGTACAGTGCTCACAAGCAGAGGCAGCTTATCATGCAACACTAAAAATATCAAACCTATAAAAATTTTCTGTTCAGATATCCCCCCCACTTTCCCCACAAATTAGTTAAGTACATCAGGAAACAACAGCTGTCAAAAATCCCGCTCCCTTCTCTGATCTTTTTTTCTGCATCTTCTACCTCTGTAACAACAGCGTGACTTCCCCTGCATGAGAAACAGTGCATTATTCATCCAGCGGAGGATAAATTAAAACCATCTCAGAAATACTCTGCCTACCCCTAGGACTAAGCTTTCTGCCAGACCTCAGTGCCACTGGCAAAGCATGACCACATCCCAATAAAGTTCATAATTAATTAACAATCTTTCACACCCTGAACCTTTGAATCTGTATAGCTTTCTGACTCCAGTAAGCTGGGATTTTAGCAATGCCTGCACCATCTGTCTTTTGTCTGCAGAGGAATTTATCCCTGTTTTCAGACGCCAGCAGGGAAATCGGGTCTGTTTAGCATTCTCACCTAGTTACAGACAGTACGCTGTGTGCTGCTACTGGAAATAAATGTGTGCCTCTTGCCTGGACTTAAGAGAAAACGTTGCATGCCAATTTTTTTTTTTTTTAATATTCTGCTGAAAAACATGATTACTTCAAATCTAGGGAATGTTTTACGGAGACTTCCTTACTTGGTAAATAATACTACATCTGCCTTGTTTAGTTGTTTAAAGAAATGGCAACGATGGTTTAAATGCTTAATCCAGAAGGAAGTAGGAAGTTTCCAGCATCACACCTAAGTCTAATCTCCCTCTGTATCATGTTTTATCCTCTGTACTCCCTAACATGCTGTGAGTGCTCTTGCATTACAGACTTTCCTGATGGATAGGTCAGACAGGAGTGCGGGAACCACAGGCTGGTGGAAAGGATTTGGGATGGGATACCAGAGAACTGAGTCAGCCCATTCCTGGCCTGAGCATGCCACTTCAAGTAAACCTCTCCTCTTGGCTGCCTCTCAGCTTCCCAATATAAGCAAAATGTGGATAACAGTCTTCCTCACCCTCAGCCAGGTGCATGGAGCTGTAGGGATGAAAAAAACTTGTCTCCTGGATAGCTGAGCCACTTCTGTGTGAAGAAACTCACAGAAGTTTTTGGGAAAGAAGAACCAGACACAGGAGGACATCCGGCTCGGAGCCTGGGGACAGGTAGCAGCATAGCAGGGGACAAGAGAGCAAGCAATGAAGGAGAGTGGAGAGTACAGAGCAGGAGGAAAGCGGGAGAGGATGTATGGTGTTAACAGACTACGCTCTGGCTGTTCATACAAACACGGGTTAACAGGAGGGATTAGCTGGGAAGAAAGAACCAGAGGGCAGAAAAGAAGTGACCTTGATTGTTCCTATGGGGACCAGTTTGAGACTGGGTTTGTTTGTGAATTTTCTCATTCTTTGCCCCAATTGGTTTTAAAAAATCCTGTCGTTGTGATTTCCCCTGGGAAACTACTCAACAATATAACAGCTGACAGAACATCTTGCCTGAAACTGAGACTAAACTTTCCTTTTGTATATCCTATATCCCAGTCTTTGGCTCCTTGTTACTCACGGTGTGCCATGTGAAATGCTCCAGCCTTTGCCTCTCCCTTAACATACTTGAAATGCTAGCAAGCTAGTCTAACCTCTCCTCATTCCCTTCTCCCACCCACAGTCTTTTAAGCAAATCATGCTGATGCCATTTCACATCCACCTCTTCTGCTCTGTCAGACAGGGAGCTCGGGGACAACACTGAACGAAGCATTGGTATGGTTATTTCCATTGCATACTTGTGCTAATAAATTCACATCACCACCACTGCCATCACCTTTTCTAGCCGAGTGTTGTGCCTTTTTTCTTTTCTTATGGGGAAAAATTGTCTGTGCTTCTCTCTTTTACTACAGAGCCTATAACCCAGCCGAGAACCTCCAGACACCGTGTAGGAATGAAATGGCAGCAGTGTCCTTGCTCACACTTTCTAAGCTACTTCTACCTAGCACTGAGACAAAAAGCTCCCCTCCCAGCATCTCGTAGGGGTTAGTGTAGCAGTCGAACTTCTGTGCCTGTTTTTAATCTTCCGTGACACTTGCGCAGCAAAGCACCTGCCCCCAAGCTTGTCCCAGCTGAGCTGTTTCAGATCTCATAATGTGAGAAAGGGACAGAAAGTCTGCCGTCTCCCTTGACAGCGCAGGCTCATTTGGGTTCCTGATGAAAGCATGAACTACGTGAAGAGATGTTCAGCCAAGTGGCTAACAGCTTTAGCTGTGCACTGCCCAGAACTAGGAGTAAACATTTGGGCCAGAGACTACCAAATCTACCCTGTGATGGATGTTACGGGCTATTACCCGGGTATCGCCGAGGTAAGGAACTCAAATCAGGGGAACTGAAGCAAAAATAATTAACTCCAAAAAAAGTCCTAATCTGATTAATGTTGTGTTTGGCTCCGGGCTTTCATCTTGCCTTTCAACATATCAGGCAATGGGTTAAGGGATGCAAAACTGATCCTGAATGTTATTTTTGCAGTTGAAGCCATTAGGGTGGGGAGGGTTGTGATTGTGTGCTGTGAGGTGTAGGTTGTTTGTGCTTCCCAGAGGAGGAGAAGGAGGGAAAAGAGAGAGGGCTCGTGTCCTGGTCAGCCTTTGCCAGACTCCTCTCTCTGCTCTTGCATGCTTTGCCACCCTCCTGGGGAGACAGAAAGACAGTAGGAGAGAGACAGCTCATTTACAAACACTTGTTTCATTCAAACGGCTTTATTTTTAGTAATGCCACAGTGAGGCTGCAAGCAGCTTGAGTGGCGGATGGTGCTAAAACTCTGTCCTGGGCACATTCCCAGCTGGAAGGACATCACAGGACGCCAGCCCACCAGGGAGACAGCAATGTCAGCACTGCAACGCTGGGGTACAGCAAAGTTTCACCCAGCCCAGCAGCGTATCTCAGCCAGTGGCCAACACCAGATGCTCCAGTGGAAGGCATAAAACACCCATTGCACACCTGGTCGTGTGTAGCTCTTTCACCTGCCAGCAATCAGGCACTACACTGACACTTCAGGCCTTGTAGTCTCCCTCTAGCCAGCATGGCTGTAGAAGCAGCTTGGTGACCAAAAGCAGGCCCCCATCTGGTCCTACTTGCACGGACAGTTGCTGTAAAAGGGTCAGCATTTACGGGGTGGGTGCTGGGCTCTTCTCACAAGTGACAGCGAAAGGACAAGAGGAAATGGCCACAAGTTGTGCCAGGGGAGGTTAGACTGGACATTAGGAAGAATTTCTTCACTGAAAGGGTGGTCAGGGATTGGCACAGCTGCCCAGGGAGGTGGTGGAGTCACTATCTCTGGAGGTGTTTAAAGGACGGATGGATGAGTTCCTTAGGGACAGGGTTTAGTAGGGAGACAGGCACGGCTGGACTCGGTGATCTCAGAGGCCTCTTCCAACCTTATGATTCTAAGAAAATTGAGCAAAGTAACTACAAGTGACATCAGTATTTGCCCCAATGGGAGCCCTCATGCTTCTCTGAGTACCAGATCTTTCTTCAAAGACTTAACAGACCTTGGGCCACTTGGATGGTAGGGAGGCTACAGAAGCTTTTGCCCTTCCAGCTGACCAAGAATGAGTGCCTTCACTAGGAAAAAAAAAATCACAAAACGAAGTTCTGCACTGTGCACTCCCTCCCTCAGTATCAGGCCTCAGGTGCTGCCAGGTAACTACCAAAGGTGGCCACTGCAGTCCCCAGCTGGAGGCACCAGGTAGACCACTGTGTTGGAAAAGTTGGTATGTTGTGTTGGATCTTTTCTGTCTCTAGCAGTCCCCAGGCTGTATCACAGTATCATAAGGTTGGAAAAGACCTCTGAGATCATCAAGTCCAATCTATGACCCAACACCTACACATACTCCTACTTGTCGACTACACCATGGCACTAAGTGCCTCATCCAATCTCTCCTTAAACACCTCCAGGGACGGTGACTCCACCACCTCCCCAGGCAGCGCATGGAATGGAATGGCAAGTCACCTCTTCACCATATACTTCTGCCCTTGAAGGCACTGGCCTTTCATACTGACCCATCCCATCCACGCCAGCTTTGGGCAATTCAGTCTCATTCCCTGGTCACTCAAAGGCCTGATCCAAGTCATGGTGAATGACAGAGTGCAGAGCAGCCTCTGCACTACGTCCTTTCTTGGGTTTAGACTGTCTCCTATGTTGATATTGCACATTTCACTCCATTCCACATAGTAAACAGCCTTTTTTAGCAGAAACTCAATACATAAGAGATATTATTCTGCTAAAATATGACCAGCTGTTAACTGCAGACATAATGAAAAACAAGAGGTGTGAACAGAACTACAAAGGCTGACCAACAACTTTGAACCCAAATCCCATGCTGAGGATACAAGACATATTGTTAACAAATGTTTTTGACAGTGCAACAAACACTAAGCCTTGCCTTTTTTAGCACTATTTGTAGTAACTAGAAAAACACATAATTACTGGATAATGACTACAAAGAGAACATTTCCCAGAGTTTTAGGTCAGAGGAGATGTTGGTGGAGGCCACGTTTACCACTCCGTATTAAGTTCATTTCCTCAGGAAGCTGCATCATACTTAAAATCTCAAGTTGGTCTCTGTACTTTTCAGCCAGTCATGAAAGACCTCCAACACAAGACCACCCTGTACAAGCCCCGCTGCAAGACCAGGTCCACCACCTCTGGTCTGCACTGCACTGTGCTAACATGGATGCACAGCTCACATCTGACTTAAAGCACATGCAAGGCTCTCTCACGTAGGCTTGCCACGGAGTCCCACCCCAGTAAATGCCTTTCCAGAGGCAACTTGCAGCCCAGCACACCTTGCTCATAATGAGTTAACTTCTTCCCAAAGGACACTGGCAACTTGTGCACCAAGCACCCTTATTGCCAAGGGTTTAAAACCTCATCCAGAGAATTTGTGCTTGCCTAAATTGCCCTATGCAGTATCTTAATCATTATTTAACTGAAAAATTACTGTTTGAGGTTGCCAAAAAAAAATATTCTGATTAATGTTTAGAAAGGCTTTTTTTTGTGCTATTACAGGTAACTGTTCACTCAAGCACGCGTTGACCTTGCAAATCCATGATCACAGTTGAACAATGTCATTTTGCTCTGAGTGAAGTTTGGAGTATGTGCATCCCACCTTTATTGCTAACAAACAGAGGTGGGGAGGCACAGGCAACATCTACAATGCTAAGTGAAAGAGGGTCAGGGACCAGTCTCTGGTTGGGAGGCTAAGTAGCACACACTGCCTGCATCCCTGCAGACTAGCACTGGCCCCGGGTACCTATTAAGCCCTGTATCGTTGCTTAAGTTCCGATTTATTTATTTTTCAGTTCAAGGTGGGAGGTGCTGCATATCCTGGAGCATGTCATGAAAGCATGTATAGGTGTTGGAGGGTGCAAAGCTTGTTCAAGTAGGGCTGAATAACTGTGTTTCATGGACGCCACCAAACTTCACGCGTTCCTATCCACAGTGCAAATCTGACATGACCCTTGGTAGTGGTCCCCCCAAACCACAACCTCAGAATATGCAATCTAGCCCATGCTAAAGCCAAGCCAAGGAAGAAGCTAACACTTAGAGGCCACAAGTGACCAGGAACGAGTAGTACACCAGAAGTTCATGCCCCAGTTTGTGAGTAAGCAGTAGAAGATCGAGGGTAACCATAACCACTTGTGTCCCCAGTGGGCAGGCCTTGGCTACCTCGTGCTCCTCAAATCTCATAGGCCTCCCAGATAAATGTTAGAGACATTGAGATGCTCTAACTTACATCCTATATTTCATGGCTTTATCCACATACATACATATATACAGGATGAATCAGAAAAAGGAGGTATGAGGAGCAGATAACAGCCATAATATGCTGCATTTTCTTAATCAGCTGCCAGTTTTGCCCACTCTCCAAGTGAATGAGATTTATCCTCATTCACCCTGCTGTCAAACCTCCCCTCGCAGCTTTGGAATTTGTTGGCGCGTTCAGTAGAAGGGAAGAAATGTCAATGGAAACAATGTTTTCACAAGTTGTGTGAAAACCAGCAGCTGAAAGAAAGAAATGCACCCAAATTAAAGTGCCAGTGCAGAAGGCAAACGGAGCTCAGTCATCTACTCTGATCTGGTGACATCCAGCTGGTCAGTCAAAGCATGCATACAAGGTCCAACACACAAAAAAATAAGACTGTGCCTGTAACTCTTCTTATTTAACAACTATGATCATCTTCAAAATAGTTCCCGTCTGAGTTGACACACAGCTGCATATGATGCTGCCCCCATTCAAAGCAGTTCTGCAGATTATTTTCTGAAAGGCTGTTGGAAGATCTCCATTGCACCTGCTGCCCAGAAAAGGAAAGAGAATAAAAGCAAAGGGTCGGAAGCGTTGTGTTTCCATCTCCTGCTTACACCTTTGACACCTTTGCATGGGAGTGAAGGAAGGCAGATGACATTCCCATTGATGCACGAACCCTCCTCCCAAGCTCTCCCAACCGGCAAGACCATAGGGGAAGGCACAAAGGAGCACCAAGCACAGTACCAGCGGAGAAGCCTAGGAGGGAAGGAGATGTCAATTTGTGTTGACAACTCCCATGTAAGTTCTGCTTTGCCACATGCTGCCAGTGCCCAGCAAACCTGGTCAGCAGCTCTGGCATGGGAGTGCATCACCCTCTATCTTATTGAAGACACACCACAGAATCATAGAATCACCAGGTTGGAAGAGACCTCTGAGATCACCGAGTCCAACCGTGCCTGTCTCCTTACTTAAACCCCGTCCCTAAGGAACTCATCCACCTGTTTTTTAAACACCTCCCTGGGCATTTGTGCCAATCCCTGACCACCCTTTTCAGTGAAGAAATTCTTCCTAATGTCTAGTCTAAACCTCCCCTGGCGCAACTTGTGGCCATTTCCTCTCATCCCATCGCTGTCACTTGTGAGAAAAGCCCAGCACCCAGCTCCTCTCCACCAATGCAAGGGGTGGGCACAGACATCACCTCTCCCCTGAGCTGCCTGTGCAACACTGGCAGGGTGGAGGAGTGGGAGCTGTACATGCTGACAGTAATCAGCCAGCTGATACTGCGCTTCTCTATAGGAACCCCATTTTTCACTGTTCCTCGTGCTCTCCCAGCCCTTCTCACCCTCCTCCCCTGTACAATACTGAATCCAGCTGGAGAGCAGGATTGTTCTGCCTACACAGGTCTGGGCACCATGAACTGCAGTCGGGGACTCCCGACCATTTCATGAGCAGTCACTCCTTCTCAAGTCGAAGCCACCATCATCACTTTTCACAAAGACCACTCACCACAACCATCCTCTTTTTTTCTCCCTGCAGAGAGGTCTCTCCCAAAACAGAGCCCCCCAGCTATCCTTTTGCCTCCCTTCATACAGCCAACTGGTTTTTGTTTCCCCCCCACTGTATCGGCTTTCCCTGGACTACCATCTATGTTACACCTGCATAAGTATTTTTGATATTCACAGCAGTAATATGCCTCTTTGTTTTGTACATATGCTTGCAATATTTGGGTTTGCTCACCCTGCTCAGGTGTATGTCAACAGGCTAAAGGTCACATACCTCCTCCATCTCTAGTACGGGCTATACTTGCTAAAAAAGACACTTTCCTACATTTTCTGTACAGTAACTAAATTAGACAGAATACTTTTATCACTCTTAAGAAAGTAAAAGTAGTTTTGTTTCAGTAGATAAGGAGCACTGCAGATATGAAAACTAATGGAAAACTTGTTTTCTAGGGTGGAGGGTGAGAAAATGTCTAGAGTTTTTCTATGTCCTCAATATCTCACAGGGTCTAGTTTCTGCAACTGAATTTTAAATGCACTGTAAGAGGATAAATGGAGTGTGAAAGATTGTCTGGCCCTTAATTCTTCCTGTGTTTATGTCTGGGTATTATGTTATAGTCAATACTCCTAAGCCTATTTGAAAATTAATCTCCACTGAACAGGTGAATAGATAATGGAGCAGTAATTCTTTTGCCTCCATTTATCTTTTCACTTAGAGAGTTAATTGAAAATAGGAACTTAGCAACATTTTTTAAGGCATATCCTATTAGGGAGCACTAGTGTCGTGCAAGCAATTTGTCTTTTGGTTCACTGGCACTTCATAAACACTACAAATTACAGAAAATACAAGTCCTTGGCTTTCCCCAGAGACCAGAGCTGATATAATAATGTAGCCATCACTCTTCACATTTATCGTACTTGCCTTAACAATCCTTTCCCACCAAATCCACTATCATCCCTCATTTTTAGTTCAGGTTTTGGTTAGAGCTGTCACACATTGTCCAGGAATACAAGTACTGGGTTTTTTTAAAAAATATTATTTAATTCTTATTGGTGTGCACCAAAACAGAAAGCTGCAAAACTCCGTACAACCACAATGGAGAAAAAAAAATATTTGCAAAGATCTACTGTATCAGTGCTCCTGCCTTTCTTAACCTACTTTTCCCATCTAGAACTACAACGGATCCCAATGGATCAAATGATATGGAGGACGCAAACAGCACACAACTGGAAGAGAGACACACTCACAAGGCCTTCTTTCTGCTGCAAGCCTTTGCATCATCCTGTTGTCGTCTCCTGCTCTCCATGAATTGTAAAGCAGTAGTTGTGTATGAGAATGAGAGACATCAAAGGGTGAGTGATCTCAGAAGTTCAGAATGGATGGCAAACTTAACTCAGAAAGTAATCCTTTAGAAAGTAATCTCTGCTGTAAAAAGCACGTTGCAACAAAAAGCAGAACCTTGAGGATGAGGTGATGCTTAAACATGAACTGCCTTTATAATCTTATGAAACATCAGACTGTGATTTGAAACGGCTAAAAAGATGATTCACAGCATTTGGCACAAATACGTCCACGTGCCTAAGATAAGGCACATGACTACATGCAGCTTTGCCAGAAACTATATTATTAATTTAAGCTTCCTTAAAAAAAAAAAATCCAGTAAGAAAAAACGAAATTCTGTTTCCAAAGAGTTCAGTTTTCTGTGAAAGAAATCAAGTCCTAACATAAATGGAATTACTGCTCCCATAGGAAATTACTCTACCTAGACTACAATAAAAACAAATCCTGTCAGTGAAACACACGGTTTCATAGTTTGTGATTTGACAAAGGAACGAACAATCGCAAGAAAAAATTTCCTAAACCACGAAGCTTTCTTAGAAGATGAAGGCACCAAAACCCCACTTTGCAAGATGTAACTACAGAGATAGAGGAGGATTTTCTTAACTGAAATTGCCATTAAGCTTTTAAAAATTAAAGCTGTCCTTTTCCAGCCTCGATACTGAAATGCTGGACTAGCACAGGAGCACCTGCAGTGAAAATGGAGCACAAAGGTTCTCCCCATTCCACAGATGGGAGGGTTGAGGGGGGAATTTCAGCTCTCCACTCGTTCCCAATGCTTGATCTCCCACCACACAGCACCAGTGGAGTTGTTACTTGTGTTGGGGTACAATGGTTCGCCACTGATGGATCTGGGTGTATGGCAAAGCCACACAGGATAGCAGGTGGGGACACATAAGGATGCTATGAGGAGCTTGGGGGAGGCTTATATGGGGGCTGGAAAAAGCTGTAGGCTCCTCTGATGGGAAATGTTCAACATCATACCCACAGCACACTGTTAAGCACACCAGCTTCTGCATATGAAGACAGACAGGGTGATGGTGTGGCCAGTGATAATGAAAGCCCTGCTTGCTACTGTTCTGTATCATAAACTGAAAATCTGAATAAATAATAAAGACTTCCCGCAAGGGGATTATTCAGCCTGTCTGACAAGTCTTCCGAGAGCAACTGGGAAATTAAAACATCAAAACCCTTTACTTCTGCAGAAATGCTAAGTATTAATAAAACTCAGGAAAATACAGTGTTCACTAAGATGACACATAAAGGTGTGTGAATAAATCTGCCCAGGATGGTCCAGGATCTATTCATCATAGCAGTACCTTTTCACACATCCACTGATGTACAATATGAACTCTCCCCATGCATCCACCACGAAAAGCATCATCAACACCTACAGGTGCGCACGCTTTGGCTTAGGCACCCACCCCTGAAGGGGCCCTGCTCGGACCCTCAACAGCTTCCAGCCCAGCTGTCAAGCCATGCCATACACACCAAAATCATAGGATCATAAAATGCTTTGGATTGGAAGAGATCTTAGCACAGGAAGGACATCGAGCTGTTCGAGCGAATCCAGGAGGAGGCCACAAAGGTGATCAGAAGGCCGGAGCACCTCTGCTGTGAGGACAGGCTGAGAGTTGGGCTTGTTCAGCCCAGAGAAGAGAAGGCTGCGAAGACCTTATAGCGGCCTCCCAGTACCTGAAGGGGCTACAGGAAAGCTGGGGAGGGACTTTTTAGCATGGAAACATTATTTTTACAAGGAGGGCAGTGAAACACAAGAACAGGCTGCCCGGGGAGGTGGTGGAGACCTCAGCCCTGTAAGCTTTCAGAGGCAGGTTGGATGGCGCTCTGAGCAACCTGACCTACCTAGAGACGTGCAGGGGGGCAGGACCAGACGGAGCTGTGAAAGTCCCTTCCAACCCAGTGCATTCTATGAAACTGAATCTACTCGAACCCCTGCAGGAGCAGGGACATCTTCAACCACATGAGGTTGCACAGAGCCTCATCCGACCTCACCTCTTAGGTGCCCGGGCAGGGGACCTCCGCTACCCCTCTGGGCAGCGCGTTCCAGTGTTTCGCCACCCTCGCGGTAAAAACTTCCTTCCTTACGTCAAGCCTAAACCTCCGCTCCCTCATCCCACCCGGAGAACGCTCCCAGCCCCTTTCCCTCCGCAACACCGGGGACGCTCTCAAACTGCTGCGCCGCAGCCCCTACCGCACTGCCCCGCGCTGCTGCCTCGCCGCGGGCCCCGCACTGCGGGCTGGGTCTGCGTATCCCCCGCCCTGCCCGGCCTTGCCCCCGCGCCTGCTCTTGGGGGACCCGCAGGCCGCGGCCGCATCACGTTGCGGCGCCACGTGCGGCGCCTCCGGCACGTGCGGAGGGGGCAGGGCCGCGCCGGGAGGGCTGAGGGGCTGCGCGGGAGCCGCTCCCTCCTGCCGCTACCGGGGAGGTGGCACTCGGAACGCCCGGCATGTGAGTGAGCTCCGCGGTCGGAGTTGGGGGGGCGGTGCGGGACGGCCCCGGGAGAGGGGCTGGAGAGTCCCGGGGGAGAGGCTGGAGAGTCCCGGGGGAGAGGATCGCGAGTCCGGGGGGAAAGGATCGCGAGTCCGGGGAGAGAGGATGGAGTGTCCGGGGGGAGAGGATGGAGAGTCCCGGGGGAAAGGTGGGACGGCCCCGGGAGAGGGGATGGAGAGTCCCGGGGGAGAGGTGGGACGGCCCCGGGGGAAAGGTGGGACGGTCCCGGGAGAGGGGATGGAGAGCCCCGGGAGAGGGGATGGAGAGCCCTGGGAGAGAGGATGGAGAGTCCGGGGGGAGAGGTGGGACGGTCCCGGGAGAGGGGATGGAGAGCCCCGGGAGAGAAGATGGAGAGTCCGGGGGGAGAGGTGGGACAGCCCCGGGGAAGAGGTGGGACGGCCCTGGGAGAGTCTGGGGGGAGAGGATGGAGAGTCCCGGGGCAGAGGATGGACTGCCGTAGGGGCGGGGTTGGACAGCCCGGGGAGGGAGGTGGACAGCCCGGGGAGGGAGGTTGACAGCCTTGGGAGCGAGGATGAACAGCCCCGGAGGCGAGGTGGAACAACCATGAGGGCAGGGTTGAACACAATATCTGTTGCTTAATATTGTGACAAATAAGTCCCCGTCTTGCCTGCTCTCTCCTTCCCTTTCAGCTCCGTGCAAAGGAGATGCGTGTGGGTGGCACTCAGCTGTGCCACCAGGGCAGGCAGAGAAGAAGGGAAAGTATTTAAAGGCAGGGGTAAGGGATGTGGCTTGCTCAGCACCCTGAACGGACGGGAAGACCTCTTTTTCAGCTATAGTTTTAAAAAAGAATGACTTAAAAGCACCTGAGCACCTGCCACAAGCAAGCAGTGTGTCTGGAAAAAAGATTTATAGCCAGCAACTTTCAGTGTCAAAATTACTAAGGGGACAGACCTTCACTGAAAGAATGGAAGTGAAATATCCACAACATTAATTCCTTTGCTTGTTGTCATCTGTTTTTTTTAACTCGTGCATATATGGGAAATTTAGAAATGTGAGGTAACAGTCTTCCCATACTCTGGAAGCTCTACGGAAGGAGCGAGCTCTGAACGGTGTAGGAAGTTTGTGCTTCTTTTCAACGCATCCAAGGTAGTGCAGAACGGCAGAGAAAACAGAAGTGGCCACTGCTAGTACTGAGCTCCAGCCTCCAGTATTTGTGCTGCTGCTCGCAGAAAGGGTGCGTCCGTTGATAGCTGTGAGCTTGACAGAATAGGACTCACAGCTTGTTCTTAGGAGAGGCAGAAATCATGGGTTAATAAAGAAAGGACTCTACCAGTAACGGGTTTGCATTTTAAAAACTTTTCTGTCTCATTTTATGTGTGTTTTAATACACCCACACAACTCAGACTAAGCTGTGGGAATAGTGACGGTGCAACTTCGGAGCCAAGACCTGGAAAAGGTCCAGAAATTAGCAAGGGACCACGTCTTGGTTTTGCTGCGGTAAACTTGATCTGACTTCTGCAGGGCCAGGATTTCACCTTGGATGCAATCATGAATAATAGAAATGGCAACAGACAGTATATACACATTGTGTAAATTTAGAAGAGTTAGAAGCATTTGTGTTTTGTAATCTTAATTAAGAGCATTAGAAGGAAAGTTTCCAGAGGGAAAGGTTATTCTATAATTACCCTTTCTGCAAGGTTTTTATCTTCCTTTGAAACACCTGAATTTAGACAGTCTTAAAGACAAGGCACTGGATTCACAGGCTATGCTGGAATAGCCAGAATTAGAGCAAGGCAGAGCCTTTTCTGCTTCATTCCTATGTGATATGAAAATGTGCTATTAGGGAAGGCCATAGTTGTTTGGTAAATACCTTCTTTCTTCCTAACACTGGTTCACTTGTATTTAACAGTGAGCTACTTACACCTACGAGGAAGGTTTCTAATGCAGAGGAAAATTTTCTACAAAGCGTGACATATCCTTTCCTTTTCCTAGCCTTTTTGTAAGACCCAGTTGCCTTTGAATGAACTCTGCTTAAGCTGCTGAGGGCTTGACACCAGATGAAAAAGCAGTGAAGATGTGATTACTTCTTGCTAAAGGCAAGGCTGCGTGCAACCCTGGGAAAAGTTTTGTGTTGAAGATTGGGGATTCTTGATGCCACCTACAGGATTATCCTTGTTGTTTTGCT
Source organism: Neomorphus geoffroyi (assembly GCA_033558235.1). NCBI lineage: Eukaryota > Metazoa > Chordata > Aves > Cuculiformes > Neomorphidae > Neomorphus > Neomorphus geoffroyi. Next base: position 13,867,349 of record JAUMJM010000038.1, read on the forward strand.
TTCAGCTGCTTTTCCTCAGGAAAAGTGCTTTCCCACCTTTCCTAGACCTTGCAGGGAGTGAGGAGCATCTCTGGGCACCCACTAGCTTCGCTCCCGTTGGCAGCTGAGTGCTGAAGGCTCCCACTGAAGGACTCGGTGTAACCACGCAGCATAGCGTAGTACTACTGGAGGGACCTTGCTGAGGCCTAGGAGGAGGCACTGTAGTCCCATCAGCCCTATTGATCCACCCCAGATAGTGTCCCAGACCAAACAGGGCTACTTTTCTTCTCATCCTGGAGCTCCACAGGAGATACCAACCTCCAGAGAACCACACACAACGTTTGGAAATAAATCCTTGCACCAGAAGGGCAACCCAGACCTGGCCCTCTGGTTTAATTGGCTGCAGCCGTGGGCTGTGTGGGATGCTGGTTGAGAGCTGTTAAAGACAAGGAATCAGGTTTATAAGCAGATGCAGGAGCGGATCAGCCTCTTTGGACCTCTGCTGCTCAGGTGTGTTGTCAGCTGTAGACACTTAGCTTCCTCTAGGAGGATGTTGTTGCATCCCTCGGTATCTCAGTGTAGTTGAGTATCTGAGTCCTCAGTATCTGAGGATGTAGTTACATCCTCATTATCTGAGTTTCCTGCAGCAGACTGTGTGCAGAACCACCTACATGCCAGCTGTGGTGGTGCAGCCCCCTCCTCCAGGCCACTCTGCCATCTCAGGATAAGCCAGGAGAAAATTCCCATTGTGTCTTGGTTACAAGTGCAGTGAGCTGGGACAAGAGCTGGGATGGTTGGGCACTCCCTGACTGTACTCAGAACTCCTGCTGCATGGATCAAAGCCAGATCTGAACGGTACCAGAACTGCAGAGGCTGGAAAGTACTGGAATTGTACAGTTAGTAGAAAGTACAATGGTTACTTAACATGAGACGTGGCCAGAACGGAAAAGTACTGACCAAAGTCGGTCATCTCACAATCCTGTAAATGGCGATCATGAGACTCTTGGAGATCTCCTGGATCACGGTGGGCTGTGGCCAATATCTCCCCCTGAGTTGGGGTGCCTCTCAGGGTAAGATTTTGCAAGGGTAATCCACTAACAAAAGTTTACAAAGAAGTCAGATTTTGCAAGGATTCAAAGATCGTCTGCTACCAAAGCTGACGAAGGATAACGATGAAGTCAGGCTTCTCGATGTTCAGCAGTCACCCATCGAGGAACGCCGAGGCATTAAAAATGAGTGACTTGCTAAACTCAAGAAGAGGAGAATTTTGATCATAATGTAACCTCTGTGTGTCTGGATATTTATGTGTTTTCATGTTTGTGTGATTTAAGGAAACCCTGCAGTAAGTCTCATGTGAACCTTGCCATTCTTGAATCTGTAATTAAGTTGCTATTTTGATTGTAGTAAATTCCATTGAATCACTTTGTTAAATTGGCGCTTTTGCAACCTTGTATTAAACCCACTTTTGCTGATACCTTTGACTATGGTTCTTTAAGCCATCTAAATCACCCCACTGCAACAGCAGCACCACCCTGTTGCTGACAAGCTCTTGATACCGGAGCCACCAAGTGACATTCTCAGAGTAGGCACTTGGACTGTGAATGCAAGGGGAAGCTCAGAGTTCACATGAGTTAGATACAACCCTCCGAAGATAATGTGGGGTGTGATTTTACCAGTTCCATCTGGATTTGTGGCTGCTGTGGCTGGAGCACCCTTTCGGATTTGGAAACCAAGCCCAGTGCTTGAGATTCTGCAGGAGCTCTGCTGCGCTGGCTGTCTGCGTCATCTGTAGACAAACCACCAGCTGACCTCTCAGCTCTCTCCCCAAAATCTTTACACCCTTCAGAATTCAGTAGTGCAACAAATAGAAAATTTAACTGTTTGCTAATGTTTCTCTGACGTTTCTTTTTAACCTGTCTGCTGCTACACATCTCAGCTTGTGAGAGGGACTGAGTTTTGTGGATACAGACAAAGAATTGAGTAACCTTTCAGATCTATTTTCAGGCTCCTCCAGAAATTAAAGGCCTGGTGCAGGAATTAGTGGGTGAATGAATTTGTTACATTTATACCCTTCTGGGCCTATGAAATCTGCAAAATGCCTGATTTTTCTTCTCTGTCTTGCTGTGTTCCCACCTTACCTGTCCCAGGAGGGTGCAAACCCCGTCTCTTCTCTCCCCTTACCAGCCTGCCAAATGGGAAACCCCCCTACTCGTGCTTGCATGGAATTTGTCATTACAAGACAGTTTTGCCTGTGACTGGGACCACTTGTCAGGCAATTGCTTCAAGAAAAGAGCAAGGCAAGAAGCAGGTGATTGCTCTGAACATCTTTAGCTTCCAGCCTGGCTGATACTGCAGAACAAATGGTGGTAAGAGTAGTTGGGGAAGAGATCCCACCTTCACTGCAAAATTAAACATGCTTTCTGTACTTCACACATTGCCATCAGCCTTCATTGTTCTGAAAGTTATCTACAAGTTATTGTATCTGAAAGTACCGCTTTTGTGCTTTCTGTCTTTTGCTGCATCCTCAAGGGCCTTTGAGCACTATCTGAAGGGACCTTGTCCACTTCTTGGCGAGTCTCTGTCCCCTTAGGGCAAGTTCCTCACTGAAATAAAAATGTACAGTGAAATAAGGATGCACGAAAGAGGTGAAGGTGTTCCACCCTTCCCCACCCTTCTATAGACACATCCTGTAGATAGGAATTGTCACTCTGTACTGGAGATCAGGTTAAATTTCTTTCAAAATAAGCCAAGGTTTTCTGTAGTTGGATCAAAAGTGTCTTGGCTTACTGCCACACTGCCCTGAGAGAGTGCAGTGCCCACTAAACTGCGCCGGCAAAGGGCGATTGACAGTCTTTCTGTCCTTCGCAGGGAGTCTCTGCTGTGTATGCTCGCTGGAGGGTGGCACCAAAGAGAAAAGATGGAGCGGAAGCCGGGGAGGACCACTCATGCCCGCAGGAACCTGTTTGGCCCCATAGACCACGAGCAACTGCGGCAGGACTTCCAGCACATGCTCCAAAACAGCATTGAGGGGGCTCAGCAGAAGTGGAACTTTGATTTCCTTCGGGACACGCCATCAGAGGGACAGCTGCAGTGGGAAGAGCTCGAGGGTCACAAGGTGCCCACTTTCTACCGAAGCTGTGTGGTGGGAGATGCTCGGATACCTCTGCAGCACTTGAACTGGCCCCTGGGCAAGGAGGGCAAGAGTCACCACTTTGACCAGGTGACTGAGAAACCCAAAACTTCGAAGAAAACAGGGGGCAAGAAGATCTCAGAAGGGATGAAAAGAAGACAGACATCTTTGACAGGTATATGAGACCTTGGTGTGGCTCAGATGATCAAACCTGGTCCCAGCAACTGCTTAGAAATTCTCTGGTGGGCCTGGAAACCAGTCTTGCTTTAAGAAAATGTCACCCTTCAAAGAAGTGTGTGCAAGAGGATGCAGGCATGCTCTAAATCAATGGGCATGTCGTTGTGGTTTTCAAAGGTGCTGTGCCACAGCCCTCCTGGCCTTGGGGATCTGTTTAGGACTTGTCACAGAGCAATAACATAACTCCTTCTTGCAGGAGGATAGTTGGGATGGTTACAAGGGTTAGACATTTAAAAAGGCAGTCTTAAGAAAAGTAGTGAGGTGATGTCTTAGCTGGAAACCAACAGGAAAACAACATTGCCCATCAGATGGCAGTTTTGGGGGGTTTTCTTACTTATAGGTTTGGTTGTGTTCACCCTTTCCCAAGTGCAATAAGAAACACGGTTCTGCCAGCTAAGCCTTTGGAAGAGGACCAGGAAACAGAAAGCAGGCTACATCTCCTGCTAACTTCAGCTTAGATGTTATACTCGATGAAGCCATCCAGGAGTTTTAAGGGCAGATGGCTCTTAAACTTGGCCAGATGACAGAAGGGGCTAGTTTTTCAACTGCCTCTCACCAGGACTTGCATCCAGGAGAGAGTTTCAGCACCCATAAAAGAGCTTTACATTTTTTAAAATCCTCAGCATCCTGCATGCTAAGCTCTTCCGAACATTTAGCCCATCTTTTCTCAATGGGATTTGAGCTTGTTTGAAAAATCTTATCCCACATCTTTTATTTCCCTTGGGTTATATTTCCTTTTGGGTTCACCAAAGGCAGGTCCTGACAGACCAACCTGATCTCCTTCTGTGACAAGGTTACCCATTTAATGAAGGAGGGAAAGGCTGTGGATGTGTGGTACCTGGACTTCAGTAAAGCCTTTGACACTGTTTCTCACAGTATCCTGCTGGAGAAACTGGCTGCCATTGGCGTGGACAGGCACAGCCTCTGCTGGGTTAAAAACTGGCTGGCTGGCCGGGCCCAAAGGGTTGTGGGAAATGGAATTAAATCCAGTTGGAAACCGGTCACGAGCGGTGTTCCCCAGGGTTCAGTGCTGGGTTCAGTCCTGTTCAACATCTTTTCTCAATGATCTGGATGAAGGCATCGAGTGTACCCTCAGCAAGTTTGCAGATGACACCAAGCTGGGTGCAAGTGTGGATCTGCTTGAAGGGAGGGAGGCTCTGCAGAAGGATCTGGACAGGCTGGATCGATGGGCTGAGAGCAACGGGATGAGGTTCAACAAGGCCAAGGGCAGAGTCCTCCATTTGGGTCACAACAACCCCATGCAGCGTTACAGGCTTGGGGAGGAGTGGCTGGAGAGCTGCCTGGCACAGAAGGACCTGGGGGTGTTGGTTGGCAGCGGCTGAACATGAGCCAGCAGTGGCCCAGGTGGCCAAGAGGACCAGTGGCTCCTTGGCCTGTGTCAGACCCAGCGTGGCCAGCAGGAGCAGGGAGGTGATTGTGCCCCTGTGCTCAGCGCTGGTGAGGCTGCATCTCGAGTGCTGGGTTCAGTTTTGGGCCCCTCACTCCAAGAAGGACATTGAGGGGCTGGAGCGCGTCCAGAGAAGGGCAACGAAGCTGGTGAGGGGCTGGAGAACAAGTCCTATGAGGAGAGACTGAGGGAACTGGGGTTGTTTAGCCTGGAGAAGAGGAGGCTGAGGGGAGACCTCATCCCTGTCTACAACTGCCTGAAAGGAGGCTGTGACGGGGTGGGTGCTGGGCTCTTCTCACAAGTGACAGTGATGGGACGAGAGGAAATGACCGCAAGTTGTGCCAGGGGAGGTTTAGACTGGACATTGGGAAGAATTTCTTCCCTGAAAGGGTGGTCAGGGATTGGCACAGCTGCCCACAGAGGTGGTGGAGTCACCATCCCTGGAGGTGTTTAAAAAGTGGGTGGATGAGTTTCTTAGGGACAGGGTTTAGTGAGGGGACAGGTATGTTGGACTCGGTGATCTCAGAGGTCTCTTCCAACCTTACGATTCTATGATTCTGTATTGGGGTTTTGGTTTATCCAAAACCAAGGTTTTCAAGATGAAGACCAAGGATTTTCTTTCGGGAATTTGATATGAGACACCAACTTGAAATTGCCTGGAAGACAATTGTAGCTAAGGTCAGGAAACACTTTCTGAACAGTGATGTTGATCTCAATAAGTTGGACAATAGACTGATTTGCTATTTCAGGGTTTGAAATTTAATTGCTAGTGGGAGGTTCAGGAAGAGGTTGGAGATTAATGAAGAGTGGAACGTAGCACGCTGGAGTACAGAACGATGGTGTTTAATGAGTGCTCTTTTATTCTCCAAAGCACTTTACAACCATTAACTAATTAACAATATAATTTACAGGTAGGAGTAACAGAAGTGTAATTCAGAGCAGAACCGTTGTGATGTTTTGAGGGAACTGCTGTTCAATTGTAAATCTCTCGCTAGGTGTGTGGGATTAAATTATGCAGCTATTTCCAGGGGATATTTTTCTTCCGTTTTGTTTTCCCTAGGCAATAAAGATTTCATCAGGGGATGTGGAAACCAAAATACCACACTGCACAATTTAACACTTTCCCACATGTATTTTCATAAGAGAAAGTGCTTTAGTCTAACAACAGTACTTTTTTCCCCAAGGAATCTGAATCTGTGAGATGTGCCAGGAAAATCGTTTGCAGTCTTCTCCTTTGGTGAGACTGGAAATCAGGCCCTCTCTCAGTCCTCTTGTCACAGACACACACACATCCTTCTTACTGCCAACTGAAGGATGCATTAAAAGTTTCCCTCTAGCTGTAGGAACCTTGTCCCTCTGGGCGTAACTGAATGAATTCAGACACAACTGAGCCAGGGAAAGTCGTACCTACTGATATGGTCTGACCCCATGCTTCTACCCATTCACTCATCTGCCATCCCATAATGAAAGGTTAGTTTAGGATTAGGATCTGAGGTTGGATTTGGTCAACAAGGAACACTGTAATGCTTTACATTAAGATCCAACAATGTGCACTTAATTTAGACTTTTGAAGACAGCTGTGGCCCATTAAATAAATAGATACATTAAAAACCAACCATGGGGTTTTGTGGACATTGGCACCTCCAGAGTGGAAGAAACGGAGGTTTTCCTGCTGCCTTTGACTTCTCAGACACACAGAGAGCTCACCAGTATGAAAGCAAATTTTTCGTTCTGTCTCCCAACCCTTTTATGCAAATGTACTCCATCTCCATTCTCTCTTTTTTTGTTGCAGCCCCAGTGTGGTTCTGCTCTGTTTTCTTGGAGAACTTCAGATTCAAAAGCATCTCAGATACAGGCTATAGGCCTTTTACACTTTTTCCTTTCTTTTATTTTTTTTCACTAGTCAAGGTTGGCTCTTCACTCTTCTTCTCTTCCAGTTTTTTTGGCTGGCCTCAGTCTGCTACACTTATATCTTGGCTCTCCAAGGAAACATTCATATATCTTTGCCTCCTTGGCAAAAGGTCAAGGAGAAAATTGGTAAAAACTCTATGTTTGCACTAGCTGATCTTACTTCTCAAGCAGGTAGTTCAGTCAGGATGGCTGGGGGAAAACAAGAATCTTTCCCTCGTAGCTCCCTGTGGCCAGGCTTTCCTACGCCTTCCTAAAATTCTTCACAGGCAGAAATGGGAATACTGGCTATCAAAGTCTTTTCTGAAAATTTCATCTATTGAGCATGAATTTATTTTCCCACAATAAAAAGGATAGCTATAGAGAAGTCTTCTAAATGGAAGAAGTGGACAGGATTACATTTGGTAACATAAGCTTTTTTTATTACTGCTCTTCCTTTCCTCTGCTGCTCCTCTGAGAGACTACAGTGAGTTATAGTAATAGCAGCATTTGCTCTTCTGCTGACTTAGCGGTGCAAGCTCTTGCCCGGGAGAATATACTGTCCTTGAGATCATGTCTTGCTCCAAAAGTTTAACTTAGGCCTAGCTCAGGTACCGCTGCGCTCCATTGCACTGTGCCGTGTAGACGTATCCTCGAGGGAGTCGGTTGCAGGAATGTCCTTGTGCAAACTTGGCTGTGAAAGCCTACAGAATTCCAGTCAATCCCACCAGTAATGTTCTGTGTTGAAATTAATGCAAGGCTTCATGCTGCCTTGATAGTCGTTGCCAATTTGACTGTGTGGAAACCTCGGGTTTAAATATGGAGCTCACATTCTCAACCAAAATTGAACTGAATTCATTACTATGAATGCTGACAAATTATATCAGGTAAATCCCATGAACTTGAAATATAAATAATCTTTTAGCTTCCATTTCAGCTAACTCTGCCTTATTTACCTGAAAAAAGTATGTATTTTTTATGTGAGGATGAGAGGCAGGGGAGGAACTCATAGGGAAAGTCTTGTGTTGTGATCATGGTTCTGAAGCTTGACTTGCATTTGCACCTGAAACAAAAGATTGAACCACACATACGTATGAAAATGTAATGAGTGTTCTCCCCATGAGCCACAGCGCTTGCTTGCTGAGTAAAGGGTTAGTTGTAATTCAGTGACAGTGCAAGGTTTTATTCAGTCCTCCTTGAATCTGCAGTTTGATCTAATAAGCAGAAATAAACTACCCCATATATATAGTTCTTCTGATGTTATTTCCCAGAGTGTTTTGTGTTATTTTTACGGAGAGGAAAAAAAAAACCCTCTTTTTGTCTTGAAGACACTGCAGCCAAGGATGTAAAAGTTAGAGTGAAACGTCGCATTGTGCAGCTTACGTAAGAGTGTCCACAGTCTTCTGATCTCAACTGGAGAAAAGCCAGCACGTTTCCTTCATTTTGCTTCGTGTTACATAGCTTTATGTAGAATATGCTAAAGGTATTAGTTTTGTTCATTCATGAGCCGTGGAGAAGCCTAAATTCCTTCTTTGACATGAAAATGGGATTTGAGAGATTGCTTGAAAAGCAGCTGTTATCAGTGTCATAGCTCTAATTCTGTTTATGTGTTCCCCAGATTACTGGGCAAAGAAGCGAGTCAAACCGAATATGCAGGCTGCTGCAAAGAAATCAACTTCTTGAAAGCGAGCCCAGGATTGCTGTGCACTGGAGAAGTTGGAAACATCTGCCAAGCTTTCTCAGCCTTCAAAACCAAGTGTGCAGGCTGTGGACACACAGGGGCATCCCGCAGAGATGTATTCTTGACACCAGCAGCGAAACCGGGAAGAACTCTCATTGGGGTGGGGTCAAGCCAAATAAACTGGAATCACTTTGTTGAGAAATTACTGGCCTTATAAGCTACTTGTAAGCGAGTTTGGACATCTCGGAAGTTGGCTACAGCTAGCGGTTTAATGTGCATTGAAAATCACTGTACATGAGAACATGGAGAATGGTTAAACCAGCTGTATATATATAATGATATGCTTGGACAAATCCGTATACGGTCAGGGCCCATGATGTCACATCTTTACATACTCCCTTTCTTGGTTTTAGCAGGGACAGTTTCACTATCTCAGCTTTACCACTCTGACACACTAGAAACAATTCCCACCTCTTCCTGTGATTTTTTTTCAGATACAGAATTTTGTGCTTACAGCTATTCAGGGTGTAAGTAACAGCACTTGGGTGCCAAACACCGGGGTGTAAATGGAGACAGCTGAAATTATTTGGAAGTGTTTCCATTTATATCAACAGCCATTTTAGCCCTGTATATCTGCCCCTCACACAAGGATTCATTTGTTACATTTGGTGAGGAGAGCTTTGTATCTTTTAAGTCATTCCTGTTCCCAGTTGAGCCAAGTCTAGCCTTTAACTTAGGACTGTTGCATGGTGAAAAGAAAGAATGAATTTGCTGTGCATTTGTCCGCAGCGTTTTGAAATGCCTGCTGCTTGGAAGAACTTAGTAACAATGAGGGAGATGATGTGATTGCCATTTTGTGCCTTTTATTGTACTACTAATCTTTCTATAAGATCAGACAGGGCATTAATAACAGCGAATTAACACATGCAACAGTCTTGGCGGTCCACGGACTGCTTTTATATAGCATTTGTTAACATATACTTTTCCATCACCTACTTTTTATTACCCATTTTTACTCCCCTGACTAGTTGGGATAATACAGATTTTACAGCACATAATAATCAGCAGGTAAACCAGAAAAAGAAATCTATAAAATACATGCTGTAAATTACACTGCTGCTTACAGCTTTAAGATGCATACAGTATTTAGTGAACTTGTTTGGAAAGAGCTTCGTAAACGTCAGGTTTTTAGAAGGACATGTGATGATGGGCTCCTTTTTCTCAACTCTAAACAACTAAGGTTTCTCTTGGGTGGTAAAAATAAGCGTGCACACGTATGTGTACAAGGTGTATGCACGAGAAGTGCTGTGAGCAAGTCGTACACCCTGCGTTACGTGCCACATTAGGAGAGCTTCCTTTGTTTCTTTTTTCCCATTAAGAGCTATAAGTGTTTAGACATAAATAACGGTCGATATTCCCCCAAATGTTACAAGACAGTGATTTTAATCTGTTTCTGTATGCTCAGCAAATTATGGGGTTGGATCCTGTTTCCAGCAAGGTTCAAGAGTCACCAGATGTGATTTTCTCTCTTGAACTTCTGATTTAGTTAGGAGCAAGCCTTGCTCCAGCTGATGTCAAAGGGAGTCAACCCAAGTGAAGTACAAGGAGGGCCAGGCAGGTATTTAATGCTGGCAGAGCATTCAGCGTGTTTGTGGGCATGCACGCTACTATACGCTTTTCAGCCTGTGGAGACAGAGCCTAAAGGTGTGGGACTGAGCTCTCTGTATGTTTAGGTTTATTTTCAAAAGTTGAGTAGAACAGGGTTGGGTTTTTTTGGAAGTGTGGGGCTTTTCCTTAAGAAAAATTCCACAACTGTTTCTCCATGTGTTTGTGATTTTAAAGCAGACCAATGACAGTGTGCATCTTTTTAGGCTTGTAGCAAGGTTACTGGCAGAATTACTTTCTGACCAGGATGGCACAAGCTGTGCATAAAAACCCTGAAGCCTACCATGCACAAGGTTGTTGTGAAATAGCTGAGTATTTTTCTTTCAAGGGCAAAAGGGATATTTCTCTTTGTTAGAAGAAATAATGACTGTCAATGTACTGATGGCCCAAAGAAACAAGAAGGGGTCGTGGGTTTTTTTCATGTTGATTCCAAAGCATCTCAGTGCTTTAGTGTGCATAGGGCTTAAATGCTTTATAATCGGGACGCTATTATGTCACAGGAATTCATAAAATAATTGTTTAAATTATCAATAACACAGATTCTTGATATCAATGCAGACATTAGCCTTAGAGTGGAATTTCAATATATTCAGACTGAAAGATGGAGACCGTGGTTGAACATTCAGCCTATCCGTGTTTATAGCATCTTAATTAGCTGTGATTGTGAATGCTCAGTGCTAGCGTAGAAACAGATTCCTGCTGATTAGACAAGGTGATTTCTTTCTGCTTGCTGATTTATATATTTGTCAATGTTTTTTGAAGAGGCAGAATAGTATAGATGAAGATAACACAGTAACACACAATAAGGCAGAGGAGAGGGACATACTTTTTTATACCAGTGTTTCCAATGGGAAATTCATATACTTGTGCCAGAGAGCCTAATCCTCCCCAGTATACACTATATTACAGCTCCACTGATATGTGGTGGAACCACACTCATTTACACCACAAGAGAAGTGAGGCTGAGATGTTTTGCACTAGTCCTTTTACTGTACAGAATAAATGGACAAGCAGCTAACTGTGTTAAGCCATTCACAGTATCACAGTATCATAAGGTTGGAAAAGACCTTTGAGATCATCAAGTCCAACTTATGACCCAAAACCTACACCTACATTCATTGTCTCCTTCCTACATACTCAGGTTTTATAAGGTAAGGAAAAATGGTTTCTGCTCTGTTCTTGTGTGTGTGACAGCCAAAAATAACGACAAACCTCTGATTAGTGTCTGAGCTTCAACATCACCAGGGTAGATAAAATATATCTGTGTTTCATTACCATGCCAGTGAGGAAACAGTGAAACATGGAATATTTCATTATTTTGTTCCACTTGTGAATTGCACTTTCTTGTTTAATACGGTGTGCACACAGGGTTATGTCAGTATGTATGAAAGCTGTAATAATAATATCTCTTTAAAAGTAGGTGGGTGTAAAACATTCCCATTCTTTAAATGAGGCAGCAGACCTGATTGAAAAAGCCATACACTGAAGTCTGCTTCGTTCCCTGGCATAAACAGAGCGTTGAGTGTACCAAGGCTAATCCTGTAACAAAGCTGTTCAGGGCTTACTTGCTGACCTGTGCGTTTGGTGGGCTGCAGGGGTCTGTGGCTGCCCATTGAACCCCAAAGCAGCGCTTCCTCATGATGAGAAGCAAGGAGATGTGTTCAGATTTTGGGCACTAAAGACGAGGTAGCCGCACTGGTGTCAGGTCTTGTGCAGCTGTGTCAGGATTACACAGCAGCAAGGAGACTGCCACAGAGGTCCGCAGCGTACTGCAACCTCAGCACGCTGATGAGTAGGTACAACTCCAGGGACCTGAGCTCTCCTCCTTTCCCCTGTCTTGGGTATAAGGTGTGTGTGTGACCCGGGGCCATATAGTGCTCAACAGCCATAATCTACCTTCCACTGACGATACAGTGTGACCAGCATATGCATCAGGGAAAGCTGTAGTTCAGATTGTTTTTTCCATCTAGCATAAATGTGTCCCATGTGCAACACAACCTGAGCTGAAAATGGGAGAGAGCAACTCCTGGGACACTTGTTTTATGTTTTATACAAATATGGAAATAATCTCTCAGGTATGGATTATTTCCTTAAATCGCTTTCAGCAGCAACTGGAAAAGGTTGTTTCACTTGTGCAAAAAAAGCCAGGAAAAGAGATGCTTTGTGTGCTTCTGGTTATTTTCAGGGTTATGCAAATACAGCTTTCTTCTACTTAAAGCGACTCCTCTGCAAACTATTCTGAAGAACCGTTCTGTGGGGTAGTATTGGTTTCCTGGAGAAGCTGTCAGCTTTCTATGGTAGGTGCTTTATTCTCTTACCGTTATCTTTTGGATCCTTGATAACTGGCTTTGAGGGTGGCTCAATATTACAGAAGTGTTTGGCTGGAAAGGAACCTAGAATGTCGCCTACTCCATCCTCTTGTACTAAAGCAGGACCAGGACTTGCTTATTCCGAAGCTTGCGAACTGCTGTGAGAAATGGTTTGCTCTGCTTACGTGGCAAATCCTGCCAAGATTCAGAGGGTCTTCGTTATGCAAACTGCTTCGTTTCAGGTGTTCGTTTTGCTTTAATTGCAATGCTGTCAACACAGTTGGATTCCACGTAAGCAAGCTGTTGCGTTGAGCCATTTGGTTGTCGAATGTGGGTATTTGCAATGTCATCAATAAATACTGGTGCATAAATATGTTTTAATAGCAGAAGAAATTGAAGTTTCTTCTTTTTAGGCAGGTTTTTCTTGTTTTCTTTCTGTGCTGCTCTGACCTGGCCTCCTTACACTGATCATAGAATCATAGAATGGTTTGGGCTGGAAGGGACCTTAAAGGTAATCCAGTTCCAGCCCCTCTAGATCAACACCTTCCACTGGATCAGGTTGCTAAAAGCCTCATCCAGACTGAACACCTCCAGGGATGGGACACCCACATTTTCTCTGGGCAGCCTGTGCCAGTGCCTCAACCATACTCATGGTAAAAAATATCTTTCTAATATCTAGTATAAAATCTCCCCTCTTTCAGCTTAGAAGAGTTACCCCTTGTCCCATCACTGCACTCCCTGATAAAGAGCCCCTCCCCAGCTTTCCTGGAGCCCCTTTAAGTACTGAGAGGCTGCTCGAAGGTCTTCCCAGAGCCTTCTCTTCTCCAGGCTGAAAAACCTCAACTCCCTCAGCCTGTCCTCGTACGGGAGGTGCTCCAGCCCTTGGATGATATTTGTGGCCTCCTCTGGACTTGCTCCAACTGATCCATGTCATTCCTGTGCTGGGGACTCCAGACCTGAACACAAGGCTCCAGGTGAGGTCTTGTAAAAGCGGAGCGGAGGGGTAGAATCCCCTCCCTTGGTCTGCTGGTCAAACTCTTTTTGATGCAACCCAGAACATGGTTTGGCTTTCTTGGCTGCAAGAGGACTTTGCCAGCTCATGTTGAGCTTCTCATCCACCAGCAACCCCAAGTCCTTCACTTCAGGGCTACTCTCAATTGATTCTTGGTCCAGCCTGTATTTGTGCTTGGGGTTGCTCTGACCCAGGTTCAGGACCTTGCGCTTGGCCTTGTTGAACTTCATGCGGTTCACACAGGTCCACCTCTCCGGCCTGCCAAGGTCCCTTAGGATGGCATCCCTTCCCTTCAACCTGTCAACTGCGCCACGCAGCTTGGTGTTGGCAAACCTGACGAGGGTGCCTTCAATCCCGCTGTCCATGTCTCCAATAAAGATGTTAAACAACACCAGTCCCTATACCGACCCCTGAGGAATGCCACTCATCACTGGTCTCCACTTGGACATTGAGCCATTGACCACAGCTCTTCAAGTGTGACCATCCAGCCAACATCCATGTCCACTGAGTGGTGCATCTGTCAAATCTCTATCTCTCCAATTTAGAGACAAGAATGTCGTGCAGGACAGTGTCAAATGCTTTGCCTGAGTCCAGGTAGATGATGTCAGTTACTCTTCCCTTATCCACCAATGCCGTGGCCCCATTGTAGAGTGCCACCAAATTTGTCAGGCACAATTTGCCCTTAGTGAAGCCATTTTGGCTGTCACCAATCACCCTATTTTCCATATGCCTCAGCAGAGTTTCCAGGGAAATCTGCTCCGTGATCTTGCCAGGCACAGAAGTGAGGTTGACCAACCTGTAGCTCTATGAGTCTTCCATATTTCCTTTTAAAAATATGGGATTTATGTTTCCTGTCTTCCCCTCAGTAGGAACTTCACTGGACTGCCATGACCTCTCAAATATGATGGACAGTAGCACAGCAACTTCAACTGCCAGTTCCCTCAGGACCCACTGATGTATTTCATCATGTCCCATGGACTTGTCCACCTTCAGGTTCCTTAGATGGTCTCACACTTGATCTCTTCCTGTGGGCAGTTCTTTGACCTCGCAGTCCCTGTCTGCCTTCTGTGACTTTGGTGTTTGACTTGAGCCATTGTCGGTGAAGACTGAGGCAAACCCACATTGAGTACCTCAGCCTTCTCCCATTTCTTTCCAGAGAGGACCCACATTCTCCCTAGTGTTCCTTTTATCACCAGTGCACCTATAAAAGCTTATCTTGTTGCCCTTGACATCCCTGGCCCTGTGCTGTGCCACTTTCTGTAGTTCATCACTTCTGCACACAAAATATTGACTCGCGCAGTGGGGCTGTGGGGTAGAGCTGACCTACAACACAGAAAATGTCTTTCTGCATTGGATATTTCATGGTTTCCCACTGAGGTGTCACAAAACATAAAAGAATAAATGAAGAAATCTTTTTTTTTTCCATTCTTCATTTTCTGAGATTTTTGTTTGCTTAGGAAATGCTGCCTCTCTTCCTTTCAGCATATGTTCCCTTGGCAAGAAGTACAACTATCAGGTGTTTAAAATTAAAGTTGTTAAAATCAAATTTGCAAAGGCAGGAGGGTTTGCCCTGGTGTCCTGGATGTGCTCCAACTTTGGTAATTTCATCTCGCCGGACTAAATCCTTCTTGCAGTTGCATGGCACTCTTCCTGTACCAGTGAAACCCGCTATGCAGAGCTGCTGCGGCGTGTGACATGTTAAACATCTGCCGTGCTTTTACCCAGAAGCAGCCATGCTTCGATAGGAGATGAAGTGATTTATAATATATGGCATGCACACACACAGATTTTTTTTATTGCAATGACTTCTACTGAACTGGAGGAGTTAGGAACAGCACTTCTGTGAAAACAAAATCAGCTCAGGAACTAAACATGGATTTAAAGGTCTGATTCTCTAGGTCCCCCTTTCAGATGATCTTTTCCAAACTCATCCCTTTCTCTTATAAGGAGGTCCTGAGGAGTGGCAGGTTCACGTGATCAGCGGTGTTTGTAGGATGGTAACCTTCACTCTGCCTGTTAAACCCCTCTGTAAAGGCAAAGAGCATTCCAAAGCGCTGAGCAGCTTCAGCGGTTGGGGGGGTAAAACCAACACGTACGCACCTGCTAAGTAAATATTTTCCCCAGCTTGGTATAAACGTGACATTTATTCCTGTGCAATAACGTCAGCAAGAGGCCAAAGACAGTAGTTTTTTTCCCCCTGCAGTGCTGATGGCCCAAGGTAAACTGGCAGTTGGAAAGGAGTGCCCTGGACAAGTGTTTGCAGTACTGGCTGGGGACCTCTAGTCGTCCCTGAAACTTCAGGAGGGGATCCACATACCGATTAACAATATTGTCAAACACAAAAATTCTCATTCTCACAGCATAGCAGCAAGGAGGCAGAAGGGAGAAAGCACACAGAGATCAGCCAGGTGGTTTGCTGCTGTAAATGAAACCATTGTGGCAGCTGTAGTGTAACTGGTCTGCTGACTCATTTTCCTAAAAATTTAGGTGGTCCTTGGCATGAAGAAAGTGGAGAAACACTCTCCTAATCCCATTGGAAAAGGGAAGCTGGTGGGATTAGGGTGATGCATAGTGTTTGCTTCTGGTTTTGAAGAACCAAGCCATTTTACACTTTAAAACTGTAACATTATACTGAGTAGAAAGACTTTCTTATTAATATTTTTAATTCCCTGTCTCAGCTATACCCTTGGAGCTGGACCTGTGTCCCTAAGTGTGTGATGAATGAAATCTCTTTAAAACTGTGATAGGAAAACTCCCATTCCAATTGTTTCGGATCGTCTGCACCCTGTGTTTGGTTATGTGGGGTAATAGAGACCATTTGTCTCCCTCCTTTCCAATACACACTTAGTTTCATTGACACAGTGCACACACCCTCCAAAACGTGTATTAAGAAAATGTGTGTACCCAGGAACAGCCAACCTTTGTGACCTTAGAAGCCACATTTCACATTCTTTGTATGGCCAAGAACCACAAGATGTACATTTTGGTGTGTCAAGGAAAGCAGTGCCGCTCAGAGCAGGGCAGCGGCAAGGGCAGTGACGTATCTCCCCCTGCCTCTATGGCAGGCACCACCTCTGAAGGTTTCTCAGCTAAAAAAATGGCAAGAAGGTGATTGAGAACTGTAAATCAGTGGAGATAAATAAGCTTTATGGCACAGGTATATTAAGCTACAGCTCCCCCCTCTATGAATGCACCTTTTGCTAGGATATTGCAGTAGTAGGTTTTAAAGGCAGCCAAGAAGCACAGCACATTTCTTCACTCAGATTAAAAGCATTGTTTAAATTCTTGTGGCTAGACAATTTGTCTTGTCCTTTAAAAAAAAAAAAAAAGGAGCCATACTAAACAGCAAAGCAGAACAAAAAAAGGCAGGGATGTAGGATTGAGAGACTGGAGAATTTTTAGCTTGCCTGCTGCAAATCAAGATCAGTCCTTTTACCTTTCCGTAATCTTTCTCCTTTTGTTATTTTTCGTTTATCATGTTCTAAGATTCTCTCAGATGTTGGAATTAGATAACGTCTCTGGAAAACGGTGCCATGGTCTGGGTAAACTTAGCCATGCATAAAGTATTTTATGTTATGACATCGTTCATCCAGCAAGACTCCAGGGAAAAAATAAAAATGAAACCATATATTTATTATTTAATAAATAAGAAATTTTTATTCACTTTATTTTTTATTATGTATTTGTATCCCTGTATTTATCTATAAATTTTTAGAGATATGTCTGTATTTGCATCTTATATGCAAGGACCTTTCTGCCCAATACAAAGCAGTCCTGCTCCAGGGGTGAACTGGAGCGGCAGATGGGTAACCCATAGCAATCACATTGTCTTTTCTATACCAAGGAAACAACAAAAAGCTCTCCTTGAGAGAGGTGCCTTGCAAAGGATGCATCACAAGCTGTCTGGGGACTGCCAAGGACCAGAAGGGAGTCCAGCACAGAACGCAATTTGGGAAATGCCAGAGGTAATGGGGTGGATTTTCTGGTGGCCAGAGGCATTTGTTTGCATCCCATCTCAAAACACATCACGCCAGGCTCACCAGAGGTGACCACAGAGAATACCTGTGGTGGTTTAGGGCCATGCTGTGATTTCCTTGTGTTACTGCACACTACCTGTCAGGGAAAGGACTGGCTAAAAAGCACAGGCTGAAGGAGTAACAGAATGGAGATGTTCACATCTAAATTGTCTGACCTGGAGAACAACAGGGTTGTTCCCCAGCAGCAAAAAAAGCCTGGTGATGTTAACTTGAACAACACATCTCCCATGACTGTTGTACTCCATGAAGTGGAGCAGGGATGGGTAAAATTCAATAGACAGCACATGTTCATGAGCAAAAGAATACCTGAATAAAAAAGGAAGAAGCCACTTGGCGCATCAGTCTCACCAGTGGAGTCTTTGCCATGAATCCCTGAACTCCACGTGTTCACCCAGCTGTGCACTTGCCATGGCGTCAAAAAGAAGAATACAGCGTGATTCTCCTGATAGCAAATTATTTACTATCTCCATGTCAGTCTGTAACTATTTTGCCGTAATTTGACACGGGAAGTAACCACAGTTTGGATTGCTGAACTATTAACCTCCTTTCACCCGCAGCCTGTTTTATGAAGGAGATAAATGCTAACGACTCAGTAGTGTAAGTGTATACGCAAACTTCGGCATCTTACAGGTCAGAATAAGCAGATACATCCATGCAGCCAAAAAACTCATTTAATAACATCAGTTGCATAAAAGGCAAATCTTACTCATGCCATTTTTCAGTCCCCACCAGGGTGTTCCAGCAGCATGACCAGTGCTCAGAGGGCTGTAGGATCCAGCAGCGACTGTGCAGTTCCAGATGCCACAATTTGCTTCTGTTCACTTCCAGCTTTTTTTTTAAAGAACAATCTTTTTTTAGAGAACAATAATGAGATCGTCTGGTAGTTTCGAGAAGGTGAGTGTCTGTTCGGTGTCTGAAAGAGAGGAAATGACAAAGCACCCAAGTTGTTGTTCTCACAGAGTGAACCTCACAGTGTAATCGTTCGTTTTTCTCTAAAAACCCCTCAAACTCAGGGGTTTATGCTAAGTGCGAGTGAGCAGACTGCTCTGCCTTGCGTATTTGTACATGAATCCAGCCCAGTGAAGAAAAAAAAAAAGAGACTATTGAAGGCATTGAGAAAAAAAAAATCAGTGCGTGGAAAGGGGCTTAATACATTCACAGTGTTATTTAGCTCTAACAAAGAGCAGCAACCCCAGATGACCTTCTGGCTCCTGTCTCCACCCAAGTTCCTGGCCTGTGTTCAACGTCCTGGCAAAAGTTGCAGACATCCGCAACACAATGCCAAGTAGCTGTTTTGTCTGTAGATATGTAACAGAGATTAGCCGAGTGCTGGGGAGCTGCTACACATAAACCAGCACCTCCAAGCCGCGAGCTGGCATCCAGTTCCCGCACAACGCTTTTTCCCGGCAGTGGCAAGCACCTCCACAGGGCTGGGTAAGAGAGGAAAATTCTCGACTTCGGCTAAGGGGGAGTTGTATGCTCCCCTCCCAAGCCTCCTCCCAGGCAGCTCTTTCATGTCAATGATTGACTTGATGAGACAGTGGCTCCGTCATCCGCATGAAGGATGGATTGAGCGCAGGGCCCATTACATCATACTTTTCTGATGTGCTCAGCCATGGATCACTGATTCGCCTCCGATCGCAAGCTAGCAAAGCTGACACTTGAATAGGAAAGAGAATGTAACCCTGTGCTCATGGCTTGTTAACACCTCCTCTGTGTGATCACTTTTAAGGACACGTCTGAACTGTGCCCAAGTGGAAACGGCTTTTGTTTTTCCGCAGTAGGCTTTAAAAGAAAAATTTCATTTTGACTTTAAATAGGGGGGGTTTCTTCCCTTTTTTCACTGGAGACAGGAAACTGTTCTTTCACGCATTCAGAAATACAAATTATGATTGGCAGAACATTAGAGTGCAGAAAAAGAGCCTTTGAAAGAGATCCTGGAGGAGCAATCAAGGCAGATTAAAGGTTAGGTCCTGCATCTAGCCAGTCAATCTCTTTGAGTCACACACGCTCAGTTCTCAGGATTTTGTTTGTATTTTTATCACAGAACTGGCTAGACCTGCAACTTCAGTAAAATGCAAAGTGGGAAGTTGGGCTCTCCTCCTTCTCCTTCTCCTTCTTCTCCTTTTCCTTCTCCTTCTCCATGTATGAGGTATAAAGAAAACACCACCTCTTGAATGCTTTGCTTCAGCATGTGTTTATTATTATCATTTTATCCTTTTGTCAAGACCACTGTGACTGGAGAATGACTGCAAAGGAAGCTTCTCTAAAACAACACATTAATTCTGTATAAAGTAATATGTCCATTTAAATTCTATTTTATATAATCCATAATAATTACATAGTACATTATTAAATATTCATTGTGCTCCTATGTTGGATGAATTTAGTAGTGGGCTGTCATGAGAAATGAAGCAAGAGATCGTGAGGTCTCAGTTAAGCGCAGAGATTCAGTGAACACTTTAGGACCAGACTGTCTGCCATAAGGCTTTGTTCCTAGCCTAGCCAAGTCACAAAACTTGTCCCTCAGGACTGTCATTGAGAAGGAGCAGAGCCAGAAGACAGTAGCACTTTGAAGAATTTAATTTTTTTCCCCTCTCAGAAAGGGACTCCACTGCTGATGGCTGGATATAATCATGGCATGAGAGGGGGGACTCTCAGAAATGCTTGGCAGAAACCTTACTGTTATCCTTCATGCTTTGTTCATATGACTAAATAAGCAATATCTTAAAGAAGAGGATAAAAAAATAAATGAAATATTTTTGATGTTGGCCACTGGTTTGTAAATGGAAGAATGACTTTCTGGGCTCTTCAGCCTAGAGGTGTAAGTAAACAGAGAATCCTAGTTTGAGGTCTGAATTAAGAACAGGAGAAGGGACGATGATACATGAGGGGGGTGTTCGGAGAGAGCAGTAAGCGGGCAGAGCTGCTCTCCTGCCCCCAGGCTCCTTTTCCTCCACCACTGGAACAGGTTGAGATGGATCTGGCAGCAGAGCTTGTGTGGGAGGGTGCTATGCATATACGTTCCCTCTGGGAATAGTTAACCAAAGTCAACATTGCTGAATCCTTCGATGTGAAACTGTCAAGGAAAACACAAGCACTACAGAAAGTGATGCCGGTAACTCGGTATGTGGGAAGCGGTCTCCGAGTCAGAGATGAACCAAACCCTTTACATAGTAGCTCTCTTCACTTTGGCTGCCTGCAAGCAGCTTCCAGCCTCCCCCAAACAGCTCAGCAAAGACAGAAAATCGAGATTCTAACAAGCATGTGCCCTTGCACTTATTGCAGAAACAGGCATTTGACACTCTGCACCATCGGTACACAGTAGTTCTGCCTGCTCAGCCCTCCCGTGGAGGACTTGTTTGGGGTAGGACCCAGCACATCCATTGCTTTGTACGCAGGCACGGCCGCTGCACTTTTGCCTAAGAGATAGCAGCATGTTAGTTTGGGGGGAAGTGATCTGTATCCAGTTCATAGAACACTCCCGAATCCTTTAAGAAGGAAGATCACCGTAAATGATTTCTATCCCACAACTGTAACTCTTCTCCTCGTTTTTTCTCCAGTCCTTTTAGAGTTGAAAACTCTTTTTCCTTTCCTCTTCTGAACAGGAATTGCCTGGGGTTTTTTTCAACCAATAATGAAAATAACAAATGCATACTGGACACTTGAAGAGAGCTGTACTTGAGAGCACTGATATGTTGTGAAGATGAGAGGGTGAGAGAAGAGACCTTTGGCTCTGATGAAACCCAGATGTCCCTTTCTGGATGTGTCCAGCAAAGTTACTGTGTCAAGTCTTTGTTTAAATTGGGTCCCACTACACAAGGGTATTTATTAGCATAGCAAAACTGCAATGGCCAAGGGAAGGAAAAGATGACTTGCCTAATGTAAATGATTTGTGCAGCATAACCTGGTGGTACATTGGACTCTATCATAGTATTGAATATCTCTCCTCATGCTGAGAGAGAGAGTCTTGACAACAGGCGCCAGTAGGTCTGTGGAGCCATTGGTAGACAGCCAGGGCATACTATTTAATGGAAGGACATAATGAAATATGCCTTTATTTTTTTTACTTTGTAATATTATTATGCAGCTGAAATAAATCACAAATTGTTTCTAGTGGGATTCGGTCACAAACCACAAAAGTAGTAAGCTGTGGGGCTTGCTTCTCAGTCTCCCTGGAAGCAACCTCCTGTACCCTCTGCAGGGAGCAAAACCTTTTCATGAGGGTCAGCCCATGACCTTTTGCTCTTTCAATATTTGTTAAATACATTAATAAACAAGTACAACTTTTTGAACTCTCAGGACCGAGTTCTAGGCTCCTGCATCCCAATTCTGCAGCTGAACATGGGCTGCAGAGCTCCCAGACTAAACTGAGCGGCTCACTACAGCTCCTACATCACCACCTCACTGGCTCAGGGCGAATATGTGCCAAAGGGGGAACAGAGGTCTGCTGAAGGCCAAAGGTGTTTCAGTTATCTTGTATGGTTCCTACACAACTCAGATCCCCTCCAAACCCAAGAAGATGCAAAGATGCCGCATCTATGTAGTCAGCTGCAGCGCGGTGTTAGTGAACTGGAGATGGAATTCAGCTCAACATGCAGCAGAGAAGTTAAAAAGGAGGTGTAAACATCTGTGATTAGACCTTCACCAAACTGACTGATTGTCCTCACTCCTCACTTCTGTGCATCAGCAAGAATGCAGCACATTTTTTGGTTTTACGTAGGATGGACACCCAAAGCTTTTCTGCACAATCACTAATTTTCTTACCTATCATGCAAGTAAGAACTGTGAGGTCCAAAATCTTCTGTGGAAATATGGCAATTTCATCTTAGCACAGTTTGTTTTTACGCTGCTCTGCCCCCTTTGAAAGCACTGCTAGGTGTACAAGCTCTCCCTTTAACATTTCTTTTCTTTTCTTTTTTGTAAATGTACAAACTTAGATTATGTCAGGGGGACAAAGAAAGACAGACCAGGATTTAAATACTGTTACTGAAATACCAATATTATTTGTGTATAACATCCATTAGTTCCTTCTTGTCTTTAAAATGGCTTCTTTTTTTTTTTTTTGTCTGGTAAATGTGAACAGGAGGCTTAACGTTAATCACCTTTGGGATTTTGTAACCGTTTATATTATTCACATAAATGATCTGTTTTGCAAAACTCCTTTTTTCACTGTTTAGATAGAAATTATTCAAAACTTGAGTTTTAGCTAAGCTGAAGTCAAAATGAAATAGATAAGGGGGACCTCAAAACATATTGGTTTAAGTCCAGTTAAAATAGAAGTGTCATCTACTGGGATACTGAATTGTGTGCAGATCAGAGAGGCAAGTGATGGTGCTTTAAGGTCAAGAAGAAATGTTAACAGCATGATGTTGAATTTGAGATCATTCAATTCAGCCGTTGCATAAGTTCAACAAAATCCTCATGGCCTGCTCTTTTCTGCAGTATGTTTGTATCAGTCAAGCTTTTTCTTACTGTGGCAAGGACCAAAAGGTGTACCCAGAAATAGGCCTTTTCATCTGATACACAAATGTCATAAGGGAAACAAATTCCAAAATTTCAGCCCATGCTTTGACATTCCTGTGAAAAGCACTTCTGTTTGTGACCATAACCGAGCCGGAAGGAGAGCTCTGCTATTTCATAATCAAAGGCTGGTTAACAGCTTGGTTTCTATGCAAGTAACATCCCAATGACTTCTATGAGTTTCTCTGTCAGCAACACAAAGGTCAGGTTCCCCGTGTGGATATGAGCAGCAGCAACAGCCACAGATCTGCTCGGCAGAATTTCTTTCTAGATGAAAGGGGGTTGCAGAAGAGACAACTCCGAGTAAAAGGTGAAAGGGCAACAGTAAATCCAGGCCCATCTTCTGGCTGGTTCTGTTACAGGTCTCGGGTATCTGAGTGTGCTTCGGAGTACTTCTCTAAGATGAGGACTCCTTTGTACAGGTACAGCAGGAGGGAGCTGTGAAGGGGAGGGAGGAGAGCTGAGGTACAGGCACAGTCCCTGCTGCAGCTCACAAGCATCAAAACCAGGAGAGAGCCTCCAAAAGTACGAATCCATAGGCAGAATTATTCAGCATGGTCTGCCAGTGTTAGTTTCACAATTAGGCCTTGGCATCGTTCTAGGGAGGAGAAAGGTTCCTTATATATGTGAGATCATCCTTCAGCTCCCGTTTATAAACTGGAGGAACGCCTCCTTACCGCATCTTCCTTACATCCCTCTGCTATACACGCACACAAACTTCTTATTTGCATTGGAATGGGGGTTACAGAGGGAGTGTGTTCACAATCCTAGAGGGACCTGTGCTCCCAGGCCTGCCTCTTCAGAGCACTAATCTCCCCCCTCCCTCCTTTGTTGTGTTTGCCAGTGGAAAAAATTAGCAAACCCTATTTACAAATATTTTTGCCTCTTGGCCCTCTGCCTAATGCTGTGCTATTAAGGCTGTCGTTGTTCCACTAAACAATTGCCAAATGTTTTTGCATGCATGCATTGGCTTGCTTTTGAGTTCAGATATGCATATTCCACCAGTTACCAGCCTTTGCTTAATTCAAGGTGAATGCTCTAGACTTCAAGGTTGGCAGAAAACTTCCCCCTTTTTAGCCCACTAAAATATTCTATCTGAGCAACAATGGTAAAATTTCTCCACTAAGATATTTTTCTGCAAACGATATTTCTGTCCCAGCTTCTCCTTTCATGACAGAAAATGCTCTGCTCACGCTGAAGCTGCTCGGCCCCACAGCCTTACTCTGACATCAGATGAGGTCAAAGAGGCTGCAGCCAGTGAGACCTCAGGGGGATTTGGGTACCCAATTCCAAAAGCTGTCTAGCTCCTGGAGAAACATTTTCTCAGCTGGAGCCTGATCCTGGAAAAGAGTAATCTCCATTTCTGCATGCCCACAGATGGCTGAGCAGCTTAGCTTCTAAGCTGAGTTACAATCAAGGAACAAAACATTTCTTCTCCTCTTTCCCCTGGGGCTCTTGACCTCATAACCTTTCTCAGAGCATTTTTTCAGGGTTCTCCTCCCTGCAAATGGCTGTAGTGGCCAACACTTTCTGTTAAAGTACATAACGAAGTATTGGTCCATGTGCACCTTCCTGCCTTCTTCCTTTATCTTTACACACCTGTTGGTTAGAGCACTGGCTTGGAAAGGTGGGTTCCCACTTTCCCTTCTCTCCATCTGCAGGGATTCATTCTCCTGGGATGCTCTTAAGGAATATCTGCCATCCAGCTGGGGACCAGATGTCCAGTTAGCCTTGCTCCTCACCACTCCTGCTGAACCCAGGCCAGATTTGCTCAAATGACTGTATTACACATGCCCCGTTTAAAGGATCTCTGCCATAATGAATTATTTCTTTCTGCCTTTTTATAGCTAGTGGAGAAGTCTCTTGGGTCTTCTCTGTGCCTGTACAGGCCATTTTGATGAGGTTAATGCTGCATGGTTCAACATACGCCATAAACATACACAGCCTGTGGATGGCCTCACCCTTCCATTGTACATCAGCTGCATACACAGACAAAATATGGATTATATGCCCAAATCGTAGCTACGCTATCAAAAACCAAGAAGATTCACAGATGATCTTTCATTGTTTTAATTTCTGTGAAGGAACATTCAGTGTTTCTGTGTACAGCGTGTAGTCCCAAATGTAAGAGTGATACAGTTTGCTAGTGTTTCAATAGCAGCTGAAACATCCGGTGATAAATGGATGTTGAAGAGCAGTCAAAGAAAGCAAGTTTCATCTCTATAATTGCAAATGGTAGCATGGGAAATGTGATTCTGAAACGACAAAAGGAAGATTTATGTCTCCAATGAAAACAGCTCCAACAACAAATACAGCCTAACTTCCCAGACAAGATAAAACACACAAGAATTATCTCCAGAAATTACTCAGTGAAAAATCCTGAACAACAAACACAGTTGAGAAAACTGTTCGGACAGTTTGTAAATAGGAAAAAAAGGACATAACAGATTTATTAATTGTGATGATTTATGTATCTAGCTTTACTGGCAATGCAAGACAATAAATTAAGGCATAGCCAAGATTTCTTCCACGCTATTTGGTCAGTGAATTTTCATCCAGGCTTGAGGCACTGCTGGTTTTAGGGCAGCCCTGCCAAACTCAACGGTGTTTCTAGGATCATGAAGTGCCAACGCAAAAGATCCAGATGGTCTTCGGGAAGAGCATTCCAACACTTTATTTCTTCTCTCTGCAGTTGCAAACCAATGGTATAGGGTGTAGGAAATATGACTGCAGACACACAAAAAATCACTTAGCCTATAAAACACTTGTCACCAAATGCAGCTTTAAAAAGGCAAAGAGAAATGAAAATGGTACAAATGGCCATGAGTGAAGTATTAAATTAGCCAGTTCTGGACTCCTTTTTCAACATTCTGGACTCCTTTTTCAACATTATTGCAATGCAGCTTCTGAAACAGAAAGATCGTATTGATTAATGCAAGCAGAAAATTGGTTCTTTGACCAAAAAAAAAAAAAAACACACACACAAAAAAAAAAACAAACAAAAAAACCCCCAAAAACCAAGCAGAGAGAGGAGCTGTGTGGGAAAGATTCTTTTCAGTAATCTTTTTTTTTTTCCCCTAGACTAGAGAAGTATAAAAATAAACTAGAGGTTGGCAAATTTTGATCAAAACATTTCAATAGCCAAAGTGCAAAAATTCTGGCTTTAGTTCACTCTAGAAATGCCAGTATCCTCTGAAAAATGTCAATAATATGGGAAAAAGTTAATTTTGTTTTCGTTTTCCATAGCAAAGCCTCATCTTCAGTGCAACTCTCATTTCAGCCTCTACTGGCCACAAGCTACACGGGCAAACCTTCTCTCCCTCAGGCAACTCCTCTCCACTAAAACGTTCTTGGGGAAGGTAAAACAAGACAAAAGCATGGGAAGACGAACAGTAAAGGATTTCCAGTGAGGGGTAGGACAGAAGGGGATGCTGGACGAAGAAGGAGGAGGAAAGGGCCCAGCAAAATGCTGGGGAGAGAGTAGGAAGGGTGAAAGAAAGAACAATGTTATCTTTTTCTCCTCCCTCCCATTACAATAAACTTAATTTTTTTTCTTCATATGTTCCAGGAAACCCAAAAGATTTATGGTTAAGTGATAAAGACAAAGACTGGGAAGGTGTTGGTCTCTTCTCTCAGGTGACCGGTGACAGAACAAGAGGACACGGTCTCAAGCTTCACCAGGGGAGGTTTAGGCTTGACATTAGGAAGAAGTTCTTCACTGAGAGGGTGATTGGCCATTGGAATGCGCTGCCTGGGGAGGTGGTGGAGTCACCGTCCCTGGAGGTGTTTAAGGAGAGTTCAGATGAGGCTCTTAGTGCCATGGTGTAGTTGACAAGTAGGAGTAGGTGTAGGTGTTGGGTCATAGGTTGGACTCGATGATCTCAAAGGTCTTTTCCAACCTTATGATACTGTGGTACTGTGATAAAATGTGTTGTCCAATGTCACAGCCTGTTTCGTCTCCTGAATCTGGTGCACACCTCTATTCACACTCCTTTAGATTTAACTGTCCTTTATTGATCTCCTGCTGTGCATTAGCTTCCTAAGCAGCCTGTTGATAATGAGATGGCAACAAAAATTTTAAGTGAAACTGATTTAGGATTGCAGCATTTGAGAAAATTGCAAACTATTAGGAAGTATCTGTTGAAAATGCTGCAAAACCCATTGTTCTGGGGACCTCTGGCAAGCAAGACAGAGGACAGCCTCAGTTCTGAGAACAGATCTGCCCAGAGTTTTCATGACACAGAGACAGAAACTGGCATCACACACTGTCTTTGGCATGCCAAAGTTCAAAATACATCTAGTATTTTGAAAATGTCTACCCATACGGAGAGAAGAGCTGTTTGGGAACAGGGAGTTCAGGAGCTGGGAAATATTTGCAGGAAAAAAGTAACTTTCTGTACTACTTTTCTTTCAGGATGCAATGGGTAAGCAGCAAGCCTGTATTAAAGAAATTGAAGAAGAAATTTTTCAGAGACCCAAAATGGATTCATGGACTGTTTTGTTTGCACGCTATTAATTCTTCCCTTGAAAATAATGTCAAATTGAGGTGGAGGCCTGTGTATAGCATTGATTAGTTCTTCTTTAATATGCCATGCAATTTATCCTTCAGGGTATCCTTATCACAGAATCACCCAACCATGCCGGGTTACCGAAGGGCTACGGATGAAACTAACTCAAGACCTGTTCCTAGCCCACCACATTCTTTGTAAAGCTCCCTTAGCCCTGCTTGGGCAGACGGGAAGCAGCGTGACACTGCTGCTGCAGAAAACCCTCGCAGAGCTGCCAGCAGAGCTTGTTGGCTGTCAAAGACCTGGTTCTGTTGCTACTGGTCAAGTGGCTGCGACAGGACAGTCTGGCGTGCTCCAGGCAATGAGTATGTACCAATTTTTTGGCATGCCAGGAGGTTATAAAACCTTGTCACTACTTGGCTACCCAGCTGATCTGGGTGCATCCCCACAGGCTCTGGTGGCTTGTGGGACGTGTGGGTGAGACATTTGTCTTTGCCTTGGTCCCTTGAGCGCATGAGCAATGTCCCTGGTACTCTGAGCTCCCCTGGAAAGGGTACACAGGCTTCTCTGAAAAGCTTGGCGACCAGCAGCAGTGAGCTGTGGTCACTCATGCTAAACTGAGCTGAGTAACCTGCCAGGGGTGCTGGTGCCCAAACCTGCGGAGAGGGGAAGAAATGAGACAGAAGGCTCTGCTGAGAACACTGTCACCCGGACAGCTGGGGTGATCCTTTATGCCAGGCATAGCCCCACATAGTGAGTTCTTCTTGTTGTCTTTGAACTGTCCTTCATCAGTCAGAGACCTGAGTATTTCAGTATAGAACTTAAGGAGTCTGGAGGTGGTTCGATCTGGACTACGGCACTTCTGATTAAGTGGTATCACACTGCAAACCATAAAAAACTAAATCATCCATTTAGCCACAGAAAGAATCATAGGAAATGCTTTTTAATGCTTTACAAAGAACTGTTATTTCATTGCATTTCTGCCCTATTTTTTTCATGAATATTGTAGACAAACATACATTTCCCAAAAAGATTTCAATCGGTTTTTACAAAAAGTGAATTTACCACTGTTGACTGTGGTTACTCTTGGTGGAAATCTCAGGGTTGCACTCATGTAACTGTGGAACAGAAATTACTTTCTGACTATCTAAATGCTTGTAGGCAAGCTACAAATAAATGATTATTCACAGAAATTATGGGCAGTATTATTTCAAACAACAAACACATTCAAGAACACCCAGGCAGGCTCACAGATAGTTTGCAAACACAAAAAAAGGCCAAACACTTCTATTCAGTAACTTGCTGTAGATTATTCACGCAGCTTTAATAAAAGTCCCCTGTCTCCATGAGCCTGCAGTCCAAAACTGGGGTGGTGGTGAAAGCTCCTGCTCTATCGTTATGAAAACCCATAGTTGAAGCTTTTTCTGCCCATTCATTTCTACAAAACAAAAGCAAAGGATAGGATTTTCTTCACAGGGGTTGGTTTAGAGTTGCTTCATTTCTGTGGTATGCAGATATTTTCACTGTGGTTTTGCAGGGTGACCAGGAACACCTGTTAACTTTCAAAGAAAAGCAGAAAACCCCTGCAAAGCCTTTTTTTTCCCATCTAATAACTATCAGTTTTTTACATTATGACAGAAAACACGTTTTGCAACTAACATTGTTTGGAAGTGGTAGAAACATCGTAATTGCTGTTGATTAGTGGCTGGTTGCACAGTGTATGATAAACAGCCTCCCAACGGCTATGTTTTATGCAGCCACCAGGCTCTTGGCCAACCCCCCTCAATGGCTCACAGCTTACCACCACCACTCCTCAGGGGTGGCATCCACCTCCCAGCTGTTTCCCCTTCCGTTGCTGATGCCGTGAAATACTTTCACACAGTACTGGGGCCCCAGCTGAGATGCCCACCAGAAATCTCCTTCAAGCAAAAGCATTAAGCCCTCTCCCCCAAGATGAGGAGCTGAAAAAGAGCCCTGACAGCCCTTATAGGTGCCGAGTGGAGCCTCTCTTGCTGCAAGCAGCTGAGGATATTCATTTCTCTGGTTCAAGCCTATCCTCTTCACCCTCAGTAGTCTGTGTGGCTAAAGAAACAGATTTGGACTGATGGTGTGTACTGCTATTCACCTTGAAATGCTCCTCTTTCTCCTGGAATTGTTGGTTGCATCTTCAAACTTTGCTTGAACAAGGATGTGGTTTGATCTCCTTCAGCTCAGGGGTCCTCAACTGTCATTTATGTGTCAGTTTTGGAGCTGTACTTCTCAATTTGGGAGCTGAATGACCAAACTACCACAGCCCTTCCAAACTCATATCACTTGATGTGCTCTTTACATTAAAGCAGCAGAAGTTGGCTTGTGCACCAGCTCTGGTTAAAACCTGGCCCACTCAGAAATGCTGAGCACCGTCTGTGACAGGCATTGCCTGTAGAGGCCTTCTTTTGCTCGAAGGATTTGCTGGTGTGTCTTAATCGAATGCTGCACAGGTCTGTAGTTGTTTGCTACAAGAATGAACTACGATGCGTATGCACCATGTTCTTGAACAGGTGTCTCTGTGCTGCCACCCAGCACGCTCACAGTGTCCTGGGGGTCTGCCCATCAGTGCAAACATTTGAGGGGATATGTAAGTCATCGGATGTCAAGTCAAGGGTACACATTTGTCCAAGTCAGTCATGCAGAGTTTTAATTTACTTTTTGGACTCACACGGGTGAAATTCAAAGGCGTCCCTACGGAACACATAGCTGGATTGGTAGAAGATCAGGAGAAGTGCAGGTGTGTGAAAGGCTGACAGAGATGTGCCTTGTCTTAGCTAGTTCCTCTTCTGAAGGAGCACAGGACCTGAAAGGCACTCTGGAAAAATGCTGTTCGTTTCTGTTTATCTAAACCACCCCTCTGTATTGCTTCTGCTTCTCATAAAGCCCAACTCAGTGTGCCAACTTTACATGTTATGTGGGAGAAATCCATGGTAGTTGTCCATATTCAGGAAGGAATACTATGAAGTCAGCTTTGTTCAGGGGATGAGCTGCCTGTCAACCTAGGTGAGAGTGTCCATCCACATTCTAGCCCATAGGTTTGGCCAGTTCAAGTTCAAAGAGCTGCCATAGTCAGGTAAGGAGATCTGATGTGCCTGTGGGGAAAATCAAATTGGATTCCTCTAGAGAAAATCAGGCAGGGCCTTCAAGGTCCCTCTTCCTTCCCATTTCCATTTTAGAGTACGTACAGTCCTCTCAGAATAGGATTTGCCTGTAACTTGTTCTGGTCAAGGGTGAATCTCTGCAAGGAGATCGGTCCACCAAAGCAGTCGCACTTGCATGGATGCTGCTGCTAAAGGATGGAAACTCTGTGCTATTTGATTAGTACGAGACAGGGTATCTCAAGCTGTTCCTTGGGTTTATTACTTTGTTTCTGCAAGAGGGAGAGGTGACAGAGACTGGGAAGTGACCCATGTGCTCCAGCAGATCAGACAGCACCATTAGAAAGTACAAGTTCTTGTTCTCCAACGACTCTTTGTAAATGATGGAGCAGGACATGTTAAAAATATGTTAACTTGCTGAGATTCCTCTCAAATCTCAGCTAGCCTATTGCCAGCTGGCATGTTTTAATGAGAATGAAATTGCATGCCAGATTGTGCTTAAAATCATAGGCAGGACAATACGTTTTCTAACAGGGTTTGTTTTCTTCATTCTAACCTGCCAGAACAGGAAAATTTTAGCTCAAGTTGCAAGGTTACTGCATGAACACTCAGTTTGGGACCCTGTAGGGGACAGGACCCTCTTTCATGGCAAAAAAGAAAGAAAAAGAGGTAAGAAGTGAGGAAAACAGAAAGGGAGCATGCAGGAGCATCATGCCTTGAGCTGGGGCTTCATGTCCTGCCCACCGCTGACACAGCTTTTTAATAACTGCTTCATCTCAATTCAGTCCTGGACACATATATGAAAAAAACCCAAACCTCAAAGTCTACCTGAAAGTATTTCAGACCTTGAAGTTCTGGAATGAAGAAGCAGGAAAGGTTTTTCACAACATATGTCACAGAAAAAGTGGTTCTTTGCAGCTTTTGTCTTAAAGCTATCTTTTCTTTAACGGTTGCTCTCCTGAACAATGAGCAGCCACAAAGGCACCAGTGCTATCCATCTTCTCCTCTGCCTCGTGGCCTGGCACATGAACAGCTTTTGTTGAACCAAGGCTCAGCACAAGGGCTGCTAAAACACAAAACTCTTTGGAAAACAGGAAGATTCCAAAATAAAATCCTAATTGTTGTTTAAAAAAGCCCTGTTAACTTGAGCAGCAAGTTGTTTTCACACAATGACTGTCACAAAAATGAAGGCCTTGCAGACAAAAGTTAAGAAATGTTAGGTTTTGACCAAAAATATTTTATGAAGAAAGCAGGCATTTTCCAAAAATACTCATTTAGCCAAAAGCTTGAACTTTCAATCAAAAAATTAACAGTGAAATAGTCAGACATAGAAAACTCATGTTACACTCCAAGTATTCTCCTTGTGTGTTAAGAGAGCTTGAGATACAGTAAAATGATCCATAAGATCAGCAGCAGGGAGGCTGTTTGGAAGCTGCCTTGTAACAGAAACATCTCCCTCTCCAGCCAGCACGCACCACCTCCTCGGTGGTGAAGCCAGTGCCGGACAGCAGGGTGTTAGGACAGTTTCAAAGTACTGTAACTACACCGAACAGCAAACATGTTTGGACACACAGACAGACTCTACATGGAGCTATTCTCCTTCTCTGCTTCCTTTTGCCAGAAGAATGACAGCTATCCCAAGGATGTGGTGGGAGAGATGAGTTTTGGAGCGTAATGTCACAGGGGCAGGCTCCAAGTGCTTCATAAACTGCATAAAATATTCCTACGCACACACAGGGGAAGGGTGTGATGTTACTCAGCCATGCCTAGGCTGAGAGCAAGCCCAGCATCCCGAATGACAACGGAAAAGGAAAGCAATCTTTGCTTTCTAAATTGCATTGTCCGCTTCCTTCCTCAGCTCCAGGACCGAACCCAAGGCTCCTCCCTTTGCTGAGCTCCTGACACAACTGATGTCTTCTGGATCCAACATACAGAGATGGTTTCCAACATCTTCCCACCTCCAGCACCTCCATCTCACCCTCTAGACGAGGTGGCAGGCTGTGGAGGAGACGAAGGAGGCAAAGGAGGATCTCTTGGCCTGCTCCACCACTGGGGAAGAAAGAGCTGATGGCGCACAACAGGACAGCACCAACTTCAGGAGAAAATTTTCCTCAGGTAAGTGTGTGTGTGAATTATTGTGTGAACTAGCTCACCTCTCCAAACTCCTTAATAAAAAGGTTACTGCTGCAGATTCACCGAAGCAGATGTTGAGCTTCTGTATCAGATGCAGAACAAAACAAGTATCGTCCTAGCAGAAAGCTGAAACATGGTATGAACTGGCAGTTTTCTTTTGGACCATCTTTGCAGTTTTTCCGTGTTACCCCAGGAATATATTAAATAAAAACACCTGTTGTATACGCAGAGACCTTTTTTCCTCACTGCTACATTACTCCTCACGTGGCTGCACATCTTATTCCCGACAGTACTTTCATGGTCTCAGAGCCGCATATTTCTACGTATCCTCCTTTTGCATTCCCCTCACATCATGGCTTTTCAAAGTGCAGTCTTCCTTCCTCAGTAAAAAATGTCAGCCTTCCACCCCCAAAATACATTCTTATCTTCCCACAACCCATGAAAAAACTTGCAGTTACACTATTCCTTCCCTATTCCCTCCTTTAGCCATGTCCATGTCTTCTGAATTCCATTTCTACCAAGTAATCTAAGTAATCTGTGTAAGAAAAATCTCATCTCTAGGGTTGCCAGGAAATCCACTCACGGCATTAAGACCCGTATTAGATCCTTTCTCTCCTTAAGTCGAGCATTTGGTGCCCACGAGTTAAGTGGATTGATCTTATGCCTTCTGTGAGGTACAGTACCATCCGGTAAAGCTCCAAAGTGCTGATGCCTGTAAAAGCATCGCAGCAGGACCCCAGAGTTTCCATAACCTCTACTTATCCCTCATGCTCAGAAATGTCAAGATACATGTCCAGAATAGGCTGCAATATTTTATTATTTTATAGAGGCTATTTGAGCAGATAACGGATTCCTGATATTTTTTGGCAGTCTTCCTGATGCCTCTGCTCCTCAGCTCCAGACCTTCAGTACTCAGTGCTGTAGCAGCAGTCTGTTTGTGAGCTGCACAGGCTTCCCTCTAAAATCCATCAACCACTCCATAACAGAGAGGCAGACTGGGAGCAGCCTCTTTGCCCATTCCCTGTTCCACAGCCAGGCTGAGCAAGTCCCCTCTGTCCCTAACCCTCCCTTACTTTGTTTCCAAAACATACACTCTCTTGTTTAAAAAGCCAGCTCTGGAAATTTACTAGTAAATAGTAATGTTCTGCCTATATGTTTTGCCACCACAGTAACAAGACAGCAATATATCACAGTCCCTGGGTTATTTATGCTGCCAGCAGGGCTGCAAAATATCCCTATCTGTATCTTTTAAAAAAGGGAGCCGAGCCACTATAGGATTAAAGGCTATAGTTAGACCACCTACTGTGGCATCTCTAAGAGACTTCCATTTCTCTGATGCCTAATTCGAAAGACTAAAGGAGTGTTTAGACCTCCTGTTCCCAGGGCTGCCAGACCTTGGCTCACTGGAAGTCATTACAAGGAAGCAGAGCTGTATTCAGTTCCCTTCTCCGAATAACTAGCTTGAATATTTTGTCACAACTCCGCACAGCATCTCACCATATTAAAAAACCTCTCCTGCCTGGAGCAGAGAACCTTTCACTGCTCCTTTTAGCCCAGAGCCCAGGGTTCATCTCCCAGCAGACACAGCTGTACGTGATTCCCCATGGGCAACACGGAGAGCACTGGCAGGGCCAGACACAAAATCCCATCTACCTCTAACCCGATTTGTCACTGCCACCAACGTTTCATTAACTCACTGCTACGGCAACTGAGTTTTGCACAGCTGAATCACAGCAACCCCACTGTTGCATGCAGCCACCAGCAGCGCAGAGCAGAGCAGCTAGGCAAGGCAACTTTCTTATACCTGCGTTCATTCAATTACTCAGTCTAGATCTCAAAAGATAGTTGCCATGGATTTTACAGCTCCTTTATAAAAAGCAGCATTGTTCCCTAACTATACTTATCAGCTGTCTTTACAAGCTGACAAAGTTATCATTTTTGCAGGTCAATCCAAATAGAGTAAGAACACAGAAGGTGGACAAACGTCCCCATCCGAGGGCATAATATCTCCATTCCTACTGTGTTTTAATTATTTGAGTGGGGTGTGAAACCAGCAACTTGTGCCTTAGCCCTGGGATACCAGTGGGTGATTATTATCAGCTTCATTTTACAGACAGGCAAACCAAGGGCCCTAAGAGGAGCCCATCTGCTCAAGATGACACTGTACTAGCAAAGTCAGGATGAGGTGGCTTTGTCTAAAACTTGCCTGTAGTGCTACAAAAGTCGGGAGCTCAGTATGTTTTAATCGGTCGCAAAACTCCCTCCTGCAGCTTTCCATGGGGCACAGCCAATGCCAGCGAGGTTCCGCCGACTCATTGAGGGAAAACTCCCCAAACCTCCCTTCTCTCTGTCACATTGCCCTTCATCCTCCACTCATTTGTCTGCCACCTTCTTTCCTCTGGATTTGACGGGGGCTTTCTCTGAGCAGGATGCCTAGGGGGCAGGCTGGTGGCCCTAGGAGCATTGGCTGGAGCCCACTGACACCTGCTGACTGAACCAAGGAGTGCAAGGGGCTGGAGAAGGGGTGGAGCAGGCAAAGCCAGGCTGCCCGGGAACGCTCGGGTGTCTCCATACTGGGAGATATGCAAAACCTGACTGGATACGACCCTGGGCAGCGTGCTCGAGGTGGCCCTGCTTGAGCAGGGGGCTGGAACAGCTGACCTCCACAGGCCCCTTCCAACCTCAGCCATTTGTGACTGTGAGAAGAAAGGAGGGAAGGGTGGCAATGAAGGAGAGGAAGGACACAGCTTCTGGCTGCCAAGGAACCAAGTAGAGCCAAACACTGTCAATGAAACACTTCCCACCTCTCATCTCATGAGCACCGCACATCTTCAGCCTCACAGGGTCCAAATTAAAACAGTTATGAAAGGCTGACGTGTTCATGTATACCCATGGCCTTTCTCTCCTGTAACCTCAGAGCCTCCACGCCTGCTCTCCGCCTCCTGAAGTCCCCTGTAGGTGCCTTTGATACAGTTCTTTCCCTTTCACACCGCCGTTCCACCACTGGTTACTTACCCTGCAAGCTCTCAGGCACTGAAGGCCAAAGACATCTTCCAGAGGCCCCTGGCAGTCAGTGCATAAGTAGGACTAATTCAGCATCCCAAGAGAGGAAAAATGCTGTTATACTTTCTACATGACGGCAGACACAAATTGTTTAAGTAGCATCGTGTTAAAAGACCATGCCTTTAGGGTAACACCAGGGAGCGCTTCTCTCCTTGATTCCCAACATTTTGGTAGCCCAACTCTTTGGTATCTTGGGACCAACCTATGTCCTGTCAGAAGCACCAAACACAAAACATTTTCAGTCCCTTCCAATAAGATTACTCTTTGTTCCTGTCTACAGAGACTCATACGGCTCGTTATCTGAAAAACTCTACCATGCAGGGTAAGCGGAAAGATAGGATTTAACCTTAAACAAGCAGAACACTCATTCAGGTGTAAGCGCTACTGTCCAGAGGCAACTTCCATGAACCCCTTTCATCCCAAGAGACAGCTGTGCACCAGTATGAACCGTGGCCAGGCATACTCTTGCTAGCAAGTCAGTGCCTGCACATGAGAGGGTGTATGAAAAGCCTGACCCGGGCGTTTAGACCACGCTAGGGGAAAGGGGAAAAAAGTATAAATGGCAATCTATGTTTTAATCCTTTCTAGGTCAAATTTGCAGTTTAAACACTTGAAAGATTGAAGTTTGCAGAGTTGTATCTGTGATCTTCTACAGCAACAAATACAGTCATCTCATTTCACGAAAGAGCCTGTTAAAGAGACTTCCTCTCCTCTTCCCTGAAGTGTTCACATGAGAAATGACACACAGGAGAAAGTACAGGAAAAAAGGTCAGACAGTATTAACAACAACAGGGGAGACATCCATCTCAATTTTCCTTTCCTGAGAATTTTAAAATTCCCATACCTTTGTTGCTACAGAGCACAAGGTAGCAGAAGCCAGCACAGCACCAGCAATTGCAGCGAAACTTTGGTTCATTTGTAAACCAAGGCTAGGGGTGCTGGTATGGGCAGAGGTTTTCCTCAATGGTGATGGTTTGCAAGAATAGAAATAGCATTGTCATCATGAAACACACACTGAATTTAACCAGAATATGTAGCCCCTGGAGGAAGAGATAGCATGAGACTTGCTGAAGTGAGGCAAATAATTAATTTCACAGCCTCAGCACAAGGTTGCCAGCAGATTTATCCACTGTTCTCAAAGCCAGCACAGCAGCCATGTGGCTAATGTGCCATTTTTATTTCAAAGGTGGTAACTGTAAACCAGCCTTAACTATAACCCTAACTGTATATAATGCATTTTAATCTGCTACAAGTATGGTCCCTCAGCACCAACACACTTCCATGCTCAGCCATTTCTCAGTATAAGTAATACCTCACTTGGGCTTCATTATTCCTCCTATGAACTTCACATCTGATAAGCATTAAAATCCAGTCAAAAAGTAGAAAATCTGCTCCTGCCAGAACAGTCTTGCCCTCTGTAGTGATTCCTTGTGACTCTTGGCTCCCCTTCCCAACAGCAAAGGGGGAGGGGAAGGAACAAGAGATGCCAGATTTTACCCTCAGATGTGCGTAACCTCAGATGTTGATGTTAGCAGGATTCGCATGTGAATACAGAAGTCAGTCTGGTATCTTTCTGTTCACTATTCAAGGTGTTTGTTCACCTGCTTCTCAGCTACAATAAGCTCAGTTGTGATTTTTTCATCTTACTTTTGGGAACGCAAGTAAAGCTGAACTACAACGAAACAGGCAGGCACACAACAGAGTAAATGAGAGCAGAGTCTGGGCCTCTTGTACGAAAACAACCATAAACCTCTCTAAAAAATTGAGGTGTGGTGCAGAAAGCCAGCCCCAGAAACGCTACTAGGAAAGAGTTGGTCAGAGCTGTTGGATTTCATTCTGTCTTGATTGAACTTCTCCTGAAATTTGTCATTTGCTGCATTTTTTTCATGTAATCGTAAGGCCAGCTTCTGCTCTCCAATACAACTGAGTCAGTCCAAATTACCTTTCTGATCTCAGGGGTGGTTGATTACTCCAGACTTAAACTTAGTACAGGATTTAGCCCTGTTTAAGCCCTGTTTAACACATCACCGTCTTCCCAGCTTGGTAGCTGTCACCCAGCATAACATATTTGTTTAATCTTCAACTGCTCAGCAGTCCTCTACTAAAACTACAATTCTCAGCATTCCTCTACTAAAAATCATCCCTAACTAAGGTCTCGTTATAGCAGTGTGGGCATCTCTGGCCCTTGGTGCGCAGCAGGCGCAGGTCATCAGCAGTGGCCTGGAGGTTTTTAGTACAGGGAATGGGTGTATTTGTGTGAAACAAGGGAGATAAAACAGCAAGGCTACCAGTTTCTACATCCAGTCACTCAGAAGTCCTAAATAGACACTGTGGATAAAAAACAGGATTTAGGAAAGCCTGGTTGTGTACACACTGCCATTGCCTAGATGTGTTGGCACAGATGACTATCAGACTGCTGCCGTTATATTGCCAGTCTTGAGCTCACCAGCTACTCAAGGCAAGAAGGCAACTTCCTCCAAAGGGCACTGGTGAACAGCTCAGTTAAGCTGTTATCATTCTTCGATTTACTAGGCGGAACTCCAATTTAGGAGTCAGAATGGAAAGTGGTGAATAACCCCACTGTAGAAATCCTGCTGCCTGGTAGCTCTCCCTTCTACCTCCAGAGCAGAAAAAGCAGCCGGAGGCTGATGGATTCCTGCAGCTTCCTCCTGGCCCGCAGGAGGGCAGCGTTGATTTTCTTTCCGAAGGGCCGTGTATGTGAGCTCAGACAAATTCCTCCTTCAGGGAGGGAGAATGCTTGAACAATAATCACGCGAAACTGATGAGGTTTTTTTTTGTCTTGGTGAAAGTGTGAAAAGTTAGGACGGAGTAAGAAAACGGGACGTCCTTAGCAGATTTCTGGTGCACTGAGGTAGCATTGCTTTCCTGGTTTATAAACCACTCCAGTCAAATTCACCATGATGTAACCTTCTCAGAGAGAAGACTGGGACAATGAACAGGTCCCTTTGAATATCACTGTCTCCAAAGAACACTGACTGTAGACAGGAAATAACAGCAACCACCTACTGCCATCGTTTTCCCTGTCCCTTTGGAGTACGTATCTCTTTTAAGCAATTCTATGCGCAGTTAAATGTCGCCTACCGTGACAGCAAAAATTTGTTGGAGAGATAGGAGAAGTGGAAGTCCCTCTTATATGCGTTCTTTCCCATCCTTCCCCAAGGCAAGCTAAGAGCTGCCAGGACCCTGCCAGAGCCATTCTGAAGAGCCACATGCTTCTGGGTTCTTCCAGCTCCTAGAAGGCTTCAAAAAGAGGCTCAAGGAGTAAAATCTGAACTGCCCACAGTTCATGGGCACTGAGCTGATGCTGCAGAAAGGAATTTACAACCTGATACAAGTACCACCCCTCCAAATTCACCTCGTGTGCTCCATGAGCAGAGGGGGTCACTGTGGCTATTGCCACTTCCCAAAGCCTCGTTGCCCCTCAGCTTGGCACAGTCAGAGATGGTGTCTCTGCAGTTACCCCCAGCTTCCTGCGCCAGCAGGGCCAGCAAGGTCCCCGTTCTCCCTTTGACACTGGGATTTGACATAGAGCTACTGCTTTGCCCAGGAAAGACAAAGGGCCTAAGTCCACAGCACCACTGCTGACACTTCAAAGGACGCCGTTCACGCTCTTGCCAGTGAGACAGGATTCAGGCTGAGGTCTGGAGTGCTTCACAAATAACCTCAGAATTTATTGCACAGTTCAGAGGAAAGTAATTACCATATCTGTTCAAACAAGAAAATCTGGTGTCCCTAGTAAGTGATAGATGATGGCTATTTTTATACTAGAAATACATAATAACCTCGTGCTTATTTTTAAAAGCAAATTCAGAGGTGAGGGGAAACAACAGCAAATACGCAGCAAAACCTGGTGTCTGCTCTCAGGGCTTGTCCGTCGTTCTTTTGTTTGAAATCAGTTCCCCTTCCCCCCTCCTGTTTTTTTCACAATGGTAAAGCTAAGCCAGAAAAGGAGCTGGCTTTCCAACGACACATTATGCTCCGGCCACAAGGCTTCCTATGTCGTATTTTCCCAGAAATACATTTTGCAACCGAAGTAATATTCGATCCTCTAACTCATTGTTGTGCAGATGTCAAAAGTGACTTGAGTTTCCAAACTTTGTGCACAACTTTCTGACACAGAATTTACTTGTTTTGCTAGTCAAGATTTATGACAGTATGGTGTTCATAAGTACTTCATTAAAAACTGATGGATAGGTGTGATATGCCTATCAGCAGCATTTATCGTGGGTGCTGTGAGAACATCAGTCAAGGGTGATTTATCACTTGTTTCAAGAGACCCTTTGTCCTTCTCGGCTATGTAAAAATTGAGGCATCAGTTATTAACCCTGTTATTTTTTTTATACAAATAATTTTAAGATAAAGTCTGACCTTGCTTCCTTTGTGTAACTCAAGCACACAATTTCAGAGTAGGAAACTGTTTCCTACTGAAGTCAGTGGAAGTATCTTTATTGATTGGGTAATTACACTATACAGAACTCATAAGTCCTCACCAGATTTCCTGAGCAAACTCTATCATATATGGGCAAGTGTCTACAGGTTTAAAATGCAGCATGAGGAAGGAAGTACATAAAATGAGAAGGTCCTTGGGGCCTCATGTGAGTTCAAGTTGTGTAGGGAAGCCTCTGGCCCTCTTTCACTAGAGCAGAGACAAGCCACTGACTATAACGATGCAAGGATTTTACAGAAAATATCTGAACGTAGCCAATTTATTAAATGTGAACATGTAAAAATGCTTATGAGAGTGTTTATGCAATTAGTCTTTTAAGTTTTGATTTTCTTCCTGAGAAAACTCAAGAAGTCCACATTAGTGATTATTCAAAAAAGTAACACGACTTGTTTCTTTATTTGCCTAGGCCAAGTGGGGAGGATGGTTTATATGTTGAGCTCTACTGACAGCGAGCACTTTACTTCCTTTGCTTCATTTTCCCCAAACATAAAATAGAGCTCATCAGATTTTGGAAATATTTATTTAGGCATTTCTCTCTTGATCATAACAAGGTCTATGTTGGAAGAAAACCTACCATCCCATTTCCAGGAGACACCTCAACACTGAAGAGATTAATCACCTTCACTGTCTGCCTGTAAGGCTTGATTTCCAAAATGCCTGGTTCATTTTTGGCTCACTGGGTAAAATTCTATGTAAAAGTCATGGTTGGGTGAAAGATGCTGAGGATTAAGGGCTACTGTTTGGCAGGACACAGCCAGCTCATTACTTTTGTGGCTACAGTGGGTCTGTGCGTTGTAAGAGAGATCTGTAGCAAGGGTATTTCTTTAAATATCTGTCCTCCTCAGGCGCCTGCCCATGGCACTGAACTGGGCAGACCCCTGTGCTGCACGCATTTAAGGGCTGGAAACAACCCTAATTTGACTAAGGGGGTGTACAGCCACGGCACGTAACACAGCAGCTAAAGACCACGTCCTCCTCAACCTCCGCATCCCTGCAAAATTAGGGCTGCTCTCAGAAGTATCCGGTCTTACAGCCAGGGTGAACAGCCAGTTCGGATTTCTGCAGCACAGCAGAGCGATGCTGATATAAAGCTGGGTGGACACTGTGGGAAACCTATTCATAAGCAATGGGGATAGTTTTTCTAAGGAGAGCCTTGGAAGCCTGCCGTGATGCAGTCTTCTTACCTGAAAGCATGCAGATCAACAGAATTCATAGATTTGGGGGTTGGGGGGGTTGTTCTTATTTGGTTTGATTTAAGGGAAGCTCACACCACCGGTTCTGGTCTACACAAGACCCCTAAACTAAACTGTGGTTCTCTGACTCTCTGTATCTACAACAGATCATTTCTGTTACTTCTCTCCCACTAACTTGAAGAAAAAAATGCTGCTCTGCAATAGGGAAGTAAAAGCTCTTTTGTGCTTTGCTAAGTAGGAAGTAGGTACTCAAAAAACCTAAAAAAGATCTCTCATTTAGTCTAGGGGGAGGGAAAAACATTTTCAAATTCAGGAGTGCGCATCAGATTAAAATAATAAATTTTAACTCCAGTTTCCTTTGCATTGGCTTATGCACACTTCCCGTACTTGCCATACTGCCCTTTACAGTCCTGCCCCACTGTTCAGGATTCCCTTACTGCCATTAAAAGAAATCATTTTGTTCTGCTCCTGCTGAACTGAGTTTGACATCAGCACGTGATGGGAAACTGTCTCTGAGTAAGAGGCACGGCATCAGTGTCTCCAGGGAATGAACTCCTCTTTAAGGCAGGTACAGACCCTACCGCTGCTTCTGCATCAGCCCTCCCCCCATTTCTAATACATGCATTGATTTAAGAATGTAGGAAATGTGGCAGTCACAGGCACAGAAATCTGACTAATCCTAGCTGCACTCTGTGCGTGCAGGCCACATGAAATGTAGCTATTAGAATACTATATACAGTATATTAATTTCAAGGTGCTGCCTTGCCTGCAATGTCTGGGGAGGAGACAAAGTAAACTAGTTCATACTAAGCTTTGATTAAAGAGAAACCTAGACATTCACACACTTTTCTGAACTCAAATAAGAGTGAGTCATATTTCCTCCAGATAACTTACTGTTTCCCACACCTTGCAGAGATAAGTTGTGCCCAGAACTAGCTATGCCAGAATTTCACTTTCTCTTCATGGGTCTAGGCTTAGACCTTACAGGGGTCTGAGCGCAGCTATGGATTTCACTCAGCTGTGGGACATTCCTCATTACTCTCTGAACCACTGTTGGAGTTTAAACAGATGAAAACAAAACCCAGTCCTTGATGGGTTACTCTTTAAGGGCACAATTCACACCAGACGTGGAAGTCCTGGGGTGTCCTGTCTGAGGTATACCAAGTCACCAGTCCAGCCTTCAAACAAAATCAGGTTGAAATCTTAGAGAATTTGTAGTTCTTCATGCACTGGATCAAATTCTTAAATCCCTGAGCCATGTTCAGCCCTAGGGCAGCCAGAGGGGGGTATGTTTAACTGGTAACAGGTTGGGGTTTGCCATGTGGCTTTGTGGCTTCAGTGAAGTTACCCTGAATTAACTCCAAGGCTCCAGAGCAGAATTTGGCCCAGAGAGGCTGAGTGATGTATGCCACACTGCATGTCTGAGGCATCAACTGAGACAGCAATTTAAGATTGACATTTTTCTTGTGCAATCTCAGCTACCTTCAGCCCCCACATATCTAGTGATTCTTTTGTACCAAGCTCCAGAACTTGGTCCCAATGCATGAAATGGGAAGACTGAGCATGGATCAGAGCACATAAACCACATTCTGCTTTACTCCTGCGTGGCCCTACAAACACAGACACCACATGCATTGCTTGGACTACCCCAGGCATAATGGTCCCACTCTACAGAAGGTACAACATGCCGTGTGTTTTGATTTGCACCTATTATGTCATAGATCTTCGTATGATTCATTTTTCTGCCCCACTCCACCACCAGGAAACTTTCTAGTACTGATTTCACAGACTGTCTCTCGATCCCCAGTCAGCTGGAGGACCTGACATCCCTGTCTGGGTTTGACACTGCATTCATTGTGTTGGCTGTGGCTCTGGCAAACATTGTCACCTGATTTGGGGTAACTTGGGTCACTCAGGACAAACTTGAGAAAACACCTAAGTGTTGACAGAGAAACGGGTTTTCAAATAATAAGAAAAAGTGATGTCTCAGGCTCTCTGGGAATGCAGAATGAGGTTCACATCCTCATCCCTCTTCCAGTTTATCAATACTGAAATGATGTACCTGGATTTTATAAAGGCTTGATTAATTAAAAATCCACTGGAGTAGATAATGCAACCTAAGCTCACAAGAAACTAATATCACTACCTACTTCAAACCTTAATCCTTATGCCTTTGTGGCAAGAAAGTGAGCTACTTAAACAACCGTCAGACTTTTGTGCTTTCTTCCAAAACACGGTGCATTTACCACTACCAAAGGCTGTGTCCCTAAACTAGAGGAATGATGGTGTGAGTCAGTCTAGTAGTTTCCATGACTCTGTGCAGCCCTTCATCAACACAGGTGTCAGGTAACCTTCCTTCACCCTCCCTGCTGTAAGCGAAAACCAGTTTGAAAGAATGTAAAAAATAAGATTATCTATCTTTCTCTGACACTGAGAATCACAGGGAATAAAATAGTAAAAAAGGAAACATGAGTAAAGTTTGAAATACAGAGTGTGAAATAACTGGAAATTAAGCTGGTGTAAGGTCAAGCTGCCATTACCATTGCCGTTCTCCAACTGGGTAAGGATATATTGTAGATGTATTTGGAAAATCACACTCCCACCCCACGCTTTGTAAAATTATTGGCTCAGTTATAAAGATACCTTTCATTGAATTTCAGTACAATACTTTCTCCAAGAGCTCTCCTAACATCCAAGTGTTCTGAGCTCAGGTGATTTTCTGAAAGTGATGTGGCTTATTTGTTTAGGGTGCTTTAGATCTATTTAGCACTTTTCCTAGTGTTTGTTCAGTATCCCCACAAATTCACATGCAATTCTGCACCCATAACATCCTGTGACAAAGGAGCCCCATAGAGCTACACCCACACTGCAAGGAAACAACTCCTTCTGCATGTTTTGAAACAGATTCCTTCACATGATCCCCTTTCCTTGGAAGATGAATGGACAGTCCATATTCACATTCTCCATGTTATTCACTCTATCAAATTTCCCCATGCCTTACTCATTTCTAATTAGGCAAAAGTCCTAGTCTATTCAAACTGTTCCCTATTTCTGATTTGATTCTTGGGATACTTGCTCCAGCGCATGCGACATATCTTAAAAATAGAACATAGAGGAAATGAAAGCATAGTGCAGTAATTGCTCTGAAAGAAACTGTCTTTATTTCTGTATTCTTCCTTGAAAATAGCTTTCAATAAACAATTGCGTTTTTCCTCCAGTGACCTAAAGACATGTAATAAAAATTTATAAAAATAGAGTTGAATTTCTCCCCTGAAAAATGAGGGAAAACAAAGAAAAATATCCAGCCTTTAAGTCAGGATTTGTTGGTTCAGCTTGCCTGTGAATCTGATGAGAAATCCTGAAAAAGCAGAAATCCATGCATCAAACAGTTTCCTTGGTTAGTTCACAGGCACAAAGTTTTTCAGGGCCAAAGAGATGCGCTCCTTCCTTAAACTTACAGTGGAATATAAATTACAGAGACATTTTATTTCTGTGGGACAAATGTTTGTGAGGGACCGCTCCCTGAGATTTGGGCTGAGATTTGGGGAGGGTTGTTACTACTCTGTCTTTCTTAATAAAGTGTATGTGACACAGAATTTGA
This sequence comes from Neomorphus geoffroyi, assembly GCA_033558235.1. Lineage (NCBI taxonomy): Eukaryota > Metazoa > Chordata > Aves > Cuculiformes > Neomorphidae > Neomorphus > Neomorphus geoffroyi. The sequence continues at coordinate 13,912,311 of JAUMJM010000038.1, forward strand.
GGAAATGCTGTCAGTGTCATTGCCCAAAAAGCAAAAATGCTAAACGGAGAGACCAGACAGACTGATTTCTCTTTTTTATTTTTCCCTAACGAGTTTCAGTGTCTACATAGGAATTGAAAAAAAAGAAAGAGGACATAAATTCCCTTAGGAAGCTAATTAAATATTCTCTCCAACCCCTTCTCCTTATTCATTAGCTCCGTTTCTTTCAATTGGCAGGGTCCCATGGCGACCATCGTGGAAGAAAAGCATCCTCTCCCGCAGCCGCACCTCGCCATGGCAACCGGGACGTCAGCGCCAGCAGCCAAAGCCCGCAGGGGGCCGAGGGGCACTCTGCCCCCGGGAATGCCCCTCCCCGGCCCCGAGGCCTTGCGGAGAGCCGGGAGGGGACACGGGGGGAGCTCCGAGGGGGGGCGCGTCCCAGCGCCCGCCCCGTCCGCACCGCCCCGCGGGGCCTGGGGGCCGCGGGCGCTGTCCGTGGTGCTGACGGGCCCCGACGGGGCGGGCCGGGCCGGGGGGGACACATCCCGCAGGGAGAGGCCAGAAGGGGAGGGCGGCCGGGGCGGTGGGGTCCTGGGGAGGGACAGCCACATGATCCGCATCCCACATGACACAGAAAGAAACCGGCGGCAGCAGCCTACCCTGCGTAACGTCATTTCTTTTCTTCTGTCAAAGAAGAGGGGCAGAATACCCCGTTGCTGCCCCCTCAACCATTGCAAAGTGACAGATGTGAACGTACTCTGCGGGCTCTGGTATGGCTGGCACCTTCCCAGGGGTGCCTTCGCTTGGGATTACAGAGAAAGGATGAGATCGATGCCTGTGGGATCGTGCTGTGGAGCAGGTATGTGCATGGATAGGTGCTGCGCTGAACATTGCCGTGGCTACAGGGGTAGTTCTCTTTGCAGAGACAAGCAACACGATCTTTTCAAGCAAATTATCTCCCGTGTATTTATGTATGTGCATTTAAAATCCTTGGATTGTAGCAAGGAGGGCTCATTCCTCAGGAGCCAATGCTTTGTTGGGCTTGACTTTTAAGCTGATTCTGCTGAAAGCAGAGAGGTGTGTGGAATTACTGCAGAAAAGATATCTCTATTTTCTGCACAAATGTACATTCTGTCTACTTGAATACATTATTTTAAATTACACCATTTATTTGTCTTAAAACAATGCCCTGACATGACCGGTTCAATGAAATTAAAAAATTACTTTCACCAAGATGGACCAGACCAATCTGCCCAACAAGGTGTTTTTTTTTTCTTTATATACATTTAAACAGCTTCTTCCTTCCCCGTGTAATTGCACTGAAACACCTGCTTTTGTATTTTTCAGTCATTAATTTGAAATCATCCTTTCTGAAAGTGTTGTCTCCCTTTCTGGATGCAGCTACTTAGGGGAACACCACAGATGTAGTAATCTTTGCTTATCTGTAGCCAGCAAAGGCAAGAAGGCTATTCTATTTTTGCTAGTTAAGGCACAAAATCTCTAAGAATGTATAGCAATATTTTTTCTTTATCCAGCTGGTTTCCAGCATGTCAAACAGTACGTTGGCTCCACAGAGTAATGGAGAAGTAAAACTGCCTTCTGCTTTCAAAAGGCCGTTTGTGTGCATGGGCAGGATTCATAACCAATTTTCTAGAAAAGATTTTCAAATTTAGTTCTTGAAGATTTGTTGTTAAAGCCATTGTTAATCACTTCAGCAAGTGGCTTGATTTGCGGAAAAAAAATGGATGCCAACCCAGAGGCATCCTTAAAAGCTAATGTTTATTCCAATGTCTAAATATGGATTTTTGGAAGCTTGATTTATGAGTTTATTTTAAACATCCTGCTCTCAGATGAGTCAGTAAGGAGAGGTATTTCTATACCTTAGATACATTTAGGGAGCTCTGCTCCTTAGCTTGAAGTAAGAGCTTGCAGTCTTACTCCCCTGCAGTTCTGTGAAGCCGGTGTTTGCAAAGCTGTGCAGCACAATTTCCCCATCTGGGTCACACCATGTGATGTCCATCTGCATTTTCTCTTTGCAGCCTCACCAGGCACCCTCCTTCAGGTGTTTGACAATTTAGAGAGCAATTTGAATGAGACAATGAAGATTAACCCCCTAACATCCTCAAGTAGAGTCTGCTCCCTCTCACCACCACAAACACAGTTCTCCCTGCACCAAAACATGACACAGCACTTGTGTGTTTGTGATTTCTCCATTCCAGCAGCTTCCATCATTCCCCACACTTCCCTCTGATAGGCAGTCAAAACAGTCCTTGCAACTGGCACCCTGGCCAAGAAGGCAACTCCAGGTAATGGGTGATCAGCAGACCGGCATCTTGCCTCAATGGCTTCTCCTAGCCTACTTTTGTCCTCCCTGAGCCTAGGTCAGCTGAGACATCCCTTCCAACAACCATATCTACATCAGGCATTTCCAACTTAACCATGGACTTGGCATGGCCTTCAGCCCTCTCAGCTTCTGCAGAGTTAGTACAGGAAGACTATGAAATGCTCTCACCAATGACTGTATCCTCTGATGGAGATCCATGGGAACGTTCTCCTACTGCTTGTTCAGATCTCCCCTCCCTATTCCTATCAGAGAAGTCCTCTTGGAAGCACCTAGTGATCTCTGGCAACTCTATCCCTAGCACGATTATTAGCTACCAGTGCCATCCCACTCTCTGTCACTACATCTGGCACAGGTGATCTGTGTCATTTGAGAACTAGATCCTTGTTACTGAAAAAAGGCCAAGGCACTCTTACATCCCAGCACAAATGTTTGTACCAGTGCAAAAATCCTGTTACCATATTAGCTTTTTGTGTTCTGAGAAAGCAGCTTTTACAAGATTTAATATCAATAATTCATTTCTATATGACCTTTCTGTGTAGAAGCAACAAAACAACCCTCAGGTTGTCGTAGGAGGAGAATTTGTGCTCACTGCTGGTGAGATGGTGAGCTGCGCTGCCAGAGTCCTCACTGAAGCTGCTGGCACATTTTCCCTGCGGGGGTGAGGACACTCAGCAGGGAGAGGGTGAGAATTTCCAAGAGGTGGGATAAGAAATCAGCCAAGTGTGAGATTCACCACAACTTAGCTGTCAACACCCACCATGACAAACCAGCCCTGGTAAACACTGCGTTCCTCGTGTCAAGCAGAAGAGCGGGCTGTGTTGTGAGCAATGCCTGGTGTTGCCGAAAATTAATGTAAGTGTGTGGGAGAAAGCATCTATTTTTAAAGCTGTGAATCAGTAAAAGGTCCAGCCTAGCCATGTCCAAGAACAGACTCAATATCCATTAAGGAAGGCAAACAGCCTATAAAGGTAGATTCCCACCTTCTCCACAATCTTCTTGGACAACTCCACTAGGTGGAACCTATTTTGACAGCAGAGCTGGAAATTAGGTTGGTCTCTCTTCACCTTACTCCCACTTTCTCAGGCCTTCACAGTCACACAGCGTATAGGTCTGGGTTCTGCCACCTTTTTTAGATCAGTGCTAATCCAGAGTTTCACCTACTAGTCACAGCAGTAGGAGGGTAAAATAAAGCTCCGATACACATAAAACTCTGAGGGTCTTTCCTTATTGGAAGAAGAGTCACAACTACAATAGGAGACTCAAACCCACTCTGTACCTGTTTGTAAACAGTCTGTTGCACTCATTATGCTCATGAGGTAATAGGCACTCATTATGCTCATGAGGGACAGGCACGGCCTCTGCTGGGTAAAAACTGGCTGGATGGCCGGGCCCAAAAGGTTATGGTAAATGGAATTAAATCCAGTTGGAAACCGGTCATGAGCGGAGTTCCTCAGGGTTCAATGCTGGGTCCAGTGCTGTTCAACATCTTCATCAATTATCTCCATGAAGGCATTGAGTGCACCCTCAGCAAGTTTGTGGATGACACCAAGCTGGGTGTAAGTGTGGATTTGCTTGAAGGAAGGGAGGCTCTGCAGAGGGATCTGGACAGGCTGGATCCATGGGCTGAGACCAACAGGATGAGGTTCAACAAGGCCAAGGGCAGAGTCCTCCATTTGGGTCACAACAACCCCGTGCAGCGTTACAGGCTTGGGGAGGAGTGGCTGGAGAGCTGCCTGGCACAGAAGGACCTGAGGGTGTTGGTTGGCAGCGGCTGAACATGAGCCAGCAGTGTCCCAGGGGGTCAAGAGGATCAGTGGCATCTTGGCCTGCGCCAGACCCAGCGTGGCCAGCAGGAGCAGGGAGGTGATTCTGCCCCTGTGCCCAGCGCTGGTGAGGCCACACCTCGAGTGCTGGGTTCAGTTTTGGGCCCCTCACTCCAAGAAGGACATTGAGGGGCTGGAGCGCGTCCAGAGAAGGGCAACGAGGCTGGGGAGGGGCTGGAGAACAAGTCCTATGAGGAGAGACTGAGGGAATTCGGGTTGTTCAGCTTGGAGAAGAGGAGGTTGAGAGGAGACCTCATCCCTGTCTGCAACTGCCTGAAAGGAGGCTGTGAATGGGTGGGTGCTGGGCTCTTCTCACAAGCGACAGCGATGGGACGAGAGGAAATGGCCACAAGTTGTGCCAGGGGAGGTTTAGACTGGACATTAGGAAGAATTTCTTCCCTGAAAGGGTGTTTAGGGATTGGCACAGATGCCCAGGGAGGGGGTGGAGTCGCCATTCCTGGAGGGGTTTAAAAGACGGGTGGATGAGTTCCTTAGGGACAGGGTTTAGTAGGGAGACAGGCACGGTTGGACTCGGTGGTCTGAGAGGTCTCTTCCAACCTAGTGATCCTATGATTCTGTGATTCCAGAAAGGTCATCCTCTCTACAAATCTGAGGGCCTCAAACTCCACATGTGCTTTAGCATAGATTGAAGAGAGTTACACCTGTTCCCTCACTCTGCCGATGACGATGAGGTGAGGCTGTCCATCTGGGTAATAGTGAGCACAAATCTGGCTCATAATTTACCACTGCCTGTCCCTGAACCAGAGCACAATGCTGGGTATAAGCAGATACTGTAAAGGTTCCTTCCCGCTGCCAACAGAGAATAAATGTGCTCTTAGGACTTAGGCATGTAAATAAATTACTGTGTCTTACCAACTTGCCTCAGGTCAACAGAGCTACAATAACTGCATGAGTGTCAGTCTTAACCCACCATAAATACAAGAGAAAAATTCATTGAATTCAGATGCAGTGGAAAGACGTTACTGTCAGAAACCTTTAACACCACAATGAGCTTCTATTAGGAAGGCTCAGCTAATATGCAATAACTTGTGACTTATGCATGTTTTTAACCCTGACTGCTCATCAAAATCATGCCCCATCAATTTGCCCCTGGTCAGATCTCAGACCCAGTACTACAGGTTTGCAGACAGAGCTGTTACTTCACATGAGCTGAGAGATCCAGAAGCAGTAGATGGACCGTGTTTCACAGTATCATAAGGTTGGAAAAGACCTTTGAGATCATCGAGTCCAACCTATGACCCAACACCTACACCTACTCCTACTTGTCAACTACACCACGTGTTCTTGGCCTAGTTAGTTACCGCACAGTTCATCCCTTCCGAAGCTCTGTTAAAGGGATAAAGCTGAAAAAGAGTTCTTCCTTAGGCAGTCAGTAAAAAAAAAAAGAAATTGGCCTCAATCCCAGCAAGTAGGTTGTTAAAAGAATCTTGTTAAAAGAACCTTGTTAAAAGAATCAGGAAAGAACAAAAAGAGTCAACAGAGGCTGGTGGCGAAGAGACCGCCTAGTTGCTTTTGCCTTCCTCAAGCACACAGCAGAAAAGTCTTTAGATTCATGCTCATGCAGTAGCTGAGCATAATATATATTTTTTGGATGTGCTGGAAATTAAGAACATTTCCTTCCCATATTTTATTTCACCCATATTTTCTGCTGCTATGATCTCACCCTGCAATACAAGCTAGTCTCTCAGAGGCTGATATAAGATGCAGTAACGTATATCAACTTATATGATCAGTTCAGAAGCTTTTACCACATGTTGAGCTGAGACCATACCAGCACTGAAAGGTTCATCCACAAAGCAGCCTGTCCACACTTCTAGTCATGTCATGTTTAGCTACCCATGCGGCAGAACAGGAATCTCCACCAGCTGGATAGATCCAGGCAGCAGGCAGCAATGCATGAGATGTAGAAGACGTACAGATATTTTCTATCCCCATGCACTGGAATGCAGAAAGTGAGAGATTTTTCAAGCTTTGCTGAGAAGAGCTGCCCAGAGGATAGAAAAGCCTTTGTAAGAGGAATGGGACAAATAGTTGAGCATTTTTATGAGCCCTAGAACAGAGAAAATGAGCAAAATGTATTATCTGCATTCCTCCACTGGAAATGGAAGTACTAAATGGCCTCAATATGCACACACTCACCTCTGCATAGCAAGAAACAGATAGAGGTTAAAAGCCTCTGTGTTCTTCTGTTCTTACATTGAGACGATGCACACATAGGGTAGTTAATTTGAATTTAAGCAGGGATGAATGTCACCTTCTAGTAACTCACACCCAGACAAAAGCCTTCTCATTATGATTCAATTTACTCCCACTTCTAATGTTGATTAAACTCAGTTAGATGAAGCATTCCTCTTCCAGTCTGGCAGCTATTCCCAAGATATGCTTCAGAGAGAGAGGAGTCCATGGAGTGAATGACCAGCTTAATGCTTTTGAAATAATTTGCTGGGCCAAAGCTTGCCTGGTGTTTTACTGTTATGATGCAGAGAGAATAATATATTCTGAATAACTCTGCTAGTGCCAGGTTAAGTAATGTGCCTTTAGCTACCTTTTTAATCCTAAAAAACAATGGTGGGGAAAAAAAATATTTATTCTTCTGATTAAAGATTAAAAATAACATTTCTTGTATTCCTTTGAAAATCTTATTAGAATTATAGAATAGCTTGGCTGGAAAAGACCTTTGAGATCACAAAGTCCAGCCGTACCTGACCACTACTAGACTATATCCCTGAGCACCTCATCTACCCGTTTTTTAAATACCACTAGGGATGGTGACCTGGCCACCCCCCGGGCAGCCCCTTCCAGTGCCTGACAACCCTTAGGTGAAGAAATTTTTCCTGATGTCTAATTTGAGCCTGCGCTGGTGCAACTTGAGGCCATTCTCTCTTGTCCTGTCAGTCGTTACTTGGGTAAAGAGATCAACACTCACTTCGCTAAAACCTCCTTTCAAGTACTTGTAGAGAGTGACACGGCCTTCCCTCGCCTCCTTTTCTCCAGGCTAAACAACGCCAGTTGTTCAGGTCTTACCTTCCAAAGAGTTTCTAGACAGGATAGTAAACATGCAAACACATACTAACTATGGCAAGAAGCTGTTATGCAACAGCGAAGCAGATACGGCAGTGATTATACGAAGTTCTGGTGGCTCACATGCTTCATCTCTAAGTAACAGATCTGTATTGGAGAGTTAGCAAGAGTGCATTTCCTTCGTCGTCAGCCCAAAGGAATAGCCCTAAAAATAGAGTGTTTGGGCCTTGAAACTGCAAATCAAAGCCCATAGAACAGAAATGCTGTTTGACAATTATAAGTCATTTCACATCTTTTCTTTCCTCCCAGCAAATGTACAAGATTATGATTTTAAACAGCAATATAGGAAGTCCCTGTATCAGTTTTAAAAGGATCTCCACTCCAAAATGTTCTAAATGAAAAGTGAGATTTTTGACACTGCTGAATCCATGCAGACTCCCAACTACTAGAAAGTATCCTTTCACTCAGATCAGTGATATATAGGTTAAAAGAGAAAATCAAACAAAAGAATTTTTGTTATATAAAAATGTTATTAGGCCTCAAATATTTGCTATACATAATTCCTACTTTTTCTGTTTCGAATACAGGCTTATTGACCTGCAAGTCAGAGGGAGACCGAAGAATTTATTGTTATTTTTTTTATGGATTTGATACATGCGAGTATGAACGTGAACAGATCACTAAAATTAAAACATGTTTCGATAAGTGAGGCAGCAAACAGGGACACAGGAACTGGAGATACCTCATGTAGCAAGACACAGAATGTCTAGTGACTTGCATCCTAGACCCATACAGAGCTCTGCACATGCTGAGCTTTTCATGCTCGTGTTGCCATGAGGAGCATTACTCGTTATTCTGAAGTGTAAGTCTCTGATATCAAACTTCCTAACAGAGAAAAAAGATAGGCTGGGCAGTAGACACTGAGGTTCTTAGTACTAAAACGAGGTCTGATTCTCATCTCAGCAGCTGCAGGTCATGTCAACAGAGGATTCCTGAGCTCCCAAATTTGCCACACCCCAGAACCACGACAAGGCGACTTAGTCCCTTCCCATAGCTGAGCAAGGGCTGCCCCAAGACACAGCTGTGGGCAGAGGTTCCATGTTCTGTTAACAGAAATCTGCATGAACCCGAATGGGCTCTGCTTTATCAATCAGTCTCACATACAGACTGCTTCTCTGAAATCTTCTACTGTCACTAGAATTATCTTCCTTTCATTGAAGTAGGTTCTTCACGCGTACTTCACATATTAAATCAAACCTTCTTGCTTCTCTCTTTATGCAGCCTGAGCAAAAGATGTGGCCATGTTTGCCCACAGCATGGATAACATCAGCAGTCCTGTAGTTCTCCCTACCTTGTTGCTCCTGCTGCAGAACAAGAGCTCTGCAGAAACCTCCAGCTGTCCTGCTGGCTTCAAGATGATGGAGTCACCCACAGGACCCAGCTCAAGCAGGAACTACACTGTCTTGCAGTATGACCTGAGGACGGGGGAAATTGCAGCAGCTAGCATGGTTTGGGGAGTGTTGTGGCTGGTGTCTGTCTTTGGAAACTCCCTTGTCTGCGTAGTGATCCAGAGGAGCAGGAGGACACAATCCACTACCAACTATTTTGTTGTCTCCATGGCTTGTGCAGACCTTCTCGTTAGTGTCGCAAGTGCACCCTTCCTACTGCTCCAGTTTACCTACGGCAGGTGGACGCTGGGGAACGTGATGTGCAAGCTGGTACGCTACATGCAGCACCTCACCCCTGGCATCCAGATATACGTGCTGCTCTCAATAGCCGTGGATCGATTCTACACTATCGTCTACCCCTTGAGCTTCAAAGTGTCAAGGGAGAAAGCCAAGACCATGATTCTGGCCTCTTGGCTAGTTGGCACTGTATTTGCATCACCCGCTCTCTTTTTCTATGGCTCCAACAACTATGACCACTGCAACTTTTTTCTCCCTGATTCTTGGGAAGGAGCCACTTACGGTATCATCCACCTCTTGTGGGTGTTTTTGATCCCATGCATCTTCATCATCCTTTTCTACCAGAAGGTTGTGAGGTACATTTGGAGAATAGGCACCGATGGGAGGACTGTCAGGAGGACGATGAATATTGTCCCAAGAACAAAAGTGAAAACCATCAAGATGTTCTTAATGTTAAACTCGCTCTTTCTCCTGGCCTGGCTCCCTTTTTATGTGGTACAGTTGTGGCACCCGCAGGAAGCTGAATACAGAAAGAGCTCCTTGGTTTTCCTGGCCATCAACTGCATGTCTTTCAGTGCTTCAGCCGCTAAGCCAACTCTCTATTCCCTCTACAATGCAAACTTCAGAAGAGGGATGAAAGAAACTTTTTGCATGTCTGCCATGAAATGCTACAGAAGCAACGCATACACCATCACCACCAGTTCTAGGATAGCCAAAAAAAATCATGTTGGCATCGTGGAAATCCCAGCGCCAGCCAAAACTGTCACCAAAGACTCCATCTATGATACTTTTAACAGGGAGGCAAAGGAAAAAAAGCTTGCCTGGCCTATTCAGTCCAATCCTCCAAATACATTTGTCTAGTTGTCTTCAGTGCTTTGAAAAATTACCATGTTTCCCCAGCACAAGGAGGTTTCACTCGGTTTTTAACCGATTTATATTTACATATTTTTAACACAACTTTTACATAACGAAAGAAAGATGTTTTATTTTATTAAATGTCTTGATTTTCATGTGTCTGGTCTATTTAATTTCAGTTACATTCTGCTTTTTTCAGTACATTACACTAGTCTCACTAAAGCAAGAGCATTACTTTTTTACAAAACAGAAAAGCTCTTTTGCTCACTGTATGTAGAGAAAAAAGGGAAAGAAAAAACATTGTTTTGCTGAATCTCTGTCCATTGGCCACGGTGTATACATGCATGAAACCACCCAAAACCATCTCTACTTCCAGGAACAGACAGCCTCTATTTTTATTTTTTAAATACATTTGTCATCTTCATTAATAAGAAGAGGACCGAGTCTGTCAGTGGAATACGGATTTATTTTCTTAATTTCCCATAGGAAAACACGGGTAACTATTTATCTCCCAAATGAGGTCAGCACTAGTGCCCCATTGGTGAATTCCCCACACTCACTCTGCTAAATCAATGTGTCTCCGTGAACCACAGCCATGGAAGCTCCATCCAGGCTGCTGCATGGTGAGTGAAGTCTGGAGGTTGACTTTCTTAGAACACCTTTCCACATCAGGATGTGCTACCAAAACCAGACTTGCCCACAGAAGAAAAAGACAGGCTGAGCCATGGGCACTAAGGTTCTTAGTGCTAAATCAAGGCATGACTCTGATCTCAGTGCCACCTAGGAGCAACAGAGTTGAACAGATATCCCATAACAGAAAAAAACCTTAAATTCTGTTTCAGTAGAAGGAAAGATTACACATGACTTAGAATGCAGGAATCTCAGACCACACTGATTAATCAGATAGCACTTACTTTTTAAAAGAGTACAACAAGGCATTGCTGTTCAGCCAAAGCAATCCTGTGCTCAGGTTATTTAAAGTCACTGTTATTGCACTTACATTGGCACCTTGTGGGCAGCGCGCTGAATGACTTGCATCTGTGTTTGGTGCCTCTTCTGTTTCACTCAAAGGGAGGAAATCACCACTTCAGGAGACATATCACCAGATACTCCAGCTCTCAACACAAGCACACGGTCTCCAGTGACGGCTGGAACACAGGAAGGCTGCTCCCATTCAGGTATTGCTCCCTCTGTTAGCAAAGCTCCAACGTAAGACCTGCTGATACACCTCTTGCCATCCTTCTTCTTCTGGAGGCACCCACCCCTTAGCTCTCCATGCATGCCTTGCAGAGTGCTTCACACTCTTCCCTGCTGGGGTGGCTGAATTCCTGTCTTCTCAAAGGCATGTTTGCAGAGAACTGGAGTTATCCAGAAAACAGTGGTTGGCCTGACTTTTAGGCAAAACATAACCGAAAAAAAAAGAGTCCTATTTGAGTGCTACAATCCTGTAACTATTTCTGGGTTTACACACCTGCACGACTAAACGTCTCAGGTCTGAACAGGCTCTCACAGCAGATTTGGTGTACCAGGAGAAATAGCATGAGAACACAGCAAGAAGGGAAAGAAGGGAAGAAATTAAGCCCATCATGCTCTTTTCTCTGTGGTTAACAGGATCCACAGGTTTTACTCTATCAAAAGTAATCCTAACATGTAAGGTAGTGGGTTGTACTGTCAGTGCATCCTGCCACTCTGCCAGAGACAGCAGCCCAAATACCCTGTGGACAGCTGATGGCAGTAGGATATCTCCAGGAAAGCCAATCTGTTGAGAATGGGTTCTTTTTTTTCATAAAATTCATATTTAAATAAAAGTGCAACTTAATAGAATTCAATAATAAGGTCACACTATTACTTCCTGCATGGGCAAACGTACAGAGGAAAAATTGGGTTATATGTGTATAGACCTAAAGAATTATTTATGGACACCCACTTCCCCATGTCGCTTAGCCAAGGTTTCAAAGTTTCATCACGCTTCTCTCAAACTCATTTACCTCCCATCTGGGTGTCGGACATGAGTTTGCACCAGGGTTCAAATCCAAGGTTTCACTAAGCAGACTCTCAGGCATTGGATTTTATAAAATAAATAATGTAGTAATTCCTACAGCAGGCCCTCAGAAAACACAGGTAACTACTTATCCCCCAAATGATGTCAGCACTAGCATCCCGTCCGTGAATTCCAGGCTGCTGCACCCCTCTCCCGGGAAGGTTTTTATTTTGTCTTCTTACACCAATGGGAGAGTCCCGCTGGGTTCAGACCAGAGGTCTTTCTATCTTATCATCCTATCTTTGACCACAGCCATCAGTGGGTGCTTGAGGACAGAGCATAAGAAGGGAAGCTGAAGAGAGGTCTCCTGGCACCTCCCTCCAGCCTTCAGAAGTCACTGCTAATAATTAACACCCTTCACAGCATAGCTGCTAAAAATTGATGCCATTTAGTACATCCAGAGGAGTTCCAGAATGGGCCTAGTCACAAAGATGTAAAGATGGGGAAAAAAAGCCCCATTCTCCTTGCTCAGGCTCCATCTCAGTAAATTGTTGGAGTGTTTTGCCTGTGAATCAGGGATTTGACCTCTTTTCAAATAGGAATTCAAGCACTTTCTATTTCTATTCCTACTCTCTATTTTCTTCTCAACTAGCCCTGACAAAGTCAGTATACGGTAAATAGCTGATCCCCACGCATTTGTTCTGTGGCAGTCTTGGGTTTGTAAACCTCTGTCATGTATTGTCTCAGCTATCTCCTTTCCATACTGAAAAGCCTCATCCTACTCAGCCACTTCTTGCTCAGAACTGGCCCCAGACCAGGCTGTCCTTCGAGGACCCTAGCAACCAGGGCGTGGTCAAGCACCCTCAAGTCCAGACTACCAGAAGGCATTTCGCACTCTTTGATCCCAGGTGTTAAACTAGGTAACAGAGGACAGCATGGGGGTGTCAGCTATCCCTCCACGTACTGCTGTTTCCAAATCTCAAGGTCCTCGTTGTATGTTTGAAAGAAACATCCTCAGTCACAACCTCCTCAAGAGACGGATTATCTTTTTATTCTGCTTTCAGAGCAAATGTGGCACAGCTGGATTCTTGTTCATGCCTGGGGCCTGAAAGTGCTGCCGTAATGAAAGTTAATAGAAAAAGAGTAGCAAGTACTACAGAGCATATTGAAGACACTTGAGCATCTCCCTTTTCCATCAGCAGGGAGCAGGCGCACGTGTGGTAGAGCTCCAAGCTGACATCCTCTGAAGAGACTCTCACACTGGCAAAGTGGGTGGGGAAACTCCTTTGTTGAGAAATAGTCTTGCATGTATGACAGAAAACTTCCTTCCCCCTCATCTGCCACACAAAGTGTGGTTGTGAGAACCCTTATTGACTGCAGGAACACTTCCAGTATGTATTTCACAAATTCAAAAATCCCCATTAAATAAGGATCTGATATTTCTCATTTAAGCCATTAACAAATATTCCTGTGAATCAGGAGGAGAGAGGACCTTGAAAATGAGACAAAATCAGCACTTTCTGTGTGGTTCATGTTCCATGCGGGTTTTTCCTCCCTCAAACATCATCATGTGCTTAGTTTTTCTTTGCTACTTAATTACCTCTGACAGTAAAATCAGATCTATGGCAAGCAGGTCAGGTCAACTTTGCAACGTTATTTTCGACGTTGGGTTGCAAGACTGAAACCCAACAGTTGCTCTTTTGCTTAGTAGTGGTATGAAAGAAATGGGACTGAAAAGAATGAGCCCTGAGGTTGCAAAGGACCACAGGATCATGGTTACCCACCTTCCACTACACCTGAGTCCAGAGGGACCCAGGACACTTGCTCCTTCAAGTCTAAGTGAATGGGAAAGCGTGAGGCAGCCTTGGTTTCCACGCATCACAGACAAGACAGGCCATAACAGTCACTGTCCTATTGAGGTGTATCCAGAAAGGCTGTAGGCAGTGAGTCCTTCTACAGTCAGGCCCCAAAGATGTTCCAGTGGGTGCTGCCCGTTCACAGCCAGCTTCTAGCTCTTGGGTGAGGAGAAGGTCTCAGACCATTATGGACCTCAAAGGAAAATACTGCTGCAGCCACCACACGTAGGAGCTGCTGCCTCCAGGCTTTGCTCCATGGCTGAAAAGGAAGGGAGGGAGAGAAGCAGTCCAGCCCTAAGGAGCTGGCACCATGTTGCAGATGTCATTTCACATACAAAGCCCAAAGAATACACCGGCAGGTGTGAAACCACAGATTTCTGTGTAACTTTCTCTCTTGTGAACTCAACTGCATTTCCTCACCTCCCAGAAGCTGTAAAACTACACGAACTGGCCAGGCAAAGTCCAGGACAGCCATGACACACCAGTTAGGGGCACAATGTCCCCAGACTGAAACAACTGACAGTTCTGCCCTGCGGCCATGAGTGAAGTCTGGAGTTTGGCTTCCTTAAGCCACCCTTCCACATCACTGAAAGCCAAATCACAGTTGTATTGGAGTAAGGATGACTCTGCTTGTACAGATTCTTTTAGCCAAAACTATATTGGTAAAAATACATTATCATTAATATAAGCTGCATATGAACTTGGAGGAATTTGCCTGTCCCTTTATGCAGTCATACTGATAAACCTTTCTGATTTCTACTTCCATATGATGCAACTTTTGGTATGGTTAAAAAAATTATCCAGAGCAATCAAAATAAATCCTTTGGCTCAGTTGCTAGCAAGCCGACAGATCCCTCGGTCTGAAAAGCCAGCCTTCATCATGCAGCACGAAGGAGCAGTGACGTGTCTGTACATTGGGTGCATACATATATGCTCATTCTTACCTCCTTCCTTCTCCTTTTTCCCAGGTCCTGCCAGTCCTCTCTATCGTTTAATTCCATTGAACATGGCTGCTGACCAAGCCCATTGTTTCTAGGAGAGGTGCCTGAGCAAAGGCTGCCTGAGCCCAAGCTGCCCGAGCTCCATCTCTTCAGATGACACCAGCCACTGGCAGTTTGGTGCTGCCACTGTGGGAGTTGAAGAAGACACACTGCTACAGCAGCGCTGAAGATGGAAAATATCTGGCAGATTGACGGGTGAAATGGCAACCTTAGGGTTGGTGTCAGAAACCTGTAATGAAATGGATGGAGACTGACAAGTGCTGGTCTTACGCCAGAGCAAGGAGAAAACTTTTCCACTCTTTCTGTCATCTTGGGACAGGTGATGGATGGGTTTGATAGCACCAACTTCCAGATACCTCCTGGCTTGCCAAGACCCCAGAGGTGCCAGAGACTCAGGAGGATTATCTAAACAAGAAATGGAAAATGCTGCAGGACTTACCTGATCGATACAAAGGAATCTCTCCACGTTCCCTCACAATTCCTCACTGCCAACACATTTCTTCAGTGATGTATCTAAAGCAACAATAGAGTTAATGAGGTGTGAGGAAACTTTAGGACTAAACCAAGCAATGCTACTTGGAGTAGGGTAACTTGGAGAAAGATGCTTTAATGTGGGAATAGCCAACAACTGCCCCTGGAGCTCCACACAATTCTCAGGACACCCCCGCAACCCAGAAAGCTTGGTTAGGTGCCTGGATTGCTGACAACTGCTCGTGTGTGGGTACATCTGTAAGTGAGGAGGAAACCAGCATGCAGATGTGGGCTGAAGCCAGCAGAAGTTATTAAGGCAGGTTTGGCACTGAGCAAACAGAAACTGGTCGTTCACAACCCCATCTCCAAAGGAGTAGTTCCGAGAGAGAGAACTCTTGGATCTCTAGCCCACCCGCCTCTTAGTCTTAAATGTTTTCTGAGTAAGAACATGACACAGTGCCAAACAGTACACTGTTTTTTTCCCATTAGCTGGACACCCGTTAAATGGAAATTCCATCATTGCTGTTTACTTTTGGTATTAAGTGGCTTGCACTTGGGAATTACTATTACAAATTGTTAAATTATGTCCCCCATTTTTATTTCAGGAGAAAGTATGATTTTTGGTTAAACATATTTTTAAAATTTCCAGTTGAGGGGTGGGGACTAGTGAGAAGAATAGACACAAATTGCTTGAATCTATTTTTCAGTTAGCCTCTCAGAGGTGACAGCGAGATGGCTATCACTCATAATTGGGCTTGAGAGTTTCCATATGCCCAGTTAAGAATCCCCTGATTTTTTCCAATCTCCTCAACTCAATCAGTTTAACTTCAGAATTAATTGACATTGATTTAGGAGTTGATTTCCAAGGTGTCGAATGGACAGTATCGATTTTAGCTGAAATGCTGAGTGCTCACCCTTTCTCAATTTCAGATCCTTCCTGTTCAAAAGGACAAGAAGCAGATTTGAAGTTTATTAAAGCCAGACCCATATGCTCAAAGGAATGGTTATTAGCCCCCTAAGTGATTCTGTAAATTAATACGTCTTTATTAGCTTATTTTTTCAACCTAGCAAGTACTGTGGAATAGGCAATTAAAAATTACATAAGCTTAATTTGAACTGGTTTCTAGTAAAACATAACACACCTACTGAAAGAGTGTTACATAAATGCAACTTTCTGATGAGCAGTTTGAACTCAAACAGATTTATTCTACACTACTGCTGACACAGACAAAGTCTTCTTTCAGTTTTCTCATGAAACTGGTCCCGGGATAAAATGCAGAAGTGGCACAAACAGCAGTAATTCCTTTGTGTTCAGCATCTCAACCATTTTAGACCAGCTCCTGATTTGGTCCTACATTTGCAAAGGAATAGGAAAAAAAATTACATCACCAAATAATTTATTTTGTCCTAATCTCATGCACGAACAGACATAGCTTTTTCACTGCAACGAAAAGTAAGAGAGAGACATGCTTTTGTTACCGTGGTTTGAGGAGGAGGGACACATGAAGGACTTTCATAGAATCATAGAATTATCCAGTTGGAAAGACCTCTGAGACTGAGTCCAACCATACCTGTCCCCTCACTAAACCCTGTCCCTAAGAAACTCATCCACCCACTTTTTAAACACCTCCAGGCTGTGCCAATCCCTGACCACCCTTTCAGGGAAGAAATTCTTCCCAATGTCCAGTCTAAACCTCCCCTGGCACAACTTGTGGCCATTTCCTTTCGTCCTATCGCCGTCACTTGCGAGAAGAGCCCAGCACCCACCCCGTCACAGCCTCCTTTCAGGCAGTTGTAGACAGGGATGAGGTCTCCCCTCAGCCTCCTCTTCTCCAGGCTAAACACCCCCAGTTCCCTCAGTCTCTCCTCATAGGACTTGTTCTCCAGCCCCTCACCAGCCACTTGATGTCATCATGGAAGTTTTACTTGAGAAAGGAGACAGGAGGAACATTTTTGACCAAAACCTGCTCTTTCAGTGGTCTCCCCAAACTCTCCACAGATTTAAAGCAGTTGTGCGAGTGTAAAGGATGTACTTATTGCAGTGGGTTTTGTAGTATGAGCGACGTGTGCATGGGACATACGATGCCACCAACTTTGCGCAGGTCCAGCTCACTTTGCACATACGCAGAAGCAAATTCAGTGCAACCTCAACATTAGCATACAGAAAGCTTCCTCTCTTTTATCTTCCCAGCTAAACTGCTGCTTGTTGAAGGGAGAAACAATGACCTGTACAGAGAAGAACTCCCAACTACCTGCCTGCCACACTGGTCTAGAAAGCAGAGCGTTCCTCATCCTTCACAGAGCACTTTCTGTAACTCATTCCTTACAGCCAGTATTTTTCCCTGCTATTACCAACTTAGTTCTCAGGAAAACTTTCTTCTAAATTTCTCTCAAAATACAGTTAATTTTTCTTAAAATGCAGCTTATTTTTCCAAGGCTTTTCACTTAAAGTAACAACCTTTCGGCATAAAAGAAACACAGATCATTACTTCGTTTAGGATATGCTATTTACAAATATCTCCTAGGAGGTACCTGTAAAGTAGCTGCACAGTGCCAAACTTTCAGCTGTACACTTGCAGCAGGAGAGTTTGTGCAAAGAGGCCACAGTCATCATTTGATTTAAGTTCTTATTTAATTTATATACAATCTTCAACTAGTAAAAATCTGGCCTCTGAAACTGATAGCACTTGAGAATTTTTTCTAAATATTACAAGGGCAGAAGCGGTGTAAGAAATGAATGGCAACGCTCTTATTTACAAGCCAAAAATATCAACATTGAATATTAAGTTTTCAAGCCTCCTGGCTAGACGTTTACCATTCACATATTCAGTTGAATCAATACTACTTTCAGAAACCACTTTCTCAGTTTAAGTTACAGAACATCTCAGACGTGCTAATTGAGAAAAATAATCTATTTTTCATTTGTTGAGAAATTTATCACAGGCCATGCATGTATAAAACTCCTTAAAGGAAAAGATTTTTCATCCACCAACATGACACAGCTGTAAATTTTGAAATCCCAGAGTAAGCGAGCTGTGGATTTCAGCTTTACAGAGCAATGTCCAGACTCTTCAACCACTTCGATTACACAGAAGTCTTTTCTCTTAGATGGACTCACGTCAAAAGTGATACAAAGTGTAGAACTATAAACAAGAATCTCTCAGACTTTTGCTACGCACAAGCACATTTTGGGACTTATCCCCACCCTGGTTCTCTGGGGAATCAGGGCTTACAGAATTGTTTTTGCAGTCATTCTGCAACAGAAACTTTGCCAGCTCCAACTCAAGTAGAAAGGGAAGTCATAAAGTTTATGCAATTCAAATGACTAACAAATCTAAGGCTGATCAGACTAACCTGTCTGTTTGCAGGGGAAAGCAAGAGAGACCTCCATCCGTCACCCTTTATGGAGCAGCACTCCAACCAGCCAGTGCCATCCTTGCTCACCAGTCAACTTGTAGGCATCCCCAAAGATCAACCAAAGCCTGTTTAGACTGGACATTAGGGAGAATTTCTTCAATGAAAGGGTGGTCAGCGATTGGCACAGCTGCCCAGGGAGGTGGTGGAGTCGCCATCCCTGGAGGGGTTTAAAATACGGGTGGATGAGTTCCTTCGGGACAGGGTTTAGCAGGGGGACAGGCACAGTTGGACTTGATGATCTCAGAGGTCTTTTCCAACCTTATGATTCTATGTTTCTATCCATCAGCAAGGCTCAGAGAGACAAAAGAGGGGAAGCTGCAATTCCTGAGTGAAGGAAAAGGAAGAATAAGGCAAAGCTCACAAACTAAAAAGAAATCAGACTTTAGGGACTCTACTAATGGAACAACTTGATTTATAGTGACACAGTCAAAAATCTCTTCCCATGAGATTTTACCATGCTAACATTTCTGTATTTTCAGTGTAATTTCAGCATATAAACCCAGCACAGCAGAATATATTAGCATTAATAAAGCTAGGAAAATAGCAAAATAAAAAGGATGCTAGTGATGCCAACTATGAGCTTCTGTGTTAAGTGTGCAGGTTGGAACAATTTAAGGTGTTTCTGCCTTTCAGATGAGAAACAAAAATTTAATACATGTTAACAGATGGTCACAGGTGGTGATAGTGGTTC
Source organism: Neomorphus geoffroyi (assembly GCA_033558235.1). NCBI lineage: Eukaryota > Metazoa > Chordata > Aves > Cuculiformes > Neomorphidae > Neomorphus > Neomorphus geoffroyi. The sequence goes on from JAUMJM010000038.1 coordinate 13,931,456, forward strand.
TGACAGACCAAGGCAAAGCTGTGTTAATAACAGGCACACTTGGTTTTTTTATAGGACTTATTTCATACGAAGAGCATGATTCAGAAAAAAATGTTGGGTTAATGCAATCACAAGAGGCCTACGGGTTTCTTTGTCAATACATCCACGGAAGAGCAACTGTACTCATTCCACAAGAAATTCACAGCAGATGGATTAAAACGGACAACCTTTATTGTCATTCTCCAGCTGTCAGTCAGTCTTTATCTGCCAGAACGTGCAAACAATATCAGCTCCATTAAAAATGCCATTCCTTTAGTGGCATTGGATTGAAATGACAATATTAAGTAGCTACTGCAAAAAGACTCAGGACTACGTAAATCCAGAAAGCTGAAGTAGTTAATTGGCTGTTTCTCAAACACCCGCAGCAATCCACTTTGGTTCCATTGGTATAGTAGTAATTAAAAAGCTAATTGCTATTTTATTTCTGAAGGTGAAAAACCCTAAGAATAAAGTAATGAGAAATTCAGCTTGCTGAACTGAGAATGGTAACACCCTCTGTTCTCATCAATAGATCCCCGCAGTATAAGTGAGCGATCCCCACAGTATAAGTGAGCTATCACTTTGTGAAGGTTTATGCAAATACTTGTTACAAGAACAATTAGTTAATCAGAAGCCCAGGCGATACATCCTTCCCCTTTCTCTATCTGAGATCACAGGCAGCATTCTTGGTTTAAGTGGAAAAATAACATCGTTATTCTATTTTCTTGAATGTTCATGAGAGAAAAGCCTTTGGGCCGAAATTTTCTCTCTCTCAAATGAATTCCCCCCAGCTCCATAGTGTTTTCAGTACATAACTCCAATCTGTACTTATCCTTTTGTTTGCAAACACCATCACTGGTAAAAGCGCTCAGCAACCTGGAATTTCACAGAAATACAATTAACAGAATAATCCAAATCTCAGGGTTCCAAGGGAAAGATGACTTAAAGTTTTATGAGTAGCAGAACCACTTCAACACACGAGAGTTGGAACAACACACAAGGGTTGGAACTAGATGATCTTTAAGGTCTCTTCCAACCCAAACCATTCTCTGATTCTATGAACATCTGCAACTGAACAATGTTGCCATTGCTGTCTGCTACCACTGTTTGTTATCTATATTGCCTTCCTCCTGATCAAACAGCTAAACAGAAGAATGTTTGAACAAGAGAAAAACCACTTGGGGGTGAGGTGGTATCAGCACTGCTTCCTCTAGGCTATACGGGGAAACAAGAAGTGGATCCTGAAATAGAGAGGGTTGTGATATTATTAAGAGCTTGCAATGCAGAAGGGGTGTTTACTCAGATGTTACCAAGAGCTTCAAAGGCAGAAGGAGTATTCAGTGTGAGCTGGTGGGTGTGTGCAGAGGCAGACAGAACCAGCGGAATAACTCATATTTTTATGTAGCTCTCTGGAAAAGGAACCTTTGACAGCTTTTCAAAACAGCTACCACACCACTTAGGAAAGAAAGACAAGACAAAGAAGACGACTCCTCTGTAGAGGAAAAGGAATGCATTCTGAAAAGTGGGAGATGTCAAAAGTAGTGCTTAGGGGAGAGGAACGCCCAGAAATGCAAAACAGAAAACACTGACCTAGCAACACAGCAGGATCTATGTTTGATAGAGAGTAGGAAAGAATTGTTCTTACATCAGCAAGCATTCGGAGCATGCCACATAAGGACATGGTGAAGCTGGAGGATACTGCTGGTATGCTCTACCACAGCAACATGCAGCATTGCTGTCACCAGCACTGTATAACTTGATGAAAATATATTTTGAAAGTTGTCATGGCAAAGAAACTATGGAAAAAATGTCCCCTTTCACAGCAAGCTGTTTCTAATCACATTGAACATCCTGTCTTATGAAAACACATATTTTATAACGCAGGTCCTGCCAAACTAACCTTATCTCCTTCTACGACAAGGTTATTCACTTAGTGGACAAGGGAAAGGCTGTGGATGTGGGGTACCTGGACTTCAGTAAAGCCTTTGACACCATTTCTCATGGCATCCTGCTGGAGAAACTGGCTGCCATTGGCGTGGACAGGCACAGCCTCTGCTGGGTTAAAAACTGGCTGGATGGCCGGGCCCAAAGACTGGTGGTAAATGGAGTTAAACCCAGTTGGAGGCTGGTCACAAGCGTTCCCCAGGGTTCAGTGCTGGGTCCAGTTCTGTTCAACATCTTCATCAATTATCTGGATGAAAGAATTGACTGCACTCTCAGTAAGTTCGTGGATGACACCGAGCTGGGTGTAAGTGTGGATCTGCTTGAAGGGAGGGAGGCTCTGCAGAGGGATCTGGACAGGCTGGATCAATAGGCTGAGACCAACGGGATGAGGTTCAACAAGGCCAAGTGCAGGGTCCTCCATTAGGGACACAACAAGCCCGTGCAGCGTTACAGGCTTGGGGAGGAGTGGCTGGAGAGCTGCCTGGTGGAGAAGCACCTGGGGGTGTTGGTTGACAGCAGCTGAACATGAGCCAGCAGTGGCCCAGGGGGCCAAGAGGATCAGTGGCATCTTGGCCTGCATCAGACCCAGCGTGGCCAGCAGGAGCAGGGAGGGGACTGTGCCCCTGTGCTCAGCGCTGGTGAGGCCGCAGCTTGAGTGCTGGGGTCATTTTTGGGCCCCTCACTCCAAGAAGGACATTGAGGGGCTGGAGCACATCCAGAGCAGAGCAGTAAAGGTGTTTACACTCCAGAGAACATGTCTTACGTGGAGTGTCTGAGGGAACTGGGATTGTTTAGTCTGGAGGAGGCTGAGGGGAGACCTTATCACTCTCTACAACTGCCTGGAAGGAGGGTGTAGTGATGCAGGTGTTGGTCTCTTCTCACAAGTAACAAGAGATAGGACAAGAGGAAATGGCCTCGAGTTGTGCATAGGGAGGTTCAGACAGGAGGTTCTTCACAGGAACGGTTGTCAGGCAGTGGAAGGGGCTGCCCAGAGGCTGAGTCACTATTCTTGGAGGTGTTTAAAAAGACAGGTAGACGAGGTGCTCAGGGATGTGGTTTAGTAGTGGACACCTGCAGTTGGATTCGATGATCTCAAAGGTCTTTTCCAACCAAGCAATTCTATGATTTCATGATAATCCCTTTGTAGCCTTCACTCACAAATGTGAGTCATCAGAATACCTGTCAGCTGCAGCATAGTTAAGAATGTCACCAATACTCTCCCCAGCCTATAGAGATCCTACCTAAGAACTGCCTGAAGCAGCAGTTTGTTAGTGGCGCTGATCGAGGCCAGTTCTAAGTTATAGGTAGACACCCAAAACTGCGGGACTAATCTCGCACTGGTTAGCAAAGCAAAACTTCCTCCTCCTGAGTGCCTTTTATGGATGAATAGAAGAAACAAAGTCAGGTTTAAAAATTTTTTTTTCAATGAAGTATCACTGAAAATCATTAGCTGAACGACAGCATTTTTGAGTTACAATGTAAATTGAGTAAGATAAAGAAAATACAAATAATGGTATAAGTAGTATCAAGCAACAGCTTTTGCAGAAATTGCTTAAGGCAATGGCTATAAGTGACACTACAAATTCTACTTCTTTATCTACATATAAAATTCTATACAATCCATAAATACAGCATCAGTTGAATTTTAGCTGACAAATACACTTATTCAGTATGTGACTCCTCAGATTTTACTGCAGATTAGAAACTTCTGCTTTCTCATACAAATCCACAGCAGAATCACACAAGAAGTTTGGTGCTTGACAAAACTTAAGAGAAATTAATGTTCAGTGGCTCTTAAGAGGACACTTACAAGACAGTGGTTTGCCTTCCTTTCCTTATTGCAGGTATTTCTTTATCAGCTGATCCTGTGTTACTCATGCTGCAACTCTTAAACATAATGAGAAGGACTAAGGTATTTATTTCAGCTTTTCCTCTTGATTTCTCTACATTTTTAGACTATTCTCAAACATGTGGTCCACATCTGGTGCTTTTATTAACAGTAGTTTTATAGCTAATTAGACAGATAGTATTTTCTTGTAAAGAACTAAGATGCCAAATCTTCTCCATCTCTTCATAGATGTCAGGAAGAACTAGATTTGTTATTGATGTACATAAATCTTCAACCTCAAATGTAAAAGGGGAAAAAAAAAAAGGAAAAACAAGTCAGTCACAGACTCTCTCTAGAAGCCAGTCATAGTTCCAATTGTATAGAAAGAGAAAAGCTTTTTGAAATGTATCCAGAACATTATAAAATCCCACAACCAAACACCTCCGATGTAAGTGCTTTTCAAAAGCCTGATATTAGAATGGAAGTTCTTTGGTAAATATTTTTATCCGATTATGAAAGCAGATCATCTTTTTTTTAACACATATAATTACAATATGTTCCCAGTTAAGTGACAAGTCTATTAAATGTAGCCACTTCATTTCTCAGGGTTCTACGCCTCTAGCATATATTTCAGAATAAAAAGAATACACTTATTACAACTTTTTCTTACCAAGACTTCCCTATCCAGTAAATCCATGGGTTAAATTCTCCAAAAGGATTAGTGCAACCATCCAGGGCTTACTCCATCAGCATCGAGTTGAATCTTACTACACCTTAGTGTAACAGAGTCCTAGAATTGTTATGAACACCAAATACTACAAACAGCATTTTCTGAAGACTGTGGATAGTTTCCAAAAGATACCTACCTTTAGCTGGGCAAATGGTTCTGGCTGACCACCAGATTTCCATGGCAAGCATGAAAATGAAGCATTTCCAGGCTTAGTTCCTTTCTTCAATGCTTGTGAGAGAGCACCAGCTGCACACACTCACTGCAGGAGAAATGAGTGGGAGACTGTACCCATCTTACACAAAGAAAGGGTAAGACTAAGCCATCCTCTATTACTTAAGAGTACTACACGAGACTCCTATTCAGAAGACCAGGTTCTATCACTTCTAGAAGTCAACTCAATGTGAATGAAGACTATAACAATTAGAGTACCAAACAAGCACATACCACACACATTCCTGTTAGTTTTCGAGCAGGGCTGCTGAACTTCAAACTCCAAAATAAAGGACTCCTGGAGATCCATTCAAACCCAGAGCACTTCTAGCACAATCTACCATGTGATGGAAGCCAGAGAACTTTATCTAATTAATGATCATTGCTTGGAATCCTACATTTTGTAGTTAACTACAGCATCTAGAGCAGGTTGGGAGATTGCAGTTAAAAGTCTTAGTGTCACATTTATTTTTGGCTTGCAGGACAAACACAGATATAATTTAAGATGACAGAGGCTATTAACACACCTCCCGTCCCACCTGCATGAGGCACAAAATACCTGTTAGAACACGGATTCTACTATTTGTGCTATGGAGCTGAACCCAGGCTTGCCAAACACAATCCTGTTAGTCCAACTGCTGGCTAAGCCAGGAAGCAGAAACAAACAAAAACTCTTGGCCCTTCACAATGAGAAACTCCAACTCCTAATTTCCTCTATGAAAAGAAAACTCCTGAGAAGTTTCTTGTTTGGTATCACAGAAAGTGAAACGAGGAAGGAGTGGAGGGAAGAGAGCAAGTCAGGTATTTCTGGTGAGATCAGAGCTGTGTTTGTCACACAAACTAGCGCACAGTGGAGCTGTTATGGTCACATATACATTAAGTCCTCTGCATGTTTTCTACATCCCTGATTCACGAAGACATCTAAGTATAAACATATATTGTTGGCTGACAGCAGCTGAACATGAGCCAGCAGTGGCCCAGGTGGCCAAGAGTGCCAAAAGCATCTTGGCCTGTGTCAGACCCAGTGTGGCCAGCAGGAGCAGGGAGGGGATTGTGCCCCTGTGCTCAGCACTGGTGAGGCCACACCTCGAGTGCTGGGGTCAGTTTTGGGCCCCTCACTCCAAGGACATTGAGGGGTTGGAGCATGTCCAGAGAAGGGCAACGAGGCTGGGGAGGGGCTGGAGAACAAGTCCTATGAGGAGAGACTGAGGGAACTGGGGGTGTTTAGCCTGGAGGAGGCTGAGGGGAGACCTCATCCCTGTCTACAACTGCCTGAAAGGAGGCTGTGACGGGGTGGGTGCTGGGCTCTTCTCACAAGTGACAGCGATGGGACAAGAGGAAATGGCCACAAGTTGTGCCAGGGGAGGTTTAGACTGGACATTAGGAAGAACTTCTTCACTGAAAGGGTGTTCAGGGATTGGCACAGCTGCCCAGGGAGGTGGTGGAGTCACCATCCCTGGAGGGGTTTAAAAAACGGGTGGATTTGTTTCTTAGGGACAGGGTTCAGTGAGGGGACAGGTATGGTTGGACTCAATCTCAGAGGTCTTTTCCAACCAGATGATTCTATGATTCTATTGCAAAGGTTATGTGTAATTACAATACACAGTTAACATTTGAAACTAGAGGCACTGTGCAAGTATAATTCTAACCAAAAACCAATATATAACTCTTCTGACATGATCACGCTACAAAGTTCAAGTGCAATGTTCACCAAGTATAGCTATGGACATCTAGCCTAGTCTTTTTTCCCCCCCCCCCCAGAGAACTCAGAAAAGGGACAGAAACGCATTCAACATAGACAAACCCCCCAAAACTTATTGGCTGGCTTTGTTGCCATCTTTCAGGACAAACAGTAATTCACAGTTTAAAATACAGGGTGGGAATCCTCACATCTTCCCTCTGCTTCAATGTTACTTAACCTTTCACAACAGTTTTCCACATCTATGCAACATTGCTAGCAATTACAAAGTAGGATCTAGAGCATAATCTTAAAATCATGCCTTAAGTATTAATATAAGTGTTCAAAACAGAATTCTAAGAACAATTGTGCTGTACACTGAAATATGGCACTTAATTTGGGATTAGTTGAAAGCACTGAAAGTGAGATAATGCTAAACAGAACCAATAAGTTCAACAAAAAGAAGGCAACATTCAGTCTAGCAAAGTTATTTATTATAACATTTATTCTAAGAAACAAAGAAGAAAATGTAATATTAAAAAATATTCTATGCATTTCATAAAATACAGAGAAAGGCACTATCACAAACAAAACAGAACAAGTAAACAAAACCCCCACTGAAAACTCTGAGAGTTTTACTCTCCACATTGCATCATATACGAACAGCACATACAGGAGAAAGAGCAGATTAAGGGAAGTGGCAGGTTGTCTGTCAGTATCTTGGATGATTACATCAACCCACAAGACATTTGCCATTGCCTCTCTCACCATAAGACCAAATAGATGTAACTTATTTTCCTTGCTAACATTTCCTGGCCTTACCTTTTTCCTGGGAAACCAGGATAGCACAGCAGAATTCTTGTTAAATTCCGTGCTAGAAAGATACTGGAACCCAAAGTGTAGGTAGATACAGAAAGATAGCAAGGCAGGACAGGTGGGAGGAGACAGCAATTGTTTCACTGCATCACGATTTAACCCCAGCCTGGCCAATTCCAGCAGCTAAAACCAAGCAGTTGGGTTCCCAATTCCCTTCCCCTCCACATCCAGGGAAAGAAGAAAGGAAATCGAGAGGAAAAAGACTTGCAGGTTGGAAACTAAAACTACAGTTTTAATGAAATAATAATAATGAAAATAAGTAGAAAGTAATAAAATATCTACAAATATATGAAATCCCACCCCCAACCCACCCCTCGATGACTATACATCATCACAAATGCTGCAGAGCAAACATCAGGGAAAGGATCCAAGCCTACGAGGGAGCTGGGCTCAGGAAATGGATTCAGGAACAAATGGATGTGGGAGTAGGGGCAAAGAGACAGGCAAGATCCTCACTGAACATTGGCCACTGAAGAAGAAAGCAAGACCCTTGTGATCTCTCAGTTTTATACAGAGTATGATGTATATAGGATGGAATACTCTGATGGTCAATTTGGGGTCACCTGTCCTGTCCACCCCTCCATGCAGGTGTGACCTTTTTTCGCCATCTCAAGGATGGCTTTGTTTTCCATAGGAATAAGAATAAGCATTGGCTTTTCTGCATAGCAGTGCCCCGTGTTATCACTTCTAGAGAGAAACTGTCTGAAAAACATGCTGTTAACTTTCAGAAAATGAAGTTACTTAGATGAGGGTTAGTTGAAGTCAGAAAACTGATTTCTGCTTTAGCACAAACCACAACACTGCTGGAAGCAGGGTGGAGGGAGATGCTTTGACTGTCTTATCAGGAGCAGGATGAAGGTGGAATACATCCTGTGAAAACAAGTATAGGGAGAAGCAGGGAATATATCTAGTACATCTCTTGAAGAGCCCAAATAACATAAAAGACATGCTGCATTACAAAAGGATGTTGAAAGCAATGTCTTTATTTAGGTTACAAGTTACATCAGTATAAACCACCTTCCTGAAAGCTTTCGGTCCAGTTCCTTCTCCTCAACATACAGTGCTCCATTTGGCTTCAGCAATGCTATTACAAGATCCTCCTCTTGCCTTTACTTTACTAAATCTCTCCAACTCCCACATACTAACCACAAAACTACCGACCACAAAGCCAGTATTACTGGGCTCTGACTTAACACAGCCCCCATCTCTTATTGGGATGGCCCAAAAGCTGCCACAGCTGTATTTGGGGAAGGTGGCGTAGAGAAAGGAAAAAACAAGGCTCTGCTTACGCCACCACCTATTACCCCAAAAGCCTCACTCCATGCAGGCTTAGTAACACCACAATCAAAGATTTTCATGTGGGGAGAAGCAAAGAGAAGACAGCAGGCTGGGATCCTTCCCCCTGCACCCAGGGATGCATCCACTTCTGTGACAACAGCATTCTTCTGCTAGCTACAAGCTATCTCTGCTGCAGTGCGGAAGGTTCTGCATGGACCTCCTGTGAACAATGCACCATGGGGGAAGATTGTTACAGTTAAAAATGTGTTTTTCACGTTGCTTCTTAAAAACACAAAGCTAGGAATTGCTGTATTTTAAAGATTTACAGTAAAGTGTAATTTAACTTGTAGCATGAGATATTACAAAATTTGAAGATGCGATAAATAGAATTACCTGTGCTATACCTTAACTCTGTTCCTTTGCATGCTTATATAAAGGAATATGACTATATCACATGGTCTTTTAATCCTTCACTCCCTAGAATAATCTTATTTTATTCCCTGGACAAGCACAAATGAAAGACTACTCCATAGGAAATTCCAAGTCCTGCAGTTCTCATTTTTGAGTGCTTGCAGGTAGAAGAATGTTTCCTTGATGGAGTTTTTAAAATTCAATTATGTTTTATGTGCTACATCTACCTCACATCAGAAAAACAGAAAATGCTGTAAGAGACTAAAGTCTCAGGTCTTCACAGGTCTTGGTGAGACACAAAGATTGCATCTTCTTGTAAAATAACTGCCTGGCTTTCCAGCGAGTGCAATTTCTGTGTTGTCCATGTAAACATTAAACAGAGTCTTTGTACCACCCACTAAGTGCTTTGTTTCAATCAACTATTTGTGCCCAAAAGCACATCCCTATGTTTCTTCCTACACCACAGCTATCGTCCTACGCCACAAAAGATGTAACAAAATAGGAATTAATCATAAGCTGGATACTTACAGGGATTGCTGCTGTTGGCCTCTGTCTTCCCAGCCCTGGCAAGTTTGGTTGAGTTCTGCTGTGCTTTGCCCAGCTCCTCTCCAGTTAGCAGGGCTTTTATTTCAGAGGGGATTTTTCCTTGGTCCATCGCCATGCACCACTGCTTGTACTGAAATACGCAAAGACATTAGGCATTAGCAAACTGCCAGGACCACATTAGCAGACAAAACAGAGCTATAATCTTTACCTTCCAGTATATTCATTTAAGGTTTGAATGTACTGGGCTGAAGCCTCTTACAAAACTGCAGAGCCCTAATGAGCTATGCACACGTCCATGGTTGCATACCTACCATAAATCCTGTTTCAGTCAATAAAATGCTACTCAGCGGCAGTACTAGACACAATGCTGTAATTATTAAACAACATGGAACACTTTGTGCATTTTCTTGCTGCTGGCATGCCAGAATACCGTTCCAGTTCATGGCGTATTAAAAAACAAATATTTCACATGACTCTGGAGCTGACTGACTATTAAGAGGTCCTCTCTGATTTTGCAAGGCACAGTTACAGCACACGTAAGTAGTTCCGTCATCTTAAATTCTTCATTGGCAAACCCTGAAGCACACTGAAAAACCTATGGTCAGTTGGCTGACTTTCCACTCAATCCTAACCCTACTCACTTGTGGTGATTAGCCCTGCCTATTCAAGCAAATCTATTGCAAGCTCAAGGAAATATCCTCATCTCCAGTGACATTTCAATGGCATCTCAACATCACCGAGGAGCTAAGTCTGTATTTGCAGATGAAACAGTCCATTCAGTTAACGCAGCTTATTTGGCCAAGACACCTGTCTTATATCTCCTGTAAACACAGAACAGCTGCATAACCATTCTATACCTGTTAATGCAGAGAGTATCCCGCAAGAATCAACCTTCCCAGTAGAGACAAAGGTCTGTGGGAAGCAACGACAAACTTTGGATACATGTTCCCCTTGATATTTTAACATATTTCTTTCTACCCTCTAGCTCTCTCTACTTCTGTCAGAAGTTTTCCAAAACAAACATTTCAAAGACAGACTGTCATACAATGGCGCTTTCTTTGCTTGCTTCCAGTTTACAACCAGCAGATAACTTTTAACATGAGGTTCATATTCAATATGCAAAGTAGGCAAACAGCTGAATGCATCTGTTACTGATGTTTTGATACCTTATAGCGAGCCAAATCCCACTCTCAGTCACAGTGATTTTAAGAGCAAATGCCCATGAGGACAGGTCCCAAATAACACTGAGGGTTACATTAAATGATAGTTTCTTACCATTTCAAGTTCTTCTCTGAGCGCACAGATGGCTCGCTCTCTGCTTGAAACCAGCTCTTCCAGATACTGGTACCTCAGCTTCTTCCTCGCTCTACACTCTCTTGCACTCTGACGACTTCTTTCAAGTTTTGCCTTCAAGTCTATTTTGGCTGGTTTACGACCTCGCTTGCCTGGTTTCTTTACCTTGCCTCCAACCACCTGGAAAGGAAGGGTACAGTAAAGATCCCGTGCTGAAAAGGTAATGCTGTAACCATGTCATTGTGTCTACTAAGTGCCTCAAGTAGAAAACCTGGCCTATATTTTCACTGATTCTGGAGCAACAGAAGAAATAAGGGAGCTGATGCATGAAGTTTTCAGTGAAGGCATCAAAAACAAAAAGAGAGGGATATGTCTTTTTAGTGAAGTCCATGCTTGAGCAACTACTATTGTAAATGCTACTGATGTGATGTGGAGGAGATCCACAAACTGGTTGAGGTTGGCAGGGATCTCTGGAGTTCATCTCACCCAACCCTCTGTGCTCAAGCAGGGCCACCAAGAGCTGGCTGCCCAGGACCATGTCCAGAGGGCTTTTGAATATCTCCTAGGAGGGAAACCATAAGCCCTCTGGGCAACCTCTGCTAGTGCTCAGTCGCCCTCACAGTAATAAAGCAATTACTCATGTTCAGACGGGCCCCTCCTGTGTTCCAATTTGTACCCACTGCCTCTGGGAGCTCATCTCTGACTTTTTTTATACCTTCCCCTTCAGGTATTTGTACACATTTAAGAAATCCCCAGAGCCTTCTGTTCTCCAGGCTAGATGGTCCCAGCCTTCCCAGGATTTCTTCATAGGTGATGCTCTAGTCCCTTCATTGCCTTAGCGATCTAAAGATGAAACTTGTCAGAATTACTCACAAGTCATCTGAGCTTCCTCAGTCCCAATTTCATTCAAACAAATCTTCTGAGGATTTTCACTAAACAGAGAACTCGGATACACCGAGTCCTAACTCTGCTGCCGCTATTCCAGTTGTATCGAATCACTCTGGCCAGGTTTACCTTCAAAACATTATTACACAGCCTGGAAAATGTCTCCTCACACTTACTCATGCAACTTATCCCAGTGATCAACTCTCCCAAGTGCCTAATTTAGATCTTCCTTGCAGAAATGTAACCCCTAGTTTCTTGTCCTATGGTGTGCAGATTTTGCAGTAATTTTCCCCTCTTTGTAGCTCCTTTATTACAGGTCAGAAAGTTTCTCTTGCTACAAAGAGAGAAGGGAATCAGTTTCTCAGTGTTTACCCTACGCTTCCCCACCCAAATATTTTACTTTTAACATGAGAGTATGGCCCATGGAAGTTTTAAATATGGTTTGAAATTCAGTCCAGTGGGCATTGGGTAGTATCGCCCTGTAAGCATCACGTCAGCCACACACCCCACCTCCCCTCTGAAGTGAGGATTTCTCTTTATTTGCATTCTGACCACACTGTTTGAATGGAGGGGGTGTGGAGAAACACACCTAACACACACACCTACATACAAGAATTTCACTGCTGGCTTAGTGTTTCACAATACTGTATATACAGGGGACTTTTATTAATAGGCAGTGTTCAAAATATCAGAGTTTATAATAAAAAAAAGGCACTTCTTACTGTGCGATGCTACAAAATAAGTTGGCTTTGACATTCAAAGAAGTCATTTGTTCTACAAACTGAGCAGGCTGCAATAAAAACAATAACATAGTGAACTGATGTGCTAGAATGAAGGAAAAAAAGGATTATACAATCAAGCTTTTTCTTTCTTCGGAAAGTGAGTCAACAATCACATGCCAACATAATCCTACCCTCTCTATATTGCCTCTCCTAATTTATTCAGCAGTAGCTGCCCACCATAAGCAAATGAAGGAACAGAATGTACTTAGTAGACATCTAGTGATAACGAAGCAAACATAATACATTCAGAAAAGCAAATAAAAAAAAATTAATCTCTTTTACATTTGAACTGCTGAATGCAGTTTGAATAATGCGCTCACTCCACCAAGGTGCTCTCCTTAAGGTCTGGTAGTTCAGACGCTATATTCACTGAAACAGTATAAACCTAACCAGCCATGGCCAAGGGAGAAATAAGTTCCGAAGAAATGAAAGCCACTGTCCCCTTTCAGTTGTGGCAAGTACAGCTCTGTCTTCTCATAGAACCAGATTCATTTATGCATGCTGTGATTTATACTCCTAGCTGAGTAGGAGTTAGAAATACACACAGTCTTCCAAGGGAGGGCTGTAGGCACTCACAATTTGCTATCTATTATTAAAGGCACCTGAAGGATTTCTGGATATTACATTATACACTACAGCCAACATACTGCTGTTCTCAAAGACTTTTAGTGCCTGAGACTTTTCTGTGCCAATGAAATGTAGCTTAAAGTAAATCTGTGAATTCAAGAGCTAGATAAGGTTTTGTAGAGACATACACTTCATCTCTCTTCAAAAAACCTTTTGCCAGTCTGAGTTCTGACCCTCTGAAAGAGTGGGCTAGCACTGAAGTCCAAACACACCACATACTGCTGTATGAGCAAAATAATAACTCAAGCCTTAGTCCTGAAAGGAGCACATCACAGCCCTGCCCCTTCACAAGAACATCAGGCAGGTGAATAGTTGCTACAATGCTGTTTCTCACAAGCAGCAAGTTAAAGCCACTTGGAAATCGAACCCAAGCTTTCCACAGCCAGCAGCTTGGGCAGGCATCAGCAAAGAAAAGCACTTGCAAGCAGCAAGGCTTCATAGCACTTAAATCTATCCAACACCACAATCTCAAAGAATTGTTTTTTTAAGGATCTGTTATTTTAAGGCTTCTCATGTATGTTTATACGCAGCTGTTGCCTTTTTTAAGGTACAGGCCACATCAACACAGAAAACATACAAAGGGCAAGGGAGAGTGCATCTTTATGCCAATAAGACATATAAGCGAGCCAATAAGTCAGCTTGAACAAACCCTGAGTTTCAAGACATGCTCTCATGGACAGCTTTGAAGGTGTGGACATAAAACAGTTAAAGGTACTTCATAGTCTGCAAGGAAGAGAGAGTAGATGAGTTTCTTAGGGACATAGTTTAGTAGGGAGACAAGCATGGTTGGACTCGGTGATCTCAGAGGTCTCTTCCAACCTTATGATTCTATCACAGTATCATAAGGTTGGAAAAGACCTTTGAGATCATCGAGTCCAACCTATGACCCAACACCTACACCTACTCCTACTTGTCAACTACACCATGGCACTAAGTGCCTCATCCAATCTCTCCTTAAACACCTCCATGGACTCCACCACCTCCCTGGGCAGCGCATTCCAATGGCCAATCACCCTCTCAGTAAAGAACTTCTTCCTAATGTCAAACCTAAACCTCCCCTGGCAAAGCTTGAGACCGTGTCCTCTTGTTCTGTCAACGGGCACCTGAGAGAAGAGACCAACCCCTGTCTGACTACAACCTCCTTTCAGGCAGTTGTAGAGAGCAATAACGTCTCCCCTCAGCCTCCTCTTCTCCAGGCTAAACAACCCCAGCTCCCTCAGTCGCTCCTCACAGGGCTTGTGCTCCAGCCCCTTCACCATCCTTGTTGCTCTCCTCTGGACACACTCCAGCATCTTGACATCTTTCTTAAACCAAGGGGCCCAGAACTGGACACAGCACTTGAGGTGCAGCCTGACCAGTGCTGAGTATAAGGAAATGATAACCTCCCTAGTCCTGCTGGCCACACTACTCCTGATGTAGGCCAGGATACCATTGGCCTTCTTGGCCACTTGAGCACACTGCTGGCTCATGTTGAGTTTCCTGTCCACCAGCTTTCCCAAGTCCCTTTCTGCCTGACTGCTCTCCAGACACTCTGTCCCCAGCCTGTAGCTCTGCATGAGGTTGTTGTGTCCAAAGTGTAGAACCCAGCATTTGGACTTGTTAAACCTCATGCTGTTGGAGTCAGGCCATCTCTCCAGCCTGACAAGGTCCCTCTGTAGGGCCCTCCTACCCTCCAGCAGATTGACACTTCCTCCCAGCTTGGTGTCATCCGCAAACTTGCTAATAGTGGACTCAATCCCCTCACCCAGATCATCAATGAAGATATTAAACAATACCAGGCCCAACACCGATCCCTGGGGAACACCACTAGTGACCGGCCGTCAACTGGATGAGACACCATTCACTACCACTCTTTGGGCTCGGTCATCCAACCAATTCCTAATCCAGCACAGAACATTTCCGTCCAGGCCACGGGCTGACAGATTCTCCAGGAGTCTGCTGTGGGAGACAGTGTCAAAGGCCTTGCTGAAGTCCAGGAACACCCACAGCCTTCCTCTTGTCCACCAGGCGAGTCACACGGTCATAAAAGGAGATCAGGTTGGTCAGGCAGGACCTGCCCCTCCTAAGTCCATGCTGGCTGAGCCTGATCTCTCCCTCATTCTGCAGGTGCCGCATGATTGCACCCAGGATTATCTGCTCCATCATTTTACCTGGAACCGAGGTCAGGCTGACAGGTCTGTAGTTACCTGGATCACTCCTACGGCCCTTCTTGTGGATGGGTGTCACATCTATGATTCTATGAAGTTAGACACTGGTATAGACTGCTTTGCACATTGCAAACACATCCTGCATCTACCATTATCAATTAACTGCTTTTCCTTTAGTCACTCTAAAGAGCTTTCTACAGATAGATGTACCAGTTCTCTGTCCTCCTAGATCTTCTACCATTGCAGCAGCCCTGCACCCAAGCTCCCTTATGGGAGGAAAAAGGCTTGTACCTCTTAGGTCATTGCTTGGCAATGCTCTAACCACCAGGACTACGGAAATGATGGAAAGCTTCTTTCCCTTTTAACTCTGACTTGAAGGCAGATTACTAGGATCTTGCTGCTTTACACCACCCCAAAAGACTAGTACTGTCTTTGTGGCTCCTGCACAGGAGTTCACCATACAATTAGGCATGCTGCATCCTTCACAGTTTTTCCTCACCAATCTTTAGAAGCTCCTGCTAGATGGGGAAAAAAAATAGTCTTGATAAATCCTTTGCTACCATCACACATTACCATATCTCCCTAGCTTCTAGTCACATTTGCTTACTCATTTGTTATGCTAATGTGACAGAAAGAAGACAAAGCAGAAGTGCTAGTTGATGTTGAACATGGCAGTAGAACAAGAAAAAAAAACAACCAAACAAGCAAGCAAACATTTCTTTTAATCCCTTTGTATTCCTCTGGAGTTCATAAAGGGATGGGATCTACTAGAACTCAGCATCAGGGATTTGAGTTTTTTTCAGGGAGTCGTATATAATCAAGACCCAGAACAACACAAGTCATAAAATTGGCCACAGAAATATTAGTAACGACATGCATTTGTCAGAAATCCAATCAAGCTCCTATTTCAGTTCACTCACATTTCAGAAAATAGAAAAACATAACTCCATCCCTTTTTAATATAGTACTTAGTATCATTCTTGCTGGCATCAGTGTTCAGGTACAGAATTATTTGACCTGGAGTTGGAAATGGCTTCCATTACTTGCCTTGGTATAGAAAAAGCCTTCAGATTTTTTTATTATTTTTTTTTTATTTCCACACGCCAACCCCTTCCAAAGTGGATTCAGCAGATCTTCACAGAAGTACTGCCAGATTGCAAGAGGTCCTCCTTCCGAAGGACAAATATACATAACACGGCTACTAGCCTTCACACCCTCGAAGACCTGAACCATCTGCATGGAAAATCGTGGTAAAGCCAGCCCCACTGTGACATCTGCAGGTTTTGGACAATCTAGCAGATTAAAACTATGTTATCTGAAGCACTGTTCAGCACTTCTGATCACATTGACCAGTTCAGCATCTTCCAGCAGCTCTTAGTTCCTTCACAGATAATAAATTAGCTTTTAAGTACCGGTACTTGAGATCCAGCTCGTCTTAAGCAGACTCTTGTTTGTGTCAGTGGCTGAAGGTACAGGGCTGCAGAATTGACCTCGGCATGGAGCTGACTAAATAAAAACAAACCCAAGCATTGCATTCATTACAGCAGAGAGCAGAAGAATCTAGTCACACTTGCAAACAGTTTCTCAAAATCAGTTGTCAAACGGTTAGTCACAAGTCTAATAAAGATGAAGTTATCGCGTTAAGTCACAACACACCATTCACAGCAGCAGTATAAAAGCCAACGAGAAAGTGTGCTGGTTATTCCTGTGTTGCATGACATTTTAGATGCGTAACACAGATTATCTGGTTAACTTTCACTGGCAGACAAAAGTATCCAATAATGATAGGAAAATGTAAGATACCACTTAGTGAGCAAACACTTCATGCGTCCTAAGCAGATATTTCAATAGAAATAAATCCTGGAACTCTAATCATACAAGGTGATTAAAGTACTAAGAATTTATAGCACAGATGTGTGAAGATAACTATCTTTGCTGAACAATCTATTTTAAAAAGCACAAGCTAGGAAAAAATACCAAGTTTCATAAAGATGTGGGCATCTGTAAGTGAAGTCTGGTAAACACTAAGGTTCAGGGTAGGAATCACTATTTAGACACCACTCGATGCCACTTTACTGCTCAACAGTTGGGCATCCCCCTCTTCCCTCCTGGAAAGGCTTTCAGCCTCACATGTGGAAGCACCTCCACCAACACGTCACACGCAGTTTTTGCTAACAGAACCCAAGTGCTTATTCAAATCTCTCTCTGTTAGAGCTCGAAACAGGCAACAGGAATGCTCATCTCACATTATACCACGTATATCCTCCTAGCTCACTGCAAACACGAAATAAAACTGTTCTAGCTGTTCTGTGGGGTTTAAGCTCAACCATTTTACTCACCCATCACAAATTTGAGAAAGCAGACGCACCACCTGAGCAGTGCTGACCAGCAGCTTGTTAAAACATTTGACGATTTGAAACTGCCTACACCTTAAATTGTAACTAAAGTCATTTAGGTTTTGTATTTCTGAGCACACAGCAATGAGAACACTGTACGTTGACATTCTTCCTGGATGGAAGAATTCTCCAGCACTTTGCAAACCTGCATACGGTGAAAAAGCCCTGAAGGCTGAAAACATGGTAACCCATCCTGTTAACAACTGTGGTCCTTATGAAAACAGATCCTGTGCCTCACTCCAAGCTCACTCAGTCCCTCCTGAGAGCTCTGACATTCCTCAGAGTTGATTGCAGGATCACTTGGGAAATGGCCCCTCTTATTCTGATCCTGGTCACCCGCAACCACCAGGGGCACAGGCGGAGATGTGCTAGAGGACACTTCATGCATGAAGATCCATCAAGCCCTCTGTTTTAATTATAAGATTTCACCTCCGAGTTACTCCCACACTCCTTTCAAGAGATGTCTGCATGCCCACCATTTATGACTTGGAAGGAAACTCCCCGTCTCAGGATCACACATGACTCACAACTGGGTACTTCATGTGTCAAAGCTAGGCAGTGGGGAAAGCAGTGCAACTCCTCCTGTGCAGGTTTCCTTGCTCCACAAGCACTCTCCCAAAATGGTAAGGCTGTACGGACACCAGAGTAAGGCCTCAACAGATGATTTGTAAATATAAATTATCTAAACACTTGCTTTTTTCAAACTCATTTAACACCTGAAAACACTCGGACATTACAATATTTAAAGGCTTTTCTTTCACCTCACATATTGCAAGTTTGTATTAATTTACAAATAGAATAAAATCCTTGCCCAAGGCCCTGGGACCGGTCTGACGGAGAGCAAATTACCTGAGGTGGACACCCAGCTTTCAGCCACAGCCCCTTTATTTACTATTTATCAACTAACACAAATGTTAAAAATACTTATTTCTATAATACTAACACCCGGTTCCCCAGTGTATATAACAAATGCATATAAATTATAAGTAGTCTTTTAAGCTAACAAAGTAATTTCACCTACAAAGGCTGAAATCACAATTACATAATTTCCCCCTTTTCCTATGTCTAATTACTTCAGACATACATACAAGTTATTTCATCAGAGATTAATTTGCTAAGGAACAGCTGTATCGCTAAACTCTTTCCCTTACACAACCAATAGCTCAAAACACAGCAAGAAGTGAAAAGTTCTCACAGTTGTGAGCATTTCATTTACTTCAGTGATGCAGATTCCCCCCCACCCTCCTTTACAGCTTTCAGACAAGTTCTCAATAAAGCTAAATAGCATACATGTTAACTTAGCAAATCATCATGAACCTTACATATACTTATAATCCATTCTGTGGATCCTCCATACTTCCCAGTTATTGATCGCTTCTAAGTTCCTTAGATTTATTCCATAAGAAATTACATCAAGTATTTTTCCCCCTCCAAATTAAGGCAGATGAGCACAAGCACTGCCATTTTGTTTTAGTAAAATTCCAGTGGGAAGAAAACCAGGTGGCTTGAGAACAGACAAGGTACCACAGGCCTCTGATTGACCAATTTTAATACCCAAGCCACGCTCAGACTCCATTACGAGTCAGAAGACAGCTAGCTGCCTCACAGCGTACTTCAAGTGTGGTTTAACCTGGCTCACTCTTAAAGACTTCAAACACCTCCTGTACAAAACCTGGGATGATACCCAAACTCAACTGGGAGCTTCAGTTGTGAAATGGTGAGCTGGGTGGACACAGCAGTTATTTTTTCAGACCTCACACAGGCCCTGCAAGTCCTGCTTTAAGGTGACTATGGTACAAGCAGGTGGAGGAGGCGTTCCTCGTGCATCTTCTGTTTAAGTAGAATGAAATATCAGAAGACCTGTACAGTCAGGGATGCCACTGTGCTGTTCTTACAAGATGCAGGAAGAACCAAAGCACCAGCATTCATTGCAGCCCAAGCTCCTACCCCACTGCCTTACCACTTCTCCATAGCTCCTATTTATCTAAGGCATTCAGAGTGCTACAGGCCCATGAGCTACACCAGATGAGACCACTGGTCTATACCTAGCCTCTGGCCCGTGCCTGGAGCTCTAAGAAAAAGACAGAAGCAGCAGCACAGAATCACAGAATCATTTAGGTTGGAAAAGACCTCCAAGATCATTCAGTCCAACCCCCAGTCCAGCACCACTGTGCCTACTAAACCATGTTCCAAAGTGCCACATCTACACGGTTTTTGAATCCCTCCAAGGACAGTGACTCCACCGCTTCCCTGGGCAGCCTGTTCCAATGCTTCACCACTATTTCAGGAAAAAAATTTTTCCTAATACCCAATCTAAACCTCCTTTGGTGCAACCTGAGGCCATTTCCTCTCATCCTCTCGATTGTTACTTGGGAGAAGAGATCAATAACCACCTCACCACAACCTCCTTTCAGGGAGCTGCAGAGAGCAGCCTCATTTTCTTCAGGCTAATCAGTCCCAGGTCGTAGAATCACAGAGTGGTTTGGCCTGAAAGGGACCTTAAAGATCATCCAGTTACAGCTCCCAGCACCTCCCAGCAGCCCAGGCTGCTCCAGGTCCCATCCAACCTGGCCATGAACACCTTCAGGGAGGGGGCAGTCACAGCTTCCCTGGGCACCCTGTGCCAGGGCCTCACCACCCTCAGCGTGAAGAATTTCTTCCTAATGTCTAATCTAAATCTTTCCCCTTCCAATTTAAAGCCATTCCCCCTCATCCTATCACTCCATGTCCCTGTAAAAAATCCCTCCCCAGCTTTCCTGTAGCCCCTTCAGGTTCTGGAAGGCTGCTATAAAGTGTGTCCAGAGCCTTCTTTTCTCCAGGCTGAACAAGCCCAACTCTCAGCCTGTCCTCATAGCAGAGGTGCTCCAGCCCTCTGAGCATCTTCATAGTCCTCTTCTGGACCTTTTCTAGCAGTTCCCTATCCTTTTTACGTTGTGGATTCCATAACTGGACACAATACTCCAGGTGGGGTCTCAGGGGAGTTGCTCTGTCCAAAGGCAGACCCATCAAACCCTCTGCAGGTTTGCAGATGACACCGAGCTGAACGGTGCAGTAGTGGGCTGCACAACGTCAGCTCTCTCAGCCTGTCCTCACAGCAGAGGTCCCTCAGCTGCTCCCAGAACCCTTGTGCTCCAGCCCCTTCCCCAACCCCACTCCCCTTCTCTGGATGCACCCCCAGCCCCTCCATGTCTTTCTTCTAGTGAGGAACCCAAAAACCGAACACAAGCGCTGTGCCCCACGGCAGGCAGCAAGTAAGGAGAGCGAAGGGGGTAAACCCTCCCCGCACCACGCGCCGCCGCGGGGCTGCCCTCGGCTTCTCCCAAGTGAGAGAACGAGAAGAAATGCCCTCAAGTTGTGCCAGGGGAGGTTCAGATTAGACATCAGGAACATTTCTTCACCGAAAGGGCTGTCGGGCACTGGCACAGCAGTACAGCGAGGTGGTTGAGTCCAATCCCTGGAGTTGTTCAAAAGACGGGTAGAATGGGTGCTCAGGGATGTGGACAGGTATGGTTGGACTCGATGACCTTAAAGGGCTTTTCCAACCAAAGGATTCTGTGAAACCGGCCCCGACCCCGCCACCCCTTACCTTGCTGTCATCCATGTGTGCCGCCAGCCCTGGCCCCGCACCTCGCCGGACACCGCCGCTCACAGCCCCTCAGCGCGGCCCGGAGGCGCCATCCCCCCCGCCGCCCTGTTTACAGCCGCCCGCCCCGCCCCGAGCGGCGTCGCGCGAGGCGCGCTGGGAAGAGGCGTTCTCGCTCGGCCCCGCCGCCATTGGCTACTGCTGAGCAGGGGGAGGGGAAGAACTACAACTCCCAGCGGCACCGCGGCCGAGACGCAGGGAGCGGGGCAGCGGCTGGTCCCGCCCGCCGGGAGGGAGAACTACATTTCCCAGAAGGCTCCGCGCCCCTGCCCGCCCCGCAGCGACCCGGTGACCCAGTCGTGGAGGCACGGAGTGAGACAGAGTCGTAGAACTGTAGATCTATGGAATTGCTTCGGCGGAAAAGATCTCTGAGATCATCGAGTCCCACCGTACCTGACCCCTAGTAAACCACATCGCAGAGCACCTCATCTGCCCGTCTCTTAAGCACCTCCAGGGATGGGACTCGGTCACCTCCCTGGGCAGCCCCTTCCAGTGGCGCTTTATTGGAAAAAAAAACAATTAAAAGCCTGAATAATTGACTTTCAGTTTCTTTTATTCATCTATAAAAAGCACTCAGGAGGTGGAAGTTTTGCTTTGGTAACCAGTGTGAGATTAGTCCCGCGGTTGTTTCAGGTGTCTGCCTGTAGCTTAGAACTGGCCTCGATCAGCGCCACTAACTGCTGCTTCAAGCATTTCTTAGGTAGGATCTCTATAGGCTGGGGAGAGTATTGGTGACATTCTTAACTATGCTAACAGGTGTTCTGATGACACACATTTGTGAGTAAAGACTACAAAGGGATTATCATGAAATCATAGAATTGCTTGGTTGGAAAAGACCTTTTGAGATCATCAAATCCAACTGTAAGTGTCCACTACTAAACCACATCCCTGAGCACCTCGTCTACCTGTCTTTTAAATAGGGATGGTGACTCAACCGCCTCCCTAGGCAGCCCCTGGCAACCTTTTCCGTGAAGAAATCTTTCCTAACACTCAATCTGAACCTTCTTTCAGGCAGTGGTAGAGATCCATAATGTCTCCCCTCAGCCTCTTTTTCTCCAGGCTGAACAACCTCAGCTCTCTCATCTGCTCCTCATAAGACTTGTTCTCCAGCCCCTTCACCAGCTTCATTGCCCTTCTCTGGACACGTTGCCCACTTCTCTGGTCACCCTTTTCCCTCCCTCTAGCAGAGAAGGGCTTCTCCCTGAGCCCACACTGGCACAGCAGCCAGAACCCGGCCAAGTATCCTGGGGTGTTCGATGCTGGCGTTGGGCTTCCCAGGTCTCCTGCTCTCCATGAGAGAGACTGTCAGTTATAAGTGTCACACTGGTACAAGAAGTAGTTACTATTAAAAAAAGTGTAATATTTTGATTTAAGCTAAAGTAAAGTAAAGTTTCATCTAAGTAACTGTATTTTTTGAAAGTTAGACAGAATGTTTGTCTGATAGCATGTTTTCTTGATGGCGTGTTTTTTTCAAACAGTGTTTTCCCAGACACTGTTCAGAGAGAAATGATAACATCTTGTGT